>CM038144.1:432009474-433300645 GCA_021437245.1 Aegilops speltoides
CTTGAATAATTAGTTTGACCACAGTTTGACCAGATTGACCACAGTTTGACCAGATTGACCAAAATTCAAAAAACTAAAATAATTATTTAATAACACTAATATTCTTGAATAATTAGTTTGACCATAGTTTGACCAGATTTAACAAAATTAAAAATAATAATTTTTTTGAATTTTTTGCCTCCGATGTTAAAAGCCCGTAACTTTTTTTTCTGTTAGGCTTTTGAGGATTTTGAAAACGTTTAACGGGGTCCCCGTTAAATTTGGATGTAACTTTTCGAGTAGATGCTTTTTCATATAAAAAACTTTTTCATCCGAGTTCGTATGCAAAAGTTATGGCCATTTTACAAATTTCGAGAGAGATTTTGCAAATAAAGTCGAAATTCATATTTGTAAATTTTCCCAACAACTAGACCACATATCACATGGGAAACTTATTTTCTTTTATTTTTTTGAAATTTTTATCATTTTCTTTTATTTTTTAAAACTGAAAAGGCGGTCCACGGGGTAGACTCTACCAAATAGGCGGACCCTACTACTACTATGATGATTTATTAGCGATGGCGGGTTTTAATCCTCGCTACTCTTGAGTTGATAGCGATGGCGGGTTAGTAGTAGCGAGGTTAAAACCCGTGCTACTGCTATGAACTTAGCAGCAGCGAGGGTTAAAAACCCTCGCTACTACTATGGCATATCCCGGGGTCACAGTGCAGACCGCTTAGTAGTAGCGAGGTTACAAACCCGCTGCTGCTATCAACTTAGCGATGGCGAGGTTTAAAAACCTGCGCTGCTAGTAAGTAGCAGTAGCGTGGGTTTTTAGCCCTCGCTGCTGCTAAGATTCTGTGTATAGCCTTTTCCCTAGTAGTGAGTCTCAAAATGGTCGAGACGTAAAGATCGATATATTGTATGACTATGCTCGGACAGCGGAAGTGTTTCAAGAGGTTTCGGACATATACCGGAGTACCGGGGGGTTACCAGCAAGGGCATGCCAGGATTGAATACCGGAACCCCTCGGGGGGTTTAATGGGCCTCATAGGCCCTAGTGGAGAAGAGGAGGGGCGGCTAGGGTAGGCCGCGTGCCCCCTCCTCCTCTAGTCCGAATTGGAAATCATCTTGGGGGTGTGGGGGAGTAGCTTTGTTGAGTGTCTATGCATGTGTTGTATTGGAAATCATCTTGGGGGTGTGGAGGAGTAGAAACTATAGAGGCCCTCCGTTCGGAAGGAGCACCTTTATCCGCTGCCTTGCTAACTTCCTTTCACTTTATTGATTTTGAATTGTCAAGTAAAACCAACAAGAAAAAGCAATAAAATTCTCTCTTCAGAACTCATTCATGCATGATACTGACAATCACTACTTTGATGTAAGGCAAACACATGATACCAGGATGGAATATGTACGAAAAACAAGACTGCATGGCATGTTCACAACTGTTTGTGTAAGCTAAGTGGAAACCATTCCAACAAATAAGAAGCAATGCAAGCTAGACACCACATGAAAGATGCAACCAATATGACTCTGCCAAGTTAAAAGCATCCCATCATAAATGGAATTTCAACAAATTAGAAGCAGCGCATGCTATAAATCATATGAAAGATGCAACTAATATCGCACTACATATACTGAAGGTGTCTCATCATATTGATTGATGCGGGATACAAAAAAACAATAGTTTTATGTAAGGACATGCTTAATAGACAGATGTACTATGTACTAAATACAGGAAGGCATGTCACGTTAATAGGTATAATGTATAAGCTAAGCATACTAGCACATGCAGCTTAACCAGATTGGAAGAATTACAATCTAGACACCATATGCAACATGCAACCACATATCACGCTGCCAAGTTAGAGCAAGCACCTGCGATGCTAGTGTAGGGGAAATGATGTAATCAACTACAGAGCTATGTTCACTATCTTCATCTAGCATTTCTGTTTCTTGAGAATCATGTCGGGAGGCTGACGCTGCATTCTTTAAATGAGGAGTAGTCCCCTTGCCTGCCTGCCTCATCATAAGTGATTGATGAGGGATACACAAGAACATTAGTTTGATGTAAGAACATGGTTAATACACAGATGTACTAGTATGTACCAAAAACAGAAAGGCATGTCATATTCAAAGGTATAATGTGTAAGCTAAGCAGATGCAATTTAACCAAATTGGAAGCAATACAAGCTAGACATCCGGCTGGAGTGGTGAGCATGATCATCTAGGACCTGATAGCCTGGTGGGAGGCGGGCTGCTTCACCACCATCACGGCTTTTTAGTTGGCTTCCAGGTGATGCCTCTCTTTGCTGGGCTTGTCACTGGCTCGGCTAGTGCCCTGACTAGCTATTTGTCTTTTGGTGCTCACGGGATGGTGGTTCATGTAAAAAATATCTTTCCTTATCTTAATAAAGACCGACTTCGGCCTTTCGAATACAAGCTAGACACCATATGGAACATGCAACCACATATGACACCGTGAAGTTAAAGCAAGAACCTGGGATGGTGGTTCATGGCGAGAGAGATCATCAACTCCAGAGCTACGTTCCCGTCTCCATCTGCTGACACTACACCCTTTAAAGTCTTGAAACGTGTCTGGCTTAGCCGCGTACCACACTGGAGCAACTTCTCTCTTATATTTTGTGCTTCTGTCAAGGCAGGGTCTGAAATACCCTTGCATAAAAACACAATAGTGATAGTATGGGTGAAGTGTGTGCAGAACTAATGCACTGTAAAAGTAGCAGATAGCAGGTGGCTGAAAAATAAATGACACGAGACATATGATAGCTCTACAACATTGCATGGCAAACAAAATTAGATTCTACTCCGTATGATTTTCTAATATATGAGCACAGGAAATGCAGGTACCACTAGTAGAAAAGGGGCCAATGGTCCAGGCCGCTCCAGCCCATTAGTCCCGGTTCAATCCAGAACCGGGACCAATGGGAGCATCGGACCTGGTTCGTGAGCCCCGGGAGCCGGTCGGGCCACGTGGCCCATTGGTCCCGGTTCGTCTGAAACTATTGGTCCTGGTTGGTGGGACGAACCGGGACCAATGGGCCTCGCTCCTGGCCCAACACCATTGGTCCCGGTTGGTGGCTTGAACCGGGACCAATGGGCTGCCCATTAGTCCCGGTTCGAGCCATCAACCGGGACTAAATGGTTGGTACCCGTTGCGACCAGAGTTTAGTCCCACCTCGCCAACCGAAGGGGAACCGGACCGGTTTATAAGCCCCTCCCTCTCTACCTTATTGAGCTCCTCCGAAAATGAAAATAGATGCGCTTATATAGGTAATTAAGCATAAATTCATACTGATTTCTCTTGAAATTAGTTATGAATTTAAGTTGAATTTCCTCTATAAGCGCATCTCTCTCATTTCGAGTAGGTTTTTTTTTTTCTTCTATATTTATTTTTTTCTTTTTATTTCTGAGTTGTAATAAGCCATTAAAATAAGCATATATGCTCCTTTTTAGTACGATTAATCACAACTATTTTTGCTTCTATTCATTTCGAGTAGTTTTTATATAGTTTTTTCTTTTTCTGCTATATTAATTTTTTTCTTTTTATTTCGAGTTGTAATAAGCCATTAAAAATAAGCATATATGCTCCTTTTTTAGTACGATTAATCACAACTATTTTTTGCTTCTATTCATTTACGAGTAGTTTTTATATAGTTTTTTTCTTTTTCGCTATATTTATTTTTTTCTTTTTATTTCGAGTTGTAATAAGCCATTAAAAATAAGCATATATGCTCATTTTTAGTATAGTTAATCACAACTATTTTTTGCTTCTATTCATTTCTGAGTAGTTTTCTATATATTTTTTTCTTTTCAGTTATATTTTTTCTTCTATTTATTTCTGAGTGGTTTTTTATATTTTTTTTCTTTTCTGCTACATTTATTTTTTTTCTTTTTATTTCTGAATTATAATAAGTCATTAAAAATAAAAAAGAGGCGCAATGCTCGTTAATTTGCTTCAAGCCTTTTGGAATAGTGTCATTTGCCCGCACATAGCTCATGCAGTCTACCGTATTCCGCAAGGCTTGAAGCTAACCAACGTGCAGGAGCATTGAGCCTCTTCGTCATTGTATCTGCACTCAGGGCTTATAAACACCTGCGAGTGCCTCTCGCTTGGCGAGGTGGGACTAAAAAAATAGCTGTAGGAAGAATCAACAAAAAACAGCTGCGAGTCCATTGGTACCGGTTCATGGCACCAACCGGTACCAATCTTTGTTCTTGGTCCCGGTTGGTCGCTCCACCGACCAATCTCATTTTAGTCCGGTTGGAGCCTCCAACCGGGACCAAAGGTTCGTTTCCGCCCTTTGGGCTGCTGAAAAGGCCTTTGGTCCCGGTTGGTGGCACCAACCGAGACTAAATAACGATTAATCCCGGTTCGACCACGAACCGGGACCAATGCACTGCTATATATCTTGGACTTAGCGCCGCCAAATCCCATCTCTTTCTCGCCCGAGCCTCTGCTCCTTATCGCCGTCGCCGCCGAGCCCGCCCGCGCCGCCCGAGCCCGCAGTCCCGTCGCCGCCCGAGCCCGCCGTCATCGCCGCTTCTATCGCTGCTTTCGCGTCCCGCCGCCCGTCATCGCGACCCTCGTCCCCGCCGCCGCTTGACGTCGCGTCGCCGCCATTGTCGCCCTCGAGCCCGTCGTCCCGTCGTCGCCCAAAGCCCGCCATCCCGTCGCCGCCCCTATCGCCGCCGCGTCCCGCGCCCGTCATCGCCGCCCTCGTCGCGCCGCCGCCCGATGTGGCGTTTTTTTGTTAGATTTTTTAGATTCTTTTGTAGTTCATAGATTTTTTTGTTAGGTTAGATGTGTCGTAATTTAGATATGTAGTTCATAGATTTTTTTGTTAGATTAGATTTTTTGTTGGATTACATGTGTAGTAATTAATTTGTTCATATTATGTTAGATTTTTTGTTAGATTAATTAGATTTTTTGTTAGATTAGATATGTGTAGTAATTAATTTCTTCATATTATGTTAGATTTTTTTCTGTTAATAGATTTTTTGGTGATATTATTATTGAATATGCATGTTTGGTGATATTATTGTTAATAGATTTTTTGGTGATATTTAGATTGTGTAATTAATTTTGTTCATAGAATTTTAATGATTTTTTGTTCATAGTATTTATAAAAAGGAAAAAAAGAAGAAGTAGTTTATATATAGTTGAACTAGCTAGTTGATTTAATAAACTAATTTATTTTACTATATAATGAAGTAGTTTGTTTTTAGTAAGTACTACTTATTTATTTGTAGTAAGTGCTTAGTAGTTGAACTAGATAGTTGATTTAATTAGATTTTTTGTTAGATTAGATTTTTTGTTAGATTACATGTGTAGTAATTAATTTGTTCATATTATATTAGATATTTTTGTTAGATTAATTAGATATTTTTTGTTAGATTAGATATGTGTAGTAATTAATTTCTTTATATTATGTTAGATTTTTTTCTGTTAATAGATTTTTTGGTGATATTATTATTGAATATGCATGTTTGGTGATATTATTGTTAATAGATTTTTTTGGTGATATTTAGATTGTGTAATTAATTTTGTTCATAGAATTTTAATGATTTTTTGTTCATAGTATTTAGAAAAAGGAAAAAAAATAAGAAGTAGTTTATATATAGTTGAACTAGCTAGTTGATTTAATAAACTAATTTATTTTACTATATAATGAAGTAGTTTGTTTTAGTAAGTACTACTTATTTATTTATAGTAAGTGTTTAGTAGTTGAACTAGATAGTTTATTTAATTAATAAGACTACTTTTATTTAACTATATATAGAAGTAGTTCAGCGTCGGCGTCGGGCGATGCCTATCCCGCATCCTCGTGCCGCCGACTCGGCGGTGGAGGCCTGCTTGATCGTGGCCATTTTGGACCTGGCTCCGTCGGGTTGGTATTGGGAGGTGCTACCTTCGGGGGCGTGGGTTGGGAGGAGGCAGCCCGTTGTTGACCCGATCCTTGTTTGGTGGCAGTCGCGTGGGCCAGTGATGGTGGTGAGGCATCCGGACACAGCGGAGGTGGTACGTCACCGTGTCGGCGAGGAGGACGAGCACGTCCGTCGCTACATGGTTGCATTGGAGGAGGTTCGACAATACCGACAGAGTTCTTGAGGATCTCACCGGAGCTATGATCTGTGATGGTTCCTTATCTTTGTGTCCACCGCCTGCGTCGATACCGTCAGGCGCTACGGTTCTAGTTGTATTAGTGATAATCTTCGATGATGTACGGACAACAAGAGATGATGTACTTTTGCTTATAATTATTGAATGCATGCTAATTTGAATACTATACTTTATTTTATGATTTGGTTTTGCTTATTTTATGATTTGGTTTTGCTTATTGAATGCTCATATTGGATAAGTTCTCCTTCATTCCCGTGTGCTAGACAATTTGGTATAATAATGCAATCGGGAATGAAAGAGGAGCTACGTACGTACATCGATCATCGATAGTCAACCCATGATTAATAATAATGATCTAGTTTAATATTTGAATTATGAACGTAGGCCGGAAATGTCGTACTCATCGGACGCACGAAAAACTGCCGGGAGTGCGATTGGTGCCACGACGACCGAGGTATGTGCGACAGGTTCATTGAGTGGGCGAAGATCGGCGCTTCAAAGATTAAGGTCGAGGAGACTTGCGATGTTCATACGATGCATAACGATGACAATAGTTTTTTCGTAATTAAGCACGACTTCAACTATTTTAACGTGTATTTTTCATCTTTTCCAATTCGACTAGCTTATCCCATGCTTTGCAAGACGCTATGTCTTGGAGAGGATGGGTTTTGAAGACCATGAAAATTTCGAAACCAAAAAAATTATCCTAAGTACCCATCATGGTGTGGATTTTCAAGTAAAGCTGTATAATGCTCAGAGTGTAACCCATTTTGGTTGCAAAAATTGGGATGCATTTTGCAAGATGTATGGTCTTGATGAGGGTATGCTTGTCACGATGGATCTCGTGATCCTACAATCGAGCAAGAGACACCTTCGATTTGGGTCTTTGTGGATACACCTCCAGTTATTCCCTCATGTGAGCTAAACATAGTCATTAAGTAATTTATATTGTTTATTTCAAAATATATAGTTGACAACTTATCTCCATTGACAGCTTATTTTCATTCTTCAAAGAATGTGCGTAAGATGGTAGATGTAACGCATTACTACACGAAGGCTCGAATTAACTTATCGGAGAAAAATCATCCGGTCGGATTTTGAACTGATCTTGAGAATTACAATATCTATAATCAAACTCCTCAACATTATGGTCAATACGTGCCACTAGTGCACGTGTTGAACTACGGTAACTACCATGGAGATACCCTGGTAAGATTATTTTTTACTATTACAACATCCGTGCATCTTTTTGCACACCTTTAAAACTGGTACATCATTGCTAACTACGAAGTTATTACTATGTTTTTCAACAGATAATCCCGAATGATTGTGTGCCTCATCTGATGTATACGCATGGTAGCATTCATGTTTTGAACATACGACCAGGTCGTCCTACGAATCTCAACTGTCCATACCGGGTTTCTAAAAGAAATGGAGACATAACAATCAAAGAATGGAAAAAATGCATGGACAGTCGTAAGGAGCTTCTTGGAAGCAATAAGCAGCGAAGGGCAAGAATTGGAGACAGGATGATCGCCATTCTTCATAATGGAGAGTCAGGGTCTATATTGTTTTATGCTATTTTACCTTAAGGGTGTAGGTCCTACCTGATACTAATGATCATGTGCTAAGAACAATTATGTAGGGTTGGGTTCGGTGACTATGAGGATGATGATCGTATGACTTATTATTAATAACGAGTAGAAGTTGTATGATGATGCATGATTAGTAGGACTTGTTATTATATACATATATGATGATGTATGATGCAAAGCATGCATTAGCATGTTGTATCTGCGGGTGCAATGAACATAGTACCAGCGTTGATAAACCAAGGACGAAGATGAGAGAGGACACTTCTCTCTATTAGCTAGCTATAATAACAACCTAAAAATAACCCCCAAAACCCCTAAAGCAGCCACTTTTGTAAAAAAAATTGACTTTTGGTCCCGGTTGGAGCCACCAACCGGGACCAAAGGCCCTCTGACTGGGCTCGGTGCACAGGGCCACGTGGAGCCACATTGGTCCCGGTTCGTGTTTGAACCGGGACTAATGGGTGGTGGCATTAGTAACAACCCATTAGTCCCGGTTCATGAACCGGGACTAAAGGCCCTTACTAACCGGGACTAATGGGTGGTTTTCTACTAGTGTACTCCTCCAGCACACCACCACATGTGGTCATGTAATGATAATAGTCGACTAAAAATAAATAGGTCAGTCGATTTTTTTAATGAACCGCCCGACCTATAAGGAACGTGCAGATGGCCTTCGTCTACCTCCCGCCAGTCACTGTTGACAATCTTTCTTGAACCGCTAGTGACCACTGGCCCAGACCCCTGCCTCTGCCGCCCCACCCTCCCTCGACCTCACACCACCGCCATGCTTGGCAGCGCCCCCAGGCCATCACTTTAATCCCGACCGACCTCCAGATCGGGCGCCAGTAGCTCTAGGCCCCACACGCCCCTAAGATAAACACCGGGCACTGCTTCCCCGGCGTAATAGGCGGACTAGCCCATGTTACGCCGGGGAATGCTTCCGTTAATTGGGAATCAACTGACCAGGAATTGAAATTCAGGGGGGCGACGGACCTCTAGCTAAGGTGAAATAGTATATGAGGAGAAACCTTGTGCATTCAGAGTTACTAGGAACATCTAATATCAAGAAGAAGCGGTCAACTAATGTCTTAGGTGGGATGAATACCATGCAAGCAGACACATAAGATTTACACGAATAAGGGAAGAGGAGTACCATTTTCGGTTGCCGGTGTGGTCACCTCCACATGTCGCGCCGATCTTCTTCTTTTTACTGGGGATACCGATGTTCTGGAGGGTGCAGGCTTGGACGAACCCATGGCCAAACTGTTGACTGTGTTGCCATGGCCGTATGTCGGCGGAGGGGAAGCAGATCTGAGGCAGCAAAGGACGGCGTAGCAGGAACAGCTCTGGTGCGGTGGAGGGTGGCGAAGTTGGAGCAGAAGTGGTGAGGCGCAGGACGACGTGGTTGAACAGGCTCGGGTACGGACGGCTCAGCCTCGGCTTCAACTACTAGCCATGGAGGGCGTTGCGGTTGAGGTTGCGATGGACGACGACGTCGGGGTATCGGCTCCGGCATGATGGAGGAGGGCGGCGGTTGATGGGTGGGATGGGGTGGCGGACGGAGGACGCCGGGGTTTCGCGGGTGGTGGAGAGGTACTTTTGGCGCCCACGGAGTACAAATGGGGAATCGGACGAGTGGGTGGAACCATGTTTCGGTGTGGGACGCGCTTGTTTATGGCTTTTTTGAACAGAAGATGGGACGCGCTTGTTTGAAATTTAGGGAAAGTACAAACTTTTCCCCCTCTTAAATTTTGTACCTACTACGGGTCGGGGTAGGATGGTAATCCCAGGTGTCCCAAATAGTGGGCAGGAGCGATTTCGGCCGCGCGCATGTGTGCTTAGGCGGCCATTGAGTATGAATGTTTTTTGGAGGCGGTTGTGTGGCATCTAGATGAAGCTACAAACCTACCCTGGTTTAGTCCTTTGGACGTCGGGCCGTTAGGTTTCACGGGTCGAAGTTATTAGAAAAGTAATTTCCTTGTACTACCAAACATTGGTCTCACGCAGTTTCGGGCGAGTAGAGGCTCTTTTGGCGCTTCATTTGAAATTTTGAAACACAAGCATTCACGTTTAAAGTACTCTTGAACTATGAGGATTGACCTAAATAGACAACGTTATATTTGACCTTGTATGTTTGAAAACCTCATTGAATTATCCGCTTCTTTTTGAAATTTTGACACTTGAAAATCCTATAACTATGATGATTTTGGAATGGAGGAGCTAAATTTGAATCTATTTTGTACACGACTACATATGCTATTATGTACAAAATCAAAGAAAAGATTGGTGCCCCCATAATTTAGGTATGATTTACAAATGCCATGATATCAAATTCAAATAATTGAATGGACTTCATGTTGAATTCTATTTTTTTAAACCACCTTAAGTTGAATTCAAATGTATGCTAGTTCATAGGTAGCTATTTATAATGTTCATTGTGTAACTTTCGTATGTATAATGTGCTTTACACACACAACATGAACTATACTCACGTTTCTATTCGATTGCTAAAGTGATGCATTGTCTGGAGTTCAAAATACTAACTATGTGGATCAATTGTGTCGAATAATAACATAGACATGCTCAAATTCGATAGAATTCTGATGGATCAATGACCGCTCCTTACGCGAATTACAAATATCATGATCCCATCCTAATATTTGGATACAATTTATATCTTTAATCAATGTGCACAGCAGTCTTTTACGTGTAGTTTCACTCTCCATCTATGGTCTCTCACACATGCTCACACACTCTCTCCCGAGGTGTCTTTCTCGCACACATGCTCTAGATATAACCCTCCCTCCCTCTCGTAACCATTTACAACTGTTTTCACTAACCTTTATCACAAGCACTCTTCCTCTCGCAAACATACACACGCACAAACCCCATCGACCCTTTCTATATACATGGACCTGCCTACGTGTCTGATGTACGCACATTATCTTTAGGCCTGTCTCTCACGCATTGTCCCACACCTCTCTTCCTAATCGACGAGTATGATTCTAGCGAGCATTCATGGATGCCCCTTAAAGTTAGGTTGGATGAATAGTAATATCAGAGATAAAGGGGTTACCTTAGTCCAAGAACCTAGGGTTACAAATCCTAGCCGGCTTTGTCAGTGGACACAGAGTCCTTCACAATTCTGCTATCTTTGTCTTGTACGACTAGTCATCCATGGGTCTTCCTAAATGCGTCACGGGCCGACAAATGTGGCGCAGGACGGAACCGAACGAAGGGCCTCACCTCGACCCACCGGACCTCACGCGGTGACACACCCTCTGCCCCCACGTCTCATTATCTTCTCACACCCACACATACCAACACAAACACCACACACACACACACACAATTTCTCCTGGTGCCTCTATTCCCTCCCCCTTGCATATACACACTCAAGGGAATGGAATCTCTCGTCGTGACGTCATATTCGTCTCTCTCTCTCTAGACCACTCTCATTTCTCGTGCTATCTCCCCCCTCCCCCCGTCGGCCCCTCTATCCATGCCTCTCTCGAATACGTAATACACACACATACCTCTCTAGGCCCCGCCAAATGCATCAACTACACATTCACACATGTTACATCATGTACCACATTGATCTAAAAAGCCATCTGTTCACGTTTATTTCGCATACAACATTCCTTTTGAATAAAGTGTGGCCAAAAATTATTTTAGAGTTTCTACATATATACAACATTACAAAGTTATATGGAGGAGTACGAACGCTAATTTGCATTGCATGGTGCCCACAATGATATTTATTCCGCACTGTGAATTTGTATATTTTTATACCATATACAAAGTTAGTCATAATAAAGAGAAACGAAGAGCATCTCTCTCTCCATCGCATACCCCCCTGTACGCCCCTTTCACGTATGCACACAAAACTATCACCAAGTCCTCTAAAAGTAAGCCCCCAGAAAATTCACGCATGTTTCATCTTTCTCTCGCGATATATGCAATGACGATCATTGTATTTGAAGCGAAAGCACGATACGTACATTGGACTTCAGAATCCACTCATTATGGTCACCATTTACGTTTAGTGGTTATTATATAGTCACAGGCTCACCGTACAACTCTCTATTTGCTCATGACATGACTAGTTGACCAGTTAAACGCTCCACATGGCACCTCTAGTGTTGCATCACATTATCTCACTACCATCGTGCCCACCTGTCGACTTGTGTCTACTCTACATCTACACTCTTATAAAATACATGAAATACATTCTTATAAAAAATAGAGTTGGTGATGGTGGTGTGCCTGCCATCCTGCAATATAGGTCGTCTGATTTATATCTGACAGATAGGAAAGAAACTATGGCAATTTGGCAAAAAGGTACTCAACCACCTCTCCACATTTGCAAATAAGGACTTCCGTCGTTCATCCTTTTCTCTCACAAGATAAACTAGTCATACAAATGCATCTTGATGTTACGTGCAACGCACGGGCATCTTGCTAGTAAGAATGAAAACAAACGACAAAAAAATATTTGGACGGTGGTTCGAAGTCATGACCGTGGGCACAACGGACAAGGTGGCCTTGTATTGGTATGTTGAGCCGTTTGTTTTAACACACATGAGAAGGTGTGGTGATTATACACACACGCACGCATGCACACGAACTGCACCCACGCAACACTCACACAAACACATGCACCCACGCACGCATGCAACACTCACATGTACACACGCAGCCACACACGCACGCAACACTCACATGCACACACACACGCATGCATGCACACACAAGTACACCACACAACCAACACACACTCTCACGCTCAAGTTCTCAACCTACACGTGCAAGCGCACACATCAGGCCCTGACAGACACATACACAACCAGGTGATTCCCGCGCACGGGTTGGAGTCTTGTCGCGCCTGCGTAAATTTGTGTTTATCTGACCTTTTCCCTATGCGAACTGACAGGTGGGACCCACAAGGAACATGGTCAATTTAACTAGTCAACATGGCGCCACGCAGACTATTTGGCCGGTCAACAGAGTGCAATCCGATGCTAAACTGTGAGCAAGTGACCGTATAATCACCGCAAAACGTATATAGTGACCATAACCAGCTTATTCTAAAGTTCGGTGACCGTATTACGCTTTTATCTCTGTAGGTCCTCCAAAACTACATCTCTACACGTTCTCGCATGTTACATCTAACAACTATGCAACACAACACTACTACTATGCTCTAACACAATAAATCAGATGTGTTTTTAGTTTTACTAGTTATCATATTGTTAATTATTCAGTTTGCATACATTAAAATTGCCTTTGAAATGTATGGCCAGTATCATCTACCGCGCGGGAAAAATCCCGCCCTTTCCTGTTTAATCGGGTTTGTATCGATGGATCGTGCAAAACAGCAAAACTATAGTACTATACAGTACAAGTGACAGTTCACTGGGCCGTCGTGTCGTGTATTCCTCCGTCATTAGAGTGGAGCACTCGCTTTCATAAATCTTCTAGTCCCTTTCGCCAACATGTGGGACATCAAGCTACCGAGTCCACGTGCCATACCAGAATACAGTGCAGAGCAGTCGGGGTGAAGCACCCCAGTCATGGCGCCAGCGCGTTAATAAGCAATGAGGCATCAAATCACAAAGTTGCAGCTTTCCTGCAGTTAAGTTGGAGGGACGAAGTAATAATGCTAAAACAAATAAGTTGGAGGAACGAAGCAACCATCATTTCACTTGTTGCTGAATCCGCTTCTCCCTCATCTTCTTCAACTTAACCACGTGTTGCTTCTGCCGTTGTTCTGCCTCATGTGGGACGCGGATCGGCTTGGTAAAGCACTGACATGTGGGACCGCATGTTAGCAAACAGCCAAGACAACGTCCGCTGAAAATAAGAATCCTCCCCCGCCATCCACGCGGCAAAATCACCTCCTTTTTACTAATCTTGATTCTATAATTTTTTTAGATCAATATAATTGAGATTTGTATAGATAGCACATAGGAGCAAAACCAAGTGGTACGGTTAATGGCATCCACAATGTGTAGCCAAATGTGAAAATAGCTTTTGGCATCGTGCGAACCATTGTGGACGGTGTTGCCAAAGCCAAAAAGATGGAACCGAAGCTCCTTGATTGATTGATTGAAGGAATAGAAAAATGCAACATCTCTCCTCTTTCTCCCATGCTTGGACGCATGTAGTACAGTATAGAGCACATAGTCTACTCCCCTGTCCCTTCTATCACAAATCACAAAGCAGTGAGGCGTCAAATCACAAAATCATGGACGAAGCAACCATCATTTCACTCTTCGCTGAGTCTGCTTCTCCATCGTCTTCTTCGAGAAACCATCTCACCGCACTAAGCTAGACGGACGACGATATTGTGTACTCCTAGTAGTACTAGTCCTTTGGTTCAATGGACTTCCTGGATGCAAATAAGGCGCTTGTCTCGGCTTGCAGGCGGGACTTGCGAACGACTTACCGTGGTCTCCCTCAATGGTGTTCTCCGTCGAACGCACTTCGCCAAACCACAAAAAAGGATATCATCGACGTCACCGCAATGGGGAAGGAAGTCAAATATAGTTACTACCTCCATTTATTTGTACACAAGGCCAGTATATCAAAATTACAATTTGCAAAAGGCCACTAACACTAATCGAGGCAAAATTGATGGGGTTTGCCTCGTACTAGCAACCAAGGACATTAATATCCCCTGCATGCATGCGGAAGTGAGAAGGTTGGTTTGCATGGCACTGCATTTAATCAAGCGATGAGGAGTGAGATGGTTAGCTCTTTGGTCTTTGGAGAAAAAAATACGCATTAATTGACACATGAAACGAGGATTTGTATCAATTAAATCCCACGAAGGAAAACCCCGCCTTTCTTTTTTAACACTAGTACTCCTAGTACGTACGTACTTATCCTGTTTGGGTCTAGGCCTTGCATTGCCAAACTTTGCCACACATTTTTGCCAAGCTTGCCTAAAGTTTTCAAAATGAGAAGGAGGTACACTTGCGCACGGCTGTCGCAGTTGCATCGCACCCTCACACGGTCGCTCCTGCACGCCACGGTCGCACCGCACCCTCACACAGTCGCTTTTGCACGCCGCAAACCCAACCAAGGGAACGCACCCTCACTAACACGTGCTATCGCATGTGAACAAACCAAACTCAGCCATCCTATCGCTGACACATAATTCTCGTTCATAGAGTATGTTTATCCAATCGCATGTTGAGGAGTATCCGTACGGCCCGTGCGGTGGTCTGTTGGGGAAGAAGAAGAGCTGAGGAAGAAGGAAAGAAGGGTTAGGAGACGTAGGATATTCATCCAACCGCCTGAAATGGTAGACTGACCCAAGTTAGGCGACTTTCATAACAAATATATGTTTTTACACAGCAAAAGATCCATAAAAACAACAACATAAAGAAAAACTATCACTGCTCACGGAAAGAGACGGCCTCGTCGTCTTTTGTTGCCGGCCCGAACCAGCCGTAGCTGCCGACGTGTGTCTCCGCATCGTGGTTGTCCTCGGCCTCCAGCTACTCGTTCAAACGGAGTGTGCGAGCGCTCTGCATGGACGAGAGCACAGCCCGGTTTAAGTCGAGGACGTACAGTTCTGCCTGCAGGAGGGCCTCGATGGCAGCGGCATCCGCGCGCTCCGCGTCGAGTCGAGCCTCCGCCGCCCGGTTCAAGTCCAGGACGTCTGGTTCCGCCTGCAGGAGGGCATCGATGAGAGAGGCATCCGCGTGCTCTGCATCGAGTCGAGCCTCTGCCGCCCGGTTCAAGTCCAGGACGTCCGGTTCCTCCTGCAGGAGGGCCTCGATGGCAGCGGCATCCGCGTGCTCCGCCTCAAGTTGAGCCTCCGCCGCCCGGTTCACATCCACGACATCCAGTTCTGCCTGCAGGAGAGCCTCGATGGCAGCGGCATGCGCGCGCTCCACGTCGAGTTGAGCCTCTGCCTCCCGGTCCTCCTTTAGTATCTCCATGTTGAACCGCTGGTCCGCCTGCACCATGGGGGACTCGCACGCCGGCACGAAGTCGACGTCCATCATCTCATACCCATCAGGGGCCCTCTGCGCCGCGACCTCCGCCATAAACATTGGACCGGCTTCCTCCTCCTCGTAGCTTGGCTCCAGAGAACTCAGGGATTTGCCCGCCGCAAAGCGAGCTTGGGAACGGAGGTCTATGCCACCGACAGCCACCGCGATTTCTGCGCAGCCCTCGGGCGTCAGCATCTTGTAGTAAGTGATCTTGCGGCACACCATGGCTTTCCGGCGAACTAGGGGATGGTTGATGCGGGCTAGGGGATCGAAAGGTGGGGGAATGGGCCGGAGATTAGGTGTGGTTTTAGGGCAGTGGCTGGCGTAGGCCGAGCAGCGACGGTTCTTGTGTGAATAGTGGTTATGGTGACGACCGGTCAAGCGGTTTTGACTGTACATCGCTCTTATCGCATTCGCGTTGCAGCCCGACACGCTGGACCCTCTACGTCGCTCACCGAATGGAACGCGCTTCGTCTTGCATTTTCGCTCGCTTGTGGGACCGCAGTTGAGAGCAAACCGACGTCCCTCCCCCTCCCTCGCCCGCGTCATTTATTATACTACCACTCCCTCAGTTTTATGCGGAGTAAATAAAAACAGAGGGAGTATACTACGGATGAGGATCCCCTGACGTGGCCGAACCCATTGAGTAACTGACATGCGGGGCCTAGGAAGCATAGGGTCCGCCAGTAAGTGACCGAAAGGGAGGGTAAGTCAGGGATACCTACATCAGAGGATCCACTTCCACTACTACTTCCTCCTTCCATTTACTATACAGGGCCTAATGCATTTTTCGAGGCTAACTTTGACCAAATGTTAGAGTAATAATATATGACATGCAACTTACACAAAGCATACGGTCAAATTCGTATTTGAAAGGAGTTTCCAATGATATAATTTTCACATTATACATCTCATGTACTATTAATCTTGTCAATAGTCAAATGCGGTTTTAAAAACGCATTAGAGCATGGTTAATAATATAGCTAGTCGATGGCTATGAGGGAGTGCCATGTCATCTATAGCCATCATCTATTATATGTACTCATACGGTAGTGTGGGCTATAAGGTTGGCTATTTCCCGCAAAAAAATATATAAGGTTGGCTATTGTATTAGTACTTTTTTCCATCTCCTCTCTATCTCTTTCTTCATATTTATTGTACTAGTATTTAACTAGGAATGCGTATATAGCTAAGGCTCTTGCATGAGAGATCACTCCCCTTACTTTTTCACATCTCTATCCTCCACATAGGCCCTATATAAATGGAAGGAGGGAGTACATATGTTGTCAGTACTCCACGTGTGCTATTGGACAGGGGGCTTAAAAAAGTTACTATTGGACTGGTTATACGTGGCGAAATCCAAGTAGGAAGAGCATGCGCGAGAACAAGCACATTCACGTGGTTGAAAACAAATTGGAAACCATCTCGAGTACAAATCTAGGAGTACGTACGAATCTGACAATATTTGTTGGGCGTTGTTGAATATTGATACCTTTTTGATCAAAGTAGAGATACTTTGACTACACATAAAACATATATGTAAACTAGAAAGGATAGGAGGGAGTATATTGTATGTTCAAAAACGAAACGAACATTGAATACCCTTTATATATGATTTGCGGATGCTATGATCACCAGTTTAAAATTTTGAATCCGCCTTAGGTATCACGTGCCCCCATTCATTCTCTCTAGATTTCATCTCGGGGTCCGGAGATCGGTTGAAAGAGGACTAGGGTGGGTACATGCGAACGATACTCGGCGGAATGCACAAATGAGGCATGCGGGAGGATGGACTCGATTGGAGGGCGACATGATCGATGGAGAAGAGGGTTGGAGAGGAATGAGAAATAAGAAAACGCCACATTATTATACTTGAATGGCTCAAATAAACAATAAGTTGTCTCGCTTGGCCTACATAGTGAAAGGCCTAATGCGCAACGCGGAGCACTGACGCTCGAATATGGCCGGGAAAATAGGGAAACCGACATGTGGGGTACACCCGTCAGGACAATGTAGCGCAGACTAGTCCAATGGAGGAGCTGGCAAAGGACCTCCCCGCCATCGACAACCATTCATGTGGGTCATTGGGGACAACAACGGGGCGCAGCTCCAGCACCGCCTCTGGACACAGCGACCGTGGTGAGCGACACACTCATATCATCGCTAGACACGGTCGGTTTCAGTGTGACGAGGGTGGCGTTAATGCTGTGGCATGACCAACAATATGTTTGGTTTGTGCCCAAGGTTGCCCCATCAAAGCATTGGGTAGCCAAAAATTTGGTTGAGGTATTGGTTGCCCATGATTTGGCCGACATTGGAAAGAAAATGAACTAGAGTTGGCTAGAGTTCATTGGCATGCCAAAAAAATGGCAACCATCCAAATAAAGACCAATCTTTGGGTCATGACCAAAATTTAGTAAGGTGCACTTTGGCCACAATCCAAACACACCCCAACACCCGGCTCGTCGAGGATGCACGGGGCGCCGTGATGCATCCGCGGAGTGGTGTAGTGCGGCCAACTACATCCTCGGGACCTGAGACCATGCCGGGTCGTCTTGCTTTTTCAATGACATGCGGGGATCGCATGTGAGCAAAGGGCATCTCCAACGTTGCCACGACCGCAGCTGACTACCCTGGCACACCAAAACCTTCATCCCTCGCGCCGTCGCGCGATGCGTTCCTAACCGGCGCCAGCTGCCTGCATTCATGCCGTCCGTTCGTATGTCGTCGTTAAGAGGCTCGGTGCCCGAGGAACCAACTCCGGCGACTTAATGACACACCCGGACGCTTGATCTCACCGGAATGTGCTACTTAAAGCGGCAATGCCCAGCTAACCTCCACACCATAGCGCATCATCCTCCTACCTGGCACCACATCTGCCATGACCACAAGTGCGAACGCTCTGCGGGAGAGCTTGTCTCCGAGGATGAAGCTCGAGGTCGCCTCCCACGCTGAAGTCGCCTCTCGTGACGCAATAGCGGCGTAGCCGGACGCGGACGCGACTGCACAAGCGGTGGCCACGCTGGCGGCCGGTGACGGGAGCACCGTCAACGACTCGTCCTACTTGTCACCGTCCAATGTCCGGCACCATCGAGGTCGGGGACTCCTTCGAGGATGAGTAGGGCATGGGAGGCGGCAGGGCATGGTGTGCCAACTGGCCGGTCTGTATCCCGTATTCTACTCTTCCTCGCCGGAGACCGCACCTTCACTTCACGGGTCTTGAATCCCGGCCCCGTACATAGAGATCACAGATGGAGGACGTCGGTCACCGCCGTAGAATAGGTTTACGGTCGGGTTTCTTTTATTTTTCTGTCCTATAATAGTTCGAAATGTAATGAAAATCTGCCATGTTTGCATTAATCTCGGCCGGTGTATATGAACTTTCACAATAATATACATATTGTAGGAGTACTAGCAAGATGCCTGTGTGTTGCACGGCAGATCAAGATCTTGTGGGAGGAAAGGATGAATGAGGGAAAGCCTTATCTACAAATGTGGAGAGGAGTGCGGGTAAATTGTCATAGTTTTCTTCCTATCCGTTAGATATAGATCGGACGGCCTATATTGCAGGATGACAGACACACCATCATCACCAACTCTGCTTTTTATTGAACCGAGACAAATCTAACATGCGAAGTAAAATAAGCACATAGGGTCTATACATACACAGTTTATCTTAGGCACTGCAATAGTACGTCCATTACACATTCACGCATTTCACAGCTTTTTACATCTATGGGAACCTACGAAAGGGTTAACGTAAATTGCCTCTCTCTCTCCTCCCCTGATTTTCTTGGTGGTGGGCCCGTCCCTTCCCACAATCTACAATCAATAGCTCACATGTTTCACATTATGTTAATTACGTAACTGGTATTACATAGGTGTAGCATTACTCGTCCTAAAAAACCCAACTAAGCCAACCTCCCAGCATATCGCGCGGGAAAAGACCCGGCCGCGCCGTTTTAGTCGGGCTTACATGATTACTAGTAGTAGTATCGATGGATCGCGCGAAGCAACAATTTTTTTGAGGGAGCGAAGTACCTAGTTTAAAAGGAAAAAAAGTTGGTACACTCACAGCACTCCTGTCGCGGTCGCATTGCACCCCACACACGTTCAGTCCTGCACACGGCTCACGCAAACGAAACGCGCTTCGGCTTGCCTCCTCACTGACACGTGGGACTGCACTTGGAGAAACCGACCATGCGCCAAACTCCCCCCGCCCACCACGCGAAAATCCTCCCCCCCCACACACAAAAATTCCCCCCAAATCCGATTCAACCGCCCTTCGACCAACTAGCCAATAATATTCCCCAAACCACCCTTCCCCCGTCCCCCTCCACTCCATTCACTCTGCCAAAGTCAATCTCCCCGCCGCTCCGATACGTCGGCGCCACGGTTCGTCGAGGGGACGCACGGCGATCCTCTCGCTCCCACAGTACGCTCTCGTAGACTGACGTCCTCTAGCCGCACCGCCACCTCTGGCTACGTTCTTGAGGAGGCGCACGGCGGTCTGCGCCGCCACCGCTGGCGACGTTCGTGTGGAGACGCACGATGGTCAGCTTCTCCCATGGTACGCATATTCTAGACTGAGGCCCCGTTCATGTCGGTGTAGCGATGAATGTTAGCTGATAGACACTGTTAATCTCACTGTTTGCCGAAGTAGTTTACTGTCAATATGCTCTGCTTATGAAGCTTCCTTGCCCTGTTCTGCACTCAATGTGCTTAGCTGAGATGGCATGCCAAGGCCGACTAGTTGCTAAAATATCCTGCCATATATTTATTGTGACGTAGATTGCCATGGTCTAGTAGCCAATCTGTTAGGTGAAATAGCTCTACACCATTTTATACTCGATCTTTGTTGCTGCAATGGCCTTCGCTAGTTTGATGGCTATGTGCTCGGCCTCATTGACTGCTGAAACAGCCTGCCATAATTTAGCACTCAAATCTGTTTGCTGAATTAACTTTACATATATTTCGTTACTTAGATCTGCTCTTCCAAATATCTTGCCATAGCTTTAGACATCGACCAAGGTATTTTTTTCTGGACTTCATAAAAAAACATATATGTTTTTCCTGTAATATCTAGTAGAAGAACTAACTGGTATGTCTAACAGATGGACATGACTTGGATCACTTCTGCTCGAAGATTCTCCGCTGCATATGTCGAGGGGGTTGAAAACATCATGAACTTTATCCGAGTTGAGTACGGTGGTCCGAAATCAGATGTGCTCTGCCCGTGTAGTAGTTGTATGAATTCAGTTACAAGACCCCAGTCAATTGTGCAAAATCATCTACACTTGTATGGTATGTCGGTCACATATATTAGGTGGGTTCATCATGGTGAAACTGTGAACGTCAATGTTATTGACTACGTGGAAGCAACAGATCACCATCTTGATCTGCCTGATGCTCAGGTGGAAGAGGAGGAGGAGGTGGTGGTGGCGGAGCCAGTGAGTTTGACCCACATTGAAACAATGCTACGAAATGCTCGTGCATTCCGTGAACTTTCACCTGCAGAAGAAAAACGGTGTGCCCGCATGTTGGAACAATGCAACGTGGCTGTCACCCCAGGAAATAAGCTGTCAGTATTCTCAGCTATGGTCACCTTTCTTCAGGTGAAGACATTTGAGCGGATGACCAACAAATCATTCGATGCGATGTTGGCTGCTTTCCGGAAATCTTTCCCAGATGCGTCTGAGCTGCCACACACCTACAGTAAAATGAAGAATTTCCTTCGTGCAGTTGGAATTGGATATGATATGATCCATGTTTGTAAGAATAATTGTGTTCTGTTTCGGAAGGATTATGCCAACTTAAGTGAATGCCCGAAATGCAAATCATCAAGATGGAAAGATGGCGATTCTGTGGAGAGGATTCCTCATAATGTTCTGAGACATTTTCCAATTACACCAAGATTGTAGAGGTTGTTTCATGATGCTGAAACAAGAGAGGATGTACTGTGGCATTCTACGAACCAGGAATACAGAGATCAGAATGTAATGAGCCATCCATCTCATGGTAGTGAGTGGAAAAGCTTCAATGATAAACACAAAAGTTTGTCTGACCGAGAAACTTTAGACTTGGCTTAGCTTCGATGGATTTAACCCATTTGGCCACTGTGAGCGCCACATATAGCATGTGGCGATGCTTGTTATCCTTACAACATACCTCCAAATGTCTCGCACCAAAGAATCAAACTACATGATGGCCTTGCTCATCCCAGTCCAAAAAGTCCCGGAAAGGATTTTGATTTGTTCATGGAGCCTCTTGTGGAGGAACTTCAATAGCTATGGAGGGTGTTCTCACTGAGACCTATATAGCAGCCCACCACCTGATTTCTTTCTCAAGTCTTTGTTATAATTTGGAGCATCCATGATTATCCGGCTTTGCGCCCTATGTCAGGGCGAATGACACATGGTTACAATGCATGTGTTCGTTGTGACAGGAATTTGTTGTCATATGCAATACTTAGAAAGATCTGTTACATTGGACACCGCTGCTTCCTTGCCAAGGACAAGCCGCATCCTAGAAAATACCGAAGACATGTGTTCAGGCATATCACATGAAACACCCACGATGCGGCTATATCTCCCACGTGTCGAAGCACGACTTACAGGCATAACCACATTGTGGTTTTGTCGCAAGTGGGGTCATCTTCACACAATCCCATGTAATGAACAAGAAAGGGATAAAGAGTTGGCTTACAATCGCCACTTCAACTAATGAGCATATAATTCATACCTCATTCAGAGCACACACATAGTCCGATTACGGACGAAGCCAAAAGAAAAGAAGATAACCCAACTCCTAGATCCCCGATTGTCCCAACTGGGCTCCACTACTGATCAACATGAAACGAAACGTAGCCACGACCAAGATCTTCATTGAGCTCCCATCTGAGCTCGGTTGCATCACCTGCACTGGTACCATCGGCACCTGCAACTGTTGTGATAGTATTTGGTGAGTCACAAGGACTCAGCAATCTCAAAACCCATGAGATCAAGACTATTTAAGCTTATGGGTAGGAAGTGGTAATGAGGTGGAGTTGCAGCATGCACTAAGCAAATATGGTGGCTAACAAACGCAAATAAGAGCGAGAAGAGAAGCAACAGAACGGTCGAGAAGCTAGAAGTGATCCTGAAACTACTTACGCTTGATCATAACACAAAGACCGTGTTCACTTCCCGGATTCCGCCGAAAAGAGACCATCATGGCTACACACGCGGTTGATGCGTTTAATTTAAGTCAAGTGTCAAGTTCTCTACAACCGGATGTTAACAAATTCCCGTCTGCCACATAACCGCTGCACGGCTTTGAAAGATAATACCTGCAGGGTGTCCCAACTTAGCCCATCACAAGCTCTCACGGTCAACGAAGGATATTCCTTCTCCCAGGAAGACCCGATCAGTCTCGGAATCCCGGTTTACAAGACATTTCGACAATGGTAAAACAAAGCTAGCAAGACCACCCGACTGTGCCAACAAATCCCGATAGGAGCTGCACATATCTCGTTCTTTGGGCACACCGGATAAGCTAAGCGTACAGGTACCAACATAACCCAAGTTGCCATGGGACGGTCCCGCATGGTGCTCTAGTTTGGACCAACACTCAAAAGAAGCACTGGCCCGGGGGTTAAATAAAGATGACCCTCGGGCTCGCGAAAACCCAAGGGAAAAAGGCTTAGGTGGCAAATGGTAAAACCAAGGTTGGGCCTTGCTGGAGGAGTTTTATTCAAAGCAAACTGTCAAGGGTGTCCCATAAATCACCCAACCGCGTAAGGAATGCAAAATCAAGGAACATAACACCGGTATGACGGAAACTAGGGCGACAAGAGTGGAACAAAACACCAGGCATGAGGACAAGCCTTCCACCCTTTACCAAGTATATGGATGCATTAATTAAATAAGAGATATTGTGATATCCCAACATAATCATGGTCCAACATGGAGCAATCTTCAACTTCACCTGCAACTAACAACGCTATAAGAGGCGGCTGAGCAAAAGCGGTAACATAGCCAAACAACGGTTTGCTAGGAAGGTGGGTTAGAGGCTTGACATGGCAATATGGGAGGCATGGTAAACAAGTGATATGTAGCGCATCATAGCGATAGAACGAAGCAATCTAGCAAGCAAAGATAGAAGTGATATCGAGGGTTATGGTCATCTTGCCTGAGATCCCGCAAGGAAGAAGAACGAGTCCATGAAGAAGACAAACCGACGTAGTTGAACGAATCCTCACAACTCCGAAACAAACCCGAAGCTAACGAGAGAAGCAAACCGGAAAGAAGAAAACAACATGGTGAACACACAAGCATAATCATGGCATGATGCACAATCAAGTATGATGCATGTCCGGTCTAATGAGGCATGGCATGGCAAAGTGCAACAAATAATACTAAAAGTTAAGTGGAGCTCAATATGCAACGAGTTGCATATTGACAAAACACCACATTGACATATTTAGTTTAATCTCGTTTAAGCTACCAAACAATATTAAATGTTGTTAAACATGGCAAGAGGTGAAGCATAATTAAACTACCTATCTAGGCAAGTTTAAATGAGGCCGGAACAACAAACAACAATTTTGGAAAATCCCCATGTCCATATTTCGAATTTGGTACTATTCTGTCTTAAACCATATTTTAATGTTGTTAAGTAGTAAAAAAAGTGCACCAAGTTAATCTATGCATTTTTCCACCCCATTTACATATAAAGTTTATTAAAATTTGGAGCTACGATTATTAAGTTATGAAATAAATCATTTTAACATGGCATTTGAGCAAATTTAAACAAACAGCAAGTTAAACATTTTTAACATGGATGAAAGTTGCATATTATGAAACTAGACAGAAATATAAGCATTTTTCATATCTAATGTTTTTACATATGATGCATCACTTGTGAGTTATTAAATGCATGAACTCTAGGGGTTTTTCTGTAAAATAGCAAATCACTGGATAATTGGTAAAATCGCAGGCAGGAAAAAAACATGAGTCGGGACGAAACTGATTGCAGGCCTAACAGGAACAGGAGCTGGGGGCAGCTCACCATGGGCTTCGGCCTAGTCGGTGGAAGAGGCATTGGGCCTTGGCGAGAGGAGGCAGGGCGCGGTCAACGGGCGCTGCTGGAGCTAGGTTTCGCGCGAGGCAGAGGAGGGGTCAATACTTGGCAGCGCGTTTCCTCGTTCGATGCAGGGGTAGCAGGGCGATGGCGAGGCAGAGGACGCCGGCTGGTGATGCACTGGTGGCACTGGAGGTGGCCGGAGGAAGCGGATCCGGGCGGCGGGGTAGAAGACCGGCAGCGGCGGCTGCTGTCGAAGAGGATCAAAGCGGCGTGGTCCTCCCCTGCTCGATGCAGAGGCTGGCACGAGACTAGAAGTAGCAGACGAACAGGGGCGTGGCGACGGGACTTGCAGCGGTGGGTCTTGGGGCTCCGGCGAGCTGAGGAGGTCCGGCAACGACGGGGATGGCTGGAACCCAATGGATCCGAGGCCATGGCGGCGGCATCAGATGGAGACGAGACGGGCAGTGCTTGAAGCTTTGGCCATGGCTCCTATGAAGGTTCAGAGAGAGGGAGAGAACTGCGTGAGAGGGAGGAAGGAGAAAAGGGGAGGCGTGGTCTAGCCTGATGGAGGTGGAAGCGCACGGGAGGCTCAGGCAGAGGCTGGCTGATGGGAGCCGAGGAGCTCGGAATCGGGCGTCCTGCTCGATCTGGAGGGTGGCACCAGGAGGCAGCGCGCTTCAAGGCCACGGCGGGGCTGGACTCTGGTCGGCTCGGGGATTGGGCGTCGACGAAAAACAAGGAAGGTGGTCGGGGAGATTGAATCAGGAGGAGATCCCGAGGAGATGCGAGAAGGTGGCGGCGGTGGCTGCGGGAATGGATGGATGAGACGGCTAGGTTCTAGGGTTAGGTAGGTTTGCACTGATTATATAGCAGGTGGGTTTTTGTTAGGGTCTAATCTGGTTCGTCCGATCGTAATCGGGCGGTCGAGAATAGATAGATTAGGGAGTCCAAATAAGAAAATGGAGATGTTTTATAGATGTTTGGGGATGATCCTGACCCAACGGTAACAACAGCCTGAGTCGGGTTCGGGGGAGTTTCGGACGCTCACACGAGGGGGCCGCAGGCTGATGAGAGAGGTTAGGTGGTTTGACAAGAGGGAACTGAAAACACGGTTGGTCTCGGAACGGCCAACAAAGGCAAGGGGGGACGCCGCAACTACGAACGGGTGCAAGTTTTATGAAAACATGCAAATGCAATGCGCATGATGCTATGAGATGAGATGCATGACATGAACAAAATGCAAAACAAAAGACAAAAACCCGACCAGGAAGGAAATAACATAGCACATAGCCGGAAAAGCCAAGATTTGGAGTTACAAATATGGAAAGTTACATCCGGGGTGTTACAACACTCCACCACTACAAGAGGATCTCGTCCCGAGATCTAGGATGGCACCGGAGAGAAACGGAAGAGGAAGAGAAGAGGTAAAACTAAGTTGCTTCTTTGACGAACGAGTGAAACCACGAACCTTGAGAAGTTGAAAAGTTTTGAATGACGAGTACAATGGACAAGAAAGAATTGGAGCCACTCTGGTTGAAACGAGATAAGCAAGGAACTAGGAAGATCAAATTCGAACAACACTCCGGTTGAAAAGAGATGCAAGACTTGATAAGATGAAAAGAACTTGAAGAGATGACACAACACTCCGGTTAAATGGATAAGCACGAAAAGAACATGATCTTGACAAAGCGATATGATAGGTGAAGAGAGCAACATCACAATGCCTCCAGAACAAAAGAGTGGAACGAAAAGAACGGAGAAGAGAACAAAACTTCTACCACAGACGAATTTGAAAGAAAACATCCTTACGGAGAAGGGTTGTATAGAGTTGTTGGAAAATCAACAACGAAAGCACAAGCTTGTTGTGGGCTTATGGAAAACATCTCAAGACTATGAGGTGACAACCGGCCACTAATGGAAACCATTGATTTGATTGAGAGCACCAAAGAGATGAAAAACTTCTTCCACCAAGATGATAGAGAGATAACTTGGATCATAGATACGCACCACAAATAGCAACATTCCGAATGGAAGGCTTTAGGTGAAATATATCCCAAGATAACTTCAACAAAAGAGATTGATGGATTTAAAATACCTCATTCTTGACAACATATGAATCATGAAACATGAAGGAAATTGTCAAGAGTGACATAACACCACCTCAAAAGATAAGGTAGAAAGAATTGCACTTTGGAATGCAAGAGGAAGAATACTTGATCTCCTCAAAACAAAACATGTGTTGAGCACCATGTTTAATTTTGCGTATAGCTTGGCGGATCATAACTTTGAGAGAAATCTTGAGGAACAATTGAAGAATGAAAAAAAAATCCTTGACGAACCACCATGTAGAGCCTCCATGAAGAACTCCGGTAATAAAAGGATGATAAAAAGAAAGAGAAGTTGAAAACACAAGGTGAAGCCTTGCGATGATTTAGATGGAGCTTCGTGACGAGATAATGCGGAAAACTTGGAACTCCGAAAAAGGAAAAGATGAAACACTAGAACCGAGAATTACTTCATCATGAACAATCTCCAAAAGAAAAGAATTGAATCACCTCGAGGAAATAAGAATAAGATTTATTGTATGCTTATCCTTCATCATATTAAATTGATGGAAAGCAATGGATTTGGCATACTACTTATTCTCATTGAAAAATGATTACAGATAGAGATATAGCACAAACTTGAGGAAGGTCTTCAACGATCCACCGGTAGGATTTGAAAACAATGATTGAATTGATATGCTAATGAAGGAAGTGAAAACTTGAACGAACCACCGTAAGAATTGAAAATGAACGTTGCAAAGGCACAATTCACCAGGAAGAATTGGAAAAGGAATGAAGATACTTGACAGAATTTAGATACAAGAGAACAAAGAGATCATGAGCTGACTAGAGTAAACTTGAACGATGCATCGGTAAGATTTGGAGAACGAGAACTGAAAGATGAGACTGAGTAATTTTCATAAATGATGGCCTTCAGATGATCGAGAAAGGAAAGAAACTCCTGAAATGCGTCGGATGGGTGAAATGAATTCTCACAATCGAAAACAATTATGAGTGGATGGCATCAAGCTTGAACTACGCATCTTTGGTAGAACGGGTAAGGATTTAAGAGGAACTCTTCTTCGGTCTTCAAAATCCGAGAAATGACGATGAGAAACACCACCATGGATTGTTGAGATGCTCCGGGAGAATAAAAAACAAAGAGGTTGAGCCAACAATGAAAAATAATTTGAAATCGATCTTGGAAAACATCTTACTGATGAAATTCATTCTTACGTCAAACTTCGAAAAGAATTTGGGAATGGCTCCGGGACAATTAGAAGAGGCAGGTAAGATCCTAGAAAAAAACCTGTGGGTTAGGGCCCACTCAAAAGGAAGCATCATTGAACGATTTCAAAGAGAGATTGCACCGGTTGAATTAAATGGCTTGAATGAGATAACAACCTCAAAATAACTTGAACGGATTGGGAATGGAAACACAAATCTTTCGAGATATCTTCTACACTTCGGACATGAACTGGGAGAGGTGAATAAATAAGGGAGCCTTGGATAAGAAATTCATATGGGAAGATTTGTGAAACAAAAGGAAGAGATATGATTAACACCGAAGCTTGAAATTAATCCACCGGAGAAGAAAAGAGACGAAGAATAATGAACTTGAAGCTCCGTTAGTATGTTCCTAAGAATCACCGGATAAGAACATTGACGGAAAAGAAAGGAGAGACTTACCATCAATAAAATGGATACCCGATTAAGAAATCTGAGTCCTTGAAGAAAAGGGTGGGAGGGCGGGAAAAACAAAGGCAACTTGGGATGAACGAAACAGACACCATTGAGAAAAAAAACAAGAATTGGTCTTGCACAGATTGAAAGGATTGGGTTAACTTGAAGAGAAGCACGCCGGTTGGAAAAGAATTATCATGACAGCCTCAATGTCAAAAAGGATTAACACTCCCATAGAAATATGAGAACACCATTTAGGGAAGGTATGATCAACAGTTTACATCGAAGCAACTCGAATACCACAACTCAAAACAAAACAAAGGATTGGCTTGCAGAAATAAGCCGGAACAAACATATGATAGAGATTTCGTCCAAAGTTTTCGTGGTGGGGCCCACACGGGCTCGATCGGACAGCACCATCATGTACAAGGCAGTGCACATGACATACGAAGCGTCCCCAAACCAGCATAGCCAAGTGTTCTTTAAGACACAACGAGACCACTGTAAAAATGACCGTGGATAGGTGGACCACTAGACGTCGAACCCCAATCTCATATCATGCATCTGTCGGAAAGAAAAAAAACTAGAGCTACTTGAATTCCCACTTATAAAAGTCCCGAAACTTTCTGGTTATGCAATCTGGTGTTGGGGATACAGGGGAAGCAATATATATCTCACCCAAAGCTAACAATCCCTACATCCAAGCTGTATCCATCCGCCAACACATAACCAAGAAACCTTCATAAATCGTGTACCTCAACCTTCGAAAAGCATCCGTTATACTAGCTATGGCAATACTCCCGAACTCCCCAGTACTGGGTGGCGTCGAGGTTATCTTACCACTAGTTGTATAAAAGATATTCTCGATGTCGGTGAAACTCAGGTATTCTAGAACTGCAACGATAAAATTATGACGACAACACCTCGGAGCTCAACTCCCCGGGACACTGCCACAACCCCTAAATGTCAGGAGGCACCAAGAACAATTTTCTCGTCATAAGAATATCAGAACGATCCCAAGATACCCGCGTGATCCTAAAAAAAATTTAGTGAAGTTTGAGGAGAGGAAAGTCAAAACATCTACGTCAGGAGACCTCACCAAAGTGACGAAGGGGCTGAGGAGTAAAAAGAATCCTACTTGCCGATATATATATAATCCTAAGACTCAATTTTTTTTTGTTCTAGACTCAACAACGCCAGCGATTCGATCAAGTAGGGGGCTCCTAAGTCGGGGATGGCTCTGATACCAACTTGTAACACCCACGATGCGGCTATATCTCCCACGTGTCGAAGCACGACTTACAGGCATAACCGCATTGTGGTTTTGTCGCAAGAAGGGTCATCTTCACACAATCCCATGTAATGAACAAGAAAGGGATAAAGAGTTGGCTTACAATTGCCACTTCACACAATGAGCATATAATTCATACCTCATTCAGAGCACACACATAGTCCGACTATGGACGAAGCCAAAAGAAAATAAGATAACCCAACTGCTAGATCCCCGATCGTCCCAACTGAGCTCCACTACTGATCAACATGAAACGAAATGTAGCCACGACCAAGATCTTCATTGAGCTGCCATCTGAGCTCGGTTGCATCACCTGCACTGGTACCATCGGCACCTGCAACTGTTGTGATAGTATCTGGTGAGTCATGAGGACTCAACAATCTCAAAACCTGCGAGATCAAGACTATTTAAGCTTATGGGTAGGAAGTGGTAATGAGGTGGAGTTGCAGCAAGCACTAAGCAAATATGGTGGCTAACATACGCAAATAAGAGCGAGAAGAGAAGCAACGGAACGGTCGAGAAGCTAGAAGTGATCCTGAAACTACTTACGCACGATCATAACACAAAGACCGTGTTCTACCCGGATTTCACCAAAAAGAGACCATCATGGCTACACACGCAGTTGATGCGTTTTAATTAAGTCAAGTGTCAAGTTCTCTACCGCCGGATATTAACAAATTCATGTCTGCCACATAACTATGGGCACGGCTTTCGAAAGATAATACCCTGCAGGGGTGTCCCAACTTAGCCCATCACAAGCTCTCACGGTCAACGAAGGATATTCCTTCACCTAGGAAGACCCGATCAGTATCGGAATCCCGGTTTACAAGACATTTCGACAATGGTAAAACAAGACCAGCAAGACCACCCGACTATGCCGACAAATCCCGATAGGAGCTGCACATATCTCGTTCTCAAGGCACACCGGATAAGCTAAGCGTACAGGTACCAACATAACCCAAGTTGCCAAGGGATGGTCCCGCACGGTGCTCTAGTTTGGACTAACACTCAGAGGAGCACTAGCCCGGGGGGTTAAATAAAGATGACCCTCGGGCTCGCGAAAACCCAAGGGAGAAAGGCTTAGGTGGCAAATGGTAAAACCAAGGAGTGGCCTTGCTGGAGGAGTTTTATTCAAAGCGAACTATCAAGGGGGTCCCATAAATCACCCAACTGAGTAAGGAATGCAAAGTCAAGGAACATAACACCGGTATGACGGAAACTAGGGCGACAAGAGTGGAACAAAACACCAGGCATAAGGCCGAGCCTTCCACTCTTTACCAAGTATATAGAAGCATTAATTAAATAAGAGATATTGTGATATCCCAACATAATCATGGTCCAACATGGAGCAATCTTCAACTTCACCTGCAACTAACAATGCTACAAGAGGGGGCTGAGCAAAAGCGGTAACATAGCCAAACAACGGTTTGCTAGGAAGGTGGGTTAGAGGCTTGACATGGCAATATGGGAGGCATGGTAAACAAGTGATAGGATGCGCGGCATAGCGATAGAGCGAAGCAACTAGCAAGAAAAGATAGAAGTGCTATCGAGGGTTATGGTCATCTTGCCTGAGATCCCGCAACGAAGAAGAACGAGTCCATGAAGAAGACAAACCGACATAGTTGAATGAATCCTCACAACTCCGAAACGAACCCGAAGCTAACGAGAGAAGCAAACCAGAAAGAAGCAAACAACATGGTGAACAGAAAAGCATAATCATGGCATGATGCACAATCAAGTATGATGCATGTCCGGTTTAATGGGGCATGGCATGGCAAAGTGCAACAAACAATACTACAAGTTAAGTGGAGCTCAATATGCAACGAGTTGCATATTGACAAAACACCACATTGACATATTTAGTTTAATCTCGTTTAAGCTACCAAACAATATTAAATGTTGTTAAACATGGCAAGAGGTGAAGCATAATTAAACTACCTATCTAGGCAAGTTTAAATGAGGCCGGAACAACAAACAACAATTTTGGAAAATCCCCATGTCCATATTTCGAATTTGGTATTGTTCTGCCGGAAACCATATTTTAATGTTGTTAAGTAGTAAAGCAAAGTGCACCAAGTTAATCTATGCATTTTCCCACCCCATTTACATATAAAGTTTATTAAAATTTGGAGCTGCGATTATTAAGTTATGAAATAAATCAATTTAACATGGCATTTGATCAAATTTAAACAAACAACAATTTAAACATTTTTAACATGGATGAAAGTTGCATATTATGAAACTAGAAATAAATCTAAGCATTTTTCATATCTAATGTTTTTACATATGATGCACCACTTGTGAGTTATTAAATGCATGAACTCTAGGGGTTTTTCTGTAAAATAACAAATCACTGGATAATTGGTAAAATTGCAGGCAGGGAAAAAACATGAGCCGGGCCGAAACTGATTGCGGGCCTAAAAGGAACAGGAGATGGGGGCAGCTCACCATGGGCTTCGGCCCAGTCGGTGGAAGAGGCGCTGGGCCTTGGAAAGAGGAGGCAGGGCGCGGTTAACGGGCGCTGCTGGAGCTGGGCTTCGTGCGAGGCAGAGGAGGGGTCAACGCGCGGCAGCGCGTTTCCTCGTTCGATGCAGGGGTAGCAGGGCGATGGCGAGGCAGAGGATGCCGACTGGCGACGCACTGGTGGCACTGGAGGTGGCCGGAGGAAGCGGATCCGGGCGGCGGGGTAGAAGACCGGCGGCGACGGCTGCTGCCGAAGGGGATCAAGGCAGCATGGTCCTCCCCTGCTCGATGCAGAGGCTTGTGCGGGACTAGAAGCAGCAGACAAACAGGAGTGCGGGGACGGGACTTGCAGCGGTGGGTCTTGGGGCTCCGGCGAGCTGTGGAGGTCCGGCAACGATGGGGATGGCCGGAACCCAACAGATCCGAGGCCATGGCGGGGGCATCAGATTGAGATGAGTCGGGCAACGCTTGAAGCTTCGACCATGGCTCCTGTGAATGTTCAGAGAGAGGGAGAGAACTGCGTGAGAGGGAGAAAACAGAGGGAGGAAGGAGAAAAAGGGGAGGCGTGGTCTAGCCTGACGAAGGTGGAGGTGCACGGGAGGCTCAGGCAGAGGCTGGCTAATGGAGGGTGGCACCAGGAGGCAGCGAGCTTGAAGGCCATGGCGGGGATGGACTCTGGTCGGCTCGGGCGATGGGCAGTGGAACCTGAGGATTGGGCGTCGACGGAAAACATTGAAGGTGGTCGGGGAGATTGGATCGGGAGGAGAACCCGACAAGATGCGAGAGTGTGGCAGCGGGGGCGACGGGAATAGATGGATGGGATGGCTAGGTTCTAGGGTTAGGTAGGTTTGCACTGATTATATAGCGGGTGGGTTTTTCTTAGGGGCTAATCTGGTCCGTCCGATTGTAATCAGGCGGTCGAGAATAGATAGGTTAGGGAGTCCAAATAAGAAAACGGAGATGTTTTATAGATGTTTGGGGATGATCCTGACCCAACGGTAACGACAGCCTGAGTCGGGTTCGGGGGAGTTTCGGACGCTCACGTGAGGGGTCCGCGTGCTGACGAGAGAGGTTAGGTGGTTTGACAAGAGGGAACTGAAAACACGGTTGGTCTCGGAACGGCCAACGAAGGCAAAGGGGGACACGACAACTACGAACGGGTGCAAGTTTTATGAAAACATGCAGATGCAATGCGCATGATGCTATGAGATGAGATGCATGACATGAACAAAATGCAAAACAAAAGACAAAAACCCGACCGTGAAGGAAATAACATAGCACATAGCCGGAAAAGCCAAGAGTTGGAGTTACAAATATGGAAAGTTACATCCGGGGTGTTACATTACACCAGGAAACCATCCTGGTAATGGTAGCAGGAAAAGGAAGCATGGCAGGGCAGAAGAGAGATTATTGTTTACCCTCAGGTCCACATTGTGGGACTTGGAGTATTGGAAAGATTTGGATCTGCGGCATAATCTTGATGTAATGCACATCGAGAAAAATATATGTGACAGCATTATCGACACACTTCTTAATATTGAAGGCAAGACGAAAGATACCTTAAAATCTAGGATTGATTTGACACACCTGGGTATCAGAAAGGATTTGCAGGTGCAAGATGAAGGTACACCACGAGATATGGCACCAGTTGTGTACGTCTTGGACAAGGTAAGAAGAAAAGAATTCTGCGAGGTCCTGTCACGTGTGAGATTCCCACATGGATTTGCTTCCAACCCTGAATGGAGAGTCAATGTAGATGGAAACAAGGTACAAGGGTTGAAAACTCATGACTGCCGCGTCCTACTTCAAAGGGTTTTACCTGTTATCCTTAGAGGATTGGGCCGCCTTGACTTATACAGAGCGATTCAGAGTTGGGACAATTCTTCGTGAACTCTGCAGAGAAATATCGGGATAGATGCTTTGGAGCGCCTTAGAAACAAGATACCAACTATCCTATGCACCTTGAGAAGATATATCCTCCAACCTTCTTTGATGTGATGGTGCATTTGGCAATTCATCTACCGGATGAGGCACTACTTAGAGGTCCAAAGACAAGATGGCTGGATGTACCCTATTGAAAGGCGGCTAGGCACTTTCAAGGGCTATGTTAGGAACAGAGCTAGACCCGAGGGTTCCATTGCAGAGGCCTACATTGCTGCTGAAGCGCTTGACATTCTGCTCAAAATACATTGAAACAAATGATCGGCTTAGCAAAGCGTGGGTGAATACAATCCGGCTCAATGTTTTCGATTATTTTGTTCGAAAGTTACGTGAAGAGTCGACAAGAGGACAAACCTAAAGATTTAGACAAAATGGTTTGGTATGTGTTGAATAACTGTCCGTAGATACTACCTTATATCAAGTAAGTGCAAGATCGCAGCTTATACATCGTAATCTACTAAACTTGCAGACATTCTCGATATATTTAGATGTTTGACGCGATCACTATGTTGTGTAGCATCTACAAAAAGGAGTTACTGCCGTAAAATCCAAGAAACATTGACAAACTGGTTATGGCAGGATTTGCGAAATGGTTCAAGAACCATGTAAGCTTTTGAATTGCACTGTCAATTTTTTAATATATTGAGTACATAAGATGATCAGCTTGTCTATTTTCTAACCATAGGTCAATAAGATGCAGGAGGATGGGCAGGCAGTTGATGATGCCCTTTACTCACTAGCAATGGGTCCTGATACTCGGGTAAGACATTATGAATCTTGAGTTGTTGGAGATGTGCGCTACAACACCCTTGCACGAGACGAAGGTGGGAAGACACAAAACAGTGCCATCATGAGCACGGATACGTATGACAAACACACAACTGAAATGTATGCTAACATAACATACATTGTTCACTTGCAGTATATCTCCAGTTTCAAGGATCATCGGTCTGTGGTTCTGTTGTGCTGTCGTTGGTATAACCTATTTTCCAGGATCACAAAACCCAGAGCTGATGATTATTTCAAATCCATCAATGTCAAGGCAACGTACCATACCAACGAGCCTTTTATTTTGGCAAATAAAGCAACACATATATTTTTCTTGGAAGACACATTTGCACGTAGCGATGACAGGTGAGTATTGCAAAGGTTTGAGCGGAGGAATTCGTTTAATAAAGTTGTACAACAAGATGATTCTTACACTGCTCCTGATGTACAAGATAACACAGATGAGGGAGTCCTGGACTAGGGGGTGTCTGGACAGCCGGACTATCATCGTCCGCCGAACTCCAAGACTATGAAGATACAAGATTGAAGACTTCGTCCCGTGTCCGGATGGGACTTTCCTTGGTGTGGAAGGCAAGCTTGGCGATACGGATATGTAGATCTCCTACCATTGTAACCGACTGTAACCCTAGCCCTCTCCGTGTCTATATAAACCGGAGGACTTTAGTCCGTGAGGACACAACAACCATTACAACAATCATATCATAGGCTAGCTTCTAGGTTTAGCCTCCTTGATCTCGTGGTAGATCCACTCTTGTACTACCCATATCATCAATATCAATCAAGCAGAGTAGGGTTTTACCTCCATCGAGAGGGCCCAACACAGGTAAAAACATCGTGTCCCTTGTCTCCTGTTACCATCCGCCTAGACGCACAGCTCGGGACCCCTACCCGAGATCCGCCGGTTATGACACCGATAAAGTGGTGCTTTCATTGAGAGTTCCTCCGTATCGCCACCGATAGGCTTGATGGCTTCTTCAATCAATAACAACGCCGTCTGTGGTGAGACTTTTCTCCCGGGCAGATCTTCAGATTCGGCGGCCGCGGGCCAATTCACTTGGCCATCTGGAGCAGATCGAAAGCTACGCCCCTAGCCATCAGGTCAGATTTGGAAGCCTAAACTTCACGGCCGACATCCGCGGGGACTTGATCTTTGACGGACTCGAGCCACAGCCGAGCGTGCCGCACTGTCACGATGGGCATGATCTAACTCTGCCGCCGGACAGTACCTTGGAGGCCGCACATGAATCCGCTCCGACCCGTAGTCCGGAGCCGATTGCGCAGATCGAGGACGGGTGGCTGGACACCACCTCGGGGGCTGCAACTTCCATGGCGATGGAGTCGAACACTGACCTTGTCCCTTATAAAGCTCGTGACTTCGAGGTGCCGGACTCCCTGCCGGACTCCGAACCTCCTGCGCCCCTGCCAATCGACTCCGATTGGGCGCCGATCATGGAGTTCACCGCCGCGGACATCTTTCAGCACTCACCCTTTGGTGACATCCTAAATTCGCTAAAGCATCTCTCACTATCCGGAGAGCCTGGCCGACTACGGCCAGATGGTTGGGATGCGACGACGAAGAAATTCAAACCCCACCCACCACCCACTTTGTAGCCACCGCCGACGATCTAACCGACATGCTAGACTATGACTCAAGACATCGACGATATGGACGACGATGCCGGAGATTTATCAAGAACCAGCGCCACAGACACCGGAGGACCACCTCGCCATATGACATATACATGGTGGACACCCAAAAAGATGGGGACGGTGAAGAAACAGCGGAGGCAGATTCCTCAAAGAAACAGCCCAAACGCCGATGTCAATGGCGCCGCTCTAAATCCCGCCACAGCAAGAATGGAGATTCCGCACCGGAGATAATAACACCCCAGATTGCGAAGACAACCCCTCCAAAGAAGATTCAGCGCAGGAGGATGCGTATAAGCCCTCACGCGAGAGCGGCGCATTTAAGAGGTCGAGGATGATAATTACATACCTCCCTCCGGAGAGGAGGCAAGACTCAACGACGACGAATTCGTCGTGCCGGAGGACCCCGTCGAACAAGAGCGTTTTAAACGCAGGCTTATCGCCACGGCAAATAGCCTAAAGAAAAAGCAGCAGCAGCTTCAAGCTAATCAAGACCTGCTGGCCGACAGATGGACTGAGGTCCTCGCGGCCGAAGAGTATGAACTCGAACGCCCCTCCAAGAGCTACCCACAATGCAAGCTGCTCCCTCGATTAGAGGAGGAAGCATATATACCTTCATCACCGGCGCATAATACGGTAGACCGACCACCCCGTGGTCGCGACAGAGAGGCACCTAGGCCCTCCACCAAGACCGTACCTCAGCATCGCTCAAAAAGTACGAAGCCACGAGGGAACGCGCCGGACTTACAGGATATATTGGAGGACAAGGCAAGACAATCCAGATCTATCTATGGATCACGCAAGCGCCCCACGACCCACGACGAATACCGTCGTGCCGGATACAACAACTCCGGCCGGGACGAACACAGCAGACAACACTCTCTTGAGCTACGTCGTGACATTGCTCAATATAGAGGCGCCGCACACCCGTTATGCTTCACTGACGAAGTAATGGATCATCAAATCCCTGAATGGTTTAAACCCGTAAACATTGAATCTTACGATGGCACGACAGACCCCGCGGTTTGGATCAAAAATTATCTCCTTCACATCCATATGGCCCGCGGTGACGATCTCCACGCCATCAAGTATCTCCCACTCAAGCTTAAAGGACCAGCTCGGCATTGGCTTAACAGCTTGTCCACAGAGTCAATTGGGTGTTGGGAAGACCTGGAAGCCGCATTCCTCGACAACTTCCAGGGCACATATGTGCGACCACCAGACGCCGATGACCTAAGCCACATAATTCAGCAGCCAGATGAATCGGCCAGACAGTTCTTGACACGGTTCTTAACAAAGAAAAATCAAATCATCGACTATTCGGATGCAGAGGCCCTCGCAGCCTTCAAACATAACATCCGTGACGAATGGCTAGCCCGGCACCTAGGACAGGAAAAGCCGAAATCCATGGCAGCCCTCACATCATTAATGACCCGCTTCTGTGCGGGAGAGGATAGCTGGCTAGCTCGCAGCAACAACCTTAGTAAAAATGCTGGCAGTCCGGATACTAAGGACCACAACGGCAGGTCGCGTCGAAGCAAAAACAAACGCCGCGTTAATGGCGACAACAATGAGGATACGGCAGTCAACGCCGGATTCCGAGGCTCTAAACCCGGTCAGCGGAAGAAGCCATTCAGAAGAACCACTCCGGGTCCATCCAATTTGGATCGAATACTCGACCGCTCATGCCAGATACATGGCACCCCCGAAAAGCCAGCTAACCACACCAACAGAGATTGTTGGGTATTCAAGTAGGCAGGCAAGTTAATTACCGAAAACAGTGACAAGGGGCTGCATAGCGACGACGAGGAGGAGACCCGGCCGCCGAACAATAGAGGACAGAAGGGTTTCCCCTCACAAGTGCAGACGGTAAACATGATATACGCAACCCATATAATCAAGAGGGGGCGGAAGCGTGCACTAAGGGACGTATATGCGATGGATCCAGTCGCCCCGAAGTTCAATCCATGGTCCTCTTGCCCGATCACTTTCGATCGAAGAGACCATCCGACCAAGATCCGCCATGGTGGATTCGCGCGTTGGTTTTAGACCCAATCGCCGATGGATTTCACCTCACGAGTCCCGATGGACGGCGGCAGAGCTCGAACCTGCTTTATCGAGATACGGTCGCGCAAGATGGGCATAGACCCTCAAGGATTAAACCTACAAAGACGACCTTCAAAGGCGCCATACCAGGTGTTGAAGCTAATTGTGCAGTGCTCACCACGCCGAAGTGGTCTTGGATCCCGGATAATTTCGGAGCGAGGAGTTAATCTTCGACATAGTCCCGCTCGCGATGGCTATCACGCTCGCGGACGAACCGCGTTCAAAAGTTCAATGTGGTGCCGCATTATGCATACCTCAAGCTCAAGATGCCAGCCCTCGTGGAGTCATCACGGTCAACGGAAATACGGAACACTCCTCCGCGACGGAGGAACATCTGGCGCTCTCGCGCGTAATACAGAGCAGCCTTTTAAGGCAATTTTCGAGTCCGGCCGTTAAACGACCGGACATGGCCAAACACGCCCGGAGCAACATCAACCAAGACCGCCTGGCATGTTCCGAGCACGCGTAGCAATGCGGCCCCAACCCCAGCCCTCGCATGATTGCAAGACCTGCCCTCCGCGTACATCACTACGCTCTGGAGATACCATGGGCATAGGGGGAGGGGCACAACCACAATAGACCCAGAGTGCAGCTCGACCACACCAGGGGCTCCCAAGTGTGTCGCTATTTTTATTTTTTATTTTCCTTTTTCGTATACACAGGACTCCGTTCACCAGAGGCCCTGTCCGGCGGCAAACCCGCCGAACTCACGATGCAACAGCCAGGGAGGGAAAAAGTTGCGACGAACACTCAGGTGGTCTCCATTACGAGCATTAAATTTGATTATATACGCCAGTCCGCAGCTCACCCCTGGAGGGGGACATGATTAATTAGTCCAATCCCTTGCTTACCGCACTATTTGTATCATTCCGCACTCATAGCAAGATTCCTTTAATAAATAATGCAGCACTTTTTGCCTATAATTGCATTACTTTACATATATGTTCATTAATGACATCTTGCACCCGTATATTTTGGTACGGCCAAATACACCAGGGGCTTATGTTCCCGCATTATGGTGTGATAAGTCCTAACACTTTCACAAGTGCGGCACCCGAACTTATAGCATTATATGAATCGGCTCAATCATGTCTTGGGTCAATAGTTGGGTTTGCCCGGCTCCCATGTTTTGGTACCTTACGCTCCATTCATCGGCTAAGGTAGCACCGGGAGAACCATCGCGATTGCGCCCGGTTGAGCTGGGCGAGCGCCTCGGAGAAAGCTAAAACGACCGGCATGATAAGGCGAGAGACTGTCGCTGTTCGAGAGGTCCTTTCGAGTCCCTAAAGACTTATGCCGCTGAGCAAAGAACCGGATAATGTCCGCCTAGGCGTGATAGCGCCTCAACTCGGTCTTCCGAATACTAGGGGCTTCACCAAATTTGAAATTATAGAATTCTATGGTTAAGTGAGAGTGTTCAAGCATTATAAGTCCGGTTGCCTTGTTCGTTGTGTTGAGCGCCTCCTAGATGGACCCAAAATGGGAACAAGAGTGCTCAAGTTTATCCCAACACCCCAAAGACTGTGGCATGGGGGCTGAAGCCGACGACTTGCCATCTCTCCGATTTTTAAAAACGGCCGCATGTAAGGTAATATTTTAAATCAATAAGCATTGCTTAGCGCATATGAACAAAGTTTTCAGCGCACAGGATAACACATTGCGAGTTTACTCAATAATTACATCTGTAGGGCACTCATCCGCAATCTTGCGGGCACCCTTCAGGACAGTCTTATAGCTATTTTCTTCACATCCTCAACCTCCTGAAGGGCCTAATGGGCCTCGGCCTTGGCGGCTTTGGCACTTTCGAGAGCCAAGGCAAGCTCGGACTCTCGAGTCTTTGAGTCACGCTCCAAACTCTCATGCTTTTTTCATGAGAGCCTGGAGCTCTAGCCGCACCTCCGCCACCCGCGCCTCCTGCTTCTCTCGCCTTGCCTGCTCTGGTCAAGATTATGCGTCGACGCGAACACGGCCTCCTTCAGGGTTGCCACCTCATTCGTGGCCCCTGCAGTACCCACGTTATCCTTGTTATTTTTTGTTGCAACATAAATCCTTTTCTGTAAGGTAACTATTCAAAGTGGTGTTACTCACCTTCTTTGTCCTCGAGCTGCTTCTTGGCACGGCCGAGCTCTTGCTCGGACCGCCGAGGTCTGCTTCAGCACCGACCTCCGCAGCCATCGGTCGGCGGAGGTCAATAACGCCACCGCAAACCCATATTAACATATTTTTAGCAACCCTGCGATATATTTTTAGATCCTCGATCGGCTTTTCTTTCCAACACCGAACCGAGCATCGGGGCTACCGTCTGCATGCGGTATTACATTACATAAATTTAACTTCTTACCTCAAAGCACGTTAGAAGGCTATTGCAGTGCTTCGTTAGCCCGCTCTTGGCGAAGCTGAACCTTTCAATCACCGCACTCATGATAGTGCGGTGTTCTTCCTCGATGGAAGCGCCTTTGAGCACCTCCAACAAGTTGTCCGGCGCCTCCGGTTGGGCGGGGCCGCCGGGCGTCACGGTCTTGCCCTTCTTGCGAAGGGCCGCTGCCGGACTCGGAACCACTGCAGTTCTCGGCGTGAGTCCGGCGCCAAAGTCCGGAGGCTGCCTTGTGGCGCCTCCGAGCCTCCTCCGATGGGTCCTTCTCGATCCCACCTCGGCGTCCTCGGCGCGAGGGGTGGAGGCAGTCGGGATGGAATCTACATCCGACGGAGCCAACGACCCGCTCGACGAAGCGGGGAGATCATCATCGGCCGGACTGCAGACAGTATGTGGCATTAGAAGGACACTATGTGACACAAAAGAAATTACAAATCATTCAGGAATCCGGATACTTACGATCTCGCCGGAGGCCTGGCCCTTGAGGGCCACTCTTCGTAGCCAATGTTGACGTTGGCGAAGCTGTCCGGGGGAATAGTTCTTCCCCTCTTGGACCCTTCGGCCTCCCCTGTTGGGGAAGCCTTCCTCTTCCTCTCTCCTTCCTCTGGGAGAGAGTCCTCTTCCCCCTCCTCATCTTCAGGGGAGGAGTCCGCCTCGGAGTCGTCGGACACCTGAAAGCGGGAACTCTTTCGAGTACCATGGCCACCTTCTTGGCCTTCTTCTCCGGCACCACATGCGGTGCCGGAACCAGCAGCCCCGCTAGACGGGCGTCTACTGGGTTTTCTGGCATGGGAGCCTGGCAGATGATCTGCTCGGCCTTCTTCATCCAGTCCTGTCAAAGGAAAAGGGAGATTGAAACCCGCTTAGAGTCAAACTATTAACAACAAGTGTCCCGTAAAGGGGTAGAATCACTTAACTCGTCAGCTGGACGCTGCGAGTGAAATCTGCGATCTTCAGTTGCGGATGCGGGAGCTTCGGCGCCCTTGAACAGCACCCTCCAGGCGCCTTCGTACGTCGTGTCGAAGAGCCCGCTCAACGCCTGGTGCTGTGCCGGATCGAACTCCCACAGGTTGAATGCCCGTTCTTGGCATGGGAGAATCCGAGGATGAGCATGACTTGGACCACATTAACAAGCCTGAGCTTCTTGTTCACTAGCTTCTGGATACAGGCTTGGAGTCCCGTCAGCTCCTCCGAACTACCCCATAGCAAGCCCTTCTCTTTCCAGGAAGTGAGCTGCGTAGGGATACCAGATCTGAACTCGGGGGCCGCCACCCACGTAGGGTCGCGCGGCTCGGTGATGTAGAACCACCCCGATTGCCACCCCTTGACGGACTCCACAAAGGCCCCTTCGAACCAAAGGACGTTGGGCATCTTGCCCAACATGGCGCCTCCGCACTGTGGTTGAGTGCCCTTCACTACCTTCGGCTTGACATTGAAGGTCTTGAGCCACAAGCCGAAGTGGGGCTGGATGCAGAGGAAGGCCTCGCACACGACGATAAACGCCGCGATGTTGAGGATGAAGTTCGGCGCCAGATCGTGGAAATCCAGGCCGTAGTAGAACATGAGCCCTGGGACAAAGGGGTGAAGTGGAAAGCCCACTCCACGGAGGAAGTGGGGAAGGAATACGATCCTCTCATGGGGCCTGGGTGGGGATGAGCTGCCCCTTGTCGGGCAGCCGGTGCGCGATGTCGCTGGAGAGGTATCCGGCGCCGCGCAGCTTTTCGATGTGCTCCTCCTTAACGGTGGAGGCCAACCATTTGCCTCCCGCTCCGGACATGGTCGGAGAAGGTCGAGATGAGATGCGCGAACTTGGGCGCTTGAGCTCGAGTGCGCGGAGATGGATAAGCAAAGGAGGAAGAAGGCGTAGGTGAAAAGGTGGATCCTTATCCCTTATATATATAGGCGGACAAAGACTATGCATCCCCACCGGCCTAGTAAAACTCGCTTATCCCCCAAGCGCCACCATCAATGGCGCGGTTGGGTTACCCACGTCCGTATTGATGAGAATCCTGGAATAAGGGGAACACGATCTCTGCTTTGACAAGACGTGCCAAGGAAACCGCTTCACTGAACGCGCTGAGGTGGTATAATAAAAAACGATTCAAGTAAAGGCTTGGTAGTGGTGTGACGTCATGCCGCATCATGCCGCAAAATACGTCAGCAGTTTGAACTTGTGTACATATTATTCTCTCTACGGTGGAATGTGGAATTTATTTTGCAGAGCCGGACACTATCCTGGTGTTCACAATCTTCTAAGGATTATTCGTCGGAGGAACCCGCCTTGCAATGCCGAACATTATGCGCGCCTGACTCATCGTCATTGAAGCCAGCTTCAGGGGCTACTGAGGGAGTCCTGGACTAGGGGGTGTCCGGAGAGCCAGACTATCATCGTCCGCCGGACTCCAAGACTATGAAGATACAAGATTGAAGACTTCGTCCCGTGTCCGGATGGGACTTTCCTTGGCGTGGAAGGCAAGGTTGGCGATACGGATATGTAGATCTCCTACCATTGTAACCGACTCTGTGTAACCCTAGCCCTCTCCAGTGTCTATATAAACCGGAGGACTTTAGTCCATAGGACACAACAACCATTACAACAATCATATCATAGGCTAGCTTCTAGGGTTTAGCCTCCTTGATCTCGTGGTAGATCCACTCTTGTACTACCCATCGAGAGGGCCCGAACCTGGGTAAAAACATCGTGTCCCTTGTCTCCTGTTACCATCCGCCTAGATGCACAGTTCGGGACCCCCTACCCGAGATCCGCCTGTTTTGACACCGACAACAGATGTTCCTAATATCTTTGAGAACCATCACGTCAATGACGCCGACGAAAAGATTGCCTGTCGTGCTGTGGACATACAAGAGTTGATCAAGAAGAAGCCAACGTTCGAGGATGTTGAGGACGACGAAGAAGAGGACACCATGGGGAATTACAATTCAGACTGATACACATGGCGAAGATGTTGACGCTGCTGCTGCGGATGATGATTACATTGCTTTTGTCGTATTTGCCTGTCAAAAGACGTTTTTTATCTACTATGTGAAATTGTGTTTGCTATGACAACTGAAACTTGAAGAACATGTTTAGTATTTTGCTATGAGAACATCACTTGTTATGTATGCTGATTTGTGTTTGGTGATTGTATGACAACTAAAACATGATGACATTGTTGTTTAATTGTACTCATATTTGGCTGTGAAACTTGAATTTGATGACATAGTTTGCTGTTGGACTACAATTTGCTTGATGTCTTCGAATGAGAACAAAGTTGACCCGACAGGGCCTCTGCTATTTATTTATTTATGAGCAAAAGGGGATACTCCATGATTTCTGTTAATAGAAATCATTAGATGTTCACAACACCAGGCCCAGCCTGCTACACAGGTTTCATTCATTACTAGTTTTAGCAAAGTGCTCATGTCATAGCCACTGAATACATCACGAGTGCTACATACACTGCAAATAAAGAGAAAATCATCCTACAGAGCACATCGATTTTTCCCATTATCTTCACAAGCTCTTTCATCTCCTCATTACTATCAAGGTCGTTCAGCAGCTGTTGCTTGGCCATGATCAGAGGAACTGCATCTTTAACCTTCTGCTCTACATCTTCCTCTTCATCGTTCCTTCAGTTACTTGTCCAACACCCCAACCTGCTAGTATTGGGATTCCTCGGCTAACCAAATAATCAGAATAGTTGCATTCCCCAATCAAGAACTTCCCGTAAATACAAATCACACGAATCTTCCCTTTTCGCACGAATCAAATCGAAGATCATCAACCAAACTATTAAAAATCAGCAACTGAAAGCAGCGAACAACACTTAAACATATTATTACCCCATGATTCGGGCATTTGTAGAAGACTCGCCAGGTTGAGGATTGTGGTTGAGATGCGATGGATGACTCTGCGTGATTTGCAGCAGTGGCACCACACCAACGGCAGCGGGTTGCGATGAGCAATCGGCTGCGGTGCGCGTGCCGGTAGGGGTGTGATGAGACCCACAGGCGATGGTACGCGTGGCGACTTGGCGCATATCTGGTTATTGCCCGCTGAAGAGCAGGTGGGCGAGCAGCCAGCGGACATGGTTGCTGCGGCCAGAGCTTCTGATGCTAGGCAGAGTAAGTAGAGAAGAGGAGAAGCGAATGTTGGATATGTCAGTTTCATTACTTGCAGAGTAGCATAGCACCATATATAGTCATAGTCTAGGTTTGGATTCGAACCAGCTACAGGAGCACGTCTCTGTTTTTTCTAAAACTCGGCAACGTCTCTTTACTGGTACACTAGCTTGTTCTGGACGCCTTCCCAAGTCTTTGATTTTCTTTCCCATTTTTTGCGAGGAAGGAAGGAGGACAAAATTGAGTGTTCCTGGACTCAAACCCAAGACCTCTCGGTTGAAAACCAAGGGTGCTAGTCACTTATATGGCGAACGTTCCCTGTGAGGAGGACGGCAGACGAACGCATTTTCCTCGCAGTTTTCTTCCTACATATAAAAAAGTATGCTACTTGATGTTCGCTTAGTCGACAATCGATTGCGCCAACCTTGACTGTTGGATTCACATTCAACGTCTGCCACGTTTCTTCAGTCTCTTCTTCCTCGAGCCGCCAAAGCCAAACCAGCGCCGGCGGGACTGCCTGCTCCCGCCTCCAACGGCTGGCTGTGCTGCCGCACACGCATCATGGCCACATCGCACCCTAAAACTCTGCGCATCTTCCCCGGCTACTGTTCGTTCCTGTCCGAGGCCTCACCATCGTCCTCCGCCTTGGTTCGATCGCTGCGGCGCCGCCCTCCGGTGTTGTCAACATGGTCAACAACCGAGAGGAATAAGGAGATGACTGTACATGGTGACGATGACAGTAGGGACCCAGCAGCGCGCGCAGTAATTTTGTTTTTTCGGGACGGAGAAGGGTATCAACTGGGTTGTGCGGGACCCGTGGCCTGTCTAACCCAGTCTTTTATTTCATATGTTTAGCACATGACCAGCCCAGTTTGTTTTGTTTCTTTCTGAAAATGGCTAGCCAGCTATTTTGTTTTTTGCAGAATAACCGACGTAGGCCTACTTGCTTTTCTACGCCCTGCTGGGCCGGAAATCTTTTAAGACGAGGAGGGATGCATTTTGCCTAGAAAATGGGTTGTAAGTAATAAGAAATGGGCTATAAGTAATAAGAAATAGGCTATAAGTAATAATAAATGGGTTGTAAAATGAAAAATTATAGCAAATAGGCAATTAGTTCCAACATACTGTTTTCTTTCGGATTTGGATATTTTAAATTTCATTATTTTTGTGTGGGTAAAATTTCATTGAATTTAAATTAAGGCATATTTAGATTTAAAATTAATTTGAATCTGGCTAGAAATTTTGGGTTGTATGTCGTTTGGGACAGATTTGGAGGCTGACTTGTGGGTCTACTAGGTTGACGTGTACTTTGGCTTTCTAAACTTAGTCCACAAACGATTCTAGCAGCAGTGATCGTTGGGTGTTAATCCAACAGTCGTGCTGCTTCTTCAATATCTGATCTTCTTGCTCCAGCCACTCAAACCAGCTCCGGTGGGACTGCCTGCTCCACCTCCCGTGGCCGGCTGTGCTGCCACACCGGCCGCTCCGCCCCACCCTACTTCATTGCTGGCCAGGCCATTCCTCTACTCACCCACACCTCCGTTTATTTTCTGGCGACGGCAGTCGGACTAGTAAACCCTCGTACTCCCCACCACGTGGGCAACCATTGCCGAGTCTTCCCCGACTCCGTGTCATTCCCTTCCTAGGCCTCGCCGTCGTCCACCGCCATGGTGCTCTCGGCGCGGCCTGGTCAACGTGGTCAACGAACGACATCCATTGGACGTGGACTGTACGTGGAGAGGCTGACAGCTGGGTCCACGGCCGCACACAAGGAAATGCCTCCTTATTATGCGCAAAATAATGATTCCTCCACCTGACAGCTGGGACCCACCGGAAGGGCCTCTGTATATCGCGAAAAAACGTCCCCCCGCTGACATGTTGGACACACCAGCTATATCTTAGCATGCAAGGAAGTGCCTCCTTATTACGCACAAAAAAATGACTTGTGGGCCACCATAGTTGGGACCCACCATAGTTGGAGGATGACTTGTGGGCCAACTAAGTTGACGGGGATGGAGGGCTTTGTCAACTTAGTCAATATGAACGATTCTAGCTCCAGTGACCGTACGATGTCCATCCAACGGCAGTAGTGCTTCTTCAACCTCTGGTCTTCTTGCTCCAGCCGCCGAAAGCAGCGCCGGTCGTGTTGCATGCTCCTGCCTCCCGTGGTCGGCTGTCTTTGCCGCGAGGCCTCACCGCCTTACTATTCCCACCATCGCCGTGCCCTTCAATGACGGTAGCCTCACACCACAGCTGAACTAGTGAACCCTCGTACTCCTCTCCGCGTGGGCTTCCACTGCCGTGTCTTCCCCGGCTCCGCGTTGTCCCCTTCCTAGGCCTCGCTGTCGTCCACCGCCGTGGTTCTCTCAGCGCGGCGTGGTCAACATGGTTGAGGAACGACTTCCATCGGACGTGGACTGTATGTGGAGAGGCTGACAGCTGGGTCCACGGCCGCAGCAAGGAAGTGCCTCATTATTATGCGGAAAATAATGATTCCTCCACCTAACAGCTGGGACCCACTAGACGGGCCACTGTATTTCGCAAAAAAATGTTTCCCCCTGACTGCTGGGACCCACCAGCTACATCTTCGCACGCAAGGAAGTGCGTCCAGGCAAAAAATTTGATTTGCCCCATGGACCGCTGGGACCCACCTGCTATATCTTCAAATGGAAGGAAGTGCGTCCGGGAAAAAAACGATTCGTCCCCCTGACTGCTGGGACCCACCAGCTACATTTTCGCACGCAAGGAAGTGCCTGACAGTCGGGACCCATCTAGTCGAAGCGTACGTAGCATTGTCATTCTGGTCGCGAACGTGTACGTACATACTATTGGATGTAGAGGCGCGCACATGTCGTAGTAGAGGCGTGCACGTGTCGTAGTAGAGGCGCGCACGTAGCATGTACACGTACATACAACGGCCAGTGTGCAAGAAAGAAAATATGGCCACGTATCTGTACATACGGGGGGGGGGGGGTCTCGAATGCCTACTCGCGCATACGTACGGCCAGGGCTCATGTACATGGCTGGGTCAGAACGGAGAAATAGCATCGTCGTTGTGTTCATGGGGAGCCAACCGGCTGGGTCGGAACGGAATGGGTCGTCTTGTTCATCGGGAGGGCTTGGACGGAACAGGCGATGGAAACGAGGCCTGGCGTACCGCAGAACGGAGGAAACAACCTTGTGTTCGACCGGCCACGATCGAAACGGGATCCTGTTCATTGGGAGGGGTGTGGCGTACCGCAAAACGGAGGAAACGGACCTCCTACGATCGAAACGGGGGTCCTGTTGATCGGGAGGGGTGTGGCGTACCGCAAAACGGACGAAACGGACTTGTGTTGGAGCACTACGGTCGAAACGGGGGTCCTGTTCATCGTGAGGGGTGTGGCAGACCGCAAAACGGACGAAATGGACTTGTGTTGGAGCGCTACAGTCGAAACGGGGGTCCTGTTCATCGAGAGGGGTGTGGCGTACTGCAAAACGGGACTCCACAGGATACTATTCATCTCCACCGTCGACCTCCTCCAGCCTCCCCGGGCTACCATCAACCTCCTCCAGCCTCCACGGGCTCTTGTTCATCCAGACTCCACCGCGCGCTACTCCACCGGTTACTGTTCAACCACCCCTCCACGAGAACCCCTCCAGTGTCTACTATTCATCCAGCCCTCCACAGGGTCATCCTATTCATCCAGCCCTCCATGGGGTCCTGTTCATACAGCCCCAATCGGCTCGATCGATCGGGGCCCTGTTCATCCACAGGCAACGCCACCTCTCACTGTTCATCCAAACCACCCCCGCCCCCCACAACGCTCACTGTTCATCCGAGAGGCAGCATCAATCGGCTTCAGTTAGCAGCAGTAGCAAAGGAATCGCTCGATCGGGTTCAGTTAACAGCCATCGATCGATCGCTCGGGTTCAGTAACGCGTAGACTGCAGCGCAATCTCTCGGGTTGAGTTAGAGCCCAACGCCTCGCTTGGGTTCAGCTAGAGCCAACGCCTCGCACACACACGCGTACGTGTACGAGAAAACGCGCATCGCTCGTCCCCCGACCTCCCACCGTAACCGGGAACTCCCCGAAATTTTCCTCGCCCTTGCTTCTACCACGGTTTTTTCCGTCATGGACGGCCCAAAGAATGTCATGCAGATGCGTCTCCGGCCCGCCCAGGACAAAAAGCCCATTTTCTGTCATGATTTTTTGTCATAGAAGTAGGAGCCCACCACATCTATGATGATACTGGGTTTTGTCACAATTATCATCATAGAAGTGTCATATGTATGACAGACAAAAAATTCGTTTGGCCCAAAATGTCACGGATGTGTCTTTTTTTGTAGAGAGAGCTCGGGAATCATTTTTGTCATCCCTTGCATATTATAGTTCATCACAAAGTTCTAGTAGCTTGGTGATAGTGCCTAGAGAATTTTGTCAATCACTATCTTATCAGGAAGATTAACTCCCACTTGATTCAAGTGATTGTACTACCCAGACATTCTGAGCATATGCTCACTAGTTGAGCTATTCTCCTCCATCTTGTAGGCAAAGTACTTGTCAGAGGTCTCATACCTTCCGTCGTGGGCTTGAGTCTGAAATACCAATTTTAGCTCTTGGAACATCTCATTTGCTCCGTGGCGTTCAAAACATTTTGAAGTCCTGGTTCTAAGCCGTAAAGCATGGCACACTAAACTATTAAGTAGTCATCATATCGAGCTTACCAAACGTTCATAACGTGTACATCTGCTCCTGCAATTGGTCTGTCACCTAGCAGCGCATCAAGGACATAATTCTTCTATGCAGCAATGAGCGTAATCCTCGGATTATGGACCCACTCTGCATTATTGCTAATATCATCTTTCAACTTAGTTTATTCTAGGAACATATCAAAAATAGGGAAGCTACAATGCGAGCTATTGATCTACAACATAATTTGCAAATACTATCAGGACTAAGTTCATGATAAATTTAAGTTCAATTTATCAAATTACTTAATAACTCCCACTTAAATAGACATCCCCCAAGTCATCTAAGTGATACGTGATCCAAATCAACTAACCCATGTCTGATCATCACGTGAGATGGGGTAGTCATCAATGGTGAACATCTCTATGTTGATCATATCTACTATATGATTCATGTTCCAACTTTCGGTCTCCAGTGTTCCGAGGCCATGTCTATACATGCTAGGCTAGTCAAGTTTAACCCAAGTATTCTGCATGTGTAAAACTGTCTTACACCCATTGTATGTGAACGTAGAGTCTATCACACCCGATCATCACGTGGTGTCTCAAAATAATGAACTGTAGCAATGGTACATACTCAGGGAGAACACTTTTACCTTGAAATTTGGTTAAGGGATCATCTTATAATGCTACCGTCGTTCTAAGCAAAGTAAGATGCATATAAGTTAAACATCACATGCAATCAAAATATGTGACATGATATGGCCATCATCATCTCTTGCTTTTGATCTCCATCTCCAAAGCATCATCATGATCTCCATCGTCACCGGCTCGACACCTTGATCTCCATCGTTCCATCGTGGTCGTCTCGCCAAATGTTGTTTCTACAACTATCGCTAACGCATAGTGATAAAGTAAAGCAATTACATGGCATTTGAAATTCATACAATAAAGAGTCAACCATAAGGCTCCTGCCGGTTGCCGATAACTTACAAAACATGATCATCTCATACAACAACGTATATCACATCATGTCTTGACCATATCACATCACAACAAGCCCTGCAAAAACAAGTTAGACGTCCTCTACTTTGTTTTTGAAAGTTTTACGTGGCTGCTATGGGCTGATAACCCACATGTATAGGGGATCGCAACAGCTTTCGAGGGTAGAGTATTCAACCCAAGTTTATTGATTCGACATAAGGGGAGCCAAAGAATATTCTTGAGTATTAGCAGTTGAGTTGTCAATTCAACCACACCTGGATAACTTAGTATCTGCAGCAAAGTGTTTAGTAGCAAAAGTGGTATGATCATAATAGTAGCGGTAGCAAAATAAAGATAAATGTTTTTGGGTTTTTGTAGTAGTTGTAACAGTAGCAACGAAAAAGTAAATAAGCGAAAACCAATATGTGAAAAGCTCGTAGGCAATGTATAATTATGCCGGATGCGATTCCTCATGTAATAGCTATAACATAGGGTGACACAGAACTAGCTCCAGTTCATCAATGTAATGTAGGCATGTATTCCATAAATAGTCATACGTGCTTATGGAAAAGAACTTGCATGACATCTTTTGTCCTACCCTCCTGTGTTCAGCAGGGTCCTAGGAGAAACTAAGGGATATTAAGGCCTCCTTTTAATAGAGAACCAGAACAAAGAACTAACACATAGTGAATACATGAACTCCTCAAACTATGGTCATCACCGAGAAGTATCCCGATTATTGTCACTTCGGGGTTGTCGGATCATAACACATAATAGGTGACTATAGACTTGCAAGATAGGATCAAGAACACACATATATTCATGAAAACATAATAGGTTCAGATCTGAAATCATGGCACTCGGGCCCTAGTGACAAGCATTAAGCATAGCAAAGTCATAGCAACATCAATCTCAGAACATAGTGGATACTAGGGATCAAACCCTAACAAAACTAACTTGATTACATGGTAAATCTCATCCAACCCATCACCGTCCAGCAAGCTTACGATGGAATTACTCACGCACGGTGGTGAGCATCATGAAATTGGTGATGGAGGATGGTTGGTGATGACGACGGCGACGAATCCCCCTCTCCGGAGCCCCGAACGGACTCCAGATCAGCCCTCCCGAGAGAGATTAGGGCTTGGTGGTGGCTCCGTGTCGTGAAACGCGATGAAACTTTCTCCTTGATTTTTCTCTCCCCGAGACGGTATATATGGAGTTGGAGTTGAGGTCGGGAGGTGTCCAGGGGGCCCACGAGATAGGAGGGCGCGCCCTAGGGGGGCGCCCCCCTGTCTCGTGGACAGCCCGTGGGCCCCCTGGCCTTCATTCTTTTGCCAAAAATTCTTATTAATTCTAAAAGGTGCCTCCGTAGATTTCCAAGACATTCCGAGAACTTTTCTTTTCTAAACATAAAACAACATCATGGCAGTTCTGCTGAAAACAGCGTCAGTCCGGGTTAGTTTCATTCAAATAATGCAAGTTAGAGTCGAAAACAAGGGCAAAAGTGTTTGGAAAAGTAGATACGTTAAAGACGTATCAACTCCCCCAAGCTTAAACCTTTGCTTCTCCTGAAGCAATTCAGTTGATAAACTGAAAGTGGTAAAGAAAAACTTTTACAAACTCTGTTGCTCTTGTTGTTGTAACATGCAAAGCCAGCATTCAAGTTTCAGCAAATATTATGAACTAACCATACTAACAATAACACATAGGTCTCACAATTACTCGTATCAATAACATAATCAACTAGCGAGCCATAATAATAAAACTCGGATGACAACACTTTCTCAAAATAATCATAACATGATATAATGAAATGGTATCTCGCTAGCCCTTTCTGAGACCGCAAAACATAAATGCAGAGCACCTTTAAAGATCAAGGACTGAGTAAAGATTGTAATTCATGGTAAAAGAGATCCAGTCAAGTCATACCAAATGTAAACCAATAATAATGAATGAAAATGACAGTGTGCTCTCCAGCGGGTGCTTTTTAATAAGAAGGATGATGACTCAACAAAAAAAGTAAATAGATAGGCCCTTCGCAGAGGGAAGCAGGGCTTTGTAGAGGTGCCAGAGCTCAATTTTAAAATAGAGATTGAATAACATTTTGAGCGGCATACTTTTGCTATCAACGCAACAACTATGAGATGGCTGTATCTTCCATACTACATGCATTATAGGCAGTTCCCAAACAGAATGGTAAAGATTTATACTCCCCCAACCACCAACAAGCATCAATCCATGGCTTGCTCGAAACAACGAGTGCCTCCAACATACAACAGCCCTGGGGGAGTTTTGTTTAATTATTTTGATTTGCTTTGATCTTTTTGGATCATGGGACTGGGCATCCTTTACACGCCCTTTCTCGTGAATGAGGAGAGGAGTCCACTCCTCTTGAGAATAACCCACCTAGCATGGAAGATATAGGCAGCCCTAGTTGAAACATGAGCTGCTCGAGCATACAAAACAGAATTTCATTTGAAGGTTTGGAGTTTGGCACATACAAATTTACTTGGAAAGGCAGGCAAATACCGCATATAGAAAGGTATAGTGGACTCATATGGAACAACTTTGGGGTTTAAGGAGTTTGGATGCACAAGCAGTATTCCCGCTTAGTACAGGTGAAGGCTAGCAAAAGACTGGGAAGCGACCAACCGAGAGAGCGACAAAAGTCGTAAACATGTATTAAAATTAATTTACACCGAGTACAAGCATGAGTAGGATATAATCTACCATGAACATAAATATCATGAAGGCTATGTTGATTTGATTCAACTACATGCATGAACATGTGCCAAGTCTAGTCACTCAATTCATTTAAAGGAGGATACCATCCCATCATACCACATCATAATCATTCTAATAGCATGTTGGCACGCAAGGTAGACCATTATAACTCATAGCTAATCAAGCATGGCACAAGCAACTATAATCTCTAAATGTCATTGCAAATATGTTTACTTCATAATAGCTGACTCAGGAACGATGAATCATCATATTTACAAAAACAAAAGAGGTCGAGTTCATACCAGCTTTTCTCATCCCAATAAGTCCATCATAAGTCATCGTTATTGCCTTTCACTCGCACGACCGAACGATGTGTATAATAATAAGAGTGCACGTGCATTGGACTAAGCTGGAATCTGCAAGCTTTCAACTCAAGAGAGAAGACAAGTAATATGGGCTCTAAGTTAAATAAACAATCATGCATATAAGAGCCACTAAGCAATTTCAATATAGTCTTCTCGACCCCCAAAAGAAAGAAAATAAAATAAAACTATTTACACGGGAAAGCTCCCAACAAGTAAAAGAAGAAAGAGAAATCTTTTTGGGTTTTCATTTTAATTTCTACTACAAGCAAGGAAATTAAACTAACTAACTTTTTTGGTTTTTCTTAAGGTTTAACAAACACACAAGAAGAAAGCTAGAAAAAAGAAATTTAAACTAACATGGATAATACAATGAAAGAGTATGAGCACCGACGACTAGTGTGTGAACATGAATGTAAAGTCGGTGAGAAATATGTACTCCCCAAGCTTAGGCTTTTGGCCTAAGTTGGTCTAATACCAAGGACCGCTTGGCTGATATCCATAAGTGGAACTGGGGTTGTACTGAGATGCAGAGGCGACCACCTCCTGAGCAGCAGTGTGTTGGCGAGTTGCCTCCATTCCCCTCTCATATTCGGTTGCTTCTTCCCTGGTGACAACATATCTTCCTTTTGCCTGATAATCAAAAAGGTAGGGAGCAGGAAGAGTAACAGGGACGACGTGGCGTCTGTCATAGGTTAGTCGATAATGGAGGAATTGTTCATTCCTCTCAAGAAAATGATGATCTTTCATAGCTTCTTTATATAAATAAACAGGAGGTGCAATCATATCCCCCTCTCATGGAGCTATATTAAGAAAATTAGCCACACGGGTTGCATAAATTCCTCCAAAGAAATCTCCCTTTTTATTATTATTATGCAACCTACGTGCAACTATTGCCCCCAAGTTATAGCTTCTATAACCTGACACAACACTCTTAAGTACACAAAGATCAGGGGCACACATGTGACATACTTCGTCCTTACCGTTAATGCATCTACCAATAAGGAGAGCAAAGTAATGTATAGCAGGAAAATGGATGCTCCCTATGGTGTCTTGTGTTACGTCCCTAGATTCTCCGACTGTAATACTAGCAAGAAAATCTCTAACTTCGGATTTGGGAGGATTGTTAATATTACCCCACTGCGGGAGTTTGCAAGCAGTTGTGAAATCCTCTAAATCCATGGTATAATATGTATCATAAATATCAAACACAACACTAGGAGAATTACGCGAAGAAATGTATTCGAACCTCCGCACAAAGGAATCAGTCAATTGATAATATTGGGGACACTTATCTTGTAAGAAGTCCTCAAGCTTAGCATTATGCACATATGCATCAAATTCATCCTTGAAGCCTGCTTCGACCATAAAATCATTGGATGGACACTCACAAGCTCGTACATTTGCGTCCCTTGGCAATTCAACATCTTGTTCATGTATAGCAATCCTTGGCCCTTTCTTTGCCGAGGAAGCCCCTTGGTACATTCTTCTAAACATATTTCTTTTTCTGAAAATTTCCGAAATTTTAGTAACTTCTGTCGGGGGAAATCTGCCCGCCACGAACACCTATGGGACCGGAGCCCCTTTGTCTGTGCGGTACGAGGGCGGAGGGAGCACAGAGAGCAGATCGTGAGCAGCACGCCAAGGATTTTACCCAGCTTTGGAGCTCTCCGAGAGATAAAACTCCTCTGCTGCTTTGTGTTTAGATTTGATCTTGCTCGAGAGTACGAAGCGTATGGTGGTGTTATGTGTCCAATGGCCCTGATGGAACCGAACCCCTTCTACGTGCGCATGGGCCTCCCTTTATAGTCGGAAGGGGCGCTAACAGGTGGCAGCGTAGGAGAAAGGGGTAAAAATGTAAAAGAGGTGGTAGTTGGAACAGTCGCGGAACAAAGTGAAGCTACAAATGCATGAACAAGTGGTCGCTATCTACTTTGACAGTGGGGGACAAGGGCATTTAATGCCCGTCGCCGACCCCAAAAGCTCCCGCCTTGCGCTCCGTCGCCACGGCGATGGATCCACCACCATGAAGTGCCACCGTGTCCCCAGCTGCACAGCCCATCCGCCACGCTGCCCCTCGAAAGGCCCTGTGGCGACGCCAGGCCGATGAGCTGGAGCGCGGCACACAGCAGAACTCTCGGCAAGCACCTTGTCGGGTCTTGACCTTGCCGGCCCGGAGCTTGCCGGCTCAGAACTTGTCGCTCCGGGCCTCGCCGACGCATATAGCGCCGAGGCGTGTCTTCTATGATGTAATCTTCTAGTCTTCCCGGCGAGCTCCTCTGCCAGGCTTGCGTGAGTGATGTAATCTTGAGCTCGAACGGCCTTCCGGCAAGCTCCGCTTGCCGGGTCTCGATCTTCTGCCTTGTATGCTTCGTCTTTGAATGGCTTGATATGGAGCAGAAGGTCTTGGCGAGCACGTGGTAAACCCTGCTGCGGGAAGTCAGCAACGCCCGATGCACAAGTTGGGGTACCGAGGTACCCCTACCTTAGTACACCGACAGGAGCCCCCGGGCCTGGGCCACACACGGTGCTGAGCGCTGTTGGGCCAGGCCCAAAACAGTGCACGGGCACACGCGGCCCACGTCGCACCGAATCCACTTCCGCCTCTGCCGCATCCCCCCGTAACGGCACGCATCGATTGCGGCGTAGTGGGAGACGTGGGCGGCGCGTGCGGTCTTTAGGGCATCCACGCCCGTGAATGTGGTGCAGGGCGAGGTCACTTCACCCGTCGCTCCGGCCCTGCTTTTTCGCCACGCGGCCCTCATGCATAGGGGTCGTGGGCGGCGAAGGTGGGAGACCGAGCCGTCACGGGCGAAGATGGCGAGTCGGCCCCGCTCCTCTGCCCTTCTCGCTTCCTGATTGGCCGGGCAGGACGGTTGAGTCCCCACCTCGCCCTTTAAAAGGGGCGGAAGGGGAGCACAATGGTCTCACACTTCCTCTTCTCCCTTCGTCTTCAGCTTCCGTTCTTCTTTCTGCCATGGAAGGAGGAAATCCTAACTCTTCAACGGTGGCAGCGAGGGTCGCCCAGTAGCGCACCTCTCCCCATCCAAGACCTGGCGGCGGAGCCGCCACGAGGGGAGAGGGAGGGGGCGAGGCCGCGGACGAGGCCGAGGGCGTGGTAGAGGCGGTCGGGGGAGAGGCGGTCGTGGCGACGTGCCTCCCCCGCCCCCTCCGGTGACTCCTGCCCTCGAGGCGGTCCATACTGGAGACGATCCCTCGAAGTTCTTCATCAAGCTGCGCCGAGCGCCTCGTCGCCGCCTCCGGCCGGCCCTGTCATGAGCGCTGATGGAACCGGATCCGCCCGAGGTGATGGAGTTGCGCATGAGGGGTCTGTGGGATCAGCGGCACTCGAGTGAGTGTCGTGTCTCCAGCCCCGGCGTGATGTACTTCGATCGAGGGTGGAAGACGTTCGCCAAGATCCACAGCTTGACGGCGGGGTTTACCCTCCATTTCAAGTTAATGGAGGGCGACCTTCTTGCCGCCAAGGTCTTCGGGATTCCGGGACCCGGCGAGATGCTGTGTGGACAGCTCCTCCGATAGCGAAGGTCCCTCCTCGAGCGAGAGTGACGAGGAGGGGAGCGACAGCGACGACGACGGGATGGCGGGTCCGACTAGGCGTCGGACGCTGCCTCACATACCCACCGGCGACCCCATCATCCGGTCGCCGCCTTCGAACTCCCCGGGCCGCCTCCTTGGCGGTCAAGTGGGGAGGCTGCGGAAGAGGAAGAGGGTGGCGGCAAGGCCGTCATGTCGAAGCTGAGGCGAGGAGCCCTCGTCAGTCAGGCCGACCCCCACCACCCCGCCTTCAAGCTCGCCTCCGACGCCTGCCTCCGCCAAGCTCCCGGCCGCCCCGGAATTTCTCTTGGTGTCTTCGGCGCCTGTAGCTCTCCTAGGCGCCTTTTTCCCTTCCCGCAAGCTTCTCTTGCCGGGCCTCCTTGACCTACCTCCCAACTCCCAACAGAGAAACAGGAGAGGGATTACGCATCTTATCTTCTAATTTGTAAGCCCTTGGGCCTTAGTTGTATTTAAAATATGTAATCCTCTCTATCATGTTTTTCATCCTCTATGGACTTGTACTAAACTAGGATGTTTTTAATGAAAAGAGGGAAAGCTTGTCGGACCGAGTCTTTTACTTGACTTCGCGCCTTGCATGTTCCCATCCCACGCCTCGGGAGCTTGCGGCCGAACACGCTTTGTCGAAAAGGGACATCAGCAGCCCGCTGGCGGTGTTGCTTCCGGCAAGCAACCTTGCCGGGCCAGTTGCAGCGCACTTGTGTTTGCTGAGCGGGCTCGAAAACGAAACAAGGGCGCGACACTTGTCGCAGCTCACTTAAGTCGTTGAGCGTGCTCGGAAACAAACCAAGGGCGCGACACTTGTCGCAGCTCACTTAAATCGTTGAGCGTGCTCGAAAACAACCCAAGGGCGCGACACTTGTCGCAGCTCACTTAAATCGTTGAGCGTGCTCGAAAACAAACCAAGGGCGAATCGGGCCACGACACAGCTCCTCCGCGCCACGGGTTTTACAAGACACGCTTCGTTCAAGGACGCAGCCCGCTTTCCCGGTCCATAAGAGGATGCATGACGAGGATGAAAAACTTATCTCGATATCGCAGCCCCAAAGAACTCGCTTGCCGGAGATGAATCTCAAGATTGCAGCCCGGCAACTCGGCTTGCCGACACAAAGCGCCGTGTGCCCTTCTGGTTTCTCCTTGTTGCTGTAATTTCAGCCATGAAAACAGCTGAGATAGGTCTGCAACAGTTTCATTATTGTCGGTGTACTAAGGTAGGGGTACCTCAGTACCCCAACTTGTGCACGGGCAGTCGCAGCTCCCCGTAGCTGGATCCACCATATGCTTGCCGGAGACCATTCCTGCTCCATACCAAGCCATTCAAGAACAAAGTGTACAAGGTAGAAAATCAAGGCCCCGGCAAGAGGAGCTTGCCGGGAAGACCGTTCCAGGCTCAAGATTACATCACTCATGAAGTTCTGGCGAGAGGAGCTCGCCGGGAGACTAGAAGATCACATCACAAAGACACGCCGACGCTATACGCGTCCGGCGAGGGCCCGGGAGCGACAAGACTACAAGCCCGACAAGCTCCCTGGCCGGCAAGATCAAGACCCGGCAAGGTACTTGCCGGGCGAAGGCGATGCGTGCCCGCCTCCAGCTCATCGCCTGCACGCCGCCTTCAGCCCTCTCCGAGACGCGTGGCGATGGTCTGTGCAGCCGAGGGGTGCGGTGGCACTCCACGGCGGTGGATCCATCACCGTGGCAAACGGAGACGCAAGGCGGGAGCTTTTGGGGCGACGGCGACGGCATTAAATGCTCTTGTCCCCCTCTGTCAAAAGTAGGTAGAATCCATCGCTCAAATCGTAGCTGCACTGTTCCCGACTGCTCCAACTACCACCTCTTTACATTTTACCCCTCTACCCTCGCTGACACTGCCGGTGACCCTTGCCCTATAAAAGGAGGCCCATGCATAACGAGAAGGGTTCAACCCTTGGCAACTCTAGCGCTGGGATTCGATCGTTCCACACACCACACCACCATTCGCCGCATTCGTGAGCAAGATCAAATACAACACAAAGCAGCAGAGGGTTTCTGCGACCATCGCGGCCGGCCGGGTAAAATCCGCCCAGCAAGATCGCCTCGATCCGCTTCTCCGCATCCTCCGCCTCGCATCAACCCACGAAGGGCCGCCCGCCCCATAGGTGTCGCCCCCGACATCTTTGGCGCGCCCGGTAGGGGCGTCGAGGTTGTGCGAGACTGATCCGGCGTTACGCCGCCGCTTCTTCATCAACCTCTCCGGTTTCGACAGCGGCTTCATCGACAACGCGCTCGGCCCGAAGACGAGGACCTCAAGGGTTGCAGACCGTCTGCGTCTCACCCGCCGCCACCGGAGCCATGGTGGGGCGGAGGAGACGCCACGAAGGGTGGACACCGGCGAGGGCACTCGCGGGCGCCACCGCATCGAGGGCAGGGCGGATGACCGCGCCTCGGTCTCCGCAGATCCACGCCCATCTCAGCACGGCGACCAGCAGCGCCATACCACGAGAGGTGGTATCCGCCTGCTGGGCAAGGATAAGCCGGGCTCGCGGGATGCTCCGGACCGCTGTCCATGCATGAGCAAAGCGAAAGTGCCGGCAGGCCTTGCTCCTCCTATCGCTACTAGAGTCCGAGCATATCCTGTTCTCGCGCCGCTTCGCTCCCTCCCCTCCGCCCGCAAGCATGTCTCCTTGAACGCTACGCTGTCGCCGAGGACGCGCCATCGAGCTCTAAGTCCGCGAGGACGGCTCGCGCCACTCCGACAAACGCAGCTCCTCGGGCGCTTATAAGCCCGGCGAGGACAGCTCGTGCTCGTTCGCCAACGCACCTCCCGAGTGCTGCTTGCTGTCGTCAAGGACGCGCCATTGAGCTCCACCAGCAAGTGCAAAGAAGCGAAAAAAAAAAGAAAAGCTAAGTCGCTCGAGCCTTCGTGCAGAGCACTCCTTAATTCCATGCCTTTATTTGTTATATCCCTCATGCGTTCGTCCTTTGTGCGCAAGGCCTGTGCGCGGAGGAACCTGCTTGTGAATAGCCGCACCCTTACTTTGCTTCAACACACTCAACGAGTAAAAGTGAGCCGACCACCAGCGCGCCTTGTTTCGCTTTCGAGTCCGCTTTCAGCGAGTTAAGTCGCGCCGCGACCGACACGGCAAGGTTGCTTGCCGGAAGCGGCACCAGCCAGCGGGCTGCTGATGTTCCGTACTCAGCAAGCGTGTTAAGCACCGGCAAGTTACCTAGAAGCGTAGGGTAAAAGCGCACAAAGCATGTAAAGTAGGGGGTGTAACGTGGCAAGCCCTGCCGTGAGATGTCCTTCGTATGAGAGGCTTGTGCGCGAGAGGAACCAAGTCGTGGTCCAGTTGCGTACTTGTTTTGTTTCCGAGTCCGCTCAACAAACACAAGTGTGCTGCTGCACCCTTATCTTGCTTTCGAGCCTGCTCAGAAGGTAAGCGCCATAGAATCGCCCGGCAAGGTTGTTTGCCGGAAGCAACACCGCCGGCGGGCTGTCCCGCGCTCGGCAAGCGTGTTCGCCCCGGCAAGCTCCCCGAAAGCGTAGAGTACAAACATACGAAGGGCAAAATGCGGCATCGTATTGCAAAGTCAAGATTCACATACATATACATGAAGCTGTTGCATATCTACCTCAGCTGTTTTCGTGGCTGAAATTGCAGCAACAAGGAGGAACCGAAAAGTCACACCAGCACCTGGGGCCCGGCAAGCCAGGGTCGCTGGGGGCTGCGAGTGCCAAGGTTCTTCCCCGGCAAGCCAGCCTCGCTGGGGGCTGCGAGCGCCAAGATTCGTCTCCGGCAAGCTAGAGTCGCTGGAGGCTGCGATATCAGATAAGTTTTTCATCCCTCGTCATGCATCCTCCTATGGACCGGGGAATGCAAGGCTGCGTCTTGGAACGAGCGTGTCTTGTAAAACCCGTACGTGGAGGAGCCGAAGTCGTGGGATTCTATGCATTTGGTTTGTTTCGAGTCCGCTCAACAAACACAAGTGTGCCGCTGCACCTTATCTTGCTTTCGAGCCTCGCGAGCAAGTTAAGCGTCATAACTAGCCCGGCAAGGTTGCTTGCCGAAGCGACACCGCCAGTGGGCTGTCCCGCTTCCGCAAGCGTGTTCGCCCGACAAGCTCCCGATAGCGTAAGAACACACAAGGCACGCGGTCAAGTAAAAGACTCGGTCCGGCAAGCTTTCCCCTCTTTTTCATTAAAAACATCCAATTTAGTACAAGTCCATAGAGGATGAAAAACATGATAGAGAGGATTACAAGTTCTTAAATGCAGCTAAGGCCCGAGGGCTTACAAATTAAAAAGATAAGGTGCCCGTGATCCCTCTCCTGTTTCTCTGTTCAGGAGTTCAGGAGGTAGGTCAAGGAGACCCCGGCAAGATAAGCCTGCCGGGGAAGGAGGCCCCGGCAAGAGGAACTTGTCGGAGAAGGGCGAAAGGAGCGCCTAGGAGAGCGTGGCGGTGACGCCGCCGTGCCCCAGGAGCTGCGCAAGGTGACGGGCATGGGGAACGCATGCCCGGAGAGCCGCGGGCGCCAGAAGACACCAAGAGAACACCCCGGGGGCCGGCCAGGAGCTTGGCGGAGACGGAGGCGTCGGAGGCAGAGCTTGAAGACGGGGTGATGGGACATCGGAACACAGACGAGGGCACCTCGCCTCGTACTCCGACTTAACGGCCTTGCCACCATCCCCTCTTCCTCTTCTGCTGCCTCTCACGCCAGCCGCCAAGGAGACGGCCCGGAGTTCAGGAGGCCGGCGACCAGAGACGGGTCGCCGGTGGCCTTGAGGCAGCGGTGTCCGACGCCTAGTCGGGCCCGCCATCCCCTCGCCGCCGCTGCCGCTCTCCTCCTCGCTCACTCTCGCCGAGGAGGGGCCTTCGCTGTCCGAGGAGCTGTCCACACAGCAGCGCACCGGGTTCCATAGTCCCGAAGACCTTGACGGCGAGGAGGTCACCATCCATTAACTTGAAATGGAGGGTGAACCCCGCCGCCAAGCTATGGATCCGGCGAACGCCTTCCACCCTCGGTCGAAGAACATCACGCCGGGCTGGGGACACGACACTCACCCGAAAGTGCCGCTGATCCCGCAGCCCTCATCGCGTAGCTCCATCACGTCCGGTGGATCCGGTCCCATCGCGCCCCGCGAACGGACCGGCAGCCGGAGGCGGCGACGAGGCGCCCGGCGAAGCTTGATGAAGAACTCCCAGGGGTCATCTCCGGTGTGGACCGCACCGTGGTCAGGAGACGCCGGGGGAGACGGAGGAGGCACATCGCCACGACCGCCTCTCCCCCGACCGCTTCGGCCACGCCCTCGGCCTCGTCCGCGACCACGCCCCCTTCCTCTCCCTCTCGGAGCCGGCTCCGCCGCCACGGGAGCAGGATGGGGAGTGGTGCGCTGCCTAGAAGCGACCCTCGCCGCCACCGTCGAAGAGCCGGGAACTCCTTCCATGGCGGCAAGAAGAACAGAAGATGAAGACGAAGAGAGAAGAGGATGAGTGTGGCCATTGTGCTCCCCTTCCACCCCTTTTAAAGGGGCGAGGTGGGGGCTCAACCGCCCCGCTCAACCAATCAGGAAGCGAGGAGGCCAGAGGAGCGGGGGCCGACTCGCCTTCTCCTCCCGTGACGGCTCGGTCTCCCACCTTCGCCGCCCACGACCCCCGTGCATGAGGGCCGCGTGGCGAAAAAGTGGAGCCGAGCGACGGTGAAGCGACCCGCTCTGCGCCACGATCACGGGTGGATGCCTTAAAGTCCGCATGCGCCGCCCACGTCTCCCACAACGCCGCAATCGACGCTGCCGCTTGGGAAGCGGCGGATGCGAAGTGGATTCGACGCGCCATGGGCTTCAGCGTGCCCGTGCAGATTGTCTTGGGCCTGGCCCAACAGCGCTTCGGCACTGTATAGCCCAGCCGGGGCTCTGTCGGTGTACTAAGGTAGGGGTACCTCAGTACCCCAACTTGTGCACGGGCAGTCGCAGCTCCCCGTAGCTGGATCCACCATATGCTTGCCGGAGACCATTCCTGCTCCATACCAAGCCATTCAAGAACAAAGTGTACAAGGTAGAAAATCAAGGCCCCGGCAAGAGGAGCTTGCCGGGAAGACCGTTCCAGGCTCAAGATTACATCACTCATGCAAGTTCCTGGCGAGAGGAGCTCGCCGGGGAGACTAGAAGATCACATCACAAAGACACGCCTCGACGCTTATCTGCGTCCCGGCGAGGCCCGGGAGCGACAAGACTACAAGCCCGACAAGCTCCGGGCCCGCAAGATCAAGACCCGGCAAGGTACTTGCCGGGCGAAGCTGCGATGCGTGCCGCCTCCAGCTCATCGCCTGCACGTCGCCTTCAGCCCTCTCCAGAGGCGCGGGCGATGGCTGTCAAATGAGGGGTGCGGTGGCACTCCACGGCGGTGGATCCATCACCGTGGCAAACGGAGACGCAAGGGCGGGGCTTTTGGGGCGACGGCGACGGCATTAAATGCTCTTGTCCCCTCTGTCAAAAGTAGGTAGAATCCACTGTTCAAGCAATCGTAGCTGCACTGTTCCCGCGACTGCTCCAACTACCACCTCTTTTACATTTTTACCCCTCTACCCTACGTTGACACCTGTCGGTGACCCCTTGCCCTATAAAAGGAGGCCCATGCATAACGTAGAAGGGGTTCGAACCCTTGGCAACTCTAGCGCCTGGGATTCGACTGGTTCCACACACCACACCACCATTCGCTCGCATTCGTGAGCAAGATCAAATACAACACAAAGCAGCAATAGGGTTTACGCGACCATCGCGGCCCGAAGCTGGGTAAAAATCCGCCCCGCGTGCATCGCCTCGATCTGCTCTCCGCGCATCCTCCGCCCTCGTACCGAACCCACAAAGGGGCCGCCCCCGGCCCCATAGGTGTCGTCCCCCGACAATTATTTACATGTATATGTATATAAATCCTTTCTGTGCGACTTTGCAATACGATGCCGTGCCTTGCCCTTCGTGTGTTTATACTCTACGCTGCTAGGGAACTTGCCGGCAAGGGGCCCTTGCCGCGAGCGCTGAGTGCTGAACTCGAAGCAGCCTGCTGGCCAAGGTCTTTATCGGCAAGCAACCTTGCCGCGGCTAGTCGCAACGCACTTAGCTTGCTGAGCGGACTCGAAAACGAAACAAGGGCGCGACACTTGTCGCAGCTCACTTAAATCGTTGAGCGTGCTCGAAAGCAAGATAAGGGTGCGGCTACCCACGGGTAGGTTCCTCCGCGCACAAGTTTCTCATACGAAGGGCATCTCACGGCAGGGCTTGCTACGTTACACCCTTTGTGCGTTTTTACCCTACGCTTCTAGGGAAACTTGCCGGCAAAGGGGCCCTTGCCGCGAGCGCTGAGTGCTGAACTTGAAGCTGCCTGCTGGCCAAGGTCTTACCGCAAGCAACCTTGCATGACTAGTCGCAACGCCGCTTAGCTTGCTGAGCGGACTCGAAAACGAAACAAGGGCGCGACACTTGTCGCAGCTCACTTAAATCGTTGAGCATGCTCGAAAACAAGATAAGGGTGCGGCTTATCCACGGGTAGGTTCCTCCGCGCACAGGTATTGCGTACAAAGGATGAACGCACGAGGAACATAACATAAAAAAGCATGGAACTAAGGAGTGCTCTGCACAAAAGCTCGGACGACTTAGCTTTTCCGTCTTACGCTATCCGCAAGGCCGCACTTCTCCCCGATTTCCTCCCTTGTATGTTTTCACCCTCACGCTTTGGGAACCTGCCGGCAAAACACACTTGCTGAGTGCGGAACATCAGCAGTTCATTGGCGGTGTTGCCTCGGCAGAAGAACTTGTCGGGCTAGTTGCAGCGCGCCTTCATCGTTGAGCGGACTCGAAATGATCAGAGCGCAACTTAGCCACGATTCGACCCCAGGCGCTGTGTTCTCCATACAAGGTACGGATTTTCGTGAATATAACTCAAAAGCTTGAAACTGGCTGCTTTCTTTGCCCATCTTGGCGGTGGAGCTCGATGGCATCGTCCTCGAGGGCGCGCACTCCGGAGAGGTGCGCTTGCGGAGCGAGCACCGAGCTGTTCTTGCGGGCTTAGTCTTTGGCTGGTCATCTTTGTTTCCTCGCACTTGCCGGTGGAGCTCGATGGGACGTCCTCGACGGCAGCGCAGCACTCTGAAGAGGTGCGGTTGCCGGAGTGGGCCCCAGAGCACTTGCCGGACTTGGTCTTCGTCTTCCCGGCGCCTTCGGTGTGTCCTTGCCCCAACAGGAGGATACCACCTCCCGTGGTACGGCGCTGCTGGGTCGTCGTGTGCTGAGATGGACGCGACGCGTCCACGGAGACCGAGGCACGGCCATCCGTCTTGTCCTTGGATCTGGTGGCGCCGCGAGTGTCCTCGCCGGCGACCACCCTTCCGACGGCGTCTTCTCCGCCCACCGTTGGCTCCGGTGGCGGCGGATGAGACGCAGCCGGGCCTGCAACCCCCGAAGCCTTCTTCTTCGGGGCCATGGCGTAGTTGTTGATGAAACTGGAGAGGTTGATGAAGAACGCGCCAGCGTGAACGCCGGATCAGATCCGCACAACCTCGACGCCCCCTACCTGGCGCGCCAAAGATGTCGGGGGAAATCTGCCCGCCACGAACACCTATGGGACCGGAGCCCCTTTGTCTGTGCGGTACGAGGGCGGAGGGAGCACAGAGAGCAGATCGTAGCGAGCACGCAGGCGGATTTTACCCAGCTTCGGAGCTCTCCGGAGAGATAAAACTCCTACTGCTGCTTTGTGTTTGTATTTGATCTTGCTCGAGAGTACGAGCGTATGGTGGTGTTGCGTGTGTCCAATGGCCCGAATGGAACCGAACCCCTTCTACGTGCGCATGGGCCTCCCTTTTATAGTCGGAAGGGGGCGCCAACAGGTGGCAGCGTAGGAGAAAGGGGTAAAAATGTAAAAGAGGTGGTAGTTGGAACAGTGCGGGAACAATGAAGCTACAGTGCATGAACAGTGGTCGCTATCTACTTTGACAGTGGGGGACAAGGGCATTTAATGCCCGTCGCCGTCGACCCCAAAAGCTCCCGCCCTTGCGTCTCCGTCTGCCACGGCGATGGATCCACCACCGTGAAGTGCCACCGTGTCCCCTAGGCTGCACAGCCATCCGCCACGCGTCCCTGGAAAGGCCCCAGGGCGACGCGTGGGCCGATGAGCTGGAGCGCGGGCACACAGCGCAACTCTCCCGGCAAGCACCTTGCCGGGGTCTTGACTTTGCCGGGCCCGGAGCTTGCCGGCTCAGAATTTGTCGCTCCGGGCCCTCGCCGACGCATATAGCGCCGAGGCGTCTTCTATGATGTAATCTTCTAGTCTTCTGGCGAGCTCCTCTCGCCAGGGGCTTGCGTGAGTGATGTAATCTTGAGCTCGAACGCGGCCTTCGGCAAGCTCCGCTTGCCGGGTCTCGATCTTCTGCCTTGTATGCTTCGCCTTTGAATGGCTTGATATGGAGCAGAAGGTCTTGGCGAGCACGTGGTAAACCCTGCCATGAAGTCAGAATCACCCGTGCAGCACAAGTTGGGGTACTGAGGTACCCCTACCTTAGTACACCGACAACTTCAAAACAAAAGTGAATAAAACTAAATAAGATTGATAGAAACTACTCCTACAAGTGCCTAGAGCCTATATCATGCATTGGAATTGCTTGGGACCTCAAAAATTTAACATGCAAGCTCAAGAACATGGTCACCTATGCAGCAAAAATTTGCAATGAATAAAGCACTAGAACAAAAACTATTTGGACCAATGGAGGATTCACATACCAAGCAACAATCTCCCAAAGTAGTTTTGTGAATGGAGCTTTGAGCTAAGAGATCAAAAATCGCAGCAAAACGAGCTAGAACTCGGGCTTGAGCTGGATGGGAATTTTTTTTGGGTAGAAGATGAAGTGTGTGGGTGCTGGCATAAGTGGAGGGGAGCCACCAGGGGCCCACGAGACAGGGGGCGCGCCCTACAGGGGGGGCGCCCTCCTCTCTCGTGGCCTGGTGATTGCCCCTTTTGCGGTGTTTTCAGTGCCTAAAATCCTCAAATATTCCATAAAAAAATCATACTAAATTTGCAGGGCATTTGGAGCACTTTTATTTTTGGACTATTTTTTAATGCACGGATAATTCAGAAAATAGACGGATAATACTATTTTTTTCTTTATTTATTCTAAATAACAGAAAGTAAAAGGAGGGTACAGAAGGTCGTGCCTTCTAGTTTCATCCATCTCGTGATCATCACAATGAATCCACTAACAAGGTTGATCAAGTCTTGTTAACAAACTCATTCGAATAACACGGAACCGAGAAATTTCAATAACACTAAGTTACCTCAACGGGATATGAAAATCCCCAACAATAAGAATATCATACTTTTCTTGACAATGGGAGAGGAAATTCAAAATCTCCAAAATGATAGTTGGAACTTTTTAATAGAATTGATGCTATGAACTTTGAGATTGTTTCTCGGAAAGTGTATCATATGCTCATTACCATTAACATGAAAAGTGACATTGCCTTTGTTGCAATCAATAATAGCCCTGCAGATTAAGAAAAGGTCTACCAAGGATAATAGACATACTATCGCCTCGGGAATATCAAGAATAACAAAGCCCGTTAAGATAGTGACATTTGCAACCACAACAGTAATATCCTCACAAATACCGATGTATATAAGTTGATTTATCAGCCATTTGCAAAGATATTTTAGTAGGTGTCAACTTATTCAATTCAAGTCTACGGTATAAAGAGAGAGGCATAACACTAACAACGGCTCCAAGATCACATAAAGCAGTTCTAACATAATTTCTTTTAATAGAGCATGGTATAGTTGGTACACCCGGATCTCCAAGTTTCTTTGGTATTCCACCCTTAAAAGTGTAATTAGCAAGCATGGTGGAAATTTCAGCTTCCGGTATCTTTCTTTTATTTGTGATGATATCCTTCATATACTTAGCATAAGGATTTACTTTAAGCATATCAGTTAAGCGCATACGTAAGAAAATAGGTCTAATCATTTCAGCAAAGCGCTCAAAATCCTCATGATCCTTTGACTTGGATGGTTTAGGAGGATAGGGCATGGGTTTCTGAACCCATGGTTCTCTTTCTTTACCGTTCTTCCTAGCAACAAAATCTCTCTTATCATAATGTTGATTCTTTGATTGTGGGTTATCAAGATCAACAGCAGGTTCAGTCTCTACATCATTGTCTTTTCTAGGTTGAGCATCAACATGAACATTATCATTAACATTATCACTAGGTTCATGTTCATCACCTGATTGTGTTTCCGCATCAGAAATAGAAATATCATTGGGATTTTCAGGTGTGTCTACAGTAGGTTCACTAGAAGCATGCAAAGTTCTATCATTTTTCTTTTTCTTCTTTTTAGAAGAACTAGGTGTGTCTAAATTGTTTCTTTGAGAATCTTGCTCGATTCTCTTAGTGTGGCCTTTAGGATACAAAGGTTCCTGAGTCATTCTACCAGTTTTAGTAGCCACTCTAATAGCAAAGTCATTTTTATTATTCAATTCATCAAGCAAATCATTTTGAGCTTTAAGTACTTGCGCAGCTTCAGTAGCAACCATAGAAGCATATTTGCTAACGCGGTGAAGTTCATCTTTAACTCTAGCCAGATTGTCACCTACGCGTCCTATCTCGAAAGCATTATTCTTCAACTCTCTACCAACATAAGAATTAAAACTTTCTTGTCTAGACATAAAGTCATCAAATTCATCTAAGCATGGGCTATGAAATTTAGTAGAGGGTACTTCAAATTTATCATATCTATAGAGATAATTTACCTTTACTACCTGTGTCGGGTTATCAAGACAATGTGGTTCTTCAGGCGGTAAATTAAGACCATGTATTTCTTCAATAGGAGGTAAATTCTTAACATCTTCAGCTTTAATACATTTTTCTTTCATTGATTTCTTTGCCTCTTGCATATCTTCAGGACTAGAAATAAAACACCTCTCTTCTTGAGTGGGTTTAGGAATAGGCTCGGGAGTTGGCTCAATTGGTTCAGAATTACTTGAGAACTGGCTCGAAGAGTCCAATTATTTTCATTAGTCAACATATTATTCAATAATATTTCAGCTTCACGATTGTTCTTTCCTCAAAACACAACCAGCACAACTATCCAAGTAGTCCTTGGAAGCATCGGTTAGTCCATTATAAAAGATATCAAGTATTTCATTTTTCTTAAGAGGATGATCGGTGAAGCATTATATCGGAGAAGCCTCCCCAAGCATGTGGGAGACTCTCTTCTTTGATTTGCACAAAATTATATATTTCCCGCAAGGCATCTTGTTTCTTATGAGCAGGGAAATATTTAGCAGAGAAGTAATAAATCATATCCTGGGGACAACGCACACAACCAGGCGCAAGAGAATTATACCAAGTCTTAGCATCACCCTTTAATGAGAACGGAAATATCTTAAGGATATAAAAATAGCGAGATTTCTCATCATTAGTAAACAGGGTGGCTATATCATTCAACTCGGTAAGATGTGCCACAACAATTTCAGATTCAAGGACATAAAAAGGATCAGATTCAACTAAAGTAATAATATCAGGATCAACAGAGAATTCATAATACTTATCAGTAACACAAATAGGTGAAGTAGCAAAAGAAGGATCGGGTTCCATTCTAGCATTAAGAGACTGTTGCTTCCATTTAGCTAATAGTTTCTTAAGATAATTTCTATCATTGCGAGCAAGAATTTCCATAGCAGTTGTTTCATGCATAACATAACCCTTAGGAACAACAGGTAAAACATAATCATTGGGGGGACCTTCATCATCACTATCATCAATAATAGGTTCTTCAATATTTTCATTCCCCCTAAATCTAGCAAGTTGTTCATCAAGAAATTCACCTAATGGCAAAGTAGTATCACACACAGAAGTAGTTTCAACATTCATAGCAGAAGTGGCATCATCGATAACATGCGACATATCAGAATTCATAGCAGTAGCAGGTTTAGGTGTCGCAAGCTTACTTATAACGGAAGGAGAATCTAGTGTAGAGCTAGATGGCAGTTCCATACCTCTCCTCGTAGTTGAGGGCAAAATCTTGGTTTTAGCGTCTTTCAAGTTCTTCATAGTGATCAACAGATATAAATCCCAAGTGACTCAGAGAATAGAGCTATGCTCCCCGATAACGGCGCTAGAAATTAGTCTTGATAACCCACAAGTATAGGGGATCGCAACAGCTTTCGAGGGTAGAGTATTCAACCCAAATTTATTGATTCGACACAAGGGGAGCCAAAGAATATTCTTGAGTATTAGCAGTTGAGTTGTCAATTCAACCACACCTGGATAACTTAGTATCTGCAGCAAAGTGTTTAGTAGCAAAAGTGGTATGATAATAAAAGTAGTGGTAGCAAAATAAAGATAAATGTTTTTGGGTCTTTGTAGTAGTTGTAATAGTAGCAACGGAAAAGTAAATAAGCGAAGAACAATATGTGAAAAGCTCTTAGGCAATGGATCAATGATGGATAATTATGCCAGATGCGATTCCTCATGTAATAGCTATAACATAGGGTGACACAGAACTAGCTCCAGTTAATCAATGTAATGTAGTCATGTATTCCATAGATAGTCATACGTGCTTATGGAAAAGAACTTGCATGCCATCTTTTGTCCTACCCTCCCGTGTTCAGCGGGGTCCTAGCGGAAACTAAGGGATATTAAGGCCTCCCTTTAATAGAGAACCGGAACAAAGCATTAACAGATAGTAAATACATGAACTCCTCAAACTACGGTCATCACCGAGAAGTATCCCGATTATTGTCACTTCGGGGTGGTCGGATCATAACACATAATAGGTTACTTGTCACGCCAAATATGCGATACTATCCTAAAGAGACTCGAAGGTCCCACCAAAGATAGAACCGCATATTGATACGCTTTTGCAAGGTGGATATCATTACATCAAAATTACATAATAGATGGGGATACATACAAAAGGCATACAATGCCACGTGAATACAACATCACAATACATAAGAGCAACATCCGACTACGGATGAAACACAAACAAAAACTCAAACGACATCCACCACCTTGCCCAGCTGCCGACCGAACCTATCCCCGATCAAGAAGAAGCGTAAGAAGAACTCCAAAACAAGCAAGCATCGCTCTCACGTCATGATCATCGCATAACCTGTACCTACAACTATTGTTGTAGTAAACTGTGAGCCATGAGGACTCAGCAATCCCATTACCATGGGTATCAAGACTAGCAAAGCTTAATGGGAAAGGAAGGGGTAAAGTGGTGAGGTTGCAGCAGCGACTAAGCATGATATGGTGGCTAACATACGCAAATGAGAGCGACAAGAGGAGCAAAGGAACGGTCGTCAACTAGTAATGATCAGGAAGTGATCCTGAGCTCCTACTTACGTCAATCATAACCCAAAACCGTGTTCACTTCCCGGACTCCGCCGAAAAGAGACCATCACGGCTACACACGTGGTTGATACGTTTTAATTCGTATCTGGTGTCAAGTTATCTACAACCGGACATCAACAAATTCCCATCTGCCACATAACCGCGGGCATGACTTTCGAAAGATAATACCCTGCAGTGGTGTCCCAACTTAGCCCATGATAAGCTCTCGCGATCAACGAAGGATATACCTTCTCCCAGGAAGACCCGATAAGTCTCGGAATCCCGGTTTACAAGACATTTCGACAATGGTAAAACAAGACCAGCAAAGCCGCCCGATGTGCCGACAAATCCCGATAGGAGCTGCACATATCTCATTCTCAGGGCACACTGGATGAGCAAGACGTCGGGTTGGCATAGACCCTGGTTGCCAAGGGGGCGCCGGACATCGCCGGTTTGGACCAACACTGAGCAAAGACGGCCTGGGGGTAATAAAGATGACCCTCGGGCTCCGGAAACCCAAGGGAAAAATGGCTAGGTGAGGCAAATGGTAAAACCAATGTTGGGCCTTGCTGGAGGAGTTTTATTCAAAGCGAACTGTCAAGGGGGTCCCATAAATCTCCCGACCGCGTAAGGAACGCAAAATCTGGGAACATAACACCGGTATGACGGAAACTAGGGCGGCAAGAGTGGAACAAAACACCAGGCATAAGGCCGAGCCTTCCACCCTTTACCAAGTATATAGATGCATTAATTAAATAAGAGATATTGTGATATCCCAACATAATCTTGTCCACCATGGAGCAATCTTCAACTTCACCTTCAACTAACAACGCTATAAGAGGGGCTTAGCAAGGTGGTAACATAGCCAAGCAACGGTTTGCTAGGAAGGGTGAAAAGGTTAGAGCCTGACATGGCAATTTGGGAGGCTTGAAGAGCAAACGATAGGAAGCGCAGCATAGCGATAGAACGAAGCAACTAGCATAGCAATGGTAGTAGTGAGATCCAGGGTAGCGGTCATCTTGCCTGAAATCCCGCTACGAAGAAGAACGAGTCGATGAAGAAGACAAACGGACGTAGTCAAACGAATCCTCACACTCCGGGATGAAACCGAAGCTAACGAGAGAAGCAAACCGGAAAGAAGCAAACAGCATGGTAAACACACCAGCATAATCATGGCATGATGCACAAACAAGTATGATGCACTTCCAATTAATGAGGTATGGCATGGCAAAGTGCAACAGACAACACTACAAATTAAGTGGAGCTCAATATGCGACGAGTTGCATATTGACAAAACACCACATTCAAACGTTTAGTTCTCTCTCGTTTATGTACTCAACAATATTAAATGTTTTTAAACATAGCAAGGGGTGAAGCATATGAAAACTACCTATCTAGGCAAGTTTAAATGAGGCCGGAACAACAAACAATAATTCCAGAAAATCCTCATATGCAATTTATGAATTTGCTACTGTTCTGCCCTAAAACATATATTAATGTTGTTAAATAGGAAAATAAAGTGGACCATGTTAAACTCGGCATTTTTCCACCCAATTTACATATAAAGCTTATTTAAAACCGAGCTACGGTTATTTAGTTATGAAATAAAACATTTTAGCATGGCATTTAAGAAAATTTAAACAAACAACAAGTTAAACATTTCAAACATGGATGAAAGTGGGACATTAAGAAACTAGATGAAATTCTAAGCATTTTACATGTTTAAATCATTTTAATCCGATGCACGGTTTGTGAGATACTAAATGCATGAACATGAGGGTCTTTCTCTAAAACAGTAATTCACCGGATAATGCTAAAATTGCTGGACATGAAAAAAACGCTACACGGGCTGAATCTGGATCTGGCAAGGGTTGCTCACATTGGGCCAACCCCAGCTGAGCCTGGAGGCATGGCGCGCTGAGGAGGCGCTGGCCTGATGCGCTTGTGGCCCAAGAGCAGGGAAGGCCGGCTCGGGGCGACGCAGTCAACGTGGCTGGAGCGCTGCGTTCTGCTCCTCTCGAAGAGCAGCGCAGGGGAAGAAGAGGATGCATCGGCGGACTTGGCGTGATGCAGGGCTCCAGCGAGCGGCGGGATGGAGCGGAAGGGCGGATCCGGCGGGCGACGCGGCGGGGAGGCGGCCGGAGGAGGCGGACCGGGGCCCTTGGGTAGGGACGCGAGGAGGTCGTCCATGGCGTCTGCCTCCTGTGAAGGTGAGAGAGAGATAGAGATAGTGAGACAAGAGGGAGAAGGAGAGGACAAAGGGAAGGGAGGAGGCGAGCAGAGGGGCGGCCTGGTAGTCTAGATCGTCGGATGGCGAGGTCGCCGACAGCAGGTCGAGCTCCTGCTCGAGGAAGGAGGTGCGAGAGGTGGTGCTTCAGCACGGGAGTTCGAGGTGGCGGGGTCGACGTGCTCGTGAACGAGGGCGCCATGGGAGGAGCTCGGGGTAGGAGGCGTGCTGGAGCAAGAGGCTGGAGGGCTCCTGGTGCTCCGGTGGCTTGCGGTCGGCGGCGGCAGGGCTGACGGGGCGGCCGTCGGGGTCCTTGGCCCAAGCGCAAGCGGGCGCTGTGCTCGCACGGGGAGAGTCGAGGTCTCGAGGAGGAGGCCTCGGGCGAGAGCAGAGGAGGCTGGGGTAGTGGATGGATCTAAAATCGAGGGATGAAGGTGATTGGCTCGGTGGGGAAAACGAGGAGGAGACCAGGTGGGCGGCGGCGGTGGCTGGACAGTGAAGGATCCCTAGAAAATAGGGTTTGGTCTAAAATGGACTAGGGGTAGACTATATATATATGCGAAAAGAGGGGATGATTTGAATGCAACAGTGATGACTAAGCGGTTCGGGTTCAGAGCAGGTTTCGGGCGCGCACGCGAGGGGGCTTGAGCACTTTATAGAGAGACTCCGGTTTAGGCAAGAGGGAAAAAGAATAACAAGGTTGGTCTCGGAACGGTCAACAAAAGCAAGGGGGAACGCGGCAACTACGAGCGAATGCAAGTTTTATGAAACATGCAGATGCAATGCGCATGATGCTATGATATGAAAAGCAAGACATGAACAAAATGCAAAACAGAAGACAAAACCCAACCACGAAGGGAATATCATATCGCATCTCCGGAAAAGGCAAGAGTTGGAGTTACGAATATGGAAAGTTGTATCCGGGGCGTTACAACACTCCACCACTACAAGAGGATCTCGTCCCGAGATCTAGGATGGCGCCGGAGAGAAAACGGAAGAGGAAGAGAGGAGGTAAAACTAAGTTGCTTCTTCGACCAATGAGTGAAACCAAAGAACCTTGAGATGTTGAGCAAAATGAAAGAAAGAAAACAACGAATATGAGCAAAGTTGAAAACACTCCGTTAGAAAAGAGGAACAAGGGATACAACGAGAACCAAGAGATTTAGTGATAAGATAGATATTGAAACCACTCCGGTTAAAACTAGATAGATAAGGAATAAGATTGATATAATTTGGGCAGCACTCCGACTGAAAGAAGGAAAACTTGATCAGATGAAAAGATATTGAATAGATGATACAACACTCTGGTTAAATGGATAAGCCAGAAAAGAAGACGATCCTCACCAAACGAGGTGATGGGTGAAGAGCACAACATCACAATGCCTCCGTAACGAAAGAATAGAAGTTAGACCGTTGGGATAAAGGGACGGAGAAGAAAATGACAACTTCTGCCACAAATGATCTTGGAAAGCACCCTTCCAAGAATGTTAGAACGGAGTTGTTGGAAAACCAACAACTAAAAGAACAAGCTTGTTGTGGGCTTATGGAACACATCTCAAAATTATGAGGTGACAAACGGCTGCTAACGAAGACCATTGATTTGATTGAGAGCACCAAAGAGATGAAAAACTTCTTCACCGAGATGAGAAGGAGAAAATTGGATCATTGATAAGCACCACAAATAGCTACATTCCTTAGGGAAGGCTGTAGGTGAAATATAACCCAATATAACTCCAACAAAAGATTGATTGATTGAAAAGATCTCTTGAACGAACAGAAAATGATGGATTTAAATATGTCACTCTTGAAAACTTGTGAATCCTGAAACACGAAGGAAAATTTTCAAGAATGACATAACACCGCCTCAAAAGATAAGGTAGAAAGAATTGCACTTCGGAATGCAAGAAGATAAAACTTGAACTCCTCAAAACAAGGCATGTGTTGAGCACCATGTTTATTTTAGAGTATAGCTTGGCGGGTCTTAACTTAAAGAGAAATCTTGAAGAACAAATCGAGAATGAAAGGAATCCTTGACGAACCATCATGTAGAGCCTCCATGAAGAGCTCCGGTAATAAAAGGATGATAAAAAGAAAGAGAAGTTGAAAACACAAGGTGAAGCCTTGCGATGATTTAGATGGAGCTACGAAATGAGTAAACTTTAAACTTCGGACAAGCAAGATGAATAACTTGGAACTGAGAATTACTTCCTGATGAACAAACTCCGGAAGAAGGAATTAATCACCTGGATGAAACAAGAATAAGAATTATGTCATGCCTATCCTTCATCAATTTAAATTGATGACAAGCAATGGATTTGGCATACTACTTATTCTCGTAGAAAGGATTAAGAGAGATATAGCGCAAACTTGAGAAAAGACTTCAATGAACCGCCGGTAGGATTGGAAAGAATGAATGAATCTGTATGATAACGAAGGAAGAGAACTCTTGAACGAAACACCGTAAGAAATGAGAATGAACGTAGCAAAGGCACGATTCACCGGGAAGAATTGGAAAACAAATGAAGATACTTGAGGGGATTTAAATACATGAGAACAAAGAGATCATGAACCGATTAGAGGGTATTTGAACGATGCACCGGTAAGATTTGGAGAATGATAGCTACACGCTGAGAATGAAGAATTTTGACATGGTGGCCTTCGGAGGAAAGAAATGGAAACAACTCATGAAATGCTCCGGATGGTGAGAAAAGAATAGCTAACAAATGGAATAATTTGATAGGACAACATGAAGCTAGAACCACGAATCTTTGGGAGAACAGGCAAGATTTAGAGGAAAAACTCTTCTTCGGTCTTCAAATGACGATGGGAAACACCACCAAAATTGTTGAGATACCCCAGGAGAATGAAAAAGAGGAAGGATTGAACCAAAGATGAAAAGAATTTGAAAGCGACCTTGGAGAAGGCATGTGACTGATGGGATCCATTCTTACGTCACACTTGGAAATGAATTTGAGAATCGCTCCTGATAATTCGAAGAGTCAGGTAAGATCCTGGGAAAAGACCTGTGGGTTAAGGCCCACTCAAAAGAAAACACCATTAAACAATTTTAAAGAGAGGTTACACCGGTTGAATTGAATGGCTAGAATGAGATAACAACCTCGAAATATCTTGAATGGATTGAGAATGGAAACACAAGTCTTGTGAGATATCTTCAGCACTCCAGAACAAATGAATAAGAAGAAGTGAATGATTAAGAGGTGCATCGGCATGAGAAAGCATTAGAAACGAGGAAAGGAATATTATCACCACTGAAAGCTTGAATTGGATCCACCGGAGAAGAAACAACAATGAAGGATGATGAACTTAAAACTGTTGAGCATCTTCACGGGAAATCACCGGATAAGAACATTGAAAGAAAAGAATGAAGTGACTTCCCACAAATAAAAGGTTACATGATTAAGAAACCTGAGTCTTTGAGGAAAAAGGGTGGGAGGGCGGGGAAACAAAGGCAACTTGGGGACAGATGAAACAAACACCGTTGAGAAAACTTAGAAATGATCTTGTGGGTGGGGAGAATGATCGGATCCACTTGAAGAGAAGCAACGCCGGTAGGAAAATAATTAACATGACAACCTCGATGATCAAGAAGGATAAGTATTCACATAGCAATATGAGAACACCTTTTAGAAAAGGTATGGAATCAACACTTGACATTGAAGCAACTCGAATACCACAAATAAAACAAAACAAAGGATTGGCTTGCAGAAATAGCCGGAACAAATACATATGATAGAGATTTACCCAATCCCATATCATGCATCTGTCGGAAAGATATTCTAGGAGCTACTTGAATTCCCACCTATAAACTCCCGAGACTTTCTGGTTATGCAATCTGGTGTTGGGGATACAGGGAAGCAATATATCTCACCCAAACTAACAATCCCTACATCCAGCTGTATCCATCCATCAACACATAACCAAGAAAACTCCGGAAATCGTGTACCTCAACCTTTGAAAAGCATCCGTTATACAAGCTATGGCAATACTCCCGAAATCCCCAGTACTAGGTGGCACCGAGGTTATCTCACCAACAACTGCATAAAAGATATTTTCGATGTCGGTAAAACTCAGGTATTCCAGAATTGCAACGGTAAATTGTGGCGACAACACCTCGGAGCTCAACTCCCCGGGACACTGCCACAACCCCTAAATGTCAGGAGGCACCAAGAACAATGTTCTCGTTACAAAACCATCGGAACGATTCCAAGATACCCGCGTGATCCTAAAAAAAATTAGTGAAATTTGAGGAGAGGAAAGACAAAACATCTACGTCAGGAGGCCTCACCAGAGCGACAAAGGGACTGTGGAGTAAAAAGAATCCTACTCTCCGGTATATATAATCCTAAGACTCAAAATAGTTTCTTCTAGACTCAACAACGGCCAACAATCAAGGGGGCTCCTATGGTCAGTCGAGGCTCTGATACCAACTTGTCACGCCCAATATGCGATACTATCCTAAAAAGACTCGAAGGTCCCACCAAGGATAGAACCGCATATTGATACGCTTTTGCAAGGTGGATATCATTACATCAAAATTACATAATAGATGGGGATACATACAAAAGGCATACAATGCCACATGAATACAACATCACAATACATAAGAGCAACATCCGACTACGGATGGAACACAAACAAAACTCAAACGACATCCACCTCGCTAGCCAGTGCCCGACCGAACCTATCCCCGATCAAGAAGAAGCAAAAGAAGAACTCCAAAACAAGCAAGCATCGCTCTCACGCCATGATCATCGCATAACCTGTACCAAGAATCGTTGTTGTAGTAAATCGTGAGCCACGAGGACTCAAAGAATCCCATTACCATGGGTATCAAGACTAGCAAAGCTTAATGGGAAAGGAAGGGGTAAAGTGGTGAGGTTGCAGCAGCGACTAAGCATGATATGGTGGCTAACATACGCAAATGAGAGCGAGAAAAGGAGCAAAGGAACGGTTGTCAACTAGTAATGATCAAGAAGTGATCCTGAGCTCCTACTTACGTCAATCATAACCCAAAACCGTGTTCACTTCCTGGACTCCACCGAAAAGAGACCATCACGGCTACACACGCGGTGGATGCGTTTTAATTCGTATCTGGTGTCAAGTTATCTACAACCGGACATTAACAAATTCCCATCTGCCACATAACCGCGGGCACGACTTTCGAAAGATAATACCCTGCAGGGTTGTCCCAACTTAGCCCATGATAAGCTCTCACGATCAACGAAGGATATACCTTCTCCCAGAAGACCCGATCGCCTCGGAATCCCGTTTACAAGACATTTCGACAATGGTAAAACAAGACCAGCAAAGCCGCCCGATGTGCCGACAAATCCCGATAGGAGCTGCACATATCTCGCTCTCGTGGCAAACCGATGAGCAAGACGCCGGGTTGGCATAGACCCTGGTTGCCCAAGGGCGCCGGACATCGCCGGTTTGGACCAACACTGAGGAGCACCGCCCGAGGGGGGTAATTAAGATTACCCTCGGCCCGAAACCCAAGGAAAAAAGGGCTAGGTGAGGCAAATGGTAAAACCAATGTTGGGCCTTGCTGGAGGAGTTTTATTCAAAGCGAACTGTCATGGGGGTCCCATAAATCACCCGACCGCGTAAGGAACGCAAAATCCGGGAACATAACACCGGTATGACGGAAATTAGGGCGGCAAGAGTGGAACAAAACACCAGGCATAAGGCCGAGCCTTCCACCCTTTACCGAGTATATAGATGCATTAATTAAATAAGAGATATTGTGATATCCCAACATAATCCTGTCCACCATGGAGCAATCTTCAAGTTCACCTACAACTAACAACGCTATAAGAGGGGCTGAGCAAAGCGGTAACATAGCCAAGCAACGGTTTTCTAGGTAGGGAGAAAAGGTTAGAGGCTGACATGGCAATTTGGGAGGCTTGAAGAGCAAATGATAGGAAGCGCAGCATAGCGATAGAACAAAGCAACTAGCATAGCAATGGTAGTAGTGATATCCAGGGTAGTGGTCATCTTGCCTGAAATCCCGCTAGGAAGAAGAACGAGTCGATGAAGAAGACAAACGGACGTAGTCGAACGAATCCTCACACTCCGGAATGAAACCGAAGCTAACGAGAGAAGCAAACCGGAAAGAAACAAACAACATGGTAAACACACCAGCATAATCATGGCATGATGCACAAACAAGTATGATGCATGTCCAATTAATGAGGTATGGCATGGCAAAGTGCAACAGACAACACTACAAATTAAGTGGAGCTCAATATGCAATGAGTTGCATATTGACAAAACACCACATTCAAATGTTTAGTTCTCTCTCTTTTATGTACTCAACAATATTAAATGTTTTTAAACATAGCAAGGGGTGAAGCATATGAAAACTACTTATCTAGGCAAGTTTAAATGAGGCCGGAACAACAAACAATAATTCCAGAAAATCCTCATATGCAATTTATGAATTTGCTACTGTTCTGCCCTAAAACATATTTTAATGTTGTTAAACAGGAAAATAAAGTGGACCATATTAAACTAGGCATTTTTCCACCCAATTTACATATAAAGCTTATTTAAAACCGAGCTACGGTTATTTAGTTATGAAATAAAACATTTTAGCATGGCATTTAAGAAAATTTAAACAAACAGCAAGTTAAACATTTCAAACATGGATGAAAGTGGGACATTAAGAAACTAGATGAAATTCTAAGCATTTTACATGTTTAAATCATTTTAGTACGATGCACGGTTTGTGAGATACTAAATGCATGAACATGAGGGTCTTTCTGTAAAACAGTAATTCACCGGATAATGCTAAAATCGCTGGACAGGAAAAAAACGCTACACGGGCTGAATCTGGATCTGGCAAGGGTTGCTCACATTGGGCCAACCCAGCTGAGCCTGGAGGCATGGCACGCTGAGGAGGCGCTGGCATGATGCGCGCTTGTGGCCCAAGAGCAGGGAAGGCCGGCTCGGGGCGACGCAGTCAACGCAGCTGGAGCGCTGCGCTCTGCTCCTCAAGAACAACAGCGAAGGGGAAGAAGAGGATGCAGCGGCGGACTTGGCGCGATGCAGGGCTCCGGTGAGCAGCGGGATGGAGCGGAAGGGCGGATCCGGCGGGTGACGCGGCGGGGAGGCGGCCGGAGGAGGCGGACCGGGGCCCTTGGGCAGGGACGCGGGGAGGTCGTCCATGGTGTCTGCCTCCTGTGAAGGTGAGAGAGAGAGAGAGAGATAGTGAGACAAGAGGGAGAAGGAGAGGAAAAAGGGAAGGGCGGAGGGGAGCAGAGGGGCGGCCTGGTAGTCTAGGTCGTAGGAGGGCGAGGTCGCCGGCAGCAGGTCGAGCTCCTGCTCGAGGAAGGAGGAGCGCGAGGTGGTGCTTCAGCACGGGAGTTCGAGGCGGCGGGGTCGATGTGCTCGTGAACGAGGGCGCCATGGGAGGAGCTCGGGGTAGGAGGCGTGCTGGAGCAAGAGGCTGGAGGGCTCCTGGTGCTCCGGTGGCTTGCGGTTGCCGGCGGCGGGGCTGATGGGGTGGCCATCGGGGTCCTTGGCCCAAGCGCAAGCGGGCGCTGTGCTCGCACGGGGAGAGTCGAGGTCTCGAGGAGGAGGCCTTGGGCGAGAGCAGAGGAGGCTGGGGTAGTGGATGGATCTGAAATCGAGGGATGAAGGTGATTGGTCGGTGGGGAAAACGAGGAGGAGACCAGGTGGGCGGCGGCGGCGGCTGGACAGGGAAGGATCCCTAGAAAATAGGGTTTTGTCTAAAATGTACTAGGGGTAGACTATATATATGCGAGAAGAGGGGATGATTTGAATGCGACGGTGATGATTGAGCGGTTCCGGTTTTGAGCAGGTTTCGGGCGCGCATGCGAGGGGGCTTGAGCACTTTAGAGACTCCGGTTTAGGCAAGAGGGAAAAAGAAGAACAAGGTTGGTCTCGGAAAGGTCAACAAAAGCAAGGGGGAACGCGGCAACTACGAGCGAATGCAAGTTTTATGAAACATGCAGATGCAATGCGCATGATGCTATGATATGAAAAGCAAGACATGAACAAAATGCAAAACAGAAGACAAAACCCAACCACGAAGGGAATATCATATCGCATCTCCGGAAAAGGCAAGAGTTGGAGTTACGAATATGGAAAGTTGTATCCGGGGCGTTACATGACTATAGACTTGCAAGATAGGATCAAGAACACATATATATTCATGAAAACATAATAGGTTCAGATCTGTAATCATGGCAGTCGGGCCCTAGTTACAAGAATTAAGCATAGCAAAGTCATAGCAACATCAATCTCAGAACACATTGGATACTAGGGATCAAACCCTAACAAAACTAACTTGATTACATGGTAAATCTCATCCAACCCATCGCCGTCCAGCAAGCCTACGATGGAATTACTCACGCACGGCGGTGAGCATCATGAAATTGGTGACGGAGGATGGTTGGTGATGATGACGGCGACGAATCCCCCTCTCCGGAGCCCCGAATGGACTCCAGATCAGCCCTCCCGAGAGAGATTAGGGCTTGGCGGCGGCTCCGTGTCGTGGAACGCGATGAAACTTTCTCCTTGATTTTTTTCTCCCCGAGACGGTATATATGGAGTTGGAGTTGAGGTCGGAGGTGTCCAGGGGGCCACGAGATAGGAGGCGCGCCTAGGGGGCGCCTGCCTCGTGGACAGCCCGTGGGCCCCCTGGCCTTGATTCTTTCGCCAAAAATTCTTATTAATTCTAAAAAGTGCCTCTGTGGATTTCCAGGACATTCCGAGAAGTTTTCTTTTCTACACATAAAACAACTCTACCTAAAACAGCGTCAGTCCGGGTTAGTTTCATTCAAATCATGCAAGTTAGAGTCCAAAACAAGGGCAAAAGTGTTTGGAAAAGTAGATACGTTGGAGACGTATCACGGTCTTCTAGCAAGAACCGGTCTTACCTACGCAAAAACCACAACGGTGATTCATCAAGTTTGATGTTTTAACCTTCTTCAAGGATCGGCCGTAGTCAAATTTGATTCAACTAAAGTAGGAGAAACAGACACCCGCCAGTCACCTTTATGCAAAACTAATTGCATGTCAATCGGTGGAACCGGTCTCATGTACATGGACATGTAAGGTTTGTCCGGGCTGCTTCATCCCACAATGTCACCGAATCAAAATAAGACGTTGATGGTAAGCAGTATGACTATCATTACCCACAACTCTTTGTGTTCTACTTATGCATATCATCTACGCATACACCTGGCTCATGATGCCACTGTTGGGAAACGTAGCATGGAAAACAAAAAAAATTACGCACACGCAATGATATATCCATGGAGATGCATAGCAACGAGGGGGAGAGTATGTCTACGTACCCTCGTAGACCGTAAGCGGAAGCGTTAGACAACGTGGTTGATGTAGTCGAACTTCTTCACGATCCAACTGCTCACACTACAAAAAAAAGACACATCCGGGACATTTTGGGCCGAACGAAAAAAATTTCTGTCATACTTATGACACTTCTATGACGATAATTGTGACAAAACCCGGTATCATCATAGATGTGGTGGGCTCCTACTTCTATGACAAAAAATCAAGACATAAAATGGGCTTTTCGTCCTGGGCGGGCTAGAGACGCAACTGCACGACAATCTTTGGGCCGTCCATGACGGAAAAAAACATGGTAGAAGCGAGGGCGAGGAAAATTTCGGCGAGTTCCCGGTTACGGTGGGAGGTCGGGGGCCGAGTGAGGGAGTCCTGGACTAGGGGGTGTCCGGACAGCCGGACTATCATCGTCAGCCGGATTCCAAGATTATGAAGATACAAGATTGAAGACTTCGTCCTGTGTCCAGATGGGACTTTCCTTGGCGTGGAAGGCAAGCTTGGCAATACGGATATGTAGATCTCCTACCATTGTAACCGACTCTGTGTAACCCTAGCCCTCTCCGGTGTCTATATAAACCAGAGGGTTTTAGTCTGTAGGACACAACCATGACAACAATCATACCATAGGCGAGCTTCTAGGGTTTAGCCTCCTTGATCTCGTGGTAGATCCACTCTTGTACTACCCATATCATCAATATCAATCAAGCAGGAGTAGGGTTTTACCTCCATCGAGAGGGCCCGAACCTGGGTAAAAACATCGTGTCCCTTGTCTCCTGTTACCATCCGCCTAGACGCACAGTTCGGGACCCCCTACCCGAGATCCGCCAGTTTTGACACCGACATTGGTGCTTTCATTAAGAGTTCCTCCGTGTCGTCACCGATAGGCTTGATGGCTCCTTCAATCAACAACGCAGTCCAGGGTGAGAATTTTCTCCCCGGACAGATCTTCGTGTTCGGCGGCTTCGCACTGCGGGCCAATTCGCTTGGCCATATGGTGCAGATCGAAAGCTATGCCCCTGGCCATCAGTTTAGGTTTGGAAGCCTAAACTTCACGGCCGACATCCGTGGAGACTTGATCTTCGACGGATCCGAACCACAACCAAGCGTGTTGCGCTGTCACGATGGGCATGATTTAGCTCTGCTGCCGGACAGTGCCGTGGAGGCCGCACACGAGTCCGCTCTGACCCATAGTTCGGAGCAGACCGTGCAGATCGATGACAGGTGGCTAGACACCGCCTCGGGAGCTGCAACTTCTACGGCGATGGAGCCGAATACTGACCTTGTCCCTTATAAAGCTCGTGACTCCAAGGTGCCGGACTCCTTGCTGACTCGAACCTCCGCGCGCCGCTAATCGAATCCGATTACGCCGATCATGGAGTTCACCGCCGGACATCTTTCAAGACTCACCCTTTGGCGACATCCTAAATTCGCTAAAGCATCTCTCGTTATCGAGAACCCGGCGGATTGCGGTCGATGGTTGGGATTCGGACGACGAAGAAATTCAAAGCCCACCCACCATCCACTTTGTAGCCACCGCCGATTTATCTAACCGACATGCTAGACTACGACTCAAGACATCGACGGTATGGACGACGATGGCGGAGACTACCAAGAACCAGCGCTTATCGAGCACTGGAAGGCCACCCCAACCCATGATGTATATATGGTGGACTCCCCAAAAGGAAGCGATAACGAGGAACAACGGACGCTGCAAAGGATAATTCCACCGACAAACAACCAAAACGGCGACGCAGACGCCGCCTAAGTCCCGCCGACAAAAACAGCACTCCTAATGTCCCAGCAATAGAGCAGGCAAACCAAAGGACTACTTAACATGCAACCAAGCAACCATCCGAACAGACGAATCGGATAACCAATCCAAGCCAGGCGAAAACAACAGTCCAGACGATCTCACGCCGGACACACCACCGGAGCATAAGAACCTCCACAAAAGACTTGTCGCCACTGCAAGAAGCCTGAAGAAGGAAAAATGGAAGCTCAAAACAGCGGAAGACATACTCAGAATGAGGTGGAGCAAAGTACTCAAGACCGCGGACAAATATGGCAATGCCCACCAAATGAAGAGCTACCCGAAGCGCAAGCTGCTGCCAGAATTCGACGAGGAGGCCATAGAGTCCCCACAGTCAAAAAGCAAAGAGGCCTCCTGGCCGGATAGACGACCAGATGACAGGCCAAAAGAGATAAGCGGCGCCGCACACAATCCGATTCATGATCCTCGGAAAACAGACGGCCCGGTCAGGTCCATTTATGGTCCAAAAAAGAGGGCCCCAGGAAGGAACACAACACGCCGAGTGCTCGAAGACAACGGCACACCCAAATATAGGGGCGCCGCACACCCACTATGTTTCACCGATGAGGTGCTGGATCATGAATTTCCAGCGGGATTCAAACCCGTAAACATAGAGGCGTACGACGGAACAACAGACCCCGGAGTCTGGATTGAGGATTACATACTACACATACACATGGCTAGAGGAGATGATCTCCATGCCATAAAATATCTACCCCTCAAGCTCAAAGGGCCAGCTCGGCATTGGCTCAAAAGCCTCCCGTAAAATATCATTGGAAGTTGGGAAGAGCTCGAGGATGCGCGAGCAAATTTTCAAGGGACTTATGTCCGCCCTCCGGATGCGAGATTTATTTAAGTCACATAACTCAACAGCCCGAGAATCGCACACAAATTCTCGAACAGGTTCCTTACCAAAAGAATCAAATAGTCGATCGTCCGGACGCCAAGCCTTAGCAGCTTTTAAACATAATGTCCGAGACGAATGGTTCATGACACCTCGCCAAGAGAAGCCGAGAACAATGGCCGCTAACAAGCCTCATGACCCGCTTTGCTGGGAAGACAGTGGCTGGCAAGATGCAGCACCAAAGGACCCGAGTACATCCGAGATCGAGATGGAAATGGAAAATCACGGTGCGTAAAGGACCAGCGCCAAATAAAGAAAAGCCCAAAGAATACGGCGGTCAACGCCGGATTCAAAAGCTCGCGTCAACAAAAAACACCGCCTCTTAAGGACAACAAAGAAGAGCTATCCAACTTAAACAAAATTTTGGATCGGATATGTCAAATCCACAAAGACCTCCTAAGGCTCGCAAACCACACCCACCGAGATTGTTGGGTCTTTAAACAGTCCGCCGACTCAACGCCGAACACAAGGGCTCGACGCCCAAGCGAGGATGATGACGAACCCCACCAAGCAGAAAGCACCGGAAAATGTAAGACTTTCCCACAAGAAGTCAAAACAAGAAACTCACTTCAGGTGATAACATGGAACAACAATGCGGCACCCGCCAAAATAGGTGTCGCACGGTCCACCCGAGCGGAACCCCGAGATTGATGTCAAAACCAATTACTTTCACCACCGACTATTCCGTATATTCAAACGCAGGATGGACTGCTCTGATATTGGATCCTATAATCGATGGACTACAATTTACACAAGTCCTGATGGACGGCGGCAGCGATTTAAACCTTCTATATCCAAACACAATCCGCAAGTTGGGGATAGACCTTAATAAATTCGACATAGCCGCACTTCCTTCAAAGGAGTGACGCCAGGCCCCTACGCCAAGTGCACGGGCTCCTTACTACTAGAAGTTGTGTTCGGGTCACCCGACAACTTCCGACGTGAAAAGCTAATCCTTCACGTCGCCCCATTCAAAAGTAGCCATCAAGCACTATTGGGACGTGAAGCTTTTGTCCGCTTTAATGCAACACCACACTACGTGTCTCTTACACTTAAAATGCCCGGTCCACGCGGCATCATCTCATTAAAAGGTTGTTCAAGACCCCGGACACGGCTAGAAGAGTCCGGCATAAATAAGCTAGGGGCTCCCTAGCCGCACACCCCTTTACAAGGGGCTGTGCGTATGAGCTAATATAAGCTCAGCTTCATTCATTCATTCATATTTCAATTTTTAATTCATTTTTTGCACAATTACTTTTCAAACTAAGTTCCTCTCTTTTACAGATGAATAGCGTGCTACACCCGTCCCGTGATACAAAGACAATGGAGACACGAGCACGCGTGCAGAGGGACCCGCTGAAAGGACTCTTTTCAGATTAAGACCTGCGTAAACCTTTTTATATCTCTTGTTGCTATATATCCCTGATTTTCATTATAACCGGAGAGGAGATCGACGCTTTGGCATCGTCGCGTAGAGGACCTTGCGGTACCGACACTAGGGGCTTAGGGCATTGTTCTCGCCCGCTATCATAAAGACCGAATACCTTAGGGAGTGTTCGGCGCCTCGAAAGTTAGGCCTTATATGCATCAGCTCCGAATCGTGTCTTTGGTCAAATGTTGGGTTTGCCCGCCTCGTGTTTTGCTTCCTAACGCTCAGATCATCGGCTAACGCGGCACCACGAGAACTATCATGATTTTACCTCGTTCACCGGGCGAGCACCTCAAGAGAGAAAGCCGAAAACCGATCATTATGATACAAAGAGACTGGTCAACCACTCGATCGACTACCGGAATGTTTAGAATTCTCCGCTTTGACGAAGGACCGCTTTCGGTCAGCACATACGGTCCCAAATTGAGAGCGCTGTGCCACTAGGGGCTATATCGTAGCCCCACCCTCGAACTCCTATGGCTAAGTGAAAGTGATAAAGCATTATAGTCTGGTTGCCTCATTTGCTACGCTACCACCTCCTTCACAGACCGAGATGTTGGATTATGTGAAAATGCGCTATTTTTATAACACCCCGCACCTTGTGCGTGGGGGCTGAAGCCGACGACTGCCATCTTTCAGGTTATACACACGTATACATAAACGGCCGCATAGGAGATATTCTAATACTTGAACGCACAAGTCCAAAAAAAAGCGCTTACATCCTAAACATCGTTTTACAAACGAAAACGTTCATTTGAACGTGACATTCTTTGAGCACTGCGACTCTATTACATGAGCACCACGCAAAACTTCCCCAAAATAGTGCTCGGCGGGTAACCAGCTCTCGTCCGAACCCTGGGTCGCAACAGCGGCGGCATCCATATCTGTCCAATGTGTCTTCACACGGGCGAGGGCCATCTGTGCACCTTCTATGCAAGCTGACCGCTTCATCGCCTTGATATGCGGCACCGCCCCAAGGAATTGCTGCAATAAGCCAAAATAACTCTTCGGCTTGGGCCTATCCAGCCAGACATGAGCCACGATATCCGTCATGGCAAGTCCGGACAATCTATTCAGTTCAGCCCACTCGGCCAGCCGATCGGTCAGCGGAAGTGAACGTTTCGGACTATGGAATTGAGACCAAAACAGCTCTTCCATCTTGTGATCCTTCTGACTTCGGAAGTGCACAACGGCATCTGCCGCACTCGCCGCTAAGTCCATATAAGCATCCTCCGGACCCCACAGCTGGCCAAGCTGAGCATACTTTGGATCTGTAAACCTTCAGTGGAAAAGGCTTGCAAGCCACAATGTCTCCGGCCTGGCGCAGCTCCACATTTATAGCCCGCATTGCAGAACGGGCATCCTTGGCTTCGGCGGTGGCCTTCCCCGGGTCTTCTCGCTCCGCTAGGCGCTCCTTTTCAAGAACCTCATTGCGGCCGGTAGCACCTTTTAACTTCACGGCCATTTCGGCCATCTCCTCCTTGCTTCGGTAGTGTGCAGCCCTTTCAGCTTCCAGCTCTTCGGCCGCCCTCGAGGCAGCCGCATCACTCCTTCGGGCTTGCTCCTTGGCTTGAGCAAGTTCTGCCTGAAGGCTCTCCACAGCAGCGACACCATCTGCATTTAGCACACATGTTGTAAGGAGGGCTTCGCCCTTACTAGGTGACCACGGAGAAAAACTTACCTTGCACTCGTCAAGTCGCTTATTGACCAGCGATGTCTCAGATCCGCAACGCCGAGCTGCCGCTTAGTTCGCAACTCCATCATCCGCCTAGCCATCGAACTATCCGCCACCGCTAGGAAAGGCGAATCAATACTGATTTTGATCCTCGACGCCGTCGTACTCGACACCCTACCGAGTCTCGGGGCTACTATCTATACAGCGCACTTTATGTGTAACACCGCCAAAGGGATGCCATTTTACGAACCTCAAACCCCGCCAAAAACTCCCGACGCATCACACAATCCGCCGGCAGATGAAATTTTTCAATCACCGTACTCATCGATTACGGTGACCTTCTGAGATGGACGCCCTCTCAAGCAGATCCTTCAGCTCCCCCGGCCGCACACCAGCTGGTACCGAATTATTCGGCCCTGCCGGACTCGGGGATACCCTCCGTGATGACACTTCAGGCTCGTCCGCCCTATCGGATGGGGCGGTAGATGGAGGCGTCTCGCTCTCCATCATCTCCGGACGGAGTTCCCCCGAAGACGAGCTCATTTGAGGAGGACGGAGATCCGAACTACAAGGTAAAAACTTAAGTTATCCTCAGAAGCACAAATAGGGATGTCCCTTATTGCAAAACTCCCTTTTTTCTACTTACGGCTCGCTGGAGGGCTGAGTCTTTGGGGGAGACTGTGCGGCCGGAGCCTCTTCGGACGCAGGACCCTCTGGTGAAGATCTCTTCCCCGCTTGGGGCTTTGGCCTCCGGTTTTGAGGCGGTCCTCTTCTCCCGGAGGGAGGGATTCTCGATCCCCTTCCTCAAAAGCCTCCTTGGTTGAGGCAGTAGTTCCTCGCTTTTCCCTTCGCCTTCCTCTGCAGCGCAACCTCCAAAGATCTCGACCAAAGACGGATCCGCGCGGTCTCTCGGGAGGGCCGACATCAGATCAGTTTTGCTTGCGCTTATCCACTCCTGCTTAGAGGGCAGTTGGTCAAAAGCTTAATCATAGAAAGGCAAACAAATGATATGTTCGGACACGGAGCTACTTACTTGTGTATCCGGCGACAGCAGCTTAGGCCGCGTCCTCGGTCAATTCCGACACGCTTCGTGATCCAAGAACAGTTTGTACATCTCCACGGGTGTTATACCCATGAAGTGTTGGAGAATTCGTGGTCCCTCCGGATTAAACTCCCACACCGGAGAGGACGGCGCTTCGTGGCAGGAGACGCCTAATCAAGATGACTCGCATCACCACGACCAAATTGATCTCCCTCGCCGAGTTCTTGAACTGCCCGCAATAGGGGCACGCCCTTGACGGCCCCCGCTAAGCCCTTGGCTGACCCATGACATCAGCCGCTGCGGAGGGCCCGAGCGGAAGATGGGCGACGGTTTCTGCCTGCTGCCCCTGGGAGCAGTTATGTAGAACCACTCCTGCTGCCACCAGCCGAGCTCCTCCTGAAAAGAGACCTCGGGCCATGGAGCGCCGCCCTTCGCCATAACCGCCTCGGCCATAGCCGCATGACGCCCCTCGATCATCTTCGGCTCCACGTCGAAGGTCTTAAGCCACAAGCCGAAGTGAGGGGTAACGTGGAGGAAGGCTTCGCAAACAACAATGAATGAAGAGATATGGAGGATGGACTCCGGAGCCAAGTCATGGAATTCCAACCCATAGTAAAACATGAGCCCTCTCACAAAAGGATCCATCGGGAATCCTAAACCCCGACGGAGGTGGGAAACAAACACGACATACTCGCCGGGCTCGGGGGTGGGGATGACTTGCCCTTTGGCAGGCAACCTATGCGAAATCTCGTAAGACAGGTACTTGGCCTCTCGCAGCTTTAGCACGTCTTCTTCTGTGACGGACGAGGGCATCCACCGGCCCTGAAGGTCGGAGCCGGACATTGTTGAAGGTCCGAAGCGCTCGAATCCGGGGCTCTGGGTGTTGGAACTCGGGGCAGGGAATGGATTCGATTGAGGATTGAAGAAAAGAAACGAGCATTGGTCCCGTTATAAAGAAGGGGAATACCAAGGGGCGTCCCCGTGACCGTTCGGGACTCGCCTCCGATAGAGGGGGCGTGGCGATGGGCGCGGTTGGGTTACCCACGTCCGTATTGATGGGAATCCCGGAATAAGGGGAACACGATCTCTGCTTCGACAAGACGTGCCAAGGAAACTGCTTCGCTAAACGCGCTGAGGTGGTATAATAAAAAAACGATTCAAGTAAAGACTTGGTAGTGGTGTGACGTCATGCCACAAAATACGTCAGCAGATTGAACTTGTGTACATATTACACTCTCTACGGTGGAATGTGGAATTTATTTTGCAGAGCCGGACACTATCCTGGTGTTCACAATCTTCTATGAATTATTCGGAGGAGGAACCCGCCTTGCAATGCCGAACAATATGCGTGCCGGACTCATCGTCATTGAATCCTAGTTCAGGGGCTACTGAGGGAGTCCTGGACTAGGGGGTGTCCTGACAGCTGGACTATCATCGTCAGCCGGATTCCAAGACTATGAAGATACAAGATTGAAGACTTCGTCCCGTGTCCGGATGGGACTTTCCTTGGCATGGAAGGCAAGCTTGGCAATACGGATATGTAGATCTCCTACCATTGTAACCGACTCTGTGTAACCCTTGTTGGGGAACGTTGCAGAAAATTAAAATTTTTCCTACGGCTTCACCAAGATCCATCTATGAGTTCATCTAAGCAACGAGTAACGGGAGAGAGTTTGCATCTACATACCACTTGTAGATCGCGTGCGGAAGCTTGCAATGTGATGATGGAGTCGTACTCGAACGTGATTCAGATCACCGATGCCAAGTGCTGAACGGACAGCACCTCCGCTGTTCAACACACGTGCGGACGAGCGACGTCTCCTCCTTCTTGATCCAGCAAGGGGAAGGAGAGGTTGAGGAAGACAGCTCCACCGCAAAGACGACGGTGTGATGATGGTGGAGAAGCGAGATTCGGCGAGGGCTTCACGAGCTCTACGGAGGAGGAGATGTGTTGGGAGGGAGGGCTGCGCCTTGGGAGTTGGTACAGCAGCCCCCTCCTCCCCCTTTATATAGGCACCACAGGGGTGGCTGCCCTGGAGATCCAATCTCCTGGGGGGCAGCCAAGGGGGTGGAGTACCCCCAAGCCGGCGCTTCACCCCTAGGGTTTCAACCCTAGGCGCAGGGGTGGACCTAGGGGCGCACCAGCCCCTTGTGGGCTGGTTCCTTCCCTCTCAGCCCATGGGGCCCTCCGGATAGGTGGCCCCACCGGTGGACCCCGACCCTTCCGATGGTCCCAGATTTTACCGAAACCCCAAACTTTCCGATGGCGAAACACCACTTCCTATATATTATTCTTTACCTCCGGACCTTCCGAACTCCTCGTGACGTCCGGATCTCATCCGGACTCAACAACATTCGTGGTCACATACTTGACTTCCTACTAACCCTAGCGCCACCGAACCTTATGTGTAGACCCTACGGGTTCGGAGACACGCAGACATGACCGAGACGACTCTCGGCAATAACCAACAGCGGGTCTGGATACCCATGTTGGCTCCTACATGCTCCTCGATGATTTCATCGGTTGAACCACGATGTCGAGGATTCGATCAAACCTCGTATGCAATTCCCTTTGTCAATCGGTACATTACTTGCCCGAGACTCGATCGTCGGTATCCCAATACCTTGTTCGGTCTCGTTATTCGCAAGTCACTTTACTCACCGTAATGCATGATCCCGGCCAACACCTTGGTCACAATGAGCTCATTATGATGATGCATTACCGAGTGGGCCCAGAGATACCTCTCCGTCATACGGAGTGACAAATCCCGCCTCGATCCGTGTCAACCCAATGATACTTTCGGAGATACCTGTAATGCACCTTTATAGTCACCCGATTCGCCAGACGCTTGATACACCCAAGGCACTCCTACGGTAACCGGAGTTACACGATCTCATGGTCGAAGGAAGAGATACTTGACATTGGCAAAGCTTCTAGCAAACGAACTATACGATCTTTTATGCTATGCTTATGATTGTCTTGTCCATCACATCATTCTCCTAATGATGTGATCCCGTTATCAACGACATCCAATGTCCATAGTCGAAAACCATGACTATCTATTGATCACAACGAGCTAGTCAACTAGAGGCTCACTAGGGACTCATTGGGTCTAAGTGTTCACACGTGTATTACGATTTCGAATAATACATTTATAGCATGAACAAAAGACAATTATCATGAACATTGAAATATAATAATCCTTTTATTATTGCCTCTAGGGCATATTTCCAACAGTCTCCCACTTGCACTAGAGTCACCAATCTAGTTACATTGTGATGAATCGAACACCCATAGAGTTCGTGTTGATCATGTTTTGCACGCGAGAGAGTTTAGTCAACGGATCTGCGACATTCAGATCCGTGTGCACTTTGCAAATCTCTATGTCTCCATCTTGAACATTTTCACGGATGGAGTTGAAACGACGCTTGATGTGCTCGGTCTTCTTGTGAAACCCGGCTCCTTGGCAAGGGCAATAGCTCCAGTGTTGTCACAGAAGAGTTTGATCGGCCCGACGCATTGGGTATGACTCCTAGGTCGGTGATGAACTCCTTCACCCAAATCGCTTCATGCGCTGCCTCCGAGGCTGCCATGTACTCCGCTTCACACGTAGATCCCGCCACGACGCTTCGCTTGCAAATGCACCAGCCATCGCTCCACCATTCAACATATACACGATCCGGTTTGTGACTTAGAGTCATCCAGATCTGAGTCGGGCTAAGCGCCGACGTAACCCTTTACGACGAGCTCTTCGTCTCCTCCATAAACGAGAAACATGTCCTTTGTCCTTTTCGGTACTTCAGATATTCTTGACCGCTGTCCAGGTGTTCCTTGCGGGGTTACTTTGGTATCTTGCAACCAAACTTACGGCAAGGTTTACATCGGTCAGTACACAAAGATGGCATACATAATAGATCCTATGGCTGAAGCATAGGGATGACACTCATCTCTTCTTTATCTTTTGTCGTGGTCGATGATCGAGCTGAGCTCAATTTCACACCTTGTAACATAGGCAAGAACCCTTCTTGGACTGATCCATTTTGAACCTCTTCAAAATCTTATCAAGGTATGTGCTTTGTGAAAGACCTATGAGGCGCCTCGATCTATCTCTATAGATCTTGATGCCTAATATATAAGCAGCTTCTCCAAGGTCCTTCATTGAAAAACACTTGTTCAAGTAGGCCTTAATGTTGTCCAGAGTTTCAGTATCATTTCCCATCAAGAGTATGTCATCTACATATAATAGGAGAAATGCTACAGAGCTCCCACTCACTTTCTTGTAAACGCAGCTTCTCCATAAGTCTCAAGATAACCCAAACGCTTTGATCATCTCATCAAAGCGAATGTTCCAACTCCGAGATGCTTGCACCAGTCCATAAATGGATCATTGGAGCTTGCATACTTTGTTAGCGCTACGAGGATCGACAAAACCTTCCGGCTGCATCATATACAGCTCTTCCTTAAGATGTCCATTAAGGAATGCCGCTTTGACGCCCATCCGCCATATCTCATAATCATAGTATGCGGCAATTGCTAACATGATTCGGACGGACTTAAGCTTCGCCACGGAGAGAATGTCTCGTCAGTAGTCAATTCCTTGAACTTGTCGATAACCCTTAGCGACAAGTCGAGCTTTATAGATGGTAACATTACCATCCGCGTCCGTCTTCTTCTTAAAAATCCATTTATTTTCTATCGCTCGCGATCATCGGGCAAGTCTGTCAAAGTCCATACTTTGTTTTCATACATGGATTCTATCTCGGTTTCATGGCTCCAAGCCATTTGTTGGAATCCGGCCCGCCATTGCTTCTTCATAGTTTGAAGGTTCATTGTTGTCTAGCAACATGATTTCCATGACAGGTTGCTGCACCACTCAGTGCGGAACGTGTCCTCGTGGACCTTCGAGTTCAAGAGTAACTTGATCCAAGTACCTTGATCATCATCAACGTTTTCCTCTTGATTGGTGTGGGCATCACAGAACGGTTTCTGCGCCGCACCACTTTCCCGCTCGAGAGGTAGTACTTCATCGAAGTTCTACTTTCCTCCCACTTCTTTCGAGAGAAACTCTTTCTCGAAAGCATCCGTTCTTGGCAACAAAGATCTTGCCTTCGGATCTTAAGTAGAAGGTATACCCGACAGTTTCCTTAGGGTATCCTATGAATACGCATTTTCCGACTTGGGTTCGAGCTTTTCAGGTTGAAGTTTCTTGACATAAGCATCGCATCCCCAAACTTTTAGAAACGATACTTAGGTTTCTTCCCAAACCATAATTCATACGGTGTCGCCTCAACGGATTTAGACGGTGCCCTATTTAAAGTGAATGTAGCTGTCTCTAGAGCGATCCCCAAAATGATAGCGGTAAATCGGTAAGAGACATCATAGACCGCACTATATCCAATAGAGTGCGACATTGACGCTCGGACACACCGTTTATTTGAGGTGTTCCAGCGGCGTGAGTTGTGAAACGATTCCACATTTTCTTAAGTGTGAGCCAAATTCGTGACTTAAATATTCTCCTCCACGATCCGATCGTAGGAACTTTATCTTTCGTCACGTTGATTCTCCACCTCACTCTGAAATTCCTTGAACTTTTCAAAGGTCTTAGACTTGTGTTTCATTAAGTAGACATACCCATATCTACTTAAGTCATCGGAGAGTGAGAACATAACGATATCCTCCATGAGCCTCAACGCCATTGGACCGCACACATCGGTATGTATGATTTCCAACAAGTTGGTTGCTCGCCCATTGTTCCGGAGAACGGAGTCTTGGTCATTTTGCCTAAGAGGCAAGGTTCGCATGTGTCAAACGATTCATAATCAAGAGACTCTAAAAGTCCATCAAGATGGAGCTTCTTCATGCGCTTGACACCAATGTGACCAAGGCGGCGATGCCACAAGTATGTGGGACTATCGTTATCAACTTTACATCTTTTGGCATCCACACTATGAACATGTGTAATATTACGCCGAGATTCATTAAGAATAAACCATTGACCATCTGAGCATGACCATAAAACATATCTCTCATATAAATCGAACAACCATTATTCTCGACTTAAATGAGTAGCCATCTCGTATCAAACGAGATCCGGATACAATGTTCATGCTCAAACTTGGCACTAAATAACAATTATTGAGGTTTAAAACTAATCCCAGAGGTAAATGTAGAGGCAGCGTGCGACGGCGATCACATCGACCACGAACCATTCCCGACGCCAAGATCGTCACCTCGCCCTTCGCCGCCTCCGTTTATTCCGCAGCTCCTGCTGTGAGTTACATATGTGAGCAACGGCACCGTATCAAATACCGAGGAGTTACTACGAGTAATCGGTAAGGTACACATCAATTACATGTATATCAAATATACCTTTGGTGTTGCGGCCTTCTTATCCGCTAAGTATTTGGGGCAGTTCCGCTTCGGTGCCCTTCCCTTGCAATAAAAGCACTCGACCTCGTGCTTGGGTCCATTCTTTGACTTCTTCCGCAGCAAGCTTACGGGCGCGGCAACATCTTTGCCGTCCTTCTTGAAGTTCTTCTTACCCTTGCCCTTCTTGAACTTAGTGGTCTTATTGACCATCAACACTTGATGTTCTTTCTTGATTTCAGCCTCTGCTGACTTCAAAGATCGAGAACACTTCAGAATGGTCTTTACCATCCCGCATGTTGTAGTTCATCACAAAGCTCTTGTAGCTTGGTGGGAGCGATCGAGGATTCTGTCAATGACCGCCTCATCTAGGAGGTTAATGTTCAACTGGGTCATACGTGCGTGCAACCCGCACATCTTCGTGATGTGTTCACCGATGTAACTGTTCTCCTCCATCTTACAACTGTAGAACTTGTCGGAGACATCATATCTCTCGACCGGGCATGAGCTTGGAAAACTAGTTTCAGCTCTTGAACATCTCATATGCTCCGTGATGCTCAAAACGCTTTTGGAGCCCGGTTCTAAGTCAGAGAGCATGCCGCATCGAACGAGGGAGTAATCATCGCACGAGTTTGCCAAGCGCTCATAACGCCTTGGTTCTTCGACGGAGCGGCACCTAGCGGTCCTTCTAGGACATATTGCTTCCTCGGCAGCTATGAGGATGATCTCGTGTTCCGACCCAATCCGTATAGTTGCTGCCATCATCTTTCAGCTTGGTTTTCTAGGAACGCGTTGAAGTTCATGTTGACATTAGCATTGGCCATTGATCTACAAGACATATTTGCAAAGGTTTTAGACTAAGTTCATGATAATAAAGTTCTTAATCAAAATTATGAACTCCCACTTAGATTAGACATCCTCTAGTCATCTAAGTGTTACACGATCCGAGTCGACTAGCCCGTGTCCGATCATCACGTGAGACGGACTAGTCATCATCGGTGAACATCTTCATGTTGATCGTATCTTCCATACGACTCGTGTTCGACCTTTCGGTCTCCGTGTTCCGAGGCCATGTCCGCACATGCTAGGCTCGTCAAGTTAACCCTAAGTGTTTTCGCTGTAAAACTGTCTTACACCCGCTGTATGTGAACGTAAGGATCCATCACACCCATCATCACGTGGTGCTTAGAAACGACATTTAACCGTAGCAACGGTGCACGCTTAGGGGAGAACACTTCTTGAAATTTTATAAGGATCATCTTATTTACTACCGTCGTCCTAAGTAAACAAGATGCATAAACATAATAAACATCACATGCAATTATATAGTTGTGACATGATATGGCCAATATCATCAAGCTCCATTGATCTCCATCTTCGGGGCTCCATGATCATCTTGTCACCGGCTTGACACCATGATCTCCATCATCATGATCTCCATCATCGTGTCTTCATGAAGTTGTCACGCTAACGACTACTTCTACTTCTATGACTAACGCGTTTAGTAATGAAGTAAAGTAGTTTACATGGCGCTCTTCAATGACACGCAGGTCATACAAAAAATAAAGACAACTCCTATGGCTCTCGCCGTTGTCATACTCATCGACATGCAAGTCGTGAATCCTATTACAAGAACATGATCTCATACATCACAATTCATCATTCATCACAACTTCGGCCATATCACATCACATGATCAATCGCTGCAAAAACAAGTTAGACGCCCTCTAGTTGTTGTTGCATCTTTTACGTGGCTGCGATTGGGTTCTAGCAAGAACGTTTTCTTACCTCGAATCACCACAACGTGATTTTGTCAACTTCTATTTACCCTTCATAAGGGCCCTGTTCATCGATTCCGCCCCAACTAAAGTGGGAGAGACAGACACCCGCCAGCCACCTTATGCAACTAGTGCATGTCGACCGGTGGAACCGGTCTCACGAAGCGCACGTGTAAGGTTGGTCCGGCCGCTTCATCCCACAATACCGCTGAGCAAGAAAAGACTAGTAGAGGCAAGTAAGATGACAAGATCAACGCCCACAACAAATTGTGTTCTACTCGTGCATTAGAGAACTACGATAGACCTAGCTCATGATGCCACTTGTTGGGGAACGCTGCGAAAATTAAAAATTTCCTCGGCTTCACCAAGATCCATCTATGAGTTCATCTAAGCAACGAGTAACGGGAGAGAGTTTGCATCTACATACCACTTGTAGATCGCGTGCGGAAGCTTGCAAGGTGATGATGGAGTCGTACTCGAACGTGATTCAGATCACCGATGCCAAGTGCTGAATGGACAGCACCTCCGCGTTCAACACACGTACGGGACGAGCGACGTCTCCTCCTTCTTGATCCAGCAAGGGGGAAGGAGAGGTTGAGGAAGACAGCTCCACCGGCAGCACGACGGCGTGATGATGGTGGAGAAGCAAGATCTCGGCTGTGGCTTCGCCGAGCTCTTACGGAGGAGGAGATGTGTTGGGAAGGGGAGGGGCTGCGCCTTGGGAGTTGGTACAGCAGCCCCCCTCCCTCCCCCCCTTTATATAGGCACCACAGGGGTGGCCCCCTGAGATCCAATCTCCGGGGCGGCGGCCAAGGGGGTGGAGTACCCCTGCCGTGGGGCCCCACCCCTAGGGTTTCAACCCTAGGCGCAGGGGTGGACCTAGGGGCGCACCAGCCCCTTGTGGGCTGGTTCCTTCCCTCTCAGCCCATGGGGCCCTCCGGATAGGTGGCCCCACCGGTGGACCCAGACCCTTCCGTGGTCCCAGATTTTACCGAAACCCCAAACTTTCCCGATGGCAAAACACCACTTCCTATATATTATTCTTTACCTCCGGACCCTTCCGAACTCCTCGTGACGTCCGGATCTCATCCGGACTCAACAACATTCGGTGGTCACATACTTGACTTCCTACTAACCCTAGCGCCACCGAACCTTATGTGTAGACCCTACGGGTTCGGAGACACGCAGACATGACCGAGACGACTCTCGGGCAATAACCAACAGCGGGTCTGATACCCATGTTGGCTCCCACATGCTCCTCGATGATTTCATCGGTTGAACCACGATGTCGAGGATTCGATCAAACCTCTGTATGCAATTCCTTTGTCAATCGGTACGTTACTTTGCCCGAGACTCGATCGTCGGTATCCCAATACCTTGTTCAGCCTCTCATTACGGCAAGTCACTTTACTCGCACCGTAATGCATGATCCCGGCCAACACCTTGGTCACAATGAGCTCATTATGATGATGCATTACCGAGTGGGCCCAGAGATACCTCTCCGTCATACGGAGTGACAAATCCCGCCTCGATCCGTGTCAACCCAATGATACTTTCGGAGATACCGTAATGCACCTTTATAGTCACCCGCCACGCCAGACGCTTGATACACCCAAGGCACTCCTACGGTAACGGAAGTTACACGATCTCATGGTCGAAGGAAGAGATACTTGACATTGGCAAAGCTTCTAGCAAACGAACTATACGATCTTTTATGCTATGCTTATGATTGTCTTGTCCATCACATCATTCTCCTAATGATGTGATCCCGTTATCAACGACATCCAATGTCCATAGTCAGGAAACCATGACTATCTATTGATCACAACGAGCTAGTCAACTAGAGGCTCACTAGGGACTCATTGGGTCTAAGTGTTCACACGTGTATTACGATTTCCGAATAATACATTTATAGCATGAACAAAAGACAATTATCATGAACATTGAAATATAATAATCCTTTTATTATTGCCTCTAGGGCATATTTCCAACAACCCTAGCCCTCTTCGGTGTCTATATAAACCGAAGGGTTTTAGTCCGTAAGACACAACCATGACAACAATCATACCATAGGCTAGCTTCTAGGGTTTAGCCTCCTTGATCTCGTGGTAGATCCACTCTTGTACTACCCATATCATCAATATCAATCAAGCGGGAGTAGGGTTTTACCTCCATCGAGAGGGCTCGAACATGGGTGAAAACATCGTGTCCCTTGTCTCCTGTTACCATCCGCCTAGACGCACAGTTCGGGACCCCCTACCCGAGATCCGCCGGTTTTGACACCGCCACCGAGCGATGCGCATTTCTCTCGTACATGTACGCGCCTTTTTGCGAGGCGTTGGCTCTAACTGAACCCGAGCGAGGCATTGGGCTCTAACTGAACCCAAGCGATTGCACTGCAGGCTACATGTTATTGAACCCGAGCGATCGACCGATGGTTGTTAACTGAACCCGATCGAGCGATTCCTTCGCTACTGCTGCTAACTGAAGCTGATCAATGCTGCCTCTGGATGAACAGTGAGCGCTGCCAGGGGTGTTGGATGAACAGTGAGCGGTGGGGGTGGATGAACAGGACCCCGTGGCGTTGCCTCTGGATGAACAGGACCCCGATCGATCGAGCCGGTTGGGGTTGGATGAACAGGACCCCGTGGAGGGCTGGATGAACAAGACGACCCCGTGGAGGGCTGGATGAACAGTAGATACTGGAGGGGTGGATGAACAGTAGCCCATGGAGGGGTGGTTGAACAGGAGCCCGTGGAGAGGGGTGGTTGAACAGTAGCCGGTGGAGTAGCGCGCGGTGGAGGCTGGATGAACAAGAGCCCGTGAAGGCTGGAGGAGGTCGATGGTGGAGATGAACAGTATCCAGTGGAGTGCCGTTTTGCGGTACGGCACACCCGTCCCGATGAACAGGACCCCCATTTCGACCGTAGCACTCCAACACAAGTTTGTTTCGTCCGTTTTGCGGTAAGTCACACCCCTCCCGATCAACAGGACCCCATTTCGACCGTAGGAGGTCCATAACAAGTCCGTTTCCTTTGTTTTGTGGTACGCCAGACCCCTCCTGATGAAAAGGATCCCGTTTCGAATGTGCCCGGTCGAACACAAGGTCGTTTCCTCCGTTCTGCGACACGCCAGGCCTCGTTTCCATCGCCTGTTCCGTCCAAGCCGGTTGGCTCCCACGCGTTCCGTTGCCTCCCGATGAACACGACGCATTTCGTTGCCTCCCGATGAACACGACGCATTCGTTGCCTCCCCATGAACATGACGACGACGCAGCCTCTCCGTTCCGACCCAGCCATGTACATGAGCCCTGGCGTCACGATCGCGCGAGTAGTAGGCGTTCGAGACCCGCCAGATGTAATGCGTGCGTGGTCAGATTACTTTCTTGCATCCTGGCCGTTGTACGTACGTGTACATGACACGTGCGCGCCTCTACTACGACATGTGCGCGCCTCTACTATGACACGTGCGTGCCCCTACATCAACCAGTATGTACGTACACGTCCGCGACCAGAATGACAACGCTACGTATGCTTCGACTAGGTGGGTCCCGACTGTCAGGCACTTCCTTGCATGCGAAGATGTAGATGGTGGGTCCCAGTAGTCAGGCGGCGAATCGTTTTTTATTTTCTGCCCGTACGCACTTCCTTGCGTGCGAAGATGTAACTGGTGGGTCCCAGCAGTCAGGGGGGCAAACCATTTTTTTTGGACGCACTTCCTTGCGTGCGAAGATGTAGCTGGTGGGTCCCAGCACTCAGGGGGAAACGTTTTTTCGCGAAATAAGGTGGCCCGTCCGGTGGTGCCTGCTGTCAGGTGGAGGAATAATTATTTTGCGCGTAATAAGGAGGCACTTCCTTGCGGCTACCACGGACCCAGCTGTCAACCTCTCCACGTATAGTACTCTTCCGATGGAAGTCGGTCGTTAACCACATTGACCACGCCGCGCCGAGAGAACCACGATGGTGGCTGATGGCGAGGCCTAGGAAGGGGACAACGTGGAGCCGTGGAAGACGCGGCAGTGGATGCCCACGCGGAGAGGAGTATGAGGGTTCACTGGTTCGGCTGCGGTGTGAGGCTATCGTCGCCGCAGAATAACAGGGGTGTGTGGGTGAGTGCAGGGATGGCCTGGGGGCGGTGAGACCTCCGCGGCAGCACAGCCGGCCATGGGAGGCAGGAGCAGGCGGCACGACCAGCGCTGCTTTGGCGGCTGGAGCAAGAAGACCAGAGGTTGAAGAAGCACTACGGCCATTGGATGGACATCGTATGGTCACTGAAGCTAGAATCGTTCATATTGACTAAGTTGACAAAGCCCTTGGTACGCGCCAACTTAGTAGGCCCACAGGTCAGCCTCCGAAACGGTGTGCCCCAGATGTCAGGGGGAGGAATCATTTTTTGGGTGGCCGAAGCTAAGAATATCCGAGATTGAAGAAGAAGCACGACATCCGTTGGATAGACATCCAACGGCCACTGCTGCTAGAACCGTGTGTTGACTATAATAAGTTGACAAAGCCTTGCATAGGCGTCAACTTATTTTTTTAGGGGACGTGTCAACTTAGTAGGCCCACATGTGTGTGGCAGAGAACTTATAGCCCATTTGCGATTTGTTAGAATGTACAACCCATTTTTGAATTCTAATGGAATTTACTACAGCCCATTTACAGTTTGTTAAAAGTATAGCCCATTTTCTAGCTAGGACAACGATTAATAATTTCAACCAACTGTTGAAGACATAATTCAATAAAATTTCCCACATTTTGATGGGATCCGAAATATTTTTATCCTGAAATTTCTAGTCAGATTAAATATAAATTTGTATTACATAAAAATCCAACAAAACATTGCGCGCGCAACAATGAAAAATTAAGATTTTCAAAATCCATAAATAATATTTTACAAGCTAATTTTGTGTTTGGTGCATTTTTTATAGTTACTGCCCAGTTTTTATAATTACATCCCATTTATTATTTTTTAAAGGTCATTTTCCTGTTAAGCATAATGCATCCATCCTAGGAAAGATTTGCAGCCCAGCGGGGCGGAGAATAACAAGTTGACCTTGCGTGGGTATTCCTCAAAAAACGTATAGCTGGGCTAGCCATTTTCATATTGAAAAAATTAATATCTAGGCTGGATATCTGGCCTGGGCTAGACGGGCCACAGCCCGCCCAGTTAATACCCTGCTCTCCTCTAAACAACAACAAAATCATCGCCAAGAAAAACTCTGTAGTGCTCACGCCTCAAAAACACAAATATTGCTCGAGCTGCTTGGTCCCAGCTGTTGGCCGCACCTTGTGCAATTCTCTAGTTTATATTGACTACATAGGTTGACAATGGTGTGGGACCGTGATGTCAGGAAACCAGGAGGAAGAAAAAAAATAGTTGTACATAATAAGGAGGCGCTTGCGTACGTACGTCTATGGCCCTAGTGGGTCCCTAGTGTCATCCAGTCAAAATAAAGTCATCTCCTGAATCCTCATGTTGGTTGACGATGTTAACAATGCTCGGCGCCACGGCGAGCGCAACAACTCAAAGGACGATGGAGAGGGCCTCGCGGGCCCTACGGATGGTCTGATACAGCGCCCGTTGCTCATTCAGGAAGGCAGGATCATCGGACACCTATGAGCACCTTCGAGAAACTGAGACGGCATGAAACGGTAAGGCCGCGCTTGGGAGCTCTGGTTTATTTCAAACCTGTATTAACATATAAGTGTAATTTACTCATCATCGGAAGCAACGCGTAAAATGGAGGAGTAATGAAACCGAGGGCCCAAGGTCTGTCAGTAAAACCGGCGGGTTACTCGTGTAATTTGAGAGACCAGTGTATACTTTATGAGCACTGCTATATGGACGACATTACCATACGATACATGCACGATGTGCGTATCATGCCATCCATGGGCAAGGCTGAAACAGTAGCTAATGGCTGGATTAGCAATCGTCCGAGTGTCGTTCAGCATTTTTATCATGTGTGAAGTACTTCCGATATTTTACTAGTCGAAATCGACCAACCAAGCGCTTCGCCCGAGACCATCTGCTTTTATTTACAAGCGTCAGTTTTACAAGTGGTTTTGGTTGGACAACGACGATTCAATCACGGCCTAATATGATGAGTTGGTCGGAAGATCATATGGTTTCACGTTTAACCTACTCGACGTATAGGCTATGAATGAAACATAAGATGATGAACTTCTTAAGCACGGAAACAACAGAAGAGGATGATCTTCTTAACAAGCAAATCACTGGCATTAGATCGACATGCAAAACAATACGAAGCATTATTCTCAGGAAGCACGGTGAAAAGCTCGTGATGCCGCATGCCACAACATTCCAAGCTCAACTTTGCAATCAAACACAAGGCCTGGCATTACATAGACAATATTCAGAACAAACTCTTAACACAGGAATATCTCAGCAGAGTAACTACTTACTTCTAAACTGAACACAGGAATAGGAAAAATCAATTGACGATGCTCACAGCAAGGGTGTCCCACTCAAAAATATCAAATGCATGTCTTCTCGCTAACATCAATGAGCAAATTTTGACAAGGTTTTCCAATTCAAATATATTAAACTAATGTCTTGTTGCTAACATCAATGATTAAACTTTGACAAGCTTTTCCCATTCAAAATATGTAATGCCTATGATCGTGGAGTCCTGTCCTAGCTTCTTGTACTTGTTTGTGCACTTTTTGCCCAGTGCACTCCACGTGTTGTAGAATTGCCAATGCTCTCTGCAGACTAGTCATGTCACCAACGTCTAATAATACTCTGTAAAGCTTCTCGGTCATTCCTTCTATAATGTAGCGCAAACAGTGACTACTTCTTTCTGCAGAGTGGAACGACCAACTGGACCCAGTAATGCAGCAGTTTGCCTTGGACACATTGGCTCCTTTTGTGCAGTTCAACTAAAATCGAAGTCAGAATAAGCAACAATAGGTATAAGGGAAACAATTACTGAGAAATAACGGTTGATGACTTGTACTCCCAGAAGAAAAGCATCTAGTGATCTACCTTATCTTAATGGGAAACAAAGCAGGAGAGTAGCAATTCTCCATCAGTGTGATTCATTCATATTGACTAACACATTATCTTAACAATGCCTTGTTTCAACATGTATAAAGAACGACAAAGCAAAAAGTACCATTCCTAAAACAATGCAACTGATTCATTTTAACAGAGACGTTATCTTAACAATACCTTGGTTAGACATGTAGAAAGAACTACAAAGCAGGATAGTACCATTCCTAACAAGTGTTGCAGTTTTGAACTAAGATTCAGTAGTTAATTAATTCTGAGAGTGGCATTGCTTAATTTTACCAGCAGCATTAGATTAAAGAAAAGCATAAACATTTCCAGGGGAGAGTGGGCGCAACTACACCATGTGCTTCCATCTACTTATAAAGGGGGTGATGCAGAGTTTGTTGTAACAAAGCAACAAGCATCATGTCTGGGTTGGTACCATTTTTGTTCACTACTTAATGGGAAAAGAGAGCAATACAATAGCTTCAATTCAACATTTATTTAAAACAGTACCAATACAAGTAGCACAGGATCTCAAGACACACTGCACGATCATGTGGATGAAGGCAAGTACCAACCTGTCATGACGCGCACAAGATAATGTATGAATCTGCCAACACGAATAGGAAATCCAATCTCGTTTTGTGTACTTGCACTGAAATCAAGCAAAGTGTTTCGCGCAGCGAAGCAAAATGTCGCAATAGCAACAAGTTGAATAGATATCCCTGTTTAAATAGAGGCAAAAAAGGAATCAATTATTGGCTAATAAAGGAGGATGAAACATGCGACCACAAAAATGGTAATCCCGCCAATCCCTAACAAGGGTTGCAGTTTTGAAATAAGATTCAGTAGTTAATTCTGAGAGTGGTTTCTTAATTTTACCAGTGACATTAGATTAACAAAAGCATAAATAGTTCGAGGGAGAGTGGGCGAACAACACCATGTGCTTCCATCTATTGATAAAGGGGTGATCTGAAGTTTGTTGTAACAAAGCAACAAGCATCGTGGTGCAGGTTAGTACCATTTTGTTCACTACTTAATGGGAAAAGAGAGCAATACAATAGCTTCAATTCAACATTTATTTAAAACAGTACCAATACAAGTAGCACAAGATCTCAAAACACACCGCACGATCATGTGGATGAAGGCAAGTACCAACTTGGCATGACGCTTTTACAAGATCACGTGATTTAATCTGCCAACACGAATAGGAAATCCAATCTCGTTTTGTGCAGTTGCACTGAAATCAAGCAAAGTGTTTCGAGTAGCGAAGCAAAATGTCGCAATAGCAACAAGTTGAATAGATACCCCTGTTTTAACAGAGGCAAAAAAGGAAACAATTACTTGCCGATAAAGGAGGATGAAACAAACGGTGACAGAAAGAAGCATCTAACTTATCTTGGATGGAAAATAAAGTAGGATAGTAGCATTTCTAAAATGGTTGCATTAATTCATATTAACAGAGAAATTCTCTTAAAACAACATTCGCTAAAAAAGGAAATTTACTTTTAACAATGGCATTGCTTCAATTTTCCGGTGGCATTCTTAGATTAACAACAGCAAAATAGCTGTATGGGACATGCCAGCACCATGTGCGTCCACACGTATAAATGGGTGATGCAGAGTATGTAGCCAAGCAGAATACATGCGTTGGTCCCATATTTGTTCTGTTTGAACCTTTTTCCTATGTGAGGGCAGCAAATCTAGTCCTGCACAAACTACCCGACCCCCCCAGTTTCTTTCCCTTTTCAACAAAGAGATCGGTTCCTTACATATGTGTGTACTGGGTTACCCCCTTTTTCCCTTTTCGACCAACAAAGTGGCTGGATAGCCAGTCTATACTACTTTCCGTTCCGCCTTTCCTCATTGAACCACGTCCTAGATTCTTGCTCCAGCCCACCGCATCCTTCTTTCCTCTTTGAAACAAGACCTGGATTCAACTACAGATCGAAAAAGATCCACATGCAGCTAGAGCAACGACGGTTTCAAAGAAACTTATACCTTAGGGTCGTCGGGATGTGGCAAGGCGTGCAGCGGGAGGCCGGATCTGCCCACACTACGTACGGCAGCGAGGAGGAAGGGGTCGGTGGCCCTCCCGCACAGGCGCTGGGTGAAAGAGAATAGCGCAGCGGGCAGTGGATTGCCTCCCTCGCCGAAGGCGATAGAGTGAATGCTCCACCTCCTCCCATTCTCGGTGCGACGGGATACGGACGCCTCCTTCACCAGATGTGAGGGGGGGGAGAGAGAAAAGAGGCCAACGCAGTCTTGTTTAGATCTGGTGAAGAGAGGGTGAGAGACTGTGAATATAGCAAACCCTAGCAAATGAACACTGAGCCTCCAGCATGTATATATATATGTAGTGCGGCGAGAGTGTGGATAGTGCAAATCCTAGCGAACAAGCGCTGAGGCTGTAGTACGGACTGAGCTCCGGTGCCTTCACTACACCTGCTTTTGGCTGTATGACAGGTGAGCCAGCCACATTTTGGGCCCACCTGTCATAAACCCAAAGGCAGGTGCACTAAGTCAATGAAGCTGCGTCCATATAGTACTCTCGTGTATACGACTAATATATAGTGGAGTGGTTTTCTTATTCTCTCCATAATAATCGTTTTAAATTGTGTAAGTACGAAATGAAACTCTTTATTTAACGTACAGTGAAGAAAACTACTACTACTTCCGATGAACTAATGATCCACGCATCCTGGTTGCACTTCCTGTCCTTCACGTGCGGTACACTACCCTCCCTTAAGTGAACAACCACACATGCGCCAAATTATCGGAAACGTGTGAGAGCGTGTACAAATAAAGAATTTTAATTTCAATTATCGGAAAGGTTTGAGGGTATTACAAAGTTTGACTTCAGTCAAATATAATATGCGGAGTAAATAAAAATGGAGGGCTACTACGCCCATCCGGGTTTTAGTCCACACCATTTTTTAAATCAAAGTTAATAGCTGGACAAATAAAATTATAGGGGAGCTGGAGACAAAGTTGTGAGAAGGCTTAGAAATCAATACAAAACTTATGCTCTTAGTACCAACGTCGATCCTTCTTCGAGGAAACATTTGGTTCATAGCCAATTGTGTGATAAAATTGCACCAACGTGAAAGACGACTGCGTCTCCAATGCAACCAAGGTGAAATGACGAAGGATATCATCTCTGTGCGTAATAAGCAAAGAGTACTGATGGAAGAAAACTTGTTTTTCATTGAAAATCAATCATCTTCACCAGCCGACGCAACCATGAGGCACAATCATGAGCATCGATAGGTCATCGTGGTGATGCATCATCCATTTGGCATCAAGTTTGGGTGAGGCACCTATGAAGTTCGACAAATCCTCACCGTGGTCTGTTTCTTCTCAGTAATCAAGCTCGAGGAAGGAAGAACCACGTGGCATAAGACAGTGAGGCAGAACAACAACGACCATCCAATTTTGTGCAGTTCCACTAAAATTGAGGAAGACATGCCCGGGTATGGAGATACGCATCGCTGTTTCCAAATATATAAAAAAGGGATATAGTGTTCTTACTTTGTTTTACAAGATTAGCAACGACATCTCAATTGTCAATAAGAATTAATGAAAAGTACACCAACAAACAGAAGCATCATAATTATCTTGATGGGAACTAAACCAGGATACCCGAGAACAAAAGCATTTCTTCATTTAACCAGTGATAGTACTACCACCATATGGACAATGACCGCACAACCACCATGTACTTTTTGTCGAAACAACATGTATACCTCCACCGAGGCATAAATCAGGACAACTTTTCGAGTGGCATTTCCTCTATAATAGTACTAGTAGGTGATGTTGGACCAGCCGACGAACCCTAGCTACTATACATGGGGAGTTGGGGAGTAGTCGCATAGAAGAAAACCCGCACGCAGCGACCTGGGGAGTTGGACCAGTACAAGAAGTTATACCTCAGGTGGGCGAGATGTCGTTTAGGCGGGCGGGCGGGATCTGCCCACCCGACGGCAGCGAACAAGGGCGTGGAGGATCTTCGTCCGCACCAGCGCCGGCTCTAAGAGGACGGTGCGCATCGGCTTCCTCCATCGCCGACGGCGACAACGTCAACGCTGCACCTCCTCACCTCCCGCAGCGGACGGGATTCGGCCGGATCTGTGACCACCGGTGAGGAGAGAGATAGGGTGGACACTGTCATCTTGTTTTGATATGGAGAGGGTGAGAGAGTGAGACGCGAGAAACTCTATCAAACAAGATGCTATAATGGAGTAAAAAAATCTCTCCATAGCAGTGGTTTTAAATAAAATACGCGCATTCCCGGAAAAAAGAAACGAAAACTGGCGGACAATTTTTTAACGTACCAAGAAAGAAAACTCGATCAAAAACACGCCCCCGCTTCCATGTCGCGAGAGTCGTCGCGTGCACACACATAGACATAGACATGCATATCCGTGTTTACGTAAAATTCCATTTCCATCTCCATCTCCAATCATATTCGTCCAAGTGGCACATTATTTATGTTGTTAATTATATACGCAGCAATACTAACGTACAACATCTCTTGTTTGCGGACGTCCGGACCGCTGCCATGGCCAGTCCTAACCAACCCGAACCCTCTTCATCACCCGCGCGTGCTTCCTGCCCGAAACAGTCAGTGCCGCATTCATGCCCGGCCAAAGTGGACGCAACCTCTCACTGGCGCCGGCATTGAATCGATGCGTCGGCTGAGAGAGCGTCGCCCGCGCCGCTTCCTGGTGCACACGACTGCTCCGCATTCAAAGGTCGCAATAGCCGTCTACAACATGCATGTAAAAAGTTCTTGGGAGACCGTGCTACAGCTAGCTGTCCTCCCCAACTCGTCAATCTCTTCCAATAGTGCTAGTACTCCATGGCGCGATCCATCGACAAGCAGGCAGGAAAGTTATCGTATACTCGGTTTGCAGTGAGTGGCATGCCGAGCGACCATGTGGGGTCGAGCCGTGGAGGAGGGTGAGACACGAACACGACAGACGTGATTTAAACGTTGGTTTTGCTCAGTGGCGCGATCCAACGAGACGAAACTTTGGTTTCTCTCCATTTCCATTTTTTCTCTGGAAAAACAGAAACTTTCCACTCCATTTTCATTCCTATTCCAAGGTTGACCCGTTACAACATTCCATCAAATACAAAGGAAAACTAACACGCATGTTGATGCATCTCAGTGATTCATAGATCATAGCCAATATTTACTTCACAACTAAAGACAAAAGTTGCCCAAGAATAAATGGGCCCTGAGAAGGCTGAAAGATAACTTGGGCTGGAAACAGCCCACTGGAATAATGGGCCGTTAATGGGTATAAAGTGATACACTATTCATTACGGGCCAGTTTCACGACGGGCCGTTAATGGGCTAAGAGTTGCAAAGGGCCTCATATGGGCCGAAAGAAGTCATGGGCCACACATGGGCAGGAAGTTAAAATAGGCTAGAATCATATATTGGACAGCCCAGATGAAGCTACTGGGCCTAATTCGGATAGGGCGTAACGGGCCCTGGGTTAGCGGGTTGTAAATTGCCTATATGCGGACAGGCCGTTAACAGGCTCTCCGTGGGCTGGCCCGCCACCTTTTGACCAAGTCAAACGGGCCGACCTTTTCGCAGGAATGGGCCTCTGTTGGGCCGTGCCATGTGTCGATGTATCCTAGGCGCCTTGGGTCTAATGAGTGGATGGCATCTGTCCCAACGGTGAGCCGACACGTGTTTCCTCCAGCCAATGATGATTTTACACGTGGAAAATCCCCATTGGTCGGGGCTGTTAACGGGTTATCGGATCCAAAACCGAACCCGATAGTTTAACGGTGTTCCGTTACGGTGGATGCCATGTGTCGGTCACCCTTAACGAAAGCACTTCTGTGACACATGATTTATCGTCATGGAAGTGGACACTTCCATGATGATAATTGCTACATCTTGAGCTTGCGTTGGTTTTCCTTGAAGAGGAAAGGGTGATGCAGCAATAGTAGCGTAAGTATTTCCCTCAGTTTTTGAGAACCAAGGTATCAATCCAGTAGGAGGCTCCTCAAAAGTCCCACACACCTACACAAACAAACAAAGAACTTGCAACCAATGCAATAAAGAGGTTGTCAATCCCTTCACGGCCACTTGGGAAAGTGAGATCTGATAGAGATAGTATGATAAGATAAATATATTTTTGGTATTGCATAATATAGATGCAAAAAGTAAAGATGCAAATAAAAGTAGATTGAAAGATTATATGATAAAAGATAGACACGGGGGCCATAGGTTTCACTATTGGATTCTCTCAAGATAGCATAAGTATTACGGTGGGTGAACAAACTACGGTCAAGAAATTGATAGAAAAGCGAATAATTATGAGATTATCTAGGCATGATCATGTATATAGGCATCACGTCCATGACAAGTAGACCAACTCCTGCCTGCATATACTACTATTACTCCACACATCAACCGCTATCCAGCATGCATCTAGAGTATTAAGTTCATAAGAACAGAGTAACGCATTAAGAAAGATGACATGATGTAGAGGGATAAACTCATGCAATATGATATAAACCCCATCCTTTTATCCTCGATGGCATCAATACAATACGTGCCTTGCAACCATTTCTGTCACTGGGTAAGGACACCGCAAGATTGATCCCCAAAGCTAAGCACTTCTCCCATGGCAAGAAAGGTCAATCTAGTAGCCCAAACCAAACTGATAATTCGAAGAGACTTGCAAAGATAACCCAATCATACATAAAAGAATTCAGAGAAGATTCAAATATTTCTCATAGATAAACTTGATCATAAACCCACAATTCATCGGATCTCGACAAACACACCACAAAAAGAGTTACGTCAAATAGATCTCCACAAGAGAGGGGGAGAACATTGTATTGAGATCCAAAAAGAGAGAAGAAGCCATCTAGCTAATAACTATGGACCTGAAGGTCTATGGTAAACTACTCACAACTCATCGGAGGGGCTATGGTGTTGATGTAGAAGCCCTCCGTGGTCGATTCCCCCTCCGGCGGAGCGCCGACGAAGGCTCCAAGATGGGATCTCACGACATCTGAGAAGGATTCTGACGCTGAAATTGTTTTTGTTGGCTCCCCGGATGTTTTCGGGGTACGTAGGTATATATAGGAGGAAGAAGTACGTCGATGGCCACCTGTGGGGCCCAAGAGACAGGGCCCTATAGGGGTGGGCGCGCCATGCTATCTCCTGGCCACCTCGTTCGCTTCTTGACTTGCACTCAAAGTTCTCCGGATCACGTTCGTTCCAAAAATCATGCTCCCGAAGGTTTCATTCTGTTTGGACTCCGTTTGATATTCCTTTTCTTCGAAATACTGAAATGGGCAAAAAAACAGCAATATGGGTTGGGCCTCCGGTTAGTAGGTTAGTCCCAAAAATGATATAAATATATAAAATAAAGCCCATAAACATCCAAAAGGGGTAATTGAGGGAGTCCTGGATTAGGGGGTATCCGGACAGCCGGACTGTGTACAACGTCCGGACTATTGAAGCGTGAAGATACAAGACTCAAGACTTCAGCCCGTGTCCGGAGGGGACTCTCCTTTGCGTGGAAGACAAGCTTGGCGATTCGGATATTATGTTTCCTTCCTTGTAACCGACTCCATGTAAACCCTAGCCCTCTCCGGTGTCTATATAAATCGGAGAGGTTGGTCCTTAGAAGGCCGATCACAATTACAATCATACCATCATAGGCTAGCTTCTAGGGTTTAGCCTCTACGATCTCGTGGTAGATCTACTCTTGTACTACCCATATCATCAATATTAATCAAGCAGGAAGTAGGGTTTTACCTCCGTCGAGAGGGCCCGAACCTGGGTAAACATCTGTTCCCTTGCTTCCTGTTACCATCAGCCTTGACGCACAGATCGGGACACCCTACCCGAGATCCGCCGGTTTTGACACCGACATTGGTGCTTTCATTGAGAGTTCCTCTGTGTCGTCGCTGTCGGGCTCGATGGCTCCTTCAATCATCATCAATGACGCTGTCCAGGGCAAGACTTTCCTCCCCGGACAGATCTTCGTGTTCGGCAGCTTTGTACTGCGGGCCAATTCGCTTGGGCACTTGGAGCAGATCAATGGCTATGCCCCCGGCCACCAGGTCAGGTTCGGAAACTTGAACTAGACAGCGGATATTCGCGGGGACTTGATCTTTGAAGGATTCGGGACAGTGTCAGGAGCACCGAACAGTCACGATGAGCACGACTTAGACCTGTTGTCAGATGATGCTCGGGATATCACCCCGGCAGAAGCCTCGGATATAAATCCGGGGCAGGTTGCGTTGCCTAAGGACGGAGGGCTGGACCCTGCCCCGCAGGCCGTACCCTCATCAGCGATGGAGCCGAACACAGGCCTCACTTCTGAGGGAGCCTGTGACTCCGGACCCCCGGATTCATATCCGGTTGTAGGTTCCAGTCCACGCGTCCCCGAGCCCGCCGAGCCTGGTTGGGCTCCGTTGATAGAGTTCACCGTGGCGGACGTCTTTCAGCACTCGCCCTTTGGCGACATGCTGAACTTATTGAAATCTCTCTCTTTGTCAGGAGACACTGGGCCGAACTATGTCCGGCTTGAGTGGGAAGCAGACGACGACGAAATTCATTACCCACTCACCACCCACTTCATTGCCACGATCGATGATCTAACCGACGTGCTTGACTTCGACTCCGAAGACATCGACGGTATGGACGACGATGGAGGAGAATTACAGGAGCCACCGCTTAGGGAGGTGGACGACCACCTCCTCATACGATATATATGGTGGACACTCCAAAGGAAACCAATGGCAATGAGGCAACGGAGAATAACCCCTCGGGAAGAAAAACAAAGCATGGGCGTCGTCGGTGCCGCTCCAAGCCCCGCCACAGCAACACCGGCCCCGGAGACGAAAGTAATCCGGATGGCGCCGAAGAGGAATATGACCCTGACCAGCCCGCCTTCGAGCAGGCCGAACAGGAAGATGAGTAGGTCAGCCCAGAAGAACAGGCGACGGACGGATACCCGGAGGAGGAAAACTACATGCCCCCCTCCGAAGATGAGATTAGCCTCGGTGACGACGAATTCGGCGTGCCTAAGGACCCCGTGGAGCAGGAGCGCTTCAAGCGTAGGCTTATAGCCACTGCAAGGAGCCTGAAGAAGAAGCAGCAGCAACTCCAAGCTGATCAAGACCTGCTCACAGATAGATGGACTGAAGTCCTGGCAGTCGAGGAATATGGACTCGAGAACCAAACGGCTGACCGACCACCCCGTGGCCGGGATAAAACGGCATATCAGCCCGAATACCAGCCTGCAGTCCCACGCCGATGCACTACGGCCCAGGGCAAAAGGCAAAACCTGCAAGATATTCTGGAAAACGAAGCAGGACAGCCAAGATCGATCTACGGATCGTGGGGGCGCGCCCCAGTGCACGACGATGATCGTCGTGTCGGATACATCATCAACAAGTCCGGCCAGGCCGAACACAGCAACCCAGACCAATTTGATCTGTGTAGCCATATAGCCCGGCACAGAGGCGCCGCACACCACCTCTGCTTCATCGACGAAGTGATGGATCATGAATTCCCAGAAGGGTTCAAACCTGTAAACATCGAATCATATGATTGCACAATAGACCCCGAAGTATGGATCAAAGATTTCCTTCTCCACATTCACATGGCCCGCGGAGATGATCTACACGCCATCAAGTATCTTCCCCTTAAGCTCAAAGGACCGGCCCGGAACTGGCTGAACAGCCTGTCAGCAAATTCCATTAGCAGTTGGGAAAACCTGGAAGACGCATTCCTCGATAACTTCCAGGGCACATATGTGCGACCACCAGACGCCGATGACCTGAGCCACATTACTCAACAGCCCGGAGAGTCAGCCCGGAAATTCTGGACTCGGTTCCTTACTAAAAAGAACCAAATAGTCGACAGTCCGGACGCCGAAGCCCTGGCGGCTTTTAACCATAATATCTGTGACGAGTGGCTCGCCCGACACCTCGGCCAGGAAAAACCCAAGTCCATGGCAGCTCTCACAACCCTAATGACCCGCTTTTGTGCGGGTGAGGATAGCTGGTTGGCTCGCAGCGGCACCGCGCCACATTCCGGCACTTCGGACGGCCGCGATGCTAACGGCAAGCCACGGCGTAACAGACATAAGAGACGGAACAATGGGGCAGCACTGAAGACACGGCGGTCAACGCTGGATTCAGCGGATCTAAGTCCGGTCAGCGGAAAAAGGCGTTCAAAAGAAATAATCAGGGACCGTCCAGCCTGGACCGCATACTGGAGTGCTCGTGCCAAATTCATGTCCCCCGGACAAGCCAGCCAACCACACTAATAGAGACTGCTGGGTGTTCAAATAGGCCGGTAAGATAAACGCCGAAAACAAGGACAAGGGGCTGCATAGCGACGATGACGAAGAGCCCCGGCGTCCGAATACGAGGGGACAAAAGAAATTTCCCCCCAGGTGAAAATGGTCAATATGATCTACGCCACTCACATCCCCAAGCGGGAACGGAAGCGAGCACTACGGGACGTCTATGCGATGGAGCCAGTCGCCCCCAAATTTAACCCATGGTCAGCCTGTCCGATCACCTTTGATCGCAGGGATCATCCTACTAGCATCCGTCACGGCGGCTCAGCCGCATTGGTCTTAGACCCAATCATCGACGGATTCCACCTCACGCGAGTCCTTATGGACGGCGGCAGCAACCTGAACCTGCTTTATCAGGACACAGTGCGCAAAATGGGCATTGACCCTTCAAGGATCAAGCCCACCAAAACCACCTTTAAAGGTGTAATCCCCAGAGTAGAGGCCCTCTGTACAGGCTCTATAACACTGGAAGTAGTCTTCGGATCCCCGGACAACTTCCGGAGCGAAGAGTTAATCTTTGACATCGTCCCTTTCCGTAGTGGTTACCACGCACTGCTCGGACGAACCGCATTCGCTAGATTCAATGCGGTACCACATTATGCATACCTCAAGCTCAAGATGCCAGGACCGAGCGGGGTCATCACTGTCAATGGAAATATGGACCGCTCCCTTCGAACAGAAGACCATACGGCAGCCCTCGTGGCAGAAGTACAATACGGCCTACTCCGACAAACCAATCCGGCGACACCTTCGAGCACCGTCAAGCGAGTCTGGAGCACCCTGCAACAGGATCATCAGGAACACCAAGAGCGCGATTAGCAATCCGGCCTCCGCTCAAGCCCCTTCAAAGCAGCATTTGTGCCACGCGTACACAATTACGCACTCAAGATACCATGGGCATAGGCGGAGGCGCATCAACGACTCAGTTAGTAGTGCGGGTAACCGCCAAATACCTTCATACTCTTCCCCTTTTACCTTTCAGGACACCGCGTTAGTGCAGCATCCCGAAGAGCCGAATTGCCGGACTTATATGGGAGAGACATCCAAGGAGGCAACAGACGTTGTGCACAGAAGGAAATACCCAGGTGGAATCTATTTACGATCATTATACCTGCTTTATCTATCGATACACAGCCTGCCCCTGGATAGGACATGTCAAATAGTCCTATTTTATCTCCGCTTAATGCATCCATTGTAAACATACACTTAAGCGTATTTTTCGCCAATGGGAGATCATATATAGCGTCAGCTTATTATTCTTATTTCAGCATTTTTCCTCTTATAAATGTTTATTTGATATTGCATCCGTACACCTTGGTACGGTCAGTTTGCCAGGGGCTTCTCATGGCGCCCCGAAATATGGCAAATAAAGTCCGAACACTTTCAACAGTGCGGCACCCCGAACTTATAGCACTATATGCATCAGCTCCGAATCATGTCTTGGGTCTACAGTTGGGATAGCCTGGCTCCCTTGTTTTGGTGCCTTACGTTCCATTATATCGGCTAAGGTAGCGCAGGGAGAACTACTGCGATTGTGTCCCGGTTCTTCCGGACGAACACCTCAGTAGAGAAAGCCGAAAACTGACCGGCATGATGTGGCGAGAGCTGGTCGCTGTTCAAGAGGTCTTAAAATCCTTAAAGATTTTCCGCTTTAGGCGATAAATCGGCTTCGTCCGATCTAGGCGTGTATAGCGCCCCAATTCGCCTTCCGATTCTAGGGCTTCACGAAATTTAAAATTGTAGACTTCTATGGCTAAGTGAAAGTTATAAAGCCGCATAGTCCGATTGCCTTGTTATTTCTTGCCGACACCTCCTTAAGGGACCAAACATTTGGATAATGAGTGTCCGGGTTTTCCACGAACACCCCAGTACTAGTTACGTGGGGGAGGAAGCCGACGACTAGCCTACTTTCAGAATTTTATAAACAGCCGCACAGAAGGAAATATTTTAAATAACAAAAGCGCTACATAGCGCAAGCAACTTCGTCTTTAATTTACAAACATGACAGAAGTGAATTCATTCTAAAATGGCGTCCTTGGTACACTCATCGGCGATGAGATGAGCACCCTTCATAACGCCATCATAGTACATCTCGGGATGGCGATGCGCCTTGCCCTTCGGCGGCCCGTCCTTGACCAGCTTCTCCGCATCCAGCTTGCCCCAATGCACCTTGACGCGGGCAAAGGCCCGACAGGCACCCTCGATGCAAACGAATCGCTTGATCACTTCAAGCCGCAGGCAGGCATCCACCATCCACTTGATCAGGCCAAAGTAGCTACTGGGCAGGAGCTCACCAGGCCACATCCCGACTATGAAGCCTTTCATAGCCAATTCGGTTGCCCTGTGGAGTTCGACCAACTGTTTCAGTTGGTCACTCAGAGGCATCGGGTGTTCGGCCCCAGCATACTGGGACTAGAACAGCTTCTCCGGTGAGCTCCCCTCCTAGGCACGGTAGAACTCCACAGCGTCTGATACGCTGCGTGGCAGATCTGCAAATGCCCCTGGAGAGCTCCGAATTCGAGTAAGCAAAAGAAATGCCTCCTCCACATGTTTGCTTTGCATAAAGAACTTCTTACCCGCTGCTATCTTTTTGGCCTCTTGGATCTCCTGCTGTGCTTTCTCGGCTTTGGCCTGGGCGTCTTTCAAATTCATAAGGGCCTTCACAAGCTCGGCCTCCTTCATCTTCAGGCCATGCTCCACAGACTCGTACTTCTTGCCGAGGTCCCGGAGCTCTTGTTGTACCTCACCCACTATAGCACTTTGCTTCTCGCGCTCCTTATATTCCGAGGCCGCCTTGTCTTCGGCCTCGGACAACGCTTTCTTCAGGGACGCCACTTCATCGGTGGCCCCTGTTACACAGTCACGACACTTAGGCGTTAGACTTACCAATTATTTCTACTCTCAAACGCATAAGAGCGGGGATCACTTACCCTTGTTCTCTTCGAGTTGCCTATTCGTGAGGTCGAGCTCTCCATGCGCCTGCTCCAGGTCCCGCTTCAGTTCGGCAACCTCGGCAGTACGGGCAGCAGCAGCAAGCAGCATAGCCTGCTTATGCACACAAATATTTGTTGTTAGACTCCTGCGGATTATTATTGACCCTCCGTTTGGTTTTTTCTTTCCGAACACCAAATAGAGTATCAGGGGCTACTACCTATCGGGTGGTAATTTCTCGGACTTCTATTACTTACCTCAAAGCCTGTTAGGAGGCTGGCGCAAGCTTCGGTTAGTCCGCTCTTGGCGGACGAAACCTTCCAAGTCACAGCACTCATAAGAGTACGAAGCGCTTCCAGAAGACAATCCGGCGCCTCATGCGCTACGAAAGTCCTCGACACAGGCGGCTCACCCTCCATAACGAGGGGCCGCCCGCCTGAGTTCGGAACCACCGAAGGTTTCGGAACTGTGTTCGGCGGAGAGCCCGGCTTGCCATGGCTCTCATCGACACAATTCGCGGGGATCTTGAACCCCGCGTGTCCGACATCTGGAATGCCGCCTTGGGGCGTCTCCAGAGTCACCTCCCCCCACTCTGGGAGCCTTCGAGACAACACCTCCGTGTCATCCGCGGGTTGAGGAGTAGTGGCCGTCGGAAGCGAATTTATCGCTGAATCGCTCAGGGATCCGAAGGAAGATACCTTGGGATGAGCCCTGGCTGGACTGCATATATGTTCGGCATTATAAATACAAAAACTATGAAGTGAAATCATGATAGAATGCGGACACTTACGATCGCACTGGGGGCTTCCCCCTGGGCAGCCACCCCTCCTCGCTGTGAGCGGCCGTGGCGGAATAGTCCGGAAGGATTAACTTTCCCTTCTTGGACGCCTCAGCCTCCCCCTCCGGGGCGGCTTTTCTCTTTCTCTCCTCCCCCGTGCGGGGAGGTAGAGTTTCTTCTTGGTTCCTCCCGCCTCCACGGGAGGAATCTGTCTCGTCGTCATCGGACGACAGGGGTATGACGGCCTTACGCTGAGGGCCTTTTCCGGCCCCTTGGTCTGCCTCCCCGGACCCCTCATCCTTTACGGATCGGGTGTCTTCTTCCTCTTCTTATTCCTCCCCTTCGTGGGAGGAGTGCGCCTCGTCGTCTTCGGACGAGGCTTCTGGCACAACCTTACGTCGGAGACCCTTTCGGGTCCCCGGGGCCTTCTTCTCGGCCTTCTTCTCCGGCACCTTGTATGGTGCCGGGACCAGCATCTCCGTCAGGAGAGCATCCGCTGGGCCTTCTGGCAGCGGAGCCGGACAGTAGACCTACTCAGATGTCTCCACATAGTCCTGAAGCAAATGTGCATAACTACTTAAGGCACTCCCATGAATATACTGGGAAGAACCGGGTCTGGTGGTGGTCCGAGAGCTCACCTGACTAGGAGCCCGCGCGGCGTCAAGCCCGCGGTCCTCGGATGTGGGAGGAGGAACTTCAGAGGCCTTGAACAGAACCTTCCATGCGCCTTTGTGTGTCATGTCGTAGAGCTTCTGGAGCATCTGGTGTTCGGCCAGGACGAACTCCCACAGATTGAATGTCCGCCTTTGGTAGGGCAGGATTCGGCGAACGAGCATGACCTGGATCACGTTGACAAGCTTGATGTTCTTGTCCTTCATGCTTTCGATGCATGTCTGGAGTCTGGCCAGCTCCATAGAATCGCCCCAGGATAGGCCCTTCTTTTCCCAGGAGGTGAGCCGCATGGGGGCTCCGGATCGAAACTCGGGAGCCGCTGCCCAGTTGGCGCCGCGCGGCTAGGTGATGTAGAACCACCCTTATTGCCACCCTTTCACGGTCTCCGCAAAGGAGCCGTTGAGCCATGTGACATTAGGCATTCTGCCCACCATGGCCCCTCCACACTCCGCTTGTTGTCCGCTTACAACCTTCGGCTTCACGCAGAAGGTTTGCAGCCATAGGCCAAAGTGAGGCCGGATGCGGAGGAAGGCCTCGCATACGACGATGAACACCGAGATGTTGAGGACAAAGTTTAGGGCTAGATCATGGAAATTTAGCCCGTAGTAGAACATGAGCCCGCGGACGAAGGGATGAAGTGGAAATCCCAGTCCACGGACAAAGTGGGCAACGAATACGACCCTCTCGTGGGGTCCTGGGGTCGGAATGGCCTGCCCAGCATCCGGTAGCCGATGCGCCATGTCCGCGGCCAAGTATCCGGCCGCCCGAAGATTTGTGATGTGCTTCTCCTTGACGGTGGAAGCCACCCACTTGCCTCCTGCTCCGAACATGTTTAGCTGTGCGGAGAAGACTTGGGCTTGGGCGCTGGAGCTCTAGGGGGCAAGAGTGGGCAAAGGAAGTAGAAGGCGTGGGCGAAAATAGGGAAATCTTATCCCTTTATAGAGGCGTTGAAGACGGTACACCTCCCCACTTGCCCGTTGGGAATCGCTTGCTTCCCAAGCGCCACGATTGATGGCGTGGTGGGATTACCCATACCCGGATTGATGAGAATCTCGTGATAAGGGGACACGATCTCTGCTTTGACAAGACGTGTCAAAGAAACTGCCTCGTAATATGCGCTGCAGCTGGTTGTGGGAAAACAGTTCGAATAAAGATCCGACCGTAATAACAAGTCACGTCATTAGAAAAAGTTGTCAGCAGATTGCATTTGTGAAATATCATTCTCTCTACGGTGGCATATGAAGATCATCTCGCAGATCCGGACACGGTCTAAGTGTTCGATGATTACTTTGGAGTATTCGGAAAAGGAACCCGCCTTGCAATGCCGAAGACAATACTGTGTGCCGGACTCATCGTCATTGAAGCCTGGTTCAAGGGCTACTGAGGGAGTCCTGGATTAGGGGTATCCGGACAGCCGGACTGTGTACAACGTTCGGACTGTTAAAGTGTGAAGATACAAGACACAAGACTTCGGACCGTGTCCGGAGGGGACTCTCCTTTGCGTGGAAGGCAAGCTTGGCGATCCGGATATTATGTTTCCTTCCTTGTAACCGACTCCATGTAAACCCTAGCCCTCTCCGATGTCTATATAAACCGGAGAGGTTGGTCCTTAGAAGGTCGATCACAATTATAATCATACCATCATAGGCTAGCTTCTATGGTTTAGCCTCTACGATCTCGTGGTAGATATACTCTTGTACTACCCATATCATCAATATTAATCAAGCAGGAAGTAGGGTTTTACCTCCATCGAGAGGGCCCGAACCTGGGTAAACATCTGTGTCCCTTGCTTCCTATTACCATCAGCCTTGACGCACAGATCGGGACCCCCTACCCGAGGTCCGCCGGTTTTGACACCGACAGTAATATAATAGCATGGAATAATCAAAAATTATAAATACGTTGGAGACGTATCAAGCATCCTCGAGCTTAATTCCTGCTCGTCCTCGAGTAGGTAAATGATAAAAACAGAATTTTTGATGTGGAATGCTACCTAGCATAATTCTCAATGTAATTTTCTTTATTGTGGCATGAATGTTCAGATCCAAATGATTCAAAATAAAAGTTCATATTGACATAAGAAATAGTAACACTTCAAGCATACTAATCAAAGCAATCATGTCTTCTCAAAATAACATGGCTAAAGAAAGTTCATCCCTACAAAATCATATAGTTAGGCTATGCTTCATTTTCGTCACACAAAGATGTTCCCAAATTCTACACCCCTGATGACAAGCCAAGCAATTGTTTTGTACTTAAATAATCTCAAACTTTTTCAACCTTCACGCAATACATGAGCGTGAGCCATGGATATAGCACTATGGGTGGAATAGAATATGATGATGGGGATTGTGTGGAGAAGACAAAAAAGAGAAAGTCTCACATTGACGAGGATAATCAACGGGCTATGGAGATGCCCATCAATTGATGTCAACATGAGGAGTAGGGATTGCCATGCAACAGATGCACTAGAGCTAAATGAATGCTCAACAAAAGAAAACTAGTGGGTGTGCATCCAACTTGCTTGCTCACGAAGACCTAGGGCATTTGAGGAAGCCCATCATAGGAATATACAAGCCAAGTTCTATAATGAAAAATTCCCACTAGTGTATGAAAGTGATAACATATGAGACTCTCTATATGAAAACATGGTGCTACTTTGAAGCACAACATATGAGACTCGCTACATGAATAACAAGGTGCTACTTTGAAGCACAAGTGTGGAAAAAGAGATAGTAACATTGCCCCTTTTTATTTATTTTCTTTTTTTCTTTCTTTTTTTATTTAGCCTTTTTTGGCCTTCCTTTTTTTCTTTTTCTTTTTTTTCTTGTTGGGCAATGCACTAATAATGATGATCATCACACTTTTATTGTTTACCACATATGAAATACAACTCGAAACTAGAACAAGATATGACTATATCAATGCCTCCGGCGGTGTACTGGGATGGTGCAATGAATCAAGAGTGACATGTATGAAAAATTATGCATGGTGGCTTTGCCACAAATACGATGTCAACTACATGATCATGCAATGGCAATATGACAAATGTAAAGTATGTCATGATGATGATGAATGGAACGGTGGAAAGTTGCATGGCAATATATCTTGGAATGGCTATGGAAATGCCATAATAGGTAGGTATGGTGGCTGTTTTGAGGAAGATATAAGGAGGTTTATGTGTGATAGAGCGTATCGCATCATGGGGTTTGGATGCACCGGTGAAGTTTGCACCAACTCTCAAGGTGAGAAGGGCAATGCACGGTACCAAAGAGGCTAGCAATGGTGGAAAGGTAAAAGTGTGTATAATCCATGGACTCAACATTAGTCAAAAGAACTTATATACTTATTGCAAAAATTTAGAAGTCATCAAAAATCAAGCACTACACGCATGCTCCTAGAGGGATAGATTGGTAGGAAAAGACCATCGCTCGTCCCCGACCGCCACTCATAAGGATGCACAAGCCAGGTACGCTTCATGTTTCAAATTTGTTACACAACTTTAACCATATGTGCATGCTACGGGACTTGCTAACTTCAATACAAGCATTCTTTAAATTCATAATCACCCAACTAGCATGACTTTAATATCACTACCTCCATATCTCAAAACAATTATCTAGTATCAAATTGATCTTAGCATCCAATTCACTTCCTATGATAGTTTTTATTATACCCAACTTGGATGCCTACCATTCTAGGACCAATTTATAACCATAGCAAATACCATGATGTTCTAAAATACTCCCAAAATAATATAAGTGAAGCATGAGAGACTAGCAATTTCTACAAAATTAAGCCACCACCATGCTCTAAAAGATATAAGTGAAGCACTAGAGCAAAACTATCAAGCTCAAAAGATATAAGTGAAGCACATAGCATATTCTAGCAAATTCTAATAAAGTGGGCTTCTCCAAAAAGGTATGTACAGCAAGGATGATTGTGGTTAACTAAAAAGCAAAGACTAATATAATACACGACGCTCCAAGCAAAACACATATCATGTGGCGAATAAAAATATAGCTCCAAGTAAAGTTACCAATGAACAAAGACGAAAGAGGGGATGCCTTCCCGGGGCATCCCCAAGCTTAGGTTTTTGGCTATCCTTGAATATCTTGGGGTGCCATGGGCATCCCCAAGCTTAGGCTCTTGCCACTCCTTATTCCATAGTCCATCAAATCTTTACCCAAAACTTGAAAACTTCACAACACAAAACTCAACAGGAAATCTTATAAGCTCCGTTAGTGAAAGAAAACAAAACCACCACATAAGGTACTGTAATGAACTCATTATTTATTTATTTTGGTGTTAAACCTACTGTATTCCAAGTTCTCTATGGTTCATACCACTTAATACTAGCCATAGATGCATCAAAATAAGCAAACAACACACGAAAAACAGAATCTGTCAAAAAACAGAACAGTCTGTAGCAATCTGTAACTAACGCAAACTTCTGGAACTCTAAAAATCCTACCAGAATAGGAAGTCCTGGAAAATTTGTCTATTGATCAGAAGCAAAAATATTGAACGCAAAATCACGTTTTTGTGATTTAACAAAACTAATTTCGTGCGTGCAAAGTTTCTGTTTTTCAGCAGAATCAAATTAACTATCACCATAGGTTATCCTATAGGTTCTACTTGGCACAAACACTAATTAAAAGATAAAAACACATATAAACAGAAGGTAGATGCAAAATTTATTACATAACAGCAAGGAAAAATATTGGGTTGTCTCCCAACAAGCGCTTTTCTTTAAAGCCTTTTAGCTAGGCATTGATAATTTTAATGATGCTCACATGAAAGATAAGAATTGAAGCGCAAAGAGAGCATCATGAAACATGTGACAAACACATCTAAGTCTAACATACTTCCTATGTATAGGCATATTATAAGCAAACAAATTTGCAAGGTAAGCAAAAACTAGCATATGCAAGGAAGAAGAAAGAGATGATAGCAATCTCAACATGACGAGAGGTAATTTAGTAACATGAAAATTTCTACACCCACATTTTCCTCTCTCATAATAATTACATGTAGGATCATAAGCAAATTCAACAAAATAGCTATCACATAACATATTCTCAACACGATCCACATGCATGCAAAGTTGACACTCTTCCAAGATAGTGGGATTAACATTAACTAAAGTCATGACCTCTTCAAACCCACTTTTATCAAAAACTTCATAAGATTGAACATTATCCGAATATGTGGGGTCTAAAGTTGACACTCTTACAAACCCACTTTCAATAATATTGCAAACACTATTATCAATCTCATATTCATCATGGGGCTTAAATAAATTCTCAAGATCATAAGAAGAATCACCCCAATCATGATTATTGCAACAAGTAGTAGACATAGAAAAACTAGCATCCCCAATCTTAGGGTTTTGCATATTATTAGCACAATTGACATCAAGATAATTTATAGTAAAATCATTGCAATCATGCTTTTTATTAAAAGACTTATCGTGAATCTCTTCATAAATTTCTTCATCATAATTTTCAGATTCACAAATTTCAAGCAAAGCTTTATAAAGATAATCTAGTGCACAAAACTCACTAGCAATTGGTTCATCATAATTGGATCTCTTAAAAAGATTAGCAAGCGGATGAGGATCCATAGATCTTAGATTCAGTTTAGCAATAAATAAGCATCTATTCCAACCAAATGAGCAAATGAAAGGGCAAGCAAAAGAGAGAAGAGATTGGGAAAGAGAGGGCAAATAAAACGGCAAGTGTGAAGTGCAAATAAAATGCAAATAATGTAAATGCGAAGGATATGAGTTTGTGATGGGTACTTGGTATGTCTTGACTTGAGCGAAGACCTCCCCGGCAACGGCACCAGAAATCCTTCTTGCTACGTCTTGAGCTTGCGTTGGTTTTCCTTGAAGAAAGGGTGATGGAGCAATAGTAGCGTAAGTATTTCCCTCAGTTTTTGAGAACCAAGGTATCAATCTAGTAGGAGGCTCCTCAAAAGTCCCACGCACCTACAGAAACAAACAAAGAACTCGCAACCAACGCAATAAAGGGGTTGTCAATCCATTCACGGCCACATGCAAAAGTGATATCTGATAGAGATAGTATGATAAGATAAATATATTTTTGGTATTTTATAATATAGATGCAAATAAAAGTAGATTGAAAGCTTATATGATAAAAGATAGCATAAGTATTACGGTGGGTGAACAAATTACTGTCGAGCAATTGATAGAAAAGCGAATAATTATGAGATTATCTAGGCATGATCATGTATATATGAATCACGTCCGTGACAAGTAGACCGACTCCTGCCTGCATCTACTACTATTACTCCACACATCGACCGCTATCCAGCATGCATCTAGAGTATTAAGTTCATAAGAATAGAGTAATGCATTAAGAAAGATGACATGATGTAGAGGGATAAACTCATGCAATACGATATAAACCCCATCTTTTTATCCTCGATGGCAACAATACAATCGTGCCTTGCAACCCTTTACATCCTTTGGGTAAGGACACCGCAAGATTGAACCCAAAGCTAAGCACTTCTCCCATGGCAAGAAAGATCAATCTAGTAGGCCAAACCAAACTGATAATTCGAAGAGACTTGCAAAGATAACTCAATCATACATAAAAGAATTCAGAGAAAATTCAAATATTTCTCATAGATAAACTAGATCATAAACCCACAATTCATCAGATCTCGACAAACACACCACAAAAAGAGTTACATCAAATAGATCTCCACAAGAGAGGGGGAGAACATTGTATTGAGATCCAAAAAGAGACAAGAAACCATCTAGCTAATGACTATGGACCCGAAGGTCTGTGGTAAACTACTCACAACTCATCGGAGGGCTATGGTGTTGATATAGAAGCCCTCCATGGTCAATTCCCCCTCTGGTGGAGCGCCGGCGAAGGCTCCAAGATGGGATCTCGCGGATATAGAAGGTTACGACGGTGGAAATTGTTTTTCGTTGGCTCCCCGAATGTTTTCGGGGTACGTAGGTATATATAGGAGGAAGAAGTACGTCGGTGGCCACCTGTAGCGCCCAGGATATAGGGGGTGCGCCCTATAGGGGTGGGCGTGCCCTGCTATCTCCTGGCCGCCTCGTTTGCTTCTTGACTTGCACTCCAAGTTCTCCGGATCACGTTCATTCCAAAAATCACGCTCCCGAAGGTTTCGTTCCGTTTGGACTCCGTTTGATATTCCTTTTCTTTGAAATACTGAAATAGGCAAAAAAACAGCAATACAAGCTGGGCCTCCGGTTAGTAGGTTAGTCGCAAAATGATATAAATATGTAAAATAAAGCCCATAAACATCCAAAAGGGGTAATATAATAGCATGGAACAATCAAAAATTATAGATACGTTGGAGATGTATCAATAATTTTGGTAATGTCATGGAACACTTCTACGACAGCACAGGTATGACTATCTTGATTCTGTCATAAAGTCGTCATGGATGTACATGCATGACAGAAAATGCGACCGACTGTGACAAACACGTATCATCACGGAAGTGTTTTTTTGTAGTGTCAAGTACCGAACGTATGGCACCTCCGCGTTCTGCACACGTCCAGCTCGGTGACGTCCTCTGCCTTCTTGATCCAGCAAGACGGCGAGGTAGTAGATGAGTTCTGACAACACGACAGTGTGGTGACGGTGATGGTGAAGTCATCTCCATAGGGCTTCATCCTAAGTACTATGACCGGGGGTGTAAACGATGGAGGGGGGCGTCTGTTGGAAATAGGCCCTAGAGGCAATAATAAAAGTATTATTATATTTCAATGTTCATGATAATTGTCTTTTGTTCATGCTATAACTGTATTATCCGGAAATCGTAATACACGTGTGAGCACAAAGACCACAATATGTCCCTAGTGAGCCTCTAGTTGACTAGCTCGTTGTGATCAATAGATAGTCATGGTTTCCTGACTATGGACATTGGATGTCGTTGATAACGGGATCACATCATTAGGAGAATGATGTGATGGACAAGACCCAATCATAAGCATAGCATAAAAGATCGTATAGTTCGTTTGCTAGAAGCTTTGCCAATGTCAAGTATCTCTTCCTTCGACCATGAGATCGTGTAACTCCGGTTACCGTAGGAGTGCCTTGGGTGTATCAAACGTCACAACGTAATCGGGTGACTATAAAGGTGCATTACGGTATCTCCGAAAGTATCTCATTGGGTTGACATGGATCGAGATCGGATTTGTCACTCCGTATGACGGAGAGGTATCTCTGGGCCCACTCGGTAATGCATCATCATAATGAGCTCAAAGTGACCAAGGAGTTGGCCACGGATCATGCATTACTGATGCGAGTAAAGTGACTTGCGTAACGAGACCGAACAAGGTATTGGGATACCGACGATCGAGTCTCGGGCAAGTAACATACCGATTGACAAAGGAATTGAATATGTGGTTTGATCGAATCCTCGACATCGTGGTTCAACCGATGAAATCATCGAGGAGCATGTAGGGAGCCAACAAGGGTATCCAGACCCGCTGTTGGTTATTGCCCGAGAGTCGTCTCGGTCATGTCTGCGTGTCTCCCGAACCCGTAGGGTCTACACACTAAGGTTCGGTGGCGCTAGGGTTAGTAGGAAGTCAAGTATGTGACTACCGAATGTTGTTCGAGTCCGGATGAGATCCGGACGTCACGAGGAGTTCAGAATGGTCCGGAGGTAAAGAATAATATATAGGAAGTGGTATTTGACCATCGGAAAGTTTGGGGTCTCCGTTAATGTCTGGGACCACCGGAAGGGTCCCGAGGTCCACCGGTGGGGCCACCTATCCGGAGGGCCCCATGGGCTGAAGTGGGAGGAACCAGCCCATAGTGGGCTGGTGCGCCTCCTAGGCCCACCTCTGCGCCTAGGGTTGAAACCCTAGGGGGGGGCGCCCACTTGGCTTGGGGGACTCCACCCCTTGGCCGCCCCCCTGGAGATTGGATCTCGGGGCGGCCTCCCAGGGGCCTATATAAAGGGGGAGGAGGGGGCTGCTGTACCCATCTCAAGGTGCAGCCCTCCCTCCCAACACTTCTCCTCCTCCGTGGGCGCTTGGCGAAGCCACAGCCGAGATCTTGCTTCTCCACCATCACCACGCCGTCGTCTGCCGGTGGAGCTGTCTTCCTCAACCTCTCCTTCCTCCTTGCTGGATCAAGATAGAGGAGACGTCGCTCGTCCCGTACGTGTGTTGAACGCGGAGGTGCTGTCCGTTCAGCACTTGGACATCGGTGATCTGAATCACGTTCGAGTACGACTCCATCATCACCTTGCAAGCTTCCGCACGCGATCTACAAGTGGTATGTAGATGCAATCTCTCTCCCGTTGCTCGTTGCTTAGATGAACTAATAGATGGATCTTGGTGAAGCCGTAGGAAAATTTTAATTTTCTGCAACGTTCCCCTACAGTGGTATCAGAGCTAGGTCTATGCGTAGTTCTCTAATGCACGAGTAGAACACAATTTGTTGTGGGTGTTGATCTTGTCATCTTACTTGCCTCTACTAGTCTTTTCTTGCTCAACGGTATTGTGGGATGAAGCGGCCGGACCAACCTTACACGCGCTTCGTGAGACCGGTTCCACCGACTAACATGCACTAGTTGCATAAGGTGGCTGGCGGGTGTCTGTCTCTCCCACTTTAGTTGGAGCGGATTCGATGAACAGGGCCCTTACGAAGGGTAAATAGAAGTTGACAAAATCACATTGTGGTGATTCGTAGGTAAGAAAACGTTCTTGCTAGAACCCAATCGCAGCCACGTAAAAGATGCAACAACAATTAGAGGACGTCTAACTTGTTTTTGCAGCGATTGATCATGTGATGTGATATGGCCAGAAGTTGTGATGAATGATGAATTGTGATGTATGTGATCATGTTCTTGTAATAGGATTCACGAGTTGCATGTCGATGAGTATGACAACCGCAGGAGCCATAGGAGTTGTCTTTATTTTTGTATGACCTGCGTGTCATTGAAGAACGCCATGTAAACTACTTTACTTCATTGCTAAACGCGTTAGTCATAGAAGTAGAAGTAGTCGTTAGCGTGACAACTTCATGAAGACACGATGATGGAGATCATGATGATGGAGATCATGGTGTCAAGCGGTGACAAGATGATCATGGAGCCCAAGATGGAGATCAATGGAGCTTTATGATATTGGCCATATCATGTCACAACTATATAATTGCATGCGATGTTTATTATGTTTATGCATCTTGTTTACTTAGGACGACGGTAGTAAATAAGATGATCCCTTATAAAATTTCAAGAAGTGTTCTCCCTAATCGTGCACCGCTGCTACAGTTCGTAAGCTTCTAAGCACCACGTGATGATCGGGTGTGATGGATTCTTACGTTCACATACAACGGGTGTAAGACAGTTTTACACAACGAAAACACTTAGGGTTAACTTGACGAGCCTAGCATGTGCAGACATGGCCTCGGAACACGGAGACCGAAAGGTCGAACACGAGTCGTATGGAAGATACGATCAACATGAAGATGTTCACCGACGATGACTAGTCCGTCTCACGTGATGATCGGACACGGGCTAGTCGACTCGGATCGTGTAACACTTAGATGACTAGAGGGATGTCTAATCTAAGTGGGAGTTCATAATTTGATTAGAACTTTATTATCATGAACTTAGTCTAAAACCTTTGCAAATATGTCTTGTAGATCAATGGCCAACACTAATGTCAACATGAACTTCAACGCATTCCTAGAGAAAACCAAGCTGAAAGACGATGGCAGCAACTATACGGACTGGGTCCGGAACCTGAGGATCATCCTCATAGCTGCCAGGAAACAATATGTCCTAGAAGGACCGCTAGGTGCCACTCCTGTCCCAGAGAACCAAGATGTTATGAACGCTTGGCAAACTCGTGCTGATGATTACTCCCTCGTTCAGTGCGGCATGCTTTACAGCTTAGAACCGGAGCTCCAAAAGCGTTTTGAGCATCACGGAGCATATGAGATGTTCGAAGAGCTGAAACTAGTTTTCCAAGCTCATGCCCGGGTCGAGAGATATGAAGTCTCTAACAAGTTCTACAGTTGTAAGATGGAGGAAAACAGTTACAAGGTGAGCACATCCTCAAGATGTCCGGGTTGCACAACCGTATGACCCAAATGAACATTAACCTCCCAGATGAGGCGGTCATTGACAGAATCCTCGATCGCTCCCACCAAGCTACAAGAGCTTTGTGATGAACTACAACATGCGGGATGGTAAAGACCATTCTGAAGTGTTCTCGATCTTTGAAGTCAGCAGAGGCTGAAATCAAAAGGAACATCAAGTGTTGATGGTCAATAAGACCACTAAGTTCAAGAAGGGCAAGGGTAAGAAGAACTTCAAGAAGGACGGCAAAGATGTTGCCGCGCCCGTAAGCCGCTTCGGGAGGAAGTCAAAGAATGGACCCAAGCACGAGACCGAGTGCTTTTATTGCAAGGGAAGGGTCATCGAAGCGGAACTGCCCCAAATACTTAGCGGATAAGAAGGCCGGCAACACCAAAGGTATATTTGATATACATGTAATTGATGTGTACCTTACCATTACTCGTAGTAACTCCTGGGTATTTGATACCGGTGCCGTTGCTCATATTTGTAACTCACAGCAGGAGCTGCGGAATAAACGGAGACTGGCAAAGGACGAGGTGACAATGCGCGTCGGGAATGGTTCCAGAGTCGATGTGATCGCCGTCGGCACGCTACCTCTACATTTACCCACGGGATTAGTTTTGAACCTTAATAATTGTTATTTAGTGCCATGTTTGAGCATGAACATTGTATCTGGATCTCGTTTAATACGAGATGGCTACTCATTTAAGTCTGAGAATAATGGTTGTTCGATTTATATGAGAGATATGTTTTATGGTCATGCTCCGATGGTCAATGGTTTATTCTTAATAAATCTCGAGCGTAATATTACACATGTTCATAGTGTGGATGCCAAAAGATGTAAAGTTGATAACGATAGTCCCACATACTTGTGGCATCGCCGCCTTGGTCACATTGGTGTCAAGCGCATGAAGAAGCTCCATGCTGATGGACTTTTGGAGTCTCTTGATTATGAATCGTTTGACACATGCTAACCTTGCCTCTTAGGCAAAATGACCAAGACTCCGTTCTCCGGAACAATGGAGCGAGCAACCAACTTGTTCAAATCATACATACCGATGTGTGCGGTCCAATGGCGTTGAGGCTCATGGAGGATATCGTTATGTTCTCACTCTCACCGATGACTTAAGTAGATATGGGTATGTCTACTTAATGAAACACAAGTCTGAGACCTTGAAAAGTTCAAGGAATTTCAGAGTGAGGTAGAGAATCAACGTGACCGAAAGATAAAATTCTTCGATCGATCGTGGAGGAGAATACTTAAGTCACGAATTTGGTACACACTTAAGAAAATGTGGAATCGTTTCACAACTCACGCCGCCTGGAACACCTCAGCGAAACGGTGTGTCCGAACGTCGTAATCGCACTTTATTGGATATGGTGCGGTCTATGATGTCTCTTACCGATTTATCGCTATCATTTTGGGGATACGCTCTAGAGACAGCTACATTCACTTTAAATAGGGCACCGTCTAAATCCGTTGAGACGACACCGTATGAATTATGGTTTGGGAAGAAACCTAAGCTGTCGTTTCTAAAAGTTTGGGGATGCGATGCTTATGTCAAGAGACTTCAACCTGAAAAGCTCGAACCCAAGTCAGAAAAATGCGTATTCATAGGATACCCTAAGGAAACTGTCGGGTATACCTTCTACTTAAAATCCGAAGGCAAGATCTTTGTTGCCAAGAACGGATGCTTTCTGGAAAAAGAGTTTCTCTCGAAAGAAGTAAGTGGGAGGAAAGTAGAACTCGATGAAGTACTACCTCTCGAGCGGGAAAGTGGCGCAGCGCAGAAACCGTTCTGTGATGCCCACACCAACCAAGAGGAAAACAATGATGATGATCAAGGTACTTGGATCAAGTTACTCTTGAACTTGAAGGTCCACGAGGACACGTTCCGCACTGTGAGTGGTACGGCAACCTGTCATGGAAATCATGTTGTTAGACAACAATGAACCTTCGAACTATGAAGAAGCGATGGCGGGCCCGGATTCCAACAAATGGCTTGAAGCCATGAAATCCGAGATAGAATCCATGTATGAAAACAAAGTATGGACTTTGACAGACTTGCCCGATGATCGGCGAGCGATAAAAAACAAATGGATTTTTAAGAAGAAGACGGACGCGGATGGTAATGTTACCATCTATAAAGCTCGACTTGTCGCTAAGGGTTATCGACAAGTTCAAGGGATTGACTACGACGAGACATTCTCCCCGTAGTGAAGCTTAAGTCCGTCCGAATCATGTTAGCAATTGCCGCATACTATGATTATGAGATATGGCAGATGGACGTCAAAACGGCATTCCTTAACGGACATCTTAAGGAAGAGCTGTATATGATGCAGCCGGAAGGTTTTGTCGATCCTCAGAACACTAACAAAGTATGCAAGCTCCAGCGATCCATTTATGGACTGGTGCAAGCATCTCGGAGTTGGAACATTCGCTTTGATGAGATGATCAAAGCGTTTGGGTTTATGCAGACTTATGGAGAAGCCTGCGTTTACAAGAAAGGAGCTCTGTAGCATTTCTCCTATTATATGTAGATGACATACTTTTGATGGGAAATGATACGAAACTTCTGGACAGCATTAAGGCCTACTTGAACAAGTGTTTTTCAATGAAGGACCTTGGAGAAGCTGCTTATATATTAGGGATCAAGATCTATAGAGATAGATCGAGACGCCTCATAGGTCTTTCACAAAGCACATACCTTGATAAGATTTTGAAGAGGTTCAAAATGGATCAGTCCAAGAAGGGTTCTTGCCTATGTTACAAGGTGTGAGATTGAGCTCGGCTCGACCACCAACCACGGCAAAAGATAAAGAAGAGATGAGTGTCATCCCTATGCTTCAGCCATAGGATCTATTATGTATGCCATGTCTGTGTACTGCACCGATGTAAACCTTGCCGTAAGTTTGGTTGCAAGATACCAAAGTAATCCCGGCAAGGAACACTGGACAGCGGTCAAGAATATCCTGAAGTACCTGAAAAGGACAAAGGACATGTTTCTCGTTTATGGAGGAGACGAAGAGCTCGTCGTAAAGGGTTACGTCGACGCTAGCTTCGACTCGGATCTGGATGACTCTAAGTCACAAACCGGATACGTGTATATGTTGAATGGTGGAGCAGTAAGCTGGTGCAGCTGCAAGCAGAGCGTCGTGGCGGGATCTACGTGTGAAGCGGAGTACATGGCAGCCTCGGAGGCAGCGCATGAAGCGATTTGGGTGAAGGAGTTCATCACCGACCTAGGAGTCATACCCAATGCGTCGGGGCCGATCAAACTCTTCTGTGACAACACTGGAGCTATTGCCCTTGCCAAGGAGCCCAGGTTTCACAAGAAGACCAGGCACATCAAGCATCGTTTCAACTCCATCCGTGAAAATGTTCAAGATGGAGACATAGAGATTTGCAAAGTGCACACGGATCTGAATGTCGCGGATCCGTTGACTAAACCTCTCTCGCGTGCAAAACATGATCAACACCAGAACTCTATGGGTGTTCGATTCATCACAATGTAACTAGATTGGTGACTCTAGTGCAAGTGGGAGACTGTTGGAAATATGCCCTAGAGGCAATAATAAAGTATTATTATATTTCAATGTTCATGATAATTGTCTTTTGTTCATGCTATAACTGTATTATCCGGAAATCGTAATACACGTGTGAGCACAAAGACCACAATATGTCCCTAGTGAGCCTCTAGTTGACTAGCTCATTGTGATCAATAGATAGTCATGATTTCCTGACTATGGACATTGGATGTCGTTGATAACGGGATCACATCATTAGGAGAATGATGTGATGGACAAGACCCAATCATAAGCATAGCATAAAAGATCGTAATATTCGCTTTGCTAGAAGCTTTGCCAATGTCAAGTATCTCTTCCTTCGACCATGAGATCGTGTAACTCCGGTTACCGTAGGAGTGCCTTGGGTGTATCAAACGTCACAACGTAATCGGGTGACTATAAAGGTGCATTACGGTATCTCTGAAAGTATCTGCGGGTTGACATGGATCGAGATCGATTTGTCACTCCGTATGACGGAGAGGTATCTCTGGGCCCACTCGGTAATGCATCATCATAATGAGCTCAAGGTGACCAAGGAGTTGTACACGGATCATGCATTACTGATGCGAGTAAAGTGACTTGCCGTAACGAGACCGAACAAGGTATTGGGATACCGACGATCGAGTCTCGGGCAAGTAATGTACCGATTGACAAAGGGAATTGAATCTGAGGTTTGATCGAATCCTCGACATCGTGGTTCAACCGATGAAATCATCGAGGAGCATGTAGGAGCCAACATGGGTATCCAGACCCGTTGTTGGTTATTGCCCGAGAGTCGCCTCGGTCATGTCTGCGTGTCTCCCGACCCGTAGGGTCTACACACTTAAGGTTCGGTGGCGCTAGGGTTAGTAGGAAGTCAAGTATGTGACTACGAATGTTGTTCGAGTCCGGATGAGATCCCTGACGTCACGAGGAGTTTCAGAATGGTCCGGAGGTAAAGAATAATATATAGGAAGTGGTATTTCGCCATCGGGAAAGTTTGAGGTCTCCGGTAATGTACCGACCACCGGAAGGGTCCTGGGTCCACCGGTGGGGCCACCTATCCGGAGGGCCCCATGGGCTGAAGTGGGAGGAACCAGCCCATAGTGGGCTGGTGCGCCTCCTAGGCCCACCTCGCGCCTAGGGTTGAAACCCTAGGGGGGGCGCCACACTTGGCTTGGGGGCACTCCACCCCTTGGCCGCCCCCCTTGGAGATTGGATCTCCAGGGCCGGCCTCCCCGAGGGGCCTATATAAAGGGGGAGGAGGGGGCTGCTGTACCCATCTCCAAGGCGCAGCCCTCCCTCCCAACACTTCTCCTCCTCCGTAGGCGCTTGGCGAAGCCTGCCGAGTATCTTGCTTCTCCACCATCACCACGCCGTCGTCTTTGCGGTGGAGCTGTCTTCCTCAACCTCTCCTTCCTCCTTGCTGGATCAAGACAGAGGAGACGTCGCTCGTCCCGTACGTGTGTTGAACGCGGAGGTGCTGTCCGTTCAGCACTTGGACATCGGTGATCTGAATCACGTTCGAGTACGACTCCATCATCACCTTGCAAGCTTCCGCACGTGATCTACAAGTGGTATGTTGATGCAATCTCTCTCCCGTTGCTCGTTGCTTAGATGAACTCATAGATGGATCTTGGTGAAGCCGTAGGAAAATTTTAATTTTCTGCAACGTTCCCCTACAGCGTCGCACATGGCTAGGCAATTTTCTGTTATGTGCTAGGCACCCCCTCCCACATATATAGGTGGGAGGGAGGGAGGAGCAGCCATAGGAGGCTCCCAAGTAGGAGGAATCCTACTTGGAGTCCCTCCCAAGCAACGCCCGCTTCCTGCCTTCTATAGGTGCAGGGAAAAGGCAGGGGAGGGTGGCGCCCCCTGAAAGTGCAACTATCCTTGGGTGGTTTTGGTAATGATTAACAACATATAGCTCATTGAACTAATGCCTTTACAAGATAAATACTTCGGGAAAGTTCAATGATTGGCATGGCACGGATAAGGAATGTGGACCCCTCAAAATGCTAAGGATAAAGGATTGGCTCAAGCTCAAAGCTCAGGACTCTACATTTTCTATTTTAGTGATCCCAGATCACATTGAGTAGGAAAGCCAATACTATTAAAAGGGGATGAGGTGTTCCTTAATGGCTTGCTTGCTCAAAATGCTTAGTGATATGCTTCATAGCCCTCAACCAGTTTCTCATATCCACATCTGTCCCAAACCAAAAGCCAAACTCGGCCCCACCGATTTGATCCATCCGGCGCCACCGAGTTCATTTGACATAGTCACTGCCACAAACCCTAGTCTTTTCGGTCTCACCGATAGGGATCTCGGTCTCACCGAGATGGGGTTGGAAACTCTCTTTTCCCTCCATAACGTTTCGGTCTAACTGAGATGAGCGATTGGTCCCATCGAGTCTGCAATGCAAACTCTCTATTTCCCTTTCATAACGCTTCGGTCCCACCGAGACGAGCGAATCGGTCCCACCGAGTTAGCCTGACCAACTCTCTGTTTGCTTATTACAAAAGTCGGTCCAACCGAGGTTGAGTAATTGGTCCAACCTAGATTACGTTATGCCCTAACCCTAATGATATCGGTCCCACCGAGATGACATGTCGATCCCACCGAAATTGCCTAATGGTCACATATGCACTGAGTCGGTCAGACCGAGTTTTCTGATTTGGTCCCACCGAGTTTGGTATAATGTGTGTAACGGTTAGATTTTGTGTGGAGGCTATATATACCCCTCCACCCTCTCCTCATTCGTGAGGGAAGCCATCAGATCGTGCCTACACTTCCACTACTCATTTTCTGAGAGAGAGCCACCTACTCATGTGTTGAGACCAAGATATTCCAATCCAACCATATGAATCTTGATCTCCAGCCTTCCCCAAGTTGCTTTCCAATCAAATCATCTTTCCACCAAATCCAATCCTATGAGAGTGAGTTGAGTGTCGGAGAGAATATCATTTGAAGCACAAGAGCAAGGAGTTCATCATCAAGACACCATCTATTACCTTTTGGAGAGTGGTGTCTCCTAGATTGGTTAGGTGTCACTTGGGAGCCTCCGACAAGATTGTGGAGTGAACAAAGGAGTTTGTAAGGGCAAGGAGATCGCCTACTTTGTGAAGATCTACCCTAGTGAGGCAAGTCCTTCGTGGGCGATGGCCATGGTGGGATAGACAAGGTTGCTTCTTCATGGACCCTTCATGGGTGGAGCCCTCCGTGGGCTCGCGCAGCTGTTACCCTTCATGGGTTGAAGTCTCCATCAACGTGGATGTACGATAGCACCACCTATCGGAACCACGAAAAAAACATATGTGTCTCCTATTGCGTTTGCACTCTCCAAACCCTTCCCTTTACATTCTTGCAAGTTGCATGCTTTACTTTCCGCTGCTCACATACTCTTTGCATGCTTGCTTTAATTGTATTAAGATTTCTTGACTTGCGCTAAGTTGTTAAAATCTGCCAAGAACTAAAATTGGGAAAAGGTTAAGTTTTTTTTGGTCAAGTAGTCTAATCACCCCCCCCCCCCTCTAGACATACTTTCAATCCTACAATTGGTATCAGAGCTTTGGTCTCCATTTTCCTTGATTTCCATAGCTTTTGGTGATCATAGCCTTGGTTTCAGAACCTAGGAGAGTATGGCGTCTAGCGAGGGAAACTACCACCGTAGAGGTCCTTACTTTGATGGTACAAATTTTGCTAGTTGGAAGCATAAGATGAAAATGCATATTCTTGGACATAACCCCGCCATTTGGGCTATTGTGTGTATTGGCTTGCAAGGTGAATTCTTTGATGGGAGAGAACCGAACCAGGAAGCTACCGCGGAAGAGTTGAAGATGCTGCAATACAACGCTCAAGCTTGTGATATCCTCTTCAACTGATTGTGCCCCGAAGAATTCAACAAAATCAGCTGCCTTGAGAATGCAAAGGAAATTTGGGATACTTTGATTGACATGCACGAAGGTACCGAATCCGTCAAGGAATCCAAATTGGATGTGCTTCAAAGTCAACTTGACAAGTTCAAAATGAAGGATGGCGAAGGTGTCGCTGAAATGTACTCTAGGCTTGCTCTCATCACAAATGAGATTGCCGGCTTAGGAAGTGAAGAGATGACCGACAAATTCATCATCAAGAAGATCCTAAGAGCCTTGGATGGAAAATATGATATCGTGTGCACATTGATCCAAATGACGCCCAATTACAAAGATCTCAAGCCAACAGAAGTCATTGGAAAAATTGTCGCTCATGAGATGTCACTCAAGGATAAGGAGGAGCTTCACAACAAGTCAAGTGGTGCTTACAAAGCCTCATGTGATTCTCCTACATCATCAAGTGAGAAACAAACCTTCAATGAGGAGTTGAGCTTAATGGTGAAAAACTTCAACAAGTTCTACAAGAGTAGAAGCAAGGAAAGGAGTTCCAAGTCAAGGTCCTACAATGACAAAATATCTTCGAGTTGTGAACGTAATTGCTACAATTGTGGAAGACCTAGACACTATTCCAATGAGTGTACGGCTCCTTACAAAAGGAGAGAAGATTCACCCAAAAGAAGAAGTAGAAGAGAAGAATCACCGCCAAGAGAGATAAAGAGTAGAGATTATCGTTATGAACGAAGAACATCCCGGAGAAGCAAGGATTCGGAAAGGAGGGACAAATCATCAAAGAGCTACACAAAATGAATACATCAAGCTCAGTTGGTGAATGGGTATCTGGCCCCGACTCCGACAATCACTCCGAGAGAAGCTATCACTCTGACTCCGAATATACTCAAGATGAAGGTGTTGCCGGTCTAGCACTCGTGTCAACCAACTCCTTCGACATATTTGACTCACCAAATGAAGGACTTGGAAGATGCTTCATGGCTAAAGGCCCAAAGGTATCACACCTCGAGTATGTTGATTTCAATAGTGATGAAGATGACTTGTTAGGTGATGATGATTTACTTGTTGAGAACTCTTGTGATGAATACTATGATGAAACGTCAATTAATCATGCTAATCAAGATAAAATGAATGACAATGATAAGGAGAATATTGAGCGCCTAACTAAAGAACTAAACACTCTTAAGTTAGCTCATGAAACTATCTTGGAAGATCATCGAGAACTTTTAAAGACTCATGAGAAGTTACGCTAAGCTCAAGCTTGAGCAAGAGCATGAGTTCTTAAAGGCAATCAATGATGATCTTCGCAAGAAAAGTTCTTCTTACATTGCCAAGCGTTTACCCTTATCTACTTACATGCCACAAGTCAAGTCTAGTAACAAGAGCAAGAAAGATTCTTCTTGTAGTAGTGAAAGTGCAACTAATCCCCGGGTGGTTTTGGTAATTAATAACAACATATATATCATTGAACTAATAGTTTCTTGAGAATCATTTCAGAAAGTTCAGTGATATGGGTATGGCAAGGACTGAAGAAGTGGACCCCTCAAAATGCTAAGGCAAGCATTGGCTAAAGCTCAAGACTCCATTTTTGGTTTAGTGATCCAAGATCACATTGAGTCCATAGGAAAGCCAATACTATTAAAAGGGGATGAGGTTATGATAATGATCTGGTTGCTCAAAGTGCCTAGTGATACATCTCCTAAACTATCAGCAACTTTCACTGCCACATACACTCATAAGTAATCTCGGTCCCACCGATTTCCTAAACTCACCACACCGAGATGAACCACCTCAGCCACAAAGCCAAACCCTAGAAATCTCGGATTTTCCGATTCGAACTCGGTCTCACCAAACTTGAGTTGCCAAGCTTCAGAATCTTCATCATCAAATCGGTGTCACCGAGTTGATGAAGTCGGTCCCACCGAGATTGGCAAGCTCTTGTCTTTACACTAATCGGACTCACCGAATTTGTATTTTCGGTCCCACGAAAATCCCAACGCTCACAAGATTTGAACTTTCGGTCTCACCGAGTTGTCAACTTCGGTCCCGACCGAGATTGGTCAAATGTGTGTAACGGTTGGATTTTGTGTGGAGGCTATAAATACCCTCCACCCCTCTTCATTCGTGGAGAGAGCCATCGAAAGAACTACCACTCCTACCTTACATTTCGAGAAGAGAACTACCTACCCTTGTGTTGAGATCAAGTTGCTCCACTCCCACCATATGAAGCTTGATCTCTAGCCTTCCCAAGTTGCTTTCCACTCAATCCTTTCTTCCACCACAGCCAAATCAGTGAGGAGAGTTGAGTGTTGGGGAGATTATCATTTGAAGCACAAGAGCAAGGAGTTCATCATCAACAACACCATCTATTACCTTTTGGAGGGTGGTGCCTCCTAGATTGGTTAGGTGTCGCTTGGGAGCCTCCGTCGAGATGTGGAGTTGAACCAAGAAGTTTGTAAGGGCAAGGAGATCGCCTACTTAGTGAAGATCTACCCCGAGTAAGGCTAGCCCTCCGTGGGCGTAGGCCATGATGGCATAGACAAGGTTGCTTCTTCGTGGACCCTTCGTGGGTGGAGCCCTCCGTGGACTCTCGCAGCCGTTACCCTCCGTGGGTTGAAGTCTCCATCAACGTGGATTGACGATAGCACCACCTATCGGAACCACGAGAAAAATCTCCGTGTCTTCAAATTGCGTTTGATCTTCTCCACCTCTCTTTACTACATGTGCAATTTACTTTCCGCTGCCTATACTCTAGAATTGCATGTGTAGGGTGATACTTGACTTGATCATCATTGTGAACTTGCCAAAAACTTGTCTTTGTCAAAAGGCTGAATTTTTATATTGTCAAGTAGTCTAATCACCCCCCCCTCTAGACATACTTTCGATCCTACAAGTGGTATCAGAGCCAGGTTTCCATTGTATTGATTTCCATTGCATTGGACTCCATAAGCTTGGTTTCACAACCTAGGAGAGTATGGCGTCTAGTGAGGGTAATTTTCGTAGAGGTCCTTACTTTGATGGTTCAAACTTTGCTAGTTGGAAGCATAAAATGAAAATGCATATTCTTGGCCATAACCCAGCCGCATGGGGCATTATTTGTGTTGGTTTGCAAGGTGAATTCTTCGAGGAAGGAAAAGTTCCAGATCACGAAGCTACAACGGATGAATTATGGATGTTGCAAAACAATGCTCAAGCTTGTGACATTCTCTTCAATGCTTTGTGTCCCGAGGAGTTCAACAAAATCAGCCGCCTTGAGAATGCAAAAGAGATTTGGGATACTTTGGTTGAAATGCACGAAGGTACCGAGTCCAGAAGGAATCAAAGCTAGATGTTCTTCAAGGTCAACTTGACAAGTTCAAGATGAAGGAAGGTGAAGGAGTCGCTGAAATGTACTCTAGGCTTGCTCTCATCACCAATGAGATTGCCGCTTAGGAAGCGAAGAAATGACCGACCGATTCATCATCAAGAAGATTCTCGAGCTTTGGATGGAAAGTATGACACCGTGTGCACTTTGATCCAAATGATGCCAAACTACAAGAATCTCAAGCCAACCGAAGTCATTGGAAGAATTGTTGCTCATGAGATGACACTTAAGGATAAGGAAGAGCTTCACAACAAGTCAAGTGGTGCTTACAAAGCTACATGTGATGCTCCCACAACCTCAAGTGACAAGTTAGTTTCCAATGAAGAGATAAGCCTAATGGTGAAGAACTTCAACAAATTCTACAAGAGTAGAAGCAAAGAGAGAAGCTCAAAGTCTAGATCATATGAAAATAGATCTTCTAGTCGTGATCGAAACTGCTACAATTGTGGAAGACCCGGACACTACTCAAATGAGTGTTCGGCTCCTCACAAGAGAAGAGAAGAATATCCAAGAAGAAGAAGCTCAAGAGATGAGTCACCTCGGAAAGAGAGAAGGAGTAGAGATGATCGTTATGATCGAAGACCCTCTCGGAGAAGCAAGGATTCGGAGAGGAAAGACAAGTCATCAAGGAGCTACACAAGAAGAAAACATCAAGCTCATGTAGGTGAATGGGTCTCCGCCCGACTCAGACAATCAATCCGAAAGAAGCTATCACTCCAACTCCGACTACAGTCAAGATGAAGGTGTTGCGGTCTTGCTCTCGATCCTCCAACTCCAACTCCTATGACATATTTGATTCACCAAATGAGGGAATTGGAAGATGCTTCATGGCTAAAGGCCCCAAGGTATCACACCCTGAATTCATTGACTTTGATAGTGATGAGGATGACTTGCTTGGTGAAGATGAGCTCTTACATGATAAATCCAATGAGCCTAGTAATGATGAACATGCTAGTAGTCTTTATAGTCGAGAAGAGTCGAATGACAATGCTATGAAGGAGATTGAGCATCTAACTAAAGAACTAAACACTCTTAAGTTAGCTCATGAAACAACTCAAGAAGATCATAGAGAGCTTCTAAGATCTCATGAGAAGCTACGCTTCGAGAAGCTCAATCTAGAGCAAGAACATGAGTTTCTAAAAGCTATCAATGACGATCTTCGAAAGAAGAGTTCTTCATATCTTGCCAAACGACTTCTCTTGTCTAATTTCTTGCCACCTATTAAAACTAAGCATGACAAGCATAAGAAAAATTCTTCATCTAGTAGTAACAATAACCATGCTAAATCCAATGTTGTTGCTTCTAGTAGTTCTCTTGATTCCACTAACAATGTTTCAAGCCAAGTTACACTTGAGCAAGAAAATAGTTTATTGAAAGGGATTATAGAGAAAGGTGTCTACAAGAGCCTTGCCGGAAGCAAGAACTTTGAGGAAATTGTTCGCAAGCAAGGAAGGCACCGGAAGAATCAAGGAATTGGTTTTGAGCGAAAGTTCAACGCCGAGGGTGTTGAATGGGAAGAAGGTCAATATCCTACTCCACAGTTTATTCCTCAAAAGGAGAAGTACAATCCTACTTCTTCCAATGTGTAACAAGCTCAAGATGATCTTCCACCACAAGACCACAAGCTAAAAGGCAAGGACAAGCTTCAAGAGGAGATTGATGCATTTATTGAAGCACCTAAAGCCATGGTCAAGTGGGTTCCCAAGGAAACGTCAAGTTCTACTTCGTCAAGCTCAACTACAACCCCAAGGATTCCCATCAAGATGATGTGGATCCCGAAGAAGAAGAACTAGAGAGTTATTGAGGGTGACTCCGCCAACATACTTCACTCACATTCATTTTGGCAAAAACTTGTGCAATCAACTTCCACATCTTGCACTAGTTCATGGAGTCACAAACCCTCTTGTTGGTAAGTCAAGGGACAAGGTAATCATTGCTTTCATGGACATCATCTATTGTGTACTTCAATCTATGTCCATGGATATCCTTGTTTGTTCCTTGTGGGACTAACCCATGTAGGTATTGAAAGTGCCCGAATCCAAAGGATAGCTCCCAACTCTTGATGATCTTCATCAACATTGAGCATCCACATCTTCAACATCTACATGAAGTCTTCTACGACAACCCAAGGTTAGTTTGACCCTTTAAAAGGGGTTCTCACATCTAGGGGGAGCTTTGCTCTAAAGAATTGAGCTAAAGCATCTTCAAATGATGTGAACACATCAATGCTTTATGTAAAAGTGGTAACCCCACTTGTGCTTAAACGATGAGTATGACCTATGATCAAATGTTCTCATTTGACTCCTAAGTCAATATACTCATATAAAGATGACCTAGTCATCGACAAATTGTGTGATAGTAGCTAGAGTTTTGATTGTGCATGTTTGACACATATTTCATTTGCTATCTTATTGTGTGAGCATGTTGGATGCATGATTTTATCCATTCGAGGACATCCATTTGTTGTTTTGGTTGTTTTGATTTTTCTGACCAAATGGATGAACAAGAATGCCTAAGTACCTCCCCTAGCTATCTATGCTTTCTTGTCTCAAATTCTATTCATGCTTACATCACAAACTTTGAGCAAGTCATTTTCGGACCCTCCGAGTGAGGAGCACTCGGAGCCACTGATCCGTCAAGGGCTAACTTCCAAAACCTTCTATTTGATTTCGGTCGGACCAACTCACCCAAACTCGGTCAAACCGAAAACATTTAGATTGATCTAGGTTTTCACCTCGGTGAAACCGAGTTGTGATTTTCGGCGTGACCGAAGTGCATAACTGCCCTGCAGTTATCCATCTCGGTGCCACCGAAGTTTTACAACTCGGTCCCACCGACAAAGAAGGGGTATATACTCGAGGGCCGCGCGTTGATTTCTACTTCAAACGCCTCGCCCCACACCCCTTTGCCGCCGCCGCCTTGGTCTCCGGATCGTCTCCGTTGTCGCATGTGCGCCCTTGCAGTCTCCGCCGCCGTCAGCGGACATCTTCTCCGCGCCGTTGCGCCGAGAAAACTCCACCAAGTTAGGGTGAGTTTCGATCCCACTCGTGCTCCCATCTCCGATTCAATGCACGCTTGGTTTGCTGTAATCTTGCCACGATTGAAATCTTCCTGTACACTAGATTAGTTCCTTTGAACGAAATTGAGTAAAAGTTTTAGGGTTAGGTTTCCGCGAACACATCTCGGTGAGACCGATTTTACATTTTCGGTATGACCGATTTGGCCTATGGCCATTGCATCGCACCCTTCGGTCCAACCGAAGTTGTGCAAATCGGTGTGACCGAAATGAGGATTTAGTGAAACCCTAGTGTTTTCGGCAGATCGAAACCCACTTCGTCCAACCGAAAGTGGTGTGAATGCTTCGTTTAAACACTTGGATTCACGAATTTTAAACTCGGTCGACCGAAATGTCTTCTCGTGAAGACCTAATACTAGAATTTGAACTCATTTGTTTGCAAAAACTTCTGCAGTTTGTGATAACTCTTCTACTCGCCTACACCTTATCTATTCACAAAGTTGTCACCATGTCGATGCCATGACAGCCGAACAGTCGAGTCACCTATAGCAGATATTCCAGAGACAGGCACTAGTCCTGATCCCAGCAGCTCATCAGATGATGGTGAGAGGAGTACACCAAGTGGTTTACCTCCTGCAGCCACCAGGGCCAGAAAGAAGAGAAACTCAGATGAAGAAGACTCAGACTTTGTTGTTGAGGAAGAGGTCACCTCAAAGCCCAAGAGGAAAGTTATTGCCAAAGAGCCTCAAGGTCAGCAAACAAAGAAAGGCACCAGGAAAGTCAAGCAGTCCACTGTTTCTAAGAAGCTAAGTTTGGAAGAGGAAACTACGAGCAAAGTGAAGAAAACTTCCAAGAGGAAGAGGTTAGTGCATGATGCAGCAGAGGAAGATGAGGATGAGGAAACACCCCAGCCTCCTCAGAAGCCTAAGTTCATGGGTGATGCCATCAGGGCAGGAGCCACTTCAAAGCCCAAGCATTGTGCTCCAGTCAAGGCAGCTCCAAAGAAAGCCTCACGCCAAGCCCAAGAAGACAACAGAACATTCCAAAGATCGAGAAGAACAAAGATGATGTGCCACCAACAGGTCGATGATGAAGGACCAGTTTTGCTGAAACTTCGTCCAAAACTGCCACTTCACAATGATGCTCATCCTCAAGCTGAGAACATGAAGGAAAGGAAAGATAGAGGTCTCAGGCTATGGAGACAATCTGACCCATATGCCGTGAGGAGAAGAACTACTGTTGATCCCAGATTTCACACCAGAGAGCAGCAGGACTTCTATGAGACTGTGCTGATGGACAAGAAGCCCAAAGTGGCAGACACCAGATTTGTTGATTGGAAATACATTGACAGTGAAGAGCACAGAGACTTCTTCCACATGTGCATGAGAGCTTCACTGCATGTGGTGTTGCAGATTTTGTAGGTCAGAAGTTGACCAGTTGGAATGATGAGATGATTATGCAGTTCTATGCCACAGCTCATTTCTATCCTGATGGAAAGATCACATGGATGACTGAAGGCCAAAGATTCTCTTCAACTGTTGAAGAATGGGCAGAACTTCTGAATGCACCAGTGCCAACAGAGGATGATGTTGATGTGTATGGTATTCCCAAGAAGAACCATGAATCCATGAAGAATATGTACAAAGAGGTTCCAGCTAAGGATTTGGCAACTGGAAGCTCGGCTCGATGTACTATCTCCAGCAGGACTACCTACCACCAATACTATTCTGAGGCATACCTTGATGCCCAAGTTCGAGATCATCGCATGATCAGAGGATACTCTATCAACATGCTGCATATACTTGATGAGAAGGCACCTTTCAAGGTGATGGACTTGATAGTTGAGACTATTAAGAGAACTGCAGCTGACCAGAAAAGGTCGTGTGGATTTGCCCCGCATATTCAGATGCTTATCAATGCCAAGTTTGGCACGGGCACATTCTTGTTGGATAGAGAGCACTTACCACTGCAGCCTGAGCATGAGGACAATGATGTTGTGATGGATGAGGAGGACCCAACATCAGTTGAAGGACAAGCAAAGATTGAAGCTGCCAAGAAAGCTAAAGCTGAGAAGGAAGCAGCAGCAGCAGCAGCTAAACCAAAGAGTGTTGGAGAACAGCTACTTGAAGCTACCCAAAGGATTGAGCAACGCCTGGCCAGCATTGTACAGCCTCGGGAGAGCCTAGAGAGGATTGTTGAAGACAAGATCCATGCTCGATGTGAAGTCGATCAAGTGCAAGTAATCACAACAAGCTTGAGGCAGATATTGAGGAAGCAAAGAGGAGAAAGAAGAGCTTATGCGTGAGATGCAGGATGACTTAGTCCAGACGCTTATCAACAGACCGCTCCGGTTCCCACAGACCCGATCAGCTGCTATTCCAAAGGATCGACACGGGACTACAGCTTCAAAGACCTCCACAGCCCATCAGTTGCTCCAGCTCCAGCTCCAAAGACCACTCCTCCAAAGACAGACATCACCTGAAGTCTTCGCGATGCTGCCATATCAACTCCAACATCAACCTGCATAGAGCCGCCAGCAGAGTCCCCAAGGACGCTAAGCTATGCCTTTTGAACTTTTGGTAACTTGTTGCCAAAGGGGAGAAATTGTATAGATCATAGGACTTCGAGAGAGAGAGTGCTTTTGTCTTTGCGCTTTTGCTCTTTCGTTCATTTGCGGTCTTTTTGAGATACTTTTGGTTTTCGAGACATTCAGTGCGTTTGATCCTATCTTAATGAGTGCTTGGTCGTACTATGCTTTAATGTGTGCTTAATGCTTATCATATGCTATTCCTATCTTGTATGACCATTTACTCATGTCTTGGTGATTGGGTGCATGCTATTCATTCTTATCATTTTGTGCGCTCCACCAAGATGTATGTGACATGGAAGAGTGACCCATGATCCTAATCGATTGTGCATTCGCATTCAAACGCAAATCTAAATAATGCACAAATTTAGGGGGAGCTCTTGCTTATCACATACTTCTCAAAGCGACGATATTATTCATTGATTATATCCTTTGTCGAAGCTTTGATCTATATGTTGTCATCAATTACCAAAAAGGGGGAGATTGAAAGTGCAACTAATCCTCGGGTGGTTTTGGTAATTAATAACAACATATATATCATTGAACTAATAGTTTCTTGAAAATCATTTCGAAAGTTCAAGTGATATGGGTATGGCAAGGACTGAAGAAGTGGACCCTCAAAATGCTAAGGCAAGCATTGGCTAAAGCTCAAGACTCCATTTTTGGTTTAGTGATCCAAGATCACATTGAGTCCATAGGAAAGCCAATACTATTAAAAGGGGATGAGGTTATGATAATGATCTGGTTGCTCAAAGTGCTTAGTGATACATCTCCTAAACTATCAGCAACTCTCACTGCCACATACACTCATAAGTAATCTCGGTCCCACCGATTTCCTAAACTCAGTCACACCGAGATGAACCACCTCAGCCACAAAGCCAAACCCTAGAAATCTCGGATTTTCCGATTCCGAACTCGGTCTCACCAAAACTTGAGTTGCCAAGCTTCTGTAACCTTCTGTCATCAAATCGGTGTCACCGAGTTGATGAAGTCGGTCCCACCGAGATTGGCAAGCTCTTGTCTTTACACGAATCGGACTCACCGAGTTTGTATTTTCGGTCCCACCGAAAATCCCAATGTTCACAAGATTTGAACTTTCGGTCTCACCGAGTTGTCAACTTCGGTCTGACCGAGATTGGTCAAATGTGTGTAACGGTTGGATTTTGTATGGAGGCTATAAATACCCCTCCACCCCCTCTTCATTCGTGGAGAGAGCCATCAGAAAGAACTACCACTCCTACCTTACATTTCTGAGAAGAGAACTACCTACCCTTGTGTTGAGATCAAGTTGCTCCACTCCCACCATATGAAGCTTGATCTCTAGCCTTCCCAAGTTGCTTTCCACTCAATCCTTTCTTCCACCACAGCCAAATCAGTGAGGAGAGTTGAGTGTTGGGGAGATTATCATTTGAAGCACAAGAGCAAGGAGTTTATCATCATCAACACCATCTATTACCTTTTGGAGGGTGGTGCCTCCTAGATTGGTCAGGTGTCGCTTGGGAGCCTCCGTCGAGATGTGGAGTTGAACCAAGAAGTTTGTAAGGGCAAGGAGATCGCCTACTTCATGAAGATCTACCCCGAGTAAGGCTAGCCCTCCGTGGGCGTAGGCCATGATGGCATAGACAAGGTTGCTTCTTCGTGGACCCTTCGTGGGTGGAGCCCTCCGTGGACTCTCGCAGCCGTTACCCTCCGTGGGTTGAAGTGTCCATCAACGTGGATTGACGATAGCACCACCTATCGGAACCACGAGAAAAATCTCCGTGTCTTCAAATTGCGTTTGATCTTCTCCACCTCTCTTTACTACATGTGCAATTTACTTTCCGCTGCCTATACTCTAGAATTGCATGTGTAGGGTGATACTTGACTTGATCATCATTGTGAACTTGCCAAAAACTTGTCTTTGTCAAAAGGCTGAATTTTTATATTGTCAAGTAGTCTAATCACCCCCCCTCTAGACATACTTTCGATCCTACAAGTAGTAACAATAATCATGCTAAATCCAATGTTGTTGCTTCTAGTAGTTCTCTTGATTCCACTAATGATTCTCTTAGCCAAGTTACACTTGAGCAAGAAAATAGCTTATTGAAGGGAATTATAGAGAAGGGTGTCTACAAGAGCCTTGTCGGGAGTAAGCAATTTGAGGAAATTGTATGCAAGCAAGGAAGGCACCGGAAAATCAAGGTGTTGGTTTTGAACGAAAGTTCAATGCCAATGGAGTTGAGTGGGAAGAGGATCAATACCTGATACATCTCCGTCGTATCTACTTTTCCAAACACTTTTTCCCTTGTTTTGGACTCTAAATTGCATGATTTGAATGGAACTAACCCGGACTGACGCTGTTTTCAGCAGAACTGCCATGGTGTTATTTTTTTGCAGAAATAAAAGTTCTCGGAATGACCTGAAAATCCACGGAGTAACTTTTCAGATTTAATAAAAAATAGTGGCGAAAGAAATAGCGTCACGGGGCCCACACCCTGTCCACAAGGGTGGGGGCGCGCCCCCTCCCCCTGGGTGCGCCCCCTGCCTCGTGGGCCCCCTGGACGTCCACCGACCTCACTCCAACTCCATATATTTGCTTTCGCGGAGAAAAAAATCAGAGAGAAAGTTTCATCATGTTTTACGATACGGAGCCGCCGCCAAGCCCTAATCTCTCTCGGGTGGGCTGATCTGGAGTCTGTTCGGGGCTCTGGAGAGGGGGATTCGTCGCCGTCGTCATCATTAACCATCCTCCATCACCAATTTCATGATGCTCACCACCGTGCGTGAGTAATTCCATCGTAGGCTTGCTGGACGGTGATGGGTTGGATGAGATTTACCATGTAATCAAGTTAGTTTTGTTAGGGCTTGATCCCTAGTATCCACTATGTTCTGAGATTGATGTTGCTATGACTTTGCTATGCTTAATGCTTGTCACTAGGGCCCGAGTGCCATGATTTCAGATCTGAACCTATTATGTTTTCATGAATATATGTGAGTTCTTGATCCTATCTTGCAAGTCTATAGTCACATATTATGTGTTATGATCCGACAACCCCAAAGTGACAATAATCGGGATACTTCTCGGTGATGACCGTAGTTTGAGGAGTTCATGTATTCACTAAGTGTTAATGCTTTGGTCCGGTACTCTATTAAAAGGAGGCCCTAATATCCCTTAGTTTCCATTAGGGCCCCACTGCCACGGGAGGGTAGGACAAAAGATGTCATGCAAGTTCTTTTCCATAAGCACGTATGACTATATTCGGAATACATGCCTACATTACATTGATGAACTAGAGCTAGTTCTGTGTCACCCTATGTTATAACTATTACATGAGGAATCGCATCTGACATCATTATCCATCACTGATCCAATGCCTACGAGCTTTTCACATATTGTGCTTTGCTTATTTACTTTACCGTTGCTACTGTTACAATTACTACAAAACTGCTACCGTTACTTTTATCACTGTTACCGTTACTTCCATACTACTTTGCTACTAAAAACTTTACTGCATATACTAAGTTATCCAGGTGTGGTTGAATTGACAACTCAACTGCTAATACTTGAGAATATTCGTTGGCTCCCCTTGTGTCGAATCAATAAATTTGGGTTGAATACTCTACCCTTAAAAACTGTTGCGATCTCCTATACTTGTGGGTTATCAAGACTATTTTCTGGCGCCGTTGCCAGGGAGCATAGCTCTATTCTTTGAGTCACTTGGGATTTATGTCTGTTGGTAACTATGAGGAACTTGAAAGAAGAAAGAACTAAGATTTTTTCCCTCAACTACGAGGGGAGGTAAGGAACTGCCATCTAGCTTTGCACTAGATTCTCCTTCTGTTTTGAGTAAGCTTGTGACACCTAAACCTGCTTCTGCTATTAATTCTGATATGTCGCATGTTATTGATGATGCCACTTCTACTATGCATGATACTTATGATGAAACTACTTCTATGCTTGATACTACTGTGCCATTAGGTAAATATCTTGATGAACAACTTAGGGTTAGAGAGAATGAAATTATTGAAGATGAAATTATTGAAGATGAAATTATTGAAGATGAAATTATTGAAGATGAAATTATTGAAGATAGTGATGATGAAGGTTCTCCCCCTAAGTATGAATTGCATGTTGTTCCCGAGGGTTATGTTATGGATAAAGAAACTACTAGAGATATTCTTGCTTGCAGTGATAGATCTGATCTTAAGAAGTTACTAGTTAAACTTAAACAGAAATCTCTAAATGCTAGAATGAAATATGACCCTGCTTTTGCTACTTCACCTATCTTTGTTACTGATAAGGATTATGAATTCTCTATCGATCCTGAGATGGTTACTTTGGTTGAATCTGATCCTTTTTATGGCAATGAATCTGAAACTGTTGTGGCACATCTTACTAAGTTAAATGATATAGCCACCCTATTCACTAATGATGAGAAATCTCGCTACTACTATATCCTTAAGATATTTCCATTCTCATTAAAGGTTGATGCTAAAACTTGGTTTAATTCTCTTGATCCTGGTTGTGTGCGTAGTCCCCAGGATATGGTTTATTACTTCTCTGCTAATTATTTCCCTGCTCATAAGAAGCAAGCTGCCTTAAGGGAAATATATAATTTTGTGCAAATTGAAGAAGAGAGTCTCCCACAAGCTTGGGGGAGGCTTCTCCGGTTACTTAATGCTTTGTCTGATCATCCTCTTAAGAAAAATGAAATACTTGATATCTTTTATAATGTACTAACCGATGCTTCCAAGGACCACTTGGATAGTTGTGCTGGTTGTGTTTTCAGGGAAAGAACAGTCGATCAAGCTGAATTGTTATTGAATAACATGTTGACTAATGAAAATAATTGGACTCTTCCTGAGCCAATTCCTGAGCCAATTGAGCCAACTCCTGAGCCTATTCCTAAACCAACTACGAAGAAGAGGGGTGTTCTATTTCTCAGTCCTGAAGATATGCAAGAGGCAAAGAAATCTATGAAAGAAAAAGGTATTAAAGCTAAAGATGTTAAGAATTTACCTCCTGTTGAAGAAATACATGGTCTTAATTTACCACCTATTGAAGAAACACATGGTCTTGATAATCCGACACAGGTAGTAAAGGTAAATTCTCTCTATAGATATGATAAAGTTGAAATCCCCTCTACTAAGTTTCCTAGCCAATGTTTAGATGAATTTGGTAACTTTATGGCTAGATAAGAAAATTTCAATGCTTATGTTGGTAGAGAATTAAAGAGTAATGCTTACATGATTGGACGCTTGAGTGATTATATGGCTAGAGTTAAAGGTGAACTTAAACTCATTAGCAAATATGCTTCTATGGTAACCACTCAAGCAGAGCAAGTACTTAAAGCTCACAGTGATTTGCTCGATGAATTAAATAATAAACATGATTTTGTTGTTAGAGTGGCTACTAGAACTGATAAAATGACTCAGGAACCTTTGTATCCTGAAGGCCACCCCAAGAGAATTGAGCAAGATTATCAGAGAAACAATTTAAATGCACCTAGTCCTTCGAAAAAGAAGAAAAAGAAAAATGATAGGACTTTGCATGCTTCTAGTGAACCTATTGTAGACACACTTGAGAATCCCAATATTTCTATTTTTGATGCTGAAACACAATCTGGTGATGAACTTGAACGTAGTGATAATGTTAATGATAATGTTCATGTTGATGCTCAACCTAGCAATAATAATAATGATGTAGAGATTGAACCTGCTGTTGATCTTAATAACCCTCAATCAAAGAATCAACGTTATGATAAGAGAGACTTTGTTGCTAGGAAGAAGGGTAAAGAAAGAGAACCATGGGTTCAGAAACCCATGCCTTTTCCTCCTAAGCCATCCAAGAAAAAGGATGATGAGCATTTTGAGTGCTTTGCTGAAATGATTAGACCTATCTTCTTATGTATTCTCTTAACTGATATGCTTAAAGTGAATCCTTATGCTAAATATATGAAAGATATTATTACAAATAAAAGAAAGATACCGGAAGCTGAAATTTCCACCATGCTTGCTAATTACACTTTTAAAGGTGGAATACCAAAGAAACTTGGAGATCCAGGAGTATCCACTATACCATGCTCCATTAAAAGAAACTATGTTAAAACTGCTTTATGTGATCTTGGAGCCGGTGTTAGTGTTATGCCTCTCTCTTTATATCGTAGACTTGAATTGAATAAGTTGACACCTACTGAAATATCTTTGCAAATGTCTGATAAATCAACTGCTATACCTGTCGGTATTTGTGAGGATGTGCCTGTTGTGGTTGCAAACGTCACTATTTTAACGGACTTTGTTATTCTTGATATTCATGAGGACGATAGTATGTCGATTATCCTTAGTAGACCCTTTTAAATACTGCAGGGGCTGTTATTGATTGCAACAAAGGCAATGTCACTTTTCATGTTAATGGTAATGAGCATAAGGTACACTTTCCGAGGAAACAACCTCAAGTTCATAGTATCAATTCTATTGGAAAAATTCCAACTATCATTATTGGAGGTTTTGAGTTTCCTCTTCCTACTGTCAAGAAAAATATGATATTCTTATTATTGGGGATGTGCATATCCCCGTTGAGATAACCTAGTGTTATTCGAAATTTCTCCGGTTCCATGTTATTCGGAATGAGTTTGTTAACAAGACTTAATCAACCTTGTTAGTGGATTCCTTTTGATGATCATGAGATGGATGAAGTTAGAAGGCACAACCTTGTGTACCCTCTTTTTACTTTCTGTTATTTAGAATAAATAAAGCAAAAATAGTATTTTTTGTCTGTTTTCCTGAATTACCCATGCAAGAAAAAATATCCCAAAAATAAAAGTCCTCCAAATGCCCTGCCAATTTAGTATGATTTTTTCTGGAATATTTGAGAATATTTGGCACTGAGAACACAGCAGGGGGAGCTGGCACCTAGCCACGAGGGTCCAAGGCGCGCCCACCCCTATAGGGCACGCCCCTGCCTCGTGGGCCCATGGTGGCCCCCCTCCACTTATTCCTGCACCCACACACTTCATCTTCCTCCCAAAAAAATCACCATCCAGCTCAAGCACGAGTTCTAGCTCATTTTGCTGCGATTTTCGATCTCCTTGCTCAACGCTCCATTCACAAAACTGCTTTGGGAGATTGTTCCTTGGTATGTGACTCCTCCAATGGTCCAATTAGATTTTGTTCTAGTGCTTTATTCACTGCAAATTTTTGCTGCCTAGGTGACCCTGTTCTTGAGCTTGCATGTCAAATTTATATGGTCCCAGGTAATTCTAATGCATGATATAGGATCTAGGAACTTGTGGGAGTAGTTGCTATCAATTTTATTGAGTTTGATTCACTTTTATTTTGAGTTACTAAAAATTTCAGAAATTTTCAGAAAATGATTAAGAGATTTTTGAGGGGCTCTTCTAGCCAAGGCTCCAAGGACAAACAAGCTAAGGAGAAAGAAAAGGCCAAGTATAATCTTCCTCGTGTGGCAGAAGTACGGCCGTGTGAATGGCCTTGTGATGATTTCTTGAGAGCAGCCGGGATTTATGAAGACGTTTATTCTTTGGCTGATAATGCGGGCCTCACCGACTTCCTCCACAACCGGTTCGAACAATATCTCTTACTCACCAATACTTTCGTTCAAAACTTCTACTATTATCCTAAGAATTCACCTCCTTCAGTAGCTTTTCATTTATATGATGTGGCTAGGGAGATGTCATTACGTGATTTTTGCGCAGTCTGCAGAATACCCTTCGAGGGCAGCTTAGAGGAACCACATCATAAAGATGTGGATGGTTTTATTGATACTGTTACTGTAGGGGAATCAAGGAAGGTTTCCGATGCAAGAATTACTAGCATACATTTTCCTGTTTTACGCTACTTTGCCATATTTTCTAGTCGATGCTTAATTGGTCGCAAAAACTGTGGAAACCTTAGTGTTCCTGATATTATTATTTTGTTCCATGCTTTATTCCGTGATAACTCTTTTAGTATGGGTGCTATTATCGCTAAACGATTAAGCTTGAACCGTACAAAAGGCCCCATCTTTGGAGGTATCTATGTTGCACGCCTTCCTAAACACTTCGAGATACCTATTAGGCATTTTGAGAAAGAAGAAAAATTGCTGCCTCCTACTTTTCTAGATTATAAGAGCATGGTAGCACATGAGTTTACTGTTAACAATGATGATAAGATGCTTCTATATAACCTGAGATTTAATAAGAAACACAATGAGATTATTATCTTGCCTGCGCCCTCTTTGTTTGATTTAACTACAGGCCATTACCTCATCTTGTCGGCGGTCGTTTACGCGCACCGAGGCTAGACATCAGCTCCAAAGCCTGAGCCTTAACCACCACTTGACCCCTATCATCCATCATCTTATCAGTGGGACCCGGAGCAGATCGCCAGCCAGTGGTAGTATGATGACACTCCTCAGTACACCGGGGAGAGTAGCCACGATCCATGGGCATAGACCAACTTAGGCAAAAAGCCTAAGCTTGGGGGAGTACGTATTTCTCACCGACATTACATTCATGTTCACACACACTCATTCTAGTTGTCGGTGCTCATACTTTTTCATTGTACTATCCATGCTAGTTTAATTTCTTTTTCTAGCTTTCTTCTTGTGTGTTTGATAAACCTTAAGAAAAACAAAAATTAGTTAGTTTAATTTCCATGCTTGTAATAGTAATTAAAAGAAAATCCAAAAATATTTCTTGTTCTTCTTTTTGCTTGTTGAGAGCTTTCCCGTGTAAATAGTTTTATTTCTTTTCTTTCCTTTGGGGGTCGAGAGGAGAAGACCATGATGAAAGTGTTTAGTGGCTCTCATATGCATGATTGTTGATTTAACCAAGAGCCCATATTACTTTGTCTTCTCCCTTGAATTGAATGCTTGCAGATTCCAGCTTAGTCCGATGCACGTGCACTATTATTATTATACACACCGTGCAAGTGAAAGGCAACAATGACAATATATGATGGACTGATTGAGATGAGAGAAGCTGGTATGAACTCGACCTCTCTTGTTTTTTGTAAATATGATTCGTTCATCGTTCATGATTCAGCCTATTATGAATAAACATGTTTGCAATGACAATTAGAGATTATAGTTGCCTATGCCATGCTTAATTAGCTAGGAGTTTATAATGGTTTACCTTGCGTGCCAACATGCTATTAAAATGGTTGTGATGTGGTATGATAGGGTCGTATCCTCCTTTGAATGATTCGAGTGACTCAACTTGGCACATGTTCACGCATGTAGTTGAAACAAAATCAACATAGCCTTCATGATATTTATGTTCATGGTGGATTATATCCTACTCATGCTTGCACTCGATGTTGATTAATTTTAATGCATGAACCCCAAATTTATCCCATATGAGTCCACCATACCTTCCTATTGAAGGAAATATGCCCTAGAGGCAATAATAAAGTTATTATTTATTTCCTCATATCATGATAAATGTTTATTATTCATGCTAGAATTGTATTAACCGGAAACATGATACATGTGTGAATACATAGACAAACATATAGTCACTAGTATGCCTCTACTTGACTAGCTCATTAATCAAAGATGGTTATGTTTCCTAACCATAGACATGTGTTGTCATTTGATTAATGGGATCACATCATTAGGAGAATGACGTGATTGACATGACCCATCCCGTTAGCTTAGCACTTGATCGTTTAATATTTTGCTATTGCTTCCTTCATGACTTATACATGTTCCTGTAACTACGAGAATTGTGTAACTCCCGTTTACCGGAGGAACACTTTGGGTACTACCAAAACGTCACAACGTAACTGGGTGATTATAAAGGAGTACTACAGGTGTCTCCGAAGGTACATGTTGAGTTAGCATAATTCGAGATTAGGTTTTGTCACTCCGATTGTCAGAGAGGTATCTCTGGGCCCTCTCGGTAATGCTCATCACCTAAGCCTTGCAAGCATGTAACTAATGAGTTAGTTATAAGATGAAGTATTACAGAACGAGTAAAGAGACTTGTCGGTAACGAGATTGAACTAGGTATTGGATACCGACGATCGAATCTCGGACAAGTAACATACCGATGACAAAGAGAACAACGTATGTTGTTATGCGGTTTGACCGATAAAGATCTTCGTAGAATATGTAGGAACCAATATGGGCATCCAGGTCCCGCTATTGGTTATTGACCAGAGATGTGTCTCAGTCATGTCTACATCGTTCTCGAACCGTAGGGTCCGCACGCTTAAGGTTTCGATGACAATTATATTATGAGTTTATGTATTTTGATGTACCGAAGTTTGTTCGGAGTCCCGGATATGGTCACGGACATGACGAGGAGTCTCGAAATGGTCGAGACATAAAGATTGATATATTGGATGGATATATTTGGACACCGGAAAGGTTCCGGAGAAGTTTGGAGCTCCGGGAGGTTACCGGAACCCCCCGGGAGGTATATGGGCCTTATTGGGCCCATGTAGGAGGAAGGGAGAAGGAGCACGGGAGGGGAGCGCGCCCCCCCAAGCCCAATCCGAATTGGGGAAGGGGGTCAGCCCCCCCTTTCCTTTCTCCTTCCCCCTCTTCCTATTACTACTACTAGTACTACTTCCTAATACTAGTACTCTTTCCTTCCCCCTCCAAATAAGATAAGGAAAAGAGAGGAAACCTACTTGGAGTAGGTTTCCCCCTCCTCATGGCGCCCCCTAGGGCCGCCACCTCCTCCCTCCCTCCTTTATATACGGGGTAGGGGGCACCCTAGAACACACAAGTTGATCATTGATCGTTCCTTAGCCGTGTGCGGTGCCCCCCTCCACGATATTACACCTCGATCATATTGTAGCGGTGCTTAGGCGAAGCCCTGCGACAGGAGAACATCAAGAGCGTCACCACGCCATCGTGCTGACGGAACTCCCCCTCGGAGCCTCTATTGGATTGGAGATCGAGGGTGCGTCATCGAGCTATACGCGTGTCAAGAACTCGGAGGTGCCGGAGTAACGGTGCTTGGATCGGTCGGACCGGGAGGACGTACGACTACTTCCTCTACTTTGCGTCAACGCTTCCGCTTCGGTCTACAAGGGTACATAGACAACACTCTCCACTCGTTGCTGTATCATCACCATGATCTTGCGTGTGCGTAGGAAAATTTTGAAATTACTACGTTCCCCAACAGTGGCATACGAGCCTAGGTTTTTATGGTTTGATGTTATTTGCACGAGTAGAACACAATTGAGTTGTGGGCGATATAAGTCATACTGCTTACCAGCATGTCATACTTTGGTTCAGCGGTATTGTTGGATGAAGCGGCCCGGACCGACATTACGCGACGCTTCGCGAGACTGGTTTTACCGCCGTGCTTTGCACACAGTGACTAGCGGTGTCTGTTTCTCCAACTTTAGTTGAACCGAGTGTAGCTACGCCCGGTCCTTGCGAAGGTTAAAACAGCATCAACTTGACAAACTATCGTTGTGGTTTTGATGCGTGGGTGAGATTGGTTCTTGCTTAAGCCCGTAGCAGCCACGTAAAATTTGCAACAACAAAGTAGAGGACGCCTAACTTGTTTTTGCAGGGCATGTTGTGATGTGATATGGCCAAGATGTGATGCTATATTTTATTGTATGAGATGATCATGTTTTGTAACCGAAGTTATCGGCAATCGCAGGAGCCATATGGTTGTCGCTTATTGTATGAAATGCAAACGCATACTGTAATTGCTTTACTTTATCACTAAGCGGTAGCGATAGTCGAGAAGCAATAGATGGCGTAACGACAACGATGCTACGATGGAGATCAAGGTGTCGCGCCGGTGACGATGGTGATCACGACGGTGCTTCGAAGATGGAGATCACAAGCACAAGATGATGATGGCCATATCATATCACTTATATTGATTGCATGTGATGTTTATCCTTTATGCATCTTATCTTGCTTTGATTGACGGTAGCATTTTAAGATGATCTCTCACTAAATATCAAGAAGTGTTCTCCCTGAGTATGCACCGTTGCGAAAGTTCTTCGTGCTGAGACACCACGTGATGATCGGGTGTGATAGGCTCTACGTTCAAATACAACGGGTGCAAAACAGTTGCACACGCGGAATACTCAGGTTATACTTGACGAGCCTAGCATATACAGATATGGCCTCGGAACACGGAGACCGAAAGGTCGAGCGTGAATCATATAGTAGATATGATCAACATAGTGATGTTCACCATTGAAACTACTCCATCTCACGTGATGATCGGACATGGTTTAGTTGATTTGGATCACGTAATCACTTAGATGACTAGAGAGATGTCTGTCTAAGTGGGAGTTCTTTAGTAATATGATTAATTGAACTTAAATTTATCATGAACTTAGTACCTGATAGTATTTTGCTTGTCTATGTTTGTTTGTAGATAGATGGCTCGTCTTTGTTGTTCCGTTGAATTTTAATGCGTTCCTTGAGAAAGCAAAGTTGAAAGATGATGGTAGCAATTACACGGATTTGGGTCCAGAATCTCGAGGATTATCCTCATTGCTGCACGTAAGAGTTACGCCCCGAAGCACCGCTGGGTGCGAACCTGCTTCTGATGCAACCGACGATGTTAAGAACGTCTGGCGAGCAAAGCCGATGACTACTCTATAGTTCAATGTACCATGCTTTACGGCTTAGAACCGGTCTTCAACGACATTTTGAACGTCATGGAGCATATGAGATGTTCCAGAGTTGAAGTTAATATTTCAAGCAAATGCCCGGATTGAGAGATATGAAGTCTCCAATAAGTTCTATAGCTGCAAGATGGAGGAGAACAGTTCACAAGGTGAACATATACTCAAAATGTCCGGGTATAATAATCACTTGATTCAACCGGGAGTAAATCTTCCGGATGATAGCGTCATTGATGAATTCTCCAATCACGCCACCAAGCTACAAGAGCTTTGTGATGAACTATAATATGCAAGGGATGAACAAGACTATTCGAGCTCTTCGCAATGCTTTGAAAGCATGGAGGTAGAAATCAAAAGGGGCATCAAGTGTTGATGGTCAACAAGACCACTGGTTTCAAGAAAAGGGCAAAGGGAAGAAGAAGGAACTTCAAAAGAACGGCAAACAAGTTGCTGCTCAAGAGAAGAAACCCAAGTCGGACCTAAGCCTGAAATCGAGTGCTTCTCTGCAAGCGATCGACATCGAAAGCGGAACTGCCCCAAGTATTTGGCGGATAAGAAGGATGGCAAAGTGAACAAAGGTATATGTGATATACATGTTATTGATGTGTACCTTACTAATGCTCGCAGAGCACTGGTATTTGATACTGGTTCTGTTGCTAACATTTGCAACTCGAAACAGGGACTACGGATTAAGCGAAGATTAGCTAAGGACGAGGTGATGATGTGCGTGGGAAATGGTTCCAAAGTCGATGTGATCGCGGTCGGCACGCTACCTCTACATCTACCATCGGGATTAGTTTTAGACCTGAATAATTGTTATTTGGTGCCTGCGTTGAGCATGAACATTATATCTAGATCTTGTTTGATGCGAGACGGTTATTCATTTAAATCAGAGAATAATGGTTGTTCTATTTATATGAGTAATATCTTTTATGGTCATGCACCCTTGAAGAGTGGTCTATTTTTATTGAATCTCGATAGTAGTGATACACATATTCATAATGTTGAAGCCAAAAGATGCAGAGTTGATAATGATAGTGCAACATATTTGTGGCACTGCCGTTTAGGTCATATCGGTGTAAAGCGCATGAAGAAACTCCATATTGATGGACTTCTGGAATCACTTGATTATGAATCACTTGGTACTTGCGAACCGTGCCTCATGGGCAAGATGACCAAAACACCGTTCTCCGGATCTATGGAGAGAGAAACAGATTTGTTGGAAATCATACATACAGATGTATGTGGTCCGATGAATGTTGAGGCTCGTGGCGGATATCGTTATTTTCTCACCTTCACAGATGATTTGAGCAGATATGGGTATATCTACTTGATGAAGCACAAGTCTGAAACATTTGAAAAGTTCAAAGAATTTCAGAGTGAAGTAGAAAATCATCGTAACAAGAAAATAAAGTTTCTATGATCTGATCGTGGAGGAGAATATTTGAGTTACGAGTTTGGTTTACATTTGAAACAATGCGGAATAGTTTCGCAACTCACGCCACCTGGAACACCACAACGAAATGGTGTGTCCGAACGTCGTAATCATACTTTACTTGATATGGTGCGATCTATGATGTCTCTTACCGATTTACCGCTATCATTTTGGGGTTATGCTTTAGAGATGGCCGCATTCACGTTAAATAGGGCACCATCAAAATCCGTTGAGACGATGCCTTATGAACTATGGTTTGGCAAGAAACCAAAGTTGTCGTTTCTAAAAGTTTGGGGCTGCGATGCTTATGTGAAGAAACTTCAACCAGATAAGCTCGAACCCAAATCGGAGAAATGTGTCTTCATAGGATACCCAAAGGAGACTATTGGGTACACCTTCTATCACAGATCTGAAGGCAAGATTTTCGTTGCTAAATTCGGATCCTTTCTAGAGAAGGAGTTTCTCTCGAAAGAAGTGAGTGGGAGGAAAGTAGAACTTGATGAGATAATCTGTATCTACTCCTTGTTGGAAAGTAGTTCATCACAAGAACCGGTTCTGTGACAACTACACCAATTAGTGAGGAAGCTAATGATATTGATCATGAAACTTCAGATCAAGTTTCTCTCGAACCTCGTGAGGTGTACCAGAGTAAGATCCGCACTGAGTGGTACGAAAATCCTATTCGGAAGTCATGTTACTAGACCATGATGAACCTACGAACTATGAGGAAGCAATGATGAGCCCAGATTCCGCAAAATGGCTAGAGGCCATGAAATCTGAGATGGGATCCATGTATGAAAACAAAGTATGGACTTTGGTTGACTTGCCCGATGATCGGCAAGCCATTGAGAATAAATGGATCTTTAAGAAGAAGACTGACGCTGATGGTAATGTTACTGTCTACAAAGCTCGACTTGTTGCAAAAGGTTTTCGACAAGTTCATGGGGTTGACTATGATGAGACTTTCTCACCCGTAGCGATGCTTAAGTCTGTCCGAATCATGTTGGCTATTGCTGCATTTCATGATTATGAAATTTGACAAATGGATGTCAAGACTGCATTCTTGAATGGATTTCTAGAAGAAGAGTTGTATATGATGCAGCCTGAAGGTTTTGTTGATCCAAAAGGTGCTGACAAAGTTTGCAAGCTCCAACGTTCCATTTATGGACTGGTGCAAGCATCTCGGAGTTGGAATAAACGTTTTGATAGTGTGATCAAAGCATATGGTTTTATCTGAGACTTTTGGAGAAGCTCAGATTTACAAGAAAGTGAGTGGGAGCTCAGAGCATTTCTAGTTTTATATGTTGATGACATATTATTAATTGGAAATGATATAGAATTTCTGGATAGCATAAAGGGATACTTGAATAAAAGTTTTTCAATGAAAGACCTCGGTGAAGCTGCTTACATATTGGGCATCAAGATCTATAGAGATAGATCAAGACGCTTAATAGGACTTTCACAAAGCACATACCTTGACAAAATTTTGAAAAAGTTCAAAATGGATCGAGCAAAGAAAGGATTCTTGCCTGTGCTACAAGGTGTGAAGTTGAGTCAAACTCAATGCCCGACCACAAGCAGAAGATAGAGAGAAATGAAAGATGTTCCTATGCTTCAGCCATAGGCTCTATCATGTATGCAATGTTGTGTACCAGACCGACGATGCTTAGCAATAAGCTTGGCGGTAGGTACCAAAGTAATCCAGAGTGGATCATCGGACAGCGGTCAAGAACATCCCAAATACGAAAAGGACTAAGGATATGTTTCTCGTATATGGAGGTGACAAAGAGCTAGTCGTAAATGGTTACGTCGATGCAAGCTTTGACATTGATCCGGACGATTCTAAATCGCAGACCGGATACGTGTTTTTATTAAACGGTGGAGCTGTAAGTTGGTGCAGTTCTAAACAAAGCGTCGTGGCGGGATCTACATGTGAAGCGGAGTACATAGCTGCTTCTGAAGCAGCAAATGAAGGAGTCTGGATGAAGGAGTTCATTTCCGATCTAGGTGTCATACCTAGTGCATCGGGACCAATGAAGATCTTCTGTGACAATACGGGTGCAATTGCCTTGGTAAAGGAATCCAGATTTCACAAGAGGACCAAGCACATCAAGAGACGCTTCAATTCCATTTGGGACCAAGTCCAAGTGGGAGACATAGAGATTTGCAAGATACATACGGATCTGAATGTTGCGACCCGCTGACTAAGCCTCTCTCACGAGCAAAACATGATCAGCACCAAGACTCCATGGGTGTTAGAATCATTACTATGTAATCTAGATTATTGACTCAAGTGCAAGTGGGAGATCAAGGAAATATGCCCTAGAGGCAATAATAAAGTTATTATTTATTTCCTCATATCATGATAAATGTTTATTATTCATGCTAGAATTGTATTAACCGGAAACATGATACATGTGTGAATACATAGACAAACATATAGTCACTAGTATGCCTCTACTTGACTAGCTCATTAATCAAAGATGGTTATGTTTCCTAACCATAGACATGTGTTGTCATTTGATTAATGGGATCACATCATTAGGAGAATGAGGTGATTGACATGACCCATCCGTTAGCTTAGCACTTGATCGCTTAGTATTCTCGCTATTGCTTCCTTCATGACTTATACATGTTCCTAACTATGAGAATTGTGTAACTCCGTTTACCGGAGGAACACTTTGGGTACTACCAAACGTCACAACGTAACTGGGTGATTATAAAGGAGTACTACAGGTGTCTCCGAAGGTACATGTTGAGTTAGCATAATTCGAGATTAAGTTTTGTCACTCCGATTGTCGGAGAGGTATCTCTAGGCCCTCTCGGTAATGCTCATCACCTAAGTCTTGCAAGCATATAACTAATGAGTTAGTTATAAGATGAAGTATTACAGAACGAGTAAAGAGACTTGTCGGTAACGAGATTGAACTAGGTATTGGATACCGACGATCGAATCTCGGACAAGTAACATACCGATGACAAAGGAACAACGTATGTTGTTATGCGGTTTGACCGATAAAGATCTTCGTAGAATATGTAGGAACCAATATGGGCATCCAGGTCCCGCTATTGGTTATTGACCGAGATGTGTCTCACCATGTCTACATCGTTCTCGAACCGTAGGGTCCGCACGCTTAAGGTTTCGATGACAATTATATTATGAGTTTATGTATTTTGATGTACCAAGTTTGTTCGAGTCCGGATATGATCACGGACATGACGAGGAGTCTCGAAATGGTCGAGACTTGATATATTGGACGGATATATTTGGACACCGGAAAGGTTCCGGAGAAGTTTGGAGCTCCGGGAAGTTACCGGAACCCCCCGGGAGGTATATGGGCCTTATTGGGCCCATGTAGGAGGAAGGAGAAGGAGACGGAGGGGGCGCCCCCAAGCCCAATCCGAATTGGGGAAGGGGGCCGGCCCCTTTTCCTTTCTCCTTCCCCCTCTTCCTATTACTACTACTAGTACTACTTCCTAATACTAGTACTCTTTCCTTCCCCTCCAAATAAGATAAGGAAAGAGAGGAAACCTACTTGGAGTAGGTTTCCCCCTCCTCATGGCGCGCCTAGGGCGGCCACCTCCTCCCTCCCTCCTTTATATACGGGGTAGGGGGCACCCTAGAACACACAAGTTGATCATTGATCGTTCCTTAGCCGTGTCGGTGCCCCCTCCACGATATTACACCTCAATCATATTGTAGCGGTGCTTAGGTGAAGCCCTCGACAGAGAACATCAAGATCGTCACCACGCCGTCAGGTCTTGACGGAACTCCCCTCGAGCCTCTACTGGATTGGAGATCGAGGTGCGTCATCGAGCTGTCGCGCGTGTCAAGAACTCGGAGGTGCCGGAGTAACGGTGCTTGGATCGGTCGGACCGGGAGGACGTACGACTACTTCCTCTACGTTGCGTCAACGCTTCCGCTTCGGTCTACAAGGGTACATAGACAACACTCTCCCCTCGTTGCTGTATCATCACCATGATCTTGCGTGTGTGTAGGAAAATTTTGAAATTACTACGTTCCCCAACACCTATATGCGGTATTTACCTGCCGTTCAAAGTAAATTTGTATGTGCCGAACTCCAAACATTCAAATGAAATTCCGTTTTGTATGCTCGAGCAGCTCATGTATCAACTAGGGCTGTCTATATATTCCATGCTAGGTGGGTTATTCTCAAGAGGAGTGGACTCCGCTCCTCATTCACGAGAAAATGGCTAGTAACCGGGATGCCCAGTCCCATGATCAAAAGATCAAATCAAATCAAAATAATTAAACAAAACTCCCCTAGGATTGTTGCTAGTTGGAGGCACCCATTGTTTCAGGCAAGCCATGGATTGATGCTTGTTGGTGGTGGGGGAGTATAAACTTTACCATTCTGTTTGGGAACCGCCTATAATATGTGTAGCATGGAAGATATCAAGATCTCCTAGTTGTTATATTGACAGTGAAAGTATACCGCTCAAAATGTTATTCATCTCTATTTTAAAATCGAGCTTTGGCACCTCTACAAATCCCTGCTTCCCTTTGCGAAGGGCCTATCTATTTACTTTTATGTTGAGTCATCACCCTCTTATTAAAAAGCACCCGCTGGAGAGCACCGCTGTCATTTGCATGCATTACTATTAGTTTATATTGGGTATGACTTGACTGGATCTCTTTTAGCATGAATTACAATGTTTAGTCAGTCCTTGATCTTTAAAGGTGCTCTGCATTTATGTTTTGCGGTCTTCGAAAGGGCTAGCGAGATACCATCTTGTTATATCATATTATGATTGTTTTGAGAAAGTGTTGTCATCTGAGATTTATTATTATTGCTCGCTAGTTGATTATGCCATTGATATGGGTAAACATGAGACCTAAATGTTATTGTGAATATGGTTAGTTCATTATCTTTGCTGAAAACTTGAATGCTGGCTTTACATATCTACAACAACAAGAGCAAATAGAGTTTGTAAAAGTTTTTCTTTATCACTTTCAGTTTGTCAACTGAATTGCTTGAGGACAAGCAAAGGTTTAAGCTTGGGGGAGTTGATACGTCTCCGTCGTATCTACTTTTCCAAACACTTTTTCCCTTCTTTTGGACTCTAACTTGCATGATTTGAATGGAACTAACCCGGACTTACGCTGTTTTCAGCAGAACTACCATGGTGTTATTTTTGTGTAGAGATAAAAGTTCTCGGAATGACCTAAAAATCCACGGAGCAACTTTTCAGATTTAATAAAAAATACTGGCGAAAGAAATAGCGTAAGGGGGCCCACACCCTGTCCACGAGGGTGGGGGCCGCCCCCTCCCCCTGGGCACGCCTCCTGCCTCGTGGGCCCCATGGACAACCACCGACCTCACTCCAACTCCATATATTTGCTTTCGCGGAGAAAAAATCAGAGAGAAAGTTTCATCACGTTTTACATTACGGAGCCGCCGCCAAGCCCTAATCTCTCTCGAGAGGGCTGATCTGGAGTCTGTTCGGGGCTCCGGAGAGGGGGATTCGTCGCTGTCATCATCATCAACCATCCTCCATCACCAATTTCATGATGCTCACCGCTGTGCATGAGTAATTCCATCATAGGCTTGCTGGACGGTGATGCGTTGGATGAGATTTACCATGTAATCAAGTTATTTTTGTTAGGGTTTGATCCCTGGTATCCACTATGTTCTGAGATTGATGTTTCTATGACTTTGCTATGTTTAATGCTTGTCACTAGGGCTCGAGTGCCATGATTTCAGATATGAACCTATTATGTTTTCATGAATACATGAGTGTTATTGATCCTATCTTGCAAGTTATAGTCACCTACTACGTGTTATGATCCGACAAACTCCGGAGTGACAATATCCGGGACACTTCCCGGTGATGACCGTAGTTTGAGGAGTTCATGTATTCACTAAGTGTTAATGCTTTGGTCCGGTACTCTATTAAAAGGAAGCCTTAATATCCCTTAGTTTCCATTAGGACCCCGCTGCCACGGGAGGGTAGGACAAAAGATGTCATGCAAGTTCTTTTCCATAAACACATATGACTATATTCAGAATACATGCCTACATTACATTGATGGACTGGAGCTAGTTCTGTGTCCCCCTATGTTATAACTATTACATGAGGAATCGCATCCGACATAATTATCCATCACTGATCCAATGCCTATGAGATTTTCACATATTGTGCTTTGCTTATTTACTTTATCGTTGCTACTGTTACAATTACTACAAAACTGCTACCGTTACTTTTATCACTATTACTGTTACTTCCATACTACGTTGCTACTAAAAACTTTGCTGCAGATACTAAGTTATCGAGGTGTGGTTGAATTGACGACTCAACTACTAATTCTTGAAAATATTCTTTGGCTCCCCTTGTGTCGAATCAATAAATTTGGGTTGAATACTCTACCCTCGAAAACTGTTGCGATCCCCTATACTTGTGGGTTATCAATACCCCAAGACAAAGGTTTTTTCCCCAACAAGAAAAAAGGCAAGGACAAGCTTCAAGAGGAGATTGATGCATTTGAAGAAGCTCCCAAGGCCTTGGTCAAGTGGGTTCCCAAGACTACATCAAGTTCTACTTCATCAAGTTCTACTACAACCCCAAGGATTCCCATCAAGATGATGTGGATCCCAAAGAAGAAGAAATAGAGAGTTCTTGAGGGTGACTCCGCCAATATACTTCACTCATATCATTTTGGCAAGGACAAGTGCAATCAACTTCCACATCTTGCACTAGTTCAAGGAGTCACAAACCCTCTTGTTGGTAAGACAAGGGACAAGGTAACATAATGCTTTCATGGACATCATCTTGTGTGTGCATCACTCTATGTCTATGGATATCCTTGTTTGTTCCTTGTGGGACTAACCTGTATAGGTATTGAAAGTGCAACTCACTCCAATGGATTGCTCCATATGATCTACATCGACATTGAGCATCCACATCTTCAACACCTACATGAAGTCATCATCGAAAAAACCCAAGGTTAGTTCATCCCTCTTAGGGGGGATCTCACATCTAGGGGGAGCTTTACTCTAAAGAATTGAGCTAAAGCAACTCTAATGGTGTGAACACAACAATGCTTTATGTAAAAGTGGTAACCCCACTTGTGCTTAAACGATGAGTATGACCTATGATCAAATGTTCTCATTTGACTCCTAAGTCAATATACTCATATATCGATGACCTAGTCATCGCCAATTGTTTGATAGATGCTAGAATTGGTTGTGCATGCTTTGCCACATATTTCATTTGCCACTTTATTGTGTGAGCACGTCATTTGCATATTTTACTCATTCGAGGACATCCACTTGTTGTTTTGATTGTTTGGTTTCTTTTCTTTTTCCAAGTGGATGGACAAGAATGCCTAAGAACCTTCTCTAGCTATCTATGCTTTTCTCGTCTCAAACTCTATTCATGCTACATCACAAAGTTTGATCAAGTCAGATTCGAACCACTCTGTGTGAGGAGCACTTGGAGTTCCTGATTTGTCATAGACTTAAACTTCCAAAACCTCTTTGTGCATTTCGGTCTGACGGAGACATCCATTTCGGTCACACCGAGTTCACTAAGTTGATCTAGGTTTTCATCTCCGTGCAACTGATTTGAACACTTCGGTCACACCGAGTTGCAAAGAACCGCTATGATTCGCAATCTCGGTGCCACCGAGTTGTTCCACTCGGTCACACCGACAGGGTCGGGATATAAATACCCACGGGTGACATTTTCGAAATTACTTCAAAACTTCTTAGCCCGCGCGTGTCCTGCTCTGACTTCTTGGGTCTCTGGATCGTCTCCTTGCTGCCAACGACCTCCCGTCGTTGGATTCTGCCGCCGTCGACGGATTCTGCTCCGCCGTCGCCGCCGTAGCAAACACTCGCCGCTCTGGGGTATGTGTTAAACCCCTTGTGCTATCTTTTTCACTCCGATTCATAGCACAAGGACAATGCCTTACTTCTTGCCACGAATGAGATTAATATATCTAGCCAAATCTTCCTTAGGTCTAAATTGATTCGAAAATTTTAGGGTTAGCCCTCCGCAGAACTCATCTCGGACCGACCGAAATGTAGAAATCGGTCTCACCGATTCGGCTTAGGCCATTGCACTTGCGCTTTTTGGTCTGACCGAAATGTGCAAATCGGTGTGACCAAGTTCAGGATTCTGTGAAACCCTAGCAATCTCGGTACCACCGAACTGTGACTAGTTTAGGTTCCAAGTATTGCTTCGGTATCACCAAGTTTGTCAATTCGGTAGCTCTGAGATCACTTCTGTAGATAACTAAAACTAATCTTTTTGACTCAATTTGTTTTGCAAAACCTCTGTACTTTGTGATGCTCATCTACTCTACCTCATCTACAACCTATTCACAGGGTCTTCTGACAGTTTGCCTGCAAGATGTCTGACCAGAGTGACAGCCAAAACAGGTCTGAACAGCCAGGACAAATGAGTGAGGGCACTAGTCCCTCCAGCAGCTATGATGAGGGCAGCAGGAGCACACCTAGTAACTTGCCCAAGGAAGCTACTAGAACAAGGAAGAAGAGAACTTCTGATTCAGAGGATGAAGACTATGTTGAAGCTGATGATGAGGCCACTTCCAAGAAGAAGGTGGTGAAGAAATAATTTGGCACTGCTGCATCAACTAGGCCACGCATGAACAAGAAGGCACCTGCCAGGAGAGTGCCTACATCCAAGCCAAGGAAGGTTGCCACAGGTGAAACTATGAAGTTCACCATTGAATCCGAAGAAGAGGCAGCTGGTGAGGACAAGAAAAATAAGAGGGCAAGAACAACAACTACCAAAGTGCTTGGAAAGTACATAATGGTAAGATCAGATGATGAAGAGGAAGAGGATGCTGCTCCAGCACCTAAGGCACAGAAGCTAATGGGAGATGCTGTAAAGTCAGGGGCTGCTGCTAAGCCCAAAACTGCTCCCAAAGCTGCTGCTCCAGTTCCCAAGACTACACCCAAGAGGAGTACCAGGAACATACCTGCTGAGGAGAAGAACAAGGCCCCAAAGCTTCTAACACAAGAAGAGGAAGTCAAGCCAGTGCTAAGAAAGCTAAAGCCCAAGATCCCAGATCATAATGATGAACATCCTGTTGCAGAGGATATGAGAATCAGGAAGGATGCAGGACTCAGATAGTGGAGAAAGGCTGACCCATATGCTGTCAGGAAGAGAACTACTGTGGATTACAGGTTCCACACAAAGGAACAACAAGATTTCTATGAGATAATCCTGCTTGACAAGAAGCCCATAGTGTGTGGCATGAGATGGATGGACTGGACCTACATAAGAGAGAATGAAGAGCACTTCCCAGGTGTTTATGACAGCTTCAAGGCATGTGAAGTTGACAAGTTTGTTGGCCAAAAGCTGACTAAGTGGAATGATGAGCTGATCATGCAATTCTATTCAACTTTCTATCCAGATGGCAAAATTGTGTGAATGTCAGAGGGTACAAGGTACCAATCTACAATTGATGAGTGGGATAGATTGATCAATGCCGCAGAGGCTTATGAAGATGACTTGGATGTCTATGCCAAGAAGAAGAAGGATCACAACTCAATGGCCAGCATGTACAAGGAGATACCTAATGCAGACCTGGAGACTCACAAGTTTGGCTCTGTGAAGCACTTACTGTCAGGGCTGCCAACAATCAATACTATTCTAAGGCACACTCTGTTGCCAAAATCAGGAGATCACAGAATGATCAGAGGACACTCCATCAACTTGCTGCATATATTTGATGCCCCTCAAAAGTTCAAAGTGATGAGTCTGATTGTGGAAACAATCAAGAGGACAGCTGCAGATCAGAAGAGATCTTGTGGGTATGCTCCACAAATTCAGGTACTCATCAACTCCAAGATGGGCACAGGCACATATTTGTTGGACAAGGAGCATTTACCCCTCAAGCCAGACTTTGAGGACAACATTGTTGTTATGAATGAAGAAGATCCATCATCTGTGCAAGCACATGAGAAGAGAGAGAAGGCAAGGGCAGAGAAAGTTGCAAAGATGCCAACAGCTGAAGAGACATCTCAAGTATTCTTGAAGAGCAAGCAAGATCATCTTGGATATCTGATCGCCTCCACCTTGAGGATTGAGAAGGGCTTGGCCACCTTGACTCAAAACCAGGAGATCTTGGAGAGGATCATTGAGCAAACATTCTATGATCTTGATGTCAAGGTAACTGAGATCCAGCCAGTAGTTGGGAAACTTCAGGAGGAAGTGGAGGAGAATAAGGGCAAGTCTACTACAGATGCTTTCACTAGAGTGCCCAGGAGTCAGAGGTCTGCTGCAGTGCCTGTCCCAGACACAGGAGCCACTACATCTGCACCAACAGCCACAGCTTCAGCGCCACCAGCTCCAACAGCCACTCCACCAGCTCCAACCACATCTACAGATGCTTTCGTCCTTGGAGTCATCTCTACACCACCTCATGAAGACTAAGCCTGAGAGACGCATATCACTATCATATTTTTTTAACTTTTTGGTACTTGTTGCCAAAGGGGGAGAAATATGTATAGATCATAGTCTTTGAGAGAGAGAGAGTGTGTTGTTTTGTCTCTCTTTGCATTTCATTTGCTTGAACTTTATTGTGTGTTTGCTTGATACATTATGTCTTTTGTGAGATACTTGGATGATCATGTGTTTGATCATATGCTACTTTAATGTGTGCTTGAATGATATATCCTTCATATCCATTTATGATCATTCACTTTGCTTGGTGATGAGTGCGTGTGATCAATTATTATCATTTTGAGCGCTCCACCAAGATGTATGTGACATGGAAGAGTGACCCATCATCCTAACACATTGTGCATTTGCAGTCCGAAGCAAATTTTAAATAATGCACAATTTTAGGGGGAGCTCTAGTTTGTCACATACTTCTCAAAGCGACAATGTAGTTCGATCTTATTATCATTTATCGAAGCTTTGATCTATATGTTGTCATCAATTACCAAAAAGGGGGAGATTGAAAGTGCAACTACCCCTGGGTGGTTTTGGTAATGATTAACAACATATAGCTCATTGAACTAATGCCTTTAAAGGATAAATATTTCAGGAAAGTTCAATGATTGGCATGGCATGGATAAGGAATGTGGACCCCTCAAAATGGTAAGGACAAAGGATTGGCTCAAGCTCAAAGCTCAGGACTCTACATTTTCTATTTTAGTGATCCAAGATCACATTGAGTCTATAGGAAAGCCAATACTATTAAAAGGGGATGCGGTGTTGCTTAATGGCTAGCTTGCTCAAAATGCTTAGTGATATGCTCCATAGCCCTCAACCACTTTCTCATATCCACATCTATCCCAAACCAAAAGTCAAACTTGGCCCCACCGATTTGATCCATCCGGCGCTACCGAGTTCATTTGACATAGTCACTGCCAGAAACCCTAGTCTTTTCGGTCTCACCGATAGGGATCTCGGTCTCACCGAGATGGGGTTGCAAACTCTCTGTTTCCCTTCGTAACGTCTCGATCTAACCGAGATAGCGATCGGTCCCACCGAGTCTGCAATGTAAACTCTCTGTTTCCCTTTCGTAACGCTTCGGTCCCACTGAGACGAGCGAATCTGTCCCACCGAGTTTGCCTGACCAACTCTCTATTTGCTTATTACCAAAGTCGGTCCAACCGAGTTTGAGTAATCGGTCTAACTGAGATTACGTCATGCCCTAACCCTAATGATATCGGTCCCACCGAGATGACATGTCGGTCCCACCGAAATTGCCTAACGGTCACATATGCACTGAATCGGTCCGACCAATTTTTCTGATTCGGTCCCACCAAGTTTGGTATAATGTGTGTAACGGTTAGTGAGGGAGTCCTAGACTAGGGGGTGTCCGGATAGCCGGACTATCATCATCGGCCGGACTCCAAGACTATGAAGATACAAGATTGAAGACTTCGTCCCGTGTCCGGATGGGACTTTCCTTGGCGTGGAAGGCAAGCTTGGCGATCTGGATATGTAGATCTCCTACCATTGTAACCGACTCTGTAACCCTAGCCCTCTCCGGTGTCTATATAAACCGGAGGGTTTTTAGTCCGTAGGACAACAACCATTACAACAATCATACCATAGGCTAGCTTCTAGGGTTTAGCCTCCTTGATCTCGTGGTAGATCCACTCTTGTACTACCCATATCATCAATATTAATCAAGCAGGAGTAGGGTTTTACCTCCATCAAGAGGGCCCAAACCTGGGTAAAAACATCGTGTCCCTTGTCTCCTGTTACCATCCGCCTAGACGCACAGTTTGGGACCCCCTACCCAAGATCTGCCGGTTTTGACACCGACATTGGTGCTTTCATTGAGAGTTCCTCTGTGTCGTCACCGATAGGCTTGATGGCTTCTTCAATCAACAACAACGCAGACCTGGGTGAGACTTTTTTCCCCGGATAGATCTTCGTATTCGGCGGCTTCGCACTGCGGGCCAATTCACTTGGCCATCTGGAGCAGATCGAAAGCTACGCCCCTGGCCATCAGGTCAGATTTGGGAGCCTAAACTTCATGGTGGATATCCGCGGAGACTTGATCTTCGATGGATCTGAGCCGCAACCGAGCGGGCCGCACTGTGACGATGGGCATGATCTAGCTCTACCGCCGGACAGTACCTTGGAGGCCGCACACGAATCCACTCCGTCCCATAGTCCGGAGCCGATTGCGCAGATCGAGGACGGGTGGCTGGACACCACCTCGGGGGCTGCAACTTCTGCGGCGATAGAGCCGAACACTGACCTCGTCCCTTATAAAGCTCGTGACTCCGAGGTGCCGGACTCCCTGCCGGACTCCAAACCTCCTGCGCCCCCGCCGATCGAATCTGATTGGGCGCCGATCATGGAGTTCACTGCTGCGGACATCTTTCAGCACTCACCCTTTAGCGACATCCTAAATTCGCTAAAGCATCTCTCGCTATCCGGAGAGCCCTGGCCGGACTACGACCAGGATGGTTGGGATGCGGACGACGAAGAAATTCAAAGCCCACCCACCACCCACTTTGTAGCCACTGTCGACGATCTAACCGACATGCTAGACTACGACTCCGAAGACATCGACGGTATGGACGACGATGCCAGAGACGATCAAGAACCAGCGCCTACAGGGCACTGGAAGACCACCTCGTCATACGACATATACATGGTGGACACCCCAAAAGATGGGGACGGCGAAGAAGCAGCGGAGGCAGATTCCTTAAAGAAACAGCCCAAGTGCCGACGTCAGCGGCGCCGCTCTAAACCCCGCCACAGCAAGAATGGAGATTTTGGCACAGGAGATAATAACACCCCAGAGAGTGCCGAAGACAACCCCCTCCAGCAAGATTCAGCGTAGGAGGATGCAGAAGCAAGCCCTCACGAGAGAGCGGCAGACGAAGAGGTCGAGGATGATAATTACATACCTCCCTCCAAAGACGAGGCAAGCCTCGACGACGACGAATTCGTCGTGCCTGAGGATCCCGTCGAACAAGAGCGTTTCAAACGCAGGCTAATGGCCACGGCAAACAGCCTAAAGAAAAAGCAGCAACAGCTTCAAGCTGATCAAGACCTGCTGGCCGATAGATGGACCGAGGTCCTCGCGGCCGGAGAGTATGATCTCGAACTCCCCTCCAAAAGCTACCCAAAACGCAAGTTGCTCCCCCGACTAGAGGAGGAAGCATACAAACCTTCATCACCAGCGCACAATACGGCAGACCGACCACCTCGTGGCCACGACAGAGAGGCACCCAGGCCCTCCATCAAGACCGTACCCCGGCATCGCTCGAAAAGTACGAAGCCACGGGGGAACGCGTCGGACTTGCGGGATATATTGGAGGACAAGGCAAGACAATCCAGATCTATCTATGGATCACATGGGCACCCCACGACCCACGACGAATACCGTCGTGCCGAATACAGCAACTCCGGCCGGGCCGAACACAGCAGACAACGCTCTCTTGTGCTACGTCGTGACATTGCTCAATACAGAGGCGCCGCACACCCACTATGCTTCACAGACGAAGTAATGGATCATCAAATCCCCGAAGGGTTTAAACCCGTTAACATTGAATCTTACGATGGCACAACAGACCCCGCGGTTTGGATCGAGGATTATCTCCTTCATATCCATATGGCCCGCGGTGACGATCTCCATGCCATCAAGTATCTCCCACTAAAGCTTAAAGGACCAGCTCGGCATTGGCTTAACAGCTTGCCCGCAGAATCAATTGGGTGTTGGGAGGACCTGGAAGCCGCATTCCTCGACAACTTCCAGGGCACATATGTGCGACCACTAGACGCCGATGACCTAAGCCACATAATTCAACAGCCAGACGAATCGGCCAGGCAATTATGGACATGGTTCTTAACAAAGAAAAATCAAATCATCGACTGTCCGGATGCAGAGGCCCTCGCAGCCTTCAAACATAACATCCGCGACGAATGGCTGGCCCGGCACCTAGGATAGGAAAAGCCGAAATCCATGGCAGCCCTCACATCATTAATGACCCGCGTCTGTGCGGGAGAGGATAGCTGGCTAGCTCGCAGCAACAACCTCAGTAAAAATACTGGCAGTCCGGATACTAAGGACCACAACGGCAGGTCGCGTCGAAGCAAAAACAAACGCCGCGTTAACGGCGACAACAATGAGGATACGGCAGTCAACGCCGGATTCCGAGGCTCTAAACCCGGTCAGCGGAAGAAGCCATTCAAAAGAACCACTCCGTGTCCGTCCAATTTGGACCGAATACTCGACCGCTCTTGCCAGATACATGGCACCCCCGAAAAACCAGCTAACCACACCAACAGATATTGTTGGGTATTCAAGCAGCGAGCAAGTTAATTGCGAAAACAATGACAAGGGGCTGCACAAATGATGACGAGGAAGAGACCCGCCGCGAACAATAGAGGACGAAGGGCTTCCCCCACAAATGTGGACGGTAAACATGATATACGCAAACCATATACCCAAGAGGGAGCGAGCGTGCACTAAGGGGCGATATGCGATGGAGCGATCGCCCGAAGTTCAATCCATGGTCCTCTTGCCCGATCACTTTCGATCGAAGAGACCATCCGACCAAGATCCGCCATGCGGATTCGCCGCGTTGGTTTTAGACCCAATCGCCGATGGATTCCACCTCACGAGAGTCCCGATGGACGGCGGCAGAGCTGAACCTGCTTTATCGGATACAAAGGCGCAAGATGGGCATAGACCCCTCAAGGATTAAACCTACAAAGACGACCTTCAAAGGCGTCATACCAGGTGTCGAGGCCAATTGTACAGGCTCAGTCACACTGGAAGTGGTCTTCGGATCCCCGGACAATTTCCGAAGCGAGGAGTTAATCTTCGACATAGTCCCGTTCCGCAGTGGCTATCACGCTCTGCTCGGACAAACCGCGTTGGCAAAGTTCAATGCGGTGCCGCATTATGCATACCTAAAGCTCAAGATGCCAGGCCCTCGTGGAGTCATCATGGTCAATCGAAATACGGAACGCTCCCTCCGAACGGAGGAACATACAGCGGCTCTCGCGGCAGAAGTACAGAGCAACCTTCTAAGACAATTTTCGAGTCCGGCCGTTAAACGACCGGACACGGCCAAATGCGCCCGGAGCAACATCAATCAACACCACCTGGCACGTTCCAAGCTTGCGTAGCAATGCGGCCCCAACCCCAGCCCTCGCATGATTGTAAGACCAGCTTCCCGCGTACATCATTACACTCTGGAGATACCATGGGCATAGGGGGAGGGGCACGACCACAACAGACCCAGAGTGCGGCTCGACCACACCAGGGGCTCCCAAGTGTGTCGCTCTTTTTATTTTTATTTTTATTTTCCTTCTTTTTATACACAGGACTCCTCACACGGAGGCTCTGTCCGTGGCGAACTGCGCCGAACTCACGATGCAACAGCCAGGGAGGTACAAAGGTTGCGACGAACACTCAGGTGGTCTCCATTACGAGCATTAAATTTGTTAAATACACCATTCCGCAGCCTACCCCTGGAGGGGGACACGCTTAATTAGTCCAATCCCTTGCTTACCGCACTATTTGTATCGCTCTGTGCTAATAGCAGAATTTCTTGAATAAACAATGCAGCACTTTTTGCTTATAATTGCATTACGTTATATATATGTTCATCAATGACATCTCGCATCCTTATATTTTGGTACGGACGAATACACCAGGGGCTTATGTTCCCCGCATTATGGTGTGATAAGTCCGAACACTTTCACAAGTGCGGCACCTCAACTTATAGCATTATATGAATCGGCTCAATCATGTCTTGGGTCAATAGTTGGGTTTGCCTGGCTCCCATGTTTTGGTACCTTACGCTCGCTCATCGGCTAAGGTAGCACCGGAGAACCACTATGATTGCGCCCGGTTGAGCTGGGCGAGCGCCTCGATGGAAAAGCTAAAACGATGTCATGATAAGGCGAGAGACTGGTCGCTGCTCAAGAGGTCTTTTCGAGTCCCTAAAGAGTTATGCCGCTTCAAGCGAAGAACCGGATAATGTCCGCCAAGGCGTGATAGCGCCCGAACTCGGTCTTCCGAATACTAGGGGCTTCGCCGAAATTTAAAATTATAGAATTCTATGGCTAAGTGAGAGTGTTCAAGCATTATAAGTCCGGTTGCCTTGTTCGTTGTGTTGAGCGCCTCCCTAGATGGACCCAAAAATGGGAACAAGAGTGCTCAAGTTTATCCTGAACACCCCAGCACTCGTGGCATGGGGGCTGAAGCCGACAACTTGCCATCTCTCAGATTTAATAAACGGCCGCACAGAAGGTAATATTTTAAATCAAACAAGCGTTGCTTAGCGCACATGAACAATGTTTTCAGCGCACAGGATAACACATGGCGAGTCTACTCAATAATTACATCTCTGGGGCACTCATCCGCAATCTTGCGGGCACCCTTCAGGACAGTCTTATAGTACATCTCGGGCATACGATACTCTTTGCCCGGCGGCGGCGCGTCCGTCAGGAGCCTCTCTGCATCCAGCCTGCCCCAATGCACCTTTTTGGGCTGGGGCCCGACGGCACCTTCAATACAAAGTGAGCACTTGATGACCTCCACCGAGGGCACGATCCACCAGCCCGCCGACGAGGCAAGTAGCTCCTGTGCATGGCCTCTCCAGGCCACAGCCGGACTATGAGGCCCTTCATGGCCTGCTCGGCTACCTTGTGGAGCTCGACCAGCTGTTTCATCTGGTCGCTAGGGGGCACCGGATGGCCGGCCTCAGCGTACTGAGACCAGAAGACCTTCTCCGTTGAGCTCTCCTCCTCGGCTCGGTAGAATGCGGCGGCATCGGACACGCTGCGAGGCAGATCTGCAAACGCCCCTGGAGAGCTCCGAATTCGGGTAAGTAATAGGTAATTTACATTCACATGCTTGCTTTGCATGAAAAATGCCTTACCCGCCGCTATTTTCTTCACCGCCTCAATCTCCTGGAGGGCTTTATGGGCCTCGGCCTTAGCGGCTTTGGCACTTTCGAGAGCCGAGGCAAGCTCGGACTCTCGAGTCTTTGAGTCGCGCTCCAAACTCTCATGCTTTTCCATGAGAGCCTGGAGCTCTTGCCGCACCTCCGCCACCCGCGCCTCCTACTTCTCTTGCTCTGCCCGCTCATGTCAAGATTATGCTCGGCCGTGGACACAGCCTCCTTCAGGGTTGCCACCTCGTTCGTGGCCCCTGAAGTACCCACGTTATCCTTGTTATTTTTGTCGCAACCTAAATCCTTTTCTGTAAGGTAAAAATTCAAGGCGGTGTTACTCACCTTCTTTGTCCTTGAGTTGCTTCTTGGCACAGCCGAGCTCTTGCTCGGACCGCTCGAGGTCCTTCTTCAAAGCACCAACCTCCGCAGTCAGTGCGGCAGAGTTCAGCAGCGCAGCCTGCAAACCCATATTGACATATTTTTTAGCAACCCTGCGTATATCTTTTTTAGATCCTCAGTTCGGCTTTTCTTTCCGAACACCAAACCGAGCATCAGGGGCTACTGTCTATGTGGTATTACATTACATAATTTTAACTTCTTACCTCAAAGCCTGTTAGAAGGCTACTGCAGGCTTCGGTCAACCCGCTCTTGGCGAGCTGAACCTTCTGAATCACCGCACTCATGATAGTGCGGTGTTCTTCCTCGATGGAAGCGCCTTTGAGCGCCTCCAACAAGTTGTCCGGCGCCTCCGGTTGGACGGGGGCCGCCGGCGTCATGGTCTTGCCCTTCTTGCGAAGGGGCTGCCTGCCGGACTCCGGAACCACTGCGGGTTCCGGCGTGGAGTCCGGCGCAAAGTCCGGGAGGCTGCCTTGTGGCGCCTCCGGAGCCTCCTCCCGATGGGTCCCTTCCTGGGATCCCACCTCGGCGTCCTCAGCGTCGCGAGGGGTGGAGGCAGTCGGGATGGAGTCTACATCCGACGGAGCCAACGACCCGCTCGATGAAGCGGGGAGATCATCATCGGCCGGACTACAGGCAGTATGCGGCATTAGAAGGACACTATGTGAAGCAAAAGAGAAATTATAAATCATTCAGGAATCCGGATACTTACGATCTCGCCGGAGGCCTGGCCCTTGAGGGCCACTCTTCGTCGCCAACGTTGGCATTGGCGGAGCTGTCCGGGGGAATAGTTCTTCCCCTCTTGGACCCTTCGGCCTCCCCTATCAGGGAAGCCTTCCTCTTCCTCTCTCCTTCCTCTGGGAGAGAGTCCTCTCTCTCCTCCTCGTCTTCGGGGGAGGAGTCCGCCTAGGAGCCATCGGACGACGAATCCGATATCACCTGGCTCCGGGAACTTCTTCGAGTTCCCGTGGCCTTCTTCTTGGCCTTCTTCTCCGGCACCATATAGAGTGCCGGGACCAGCAGCCCCGTTAAGCGGGCGTCCGCTGGGTCTTCGGGAAGGGGAGCCGAACAGTCTACCTATCCAGACGTCCTCCGCCAGTCCTGTCAAAGGCATTGGGAGTTTTAGATCCCACATAGAGTCAAACTATGAAAGAAAACAACTGTACCATAGAGGATAACTAAGCTTACCTCACTGGCCGGGCGCTTGGTGCTAAATCCGCAATCTTCAGTCGCGGACGCGGGGGCTTCTCCGCCCTTGAACAGCACCCTCCAGACGGCTTCATACGTCGTGTCGAAAAGCCCGCTCAGAGTCCGGTGCTGTGCCGGATCGAACTCCCACAGGTCGAAGGCCCGTTGTTGGCAGGGGAGATCCGGCGGATGAGCATGACCTGGATCACATTGACAAGCCTAAGCTTCTTGTTCACCAGGGTCTGAAGATAGGACTGGAGTCCTGTCAGCTCCTCCGAACTGCCCCATAGCAAGCCCTTCTCTTTCCAGGAGGTGAGCTGCATAGGGATACCAGATCTGAACTCGGGGGCCGCCGCCCACTTAGGGTCGCGCGGCTCGATGATATAGAACCACCCCGATTGCCACCCCTTGACGGATTCCATGAAGGCCCCTTCGAGCCAGATGACGTTGGGCATCTTGCCCAACATGGCGCCTCCGCACTCTGCTTGAGTGCCCTTCACCACCTTCGGCTTGACATTGAAGGTCTTGAGCCACAAGCCGAAGTGGGGCTGGATGCAGAGGAAGGCCTCGCACACGACGATAAACGCCGAGATGTTGAGGATGAAGTTTGGCGCCAGATCATGGAAATCCAGGCCGTAATAGTACATGAGCCCCCGGACAAAGGGATGCAACGGGAAGCCCAGTCCGCGGAGGAAGTGGGGAAGGAATACGACCCTCTCATGGGGCCTGGGGGTGGGGATGAGCTGCCCCTTGTCGGGCAGCTGGTGCGCGATATCGCTGGAAAGGTATCCGGCGCTGCGCAGTTTTGCGATGTGCTCCTCCGTAACGGAGGAGGCCAACCATTTGCCTCCTGCTCCGAACATGGTCGGAGAAGGTTGAGACAAGATGCACGGACTTGGGCGCTGGAGCTCGAGTGCGCGGAGATGGATAAGCAGAGGAGGAAGAAGGCGTAGGTGAAAAGGTGGATCCTTATCCCCTTATATACGGGCGGACGAAGACTATGCGTCCCCACCGGCCTGGTAAAACTCGCTTATCTCCCAAGCGCCACCATCAATGGCGCGGTTGGGTTACCCACGTCCGTATTGATGAGAATCCTAGAATAAGGGGAACACGATCTCTGCTTCGACAAGACGTGCTAAGGAAACCGCTTAGCTAAACGCTCTGAGGTGGTATAATAAAAAACGATTCAAGTAAAAGCTTGGTAGTGGCGTGACGTCATGCTACAAGATACGTCAGTAGGTTGAACTTGTGTACATAATATTCTCTCTACGGGGAAATGTGGAAATTATTTTGCAGAGCCGGACACCATCCTCGTGTTCAAAATCTTCTATGAATTATTCGGAGGAGGAACCCGCCTTGCAATGCCGAACAATATGCGCGCTGGACTCATCGTCATTGAAGCCTGGTTCAGGGGCTACTGAGGGAGTCCTGGACTAGGGGGTGTCCGGATAGCCGGACTATCATCATCGGCCGGACTCCAAGACTATGAAGATACAAGATTGAAGACGTCGTCCCGTGTCCGGATGGGACTTTCCTTGGCGTGGAAGGCAAGCTTGGCGATACGGATATGTAGATCTCCTACCATTGTAACCGACTCTGTGTAACCCTAGCCCTCTCCGGTGTCTATATAAACCGGAGGGTTTTTAGTCCGTAGGACAACAACCATTACAACAATCATACCATAGGCTAGCTTCTAGGGTTTAGCCTCCTTGATCTCGTGGTAGATCCACTCTTGTACTACCCATATCATCAATATTAATCAAGCAGGAGTAGGGTTTTACCTCCATCAAGAGGGCCCGAACCTAGGTAAAAACATCGTGTCCCTTGTCTCCTGTTACCATCCGCCTAGACGCACAGTTCGGGACCCCCTACCCGAGATCCGCCGGTTTTGACACCGACAGTTAGATTTTGTGTGGAGGCTATATATACCCCTCCACCCTCTCCTCATTCGTGAGGGAAGCCATCAGATCATGCCTACACTTCCACTAGTCATTTTTCTGAGAGAGAGCCACCTACTCATGTGTTGAGACCAAGATATTCCAATCCAACCATATGAATCATGATCTCTAGCCTTCCCCAAGTTGCTTTCCACTCAAATCATCTTTCCACCAAATCCAATCCTATGAGAGTGAGTTGAGTGTTGGGGAGACTATCATTTGAAGCACAAGAGCAAGGAGTTCATCATCAACACACCATCTATTACCTTTTGGAGAGTGGTGTCTCCTAGATTGGTTAAGTGTCACTTGGGAGCCTCCGACAAGATTGTGGAGTGAACCAAGTAGTTTGTAATGGCAAGGAGATTGCCTACTTCATGAAGATCTACCCTAGTGAGGCAAATCCTTCGTGGGCGATGGCCATGTTGGGATAGACAAGGTTGCTTCTTCGTGGACCCTTCGTGGGTGGAGCCCTCCATGGACTCGCAGCTGTTACCCTTCGTGGGTTGAAGTCTCCATCAACGTGGATGTACGATAGCACCACCTATCGGAACCACGACAAAAACATATGTGTCTCCTATTGCGTTTGCACTCTCCAAACCCTTCCCTTTACATTCTTGCAAGTTGCATGCTTTACTTTCCGCTGCTCATATACTCTTTGCATGCTTGCTTGAATTGTATTAAGATTGCTTAACTTGTGCTAAGTTGTTAAAATCTGCCAAGAACTAAAATTGGGAAAAGGTTAAGTTTTTATTTGGTCAAGTAGTCTAATCACCCCCCCCCTCTAGACATACTTTCGATCCTACACCCCCCTTCCTTTCTCCCATGAGAGGGAAAGGCAGGACGGGCTAGCCTTCCCCCTTTTCCTTCCCTTAGGGCCTGCTGTCCAAAGAAGGGGTGCACCAGGGGCTGGTATGTTCCCCCTTTGGCCCATTAGGCCCATATCTTTGCCGGGGTTGCCCGGAACCCCTTCCGGTGACCCGATAAGTACCCGTTAACCCCCAAAACACTTCCGGTGTTTGAACACCATCGTCCTATATATATATATATATATATATATCAATATTTACCTATTAATCATTTTGGGACTCCTAGTCATGTCCGTCATCTCATCCGGGACTCCGAACAACATTCGGTCATCAAATCATATAACTCATATAACACTATATCATCAACAAACGTTAAGCGTGCGAACCCTACGGGTTCGAGGACTATGTAGACATGACCGAGACACCTCTTCGGTCAATAACCAACAGTGGAACCTGGATGCCCATATTGGCTCCTACATATTCTACGAAGATCTTTGTTAGTCGAACCGTTATGACAACATACGTAATTCCCTTTGTCCATCGGTATGTTACTTGCCCGACATTCGGTCGTTGGTATCTTCATACCTAGTTCAATCTCGTTACCGGCAAGTCTCTTTACTTGTTTCGTAATACATCACATCGTAACTAACCCCTTAATCATTTGCTTGCAAGCTTATGATGTGTATTACCAAGAGGACCCAGAGATACCTCTCCGATACTCTGAGTGACAAATTCTAATCTCAATCTATGCCAACTCAACAAACACCTTCGGAGATACCTGTAGAGCATCTTTATGACCACCCAGTTACGTTGTGATGTTTGATAGCACGAAAGGTATTCCTCCGATATCCGGGAGTTGCATAATCTCATAGTGGAAGGAATATGTATTTGACATGAAGAAAGCAATAGCAATAAACTAAATGATCAATATGCTAAGCTAACGGATGGGTCTTGTCCATCACATCATTCTCCTAATGATGTGATCCCTTATCAAATGACAACACATTAACCATCTTTGATCAACGAGCTAGTCTAGTAGAGGCTTACTAGGGACATGGTATTTTTTATGTATTCACACATGTATTTCAGTTTCTGATCTATACGATTCTAGCAAGAAACCTTTAGCATGAACAAGTAAATATAAAATAACAACTTTATTATTGCCTCTAGGGCATACTTACTTCAGGGAGAACGCACGACGTCTCCTATGCTATGCAAAGGATGCGCCCCACTTGCTGGGGGAGGTGGACCTTTGGAGGAGGTCCACATGGAGGAAGAGGTGCCGAAGGTGCCCGACACTGAAAACGGCGACGCCAAGGGGGGTGTCGTGAGGCTGAGCCCTTCGGAGGGCTCCGACGCGGCATGCACAGATGCAACAGCCGCAGTGAGCCCCGAGCGCCAGCTAGTGCGCCAAGAGCCGAGGGCAACCACGCCAAGCCCCCGCGCACGACAGAGTCGTAGGAGGAGCCAGAGGCTGTGGAGAACCCCTAGCACCCAATGGGGGATGAAGCCCCAACAGGCGGAGACATCACGGGGCTTGCTGAAGCTGCAGCGTAGGCCACAACACTCTACTCTGGCACGGGACTCTGCACCATGCCCGGTCGGCCCTCATCACCTTCAAGGCAAACCTCATGGTCAAGGAGGAGAACCTCCACCAGGAGCGTGTGCGCCTCGTGGAGGGCTGTCAGAAGATGGAAAAGGTTGTCAAGCTAGGCCGCCGGCAGGACGGCGTCGTGCGGGAGGAGCACAAGGAGGCCATCCGGAAGACCAAGGAGCTCATTGATGGGTCGACCTAGGATGCGGAAGAGGCTTCCCGATGACTTGAGGAGGTGGAGGCCACGGAGAAGGCCTTCATGGAGTGCGCCGCAGCTCGCGAGGCCCAGCTCACCCCTCACAAGGAGGCCCTCGCCAAGTGCGAGAGCATGGTGGCGGTCCAGGAACTAGACATGGAGATCCGGGAGCACGAGCTCGCGCTAACCACCACCGAGTAGGAGAAGGAGCGTGAGCTCCTGGAGAACCTGGAGCACACCGTGGCGACCGCAGGGCGGAGGCGTTGCTAGCGATGATGGCACCGACAGTGGCTAATACGCTTGAGTCTTCACCTTTTGTTTCATGTCATAGAGCAGACGTGGCCCCGTGGGGGCGTGAAGACATTGCCTAGCATTTTTTATTGAAGCACTTAATATTTGCTATGTTTTCATCTCCTCATGAAGTCTTTCTTCCCTTTTTATGTTGCCCTTGTGCCCTGTGCCGTTGGACCCAGCCCCCGAGCGGGCCTCAGCCATCGCTAGTATGTCAGGTCGCGATGCCTAGACAAGCCCAGGAGGTGAGGGTGATAACCCACAAGTATAGGGGATAGTTGTAGCCTCTTTCGATAAGTAAGAGTGTCGAACCCAACGAGGAGCTAAAGGTAGAACAAATATTCTCTCAAGTTCTATCGACCACCGATACAACTCTACGCACGCTTGACGTTCGCTTTACCTAGAACAAGTATGAAACTAGAAGTACTTTGTTGGTGTTTTTGGATAGGTTTGCAAGAAAGTAAAGAACACGTAAATATAAACTAGGGGCTGTTTAGATAAAGACACAACTAAATTAGTAAAAGTAAAGAGCTTGTTGTCACGAGAAAGTTATTTGTCCCTAGGCAATCGATAACTAGACCGGTAATCATTATTGCAATTTTATATGAGGGAGAGGCATAAGCTAACATACTTTCTCTACTTGGATCATATTCACTTATGATTGGAACTCTAGCAAGCATCCGCAACTACTAATGGTTCATTAAGGTAAAACCCAACCATAGCATTAAAGCATCACGTCCCCTTTTATCCCATATGCAACAATCCCTCTTACTCGGGTTTGTGTTTCGGTCACTCACCAACCCACTATAAGCAAATCATGAACGTATTGCAACACCCTACAACGGGAATCCCTCACGCTTGCGCGACACGGAGGGCACCATAGGACAGCACCAATAATAAAACATACAACTTAAACCAATCACGATCATCAAATAGCCATTAGGACAAAACAGATCTACTCAAACATCTAGGATAGCCATACATCATTGTGAAATAATATATAGCGTTGAGCACCATGTTTAAGTAGAGATTACAGCGGGTAAGAGAGAGGTTACACCGCTTCATAGAGATGGGGGAAGGTGATGGAGATGTTGGTGAAGATGGCGGAGGTGTTGGTGAAGATCGCGGTGATGATGATGGCCCCCGGCGGCGTTCCGGCGCCACCGGAAGCAAGGGGGAGAGGGGCACCCTTCTTCTTCTTCTTCCTTGACCTTCTCCCTAGATGGGAGAAGGGTTTCCCCTCTGGTCCTTGGCTCCCATGGCTTGGGAGGGGCGAGAGCCCCTCCGAGATTGGATCTATCTCTGCTTCGCGTTCTCTGCGTTGGCAGATTCTCCCTTCACCGCTTTTTTTATATCCGGAGATCCGTAACTCCGATTGGGGTGAATCTTTCGCTCGGATCTTCCTTGTAAAATTAGCTTTCTTGCACCACAAGGAGAGCGTCAACCGCCTTATGGGTGGACCACGAGGGTCAGGGGCGCGCCTGGGGGTGATAGGACCACGATGTCGCCTAGAGGGGGGTGAATAGGCGTTTTAAAATCTTTTACAGATTTGGCTATATCCTAATGCGGAAATAAACTAAGCGGATACTTTTCAAGCACAAATCCTAAATATACTAGGCTCACTAAGTGCACCAACAACTTAGCATAAACAAGATGAGAACAACAGGATATGAGTAAGCACAAGTAAGTCACACAAACTTACTCGAAGGTATATCACGAGGTATGGAAATGAATAATACACACAACCACAAGTAAGCAATACAAGCTTACACAAATTGTATCACAATATATGGAATTTAATGATACAAGCAAACTCAAGTAAGTTACACAAACTTACTTGAGCAATATCTAATATATGGAAGTTTATAACACAAGTTAGCAACTCACACTAATTACAATGTATATCAATAGTATCAAGTATGAATTATGGAATATGAAGTGTAGGCCTAAATAATCTCTACAAGGAAATGGCCAACACAATATAATCAACCACCACAATATAATGAGGACAACAAGATATAGTGAATGCACGGTCAAATGACCAAAGTAAACCACAAGTAAGGAGTTAGGGTTAGGGATAACCAAAGTCACGGAGACGAGGATGTATCCCGATGTTCACTTCCTTGGAGGGAAGCTAGTCACCGTTAGAGAGGTGGATGTTACCACGAAGGCACACCAACGCCACGAAGGCTCACCCTATTCTCCTTGAGATATCACCACGAAGGCAATTCTCAACCACTAGTGGTAGACCTTGAGGCGGCCTCCAAACCTTCACAAACTTTCCGGGGGACAAATCACAAGTTGATTCCTCACCAGAGCACTCCTACCGCCTAGGAGTCTCCAACCTCCAAGAGTAACAAGAACAAAGGGGAAATGCTCAAGACTTGCTCAAATCATGAGTTCCTTTGGTCAAGAGAGGGAGAGGGAGTGGATCTATCACTTGATTGGAAAATCTCTCAAGAACTCTCACGAATCTCTCCGGGATCTAAGATTTGGTGTAGGAGAAGTGAGAGGGAGCCTTTTTGTGTTCTAGGGTTCATATGAATGTGTTGCTCAACCCTCCCCCGGAGTGGGAGAGGGATATTTATACCCCAAAGAAAATAGAGCCGTTTCCGCAGCTTGTTGACCTGCCCGATGATCTGACGATACCGGATGATCCGGGCAATGCCCGGATGATCCGGGAAGGTCAATATACAATGTGGTGAAGTAGATACCCGGATGTCCGGGGACATAGCCGGATGATCCGGGCAATTCCCGGATGATCCGAGTGGGTAGCCGGATGATCCGGCTAGCGGAATGTGACGCCCCCGATTCAATCGTACACTAATCATGCACGCAAATGTGTACGATCAAGATCAGGGACTCACGGGAAGATATCACAACACAACTCTACAAATAAAATAAGTCATACAAGCGTCATAATACAAGCCAGGGGCCTCGAGGGCTCGAATACAAGTGCTCGATCATAGACGAGTCGTGGAAGCAACAATATCTGAGTACGGACATAAGTTAAACAAGTTTGCCTTAAGAAGGCTAGCACAAAGCGGGATACAGATCGAAGAGGCGCAGCCTCCCGCAGGATCCTCCTAACTACTCTGGTCGTCGTCGGCCGGGCTGCACGTAGTAGTAGGCACCTCCAACGTAGTAGGAGACGTGCCGACGGTGGCGTCTGGCGCCGGACTCCAACATCTGGTTGCGACAACCGTAAAGAAAGAAAAGGGGAAAAGGGGAGAAAGCAACCGTGAGTACTCATCCAAAGTACTGCAAGCAAGGAGCTACACTACATATGCATGGGTATATGTGTAAAGGGCCATACCAAGGACTGAATGCAGAATGCCGTAATAAGAGGGGATAGCTAATCATGTCGAAGACTACGCTTCGCAGCCTCCGTCTTGCAAAGATGTAGAAGAGAGTAGACCAAGTCCTCCAAGTAGCATCGCCAAGTAGCATCTCCAAGTAGCATCTCCAAGTAGCATCTCCAGAGCATCGCATAGCATAATCCTACCCGGCGATCCTCTCCTCGTCGCCTGTGTTAGAGAGCGATCACCGGGTTGTATCCGCACTTGGAAGGGTGTGTTTTATTAAGTATCCGGTTCTAGTTGTCATAAGGTCAAGGTACAACTCCGGTCGTCCTTTTACCGAGGGACACGGCTATTCAATAGATTAACTTCCTGCAGGGTGCACCACATAACCCAACACGCCGATCCCATTTGGCCGGACACACTTTCTGGGTCATGCCCGCCTCGGAAGATCAACACGCCGCAGCCCCACCTAGGCACAACAGAGAGGTCAACACGCCGGTCTAAATCCTATGCGCGCAGGGTGCAGGCCCATCGCCTCGAAAGCACAACCGCACGTTATGTCGCTGACGGTGAGCGACCTAGCAACCTCCATTACAAAGGAAGTTGCGTTAACGCAGTCCAACCCGGCCGCGCGCCGTCGTCGACGCCAAGAAGGCTTCGTGCGATACCACGACGCCGGATACCCATAACTACTCCCACGTAGATGGTTAGTGCGTATAGACCAAATGGCCGGACTCGGATCAAATACCAAGATCTCGTTAAGCGTGTTAAGTATCCGCGAACGCCGAACAGGCCAGCCCACTGTCTCCTAGGTGGTCCCAACCTGCCTGCCGCCTCCGCCACACAAGAATATCGGGGCCGTGGGAACCCAGCCCACCTCTACCGGATGGAGCCACTTGTCCTTTCAGCCCCCACATCGGAATCACTTGCGGGTACTCAACGAGCTGACCCGACTTTAGTCACCATCTGTATAGTATGTATGTATAGTATATACCCGTGATCACCTCCCGAGTGATCACGGCCCAATAGTATAGCAAGGCAGACTGACAAGAATGTAGGGCCAATGATGATAAACTAGCATCCTATACTAAGCATTTAGGATTGCGGGTAAGGTATCAATGATTTGAGCAACAATGACAAAGCTATGCAATGTAATAGGAGTAATCAAACAAGTAACATGCTACACTACTCTAATGCAAGCAGATAGAGAAGAATAGGCGATATCTGGTGATCAAGGGGGGCTTGCCTGGTTGCTCGGCAAGAAGGACGAGTCACCAACACCGTAGTCGAACCGGGGTCGCCAGCGCCTCGGGTCTATCGGAAAGAAGTAACGGAGAGGAACACAATAAATAACAGAGCAATCAAAGCATCACAAAGCAGAACAAGACAATACGCGGTGTTCAGTGTGCCCTAACGCGGTAGTAGGTGATACCGGTGAAGGGGGGGAAACATCCGGGAAAGTATTCCCGGTGTTCTGTGTTTTCGGGCAGATGAACCGGAGGTGAAATGTTGCAGGTTCACTATGCTAGGGACGTGTGGTGGACAAACGGGCTGCGTATCCGGATTCGTCTCGTCGTTCTGAGCAACTTTCATGTAGAAAGTATTTTCATCTGAGCTACGGTTTATTTTATATGATTTTCTAAAGTTTTAAATCATTTTCTATTATTCTTATTATTATTTCAAAAATAAACAACAAATGCTACGGCTACACGTAAGCGCACTCAGCACCAAGCACATGTGGTGACAGATGATGGGGCTAGAGGGCCCAATTGACCAGTCAACAGAGACTAGTCAACCAAAGGAATAGTAGAAGTGGGTCCGCATGTCATTGACTCTAACTTTAGTAGTTTAAAAAAGAACTTGCTTAATTAACAGGGGGCCAATCTGTCATTGAGTTATATTATGCTAATTACCTAATTAACTAGTTAAGTAATTAATTAATGTACTAATTATTTTGATTAACATTTATATTTTGTTATTTTCTTTTGTTTTGTTAAAAAAGGTCATGACCTGGGTGGACGGCAGTTGTGGCCGGCCAGCCACGGGCTGGGTCACAAGACACGGCCATCGGGCGGTTGCAGCACGGCGAGGCGAGGCCGGAGCAGCGCCAGGGGCGGAGCGGCAAGCTGCGTGGCGGGACGCGGGCGACGTGGTCGGGGCGACGGGCGCGAGTCGGGCGAGCCCAGTCTGCGCGCCGGGCGCGCGTGGTCGTCTTGTGGGCGTCGGACGGTCATGGTGAGCGCGAGGACGCGGGTCGGTGCACACACACACGTGATGGGGGCTTCAGGAGGGGATTCGAACGGAGGGGGCTCACCAGCCCTGTAGAGGTGCAAAGGCGCGCTCGGGGATGGGCCGGAGTAGCGGGGCGACGGCGACGATGTCCAACTCGGGGAGGGAGTTGCGCGAGGGAGAGGCGGGGACGAGGCAGTCCGGCGGTGACGGGCGGCGCCGATGACGGGCGCCGGGGAGAGGCGGCGGGGAGACGGGCGATGGCTTCGGGGCGCCGGAGTCGGTGCGGTGTCGAGGAGAGCGGCGTGGTCGGGGCGTGGCCCGATCCAGATCCGAAATCGGGGGGGAGGAGAGGAGCGTGGGTGCGTGGGGGGAGTGGGTTGGATTGGGGCTAGGGTTTGCGGGTGGTGGGGGTTATGCGGGGAGAGGTGGGCCGGCCGGGGTGGGCTGGCCGACTGGGCCGGCTGGTTAGCTAGCTGGGTCGGTTGGCCCGGGGGTTTGGGGGTTTCTTTTTTTTTTATCTATTCTACCTTTTCTGTTTTATTTCATTTTAAATCATTTAGGCATTTTATAAAAATGTGTTTGCTTTATCATAATTACCCTTGTAGTATTCGGCACCCACCGAACATTTTTGTTTCAACTTTTGAAAACTTCTATTGTTGACACTAATTTAAATTTGAATTTTGAAACGGTTTCGAATCAACCCGAGATTAATTACAGTGACAAAGGTGACGTGGCGACATTAACGTGGGATTACTGTAGCTTAATTATCCGGGCGTCACAATTCTCCTCCACTACAAGAAATCTCGTCCCGAGATTTAAGCGGTGGAGTAAGGGGGGGTACGTGCTGGTAGCGAAAAACCTAACGAGTCTTCTCGGTCTTGGCTGCCCTTTCGAAGAGGTTGATCCCCTTCGTTGATGTCTTCATTTCTCTGCTTCAATTCACCATGATCAAGTCGTCATCCTTTCTTCGGGATCTCCATCGTCCTACGAATGCGACCAAGGGGAAAAACTCCAGAAGAACGCATCTCCACAAGGCTGGGCATCTAACGGTGAACTCAATGGGAATACACAAGGTACCCCACGAGTTGTATTTCAGTGAATTCGTTGAGTGCAATATAGGATGGTACCAAAGTTTCAAAAGGGTAGGCAAACATTCGATGACTAGACAGAAGCTGGAATGGGGGTTTGAACAACGAGAATAACATGGTGTTTGATTCCACAATGAATGATGGTATAGCATTCAGCTCATGAATCACATACGAAGCCAGGTGCAAAGGATACATTAGAATCCGGGTTGTAAAGAAGAGTCAGGTTTCGATCCAGTGGACCTGTGGGTTATGGGCCCACCATGTGGTTTTAAAAGTAGAAAGAGCGGTGACATCTTGCATGGTTAAAATAGCAAGGTATGTCAGAGGATAGCCGGTTAGTTACGTTGGCAACAACGTTGGTACCAAGGGCGAGGGACGAAGAGGACCATTTTCCCGCTCGTTGAACGAGGCGGACCAATAGGCAAAGTTCTCATCCATCGGTGGTTACCGGGATGTCATCAACAAAAGTAACAGGGTCTTTCTGATAGAATTGTACACATAGGTGTTTACATAAGCAGGAGAATATTACTGCTTAGATCATATAGATCACCGGTAAGGTTAAACCAAACAACGGAAAGGAAAATATGGCTATCAGATTAAACAGAACAATGGAAAGGAAAATGTGTTAAAACACATATCTCAGGGGTATTTCCTTCCCAAGGACAAATAGAGCATGATATCCATGACAGGATAGAAAGTAGAAAACCTTTATGTAAGGGAGAGGAATTTCATGACATTACCCATACAAATGTGTTTGGATAATTGAGCGAGAAACATTTAGCATTGGGCTTCAAATGTTCTTGTTGAAAATCGGAGTACCCCAGACATGCTTCGAGATAGCATTGCCATGGTCTTTAAGCAAAGGTCAGACTTGGATAGACAAAGGATTCATCAGGAACAACTTATAGAATAAGTCGTACAATTTCCTCATGGAAGAATGGTTAACCTTGTTAAAAAGGGAACCATAACAATAGGCCTCCAGCCAGGTGTGCTAGGCACGACAACACCTTGCCGGGTCACATAGAGACCATTGTTATAACTCTTGGAAATGTGTTCCAATCATCATATCTAACCGAGATTCAGACCTGATTGGTGTCAGGATATCTCAGACTCGGGGAATGAACTATGGGAGTGAGTTCCGAAACGAGAGTTCATCATTAAACTAAGGAGAGGATGTGGAGGTGGCTGATGGACTCAGCGACAAGTCATCGAGATTTCCAAAAAGATGTATTTCCACAATTATGTGAACAAGGAGATATCATTTGTCAGATCAAATGATATAATGATTTATGCTCGAGCAAAACATACATATTTAAACATTGGTTGAAAGTTGCACCCGAAATATGGGCTCGATAGCACGATCAAGGTTAGAATGGTAATTCGATAACCATTGGTCTAAGAATGAACTGTCGATCATTAACTTCAAAGCATTAGGGTTGCCAGAAGTACAGAATCCAAACAGCACCGTTCACTTGTTGGTACCCCGGTTAGAATCAACACGGGAACCAAGAAAGAATGGTGATGGTGAGAAGTATCACTATACCAAGAATTCTTAAGAGGTGGAGCAATTCTCACAACATTCTTGACATAAAAGATGGTAAAACTTCCAAGGTAAAGAAGAACAAATGCTGGGTAGCAAGGATCTCAAGGTATAACACAAAACAAGAACAAGTTTGTGTTGAGAGGGAAATCAAGGATGTTGTCGATGATAACACCAATCATCAAGGGGCAAGGATGGTATTTCCCATCATGAATTCAATTGATATCCTGGAAGAGCTCGGAATGTTGATGATGATCACGACACTATTGTCGAGAGATTTCATGAAGGTGTAATCGATCGGCGATGACATCAAGTCAAAGGAATGATGAAGCGAAAGGTTATTGGAACCACAGGTACATCACAGAATCCAGCTTGTTGTTCAAGGCAAAATGATATGACGAGGAAAGTCAACATAAGCTTAGCTCATCGTCGAAATTTGTGCTCCGGGAAGAAGGGCCCAGTAGCACAATGAAAATTAGCACGGTAATGATGTAGCCGAACAGGCTAGGACTGGCATGATCGGGTACAAACTCGTAAGTAAAGAAGATTACTAAAAGTTGTTGAACCGTAGTGCCGACTCGATTCAGTTATCGGTGTCTTTGAGTGTTTAATAACTCAGAGCCCGTGAAAAATTGGAATCAGTGAGAATGTAGCACTTGATGAAGAACTCATAAGAAGTTATGCAGTTCCATTATAATCTCGAGATACCAGGGGGGTAATACTCGACGTCAGATCAAAGTAGAGGTTGGACTGGGGTATTGCTCTACAGAAGACAAGTGCTTAAACTTGCACGAGAAATGGTATTTAAAGGTGAACATGGTCGGAACCACGATTGCGAAGGATCAATTCACCGATACCAAAGGATATTATATCAAGGAAATAGTTACAAGAAGCTTCCATGACAGGATCTACATCGTGTCCATGGGCATGACCACAAAGTTCAAGGTCGACTCCCACTTCTGCAATGCATAACCTTTCATTCACTTCTCGCGTTCGATGAAGTTGCAGTGTTGAAATTTTATCTGGCGAAACACCAGAAGAGTATGGCTCGTGAAAACTTTCGGGTTCACACGGTTTAGAGAAGGCATATGTTTAACCCATAGGGGCTTCTTAGAACATATACCATGAACTTCAGGAGTAAATAACAAAAGCTCGAAAGTAGAGCATTGTTCAAAAGCAGATGATAGAATTTACCAAAGGCATTATATACCCATGGAAAGGCTCTCAAGGTTATTCAATATGAAGGACACTGTCGGATAAAATCCAACAAAGGAACCGATGGTCCACAAGGGATCTGGGGTGAGCATCGGTACTCAACCAGAGGAAGAAGAATGCACGGGCATCGTATTATAGAACATCTGAATAATTCAATGCTTAGATAACAAAGGAATTTCGATTTCCAAAACAAGGGATCAGAAGCAGTCGCTCTGATCAAGGATGGATAAGTTGGATAGACCAGAGGCACAATTGACGACAAATAGTTTGGTCGAGAACCAAGTCATGTTCAAAAATGATGTCGGAGCTGGAAAGATAATTTAGAAGGGTTGATAGATGATTGTGTGCATTCGCACACATGTTGAACCAATAGGATCAAAATGACGGTGTCAAAAAAAACTAGTGAATATTGCCAGATATATGGGAAGCATCCATAATGCAAGTAGACAAGTATTTGCAGAGCAATAAAGCTGCTAAGGATTTTCGGAGGATTGAATAGTATTTCAAAGACTTTTGTGAAACATCTGAACAACTGGGGATGAGCGGATACTCGGAAAGTGCGAGAAATTTTTCTTAGGGGTATTCAGGTGGCAAAGAACTGCAAGGCAGTAGGCACAAAATATTCTCGGGGTATCTTATATAACAAGATTGACTGGGAATGAAAGTAAGCACGACAGGTGTAAGTATTTTTTTCATAGAGATATTTCGATGGAAGGGAATTGCAAAAGCAACGGGCACAAGGTCTCGAGACGATATCGGAGAGTATCTTCGAAATCTTCTGGTGCAGTCGGCGATCAACTTGACTGAAGGGGCTCTCCGGGGGAAAGTGTTTTCGAGAACCTAAAGTTAGATTTAGCAAAATTCATTTAACCCGAATAGAAGAGAGATCAGAGTCCCAGAGTATAGGATGAGGAATAAAAGATCCTACTACCACCCAATGGCAATGTGTGCCCGTAAGACACACAGCCATGTTAGTAAAAGTTTTGCAATGTCTAGACTCGACTTCGGCCAAGGAGTTGGAAAGGGGGATTCCTACAGGCAGTCGGCTCTGATACCAACTTGTGACGCCCCCGATTCAATCGTACACTAATCATGCACGCAAATGTGTACGATCAAGATCAGGGACTCACGGGAAGATATCACAACACAACTCTACAAATAAAATAAGTCATACAAGCGTCATAATACAAGCCAGGGGCCTCGAGGGCTCGAATACAAGTGCTCGATCATAGACGAGTCAGCGGAAGCAACAATATCTGAGTACAGACATAAGTTAAACAAGTTTGCCTTAAGAAGGCTAGCACAAACTGGGATACAGATCGAAGAGGCGCAGCCTCCCGCCTGGGATCCTCCTAACTACTCACAGGTCGTCGCGGCTGGCTGCACGTAGTAGTAGGCACCTCCAACAGTAGTAGGAGACGCCGTCGACGGTGGCGTCGCTCTGGACTCCGAGATCTGGTTGCGACAACAAGAAAGAAAGAAAAGGGGAAAAGGGGAGAAAGCAACCGTGAGTACTCATCCAAAGTACTGCAAGCAAGGAGCTACACTACATATGCATGGGTATATGTGTAAAGGGCCATATCGATGGACTGAATCGCAGAATGCCGTAATAAGAGGGGATAGCTAATCATGTCGAAGACTACGCTCGCAGCCTCCGTCTTGCAAAGCATGTAGAAGAGAGTAGATCAAGTCCTCCAAGTAGCATCGCCAAGTAGCATCTCCAAGTAGCATCTCCAAGTAGCATCTCCAAGAGCATCACATAGCATAATCCTACCCGCGATCCTCTCCTCGTCGCCTCATTAGAGAGCGATCACCGGGTTGTATCCGCACTTGGAAGGGTGTGTTTTATTAAGTATCCGGTTCTAGTTGTCATAAGGTCAAGGTACAACTCCGGTCGCCCTTTACCGAGGGACACGGCTATTCAATAGATTAACTTCCTGCAGGGTGCACCACATAACCCAACACGCCGATCCCATTTGGCCGACACACTTTCTGGGTCATGCCCGCCTCGAAGATCAACACGCCGCAGCCCCACCTAGGCACAACAGAGAGGTCAACATGTCGGTCTAAATCCTATGCGCGCAGGGTGCAGGCCCATCGCCTCGAAAGCACACCGCACATTGCGTCTGCGCCGGTGAGCGACCTAGCAACCTCCATTACAAAGGAAGTTGCGTTAACGCAGTCCAACCCGGCGCTACCGCCCGTCACGCCGACGCCAAGAAGGCTTCGGCCGATACCACGACGCCGGATACCCATAACTACTCCCACGCACATGGTTAGTGCGATAGACCAAATGGCCGACTCGGATCAAATACCAAGATCTCGTTAAGCGTGTTAAGTATCCGCTGAACGCCGAACAGGCCAGCCCACTGTCTCCTAGGTGGTCCCAACCTGCCTGCCGCTCCGCCACAAAGTAACAATCGGGGCCGTGGGAACCCAGGCCCACCTCTACCGGGATGGAGCCACCTGTCCTTTCAGCCCCCTCATCAGAATCACTTGCGGGTACTCATCGAGCTGACCCGACTTTAGTCACCATCTGTATAGTATGTATGTATAGTATATACCCGTGATCACCTCCCGAGTGATCACGGCCCAATAGTATAGCAAGGCAGACTGACAAGAATGTAGGGCCAATGATGATAAACTAGCATCCTATACTAAGCATTTAGGATTATGGGTAAGGTATCAATGATTTGTAGCAACAATGACAAAGCTATGCAATGAATAGGAGTAATCAAACAAGAACATGCTACACTACTCTAATGCAAGCAGTATAGAGAAGAATAGGCGATATCTGGTGATCAAAGGGGGGGGGCTTGCCTGGTTGCTCTGGCAAGAAGGACGAGTCACCAACACCGTAGTCGAACTGGGGGTCGCCGGCAGTCTCGGGGTCTATGGGAAAGAAGTAACGGAGAGGGAACACAATAAATAACAGAGCAATCAAAGCATCACAAAGCGTAACAAGACAATACGCGGTGTTCAGTGTGCCCTAACGCGGTAGTAGGTGATACCGGTGAAGGGGGGGAAACATCCGGGAAAGTATTCCCGGTGTTCTGTGTTTTCGGGCAGATGAACCGGAGGTGAAATGTTGCAGGTTCACTATGCTAGGGACGCGTGGCGGACGAACGGGCTGCGTATCCGGATTCGTCTCGTCGTTCTGAGCAACTTTCATGTAGAAAGTATTTTCATCTGAGCTACGGTTTATTTTATATGATTTTCTAAAGTTTTAAATCATTTTCTATTATTCTTATTATTATTTCAAAAATAAACAACAAATGCTACGGCTACACAGAAGCGTACCCAGCACCAAGCACATGTGGCTGACAGATGGGGCTAGAGGGCCCAGTTGACCAGGTCAACAGAGACTAGTCAACCAGTGAATAGTAGAAGTGGGTCCGCATGTCATTGACTCTAACTTTAGTAGTTTAAAAAAAAGAACTTGCTTAATTAACAGCGGGGCCAATCTGTCATTGAGTTATATTATGCTAATTACCTAATTAACTAGTTAAGTAATTAATTAATGTACTAATTATTTTGATTAACATTTATATTTTGTTATTTTCTTTTGTTTTGTTAAAAAAAAGGTCAGTGACCCAGGGTGGACGGCAGCTGTGGCCGGCCAGCCACGGCTGGGCACACAGACACGGCCATCGGGCGGCTGAGGCACGGCGAGGCCGGCGGAGCAGCGGCCGGGCGGAGCGGCAAGCTGCGGTGGCGGGACGCGCGTGGCGGCGTGGTCGGGGCGACGGGCGCGAAGTCAGGCGAGCCAGTCGCGGCCGGAGCGCGGTGGTCGTCTTGCGGCGTCGGGGCGGTCATGGTGAGCGCGAGGACGCGGGCCGGTGCACACACACGTGATGGGGGCTTCAGAGGGGATTCAACGGAGGGGCTCACCAGGCTGTAGAGGTGCAAAGGCGCTTCGGGATGGGCCGATGTCGGGCGACGGCGACGATGTCCAACTCGGGAGGAGTTGCGAGGGAGAGGCGGGGACGAGGCAGTCCGGCGGTGACGGGCGGCGCCGATGACGGGCGCCGGGGAGAGGCGGCGGGGAGACGGGCGATGGCTTCGGGGCGCCGGAGTCGATGCGGTGTCGAGGAGAGCGGCGTGGTCGGGGCGTGGCCCGATCCAGATCCGAAATCGGGGGGGAGGAGAGGAGCGTGGGTGTGTGGGGAGTGGGTTGGATTGGGGCTAGGGTTTGCGGGTGGTGGGGGGTTATGCGGGGAGAGGTGGGCCGGCCGGGGTGGGCTGGCCGACTGGGCCGGCTGGTTAGCTAGCTGGGTCGGTTGGCCCGGGGGTTTGGGGGTTTCTTTTTTTTATCTATTCTACCTTTTCTGTTTTATTTCATTTTAAATCATTTAGGCATTTTATAAAAATGTGTTTGCTTTATCATAATTACCCTTGTAGTATTCGGCACCCACCGAACATTTTTGTTTCAACTTTTGAAAACTTCTATTGTTGACACTAATTTAAATTTGAATTTTGAAACGGTTTCGAATCAACCCGAGATTAATTACAGTGACAAAGGTGACGTGGCGACATTAACGTGGGATTACTGTAGCTTAATTATCCGGGCGTCACACGGAATAAGCTTCTGTGATGAATTTTACGAATAACCCGGATGATCCGGGCAGGAACCCGGATGATCCGGGCAATGCCCAGATGATATGGGAGAGGACCCGGATGATCCGGCCAAACCAAACTGCTACAGCCTAGAAACTGAAACAGGCACAACTTTTACATCCTGACTCCGATTTTGATGATCTTGGGCTCGTTTTGAAGCTATGAAAAAAACCCAGGTCCTAACATAGAGAACCACCCAAGATGAACCAAAATGGAGGATGCAAAATATGCAAAGGTTTTATCATGTATTTGGGTAACCTATTTGGCTTTTGGTATATAGGATATGAGTGGAATTGTGTAGAGAAGATATTGACTTGAGCAAATCTATCACGAACCCCTTTGATCCCCTCTTAATAGTGCGGGATCCCTATAACTCAAGAATCATAAAAGGTCTACACTACATAGCTATCAATAATCCATTCTTGAGTGTATGTGTTCCTTCGGTGTTCATCACTCCACAACACTAACGTCGAAGGAACTAATACCTTTGACTCGAGCCTTTCACTTGAGCTTGAAGTTGAAGTTTCTTCTTGGATCAAGTTGAATGGCAAGACATTGGTGAAGTCTTCAAGTAGCTCCCCCATACACAATGTGGGAAGCTTTGCTTTGTATTTATCTTCATGTGTTCATCATGTGATCATCCACAAGCTTCAAGCATGTAATCCTTCGGATAGTTATCTTGAACTTTCCTTGTCAACCATGATCATCAACACTTGATGTCATCCTCTCATAGACACTTGAAATCTCTCTCTCTCGATGCGAGCCCATGAGAATCTCCTCTCAAAAACATAGGCAACACATAGTATGGGTTAGTACACAAAGCGCAATTAACAAATTCCTACCATACCACAAGATCTCACGTGGCACATGATTTGCGCTTGTGTGTTGACCATATTTGAATTCAATCTTCGATCTTCATCTTGGTCAACCTTAATCTTTGCTCCATGATTAATCTTGATGCACAACTACATGTATATGGCATTCATTCCGAATCCATTCAATATCCTTCTTGCATCACCCATGGAACAAACCTTCCTATATAACTTGATGTCATTGTTTCTTCATAGGAATTGTCATTCATTATCAAGTCTCAATGCATATATATATATGTTGATGGATTTCATCCACCAATTCATCCAATATTCTTCATGCATTGCAAATGGAACTTTCCTTCAAATGTATATCTCAGTGCAAACATTAGTCCATTAGGATTGTCATTTAATTACCAAAACCACACATGGGGACTACATGTACTTTCAATCTCCCCCATTTTGGTAATTGATGACAATCTCAACAAGAGGGTTTATATAATGAATTTTTAAACAAGCATGAAATTTATCCAAGGATAAATTGTATACTTGGGATGGTTGTAGTATCATCAATACACTACACAAGCATTTGATGATAGTACACCCATAGTATATAGAGCAAACTCCCCCATAATATATGAATTTGTGAATGAACTTTGAATGTCATTGCATATATTGGTTGACATAAACTAGGAGAAGATTTCTCTATATACAAGACTCATCCATGCAATAGGAATATATAACAAGGGTAGATATGCATGAGTGACAACAAGAACTAGAAAAGATATTTATCTTAAACCCTCTAAACTTCTCCCCCATTGGCAACAAATTCTCTATATACAAGACTCATCCATGCAATAGGAATATATAACGAGGGTAGATATGCATGAGTGACAACAAGAACTAGAAAATATATTTATCTTAAACCCTCTAAACTTCTCCCCCATTGGCAACAAATGCCAAAATGGAAGACAAAACATCTAGCAGACCAATATAGTATGAGTTCCTCCTTAATGTGTGCATATAACAAAATGTGAGTGAAAACAAATGCACATATTAAATGATGAACAATTAAAGGAGCTCGAAATCTATAGAATGCAATCAGATACGAAGATATGAACTTTTTCATGTATAAAAATTTCTAAGTGGCCTATAATAATCATGATATGTATCCATAAAGAAACTCGTATACACAAAAAGAAAGAATGCAATTGATAATAACATGATATCCACAAGTGAATCCATTATTATACAACTTGAGCCTAGTCATAATAGCAAGGCACATGGCACAAAGCACATGGCACAAATTGATCTCATTTGCATACCACAAAGTGAAGCAAGCAATCAAAAGATCCGATGAGCCAAAAGGATAAATGAATACTACGATTTAGGAAGAGGAGTGTTCTAGGGAAAATAGAGAATCTCCCCGTGATTTGTGCACTATTTAGAATTTTTGTATTTGGATACAAGTGCACAAAATAGGATCATCATACCCCCAAAATCAATAGGAACACAAAACAATTGCAAGCAAGCATAGATAAGAAAAGAAGCCTAGCATTTGGAACAAACATATGGTTGAGCAACATATAAATGAGGCAACCTAAGAATAGGCACAACCAAAATGATATGTGTGAGTCACGTCAAAGCACTTGAGAAGACTAGTATAAGGATGAGAATTAAGCATCAACATAGTCTTGAGTAAATGAGATACAAGGTGCAAGACATGTCCTTCCCACACACACAAAATTAAGAAGTTCACAAACACATCAAGCAAATGGGTTCACAAGCTCACTAGTAGCAAATTAAAAATCAAAGCTTGTGACAACCCATGATGAAGATAGGAAATAATAGGCTTGTCAAGACAAGAACGAGGACAACAATCTTCACCAAACATGAGTGCACTAAGATGCAAAGAGGTAAGACACACACTCATACAACAAATGCTTCCACGGAGCCACCAAAGATATAAAAAGAGAATGAAATGGTGGACATGAAAGAATAGGGATATCAACTAGGGATGTAACTTGGCTCACGTGTATAAGATTCTAGGTAGATGACAATCATGATAATATACATCCACAAAGAAGGATGTACACATGAATAAGAATAAGATATCCAAACGAGAGACATAAAATATACCAATGGGATCTTTGCTTGAAAGTATAGCACATGGCTTAATGTAATCTTATCGTATATTAATGAACTCCAAACATACAACCATCAAAGACATCACAACTAGCAACAAGAGATCATTGTTGCGATTCTTTGAGAAAGAAAACAAGTATGACAAGAACGAGTCAAGAAATTCATGCCATGATGCAACCTACACAAGGTTGAATGCAAGAAGTGTATGCATGAAGTAGATACTTGTTACCGAGATAGCATTGGAATGATGTAGTAGGTAATGGTTCAAGCTTGGCTCTAATTTCCTCATAGTGCCACCACTTTCATGAATAAGCCAAGCACCCAATGCTTCTCAAATGTACCTAAAACAATTTAAGTACAATATGGTCCCCAAACTTATTGGGTCCAAAGTAGTTAGCATAACTACAAAACATAGGGTAAAAGCACTTAAATATGTGCATATCGATATGAATTTGAATATCATGCACATCTCAGCTATTAAGAATTTGATGGATTTACCATATATATATTGGATCAAATAAAGCAAACAAGGCATGCGAATTTACACATAGTAAATACACATGCACAAGCCTCCCAAAATCCAGGGAGATACAAATTGGACAAATGAACACATAACAGTTAATACTTCCAATAACATCATTAGTCATTCATGTTGTCCAAAATGACTCAAAGTGACAAATCAACATATGATAGCACCCAAAGTTCAACATATGAACCAAGGAAAAAACAATGAGCATATAAGATATGCATTGCACACATACTCATGGGAATATCTCACTCAAGAAGATATAGGACACTATAAACAATGAGATAACAAACTACCAAAACTCCATATACAAACTAATAAGATGAACTCGAACAAAATGGTGTTTCAATTTGACATTTGGTGTAGAAACCAAATAAGTACATGATCATCTATACTAACACAAGCATAACATGAGAGTTTAGAAATAAACACAATGCTTGGCTAGCATATTATTAACATTCCAATTAGATAGATCATCATGCAAAGCAACAATTGGAATGTATCTATTCAAATGATTTTCTAAATACGATTTTTAAGATAACCATGGGAAAAACCGCACAAGAATACCATACTCAAACAAAGCATTGCATGCCACAGAGATATAAGATAATCTCAAATATAAATTCTAAGTGGCAAACTGGCAAACCTCTATTGTTAATGTTCACACGAGAAGTGATATGTACAAAGTATATCACTCCCCTATAATGTGATAATCCATGTATTATCCATAAGAGGCAAATGAAACCCAACTAAGGATAATTAATGGATGAGGATTTGAGTTTCAAATGAACTTTACATACCACATAGTAACTAGATAATATTGCACTAACAATACTAGGTGGTATCCTACATATATACATATTTAAGGTTTGTGATATGTGTAAATCATAGCACTCCCCCATAATGTGATGATCCATTAATATCTCAAAAACACCAATGAAGATTCAACTAATGAAGCAATAAAGGCTCGAAACCACACACACAACTATATGATGTGCATAGCAACTTACGCATGCTAGATAACACGAATCAAGTATATTAGGAAGCACAACATATACAAGCACATGCTAGTTACAAACTTCAAACACGCAAGGGACTTAGTAAATTTCAATGTACACAATGCAAGTACAAGTTACCACAAAGAGGAACATTGGATTGATAGATATGATGATAATCCACTTGACTTGGCATTAACCATAACATATGGTGAAAATAGTTTTTCTTCATGAAGTAGCCAAGTCTCCAATGCCATCCACACACCTATTGATCAAGTTTGAGCTTGATGGTCCCCAACAAAGTTGGGTCCTAAGAAGTTAGTAATAATAGGCTTGGCAACCCAAATGATCTTGTCCATTTTCAAACTTCTTTGGGAACCCACAAACTTGGCAAACACATTGCCACCAAGATCCTTCCTTAGCGAATAATGATTATTGACTATAGGAGGCTTAGATATGTTACCGTTGGGACAATATGAAGCTATGTGTCCCTTCTTACGGCAAATATAGCAACATGTGCTCCCCTTTCTCTTCTTCTTTACCTTTTCAACTTGGAGAGCATTATCTTGGTTAGGCATGGGAAGAGGCCTTTCATTATCTTGATATTGAACTTGAGGCCACTTCCCTTGATGCTTCACATTTGAAGCCTTCTTCTTCAATGGACAAGATCTCACATGGTGTCCAACATTCTTGCACTTGAAGCAAGTAATGTTGGCCGAATTCTTGACTTGATCTTGTCCCTTCTTCTTATTCTTGGACTTCTTCTTGTTGGAGATGAACTCAAGTCCTGTTTTGTCTTGAGGGTCCTTTTGCACACTCAAGATATTATCACAACATTTTTCCAAGTCTTTCTTCAAACTAGTGACTTGGGCCTTGAGCTCTTTATTTTCCTCTACAAGGTTAGTATTAACAAAAGAACTAGAGGAAGTAGAAGCTTCATTGTTAGAGCAACAAGGCATGGTGAGCAATTCATTATGAGTGGATATAATATGAGAGGTGGATGAACTGCAAGGATTAGCACATGGCAATAAAGCATTTAGAGTAGATGTGCTAATGTTCACATGAGACTCACAAGATTTTACCTCGGAGACCATAGCCTCGTGAGCTAACTTTATCTTACTATATGAGAGCTTAAAAGATCCTCATGAGCGCTCGAGAGCTTTGCATGACTTTCTTCCAATTTCCCATAATTTCTTGTTAGCAAAGCAAGTTGAGCACATAGCTCAACATTCTCCTTCAAAATTGATGCATCACATGAAATCGAGTTAGTAGCACAAACATCATTATCAATATGAGAGGAGCAAGTAGCACTTAGTGACTTCTCACGAGTTGATTGAAGCTCCTCATGAGACTTAGAGAGTTTTATGAGCTCTCCCTTGACACTATTGCTTTCAAGGAGAAGGAGCTCAAAATTATCTTTAAGCTTACAATGAGTAACTTTAATCTCTTCTTTTGAAGACCTCAAGTCACTAAGCATTTCATGAGCCTTAGCAAGTTCATGTTCAAGATGTTCACTTTTAGCTTGCTCATTGAGAAATAAATCATTACGTTTTTCAAAGCAAGCAAGAACATCTTGGAACCTTTCATAAGTGTTATTTTTAGCTTTATGAAGAGTTTTCCCAATCTCATAGAGATTTTCAGTCAAGTCATCATCATCATCCTCATTACAACTATCATCATTATCACTAAGAGAAGATGATACCTCGTCATTACCTCTTGCCATGAGGCACATGTGAACAAAGGGGGTTGATGATGATTCTTTTGAAGACAAGGGTTCTTCATCAATCAAGCATGCCTCATCTTTCTTGGTTTCCTCTACATGGTTAGTCATAGAACAACTAGAGGAAACCAAGGTATTTCTATCATGGAAACATGGGAGATCAAGCATATCATCACAAATGAGCTTAACACCATCATCACAAGATATTTCTTCACTCACCATGTCATTACCTTGTGGCATGCCACATGTTGGTGAAGTGCAAGATATTGAAGTGTGCAAGTAATCGGAGGTGGAAGTAATAGAGAGCTCTTCATGATTTAAAAATGTGGAGAACTCCTCCATCAACTCCCCAAATAGAATATTATCTTCATCAAGATTGGACCCACCATATATATCTTCAAGTTTGGTCCAAGTCTCATGAGCTGACTTGCAAGTCGTGACTGCCTTAAACACTTCAAAGGTTAAAGCTTGATGAATGACAAGAGAAGTATCACAATCAAGATACATATCCTCAATAGATGGAGAATGTCCATACTTAGAAATAGAAATTCCTATAAGAACAATTCGCAAAGCATTTGGACCCATGGCCCGAAAGTGACAAAGCATGCGAATTCTCCATAGGTGATAATTTGTGCCATCCAAATCAAAAGTGTTTTTGTGCACTAGTTCACTAGTCGACATCGTTACTCTCTAGGCGGTGAAGCCTAATAAGGAGAGACCGGGCTCTGATACCAATTGATAGGACCATGATGTCGCCTAGAGGGGGGTGAATAGGCGTTTTAAAATCTTTTACATATTTGGCTATATCCTAATGCGGAAATAAACTAAGCGGATACTTTTCAAGCACAAATCCTAAATATACTAGGCTCACTAAGTGCACCAACAACTTAGCATAAACAAGATGAGAACAACAGGATATGAGTAAGCACAAGTAAGTCACACAAACTTACTCAGTGTATATCACGAGGTATGGAAATGAATAATACACACAACCACAAGTAAGCAATACAAGCTTACAAAAATTGTATCACAATATATGGAATTTAATGATACAAGCAAACTCAAGTAAGTTACACAAACTTACTTGAGCAATATCACAATATATGGAAGTTTATAACACAAGTTAGCAACTCACACTAATTACAATGTATATCAATAGTAGCAAGTATGAATTATGGAATATGAAGTGTAGGCCTAAATAATCTCTACAAGGAAATGGCCAACACAATATAATCAACCACCACGATATAATGAGGACAACAAGATATAGTGAATGCACGGTCAAATGACCAAAGTAAACCACAAGTAAGGAGTTAGGGTTAGGGATAACCAAAGTCACGGAGACGAGGATGTATCCCGATGTTCACTTCCTTGGAGGGAAGCTAGTCACCGTTAGAGAGGTGGATGTTACCACGAAGGCACACCAATGCCACGAAGGCTCACCCTATTCTCCTTGAGATATCACCACGAAGGCAATTCTCAACCACTAGTGGTAGACCTTGAGGCGGCCTCCAAACCTTCACAAACTTTCCGGGGGACAAATCACAAGTTGATTCCTCACCGAGCACTCCTACCGCCTAGGAGTCTCCAACCTCCAAGAGTAACAAGAACAAAGGGAAATGCTCAAGACTTGCTCAAATCATGAGTTCCTTTGGTCAAGAGAGGGAGAGGAGTGGATCTATCACTTGATTGGAAAATCTCTCAAGAACTCTCACGAATCTCTCCGGGATCTAAGATTTGGTGTCGGAGAAGTGAGAGGAGCCTTTTGTGTTCTAGGGTTCATATGAATGTGTTGCTCAACCCTCCCGGAGTGGGAGAGGGATATTTATACCCCAAAGAAAATAGAGCCGCTTCCGCAGTTGTTGACCTGCCGGATGATCTGGACACATACCGGATGATCCGGGCAATGCCCGATGATCCGGAAGGTCAATATACAATGTGGTGAAGTAGATACCCGGATGTCCGGGGACATAGCCGGATGATCCGGGTAATTCCCGGATGATCCGAGTGGGTAGCCGGATGATCCGGCTAGCGGAATAAGCTTCTGTGATGAATTTTACGAATAACCGGATGATCCGGCAGAACTCGATGATCCGGGCGAAGCCCGGATGATATGGGAGAGGACCCGGATGATCCGGCCAAACCAAACCGCTGCAGCCTAGAAACTGAAACAGGCACAACTTTTACATCCGGACTCCGATTTTCATGATCTTGGGCTCGTTTTGAAGCTATGAAAAAAACCCAGGTCCTCACATAGAGAACCACCCAAGATGAACCAAAATGTAGGATGCAAAATATGCAAAGGTTTTATCATGTATTTGGGTAACCTATTTGGCTTTTGGTATATAGGATATGAGTGGAATTGTGTAGAGAAGATGTTGACTTGAGCAAATCTATCACAAACCCCTTTGATCCCCTCTTAATAGTGCGGGATCCCTATAACTCAAGAATCATAAAAGGTCTACACTACATAGCTATCAATAATCCATTCTTGAGTGTATGTGTTCCTTCGGTGTTCATCACTCCACAACACTAACGTCGAAGGAACTAATACCTTTGACTCGAGCCTTTCACTTGAGCTTGAAGTTGAAGTTTCTTCTTGGATCAAGTTGAATGGCAAGACATTGGTGAAGTCTTCAAGTAGCTCCCCCATACACAATGTGGGAAGCTTTGCTTTGTATTTATCTTCATGTGTTCATCATGTGATCATCCACAAGCTTCAAGCATGTAATCCTTCGGGATAGTTATCTTGAACTTTCCCTTATCAACCATGATCATCAACACTTGATGTCATCCTCTCATAGACACTTGAAATCTCTCTCTCTCGATGCGAGCCCATGAGAATCTCCTCTCAAAAACATAGGCAACACATAGTATGGGTTAGTACACAAAGCGCAATTGACAAATTCTTACCATACCACAAGATCTCACGTGGCACATGATTTGCGCTTGTGTGTTGACCATCTTTGAATTCAATCTTTGATCTTCATCTTGGTCGACCTTAATCTTTGCTCCATGATTAATCTTGATGCACAACTACATGTATATGGCATTCATTCCGAATCCATTCAATATCCTTCTTGCATCACCCATGGAACAAACCTTCCTATATAACTTGATGTCATTGTTTCTTCATAGGAATTGTCATTCATTATCAAGTCTCCATGCATATATATATGTTGATGGATTTCATCCACCAATTCATCCATATTCTTCATGCATTGCAAATGGAACTTTCCTTCAAATGTATATCTCAGTGCAAACATTAGTCCATTAGGATTGTCATTTAATTACCAAAACCACACATGGGGACTACATGTACTTTCAGGGGGGTAGGGCGCGCCCCCTACCTCTTGACCACCCTGGACACCGTTTCGCGTTGATTTTACTTCCAGAAAATCATAAATATTCCAAAAAAATCGCCGTCCGTTTTTATCCTGTTTGGACTCCGTTTGATATTGGGTTTCTGCGAAACAAAAACATGCAATGACAGAACCGCATCGGGCACGGATCAATATGTTAGTCCCAAGAATAGTATAAAAAGTTGCCAAAAATTATATGAAAGTGAATAATATTGGCATGGAACAATCAAAAATTATAGACACGACGGATACGTATCAGCATCCCCAAGCTTAATTCCTGCTCGTCCTCGAGTAGGTAAATGATAAAAAAAGAATAATTGTTGATGTGGAATGCTACCTAGCATAATCTTGATCATATGTCTAATCATGGCATGAATATTAAGACACGAGTGATTCAAAGCAATAGTCTATCATTTGACATAAAAACAATAATACTTCGAGCGTACCAATAAAGCAATCATGTCTTTTCAAAACAACAAGGCCAAAGCAAGCTTATCCCTACAAAATCATACAGTTTGTCCATGCTTCATTTTCGTCACACAAAGTGCCCCCATCATGCACAACCCCGATGACAAGCCGAGCAATTGGTTCATACTTTTTAACGTGCTTCAGCTTTTTCAACCCTCACGCAATACATGAGCGCAAGCCATGGATATAGCACTATAGGTGGAATAGAATATAATGATGGAGGTTATGTGGAGAAGACAAAAAAGGAGAAAGTCTCACATCGATGCGGCTAATCAACGGGCTATGGAGATGCCCATCAATTGATGTCAATGCGAGGAGTAGGGATTGCCATGCAACGGATGCACTAAGAGCTATAAGTGTATGAAAGCTCAACAAAAGAAACTAAGTGGGTGTGCATCCAACTTGCTTGCTCATGAAGACCTGGGGCATTTGAGGAAGCCCATCGTTGGAATATACAAGCCAAGTTCTATAATGAAAATTCCCACTAGTATATGAAAGTGACAACATAGGAGACAATCTATATGAAGAACATGGTGCTACTTTGAAGCACAAGATATGAGACTCACTACATGAAGAACATGGTGCTACTTTGAAGCACAAGTGTGGAAAAAGAGATAGTAACATTGCCCCTTTTTATTTTATTTTTATTTTCTCTTTTTTTTGGTGGGCTTCTTTGGCCCCCTTTTTTATTTAGGCTTCTTTGGCCTTCCCTTTTTTGGGCAATGTTGTATAATGATGATCATCACACTTTTATTTACTTACAACTCAACATTACAACTCGATATCTAGAGCAAAGATATGACTCTATATGAATGCCTCCGGCGGTGTACCGGGATGTGCAATGATCTAGCATAGCAATGACATCAAAAAAAGGACAAGCCATGAAAACATCATGCTAGCTATCTTACGATCATGCAAAGCAATATGACAATGAATGCTCAAGTCATGAATATTGATGATGATGGAATGCCATGATAGGTAGGTATGGTGGCTGTTTTGAGGAAGATATAATGAGGCTTATGTGTGACAGAGCGTATCGTATCACGGGGTTTGGATGCACCGGCGAAGTTTGCACCAACTCTCGAGGTGAGAAAGGGCAATGCACGGTACCGAAGAAGCTAGCAATGATAGAAGGGTGAGAGTGCGTATAATCCATGGACTCACATTAGTCATAAAGAACTCATATACTTATTGCAAAAGTTTATTAGCCCTCAAAGCAAAGTACTACTACGCATGCCCCTAGGGGGATAGATTGGTAGAAAAAGACCATCGCTTGTCCCCGACCGCCACTCATAAGGAAGATAATCAAAGAGACACCCCATGCTTCAAATTTGTCACACAACGGTTACCATACATGCATGCTACGGGACTTGCAAACCTCAACACAAGTGTCTCTACAATCCACAACCACCCACTAGCATAACTCTAATATCACCATCTTTATATCGCAAAACTATTGCAAGGAATCAAACATATCATATTCAGTGATCTACAAGTTTATGTAGGATTTTATGACTAACCATGTGAATGACCAATTCTTGTCATCTCTCTAAATAGATATAAGTGAAGCAAGAGAGTTTAATTCTTTATACAAAAGATATGCCCATAATCTAATAAATATAAGTGAAGCAAAAGAGCATTCTACAAATGGCGGTTGTCTATGTAAAGAGAAACAGGCAATCCAACTTCAAATGATATAAGTGAAGCACATGAAGCATTCTATAAAGCCATACTCAAAAAATTTAAGTGAAGTGAAATGAGCATTCTATAAATCAACCAAGTACTATCTCATACCAGCATGGTGCATAAAAGAAAAATATAAACCTAATTGCAAAAGACGCTCCAAAACTTGCACATAATGCATGAACGAAACGAATCCGAAACATACCGATACTTGTTGAAGAAAGAGGGGATGCCTCCCGAGCATCCCCAAGCTTAGACGCTTGAGTCTCCTTGAATATTTACTTGGGGTGCCTTGGGCATCCACAAGCTTGAGCTCTTGCCTCTCTTCCTTCTTCTCACATCGAAACATCCTCGATTAGACACTACATCCACACAAAACTTCAACAGAAAACTCGGTAAGATCTGTTAGTATAATAAAGCAAATCACCACTCTAAGTACTGTAGAAAACCAATTCATATTTTGTTTTTGCATTGTGTCTACTGTAATATAACTTTTCCATGGCTTAATCCACTGATATAAATTGATAGATTCATCAAAACAAGCAAACTATGCATCAAAAACAGAATCTGTCAAAAACAGAACAGTCTGTAGCAATCTGAACAATCACAATACTTCTTGTACCCCAAAAATTCTACCAAAATTAGGAAAAATAAAAAGGTTGTATAGAAAGACATTGCAAAAGGAATCAGAACCAATTGACGTTCCAGTTAAAAATGTAAAATCGCGCACTACAGCCAAAGTTTCTGTCCTGCACCGTACAAACCAACAAGCATTGTAAACATCCTAAAGGCAAACCTTGGCACATTATTTTTATAATACAATGGAATTGTACAAGGGGATAATTATTTTTATTGAAAAGTTTCTGTAATTAAGATTCACAAAGTTTCCGTGAGCATGAACAAAGTTCAAGGAGCTCTCCCACTTCAACAATGCTTGTCTCTCTCACTTTCACTTTCCTTTTTGAAAAGTTTTTGGGTTCCCCTCTTTATTTTTGTTGTTTTTAAACTATATGAAAGCACTCAACAGAAATAAATGACTCTCTAAAACTTCCGGGTTGTCTCCCTGGCAGCCCTTTCTTTAAAGCCATTAAGCTAGGCATGTAGTGCTCAAGTAATGAATCCACCCGGATCCCAAGGTATATCAAAGCCAATTTTAATTAACAATGATTTGTAATTTAGCAGTGAGCACAAAGTAACATAAATCATGTAATGACGAAGTCTAACTCTCTTCCTATGCATCGGCATGTCATAAAAGAACAATTCATGCACACCAAGTAAAGGCCAATGCATGGTATAAGCAGTTTCTTGCAAATCTATCATATTGGAAACATAGAGAGGTGGAGATATGGTTCCTCTCTCATAATAATTGCAAGTAGGACCAGCAAGCACATGCATATTATATTCATCAAAATCATCATGTGCAATGGTAAAAGGCAACCCATCAATATAATCCTTAATAAGGGCAAACTTCTCCGATATAGTGTAGTCGGAAGAATTCAAAAAGATAATAGGACTATCATGCGTGGGTGCAATAGCAACAATTTCATGTTTAACATAAGGAACTATAGCAAGTTCATCTCAATACGCATAATTCATATTGGCATCTTGGCCACAAGCATAGCAAGCATCATCAAAAAGGGATATTTCAAGAGAATCAACGGGATCATAACAATCATCATAGCAATCATCCTTCGGTAAGCACAAAGGGGAATTAAATAATGTATGAGTTGGAGGGTTACTCTCATTAGAAGGTGGGCACGGGTAGCTAATCCGCTCCTCCTCCTTTTGTTCTTCGCTCTATGTAACGCCCCGGATCCGATGCGCCAAGTGTCCGCCAGTTATTCATCATTGTTGCCATGTCATTTGCTTGCGTGTTGCACTTTGCCATGTCATCATCTGCATTTTATCATGTCATCATGTGCATCTCATTTTGCATACATGTTCGTCTCATGCATCCGAGCCTTTTCCCCGTTGTCCGTTTTGCAATCCGGCACTCCTATGTCCTCTAGTGTTCCCTTCTTCCCTCTTTTCGTGTGCGGGTATTAAACTTTCTCGGAATGGCCCGAGGTTTGCCAAGCGGCCTTGGTATAGCACCGGTAGACCGCCTGTCAAGTTTCGTGCCATTTGGAGGTCGTTTGATACTCCAACGGTTAACCGGGTAACCGTAAATCCCTCTTTGAGTTGCAGCCCAACACCCCTTCCAAAGTGGCCCAAAACCCACCAAACTCCCATCCATGCTCTCGGTCGTTCGATCACGATCGCGTGGCCGAAAACCGCACCTCATTTGGACACTCCTAGCTCCCTCTACCTATAAATTAGCCCCCTCCCCCGAAATCTCGGGCAAACCCTAGCTTTCTTCCACTCCGTGCGCGGACATGTCCACCCCCCGCCACGGACATGTCCATGCCGCCACGCCTAATCGGACGCCACCTGTCCTGTCCTTCCCCACCGCGCCGCATCACACACAAGAGATCCGGGCGCCAGATCCGCCCGCCTGCCCGATCCCAGCGCCTGCCACGCCGCCGCGCCTGCCGCCGCCGCGCCCGCTTCGCCGGAACCCGCGCCACGTTCCTCGGCCAGCTCCGCCCGCCGGCCGGCGCTCCGCCGCCGCCGCCGCGCACCGCCCGCCGCTGCCCTACCTCTGCTCTGCCGCTCGCGCCGCCTCGGCCTCGGCCGCCATACCGCCATGCGCCGATGCCCGCGCCTCGCCCGCGCATCAACCCCGAGGTCGCCAGCTGCGTCCGCCGTGCCCGCCGACCCGCGCGCCGGATCCGGTGAGCCGCCGACCGGATCCGCGCCCCGGCACCCGTTCCCGGCAAGCCCGCGCCTCCCGGCGTCTGCCCCGCATCGCCGGAGCCGCCGTCATCCGCCGTCGTTGTCGTCCCGCTCGGGAGCGGGCTCGTTCCCGCTCGCCGTTGACCGGCGCCGCCTCGTGGGCCCGCGGACCAGACCCCGCGGCCCAGCTCCCTTCCTTCCAAATCGGGCCGAAGCCCACGGTGAGCTCTGCCCCTATCCAGCGCCCTGTGCATCAAATAGTATCCCTCGCTCGTTCGTTTTTTTTCGGAAATGACCAAGTCCCCAGTTTTTGTAATTTTCATGCCATGTTCATGCCATCACATCTCTGCATCCGTAGCTCCGTTTTGCGCGTGTAATATGTCAAATTGTTCGTCTCGACGAGTACTTCATTTCATTCTATTGCATCATTTTCATTTGAGCTCATCTTGGTGCCCGAAATGCTGTTGGAAGAGTGCATGTTGATGTTAATCATTTGGCTGTTATAACTTGTCGTTTTATCATTTTGCCATGATTGATGTGTGCATCCTATGAGTATGAGCTCTACATGAATGTTGGACTATGCCATGCCATCTTTCCAGGGGTGTTAACCGTGTATTTTTGTGAGTTGTGTGCTGAGTGTATCGAGCTTGTTAAGTAGGGTAGTTGCTGTTGCTGTTTTCCTGACAGATTCTGTTATATTTTGTTGCCATGTTAACATGCTTCTACTAATCATTATATGCATAATCTGGAGATGCTCTATAAACATTTTTTGATATACATGTCATGCTCTATCCATTCATGCCCTTGGTTGCAATTATAGCCTGCTGGAACATGTTGTAATCTTGCTCCAAAGTTGCTTGAAAATGTTTTTGTCACTGCTTTACATTAAGTTCACTTGTTCCCATGTGTTTTCCTAGTGATCCATGCATCCTATGAACTTGCTCTTGCCATGCTTAGCTTCATAAACATGCCTTCTTACTGTTGGTTGCCTTGCCATGCCATGTATTGCTCTCTGGTGAGTGATTCAAGCTCACGAACATGCCTACTTATTGTTGTTCCTGCCATGTATGAATCTGTAATATAACTTGCCATGTTTACATGGGTGCCATCATATTTTCTATGCCTTTTTGGCTCATGGTCAGTAAGGGTCTTTTGATATATGCAATTAGTAGATTCATGCCATGCCTTTGTTTGCCATGATAAGTTCCTGTAACATGTTGTTTGATAGCTCTAAACATTGCAACCTGATGTTATTTCTGCTAAAGTCTGAAACTGTTATTATTTGCAATATCTCCATGTCTTTTTGAGCATGTTCTAGTGATTTCTGGAGATAGCTCAGTGTTCATGTTTTGTTATGCTTTACCTGTACTTCATGCCCATGTCTTTTGTTATTATGTTGGGGTGTTGTAGCATATTGTTTTGATGCTTGTAAGATGCCTAGTTGCTGTTTTGGACAGATTGTTGCTATGACTTGTATAGTGTGTGGGTGTTGAACCGTTGCTCCGTTTTGAGTGTGCTCTATATGAAACTTGCTTGATTTTGCATGTAGCTTCATATTATCATGTTGCATCCTTGTTTTGGTGTGTTTGCTTGATGTTTGGGTGCATTTTGCATCAATGCCATGCTTAACTTGTTTTGCTCATATCTTCTAGGCCGTAGCTCCGAATCTAATGAACTTTATATGTAACTTGACTAGAATTTCGTGTAGATCATCTTGGTGCATCTTAACTTGCTGTTCAACAACTTAAACTTAATGTTTATTCAGTTCTGGACCCATTTCGAAATTTGCATATGAGGACTTACCGGAATTGTTATATGTTGTTTCCGGCCTCATTTAAACTTGCCTTGATGTGTTGCTCTTGTATGCATCTTCTCTTGCCATGAGTAGCTTCATGTAGCTTGGTCATGCATCATGCTTGTTGTGCATCATGCCTTGTTCATGTGTGGTGTGTTTACCTATGTTGTGTGCTTCTTCTTGTTAGTTCCTGTTTCGTTGCGATCGTGAGGATTCGTTCGACTACTCCCGTTCATCTTCTTCATGGACTCGTTCTTCTTCCTTGCGGGATTTCAGGCAAGATGACCGCTACCCTGGATCTCACTACTATCATTGCTATGCTAGTTGCTCCGTTCTGTCGCTATGTTGCGCTACCTATTACCTGTTTATCAACCCATCCCAAATTGCCATGAACCTCTAACCTTTGACACATTTCCTATGCAAACCATTGATTGGCTATGTTACCGCTTTGCTCATCCCCTCTTATAGCGTTGCTAGCTGCAGGTGAAGTTGAAGATTTCTCCATGGTGGACAGGGTTTATGTTGGGATATCACATTATCTCTTATATTATTAATGCATCTATATACTTGGTAAAGGGTGGAAGGCTCGGCCTTATGCCCGTGTTTTGTTCCACTTTGCCGCCTAGTTTCCGTCATACCGGTGTTATGTTCCCGGATTTTGCGCTCCTAACGCGGTCGGGTGATTTATGGGACCCCCGACAGTTCGCTTTGAATAAAACTTGTCCAAAGAAGGCCCAACTTTGACTTTTACCATTTGCCTCACCACCACCTACTTTTCCCTTGGGAGTAATTAACCCAAGGGTCATCTTTATTATAGCCCCCCCGGGCCAGTGCTTGTCTAAGTGTTGGTTCGAACCGAGCCGCCTGCGGGGCCCCCTCGGGGCAACTCGAGGTCTGGTTTTACTCGTAGCCTGTCTCATCCGGTGTTGCCCTGAGAACGAGATATGTGCAGCTCCTATCGGGATTGTCGGCGCATCGGGCGGTTTTGCTGGTCTTGTTTTACAATTGTCGAAATGTCTTGATGTACCGGGATACCGAGTCTGATCAGAGTGTCTCGGGTGAAGGTCTATTCCTTCGATGATCGCGATAGCTTGTCATGGGCTAAGTTGGGACACCCCTGCAGGGTATAAACTTTCGAGAGCCGTGCCCGCGGTTATGTGGCAGATGGGAATTTGTTAATGTCCGGTTGTAGATAACTTGACACCAGATCCGAATTAAAACTCATCAACCGAGTGTGTAGCCGTGATGGTCTCTTCTCGGCGGAGTCCGGGAAGTGAACACGGCTTCTGTGTTATGTTTGACGTAAGTAGGTGTTCAGGATCACCTCTTGATCATTGCTAGTTTCACGACTGTTCCTTTGTTTCTCTTCTCGCTCTCATTTGCGTATGTTAGCCACCATATCATGCTTAGCCGCTGCTGCAACCTCACCATTTTACCCCTTCCTTTCCCATTAAGCTTTGCTAGTCTTGATACCCATGGTAATGGGATTGCTGAGTCCTCGTGGCTCACCAGATACTTCCAAAACCAGTTTGCAGGTGCCTATGTTACCGAGCAGGTGACGCAATCAAGCTCAAGGAGGAGCTCGATAAAGATCTTGCCCTTAGTGTTGTTTCGTTCTAGTTGATCAGTAGTGGAGCCCAGTTGGGGTCGATCGGGGACCTTTGTCGCATTTGGGGTTCTTCTTTTATTTTGGTTCCGTAGTCGGACCTTGATTGTATCTGGATGATGTAATGCTTTATTCATGTAATTGTGTGAAGTGGCGATTGTAAGCCAACTATGTATCTCTTTCCCTTATGTATTACATGGGTTGTGTGTAGATTACCTCACTTGCGACATTGCCTTCAATGCGGTTATGCCTCTAAGTCGTGCTTCGACACGTGGGAGATATAGCCTCATCGAGGGCGTTTCAAGTTGGTAATCAGAGCCTTCCCCGACCTTAGGAGCCCCACTGCTTGATCGTTTTTAGCGGCCGAGTTGTGTCTAGAAAAATGTTTTGAGTCATTTAGGAATTATATATCGAGAGTAGGATTCTTTTTACTCCCAGTCCTTGACCTTCGGTGAGGTATCCCGACGAGAGTTTTGACTCTTCTCTTCTTAAATTTCACTAAAAAAATTTAGGATCACGCTGGTATTTTGGAATCGTCCGATGGTTTTATGATGAGAACATTGTCTTGGTGCCTCCGTCGCCAGGGTTTAGTGGAGGTGTCCCGGGAGTTGAGCTCGAGGTGTTGTCGCCATAATTTTATCGCTGCAGTTCTCGAATACCTGAGTTTAGTACCGACATCGAAAATCTCTTTTATGCAGTTGTTGGTGAGATAACCCGATAACCCAAGATCGAGGTGAGTACGGGAGTATTGCCATGACTCGTATAACGGATGCTTTTCAAGGTTGAGGTACACGATTTCAAGGTTTCTTGGTTATGTGTTGACGGATGGATACAGCTTGGATGTAGGTATTGTTAGTTTGGGTGAGATATATTGCTTCCTGTATCCCCAACACCAGATTGCATAACCAGAAAGTTTCGGGAGTTTATAGGTGGGAATTCAAGTAGCTCCTAGAATATCTTTCCGACAGATGCATGATATGGGATTGGGTAAATCTCTATCATATGTTTGTTCCGGCTTATTCTGCAAGCCAAATCCTTTGTTTTGTTTTATTTGTGGTATTCGAGTTGCTTCGAAGTCAAATGTTGAATCCATACCTTTCCTAAATGGTGTTCTCATATTGCTATGTGAATACTAATCCTTCTTGATCATCGAGGTCGTCGTGTTAATTCTTTTCCAACCGGCGTGCTTCTCTTCAAGTGGATCCGATCATTTCAACACCCGCAAGATCATTTCTAAGTTTTCTCAACGGTGTTTGTTTCATCCCAAGTTGTCTTTGTTTTTCCCCACCCTCCCACCCCTTTTTATTCAAGGACACAGATTTCTTAATCAAGTATCCATTTATTCATGTGAAGTCTCGTCATTCTTTTCAATCAATGTTCTGATCCGGTGATCCCTCGTGAAGATGCTCACGAGCTACTAGTTCGTCATTCCTCATTCCTTTCTCTTCTCCGGTGGATTCAAGTCAAGTTTTGTTGATCATACCTTTTTCCTTGTTTCTAATGCTTTCTCATACTGATGCACCTCTTAATCATTCACCTCTTCCTATTCATTTGTTCTGGAGTGTTGAAGATATCTCAGAAGACTTGCGTTTCCATTCTCAATCCCTTCAAGATATTTCGAGGTTGTTATCTCATTCAAGTCATTTAATTCAACCGGTGCAATTTCTCTTTTAAATCATTTCCAACGGTGTTTTCTTTTGAGTGGGCCCTAACCCACAGGTCTTTTCCCACGATCTTACCTGACTCTTCTATTTTCCCAGAGCTATCCTAAATTCTTCTCCAAGCTTGACGTAAGAATGAATTTTCATCAGTCACATGCTTTTTCTCCAAGATCTTTCAAATTCTTTTCATAGTTGGCTCAACCTCTTCGCTTTTGATTCTTCCGGTGTGTCTCAACAATTCATGGTGGTTATCATCATCATTCTCAACATGTGAAGACCGAGGAAGGATTTCTCTTAAATCTCGGTCCATTCTCTTCAATATTCATGGTCTCATAATTGTTTTCGATTGTGAGAATTCTTTTCACCCATCCAAAGTATTTCATGAGTTGTTTCCATTTTTTTCCTCCGAAGGCATCATGTCATAATTCTTCATTCTCAGCGTGTAGCTATCGTTCTCCAAATCTTACCGGTGATTCGTTCAAATATCCTCTAATCAGTTCTTGATCTCTTTGTTCTCATGTATCTAGTTGGTCTCAAGCACCTTCGTTCATTTGCTAATTCTTACCGGTGATGCACCCCTACTTCGATCATTTTCAATTCTTACGGTGGTTCTTTCAAGATCTCTCTTCCTTGTTCATCATATCAATTCATTTGTTGTTCCAATCCTACCGGTGGTTCGTTGAAGACCTTCTCAAGTTTTGATATATATCATTTAATCCTTTCTACGAGAATAAGTAGTATGCCAAATCCGTTGATTGTCATCAATTTAATTGGTGAAGGATAAGCATAACATAATTCGTATTCTTGTTTCATCCAAGTGATTAATCCTTTCCTTCAGAGTTTGTTCAGGAGGAATAAATTCTTGCCTTCTTGTTGTAAATCTTTCTTCCGGAGTTCCAAGTTTTTCCGCATTATCTCGTCGCGAAGCTCCATCTAAATCATCGCAAGGCTTCACCTTGTGTTTTCAATTTCTCTTTCTTTTCATTCCTTTTGTTTACCGGTGTTCTTCATGGAGGCTCTACATGGTGGTTCGTCAAGGATTCCTTTCATTCTTCAATTGTTCTTCAAGTTTTCTCTCGAAGTTATGACCCGCCAAGCTATACTCTAAAAATAAACATGGTGCTCAACACATGTCTTGTTTTGTGGAGTTCAAGTATTCTTCATCTTGCATTTCGAAGTGCAATTCTTTCTACCTAATCTTCTGAGATGGCGTTATATCATTCTTGGCAATTTCCATTCATGTTTCATGAGTCACATGTTGTCAAGAATGAGGTATTTTAAATCCATCAATCTCTTCGTTGGAGTTATCTTGGTATAGATTTCACCTAAAGCCTTCCCGAAGGAATGTTGCTAATTGTGGTGCTTATCATTGACCCAAGTTCTCAAATTATCCCCTTGGTGAAAGAAGTTTCTCTTATCTTCATTGATTTCAACCAATCAATTGTTTCCATTAGTGGCCGGTTGTCACCTCATCATTTTGAGATGTTTGCCATAAGCCCACAACAACCTTGTGCTTCTCGTTGTTGATTTTCCAACAACTCCGTTCGATTCTTCTTTGCAAGAATGCTTTCCAAGTTCACTTGTGGCAAAAGTTGTCACTTTCTTCTCCGTCCCTTTATCCCAACGATCTAACTTCTATTCTTTCGTTACGGAGGCATTATGATGTTCTGCTCTTCACCCATCACCTCGTTTTTTTTAGGATCGTGTTCTTTTGTTGCTTATCCATTTAACCGGAGTGTTGTATCATCTCTTCAATATATTTTCATCTCATCAAATTCTCTTCTCTTTTCTACCGGAGTGCTGTCCAAATTCTGTCATTCTTGTTCCTTGGCTATCTCATTATAACGAGGTGGTCATATTCCTTTTGTTCGTAAAGCTCTTACTTCCATGTTTTTCAACCTTCAAGTCCTCGTAATGTTCCTTGTTCCTCTTTTCTAACGGATTGTTTGCAGTCTCGTTCATATCAGTTGTACTCTTTCTTTTAAATTGCTCAACATCTCAAGGTCCGTGGTTTCACTCGTTTGTCGAAGAAGCAACTTAGTTTTACCTCTCCTCTTCCACTTCCTTTTCCCTCCGGTGCCATCCTAGATCTCGGGACGAGATCCTCTCGTAGTGGTGGAGTGTTGTAACGCCCCGGATCCGATGCGCCAGGTGTCCGCCAGTTATTCGTCGTTGTTGCCATGTCATTTGCTTGCATGTTGCACTTTGCCATGTCATCATCTGCATTTTATCATGTCATCATGTGCATCTCATTTTGCATACATGTTCGTCTCATGCATCCGAGCCTTTTCTCCGTTGTCCGTTTTGCAATCCGGCACTCCTATGTCCTCCGATGTTCCCTTCTTCCCTCTTTTCGTGTGCGGGTATTAAACTTTCTCGGAATGGCCCGAGGTTTGCCAAGTGGCCTTGGTATAGCACCGGTAGACCGCATGTCAAGTTTCGTGCCATTTGGAGGTCGTTTGATACTCCAACGGTTAACCGGGTAACCGTAAAGCCCTCTTTGAGTTGCAGCCCAACACCCCTTCCAAAGTGGCCCAAAACCCACCAAACTCCCATCCATGCTCTCGGTCGTTCGATCACGATCGCATGGCCGAAAACCGCACCTCATTTGGACACTCCTAGCTCCCTCTACCTATAAATTAGCCCCCTCCCCCGAAATCTCGGGCAAACCCTAGCTTTCTTCCACCTCCGCGCGCCGGACATGTCCACCCCGCCGCCGGACATGTCCGCGCCGCCCCCGCGCCCAATCGGACGCTGCCACCTGTCCTCCCCGCCGCCGTTCCCCACCGCGCGCCGCCAGAGGCCAGCTGCGCGCCAGATCCGCCCGCCTGGCCGGATCCACGCCCGCCTTGCTGCCCGCCAGCGCGCCCTGCCTGCCGCCGGCCACCCAAGCCGCCGCGCCTTCTTCGCCGGAACCCGCCATGTTCCTCCGGCCGCTCGCCCTTCGCCGGCTGCATAACCCCGAGGTCGCCGTTGCGTCCTCGCCGCGCCCGCCGACCCCATCAAGCCGGATCCGGCGAGCCGACCGGATCCGCGCCCGGCACCGTTCAGCAAGCCCGCGCCTCCGGCGTCTCCCTCGTCGTCGGAGCCGCCATCATCCGCCATTGTTGTCGTCGTCTCCGCCGGAGCGGGCTCGTTCCGCTTCCGCTGACCGGGCCGCCGGCCTCGTGGACCGCGGACGAACCCGCGCCCGCCTCCCTTCCTTCCAAATCGGGCCGAAGCCCACGGTGGGCTCTGCCCCTATCCAGCGCCCTGTGGATCAAATAGTATCCCTCGCTCGTTCGTTTTTTTTTTCGGAAATGACCAAGTCCCCAGTTTTTGTAATTTTCATGCCATGTTCATACCATCACATCTCTGCATTCGTAGCTCCGTTTTGCGCGTGTAATATGTCAATTTGTTCGTCTCGACGAGTACTTCATTTCATTCCATTGCATCATTTTCATTTGAGCTCATCTTAGTACCCGAGATGCTGTTGGAAGAGTGCATGTTGATGTTAATCTGCTGAAACTGTTATAACTTGTTGTTTTATCATTTTTGGCATGATTGATGTGTGCATCCTATGAGTATGAGCTCTACATGAATGTTGGACTATGCCATGCCATCTTTCCAGGGGTGTTAACCGTGTATTTTTGTGATTTGTGTGCTGAGTGTATCGAGCTTGTTAAGTAGGGTAGTTGCTGTTGCTGTTTTCCTGACAGATTCTGTTATATTTTGTTGCCATGTTAACATGCTTCTACTAATCATTATATGCATAATCTGGAGATGCTCTATAAACATGTTTTGATATACATGTCATGCTCTATCCATTCATGCCCTTGGTTGCAATTATAGCCTGCTGGAACATGTTGTAATCTTGCTCCAAAGTTGCTTGAAAATGTTTTTTGTCAGCTTGTTTACATTAAGTTCACTTGTTCCCATGTGTTCTCCTAGTGATCCATGCATCCTATGAACTTGCTCTTGCCATGCTTAGCTTCATAAACATGCCTTCTTACTGTTGGTTGCCTTGCCATGCCATGTATTGCTCTCTGGTGAGTGATTCAAGCTCACGAACATGCCTACTTATTGTTGTTCCTGCCATGTATGAATCTGTAATATAACTTGCCATGTTTACATGGGTGCCATCATATTTTCTATGCCTTTTTGGCTCATGGTCAGTAAGGGTCTTTTGATATATGCAATTAGTAGATTCATGCCATGCCTTTGTTTGCCATGATAAGTTCCTGTAACATGTTGTTTGATAGCTCTAAACATTGCAACCTCGATGTTATTTACGCTAAAGTCCTAAACTGTTATTATTTGCAATATCTCCATGTCTTTTTGAGCATGTTCTAGTGATTTCTGGAGATAGCTCAGTGTTCATGTTTTGTTATGCTTTACCTGTACTTCATGCCCATGTCTTTTGTTATTATGTTGGGGTGCTGTAGCATATTGTTTTGATGCTTGTAAGATGCCTAGTTGCTGTTTTGGACAGATTGTTGCTATGACTTGTATAGTGTGTGGGTGTTGAACCGTTGTTCCGCTTTTGAGTGTGCTCTATATGAAACTTGCTTGATTTTGCATGTAGCTTCATATTATCATGTTGCATCCTTGTTTTGGTGTGTTTGCTTGATGTTTGGGTGCATTTTGCATCAATGCCATGCTTAACTTGTTTTGCTCATATCTTCTAGGCCGTAGCTCCGAATCTAATGAACTTTATATGTAACTTGACTAGAATTTCGTGTAGATCATCTTGGTGCATCTTAACTTGCTGTTTAACAACTTAAACTTAATGTTTATTCAGTTCTGGACCCATTTCGAAATTTGCATATGAGGACTTACCGGAATTGTTATATGTTGTTTCCGGCCTCATTTAAACTTGCCTTGATGTGTTGCTCTTGTATGCATCTTCTCTTGCCATGAGTAGCTTCATGTAGCTTGGTCATGCATCATGCTTGTTGTGCATCATGCCTTGTTCATGTGTGGTGTGTTTACCTATGTTGTGTGCTTCTTCTTGTTAGTTCCTGTTTCGTTGCGATCGTGAGGATTCGTTCGACTACTCCCGTTCATCTTCTTCATGGACTCGTTCTTCTTCCTTGCGGGATTTCAGGCAAGATGACCGCTACCCTGGATCTCACTACTATCATTGCTATGCTAGTTGCTCCGTTCTATCGCTATGCTACGCTACCTATTACCTGTTTATCAAGCCATCCCAAATTGCCATGAACCTCTAACCTTTGACACCTTTCCTATGCAAACCATTGCTTGGCTATGTTACCGCTTTGCTCAGCCCCTCTTATAGCGTTGCTAGCTGCAGGTGAAGTTGAAGATTTCTCCATGGTGGACAGGGTTTATGTTGGGATATCACATTATCTCTTATATTATTAATGCATCTATATACTTGGTAAAGGGTGGAAGGCTCGGCCTTATGCCTGGTGTTTTGTTCCACTCTTGCCGCCCTAGTTTCTGTCATACCAGTGTTATGTTCCCGGATTTTATGCTCCTAACGCTGTCGGGTGATTTATGGGACCCCCGACAGTTCGCTTTGAATAAAACTTGTCCAAAGAAGGCCCAACTTTGACTTTTACCATTTGCCTCACCACCACCTACTTTTCCCTTGGGAGTAATTAACCCAAGGGTCATCTTTATTATAGCCCCCGGGCGATGCTTGTCTAAGTGTTGGTCCGAACCGAGCCATCAAGGGGCCCCTCGAGGCAACTCGAGGTCTGGTTTTACTCGTAGCCTGTCTCATCCGGTGTTGCCCTGAGAACGAGATATGTGCAGCTCCTATCGGGATTGTCGGTGCATCGGGCGGTTTTGCTGGTCTTGTTTTACAATTGTCGAAATGTCTTGATGTACCAGGATACCGAGTCTGATCGGAGTGTCTCGGGTGAAGGTCTATTCCTTCGATGATCGCGAGAGCTTGTCATGGGCTAAGTTGGGACACCCCTGCAGGGTATAAACTTTCGAGAGCCGTGCTCGCGGTTATGTGGCAGATGGGAATTTGTTAATGTCCGGTTGTAGATAACTTGACACCAGATCCGAATTAAAACTCATCAACCGAGTGTGTAGCCGTGATGGTCTCTTCTCGCGGAGTCCGGAAGTGAACACGGCTTCGTGTTATGTTTGACGTAAGTAGGTGTTCGTGATCACCTCTTGATCATTGCTAGTTTCACGACCGTTCCTTTGTTTCTCTTCTCGCCTCATTTGCGTATGTTAGCCACCATATCATGCTTAGCTGCTGCCGCAACCTCACCACTTTACCCCTTCCTTTCCCATTAAGCTTTGCTAGTCTTGATACCCATGGTAATGGGATTGTTGAGTCCTCGTGGCTCACCGGATACTTCCAAAACCAGTTTGCGGTGCCTATGTTACCGAAAGCGGTGACGAATCAAGCTCAAGGAGGAGCTCGATAAAGATCTTGCCCTTAGTGTTGTTTCGCTCTAGTTGATCAAGAGTGGAGCCCGCTTGGGGTCGATCGGGACCTTTATCGCATTTGGGGTTCTTCTTTTATTTTGGTTCCGTAGTCGGACCTTGATTGTATCTCGATGATGTAATGCTTTATTCATGTAATTGTGTGAAGTGGCGATTGTAAGCCAACTATGTATCTCTTTCCCTTATGTATTACATGGGTTGTGTGAAGATTACCTCACTTGCGACATTGCCTTCAATGCGGTTATGCCTCTAAGTCGTGCTTCGACACGTGGGAGATATAGCCGCATCGAGGGCGTTACACTCTCCTCATGATCTTTTTCATCCAATGAGCTCACAGTTTCATCAATTTCTTCTTCCATAGCTTCCTGCAAAATATTAGTCTCTTCTTGGACAGCGGAGACTTTCTTAATAAATGCATTAACATAGTAAGTGTATTCATAATTTGGATAGCAATATCTAAGTATAGCAAGATTTTCAGGCCTATAAACATCATCATCTAAAGCTTCATACTTTTCAAACAAAGCTTCAATTTCATAAGCAGCCTTAAAAGCAACAAATTCTTCTATTTGTTCCACATCATAGTAATCATATATACCTCTAGCATAAGAAGCCAAGGTTTCATTATCATTAAATTTGCATGAAAAGGGGAGGTGTGGAGCATTCATCCTAGAGCAACAAGTATAATCATATCTCAAGCATAGAGCCCAGGCATACCAACGCAACATAATAAATTGATCCCATAATAGTTTCCCTTTTTGTGTCGAGTGATAATCCCTAAAGTATTCACGTTTATCCAACGATACTCCCATTATAAAGTTGAATGGGGTTTTTTCAGGATTATCAAAGTAGTACAAAATATTTTTCTCATGATGAGAATCGAGAGTTTTAGGAGTTACCCCATCCTCATGAGTAGCAAGTACAGCTAATTTTTTTGGTATTTTGTGTTCCATATCCATAACTAAAGATAGAGAACATATAAGAACAGCAAATAAAAATTACTTAGTGATAAAGCAAACAAGCACACACGAGAATATTCACCCGACGCTATTGCTCCCCGGCAACGGCGCCAGAAAAAGGTCTTGATAACCCACAAGTATAGGGGATAGTTGTAGCCTCTTTCGATAAGTAAGAGTGTCAAACCCAATGAGGATCTAAAGGTAGAACAAATATTCTCTCAAGTTCTATCGACCACCAATACAACTCTATGCACGCTTGACGTTCGCTTTACCTAGAACAAGTATGAAACTAGAAGTACTTTGTTGGTGTTTTTGGATAGGTTTGCAAGAAAGTAAAGAACATGTAAATATAAACTAGGGGCTGTTTAGATAAAGACACAACTAAATTAGTAAAAGTAAAGAGCTTGTTGTCACGAGAAAGTTATTTGTCCCTAGGCAATCGATAACTAGACCAGTAATCATTATTGCAATTTTATATGAGGGAGAGGCATAAGCTAACATACTTTCTCTACTTGGATCATATGCACTTATGATTGGAACTCTAGCAAGCATCCGCAACTACTAAAGATTCATTAAGGTAAAACCCAACCATAGCATTAAAGCATCAAGTCCCCTTTTATCCCATACGCAACAATCCCTCTTACTCGGGTTTGTGTTTCAGTCACTCACCAACCCACTATAAGCGAATCATGAACGTGTTGAAACACCCTACAGCGGAATCCTCACGCTATGCCGACATGGAGGGCACCATAGGACAGCACCAATAATAAAACATACAACTCAAACCAATCACGATCATCAAATAGCCATTAGGACAAAACAGATCTACTCAAACATCATAGGATAGCCATACATCATTGGGAAATAATATATAGCGTTGAGAACCATGTTTAAGTAGAGATTACAGCGGGTAAGAGAGAGGTTACACCGCTGCATAGAGATGGGGGAAGGTGATGGAGATGTTGGTGAAGATGGCGGAGGTGTTGGTGAAGATCGTGGTGATGATGATGGCCCCCGGCGGCGTTCCGGCGCCACCGGAAGCAAGGGGGAGAGGGCCCCCTTCTTCTTCTTCTTCCTTGACCTTCTCCCTAGATGGGAGAAGGGTTTCCCCTCTGGTCCTTGGATCACATGGCTTGGGAGGGGCGAGAGCTCCTCCGAGATTGGATCTATCTCTCTATTTCTGCGTTCTCTGCGTTGGCAGATTCTACCCCTTCATCGTTTCCTTTATATCTGGAGATTCGTAACTCAGATTGGGGTGAATCTTTCGCTCAGATCTTCCTTGTAAAATTAGATTTCTTGCACTAGAAGGAGAGCGTCAACCGCTTTACGGTGGACCACGAGGGTCAGGCGCTTTGGGGGTAGGCGCGCCTCTACCTCGTGACCACCCTAGACACCGTTTCACGTTGATTTTACTTCCAGAAAATCATAAATATTCCAAAAAAATTGCTGTCCGTTTTTATCCCGTTTGGACTCCGTTTGATATTGGGTTTCCGTGGAACAAAAAACATGCAACAGACAGGAACTGGCTCTAGGCACTTGATCAATATGTTAGTCCCAAAAATAGTATAAAAAGTTGCCAAAAAGTATATGAAAGTGAATAATATTGGCATGGAACAATCAAAAATTATAGATACGATGGAGACGTATCAAGAGGCACTGGGAGCTAGTGAGGGTTCCCGAAACTTGATGCTTAGGGACCTCCCCCCATTAACGCACAGGCGGCTCGTGCCCAGGAAAAAAAGATGCTTCGAGAGGAACGTGAAGGGAAGAAAAACCGAAGGATGCTACCCAAGTCTCAAGAGGTAATTTAGACTTTGCCCTTTTGAGGCATGTGGCTTGGCGTGGGGCCTTCCGTGGGGCATGGCTCGAGAGGGGTGCTTGCCCGTGAAGCCCCTGTGTCGTGGAATAGTCACGACAGATGTCCTAGTGTGAGGACTTAGTCATGGAGCCATCGCAACTAGGTTAGCTTAAAGGGGTTAAACAGGACAAAGGACACAGAGAGTTTATACTGGTCCGTCCCCTTGCGGTGTAGGTAAAGGCCTAATCCAGTTTGAGGTGGTATTGCTTATGTCTCGATTACCAGGGAGCGAATACGCTTGACCTAGCTGTCGATCTCTTGTTTCTTGCCCTGAACCGCCACCGGGTCATCCCTTTATATACATAGGTTGATGCCCGGCAGCTCATGGAGTCCAGGACGGCTCATAGACAACATGTCTGACCTGGTGACTAAATATGCTTGCCTTACAATATAAGTCATATACATATGGCGGTTTACCCCTATGGGCCTTAAGTCGCCCTTAGGCCTTGGGCCCTTGCTTCATGAACCGCCATCTTCAACATCCTCATGGGCTTCATATTGAAGAACCGCCATAGGTATAACCCGTCCCCTCCTGGGCGGGTCATACCTAATAGTTATATCCCCAACATTAGGCCCCAGACCGATTTGAACTTGTTCATGTCAATCTTCAACACTTAGAAAAAATCCTTCCTTCTTCATTAGTGCGAGACCTCATAACCCGCCATGACGTCATCTTCTGTGATGGTGGTAACCCGCCATGACGTCATCTGCCATTTTAATTTTACACAATACCCAATATATCTTAACAGATCCTTATCTTTAATAACCATCCTGAAAATCGAGGCGCCCGAGCGACTGGATAATCATTCTTTGGCCTCCTCGTTTTTCGTGCCCACCTGTTACCCTTCTCCTTATAAATAGGGTCAAACATCCCTCTTTTCATTTTCTTCCCTTGCCTTCTCGTCTTCTTCTTCCTCTTGTGACTCCTCTGCCGCCTCGAGCTTCGTCACCGCCGTCCTTTGACCGATGCACCAACTCAGGCACAGATCAACTCGACCGTCCAAAACGCCAAGACTCCACCGCAGTCCATCCGTGATCCGTAAGTGTTCATCTCCTATGCGTCAGATCTGCATTAGGGTTAGCCCTATTCTTTGGTGTCCTTCGTTGTTCTTTGCTTTCTTCTTCAACCCCAGTAGCTTCTGATCTGAATAGAGTATAAAACTCATGCGGTAGCAGTTTAGCCTTTGTTTTTAGTACCAGCATACTTTTTCCTTCATAGAAGATCTCATCAGAGCACACAAACTCTTCTGCTGTCGCTTTAGGTTTAGAATTTACTACATTTTCTGAACTGCCACAGATCTAAAATTATAGCTTCAATCTATGAAATATGTTTGTCCATCACTTAGCAAAATTTTCCTTCTTGATAAATCTTAACTATCAGTATTGTCATGGCGGCTTACATCACCAGTCATATGTCATTAGGCCCCTTTTAAGCTGCCATTTTGAATATGTATTGTAGTGTTTTACCTCCGCCTTAATGAATCAACTTAAATCGGCAAAATTGTTCTTTCTTTTAGGCTTCTTTATTCACAATGCCGCCGAAGACAGCCACTTCATGTAATTGGGTTCCCTCCATTGTCACTGAGGACACGCTCAAAGACTTCGTCAAAACTGGCTATTTACTAGAAAAAATTGTCATGCATTATTGCACCCCCAATCCAGAAGAAGAAAAACCTCAGTCAAAGGATGATGAGGTCATTGTTTTTACTGACCACATGAATCGGGGCTTCTCGCCGCCCGGTTCAAACAATTTCTGAGATGTTCTGCAGTTCTTTCAGCTTCATCCTCAAGATTGGACCCAATTCCATGTCAAACATCTGCAACTTTCAAGTTTTCTGTGAAGTATACCTTCAAGAGGAGCCCAGTGTTGAACTGTTTAGGGAATACTTTTATTTGAACTGCCAAAATGAGTTTACGAACGGACCCAGCTTGGAACTTGGCGGGATCTCAATTCAACGAAGAAGAGATGCTATCTTCCCATGTGCTCGCTTGCCGAGTCACCCCAAAGATTGGAACCATACATGGTTTTACTGAACTCTCCGGCTGATGAGAATCCACTATCGGGTTATCGTGCCCAACGTCTTGACCCAAAACATCATCTTCCTGAGAAGCTTACCGCTGCTGAACATGCAAAGCTCGCCCCCACCATTGCAAATGTCAAAGCTCTGTTGGGAAATGGTTTAACTGGCATTGATTTGGTTCGATGCTGGGCTGCTTGGCGGATTATACCCTTGAGTCGTCGATCCGGCTTAATGTGTACTTACACAGATGGAAAAAGGATCCACTACGCCACAGCTCCGTGCGTTTAAGTGATGATGCCATCAATGAAATGACAAAGAGCCTTCTGAATGAAGATCCAGAAGACTTCAGCAATGTGGGTCTGAACCCTTTCTGCAAACTTAACCCGCCACCAGATGTGAGACTTTAAATTACTTACTTTTACCTTCATCATTCAAATACTCTATTAACTCAACTTTGATGACTTTCGCAGGCTGGCTCTGATTTTTGGAAGAAGAAATATAACCATGAAGCTGCCAAGAAGGCTAGGGCTGCCAAGAAAACCGCCAAGAAGAATAAGAAGAAATCAAGTACTTCCGAGCTGTTTGAATTGAACGACGGCTCTGAGTCGGAGGTAGCGCTTGATTATCTTGGCTCCCTTTTCAACTACTCCCTCCATTCCTAAATATAGCGTGTATAGTTTTTGGCACGAAAATTAAAGAACGCGCATGGAGGGAAAATTTCACAACTTTTGGGCGAGATTTCACCTGACTAATTGACATGAGAAAATAGAGGACCTTGCCTAATATAAGTAAATGTAATCAAATCTCTAAAAAAATATCCTAATGTGTGGTGCAATGCAATACACCTTATATTTCGGATTTTTTCTCAAAAATCTATACACCTTATATCAAGGAACGGAGGGAGTATCTTATTGACACTGATTATCATGAGGATGACACGGGGGCCAATCAAGCAATCAAGGAAGAGGTAACTATCATTTCCTCCGACTCCAAGCCTTTGCCAAGACAGAAAATTCGAAGAGTAACCCAGAAAGCAAGCTTTTCACACCCCTTAGCTTATCTAGATCCTCACTTTCTTTTGAAGCAACAGCAGCACGAGAGCCAGCGATAGACTCGGACCAGCAGAGGTGAAGAATTATCTTCCGGCTTACCGAACACTCCAAGGAAACGTCGAAACGAGGTCATCCCAAATTTAAACTCTTTTTATCCTTTGGCGGGTCTCATTCGCCAGCCACTTGATTCTTCCGATTCAAATTATAAGGAGACTTCTCGGTCCTCTTCTGGCGACTCATCACAGTCCCAGCTACCGGCTTCAAAACTGCTCCTGGGTAATAACAATTACTTATTATTTGCTTCTTATGCTCCTTTATATTTACACTGACCCCTCATGACCCATGTAGTGGAAGGCCAAGCCTAGCAAGAAGGCAAAGGTGAACAAACCGGCTGAAGACCCCAAAGTTCCTGAACCGGAGCAACAGATTCCAGCGTCTTACACCTCCGTCCCATGACCAGAAGAACCGGCTCATGACGTTCCACTGGAAATTCCTGACCCTTCCATTGACCAGACGAACAACAACTCTTTGAATACTGAGTCATCAAGCCCAGTTAAACCGGCTGCGACACATGACGATGATGTGATGATCACTAGCACCGGCTTTAGAGAGCCGGGAAGACCTATTGTATTGGCCAAACACTCCGCTAAAGAAGAACATCTTGAGAAACAGAAAGTGAGATTTGACATTGCTAACTATTCTCAACTGAGCATTAGTGAAGTATTCTCTAGTTATCTCAATCAAGTGCACATCAACCTAGACCTTAAAGTCGACATGGTGAAGCAGATGCATCAGAAATATGAGGTATGAACTCCTTCCTTAGTGAATTATGCATATCATGTCAGCCCCCAAGTCTACTGTTTATGATACGATTGAATATGCTCTAGACTTAGAATAACCCTGAATATAAATAACATCCTTGATAGAACCCTTCAAAACTCGGCTTACACCGTCCAGGTTAAAGCAGATCTGTAATGATTAACACTACATCCGTAGCCCCCAAAGGCTGGTTTAATCAGCATGAATGAGCCGGTCCTTTGCGTCATTGTTTATAAACCAGAGCTTACTTGTGTAGCCCCCATGAGCCGGCTGTGATCGTTTGCGGCACAAACGGGTCATCATAAAGTAGCAAGAAGATACAAGCGATATTCATTAGCCCCCAAGTGCCAAGTACTCTTGCTTGCAAAGTGCTTGGGACTTATTCACATAAGTCGTTGCATGAGTAATTTTTTGGGCAGGCATTAGCCCCCAAGTGCCAAGTGTTGCTACTTGCAAAAGGCTTGGGACTTCATTTCTATAATCACGGCAGATGTCCTAGTGTGAGGACTTAGTCGTGGAGCCATCGCAACTAGGTTAGCTTAAAGGGGTTAAACGGGACAAAGGACACATAGAGTTTATACTGGTTCGGCCCCTTGCGGTGAAGGTGAAGGCCTAATCTAGTTTGAGGTGGTATTGCTTATGTCTCGATTACCAGGGACCAAATACGCTTGACCTAGCTCTCAATCTCTTGTTTCTTGCCCTGAACCGCTGTCGGGTCATCCCTTTATATACACAGGTTGACTCACAGCGGCTCACGGAGTCCCGGCCGGCTCATAGACAACGTGTCCGGCCTGCTGACTAAATATACTTGCCTTACAATATAAGGCATACGCATATGGCGGTGTACCCCTATGGGCCTTAAGTCGCCCTTGGGCCTTGGGCCCTTGCTTCATGAACCGCCATGTTCAACATCCTCATGGGCTTCGTATTGATGAACCGCCAAGGTATAACCCGGCCCCTCCTGGGCGGGCCATACCTAATAGTTATATCCCCAACACCCTGCTTGTTAATCGTTGCTCGTGAAGCCTTGCGAGGAGGAGCTCCTGAGGCCTCTAGTGTCCTGCATTAGCGAGATTGCCAAGTTTTTGCAAGAACAGTAGTGGGGTGTGCACTTGTGAGGTCTCCTGTGGGTGTCACGCGAGGAGACAAGATCACAAAGGACCTTGGAGAGGTGACGTGCACGAGAGCAGGCCTGCGAGCCAGAGCTCAGTCACTTGTGTTTTGCAGCACTGCTGGGACTAACCTGAGCATAGGCACCATGCCCAGCCCATGCTTGCGTGATACTCAGGGGCGAGATCGTGAGCGCGCGCCCCTCCTGAAGCAAACACATTAGTGAAAGGTACATGCTGTCATGCTCAACACAGGTCAGCACGAGGATGCGACAGACAGGTGGCCCCTCAGGTAAGTAGTCCACCGGCGGTGAGCATGGGGCTTCCACAAGAGTGGTAAGGAGCTCTCGCGTGCCAGAGGCATCGCGGATAGAGAGAGCTCCGGAGCATGTATATCTCCATGAGTCATCCGCCAGCGCGATCAATGGGGCTTCCACGAGAGTGGGGAGCTCTCGCATGCTGGAGGCAGCGTGGGTAGAGAGATCTCCAAAACGTGTACAACTCGCCCCTGGGAGAGTGGGGGCGTGCTTTCGCTTCCTCCCGAGATCCCTCTTTCCTTCTTACATTGCCCTTGTGCCCCGCGTCGTTGGGACACAGCCCCGAGCGGGCTATGACCGTCACTGGTACGTATGTCTGGTCGCGATGCCTGGACAAGTAGAGGGTGTAGGGCTCTTAGGGCTGGTAGGAGTTCTCGAGGTATGATGCTCAGCGATCCGCACTTGACGCGCAGGCAGCTCGTGCCAAGGAAATCAAAATGCCTCAACATGGAAAACAAGAGGAAGAGAATCCGAGGGATGTACCCACAGCCTTGGTGGGCTTGGGGTGATCGTTGGCGTCGAAGGCAATGGCATACTGCAACCACTTGAGGGGCCGCACAACTTGAGGCTTCGGGAGGGCGGCGTTGACCTCGCGAGAGAATTTCTTGAAGACGCGGGTGGATGCGGGGGCCTGAGCCCCGCCAAGGGTGCAGGCTACCGCGCGAGGCTTTTGGTAGCCCCCGACGTCCTCATCGAGCTAGCTACCGTCATTCCTCCAGGAAGGTACTGGCGGAAGGGCTGCGTTGGCCCGAGGGTTTGCCTCGCGAGGCTGGTCACGCTAGGCACCCTCACGAGGCTGATCGCGTCAGGCGGCCTCATGAGATCGATCGTGCCAGCCCTGGCAGAAGTTATCGTTGCCGTTGCGGCCATCCCAACGGCTGCCGCGACGGTCACCCTTGCCGCCACTGCCGCGGTCGTTGCGGTCGCCTCAACGGCCCAAGCGCTCATCATGGAGCAGCTTGAGCTCCTGGCAGTCTTCGGTGTTGTGGGTGCGCACGTCATGGTAGACGCAGTACGGGCGGTCGTCCTTCGCCGGCTCATTGCGGTCTCGGCCATGCTTCTGCTCGAGCTCCGCTGCCAGCACAGTGGGGCCCCAATTAACCACAAAGGTCCAAAATAGCTACGGGATTCCCGGCTTTAGGCATTTATCGGTCAGACGATCTGGAGGGGAAGGTTCCTTGTTTGCAGTGTTGGGGGGCATGTGACAGGTATGTGGATGGCGTATTCGGATTCATCTTATTTTTCTAATCATTTTTCATATATAAATTATTTTCATCGGAGTTACAGTTCATTTTCTAGGAATTTCCAAAATTTAAATAATTATCTGAAATTTATGGAATCTTTTAATCCGAAAATAAAACAGCAAAAAGTTTTGTTACCTAGTGTTACCCTAGCCTATGTGTATGACACTGGGCCAGTGGGGGTTGGGTTGACACAGTCAATATGACTGCTCAATAGGAGGTGTGACCCACATGTAAGGGACATATAGATGAAATATAGGTCCAATTAAAAAGGGTGGTCCACATGTAATAGGCTTAGACTAATTAACCCCTAAACTAGCCTAAACTAATTAGGCCTACTAATTTGAGCCGGCCACCGGCAGTGGCACAGCGATGCCCCGGTTGTGCTTGCCATGGCCAGCCACGAGGCACAAGGCCACAATGCCATGGTGGGCAAAGAAGATCAGCAGCAAGAAGCAAGCAAGACAGAGATGCGGCAAGAGCTGCAGTAGTTAGAGCATTACTAGTAGTGCCCTCAAACCCTCAAACCCTCGAAAATAACCGCTTTTTACGCCAGCGAAAAACGCCAGAGACTAGAACCTCTAAACCCTCAAACCCGTAAAAAATTTAGAGGTCCAACCTCAAACCGATTTCCAATCAGAGAACTAGGGGTTGAGGGGAAATCTGCCCCAACCCGCACTCCTCTTCGTCCCGCCTCCTCGTTCGCGGGAGGCAACCGCCCCCCCGCCCGCGTCCGCCGCCCTCCGCCCGGCCATGGAAGGCCACTCCGCCCCTTCGCCGCCCCGCCGCCGCCGCCCTCGCCTGCCCGTCCGCCGCGTCGGCCGCGCGTCGCCGCCCGGCGCCCCCCCCATAGCGGCCGTCGCCCGGCGTGGTGGCGGCGACCACGTCGGGCCAAGCGGCGGCGGGCTCACACCACCTCCTGCCGCCCCCTCGCGCCCGCCCGACCGCACCGCCTGCCCACCTCGCCAAGCCCCGCCCCGCCCCCCGCCCCGCCCGCCGGCTATCAAGAAGAGCCGGCGGCGGCCTCCTTGGGCAGCGAGGGCGGCCTCGGCTGCTGGAAGAAGCCAGGGCGCGAAGAAGCCGGGCGGCGGTCGCCGTCGCCCAACCTCCTCCCGCCGCGCACGAGGTGTTCGAGGTAATGGCAAACCCATCCTCGTTCATGGACCTCCTCCAAAACGCGGAGGTGGACCTCGGAGCTCCGCCTCTAGACCCCTTTAGGATTGGTGACGACTTGGAGGAGAAGGAGGAAGATGAGGAGGAGGTGGGGATGACGAGGAGGAGGTGGCCGAGATAGGGAGGAGGCATTCACCGCCGCTTCCCGCCCACACGCGCGGTCGACAAACTACACCGAGGCGGAAGATGTCCTCTTGGTTCGTGCTTGGGCAAGTGTGGGAATGGATGCAACCACCGGCACCGATCAAACCGGTAAACGGTATTGGCAAAGGATCGAGGACGTCTATTGTAAGATCAAGCCAAAGAATAGTGGGTTCATCCATCGCTCTTTCCGGTCGCTTCAAGGCCGGTGGGAATTGATCAAGCCCGCTTGTTCTCGTTGGAGTGCGGCCATGGACCAAGTGATAGATGCACCACCTAGTGGAACCGTGGAGAGTGACTATGTGAGTACATATTTCTTCACTATTTTGATTGTGTGTGTGCACTATGCTATTGGTGGGTTCTTATGTGATTTATGTGTGGTTGATAGGAGAAAATTGCCGGCATGAGGTACAAGGAGATGGCCGCTTCCAAGGGCAAGGCGTTCCCATTTAAGCATGTTTGGTCAATTCTTCAAACCTTTGACAAGTGGAAGTTGAGGGATCAAGAGACCACACCCAAGAAGTCGGCAATGCTAAGGATGGATGATAGTGAAGATGAGGAGGAGAGGAACGTGGGCAAGCCCGAGGGAAACAAGAAGGGCAAGCTAAGGGTGAAGATGGAAGAGAGGCTTCAAGCCTAAGGGAGAAGATGGACCACATGATGAAGGCAAGAGAGGAATTGACAACGAAGACATTGGAGACGAAGCTTCTTATCACCGAGAAGAAGAAAGAGGTCAAGCTTGCACAAGTTGAAGCAAAGCGTGAAGAAGCAAAGCGCAAGGCCGAGTTGGAGGAGAGGATGATCAAGCTCAAAGAGGCAAAGGTATGGAAAGAACTCATGGTGGAGGAGAAAGAGCACATGATGATGTCCAAGAAGGACATGGATCAAGACCAATTGCAATGGTGGAAGGACTACAAGGAGGACATCGCGGAGAGGAAGAGGATGTTTCGTGTTGGGTCCTCTACTTTTCGAGGTGACACTCCGATGAGTAGTTGTGGTGATGGCGGTGTGTACGACTCCATCGGTCGCGATGGAGATGCTTGATGGAGCCCGCTTGTGGTCTAGGAGATGGCGCCGAGGTGCAACTTTTGGTGATGGTGCCGATGAGAGGAGGAAGATGATGATTTTGTGATGTAAACTATTAAACCATGCATCAATGATTGTCATTTGATAGTTTGTTTGGAAGTCGATTGTGTTCTTGTTGTCATGAATTGTGAGATGTCAAATGATAGTTTTAAAGGTTGGGGCTGAGGCAAAGACTAGAACCCTCAAATCCAATCCTTAAAGCAGTTTACGGGTTGGGTTTGAGGGTTCTAGTATTTGCCACTGTTTTTCAACCCTTAAAAGTGCCAAAAAGTGGCACAACTCAACCCTTAAAAGTGCTTTTTAGATTTGAGGGTTTGAGGGTTCTACTAGTAATGCTCTTAGCAGCAGCAAGCGGCTGCAGTAGTAAGCAGCGGCAACCAGGTAGCAGCGGCAACCAGCAGCAGCGTAGGCAGCGGCAGCAGCGGCAGTAGTAAAACAGCAGCTGCGGCAGGCAGCAGGAGGCACGTGGCGGCGTGGGCGCACGCGAGGCACAACGGCGCTGCCGGGAGCAGCGGCGCGCGCTGCAGTGTGGCTGCAGTGTGACGAGGACGCATGAGGTTGTGACCATATGCGGCCGGGCGCGCGGACGTGGCTCCGGACGTGGCGAGGGCAAGGCGGGCGCTACAGCAGCGCGCGCGTCGCGGCAGCGGCGCGCCAGCGAGGCAGGGCGTGTGGCGCAGTGCGTGTGGCGACGGAGCCGAGCTCCCGTCCATGGCGGCCGATGCATAGGGCAATGCTATGGCGGTGGACCCGATGGGGAAAATGGGGAGAAGGAACGAGGAGCTCACCGCGGAGCCGGGAAGAGGTCGAAGAGGGTCCGGGTGGACCGGAGAGGCGGTGCTGATGGCGAGGTGGTGACGGCCGGATGAAGAAGACGGCGAGGACGTCGGCTTCGCGGCACCCGGCTTGAATCAACGCCCGGGACGGATGAAGGCAACCGTGGTGGACCTCCTAGACGTACTCCTGAGCGATGGAGACGACGGTGGCCACGGCAACGACGGTGATGTTAGGATAAACCACACATATCTGGGTCCTGCGCGCAGGCGTAGCTGGCTAGCTACATGCATGGCAGATCGTGTGCCGTTGGAAGAGGCTGAACCTGAGCGTGCATGCAGGTAGTGGCTGGAGCAGAGCATCTCCAACGGCCGCGGCGCGCTAAAAATCAGAATACAGCGCCGCGTGAGCCAGGTTTTGCGTGCGGCGGTGTGGCTTCAGCGGCCGCCGCAAAATAAAGCGCCCGAGCCGCTCCAGCAGGCGCGCTATATTTCATTTTTTTCGTTGACGATTGGATACATATTAGGTTTCAAGCATACAAATATGGAGATAGTTCGGCACATAGCCTGCTTCTACGATACAAAATGCGTACATCTAGGCTTCTCCAACGATATATAGTTCTAGTTCGTCCACATAGCCTGCTTCTACGATACAAAATAAAACGAAAAACTACTACTACTCGTCATTCTCCGACTCGGACTCTGCCTCGGTGATGTCCTTCTCCGACGTCTGAGCATAGGCGTCAAGGAACCGCTCGTCGCGGGAGTCCCAGGACGACGCATCCCCTAGCGCCATGTTGTATTTAGCGACCGTCTTCCGTGTTCGCTTGTCCTCGCGATAGGCGGCTCGCTCCTTCCTTCTCTCCTTCCTCTCTGCCCTCTTCTCGGCGAAGAACTGTTCCTCGTTGATGATGTCTTGCGGGAAGCGTTGCCTCCACAGCGCCATGGCTTCCTCGTCCATCTTGGCCAGGCTAAGACGGCGCTCCCGCCTCCGGTTTTTGCGACGATCCTCGTCAGTGATAAGCCGCGGGAAAGGCGCCAACTCCTGTGCCCGCTCCCGCGTCGCCACGTCGGTGAAGTTCATATCCCAATGGGACCGCCGGAGGCGCCACGCCGCAGCGTCATACGCGCGGGCGCCCTCCTGGGCTGTGTCGAAGGTTCCGAGGCCGAGGCGCACGCCGCCGCCCGACCGAATCGAGGCGGAGTAGGTGCCGGACGGACGCACGCGGACGCCATGGTAGCTCGAACCTCCCTGGCGGCGAGGCGGCATGGTGGCGCGGTGGTGTTGTGTCGGCGGCGAGGAGAGAAAGCAGTAGAGGAAGCGAGAGAGCGACAGAGGGCGCTGCAATTTTATAGGTGTGCCGGACGCGGTGCACCAAATCTAGCGCGCGAGCTGCCGCCTTTTCCCCCGCGCGCGCTCGTTTCCCGCGCGCGCTAGTTTACCGCCACAGCTGGAGCGCGCGAAAACGGGTCGCGCGCGCTAAAAAGCCAGTTTACCGCGCGTGCGTCTTTTAGCGTGACTGTTGGAGATGCTCTGAGCTAATTAGTTAGTGCTGTTAGTGGTCGCGTGCCCGCGTGTGACGGACGGTGTATGTGCACCAGGTATAAGAACCCCTTCCCGGTATGCTGCCTGGTGCCGGTATGTGCCGAGCCAAATGAGAGGGGCCTAAAAAAGATGTAGTCTCCGTCGGGACCGTGGTGTGCGCCCGGTCGACGTGAGAGTTCTTTCAACTTATGTTGTGTGTGTGCGTGTGTACCTTCATGTATGTGTTTGAGGGAGTTGAGTTGAATAGAGGTAAATATATAGGTTGTTCATCGGCCGGGCCGTTCGTCGCGATAACCAAGTATGTTTTGTTCATCTTCTTCTACCTTCGTCGAACATTCGTCGCCGGAGGGCTATTCGGCGTATGTCATCGGTGGCAGCACCAACAGGTGATGAGCATGGTCGCCGCGGGGCTCTCGAGCTCGAAATCGAGTAGAAGAGGGAGGGGGTCGATGGGGAAACAAGGGGAAATGAAGGAGGGCGATTTAGGGTTTCGCGGGGGCGTACGTCCTTTTAGGGCGGGGGGCACGTGGTGGCCATCCATGGCCACGGCGGGTGGATGTTCGCCACGGTCTCCCTGCCTCCCCTGTAGCGGGAGGATGGGGATAACCCAGGTGGGCTGGGCCGCATTGTTATTAAACGGGCCAAAGTCCACAGTGTGTATTTGCCCCTTCTTTTGTTGCTTTTATTTCTTTTCATTTTGCAATTCTTTTCTATACTAAACGAATTTACTTGCAAAAGAAATTTGGAATATAAATAGTAGCAAGGTTTTGAGCTAGCCTGCCAAGTCCCGAATTATTTTGAAAGGCTTAATTATTTAATTAAATTGAAATGTTGCTGGCTTAGTTTTAAATAGGCTAAGGCCATTTTAATTGTTCAAATGATAGTGGATTATTGATGAAAATTACTTAGTGAGTATTTGCAAAATTATGAACTATTTTAATATCTGAAGAAATAGTTTCTGCACTTCTATTAAGAATTTAAATTTGAGTTGAATTATGTATTTAATTGCATTTTAAGTATGAAAAAAATATGATGACATGGCATATTAGGGGAAGATCATTGTAGCTTGATTATTGGGGTGTTACACTGCTCTTGCGACATCAGGCCCAGTTCACGACAAACATTGCGCTTATTTTAGAGCGGACGGGCAGAAATTTTTAATGGACGAAATCAAATGGCGAGAAACGCCTAATTCATGAGAGAGCAGGGATTAGGTGGTATTGTTCTTAGTGTACATGCCTTGCATGTTCTGTGGAAATGTGCCAATGCCCCTTTGCTTTCAGAGATGGGTGCACCCTTGTGATCCCTTAGGGTGCGTTTGGTAGCTGTTCCCATCCTAGTATAGTTGTTTCCCTTTGAGACATGCTAAGTCTAGACATGTTGGGTACATGCATGTGTAATTGTTTGGTAGTGATGTATCTGTTGAGACATGATGTGCCGAGACTGTGTTCAATGTAGAACTTTTGGGCTCGTGCACCCTCCCTGCAGGCTACCAAACACACCCTTAGTGTATTGATACACCATCCTGCGTGTGTGTCGCAAGCATAGAGTTTCACAAACAAGTCAAATACTTGCCCATCAATATAAAAAAAATTATTGAAGGAACATTTCATAACTCATGGATACAACATTATATAATCTCGTCTCTAGAATTGTCTCTAGGACATATCTCTAATTGATAGGATATTTGCACCCTCCAATGTGAGGCATGACTCAGCATGACGCTTTGCTAGTATATATAACGTAGAATCTTGAAAAGAATGTAATAAAGTAAAAAAGAAATGATAATGAGTAAATATCATGCTAAATCATGTAATGGCTCTCTAAAGTTCCTTGTTCTTTGAAACGTAGTCAAAACCCGTCTCATCTTTAGTTGATTGACTTGCTTCGGTTTCCTTCTCTTCGTAGCTAGACTCGACACCACCTTTAGTTGACTTATTTGTTTTCGGCTTCCATCATTTGCCAACACCAGCACCAATACCTTTATGTGCACCGACACCAAGACCGGCATTGGCACCTACATGTGCTCCAATGCCTACATTTGCTCCAAGGCCAGCACCAGCACCAGCACCACCACCGGCACCGCCACCAAGACCAGCATTGGCGCCTACATTTGCTCCAATACCTACATTTGCTCCAAGGCCAGCACCAACACCAGCACCAATACCTTTATGTGCACCGGCACCGCCACCAAGACCGGCATTGGCACCTACATTTGCTCCAATGCCAGCTCCAACGTTAGCGCCTCCACCGGCACCACCACCAGCACCACCACCAAGACCAGCATTGGCACCTACATTTGCTCCAATACCTACATTTGCTCCAAGGCCAGCACCAACACCAGCACCAGCACCAGCGCCTCCATTCGCACCAACACCAACATTAGCACCAATAGCTTTATGTGCACCGACACCAAGACCAGCACCACCGTTTCCATTTGCACCGGCACCAAGACCAGCATTGGCACCTATATTTGCTCCAACACCTACATTTGCTCCAATGCCAGCACCAGCACCAGCACCACCGCCTCCATTCGCACCAACACCAATATTAGCACCGATAGACTTTTGAAGCCCAATATTAGCACCGATACTGAAAAATAGTAACAAACATCAGGAACAACATATACTCCTACAAGAACTATTAGCTACGCATGCATGAGTGTGAAAGGGTGACGGTTAAACATTATAAAAAGACCCGCTTACACACCAAACTATATATGTGGGAATAAATCAATCGCGGACTTATGTTGTGGTGACATGGCTAGAATGCTTGTAGATGGAGTATCATCTTACCCGCCTCCTCCATCCTCCATCCCTCCACGGGACAGCACCGGCAATGCCCCCCACGACGAGACGAGAAACACCAGGAGAACGACGGTGCTACTAGAAATCTTCGCCATTGCTGATGGTTCTCTGTGTGATTTACCTCTCGTTTTTTTATGAACTGGAGGGTTCACTCTAGGACGTTGGGACACATTTATATGGAACGATCTTCCCTCCTATATTTGGCTATCTATCATCAAGATGTGCGGTTCCTCCAATGGTTGTATATGGACTAGAGTGATACCCGGTTAACTATATTGGTCCCGAGGGCACCGGGGGTGTGGTCGCCGTGCATGTACTTGTGAGTGGAGTGGAAAGTTCCGGCATATAGCTGGAACGGATTCTATGGTGAGCCAGGAAGATGTGGTGCATCTTAGAGGTGGAGGTATAACCAAAAGCCGCTTACAGATTTCACTTCATATGAGCTATTTATAGCTTTCAAGTATTGTACTCCCGTGTTTCCACGCAGTGGTCTGAAGAGATGACTGCAAATGCAACTGGTTAGTCACACTCCCCACTGGTTCTCCACTGCTCAGCATCGCCCAGCTGGTCAGAACTCAGGACAAGGCATCTCAAATGTTCAAGAGGTGAAGGTGAAATATGAATCATAAAACTCTGAGCCTGCATATGCCACTAGTATCACTCTTAAATTTGCCGCACATTTAACATGACCAGTGACACCTACTGTGTTGTCCCAACGAGTGAAATCGAAAACATTACACAAATCCACACGGGAAGTCCTGGTCTGAAGCCCGGAAGCCGTGCACCGCCAAGTTCTAGATGACCGTAACTAGGTAGCTTGTGGTTGTGGGTCAGTACTCAGTAGTATCACGGTGCTGATTCGTGGGCTGAGCGCCGACGCCAGCGTCCGGCAGGTTGGTGACCCTGACGACCAGCGGCGTGCGGACACGGTGGTAGCCGTCGGACCACACGATCTCGCCGAAGTCGTACCGGCCGCGCGAGAGCTTAGCCGGTGTGACGGTGACGTAGTACTCGGCCCTGGCGCAGCGCGGGGAGAAGGCCAGCGCCGGCGGCCACACCTCGACGTGCGTGCCCTGCGGGCTGATGAAGGTAGCGTGGTACACGGTTTCCCTCTGGAGGCCCACGTTCGTCACCGTCCGCTTCACGGTCGCCGCAGCCCGCAGCTCGGGGAGCACGATGGCAGGGTAGTTGAGGTCAGCATCGCCAATGGCGCCGCTGGCGCAGCTGGTGTCGAGCGCCGGGGAGGGGAGCACCATCTGCCGCACCTGGGCCTCCGTGTAGCCGAGGCCGCAGAGGAAGCGCACGTGGTCGCGCGCGTCCGCGTCGTACACCAGCCCCGGGTCCAGCGCCCGCAGCGGGTCCACGTGCCCCGCCCCAGTGTCGAAGGCGTCCGCGGCCTTCTGCGTCCCGCCGGCCAGCATGGCGTCGGACGTGTCGTCGTGCACGTACGCCGTGGTCATGAGGGCGGACTTGACGGCGGCCGGCGACCAGGTCGGGTGCACGGACCTGAGGATGGCGACGATGCCGGTGACGTGGGGGCACGACATGGACGTGCCCGTGTCGAAGTTCCACTCCGTGGAGCGCTTGTCCAGAGGAAGCATCGTCGGCGACGACTTGGGCGGCCACGCCGCCAGGATGTTCACCCCGGGTGCGGTGACGTCAGGCTGCGAGTTCAGCAACAGATCGGTTCAGTCCATATATATGTGCTCTTCGCCATGCCAAGCTCAGGTGATCGTTTCCTCTACCTTGAGAATGTTTGGAGAAATGGAGCTGGGCCCTCTGGAGGAGAAGTAGGCGATGGCCGGCGCCGGCGTCTTGCCGATGACGGTCCTGCTCGGCGAGATGTGCACGGTCGGCTGTTGCCTGCACGTGGCAGACGATGGATGCACGGTCAGAGAAGAGCGCGTGATCTCAGCCGTGCGGGTGCCATTCGATGGAGGTAGGTGGTTGATTGGTTACCTTGAACGGCTCTGGATGTAGTTGAGGATCTGGGTGCCCTGGCGCAGGTTGACGTGGACGGTGGGCAGGAAATTGTCCTGGTTGGACCGCCGGGAGCTGGAGTCGGCGAAGATCACGCCGGAGCCACCGCCGGCATACACCGCTAGCGCCGCGCCCTCGCCGGACACCATCCCCATGGTGGAGAAGCACAGGACGATCTTCCCGGACGCCGCCGTGCGGTTCACCAGCTGGTCCAAGGAGCACGTCCTTCGGGATCAACACAAATATGTCAGTCAAAACAAATATATACGTACTCAGTAGGCATTGTGTGCGAGAGAGATTACCCATCGGCAAAGACGCCAGTGCTCTCTACTAAAGGCGTTTTCATGTCCTTCACAATGAAGCCCTCTCCCTGTGTAAATTACCAAAGAAAACTGAGAAGTGCACTGTATCCCAGTTTCTTGCATGCACCACAGTCCACAGATGCATGCGTAGTCGGCCACTGGTAGGACCAAGAACTCACCGCGAAGGAGGCATTGTTCCCGAGCGCGATCACCGTCGGGAACCTCCGGTCGATGGTGCTGGCGGCGACGGTGACACCCCACGGCGACACGTTCTGCACCATGGCCGCGTCGGGCCCGTCGTTGCCCGCGGAGAACACCGTCGACACCCCGAGCTGCATGGCGTGGAACGACCCGACCTCGGTGCTCGTCGCGAACAGCGGCGACAGCGGCGGCGGGGACCCGAGGGACGCCGAGATGACGTGCACGCCATCGTGCAGCGCGTCGTCGAACGCCGCCAGGATGTCGGCGTCGTTGCACCGGCCCGTCAGGTCCTTGAACCAGCACACCTTGTACACCGCCAGCCGCGCCCTGGGCGCACCCCCGCGCGCCGCGCCGCGGCCCAGCCCGCCGAAGTAGCTCGCGTTGGGGGACATGGCGCCCACGGCGGTGGACGCCGTGTGCGTGCCGTGGCCCACGCGGTCCCGGACCGACCGGTACTCCGCGCCGCCGCTGGTGTTCAGCGCACCGGTCTCGGCCTCGAAGCCAGCGAGGTAGTAGCGCGCGCCAATGAGCTTGCGGTTGCACGCGGTGGCCGGGTCGAACTGCTGGCCTCCCACGCACGTGCCGCGCCATGACGACGGCACGGGGCCTAGGTGGGGGTCATCTCTGAAGCTCTCGGATTCAGGCCACACACCTGTTGAGAGGGCAGAGGCAGACACACACTGAAATGCTAAGGACCACAACACTGTAACCACTAACAGGAATGAGTATGAGTGCAGTGCCGCTACAAAATTGTTAAGTTCAGATCTTGGCATGGCATGCCTGCATTCAAGAAATGATTATAGTATCTTTCACTTTCATGGTTGTTCATGTCATTTCTCTTGCCGTGCCATGCCTGTGTGTTTTAGATGATTTTGTAGCTATATGTCCCTTTCAGGCTACAAGATCATGTCATGTGTGAAGCCAGAGAAGCTACAAGCAAGTACAGGACAGTGCAGCAGGATTTGCCGGGATGTGAAATAGTTAGAGGACAAGTACCGGTGTCGAGGATACCGACAATTACGTCGTCTCCGTACTTCAAATGCATTTGGGAGGATGGTTGCTCCATATGGGAATGCAGGCTGAGGCCCATGAAATCCCAGCTCCTTGTTGTATGGAGCTGCAGCATCCTGCTCCTGAATACTGATATGACCTCTTCTGTTTCTGATTATAATGATCATGGGGTTCCTTGTCAGTTTATGGCAATAATCCAGTGCACAAAACTAGGTATATACAGATATAGGTATGTATTCGGACAACAGGGACCATAGTGTTGAGTATAACTGTTACCCGACAATGTCGTGGCTTGCGTTGAATTGAGCACTGCCGCAAAACCAGAGAAACCATAGCTGTAGCTATACAGAATAGCTTGTCTTGCTTCCTCCGGCCTGCAATATTGTGATCATTCATGTAAGTTTCCTTTTAGCCACATTTTTCTTGCCAAATGAGAACAAACATGTCCAGATTCTCTAAGATGCGAGGTTTTATCTTTTATAGACAAATGGTTGAATTGCTTCAAGTTAAGCATGCAATACAGGTTGTATAAACTGAGAAACAGAATTAATACAAGTTTCTATTATGGCATAAGGAGTACAAACAAAACAATTACCTAAATTTGAACTCCAGGATTTAAACTTTATGTTGTTTACCTGATAGTCATAGTACTACTTGAAATAACTCAGATGAATTCATGTTATATATGCATTAGATGGTGATGTGCTTCTGCACTGCATTGTTTTTTTCATCAACTTCAAGGAGTTCAATGGTCTTCTATTGCCCCCTTTAATTTTAGCTCAGAAAGTAAGATAGTATATTACTCTGCAAAGACTCTTGACAGAAGTTGGAGATGAAACTGTGTGGTCAGCGAAGGAGTCAGACCGTTGTTGTGGCCCAAATACACAATGTGAACCTGCGATGCAACAGAAGAGAGAGCAGACATGAAGTGAACATCTGATCTGACAAACAGGTAAAAGATGAGTGAAAATCTGCACAAAAAACACTACATGTGAATGGGATGCTGTAGTGCACTGAACAGGATCAATGGCAGCAAATGAGAGCGAGGAAACAAGGAGCAGAAGCAGCAAAGCAGCCATTGCCCTTTACACAATGACAATGGTGGAGTGGCAGAGACATATATATAGACATCAAAGACAGACAAAAGGGCACAAGATATGATTCTGCAGAGGAAAGCGTCCGTGCCATGCCATAGGGTGCTTGCAAGACAAGCCTTGGGAAGCTACAATGGCCCGGACAGCCCTCCATGGCTGCATCATTCCCCCTTGCCTTCTTCATCTAGTGATCTAGTCCGTAGATGGCGGGTGAGATGATTAAGCCTATCGAGTTAAGTACAGAGTCTAGCTGCTGAAGAGAGTACAGGATAACAGACCTAAAGTTTGTTAACTCCAACCTAAACCTCTTGCCCTCGTGTGTTAATCATCTGTTCTAGTAGTGTTTTTTTAGTTCCTAGACAGAAGAGGCAACGAAACAGCTATCAGCTACAGGAATATTTAACATGCTGTAGCTTTTGGGATTCTCCAAAGGCTAACATCAAGGGATCAGCTTAAATAAGTGCCAAAAGGCTAAGATCTAAGCTCTAGAGTTCAACCAAATAGGCAAGTGCCTGGAGTTATGAAGATAACATGTGTGCTCAAATCATTAAGCTTTCAAGATCTAGTTTAATGACAAGACAAACCCTCTGCCCTACCATCAGTAGCAAAGTACTTTGAGTCTCTGAGAACTTGTGAAGTGTTTGAAGAAAGTCTATAATAACTAGTAGTTGCTCCGCTGAGGAAAAACCAGAAACCTTTTCTAGCTCCTGCAACCTTCTATAGCAAAATCTAAAAAGATCATAAAACAATTCGCCTAAAAACGATAAACATAGTGTAGCTATGTGTTGGAGTTTACTGCACATGTTTCCACTTAAGGACTGCGTGCAAGCATAATGCATTCGCTGAACAATGATAATACTGAGCACTCACTCTTCACAGACAAAAACTAATTAACTCTTAATCTGTATGGACCATGCCTAATTAAATAAGTTTTCAGCCCTCACGCTCCACTTTACTTGCATTCAACCACTTGTTCTTAAGCAACTAGTATATCTCATATGCTTTAGACTGGTAAACGGCAGTCTGTGTTGGATCTAGAATGCATACAAGTGATAACTCTCTTATCTGGAGTATGTATTGCAGTTTGCATAGTCAGCGAACGCGCTTGTAGAGCCAACCTTGTTCGATGATATGCAGCTTTTTAACTGTTGATGGACAGGCTGTTTACAGGGAAGATGGAGATATCCTTGTATAAGCTGTTATTGGTCCTGCAAGAACAAGGAAGCTGATATTACAAAAGGAGAGAACAAGAACCTGTCCAGTAGCGTAGTACAGTTTTAGCAGAACATGAAGTATGGTAGATATCTCGAACCACAACCATGTAGATGTAGACATAAGTGCACTCTTCAGTGATTCAAAGATAAGAGCATGCCCAGAAGGAAAATAGTGAACATCATTGCCAGCAAGGAAACCCGTCACATCTAGCATTATGAAGCTTACCAAACACACCCCTTGACGTGAGAATTCATCGCATTTCTCCACTTCAGGAAAAAAAATTACCAGCATGCTTCACCGACCGTCAATCTTCCATCTTTAAAGTGCAGTGACATATGTAAATTTACATCATTGGTTACAGCAACCTAAGGAATGGTCTATACATGGATTGGATTTGCAGTCATGCCAGTGGTTGCCTGACATTTGGGCAAGTCAAATGATTGTCGACACAATAGTGTTTAATGCTCATTTTAAGACTCCCCTCAATAATTGTCTGCCTTGTGACCATGAGGTCACGGGTTCGAGTCCTGGAAACAGCCTCTTGCAGAAATGTAGGGAAAGACTGCGTACATAGACCCAAAGTGGTCGGACCCATACCCTGCGCAAGCAGGAGCTATGTGCACCGGGCTGCCTCAACAATTGACTGCACAGCGTACTACCAGTTTAAGCTTTGCAAATTTGTTGCAGTTATGCGCCGGCTAAATAGAAATCTTCCTCTAGTTTCTGGTGAGGGAACAAATCAGAACAAGAGAGCTACTACTCCTCAGAGAATGAATTGATAATGACTAAAATACATCTCCTTGTTATGTAGTCGGTCGCATGGCCTGTTGCATACTAGGGTTTACCTTCATTAACTCCTGAACCTTCATCAGGCAAGCAAAGTAAGGGAACTTTCTCAAATAGATTTCCCCAACTTCTGTCAGATGCCACACAGCAGCTACAGCGATCACCTGGAATATCTGGAAGCGCTTGAACAACTAGGTTTTCCTAGGAAAGGCTGACAAGTCCATACATCCTAAGCTGTTCAATTGAACTCCTTTGGATCTGTAGATGTGCCAGCACAGATAGATAGCTACCAAAGCCGTCCAGTTTCCAAAGTCAGGCTTATCAACTGGCCTAAAGGACGATGTTGCAAGATGCATTTTGTATAGTACAAAGAGTGGATACGCACGGAGGATTTTTTTTTTTTTTGCAAAGTTGAGGATATCCTTGGCAACATTTGGTTTCTTATAAATGCTAGATTTTAACTCTAATAGCCTTATGACAGATTTATTAAAATCTATGCAGGCAATCAGAGAGGAAAAATTGACTGAGAATATTATGAGTTCTTCTATATGTTGAAAGCAAATCATTTTGAATAAAAAAAGGAAAGAAATTGAGCTGTTTTTCTTTCAAAAAGTACTTAAAAGTAACTAGATACTAAAATGGTAACGGAACTTTTGAACAAATTAGAGAAAATATGTTTTATTACTACACACAGCACTAAGACCAAGTTATGAAGTATATCATATAGGGATGGCAAAATCCTATATAATTTTACAGAGGTGCAGAGCAACATGAGAACTAGATACGATTTTTTTTATTTGTAAGAGTTTCTAGAGTTCATTTAGATTTCACCAAAGTGGTTTTTCTTGAAATGGATAGTTCGGAAGATAGCTGAGCTTAGCTTGTCAGAAGATGTTAAGCACAGGCTTCAACTATTGTGTCTTGACAATGTAACATGAGCTAAAATTTAACCAAATTTGGAGGGTTTTTCGTTACATGGGTGCCCTTCACAAGGTAAACTCATTCACACGATGAAACACTGCAACTGCATGGTTAGCTTTTGCCATCATGCAATGAGAACAATCACGCGCAAACACAAGAAATCAAGAAGCAGAAAAGGAAGAAGAATGATCAAAGCATGCATGAGGCTACTGTGGCCTGTAGGTTGCAATCAGTACCACAGAAAAATACAGTGCCCTTAGAACTAACACTAGACAACTAGGAAACTGAATAGGTTCTAGAATTCCCAGAACAAGTTAACAAGCCCTACTTTGCAAGCTGCATTATATTGTAGGAGAATCTAGATGATGATGGTTTCTGGTGTCACCAACAATTTAGGCTACCTTTCGGGCTTTCCAGGATCAGACAATTAAGGAAGACCAAGTGGAGCCGGTTACCTTTACGCGTTACTATGAAGATGCAAATGTAAAGGGATCCAACTTTTTTGAGCTCAAGTAAATAAATCCCTGTTAATCTATAAGTTAAGTTGGTGAGGCATCCGTTAACCTAGTCCTTAGGTTTTGGTATATATTTTCCCCTTGAGGATCAGAATTAAATTCTTGAGAACATTCTGCTGGCGACATAAAGGCTACTCCCCCACCCAAAGAATGGGCTGGTTGGCAGACAAAATGGGCAGGGAAACACACAAGTGTAGCACACCCACAGTGCCAAAAGTCTAGCAGGCATTCAGTCGAACACCTGGTGGGCGCATGGAGGTCCTTGTCGAGCAGAGAGCCCACACCGGTCCACCGAGTTCTGATGATCCAATCACGCCGGCACAACTGTCCCCCCAACCAGTGAGAAGCTGCTTCCATCCAATGGAAACAAGAAATGCACGTCGTGCCGCTGAACCCCAAGGGGACAGAGACAGACACCTTGATTGATCTCAGATTAAGAATAGGAGATCAGCCAGCCTGACCTGAGCATGGCGATTGGCCGGGTAATCAGAGAGAGGACGGGGATGGTGGCGACACCCACAAAATGCAATGGGAGAAAGGGGAATTTTTGTTTGACCTTATAAGATGAGGATTGAGTTAGTTGGATGCTGGACTTGGAAGACTGCCACTGGTCCAGGTATCTCTCCCTCCCTCCCACCCACCACGCACAAAGCCAAAGCGACGCTTCCGAAGCTCCCACCGCCGCAAGGGGAGGGGAGAAGTCGCCGGGGATGGCAAAGACCGCGGGCGCCGCGACGCGGACGCGCGCGCACTTGCCCTGGCCCGGAGGACAATGATCACATCACGGTGGAAAGGTAGCCAACGCGACAAGGAAAAAGAAAAGGAAAAAAAAATTGGGGGTCTCCACCAAGAAACCCGCCATCATTCCGCTCCACCGCCACCGATCCATGGCGCCAGATGCGATGAGTGCACTCCTCGCGAGTCCTCCACGGAGAAAGCAGTCTGGGGAGAGAGGAGTGAGGGCAACGCAACTGATCGTGATCGAGGTCAAAGACAGACAGAAGACGATGGAATCCAGCCACCACTACACTCCAACTCGAGTGCGCCCCGGTCTGCCTCGTCGCTGCGTTTCCCACCACGCCTTTTCTTCCCCCCGACACATCATCGAAAATGAAAAATCCCCCGGAAGAAATACTTAGAGGGGGACATGATAAATCTTCCATGCCCTTCTTAAATGAGACGTCGTTGGTGTAAAGGATGGATGAAAGCGAAACCGCCTGCCGGAATTGAACTGCTCAGTAGTATCTTTCTTCTTTTTTTCCCCTTTTGATTGAAACGTGCGATAAATAGAGACAGGGATGTGCTCCACTTGAGGCCTTCCTCTGAGGTTCCTCATTCTGCGTAGCTTTCAGGGGATACAAATCCGCACCTTCTCTCCCCTTGCTTGTTCCTTGTCTGGCCTGGTTTCAAGAAGAAGAAAATTCGGTTTCTTGTTCTTGGTGAGACAGAGAAAGAGGCTGAGTTTGTTCCTTGGGAAATTTTGTGTTGTCATGGGTAACTGCTGGTTTAAAGGGAGTCCATACTTTAACAGGGTTTCTTCCAATGCAACAAAGTCAGGTACTACTCATATTCTCCCCTTCCTGGTATGGCTTATGTGATCGAGTACAATACTTTCTGTTATTTCTTTGATCCCCCAATACTGTTAGCTTTCTAGGTATATACTGGTTCTTTACCTTTTTTAACAATTCGATGGCGTCTTCGGGCAATTAATTCTCAATCCAAAAAGCGCATACCTTCATGCTTCCTAGGTTTTTCAGTCTGATCCACTCCATTCACCATGTATTTTTTCAACTTGTTTTTATCCAATCAAACCAGGGATATGAACTTCGGTGATCTGTCAAAGTATTCTCAACCATTTGCAAGTTAATTTTGGAACTTCTGGATTTCTCCATTTGCAATCTTGTGACATACTACATGACATGACTTTCCCTTTTTTCTGTTGCAGAATCTCCAAAATTGCAGAGCCCGTCGGAGAGAACCGAGAAGGATGATAGCCTGCTGCCGTCCAACCCGCATGAGGTGGAGGCGCTGCGCAACGATTCGGCTCGGAAGAACCCTCTGATAGCATTCACGTTCGAGGAGCTCAAGAGGATCACCAAGAACTTCAGGCAGGACTCGGTGCTAGGGGGAGGTGGCTTTGGCAGGGTCTACAAAGGGTGCGTCACCAGTGATCTTCGCGAAGGGCTAATGATCCAGGAGCCACTGCGAGTTGCGGTCAAGGTCCATGATGGAGACAACAGCTTCCAAGGCCACAGGGAGTGGCTGGTGATTACCATTTCTCAGTGATATATGTATTTTGGGTATGCTCTGGTTTGCTGTTTGTTGCACATGAAGTTGATTTTTTGTGTGCTTATGTTTTCAGGCTGAGGTCATTTTCCTTGGGCAGCTCTCACACCCAAATCTTGTGAAGTTGGTCGGTTATTGTTGCGAAGACGATCACCGGGTTCTTGTTTACGAGTTGATGCCCCTAGGGAGTGTGGAATCACATCTGTTTTCGAGTAAGGCACCTATTGTTTCTTGTTTTGCTAGAAATTATCTCTTGATTATGACGCCAACTGGTTTCATTCACATGAACCATTTTATCATTCAATTATGTGGATTTGGAACCAAATTTGTTAACTGCCTAAAATGTGCAATGAAATTTTGCAATTTCGATGTATTTCCTCACTGATTTTTTAAAAGTTCAGTCAAACTTTTTGTCCATATGGTATCACACGCTACATCATGTAGATTTGTTCAAATACTTGTGATTTACTAATGCAGGGGTAATGCTGCCATTGCCATGGTCCACCAGAATGAAAATCGCACTCGGTGCTGCAAGGGGGCTTGCCTTCCTGCACGAAGCTGAGAAGCCAGTCATTTACAGGGACTTCAAGACATCCAACATATTGCTCGACGAGGTATACGAACCGCGTTGGATCACTTTGATGTTTGCTTCCATTCGCTTAAATTCAGAACTCCTTATACATGAAAAACAGTAGAATCGTTCACATAAATGGTTCATGAAAACAGAGTGAACACCTATCATTTTGCATGACCGGTCGTATGAAAATAATACTTCTTGCTTGCATTTCTCTTCTCTGAATCCCTCCGGCAACGTTCATCATCAGGAGTACAACGCGAAGCTCTCTGACTTCGGGCTGGCGAAAGACGGGCCGGTCGGCGACAAGTCGCACGTGTCGACCCGCATCATGGGCACCTACGGCTACGCCGCCCCGGAGTACATCATGACAGGTAGGTAGCCATCATCATGTCACTGAACTTGAGCAGAGCGATGGGAATTTGGTATCTGAATTTTGAATTGTTGTGCTGTTGTGTGTTGCAGGGCACCTGACGGCGATGAGCGACGTGTACAGCTACGGGGTGGTGCTGCTGGAGCTGCTGACGGGGCGCAAGTCGCTGGACAGGTCGAGGCCGGTGAGGGAGCAGACGCTGACGGACTGGGCCTTCCCGCTGCTGGCGCATAGGAAGAAGGTGCTGGGTATCGTCGATCCCAGGCTCGCCGCCGATGACTACCCCGTCAAGGCCGTGCACAAGACGGCCATGCTCGCCTACCACTGCCTCAGTCGCAACCCCAAGGCCAGGCCGCTCATGCGCGACATCGTCGCCACCCTTGAGCCCCTGCAGCAGCAGCCGCAGCCGCAGCCGGAGCTGGTGGTGGAGGTGAGCCCGGCCAACGACTCCGGTCGCGGTGACGGCGTGGGTGTTCGGTGATCAGACATATGTATGCTGACGTGTACGTTCTTTTCTGCATATACTGATGCTTGTGCGAATTGTATTGTAGCGGCTACACCGCTACTGACAGTGTTCTCTTGGTCTGCACACTATGCAAAGGGTCTTTCTCTCTCTGCTTCCCACGAATTCTTCGGGAATTTCACAACTTGCAGAATCGAGAGACTCTCGCGGATCAAAATGGGCCTAAGAATTTAGAGACAGAGAAATATAATACTCCCTCTGTAAATTAATATAAGAAGTTTTAGGTCACTATTAGTGGCCTAAAATGTCTTATATTAGTTTATGGATACTGAAAGAGTACATTACAGGATTTTCTATTTTTACTAGCAAAAGGGTTCATGCGTTGCAACCAGGAAAAAACTCATAATCTCCAATGGCAATGACCACATTTTATTGCACCGAGATACACTATCACTCCCAATTTCGTCAAATTATGAACAATTTTTGAAATCATGAACATTTTTTCAAACTCATAAACATTTGTCAAATTCATGAACACTTTTACAAAAATTTTATCATTTTCTAAAATCAAGAACATTTTTTGAATTTATGAACATTTTATACCATTTGCAACATTTTTATCAAAAAAATGTGAACATTTATTAAAAGAAATCTTAAATGGGCGAACATTTCTACAATCGACGAACATTTTTTTTGGAAATTGGTGGAAGATTTTTTTTTTAATTCATGAACATATTATTGATTTTTAACAAACATTTTCTGAAATGCATGATCATTTCTTGAATCAGCAAACATTTTATGAATTGATAAACTAGTTTGTAAGTCATGAACAGTTTTTGAATTTTTTGGATATTTTTCATTCATGAACATTTTTTATTTGGCAAAATTTTGTTCAATTTCATTAACTTTTTTAACACAGGAACATTTAAAAAAACTAAACATTTTTCGATTTTCCAAACATTTGTTTCAAAATTTTGAACATTTTTTGAATAACCAAACATTTTCTTTACAAAATCATTAACATTTTTTGAATCCACAAACATTTTACATTTTATTAAACCTTTTATTCCAAAATTGTCATTTTAAAAAAATCGAATTTTTTTGAAGTCCAAAATTATTTAAAGTAGAAAAAATGATAACAAAAAGGAAAAAAACAAAATTTAAAAAACAGGCCACCCAGACATGGGCCGGCCCAAACAGGCGCGCTACGTCTTCTCCCAGCGCAGAGTGTAGTATAGGAGTTCCCTACCGCATGGGCCCGCCCAGACGGGAAATTCCCCTTGTAAAACATTTTTTACCACTTATAGGTGGCATTCGTGGGTAATATTTTGCAACTTTGGGAGCAATTTCCGTGACGTACCGCCATAAGCAATAGCCTTTTATTATAAGACGCGCTAACTGCCACACGTGTGGCAGGAAGGAAGACGCACCACACGTCTCTAATGTAAACAGATTGCCACGTCATCGCATGCATGCGTGCAGTAATCTTTTTGGATTTCCAGTTTGTAAAATGTTTTATCTCTTAAACGAAAAATCCGATTGAAAATCCGTTTTCACCATTAAATCCCTCGCGATGAGATCTTCGAAACTACATGCCATGTTGATATGTTTTGATGAAAAAAAAAATTGAATTAAAAGTTACCATGTCTATTGCATATGAATTGTCATGATGTTTACATTGAAGTTGCCATGATATGTTTCAGCTATTTTTTCTATATTTAAAAGTAAATTTTGACATTTATAAAACGGGGAATTAAGAAACTGGACTTGCCATGAACCATAAACTAAAATTGCCATGATGCATGCACGTAAAATTGCCATGGTTCATACACAAAATAATTTTCATGGTCAAATTACTGGAGTTGCCATCATCAAAATACTAAAATTGCCATGATCTACAAACTAAAATTGCCACATGGCAACTTTAGTTTAAGCCCTATGGCAACTGCAGTGTAAACATCGTGGCAACTTCTGGCAAAAAAATTCGTCAAACATATCAACATGGGGTCTAGTTTTGAAGATCTCGTCGAGACGGATTTAATGGTGAAAACGGATTTTAGTTCGCTTTTTATTTAGGAGATACAACATTTTAAGCCAAAACTAAAAAATTCTCTTGATGTCATCTATTCATACGTGGCAAAATGAGTGGTGATGGAGGCGTGTGGGCGATGTGCAAACGCCCGCACGTGTGGGCGTTAACATTTCCGTTTATTATTAGGTATAGATTTGTATGCAGTTCTCCTGCATGTTTCAGAAAAAAAATCTCTTATAAGTACTCTTTCCGTTAACGAATATAAGAAGTTTTGAACATTTCAATATGGAATACTTACAGACTAAAATGAGTGAACATACTAAAACGTTCTATATACATCTGATTCAGAAAAAAGTTAGAACGAGTGTGTGTAGGCGTGGAGGAAGTACCACCTACAGCGCGACTCCAAGCCTACGTAGGGTTAGGGTTTGGCGCCGCCATGGGCGATCTCCCGACCTCAGCCTAATCTGATCGGTGTCAACGCCGTGTCTACGTGAATATGTCGTCCTCCGAGTCTCAGAGGGACTCTAAGTTGTCTAAGACGGGTTTCGTGAGGCGGGAGGACTCCTGCATGGACATACGCAACAAGGAAAAGGGAGACGGAGCTGTCCTTAAAAGCAGATCCGGGCGTCGGGGGCAAGTGAACCAGATCGCCGCCTTCGACAATCCGCTTTTCGATCCGGCTGCTTCCGTTGAGTGCCCAGCGTTGCATCGATCGATGGCATCCGCGGGCGATGGGGCAATCAAGGGGGGATCGATGAGATCCCTACCCGCCCGAAGTCGACCGGCGGCGGAGCGGTCGTGCAAGTGCACGCTCGACGAAATCAGCTTCTGGTGGTACCTGAGGAGATCGACAATTCCAGCAACTGGGACGAGAGGGGTAGATCTGGTTTGGATGGACCAGCGCTCAGGGTGGACGGAGAAGTGGATCTGGATGATGACGTGATAGTGGATGAGGAACCGGAGGTGGAGGCGAGGGCGGCGCCGCTGCGCTGGAGGCTGCTGGGATGCTACGTCAACCCAAGGCGACCGAACGTGGAGGACATGGCGGAACACTTTAGCGAGGTATGGAAGATATGATCAGGTCTGAATACTGCAAGAATCAAGAACAACTGGGACTCGGTGACCTTTTTCTCTGAGGGGGACTACAACTTTGTTGCCCGTGGTGGCCCATGGATTTACTAGGGGAACGTGCTCCTGGTTGGACAGTTCAAGGGCGCGGAACAGCCCTCTGAAGCTGAGCTTAATGAGGTCCCGGTCTGGGTTCGAATCTACAATGTCGCATGGTGGACTATGGTAAATTTCTTGGGGGACTGCTAGGCAAGGTTTTGGAAGTTGATGCTGAGGTTGACGCTAGCAGGGTCCGCGAGTTTCTGCGCGTTCGGGTTGAGCTGCCTTTAAGCCGTCGGCTACAGACAAAAAATCACCATCGGGCGTGAGCCTACAAAGCAAATTGTATATCCGTTGAGATATGAAAGAGTGCCCCACTATTGTTTTTGGTGTGGTTTCATCGGTCATGATGATAATCAGTGTGAGAAGAAGAGGCTGGGGGTTCCCTCCAAAGCATATGATGAAGGCCTGAGATGCTCGCCGTATAGGAAGTACGAGAATAAGTCAGCCTTTGTTGCACCAGAAGCGCATCCGGCTGCGCACCACGGTCTCAACTTTGGAAGCAATGCACAATCCGAGGTGCTTGGAAGGCCCAGAGACAACAGACGTAATAGGCGTAGGCAGCCACAACCTGCTGCGAGTGAAATACCAGATCGTGTAGATGCGAGAGATGGATTTGAAGATGAGGAGCGAGCTGGCACCCTGGAGGTTGATGCTGACCTATCTTCAAGAGTATTGGCAATGCGCATGAATTTATCACGGCAAGAACCTGAGACAAGCAACAGAAGAGCAGCATGTGCTACGTCTGAACACCCTGGTTTTGTGTTCATTGGAGGAAAGGGGGAGGCACCCATACCGTTGGCAGTCAGATCACCGGCACCCACGACAAGCTTTAGCAACACTTTGGGAAGTAGGGAGATGATCCCGGCGCTGCATAATCTGAGCGCCACCTCGGGCTTCTCCTCGTCAGACTCTGATCAACATATGCAAGAGAAGGATTCAGTATTGGGGAAAAGGTTCTCTCGGAATACACGGGACATGTGGAGTGGAGACGCGCAGGAAGGGGCACTTGTCCCGCATAGTAAAGAGATGGAAGGTAACACCAATAAGAAGGGGAAGAAGGACAGCACTGAGGAGCAGCGGATGGAGGACAGGAGGATGGGACGGATTTCATGGACAGCTTGGTGGGCATGGAGGCGACCGGTATTGGGGCCACCGGTAAACTGACGGGGCAGGCGGTGCCGCCTCCCCAGGAGCAATGAATTGGATAAGTTGGAACTGTCGGGGGGGGGGGCGGGGAACTCCATGACAGTTTGCGATCTCGCGTCGCTTGTTACGACGCATTCCTCGAGTCTCGTTTTTCTTTGTGAAACTAGGCAAAATAAAGAGAAGATGTACCGTTTAAGAAATAGGCTAGGTCTTGCTGCAGTCAATTGTAATGGTCGTAGTGGTGGTCTAGCTCTCTTTTGGCATGAGTCTATGTACGTAGACGAAGCAAATGAAAGAATGATCGATGTGTACTTGCGTGTCTCGCCTGATGCACCACTTTGGAGGGTGACTTTCGTGTACGGCGAACAACGTGTGGAGAATCGGCATCTAATGTGGAACAAAATCAGAAGCTTGCACGCACAGAATACACTGCCGTAGATCCTTATTGGTGATTTCAACAAAGCCTTGTGGGACTTTGAGCACCAGTCAGAGACACCTCGAACACTCGGACAGATGTTGAATTTTCGTGATACTTTGGAGCCTTGTGCGCTTACTGATCTTTGTTTTGCAGGTCATCCCTTTACATATGATAACAGAAGAAGTAGTCGTGCAAATGTCCAGGTCCGACTTGATAGAGTTGTTGCCTCGAATGAATGGAGGGACATGTTCGGCCGCGGATCTGTGACACACCTAGCCTCGCCAGTATCGGACCACTGTCCTCTCCTTCTCAGGTGCGATCTGGATGAGGAGCAGAGACCAAAAAGCAGTCGAAGATATGAGCTAATGTGGGAAAGATCTCTGGCATTGGAAGCCATAATTGCCAACTCCTGGACAAGCAAAGGTACGAAATGGAACCTAGGTGATGTTCGGGAGGCCCTCGCATCAGTAATGAATGACTTGCATGCTTGGAGTAATAAAACATTCGACAATGTTACGAGAGAACTAGAGAAATCACGGTCACGGCTGGAGGAGCTCACTCATATGAACGCCGACCGACGGGAGATAAGAGCAGAAATGGATAAAATTAATGAATTACTATATAGTGAGGAGATGTTGTGGCTTCAGAGATCAAGAATTCAGTGGCTAAATGAGGAAGACCGGAATACACAAATGTTTCATCGTAAGGTAGTGTGGAGAGCCATGAAAAATAGAATAAAAAGTCTAACAGATGAGCAGGGCGTGGTGCATACCAAACAACATATGATGCTACAGCTCGGTAATACTTATTTCTAGAATTTATTCTCAGCTAACCGTCTGCTTGATCCTGGAGATGTGTTACAGCTCATTCAACCCAAGGTTTCCAGCGCAATGAACGACGAATTATGCAGAGAGTTCACGGACGAGGAGATTTCCAATGCTATGTTCCAAATAGGGCCGTTGAAAGCGCCCGGACCTGATGGTTTTCCAGCAAGATTCTTTCAGCGACATTGGGCGGTGTTCAAGTGCGAGATTACTACTGCTGTTAAGTTGTTTTTTGATACAGGGGTGATGCCTGAATGAGTGAACAACACCACCATTGTACTAATCCCAAAGGTTGACACCCCAACTCGGCTCATAGATTTCAGACCGATTAGCCTCTGTAATGTGATTTATAAGGTCATTGCCAAGTGCCTAGTGAACGCCTTTGTACCAGGGAGGCTATGAAGGAAATATGCCCTAGAGGCAACAATAAAGTTGTTATTTATATTTCCCTATATCATGATAAATGTTTATTATTCATGCTAGAATTGTATTAACCGGAAATTTAGTACATGTGTCAATACATAGACAAACAGAGTGTCACTAGTATGCCTCTGCTTGACTAGCTCGTTGAATCAAAGATGGTTAAGTTTCCTAGCCATAGACATGAGTTGTCATTTGATTAACGGGATCACATCATTAGAGAATGATGTGATTGACTTGAGCCATTCCGTTAGCTTAGCACTTGATCGTTTAGTATATTGCTATTGCTTTCTTCATGACTTATACATGTTCCTATGACTATGAGATTATGCAACTCCCGAATACCGGAGGAACACTTTGTGTGCTACCAAACGTCACAATGTAATTGGGTGATTATAAAGGTGCTCTACAGGTGTCTCCGATGGTACTTGTTGAGTTGGCATAGATCAAGATTAGGATTTGTCACTCCGATTGTCGGAGAGGTATCTCTGGGCCCTCTCGATAATGTACATCACTATAAGCCTTGCAAGCAATGTGACTAATGAGTTAGTTGCGGGATGATGCATTATGGAATGAGTAAAGAGACTTGCCGGTAACGAGATTGAACTAGGTATTGAGATACCGACGATCGAATCTCGGGCAAGTAACATACCGATGATAAAGGGAACAACGTATGTTGTTATGCAGTTTGACCGATAAAGATCTTCGTAGAATATGTAGGAGCCAATATGAGCATCCAGGTTCCGCTATTGGTTATTGACCGAAGACGTGTCTCCGTCATGTCTACATAGTTCTCGAACCCGTAAGGTCCGCACGCTTAACATTCGATGACGATCGTATTATGAGTTTATATGTTTTGATGTACCGAAGGTAGTTCGGAGTCCCGGATATGATCACGGACATGACGAGGACTTTCTAAATGGTCGAGACATAAAGATCGATATATTGGATGACTATATTTGGACATCGGAATTGTTCCGGGAGAGATCGGGCATTTACCGGTGTACCGGGAGGTTACCGGAACCCCCCGGGAGGTATATGGGCCTTATTGGGCCATAGTGGGAGAAAGGAGAAGGGAGCAAAGGAGGGCCCCCCCCAAGCCCAATCCGAATTGGGAGGGGGGGCGGGCCCCATGTCGGTGTCAAAATCGGCGGATCTCGGGTAGGGGTCCCGAACTGTGCGTCTAAGGCTAATGGTAACAGGAGGTAGGGGACATGATGTTTTACCCGGGTTTGGGCCCTCTCGATGGAGGTAATACCCTACTTCCTGCTTGATTGATCTTGATGATATGAGTATTACAAGAGTTGATCTACCACGAGATCGTAGAGGCTAAACCCTAGAAGCTAGCCTATGATTATGATTGTTGTTGTCCTATGGACTAAACCCTCTGGTTTATATAGACACCGGAGGGGGCTAGAGTTACACAGATTCGGTTACAGATAAGGAGATCTACATATCCGAACTGCCAAGCTTGCCTTCCACGCAAAGGAGAGTCCCATCCGGACACGGGACGAAGTCTTTAATCTTGTATCTTCATAGTCCAACAGTCCGTCCAAAGTATATAGTCCGGTTGTCCGAGGACCCCTTAATCCAGGACTCCCTCAGTAGCCCCTGAACCAGGCTTCAACGACGATGAGTCCGGCGCGCAGATTGTCTTTGGCATTGCAAGGCGGGTTCCTTCTCCGAATACTCCATAGAAGATTTCAAACACAAAGATCGTGTCCGACTCTGCAAAACAAATTCCACATACCACCATAGAGAGCACAATATTCCACAAATCTAATCTGCTGACAGCTTTTCATAGCGTGACGTCATACCATGGCCCGGTCTTTATTCGAATCATTTTTCATAACCAGCCACCGCACATATCGCGAGGCGGTTTTATCGCTTGTCGAAGCAGAGATCATGTCCCCTCATCACGGGATTCTCATCAATACAGGCGTGGGTAACCCAACCGTGCCATCAATCATGTCGCTTGGAGAATAAGCAATTTTAACGGGCAAGTGGGGAGGCGCAGGATCCCTGCTTCCTTTATAAGGGGATAAGAACTCCCTTTTTCACCCACGCCTTCTTCCTCTACGCATCCGTCTCTTCTTGCTCAAGCCCTAGCGCTCAAGCGTCCGCCTTCTCCATCAAAAAGGCTTCCCAAAAATGTACGGATTCAAAGAAAGAGGCAAGTGGATGGTCTCTACTGTTCGGGAGAAGGATATCAAAAAGCTTCGGGGGGCAGGGTATTGGGCCAAGAGAATTAGCCACCGTCTTCTGACGGCGGGACAAATCGTCCCCACCCCAGAACCCCACGAGACGGTGGTATTTCTCCCTCATTTTGTCCGCGGGCTAGGGTTTCCCCTCCACCCATTTGTTCGCGGCATCATGTACTATTATGGGATTGATTTTCATGATCTATCTCCCAATTCTTTCCTCAATATCTCGACATTCATCGTCGTGTGCGAGGCCTTTCTCCGCGTCCCGCCGCACTTTGGCTTATGGCTGAAGGTTTTTAATGTGAAGCCCAAGGTAGTGAGCGGCGAGCATGCCGAATGTGGAGGTGCCATGGTGAGCAAGATGCCCAACGTTACATGGCCAATAGGTGCTTTCAATGATTCCGTCAAGGAGTGGCAGCAGTAATGGTTCTACATCACCGAGCCGTGTGGCAAGGAATGGGCCACCGCCCTAGAGTTTAGATCCGGCGCCCCCCTGCGACTTACGTCCTGGCCCAAGAAGGGCCTGAACTGGGCTTCGTCTGACGAGCTATTGGAGCTCCAAACGCGTGTCCAAGACATGGAAGAAAAGAACACCAAGCTCGTCAATGTAGTCCAGGTGATGTTAGTTTGCTGGATTCTACCTTGTCAACATCGGGATTGCAATCTATGGGAGTTCGACCCGGCCAAGCACTAGACCTTGTCAGAGCTCTTTGGCTCCTTGCATAAGGACATTTGTAAGGTGCTTTTCAAGTCCAGCAAATCATGTCCGGACTCCGCCGAGGACCGCGGGTACCAACTGTCCCGCCTGGCAAGTTTGGTAAGTGATTGTTCGTTGACAATTCATATGTTTCATTCACATATCCTTTAATAAAATGCCTGAAGTGTTTCCCTCAAACTTCCTAGGGCAAAGAAGGCGGGGTGGATCTACTGCCCTGCCCTGCTGCCAGAAGAACCGGCCAGCCCACTTCTGACGAAGATGCTAGTCCTGGCGCCTTACAAGGCACCGAAGAAGAAGGCCGGAAAGGAGGCCAAGAAGACCAGGGGCGGCCTCCATCGTCGTGGCACTTCGGACACAAGATCCAAAGATTCCAATGCCCATTCTTCCTCCAAAGAGGAGGAGGAGGAGGAAGGAGACGAATCCCCCGTGGGGGGAAGAAAGAAAAGGACGGCCTCCACATCCTTGGAGGCCGAGTCACCTAAGAGGGGAAAACTCCTCTTCAAGGGGAGTCCACCGGCGCCACCGATAGCAGCCCAGAGTGGGATCCCAGGGTCGAGCCCCTAATGAACTCGTGAGTATAAAATCCGATCACACTCATGCGTCCAGACTCGTCATGGCATGACATTCTAATCTGAGCCGTGCTTTTTTTAGTCCGGCGAAGCCCCGCGCTGAACAATCCTCGTGAGAGGATCTGCTGGGTTCGGATGCGATGGAGAGCGGAACGCCCCCGAAGGCCTCCTCCTCCAAACATATGAATGAAAACGAGGTTTCATCCTAGAAGGACCCAGGCCAGGGAGGAGGGGAAAAGGTCGCAAAGGCGGCGCCAGGAGGCCATACTTCAGGGGCCGGACACACGGGAGAGAAAGCTCCCGTGTGCGTCGACGGCGGGGGTCATCTTGAATCTGGCCCCTAGCCAGACACGATTCTAGAGACCCATAAGGTCCCAGAGTCAGACAGACGGCCTCCGTCAGCTGGAGGAGGTATGCCTGCTCCACCGGCCGCCTCTATCCTACCAGAGGTGCCGGATACTTTATTGGCGGCCCTTATGGGTGCGGTGATTGAGAAGATTCAGTCCGCTGAGAGTGGACTGAATGAATCCTGTATCAGCCTCATAAGAGGCTTTGAGGTATGTTTTATGAGGTTTGGGAGAGTGTCATGGTATAGATAGCAGCCCCTAATACATTGTTCATTGAAAGAAAGAACCGAACAGAGGATCAAATTCATGCTCGCAGGAGACTCACTTGATGACATCTATCACTCTTTTTAATCAGCAGGCATCTGTAGCGACTGCCGCCTCTCATGCTGCGGAAGTATCCGGACTGAGGCATAGTCTGGAGCGGGCCGAAGGAGAACTTGGCCAAGTGAAGAGACAGCTGGAGGATAATCAAGGTATGCAGAAGCCTTGTTTATGTAGCACAAATGAATAAGTGTGCATGATGAAAATATTTGTGTAATGTGCTCTAAGAGCGATGGCTGAAATTGAGGCTCTCAGGAAGGCCATGGTCGAAGCCGAGAAGAAGGCAGCCGCAGAGCAGGCTCTTCGTGAGAAACACGAGGCCATGGTTATTGAGGCTGAGCAAGAGCTTCAAGGGGCCGTGCAGAAATGCGAGACCTTGGAGCAGAGTTTAGCAGGGAAAGAATCCGAACTCTCCCAGGCTCACGAAGCCGCAAGTGATGCCCGGGGGGGGGGGGCAAGGTGACCTGAAGGAAATCCAGGAGGCGAGGAAGATTGCGGCTGGTAAGGCTTTTTTCTGTACAAAGCGAGTATTTGAAGGGAGAAAATCAAGTTGATAGTTTAAATTCTGATTTCTCCAGGGGTATTTGCGGAGCTGCCACGCAGCATATCTGACGCCGCCCAATTCTACCGAGCCGAAGAGAGGAATACTGTAGATAAACTCTTCTGGATGCAGTATCTGGCACTGAATTATCCGGTGTTGTTTTCCGATCAGCTGAAGCAGCTGGTCGAACTGCATAAGGCGGCCGAGCTAGCCATGAAGGATTTGATTATCCGGCTGTGGCCTGCCGAGCCGATTCCGAGCAGTTACTTCGGGCTCATGAAGCGGATTGTGAGTGCCTGCCCTCGACTCTAAGTCATCAAGCGTTCGGTCTGCATAGAAGGTGCGCGAATGGCCTTCGCCCGTGCAAAGGTGCATTGGGGGAAGATGGATGCAGAAAAGGTGATGACCGAGGGACCACCGGAGGGGAAGGAGCACCGCAAGCCCGAACTGTATTATGAAGGTGTCTTGAAAGGAGCCCGCCTTGCCGCGGAGCAATGCACCAAGGACATTATATTTCCATGAATACGGTCGTGTTTGTCCTTTGTAATATTTGAACAAGGTCATTATTTATTGCTTGTCGTATGAAAGTTTTTCCTCCTGTGCGGCCGTTTCATATACTAATCCTGAGAGTCGGCCAGTCGTCGGATTCCGCCCCCACGTAGTGAGTACAGGGGTGTTCGGGATAAACCTGAGCACTCTTTATCCTAGTTTTGGGTCCCTAAAGGAGGTGTTCAGCACAGCGAACCAGGCAATCGGACTATATGGCTTTATCGCTCTCACTTAGCCATAGGAGTTTTTACGAGGAAGGTAGGTGCAGCCCCTGGTGTTCGTAAGATCGCACGAGGGGCTTATCGGAGTAATGGGCCACGGGTAGGCTCACCCGAATCCCTGAATTTATCAAGACTTTGGGCCAGCTCCGCCTAGCTGGACCCCAAGCTGAAGCTCCGCCCTCTGGGGGCCGGCTGGCTCAACGGCCGGCTGCCAAAGGGCGGAAAACCCTAGCCTACGGCACCATGAGTAGCCGGCTCCAGCCAGCCGGCCTCCAGAGAGGGCGGCATCAGGCAGGCGGCCACCTCGCGGCCTCGGCGCAACCGAGCCCCCATCGAGAGTACAAGCTAGAGCATGGCTACAGTGAAGCACGTCGCCCCTGATGTACGGGACGGGTGTAACATCCCAAAATTCTAAATTTTGGAATGTTATACAAATAGATAGATTTGTTTGATTGTTGGGTGATTGATTGAGTGGAATTCGAAACCTTTTTGAAAGTTAAATGAGAGGGAATAAAAGGACTTTCCCAAACTTTCATTTTGCTTTTATGATCTTCGGGAAATCAAATACTCTTCATCACAAAACCCTGGAGAGAAGATGACATGACTTCTTCCATTTATTTAAATGACAAGGGGTGTTGAAAATATTTGAATTTCATTTGGAAAATATTTCCAATTCTGGAACTTTATGCAACTCAATGATTTTCACGAGCGAAGATAAAATGACTTCTTCAAAACATATGAAATATGAGTTGGGAGTTTCAAACAATTAAACTCAAAGTTATTTTTAATTTATTTTCAATTTGGAGTTATTTGGGTTTTATTCAAAAAAAATTTCTCCAAAAATAAAATATACAGAAATTAGGGTAACATGATTCCTACATCATAAAATTGGAGAGAAATACATTTGAATTAATTTTGGTATTTTTAAAATGATTTTTATTGGATTTTAGTAGAGCAGGAGCACTGTTTGAATTAGTAAAATTTTTGTGTATTTTATTTGAAGCTAGAATAATGTTCAACTTGTAGGAAATCTTTTTCTGAAAATTTTGATATATTATATGCCTAGGTTGTATTTTATTTTATTGGTTTTATTCTATTTAATGTCTGTTTAAAAAAAAATTCCCTCGCCGACTGGGCCGGCCCAGCACCCGAGCCAGACCACGGCCCAATAGCCCAGCCGCGCCGCACCGCCCCCAAGCTCGGGACAGAGTCCCGAGCAACGGCAGGTCCCCGCGAGTCCCACGACTCCGCCCGCCTCCTCCGCCTCTTCCCCAAGAAGCCCCTCCTCGGCCCCTCTATATAAGCCGGAGCCCCGGGCCCCGACCTCTCTCTCTCCCTCGCCTCGCGCCCGTCCATGGATCTCGCCGCCGCCCTTGCTTCTTGCGCCGCCATCTATCTTCTTGTTGCCGCTGCGCCGCCGCCGCCGCTGCTCCTCCGCTCGCGCCGGAGCTCGCCATGCCGCCTCGACCTGCCGCTGGAGCGCCGCTCCTCGCCGCGTGGAGCCGCCACCCGCCTCTGCCCGCACTTCGCCATTGACCTCGCCACCGTCGATGAAGAAAACCGTCCAAAACCGCCGTTAAAACCGCCGAGCCACTCCGGTTATTTTGGTTTTCCTCGGTTTTGCCCGAACGTTTTTTTTGTGGACGTTCCCTCGTTTAGGATCTAGAGCGGACAGATTCGTGGGTTAGCGTTCGGCAGCGAACGTTCGCCCGGTAGAGTTTTTTCTTTTTCTTTTTAATTTCTGCCAGGGACCCGTTTGTGAATAATTATTTACAAATCAGCCCTTGGTTTTCAAACGACCACAACTTTTTGCTTGTTAGTCCAAATCCAACGAAACCAACGCCCACTTCTTCGTTATGATCTCCTCTATCCAGTAAAACAACTCAAACATGTTTTTGAAAAGTTTAAAATTTGAATTAGATCAGATTTGAACTCAAACTTCGTTTGATCATAACTTGAGTTTTATAACTCCGATTTGAGTGATTCTTTTTGCAATTCGAAGCTCTTGACCTAAACTTTATGATATGGCCAAATTCACATAATTTTGGTACTGTTAGAAATTTTTTTATGTTGCAAGAGTTATTCGCTTGGTTTTGATGTTTTCCGAGTTGTTCTCTTCGTTCTTTCCGATCTTTTGAGTGATTGCTTATGTGTGGTTACTATTGCTTGCTCACGATAGATTGACCGGAGTGTGACGAGTAGAACTATCAAGAGTTGAGTGCGAATCATCTTCATCAACATTGCAGGCAAGTAACACTTGATCATACCCTTTTCTACTACCCAGTTTTATGCATTAGATCAACCCTCTAACATTGCATGATTAGGATCTAATTAAATTGTGGGATGGGAAGTAGATGATGTAGTACCTATTACCTATTTTTACTTATGAAACCTTTGGGAGTTACTTCTACGTTTGCTTATTATGCCATGCTATGCTAGTAGACGTGGATTGGGTGAGTGAATATCCATGACAGATGTGAGTTTGTTAATTAATGGTTTATCGAAGGTGGCAACTTAAATACACATCTGGGTGGATTGAGGCACCTGGGGTTACTAGGACTTGCCTGTTTTTTTGGAAATCCCGGGGGTACCGTGTGATTTTCCTATGGACCGCCACCCAGGCTCAAAGGGATCATAAGATAATTCATACTAGTAACTTACGTGTGCAGCCACAAGCCATTATGGGCTCGCATAGTTGACTAAGTTGTGCGAACTCTTATAGTGGTGGACTAGCGATGTAGGGGATGTAGGTGTACGGTCTACCCATCGTAAGGTGCTAGCGCTTCTGAAAGACTATGTCTCAGTCATCCGTTTCTCAAACACCATGTAGTGCGAGAAACCAAACGGAGGCGACCGAGTCTTGTGGGGAAAAGTGCGCAAACCTCTGCAGAGTGTACAAACTAATCACGATTAGCCGTGTCCCCGGTTATGGACATCTTGAGTATCTAGTACTTGAATATTCTGTGAATCTCATCATGTTACTTCTAATTAATATTGTTGGGTTATTGATGATTATTTTTAATTGGGATTGAGGATGCTGTCAACCATTCTCAATGTTTAACAACCACCATGATAGTTAAATAAATTTATTCCTTTGCAGTAGGGAAAAACTGGCTTTATGCAAAAACTGTAACCATAGAGCTTTTCCACCAGCCATATATGCATGTAGTATAGGCTTATCATTCATTATTCTCTATGTGTTACATTGCCAGCATATTCCATGTGCTGACCCATTTTCGGGCTGCAACGTTTCATGTTGCAGATTTTTCAGACGACGAGTAAGTGATACGTTAGGTTTACGATTTCCTATACTCAACTTTGCCGTTGGTGTTGATGGGAATCCACAACCTTGTTACTTCCGCTATTTTGGATTGAGGTAATGGTATTTATGTTACTTTATACATGTCATTTACCTCTGTTATAAATCCTCAAGTACTGTGTGTGTCAGCATACCGATCCAGGGATGACACGTAAGCACAGAGATCAGACCGTTTGAGGTCTGGTCGCTACAACGGGCATGGCTACAGTGCTCCATACAGGCGGAGATCTTCACACGGCGGGGCACTGTGTCGTGTCTCCCATGACGTCGCTCCAAGCAGGCGGAGCCCTATCCCCCACGACGGCCTGTCAGTATAGCCTGCCAGCCGCAGGTCCTATCGGGCAGTGACACCGCCGAAGACGGCAGACGCCCAATCAGTCGGGCTTGGGAAGGGCCAGCCTCCAGCAGGCGGCCGTTCCTTGCCCCGAGGCAAGTGAGGCATTAACCTGATAAGACCAGGTGTGGCTACAGTAACCTCCCGCCAGCCGGCGGGACTATAGCCACGATAAGATGACTAAGCCCTCATCACAGACAGCACGGCTACAGTGAGCAGCCACCAACCAGCCGGCAGGGCCCACTGGGCGGCGGGCCCCAGTAGTCAGCGAAGAAGCCGGAGGCTGGAGACGCTGACAGACGGGCCCCAGCAGCCGGCCCGATTACCATTGTACCCCTGGGGGGCAGGCCTATATAAGCCCCCTAGGCCACCCATGCAAAGGGTTCCAACTCTGATAGAACTAGCCAGTTACCTAGGGCAGGGAAGAGCTAGGCTTGCCTTCTCCTACCTCTAGACACAGCTCAAGGAGCACCTTGTATCACTAGTGCCTTAGTGATCATGCGGAGACCCCGCAGAGCAGGAGTAGGGTTATTATCTCCATGGAGAGCCCCCAACCTGGGTAAAGTTCGTCGGCGTACATGTCTACGCCTTATCCCGCTTGCAGGCACCGGCGACGTTCTACTCGCTCCCACCATGATAAGCCATCCTTTGGCATATGTCGCACCCAACCCCCGACATTTTGCGCCCACCATGGGGCGAGGTGCACCGTCTCCCGGAGACCTGCTCTGTACGGGAACCTTGTTCCTTCCTGGCGAGCGAAGCCAGCCCAGCACGCCCGACGGTGTCAGCCTCGACGCCCTGCATGGCGCGGAGATCGCCTGCGCGGCGAGCTGCCTCGTCGACCTCATTGGTGAGATTCACTCCGACGAGACGGCCTCCGACGCAGGCACCGGCTGCCTCGAGAGCCGCCTCGTCAGCCTCCTCAACCAGCTTCACGTCACCAGCGAGCCTGCTGTGGACCTGGAGTCTGTTGGCTCCACCGACCCGATGATCGTCGACTCCGACACGGTGTCGCTTGACGCGTTCCCCACTAACATAGTGATCTACGACGAGCCGCCTCCTCGCAATCACAACGGCGGGAGCACCGTCATGGAGGTGCTCGTCATTAACAGTGGCGAGCGCTAGAACGGAGAAGCTCGAGACCCACTCGATGCGGCGCTGCAGGACTTGACGGCGCCCATCCCAGAAGACGCAGATGCTGAGATGCTGGAGGCACGCTGCGTCCAGCTTCTCGAGAGCGCTGGCCGGCTTGCCAGCATGCGGCGCCTCTCGGACGCCTATCGACGCGAGATGGACCGGGCCATCGGTGGCACGCCGGCTCCTGGGGGCCTAGCCGCATTGGCCCTGTCCGGCAGCGTGGCGGGACCATCGCCAGCATGTTCGGGGCAGAGCGCCCCGTCTACTCCACGCCTGCAGAGAATATCCGGGCCGCCCAGGCGGTGACGGATGAGCTGGACAAATACGAGGGCGACGAGCGTCGCCACATGATGGAGCGAGTCCAGCAGCTCCTAGACGCGGCTGCCGTGTTGCACGAAGCCGGCTGCTGCGGTGAAGAGCCTGCCCTGCGGAATGAAGAACCACCCCTTCGCCAAGAACATGGCGCGACATCCCGGACGCCGACTGGCTGCGCCCGTGGAAAACGAGGCAACGAGCCGGTGGTCAGCCGGAGCCGGACTCGCCTTTCCATCGAGCGTGACAAAGACGGCCGCCCTCGAGCGGTGGAGCACCGAGGTGATCCTACGCCTCCTCCGCCTCGCGGAGCAAGATATCCCACTCCGCCGCCTGTCACGCACCCGACACTCGGCGACCGCCTTGGCCACCGAGAGGGAGTCGGAGAGAATGACGCCCGCCATCGGATCGACTACCTCAACCGATCCCTGGCACTAGAAGAACAAGATGCGCTGGGTCCACCTTGCTTCGGCCCACGAATTCGGGATGAGCCCTTTCCCAAAGGGTTCACCCTCCCTCGGGACACGCCCAAGTACACCGGCTCCGTGAAGCCGGAGGATTGGCTGGTCGACTACTCGACAGTCGTCAGCATAGCAAACGGCAACAAGCGTGTTGCAGTGAAGTACGTCCCACTCATGCTTCAAGGCACTGCCCGAACATGGCTCAACAGCCTGAAGCCCCGCAGCATCAACAGCTGGGTTGATTTTGCCGAGGCCTTCATCCGCAACTTCACCAACACCTACAAGTGAGCTCCCAAGCCCTGACAGCTCTCCTTGTGCGTTCAAGGGCCCACAGAGTTGACTCGCGACTACCTCACGCGCTGGACCGAGCTGCGCAATTCCCGCGAAGGCGTGCACGAGGTGCAGGCAATCGAGTATTTCACCGCCGGGTGCCGAGAGGGCACGCTCCTCAAGCATCGACTCCTCTGCGATGAGCCCGAGATGCTCGACGAGCTGCTGGTCATCACTGACAAGCACGCCACGGCCGACTCCTCCATGAAGGCGGAAATCCTTGTTGATGCATCCAGCAAGGTGGCACCTAAGGCCCCTCGGACTCCGGCTGGTGACACCAGTCGGCGACAGCAACCAGGCGACAACAAGCGGAAGGCCACCCAGTCGGCTTCCACCAGCCGGCAGGTGGCAACGGTCGAGGATCAGCAGCCAGAAGGACAGCCGGCACCCAAGAGGCAGAAGGGCGGCAAGTCCAATTGGTTACCCGCCTTCTCTTACGAGCAAACCTTAGATGCCCCCTGCAAGTTCCATAGTGGCACGAAGCCATCCAACCACACCACTCGGAAGTGTCACTGGCTCACCAGAATCGCCAAGGGAGATGGACTCCTGCCTCCTCTGCCTGTCGGACCGCCGCCTCCTCAGCCCCAGCAGCCGATGGCCCGACCAGTCGGTGCCATACAAGACGAGTACCCAGAGGAACATGGATCTTACGTTTTTTTGACTGCGAACTGTGGGGCAAAACCCCCACAGCATATCAAAACTTTATTAAAGCTAGACAACAGTTACAGCAACATGATTACAAGAGGTAACCAAAAGGAAAGAAGAAAAACAAAATAAAGAAAAGGCTAAAACTTAAGGTGGCAAGAAAGAAATCCACTTGAGTAACTCCTCCTTGTAGCCAGATTTGATTCTATGCTGCATCAGAGTTATGTCATGCCTAAAAGCTCCTCTCCATTTATTGAAACTTGCCCTCTCACCTCTGAACACCTTGGCATTTCTGATGATCCAGATATTCCAGTAGGCAATAAATTCTACTTCAGTGAAAAAGGGCTTATCAATACTTCTCCTTGCCTGGATGACTAGTTCAGATATTGAATTTCCAGCCAACCAATCAATCTGCAAATAATTCCAAACTCTAACACTGAAATTGCAGTTGAAAAAGAGATGGTCTCTGGTTTCTCTCACTTGAAGGGGGCATAGCCTACAAGTAACACCATCATCCATGTGCCAGTGCCTTCTATCAACCATATCCTTAGTGTTGAGTTTGTCCATGATGAGCATCCATGCAAAAACCTTGATCTTGATAGTGCAAGAGGATTTCCAGATCCAGCACAGCAAGTGGTTGAATGTTTCATTCTGAAAAACATGACCATAGAACAGCTTAGGTTTGTAAACCTTTGAAGAGCCCTGCCATAACCATAAATCCTTACAAGTGTCATCTCTTCTATGGGAGACTAACATATTTCTTATCAAGTTTAACTCATCAAAAGCTTGAGCATACAAAGGTAGGTGGAAGTGTTGGTACAAGTCTATTGAATTAAAGATGTCCTTAACAGAAATCCATGGATCCTTGGCAAAAGAGAATAATCTTGGGAATCTAGACTGCAAGCTAGAAACTTCATTGCCAAGATTCCAATTATCAGACCAAAAAAGAGCAAAGTCCCCAAATTGACTTGCACCCAGGAGCAGTCCCTAAAATTCTGCAAGACCTTGCAAATATCCTTCCACCAAAAAGAGCCACAAGAAGTTGTTCCCTGGGGCATTCCATCATGATAATATGAATCCCAAATTAAGGACACCCAAGGGAGGTCTTTCCTATTGAGAAAGTTACTAGCATGCTTGAGAAGCAAAGCCACATTTTGAACACCCAGGTTCAAAATACCAAGACCACCCTTGTTTTTGGTCTACAAATCAAATCCCAAGCAGCAAGAGATGGAGCAGGCTCCTCCCTATTTTTTCTCCACAGACATTGTCTTTGAATTCTTTCCAGCTGCTTGAGGATTCCAGCAGGAACCGCCAGGCTTCCCATAAAAAAGATTGGCATGGAAGACAAAACAGAATTTAAGAACTGCAGTCTCTCACCTTGATTAAGTAAAAGGCATCTTTCCAATTTGGCATCCAAAAGCATAAGCAAGATCTGTCATGACTGCATTTTCAACATTTATAGGAATGATAAAAGATTTATGGTAGTTGACATCAAGACCTATGGACTGAGAGAACACCAACAACATATCCTTCAGTGCTAGAAGTTGTTGCCTGTCAGTAGGAAGGATAATCAGAGTATCATCAGCATATTGAATGATAGGGTAGTCTTGATCATGGCAGGGAATAGGTAGCTTTAGGATCCCCTTGCTGAACATATCATTAATCACTGTTTGCAGAAGATCAGTAGCTATCACAAAGAGAAGAGGAGAAACAGGGTCCCCCTATCTAACTCCTTTTTTGCAAATAAATTTCCTCCCAGGCACACCATTTAGGAGGACAGAAGAAGTACCAGTGGCAAGTAGCTGCTTCATCCATAGGATCCACTTTTCATTAAAACCTTTGTGCCTTAGAATTTGGAAGATAGCTTCATGCTCAACAGAGTCAAAAGCCTTCTCAAAGTCCAATTTGAGGATCACAATTGGCCTCTTAGACTGATGGCATTGATGCAGATACTCAAAGGTCCAACCAATGCAGTCCTGAATTGTTCTGCTCTTAATGAAACCATACTGATTCTTATGAATGCATTTCATGATTATCCTCTGAAACCTATTGGCAGCCATCTTAGAAAGGAATTTCAGACCCATGCTTGTGAGAGAAATAGGCCTATAGTCCCCTACTTCCTCCGGTGACAGTTTCTTGGGTATCAGAGTAATGAAAGAACTATTAATGTTGTCCAAAGACTGCAGTCCCTCATGAAAAGCATGAGCCGATCATAGAAATCACTTGAAATAATGTGCCAAACCTCTTGAAGAATAGACCATTAAAGCCATCAGTCCGTGTGCTTTATCCACAGGCATATGCTTGACCACATCATCCATTTCCTCTTTTTCAAAAGGTTTAGTAAGCACATCCAGGCCATCCACTGGAGTTATTAGAGATGCTAAATCAAAACCCATTACAATCCCTCTAGAAGTGCCCATTCTGCTCTTGAAACAGCTGCAAATAATTCCAGCCATTTGATCATGGTCAGAGACCACAGAGCCATCAGGTAATTTAAGACTAGCAATTGAATTTATCCTGTGCCTCTCAGTGGCCATGGCATGAAAAAACTTGGTGTTCTCACCCCCAACCTTAATATACCTGATAGTGCATCTCTTTTTCCAGTACAGGCAGTGCAAGTGCAAAAGCTTTTCCAAATGGACCTTCACAATTTTTCTGAAATTGAACTCCTGTCTAAACAAGGGCCTCCATTCCTCCAGCTCATCTAAAAGGAAGACCACATGATTACACTTGCTAATCAGCAATTTCAACTTGGAAACATTCATTTGCCATCTCTTAAGGCACATTCTTAGATGCTTAAACTTGTCAGCAATCTTAACAGTAATGTGAGTCTTCCTAGATGGGACTAGCCAAGATGATTCAACACAATCCATAAAGCCCTCTAGTTCCAACCAATAGTTTTCAAACCTAAAGAGATTTGATTTAGGTATGGTTGTCTTGATTGAGACTAAACAAGGGATATGGTCAGAGGCAGTCCTGGCCAGGGGCAATACTTCACCATTGGATAGTCAAGAATCCAATCTCTCGATGTGAAGAACCGATCTAATCGCTCCAGAAGAGGGATGTCCTGCATATTGGACCAAGTGTATGATCTACCTTTAATTGGCAATTCAAGTAGTCCCAAATGTCCAATAACCTCATTGAAGATGAACATATCATTTATGTCCCCACCAGGTAAGTTTCTATTGTCCACTGATCTAAGGAAATTAAAGTCACCAAGCAATAACCAGTGCTCATCAATGGGGATACAGAGATTGTATAACCAATTGATAAAATTGTCCCTCGCTTCCCCCTGACAAGGACCATATACAACAACCAAGGTCCAACTTTCATTATTCTGCCTGGAGGTAAACTTAATAACAACAACAAATTGTTGAACTTCAATTAGATTTCCAATAAAAACATTTGAATTCCAAACCACAAGGATACCACCAGAAGCCCCTATTGAAGGGGAGCATGCAAAAGAGTCAAATCTCTTAGGGCAGAAACTTTTGATTGATCTGGAATCAAAAGATGAGCATTTAGTTTCTTGCAAGCAGGCTATAGAGCATTGACTTTCCTCAATTTTCTGTCGACGATGCTCTTTGCCTAGATTCGAGTTCAAACCTCTAACATTCCAAAGACAAAGACATTCCAGCTTCTACATGAATTACTCATTAAAGCATATATCGAAGCATAACCCATATGACACACAATGTCACATGTCCAAAATAATGTAACAAAGTCTGACCCACCACACGTACATAAGAAAGTTCATGACATAACCGATGACATAAAACATAAAAGCAAAGAGCTTAGGGCCCGCCACACCCGTAAGTCCGTATGTGCTAAACATCGTGGTCGATGGAGGCGTAGCAAGTGGGTCCACCATAAGTGCATCCACAGAGAGGAGAGTGGCATCAATTTCCAACTCTCTCCCAATTTCCTGAAGCCGCGCAATCGGTGTCGCCGAGGGGATTTCTTCAGAAGCCTGCTCTTCAGTCTCATGGGCCGTGAAGGGCTTCGCTCTGGGCTTGTTCTTCTTGGGCTGGATAACAAGCTCATGGAAAACGGGCTTGAAACCATCCCGCTTGACAGAACTCCTAGTGCAACGTCTAACAGCAGTATCAACAATTGGAGTTGGCGCCAAAGGTTGTCTTGGCCTTCTTGCAGTCACCATAGACACAGGAGGAATCGCCTGATCAGGAGCAGAATCAACAAATAGAGCTCTAGCGACCGGCCTGGCCACTTCCTGGTCCTTCCAAGTGAGACATGGCAAATCTAGATCAGAGAAAGCGAAATCCCAGCTTCGCTTAGACAGTAACAACAAAGCATGAGAGCTGCATTGAAACCGGCTTGGGAAACAGTAAAACCATAGGAGCTTGTAGCAGACTTTCAAAAGATCTTCTCCCAATCATGTCGAGGTAGTAGAGGAGGCCCATAAGGCACAAAGAAGCGTAACAAATTCCTCCCTAATCACAGGAGGCTGATAGACCACAATGGCCCAATGATCAGGAGCAAACTCCTCATTGATTGGAGGAGGAACAGGGGCTTCAGGCTGCTCATCATCAAGAATTACAACAGTGGCACATGGGCATCAGCAGAGAGCTTGGCTGTGCGGATAAATCTACCACCATGGACTCCTCGGTCCCGCACAGATCGGGGCTACATCGTCATCCAGCTTCCCAGCTTGTCATCACCATCTCATTGACCACAGTGTAGGTGGGGGCACCTGCTTCCATCCCAAAGCAGTGAAAAGGTGTAAATTGAAAGGGGGCATCTCAGGGAATGGAACACCAGGCACCGGGTGCGGATTGCCATTGATGGGCATCCAATCCTCATCTTGAGGCATCTGCTCGGCAAAGTTTGCCCCCAAGATATACAGGGGAGCAGTCCAAGAAACTCTTGCACCTCCATAGGGTGCAAAATCCATAAACACCACATCACGTGGCACCAGAATGTCTTCAGGGAAGGAGGCAAACACCAGAGACCTGACCAAGTAAGGATCCTCGCTAACCCAATGATGAAATTTGCCGAAAGTGTTGATAGCAGCCCTGATACACTCTGTATTGCGAAGATCCAAGGGAATGCCCAGGAACATGAGGAGGCCCTGACGGAAACCCTAAACACCGCGGAAGGATTCTCCCTCGTCATGCTTCATAAAGCGCACAAAGCGATCATTACCCAGGGGCTGCGGCGGGAGCTGCAGCAGATGGAAACGAACAGCAGCATCGTGAAGCTCAAAAAGCCCCACAGAGCGAATCCAAGGCCGAGCCGATCTGACTAAAACTCCAAGCTCTTGCAACCATTGAACTACAACCTCTCTAGCAGCACCCATCTCATCTGGCTGGTTGATAGGCATTACCTCAGCAAGCATAAACTCCTCATGGCGGCGCACAATTGGGATATGCGGTGAGACGAAGGTTCTTGGAAGGCGATCTTCACCACCGTCGATGACATGGTGGCCCGCGGGGACGTAAAGCTGAGGATCCAGATGAAAGTTCGCCATCGAAACCGAAGGCTCGGCCTCCAACGACGGCGAGTGCAACGGCGGAGGAGGGGTTTCAGGCGGCGAGGCAGAGGGAGTCTTGGGGCCAGGGCCGATGGAACTGGACGAGGGAGTTAATGCGGAAGTGGAAGGGAGGTCCAAGTTTGGTAAAAGCATTGTCAGAGAGATATTCTCGCAGCGCGCCTCGGAAGTCGTAGCGTTAGTGGATTTGGGTTGCCAAACAAGCCCCAAAACCTATGCAAATTTGTTGCAATCCTTCCTGATGTGACCCATCCTAAGGCAGAAGATGCACCACAACTTTGACGTGCAAGCGGCCGCAAAGTGTCCCTTCCTCAAACACTTTTGACACGTGAGAACCTCATCAACCATATTAGAAATTAAATCCTCAAAATCATCCCTGGCTTGCTGAGAAAAAGGAATATCTAAATTATCCGCAGAAGAAGCCGGGCCAGCCCGGTCGGACCCAACAGAGAGTAGCCCATGGCCTGTGGCACGTGTTGGCACGTCCACATTCAAAGCACCCGAATTCCCGCCCGAGATAGTCGGCGAGCGATCAAATAACGGCAGGAGAACTTGAACCGTACCAAACGAGATAGATGGCCTCGTCGACGTCCACCGTAGGCTCACCGGCGGCGCGGGATGGATGACAACTCTCTCATGTGGAGGGATAGAATAACCAGCGTCTTCAGTAGTCTGAATACAATTTTCCGTAGCCGGATACCGATAACCTCGACAAGCATTATAATTTTGAAAGACCGCAAATGATAATTTCTTGCCAACAGTGCTTGAGGATTTGAATGAGGATTTTGATGGCCTAGAATGCATGGCTAGAACCCCAAGAGCTGCACGCCGCTTAGAAGGACTAACGAGGATCCAGTCGGCATCACATTCCAAATTCCAAATCCTAAACTCACGACTCCAATTCGGGCCACCGTTACTCCAAAGATGAAAGTAACATTTGAAATGATCACAAGCAAAAGATCTAAGACTAATAATGATCATGGCGACAGCCTTGCAAGATTCCTGAAAGCCAAATACCTTATCCTTGATCAAGAAAACCATGAGATCAATGCCCGAGCCGCCAATTGCTGCCTCAAGAGCTGCCGCCACCGAATCTTCATTCAAACGGAAAGAATGACGTCCAAAAGAGACCACCATGGTGAAGATCTCCGAGTCTTCCATGGGATGCACCGAAAAGCCCGTAGATTGAAAAACCTTCTCAGCAAAAACCAAACCCTTGGAGAAGTCCAAGCCAAGGGTGGAACCATCATTGGAACCCATGAAAGATGGGTATGATCGAGTAGATCTCAAGACACCGAAGAGATCTATTGGAGAGAAACTAAAATTTGGTGGCTAGGGGTGGAGATCGCCGTGGAGGGGGAGGGGGTGGGAGAGGGAGCCATCACTTGGTTTCACCAACATGGATCTTACGTTGTGTTCACCAGCATGGCCGATGACAGACGCAGCAGATGGCAACAACAACAAGAAGTACAAGCAGTGGCCTCCAACACTCCAGAATTCATGCATTGGTCCGAGAAGCCTATCAGTTGGAGCAGGGCCGACCACCCAGAAGTGATGACTTCCCCTGGTTCATATGCCCTGGTCCTAGAAGCTACCCTTGCAACAGAGAGGCGGGCAGCACGTTTCTCCAGAGTCTTGATAGATGGCGGCAGCAGCATCAATATCCTGTACCATGACACAATGGAGAAGTTGGGAATCAAGGTATAGCTCATCCCTAGTCGGATCAGATTCCATGGCATAGTCCCTGGCCTTTCCTGCTCACCAATCGGCAAGACCCAGATTGATGTCCTCTTTGGGGACAAGAATCATTTCCGCCGAGAGCCAGTTTGGTTTGAAGTGGTGGACCTCAAAAGCCCCTACCATGCACTACTTGGCCGGCCAGCTCTGGCCAAGTTCATGGCAGTCCCCCACTATGCCTACCTCAAGATGAAGATGCCGAGTACCAAGGGAGTCCTGACCATAGTCAAAGACTACAAGAAGTCGGTCGCTTGCGCCGCAGATAGCAACTGGCTGGCCGAGTCCCTTGTGATCGTAGCTGAGAAGCGGCTCCTTGACCGGGTGGTGGTGTTGGCTGGCAAGAAGCCGTAAATGTCACCATCCCCCAGGAGTCGGAGGTTGAGGGCTCGTTCAAGCCGGCCAAGGAAACAAAGAAGATAACCTTGGACCCGGAGCACCTGGAGAGGCATGCTGTCGTAGGTGCAAATCTTGATAGCAAATAGGAAAGCGAGCTCGTCGATTTCCTTTGTGAGAATCGGGACATCTTCGCATGATCTCCCAAAGACATGTCTGGTGTTCCAACGGATTTCGCCGAGCACAAGTTACATGTCCGACCTGACTCCAAGCCGGTCAGGCAGCCCTTGCACCGCCTGTTGGAAGAGAAGAGAAGAGTTGTCGGAGAAGAAATAACCCGGCTTCTAGCAGCCAGATTCATCACGGAAGTGTTCTTTCCAGAGTGGCCAACCAACCCAGTCCTAGTGTTGAAGAAAAACAAGCAGTGGTGCATGTGCATTGACTACACCAGCCTCAACAAAGCCTGCCCCAAAGATCCCTTTGCTCTGCCAAGGATTGATCAAGTGATAGACTCCACAGCCGGATGCGAGCTGTTGAGTTTTTTGGATGCTTACTCGGGGTATCACCGGATAAAGCTGAACCCGGCCGACAGGCTGAAGACCGCCTTCATCACGCCATTCGGAGCCTTTTACTACCTGACCATGACTGTCGGTGTCAAAACCGGCGGATCTCGGGTAGGGGGTCCCGAACTGTGCGTCTAGGCGGATGGTAACAGGAGACAAGGGACATGATGTTTACCTGTGTTCGGCCCTCTTGATGGAGGTAAAACCCTACGCCCCGCTTGATTAATATTGATGATATGGGTAGTACAAGAGTGGATCTACCACGAGATCAAGGAGGCTAAACCCTAAAGCTAGCCTATGGTATGATTGTTGTGATGTATGTTGTGTCCCACGGATTAAAGCCCTCCGGTTTATATAGACACCGGAGGAGGCTAGGGTTACACAGAGTCGGTTACAATGGTAGGAGATCTACATATCCAGATTGCCAAGCTTGCCTTCCACGCCAAGGAAAGTCCCATCCGGACACGGGACGGAGTCTTCAATCTTGTATCTTCGTAGTCTTGGAGTCCGACGGACGATGATAGTACGGTTGTCCGGACACCCCTAGTCCAGACTCCTCAAGAGCCCTGAACCAAAGCTTCAATGACGATAAGTCCGGCGCGATAATGTTCGGCATTGCAAGGCGGGTTCCTCCCTTGAATAATCCAGAGAAGATCATGAACACCAGGATAGTGTCCGGCTCTGCAAAATAAGTTTCACATTCCACCGTAGAGAGAATAATGCACATAAATCCAATCTGCTGACGTATTTGGCGGCATGACATCACACTGCTACCAGGCCTTTACTTGAATCTTTTTTTATTATATCGCCTCAGCATGTTTAGCGAAGCGGTTTCCTTGGCACGTCTTGTCGAAGCAGAGATCGTGCTCCCCATATTCCGGGATTCTAATCAATACGAGCGTGGGTAACCCAACCGTGCCCATCGCCACGCCTCCTCTATCGAAGGTGAATCCCGAACGGTCACGGAGATGGCTCTTGGTATTTTCCCCCTTTATAAGGGGACCAAGGCTCGTTTCTTTTTCTCAATCTTCCATCAAATCCTCTCCTTGCTCCAAGTTCCAACACCCAGAGCCCCAGATTCGAGCGCTTCGGATCTTCAACAATGTCTGGCTCCGACCTTCAGGGCCGGTGGATGCCCTCCTCCGTCACGGAGGAGGACGTGTTAAAGTTGCGTGAGGCCAAGTACCTGTCCTACGAGATTTTGCACAGGTTGCCCGCCCGAGGGCAGGCCATACCCACTCCCGAGCCCGGTGAGTACGTCGTTTTCGTATCCCACCTCCGTCGGGGTTTAGGCTTCTCGACGGACCCCTTCGTGAGAGGGCTCATGTTCTACTACGGGCTGGATTTTCACGACTTGGCTCCGGAGTCCATCCTCCATATTTACGCATTCATTATTGTCTGTGAAGCCTTCCTCCGTGTCACCCCCCACTTCGGCCTATGGCTGAAGACCTTCAATGTGGAGCCAAGATGATCGGGGCGCAAGCGAGTCGGCGGGCAACCATAAGCGGAGGGCCGATGCCCGTGGCCCGAGGGCTCCTTCCAAGAGGAGCTCGGCTTGGCAGCAGGAGTGGTTCTATGTCACCGTTCGAAGGCGCAAGCAAAAGCCGCCGCCTTCATTCCGCCTCGACCTCCACGCCGATTGATGTCGTGGGTCAACCAAGGGCTCAATTGGGGGCCGTCCGAGGACGTGCCCTTATTGCAGGGCCGGATTCGAGACCTCCAAGCGAGGGAGATTGTAACGCCCTCGATGCGGCTATATCTCCCACGTGTCGAAGCACGACTTAGAGGCATAACCGCATTGAAAGCAATGTCGCAAGTGAGGTAATCTTCACACAACCCATGTAATACATAAGGGAAAGAGATACATAGTTGGCTTACAATTGCCACTTCACACAATACATGAGTAAAGCATTACATCATACAGATACAATCAAGGTCCGACTACGGAATCAAAATAAAAGAAGACTACCCCAAATGCTACACAGATCCCCGATTGTCCCAACTGGGCTCCACTACTGATCAACTGAAATGAAACAACACAAAGAACAAGATCTTCATCGAGCTCCTCCTTGAGCTCGGATGCGTCACCTGCACGGTTTCATCGGCACCTGCAAACTGGTTTTGGAAGTATCTATGAGCCACGAGGACTCGGCAATCCCATTACCATGGGTATCAAGACTAGCAAAGCTTAATGGGAAAGGAAGGGGTAAAGTGGTGAGGTTGCAGCAGCGACTAAGCATGATATGGTGGCTAACATACGCAAATGAGAGCGAGAAGAGAAACAAAGGAACGGTCGTGAAGCTAGCAATGATCAAGAGGTGATCCTGAACACCTACTTACGGCAAACATAACCCAGAAACCGTGTTCACTTCCGGACTCCGCGAGAAGAGACCATCACGGCTACACACGCGTTGATGCATTTTAATTCAGATCCGTGTCAAGTTATCTACAACCGACATTAACAAATTCCCATCTACCACATAACATGGGCACGGCTCTCGAAAGTTTATACCTGCAGGGTGTCCCAACTTAGCCCATGACAAGCTCTCGCGATCAACGAAGGAATAGACCTTCTCCCAGAAGACCCGATCAGTCTCGGAATCCCGGTTTACAAGACATTTCGACAATGGTAAAACAAGACCAGCAAAGCCGCCCGATCGCCGACAATCCCGATAGGAGCTGCACATATCTCGTTCTCGTGGCAACACCGGATAGGTCACCACGAGTAAAACCAGACTCGAGTTGCCCGAGGGGCCCCGATCTGCCGGTTCGCACCAAAGACTTAGACAAGCACCGCCCGGGGCTAAAATAAAGATGACCCTTGGGTTGGCCGACCCAAGGGAAGGGTATAGGTGGTGGTGACGCAAATGGTAAAACCAAGGTTGGGCCTTCTTTGGACAAGTTTTATTCAAAGCGAACCGTCGTGGGTCCCATAAATCACCCGACCGCATAAGGAACGCAAAATCCGGGAACATAACACCGGTATGACGGAAACTAGGGCGGCAAGAGTGGAACAAAACACCAGGCATAAGGTCGAGCCTTCCACCCTTTACCAAATATATAGATGCATTAATAATATAAGAGATATTGTGATATCCCAACATAACCCTGTCCATCATGGAGCAATCTTCAACTTCACCTGCAGCTAGCAACGCTATAAGAGGGGCTAAGCAAAGCGGTAACATAGCCAAGCAACGGTTTGCTAGGAAGGGTGCCAAAGATTAGAGGTTCATGGCAATTTGGGAGGCTTGAAAAACAAGTAATAGGAAGCGCAGCAAAGCGATAGAACAAAGCAACTAGCATAGCAATGATAGTAGTGAGATCCAGGGTAGCGGTCATCTTGCCTGAAATCCCGCTAGGAAGAAGAACGAGTCCATGAAGAAGACAAACGGGCGTAGTCGAACAAATCCTCACAATCGCAACATTACCGGAACTAAGAAGCAACACCGGAAACAAACAAACAACATGGTAAATACACAAGCACAAATATGGCATGATGCAAAATCAAGTATGATGCATGTCCGGTTTAATGAGGCATGGCATGGCAAAGTGCAACACACAATACTACAAGTTAAGTGGAGCTCAATATGCAACGAGTTGCATATTGACAAAACACCACATTGACATATTTAGTTTAATCTCGTTATAAGCTAGTCAACAATATTAAATGTTGTTAAACATGGCAAGGGGTGAAACAAAAGTAAACTAAATATTTAGGCAAGTTTAAATGAGGCCGGAACAACAAACAACATTTCCGGAAAAAACTCATATGCAATTTATGAATTTGCTACTGTTCTGCCCTAAAACATATTTTAAAGTTGTTAAACAGGAAAATAAAGTGGACCATGTTAATCTAGGCATTTTTCCACCCCATTTACATATAAAGAACATTTAAAACCGAGCTACGGTTATTTAGTTATGAAAAAAATCATTTTAGCATGTTATTTAAGCAAATTTAAACAAACCACATTTTAAACATTTTAAACATGGATGCAAGTGGCATATTATTAATCTACACAAAATTCTAAGCATTTTACATGTTTAAATCATTTTAATCCGATGCATGGTTTGTGAGATATTAAATGCATGGACATGAGGGTTTTTTTTTGCAAAACTGCACTCTTAGGATAAATAGAGAAATTCGCCTGACAGAGAAAAAAAACTACGCAGGCCAAATCTGAGGCGGACTGGGCTTCTCACCACGGCACTAGGGCCGGCTTGGTGGTGTACTGGGGTGGCTGAAGGGCGCGGCTGGGCCGGTCGCAGCTGGGCCTTGGCTGGATCGAACGAGGAGGCGAGGGGCCGCGGTCAACGAGACGACGAGTCAGCTGCTGCTGCTCGTTGCAGGAGAAGTAGAGGACGCGCCACGGTGGCCTGGCGCGGCTGGGACTTGGCGGCCGCAAGCGACGGGGATGGCGGGGACGGAGAGGGCCCTCCGGATCTGGCCTGAGATGGCAAGGACGAAGATGATATGGGGTCTCCTCGGGGCTGGCACTACTAGGAAAAGGCATGCTAGTGGCGCACCAGTTTTGCCTTCTAATGGCGCATGGCTGGTGCGCCACTGGCATCACGCCATTAGAATTTCTTTCTAATGGCGCACCACTTGTGCGCCATTAGAATCTGGTATTCTAATGGCGCACCTGGCAGTGCGCCATTAGTACTGCTCACAGTGCGCCACTATTATCTGCTATACTTACAGCGCATCTCATTGTAGTGCGCCATTAGTAACAACTTTTTTAATTCTTTTCTTCTTAATCTCATGTCACTATTTCACATATGAGATATTCAACACATATATATATACAACAAGCATCCATATAGCAATCATATCCAACACACAAGTTTCATCATATATACATACGTACATAGCCAACACATAGTTCCGTCATTACAAAAGTTTCACATTGTTCATCCAACACCGTTATCCATCAATTCACAAAAGTTTCACATTCATACAAAATAAAAACACAAATGGAAAAGAAGCACCCCATCCACGCAAGCTTCCGTCAATTAAATCAAATCTGCAAAATGATAAACAAGAAGTTAGAAGAAGAAAAGAAGAAGACTAGAAGAAGAATAAGAAGAGTTTTGGAAAAGAAGAAGATTAAGAAAAGACTATAAGCTTATTATGTAAACTTGATCATTTTGTGCTAACATAAGTTATTTTGGAGCTAACCTATAGGAAACTAAGCATATAAGGTCTAAGTTAGTATATTAGAGCCAACTTAGGTAAAATGAAGCTAACCTATGTCATTTTGGAAAAGAAGAAGATTAAGAAAAGACTATAAGCTTATTATGTAAACTTGATCATTTTGTGCTAACATAAGTTATTTTGGAGCTAACCTATAGGAAACTAAGCATATAAGCTCTAAGTTAGTATATTAGAGCCAACTTAGGTAAAATGAAGCTAACCTATAGGAAACTAAGCATATTAGAGATAACATAGGTAACTAAGTATATATATATCATTTTGGATAGCTAACCTATAGGAGATCGACATACACGACAAAGTAGGCAGTTCTTCTCCTTCTTCTCCTTCATCTCCGATGATGCCTAGAGCGGCGAGGCGGTGGAGGCAAGTGGAGGTAGTGGGATGTAGTCTTCACCACAATTGGCGTGGTCATGTTGCCCAGTGTGGATCGCCGGCGCCACCACCGGTGCGTGGTCATTGTCGAGCACCACCACCATCGCGAGGCCACCTTCAGCACGACCATCGCTAGGTCATCCTCAGCCACCTCCATCTCTTGCCCATGGTCACCACCACCATCTCTTGCCCTTGGTCACCACCACCAGCTAGGTCATCCTCACCGATGCCCATCGTCATGATGTAGCTCCTCATCCTCACTCTGCTCCTCTTCTCCTGCACTCCAGTCCGGATCATCCTTCTTGTTGTCTATGCTTGGTGCCAGAATCACTGCTTCTTTGTCGCTTCTGCCGAAATCGCTGCTTGCTTCGCTACAGCCATAGTCGCCGCTTTGCTTTGGTCAGTAGCTTGATGTCGCCGCTGCTCCTACCTGTCCAAAATGCAACAATGACCGTTAACAATCAATGTGAGACAAAGCCAAATGTAGAGGAATAAGAAGAGGCGAACGCATCGGCATCATCATCGGCAGCAGATCACATGCGACACATAGTCTTGTTGTACACCTTCACGATGAGCATGTTGGCGCTGTCGTCGTACTCAAGACAAGGAAGTACCCCACCGCAGGTCGTGAGGCACGGTAGAAGTTCTCCCACCCACGAGACAAGTACATGTGGCCCTTCTTGATCGCCAACCGCACATCCCATCGCATGCGAAACCCGCTGCCGCCTGTCGCAGCTTCACATTATTTGGCGGATCTTCACCCATCAAGATGTTCATAAACCTGTCGTGCAGCCTCTGCAGTTTGGGAAAATGAGTGATGTAGCAAACAATGATATCATAATGAGATGGGTGAAGGGGAGATCTCTCTCGTTTTATATACCAGCGTCATGGATCCAACTGAAGCCTCAAGTATGATAGCGAAGAACTCGGAATCATCCAACTCATACTGCGGTGTCGCAGATCGGCGGTGGTTGCTTCCCGCCATCTCTAATAAGCAGCAGAAGAGACCAATTAGTACCCTTACAACAGATCATAAAACATGCATTAGTCGCAAGTACCCCATATGTCCTATTTTTAGCAAAGTCATGCTAAAATTCACGGAAAATTTCAGCATGACCTTTGCTGAAAATAGGACATATGGAGTGCCCGAATTTGCCGGAACGGAAGTTAATCGACATTCCGCAAACTCAAGGGCCTCTCGGGTACCGCAAGTTCATCACGATACAATGGTCGGAGACAAAACCCACCAAACTAGCAAGTCTTTCTCAATGTGATCACAAGTAATTCAGAGGCATCACAATAAAGCAACACCCTGCACTAGCCTAAAAACAAGTGAAGTTTCACCCATATAAGAACAACTTTATAAAGATTTTTGTATCCTTCATACACACTGGAGTACAATGCTTTATAATGTTCCATCATCATTACAGAAATCCAAGACCATGTGTTCCATCATCATCATCATTACAGTAAATCCAAGAAACATCATGCTTTTAATAGTTTTCGTTTGGACAGAATCTCGAAAACTACAGCTTGGACAGTAATTCCTAACACTTTGGTCTTCTAGTTACAAAACAAAACCGACATAATTCTAGATGCCATAACTGAATTTTTTGACAAGAGCTCTAACAAGAGCTCCTAACTGAATTTTCTGCTTAAAGGAAGGCTGACTTAAGTGGCAAGATGATACAATTGCAGTGTCTAGTACAAGGTATAAAAGAGGAGGTAAATACAGTAGACATGTAATTGCAGTGTATTAACAGTATAATTTCAATAGATTTATAGTGCAAATTTATAGTAGAATTACAACTAGAGTGTTAGCCAGAACCATACTCAAAATGTAGTAGAAGATACCTTCATCCATTTGTCAATCTAAAGGGCTGCAACTTGGGCTTTGAAATGAAGATAAGTGGCCGCTAACACACCATCAAAAAATTCAGTTAACACACTTTGCCAAAAAATTTCAGTTAACACACTGTCCAAAAAATTCAGTGAATGGATGGCAATACATCATACACTCACATTGCTACATTATTCATCAATTTGTATCATTAAGAAATACTACTCCAAATAGTTTTGGTGTAAGTAGGTTTTGCCTCATTTGTTGTATTCTTCTTTTGTTAGCTATCTCAAAAATTGGAATGAACCGTTAGCTATCTCGAAGACAAAAACAAAAATTCAGTGTGTTAACCATATGGCCAAAATATTGTCCCTAGACATCTCTGGTCCTACCCAAGATAAACCCTAGTTACAAAAATGCAGTGTGAAAATTCAGCAAGCAACATGCCTAAATCCAATTGCTTGTTTGGCTTTTATCAAGAGTTTTCCACGGTCAATCATTGTGAGGTCTACATTAGCAGGAGACTAGTAGTGGCACCAAAATTTACCTCCTGGTAATAGAATGGTATCCAAGATAGTTACCTCTCGGTAATAGAATACTATCCAAGATCCCCGCAGATGACATAGCGATTACTTCTCGCTAATTAACTTTGTCAATTTTGTGCCAAGAAATGTGAAAGTGACCTCACTAAGTAGCCCTAATCATTCTCTACCTCCAAGTCAAGAGCAAGTCTTTTGTACCAAGATAATTATTTTTCACCTCTCCTTTTCATGCACCATTGCACCATTCATGCCCAATCAAAATCAAAGCCCAGTGTGATAATCCTAGTTCAAGGAGGAAAACAAGCAACATGCCTAAACAACACATTTATATTTTTTCAGGTCACACAACACATGCCTGAGGAGGAAGATTGAATTTTCTACAGAAGCATCATCAGGTACACTTCAACAAATGGCAATATATTGAGTAATCCACTGCAGTTTGATCTACTGCAGATAATCTATTGCAATATATTTTTTCAGGTCACACAACACATGCCTGAGGAAGGAATGGGGAATGGTGGAGAGAGAGAGAAGGAGGAAGGAGGAGAGGTACACAGTCACGGAGGGGTCGGAGTCGAGGTCGGCGAAGGGGTCGGGTCGGGTCCGAGCTCGTCAGGTCCCCGCCACCGCGATCGAAGGAGAGCAGGGCGGTGGGCGGGCGGGAGGGAGGAGGACTCCTGCGGGAGGGAGGAGGAGAGGAGAGGAGCGGGCGGCGCGGGCGGAGGAGAGGAGAGGAGCGGGCGGCGGGGCTCGGCCGATCCTGTTCGGGGCGCGGGCGGCGGGGTGGACTCTGTGGGGTCGGGCGGCGGCGCTGGGCAGCGAAGACCACAGCAAGCGGCGGCGGCACCGACGGCGTCAAAGCGCGACGGACGGAGGGGGGCGGAGCAAGGAGCGGCGGCGTCTGGTTGGGTCGAGTGGATCTGGCGAGGAGGGGAGGAGGCAACAAGTGAGAGGGGAACAGGTGAATCGGGAGAGGGATCTAATGGCGCCGCATAAGCCTAGTGCGCCATAAGTACAACCACTCTAATGGCGCACCCCCCGTGCGCCATTAGAATTTACTAGCCCGATTGGTCGTTATATACCACATAACCCCCACTCCATCGAACAAGCCCACTATAGCTTTTTGGTCAAGACGCAGCACACACACGAGGAGGTCTGGGTTCGATTCCTGTGCTCCCCATTTTTGTATTTATGCATTTAAAATGATGTTTGATATTTATTTGTGTTTAAATATGTTCAAACTTGTTTAAATCATAATAGTAATATTTTTATCAAAATAGAAATAATTTTTTAAAAATATCATCAAATTTGTTATTTGAAAATATTTATGAATATGAAAAATATCATCAAATTTATTATTTGAAAATATCATCAAATTTCTTATTTGGAAATATAATCAAATTTGTTTTTTTTGCAATTTTAGTTGCATCCATTTGTGACGGTGGAGCGGGCCGGGAGGTCTTGGGGAGAGGGTGCAGTGGTCGTCGACGGCGGTGGAGTGGGGGACGGTCTTGGGCTGGGGTCGGCAAGCAGCAGTGGAGCGGGAGGGTGCGCGGACGGGGCGTCGGCGGTGGAGTGAGGAAGGGTGCAAGCGGGGGTCAAGGTGGAGTGGGAATGGTGTTTTATATTTATTTGTGTTTATCAAACTTGTTTAAATTATAACAGTGTAATATTTTTTATAAAAATAGTAAAAAAAATAAAATATGTTCAAAATGTCTTGGTCTTGTGGGGGGGGCAGTGCTCGGTGGTGGAGCGGGGAGGTTGCGATGGGTAGAGCTAAGCGGGAGGGTGCGGAGTGCGATCGAGATGGAGGATCGAGATCGAGATGGGGGATCGAGATCGAGATGGAGGGGATCTGAATATGCATTTTAAATATGTTCGAACTTGTGTTTAAATATGTTCAAACTTGTTTAAATCATAACAGTAATATTTTTATGCATTTTAAATGCTGTTTTTATATTTATTTGTGTTTATCAAACTTGTTTAAATTATAACAGGTAATATTTTTTATAAAGGTAGTAAAAAAATATGTTCAAAATGTCTTGGTCTTGTGGGGGGCGGGCAGTGCTCGGCGGTGGAGCGGGGAGGGTTGCGATGGGTAGAGCTAAGCGGGAGGTCTTGGGGTGCGATCGAGATGGAGGATCGAGATCGAGATGGGGGATCGAGATCGAGATGGAGGGGATCAGATAATATGCATTTTAAATATGTTCAAACTTGTGTTTAAATATGTTCAAACTTGTTTAAATCATAACAGTAATATTTTTATGCATTTTAAATGCTGTTTTATATTTATTTGTGTTTATCAAACTTGTTTAAATTATAACAGTGTAATATTTTTTATAAAAATAGTAAAAAAATAAAAATATGTTCAAAATGTCTTGGTCTTGGGGGGCGGGCAGGTGCTCCGGTGGTGGAGCGGGGAGGTTGCGATGGGTAGAGCTAAGCGGGGAGGTCTTGGTCGATCGAGATGGAGGATCGAGATCGAGATGGGGGATCGAGATCGAGATGGAGGGGGATCTGAATATGCATTTTAAATATGTTCAAACTTGTGTTTAAATATGTTCAAACTTGTTTAAATCATAACAGTAATATTTTTATGCATTTTAAATGCTGTTTTTATATTTATTTGTGTTTATCAAACTTGTTTAAATTATAACAGTGTAATATTTTTATAAAAATAGTAAAAAAAATAAAAATATGTTCAAAATGTGCTGGTCTTGTGGGGGCGGGCAGTGCTCGGCGGTGGAGCGGGGAGGTTGCGATGGGTAGAGCTAGCGGGGAGGTGCTTGAGTGCGATCGAGATGGAGGATCGAGATCGAGATGGAGGGGATCGAGATCGAGATGGAGGGATCTGATATGGCGCACGTATCGCCGGTCTGGCATTAGAAGTTATATATAGTAATGGCGCATTGGTTGACCCATGCACCATTAGTATGTATGGGAAAATGGAAAAAAAGAAATTATACTAATGGCGCACTCTGTCATTGCGTGCGCCATTAGAGTCTTACACTCTAATGGCGTATGAGGAACAGGTGCGCCATTACTATATAGTAGTGGCGCACTGCATCCACGGTGCGCCATTAGAATCAATCCTATCTATAGCCCTTTTCCTAGTAGTGTGGGCCTCTCGGGTGGCCCTGCCTGCTTGAGAGGTCATCCGGACCTGCACAAAACGGCGACGATGACAGGGTCAGTCGGTCTAGCGAGCAGAGAAAAGGAGGAGGGCGGCGTGGACCTGCTGCTAGTCCGAGACGAGCTGAGCAGAGGGGCGCTGGCCTTGGCGTGACGACAGCGGTGCAGACGAACGGGACGGGGAGGAGGTCGAGGATGACTGAGGCGATGGCCTAGAGTGGCTGCTGGTTCGGTGGCTGGCCTTGGGAGGAGCTCGTCTCCCTGCATCGACAAGGAGAGCGGGGAGGCTGCGGGGACGAAGGACGACGGCTTGACGCAGTTCTAGTGAGGAGCGGCACAGGAACGGCGGGCGGGGACGAGGCAGAGGAGGCTGGTGAGCTCTGTTGACCCTCGGGAAGAACAAGAGGAGGCGCAGGAGCTCAACTCCAGGGAGGTGCTCGAAGCAGAGGATCCAGGGGCGCGATTCCGGTGGAGCTCGAGGGTGAGGGCGGCGCTCGGGGGGTCCTGCTAGAGGTGGTCGCCGGCGACGACGAGGGACTCGATCGGGAGCTCCTCTCCCATTCCAGATCGAGGAGGCTGAGGCGAGAAGGTGGCTTCGATCCGATCTGGATCGAGCGCTGCAGGAGGCTCGGGCGCGCTGGTGGTCGTCAGATCTCCATCTGGCGGCCACAGATGGATGGGTGGGAGGCTGGATCGGGGCCGGGTTTGGTTGGCTGGGTGGGGTTCGAGAGGTGGCGTATGGTTGGTGGTGGAGGAAAACGAGGAGAGGGCTGGTCCGGCGGCGGTGAAGGGACAGATCCCCTAGGGATTAGGGTTCGTCCCAAATAGGCATGGAGGGGTGGCTTAAATAGGAAAAGGAGGCTAGGAGAGGGATTTTGGGGCTTATCTCGGTCATTAGATCATCATCGGACGGCTCTGGTCAAAGGGTTTGGTTAGGAGAGCTAAGTTTGAACCCTCCGATTTAATCGGACGGTCGAGAATAAATAGGCTAGAGAGTCCAATAATGAAAACGGAGATGTTTTGTAGACATTAGGGGATGATCCGGACCCAACGGTAATGACTGCCCGGGTCGGGTTCAGGGGAGTTTTCGGACGCACGCAAGAGGGGTTTGACGAAACGCCATGGAGACAAAGGGTTTTGATGGGCTCATAAAAGAAAGAGAAGAGAGCGGTCCGGTTGATCTGAGAGGGGTCAACAGGGACAAGGAAGAAGCGACAACTACGAGCGAATGCAAGTTTTATGAAAAACGATGCCGATGCAATGCGAATGATGCGATGAAGAAATGCATGACATGAACAAAATGCACAACGAAGACAAAAACCCAACCACGGAGAAAATAATATATCGCATCTCCGGAAAAGGCAAGTGTTGGAGTTACGAGTATGGAAAGTTGTATCTGGGGTGTTACAACACTCCACCACCACGAGAGGATCTCGTCCCGAGATCTAGGATGGCACCGGAGGGAAAACGGAAGAGGAAGAGAAGAGGTAAAACTAAGTTGCTTCTTTGACCAATGAGTGAAACCAAAGAACCTTGAGAGGTTGAACAAATTGAAAGAAACAAAACAACGGAGATGACCAAGATTGCAAACAATTCGTTGGACAAGAGGAACAAGGAATATGATGATAACCAAGAGGTTTAGTGATAAGATAGATATTGAAACCACTCCGGTTAAAACTAGATAGAGGAGGAATAAGATTGATATAATTTGGGCAGCACTCCGACTGTAAATGGAAGGAATTGAACATGAACTTGACAAGATGAGAGGATACATGATGAAATCAACAACACACTTGCCTCCGAATTGAAAGAATGGCACAAGGGTAAGAAACATTACAACCCGCACTCCGGTTGAGAAGGGAGGCAAAACTTGATAAGATGAGAGAACTTCGAATGAAACACGACACTCCGGCTAAACGGATAAGCAAGGAAAATTACATGATATTTACAAAATGAGATGATGGGTCGAAGAGAGTAACATCACAATGCCTCTCGAACAAAAGAATAGAAGATAGATCACTGGAATAACAGAATGTAGGAGAAAATGCAAACTTCGCCACAAATGGGCTCGAAAGCACCCTTCCAAGAAGGTTATAACGGAGTTGTTGGAAAACCAACAACGAAAAGAATAAGCTTGTGGCGGGCTTATGAAAACATCTCAAAATTATGAGGTGAGCTTCTGCCACCAACGGAAACAAATGATTGGATTGATATCAACAAGGAGACGAGAAACTTATTTCACCGGGAGGACAAATGAAGAACTTGGGTCATTTATAAGCACCATAAATAGCAACAATCCTTAGGGAAAGATTTAGGTGAAATATAACCCAAGATAACTCCAATAAAGAGACTGATGGATTTAAAATACCTCATTCTTGACAACAATGTGAATCATGAAACATGAAGGAAATTGTTAAGAGTGACATAACACCATCTCAAAAGATAAGATAGAAGGAATTGCACTTTGGAATGCAAGACGGAGAATACTTGAGCTTCTCAAAACAAAACAAGTGTTGGGCACCCTGTTTAATTTTGAGTATAGCTTGGTGGATCATAACTTCGAGCGAAATCTTGAAGAACAATTGAAGAATGAAAAGAATCCTTGACGACCCACCATTTAGAGCCTCCATGAAGAACTCCGGTAATAGAAGGATGATGAAAAGAAAGAGAAGTTGAAAACACAAGGTGAAGCCTTGCAATGATTTAGATGGAGCTTCGTGATTATATAACCGAGAGAACTTGGAACTCCGAAAAAGAAGGATGAGCAATTGAAACCAAGAATTTTTTGATGAACCTCCGGAATAAGGAATTGAATTTATTCGATGAAACAAGAATAAGAACTACATTATGCTTATCCCTCATCAATTAAATTGATGACCCACAATGGATTTGGCATGCCACTTATTCTCGTAGAAAGGATTAAGATAGATATGGCGCAAGCTTGGGAAGGTCTTCAACGAACCACCGGTAGGATTAGAAAGAACGAATGAATTAAATGATAACGAAAGAGGTGAAATCTTGAACGAACCACCGTAAGAATTGAAAATGAACATAGCAAAGGCACAATTCACTGGGAAGAATTGGAAAACGAATGAAGATATTTGAGGGGATTTAGATACATGAGAACGAAGAGAACATGAACTGATTAGAGGATATTTGAATGATGCACCAGTAAGATTTGGAGAATAATAGCTACACGCTGAGAATGAAGAATTATGACATGATAGCCTTCGGAGGAAAGAAATGGAAACAACTCATGGAATGCTCCGGATGGTAAGAAAAGAGTTGTCTCAATCGAAAGCAATTATGAGAGGATGGCATCAAGCTAGGACCATGAATATTCAAGAGAATGGACCAAGATTTAAGAGAAATCCTTCTTCGGTCTTCAAATGATGAGAATGACAACGAGAAACACCACCAAGAATTATTGAGGCACACCGGAAGAATCAAAAGCGAAGAGGTTGAGCCAACTATGAAAAGAATTTGAAAGCGGTCATGGAGAAGGAATATGACTGATGATAATTCATTCTTACATCAAACTTCGAAAAGAATTTGGGAATAGCTCCGGAAAAGTTAGAAGAGTCAGGTAAGATCCTGGACAAAGACCTGTGGGTTAGGGCCCACTCAAAAGAAAACACCGTTGAACAATTTTAAAGAGAGGTTGCACCGATTGAATTAAATGACTTGAATGAGATAACAACCTCGAAATATCTTGAATGGATTGAGAATGGAAACATGATTCTTCTGATATATCTTGAGCACTCCGGATAAGAATAGAGAGAGGTGAACGATTATGAGATGCACCGGCATGGGATAGCATTTGACACGAGGAAAAGAATATGATCGACACTGAAATCTTGTTTTGGATCCACCGAAGAAGAAAAAGGAATGAGGAATGACGAACTAGTAGAACATCTTCTTGAGAACCACCGGGTAAGAACATTGATGGAAAAGAATGGAGAAACTTCACAAAAATAAAAGGATACTTGGTAAAGAAATCTTAGTCCTTGAGGAAAAAGGGTGGGTGGGCGGAAAAACAAAGGCAACTTGGAGACGGATGAAACAAACACCGTTGAGAAGAAATGATAATTGGTCTTGCTGATGTTGAAGTGATCGGATCCACTTGAAGAAAACACGCCGTTGAAAAGGATAGACATGACAATCTCGATTGTCGAGAAGGATTGGTATTCACATCGAGTATGAGAACACCATTTCGAAAGGTATGGAATCAACACTTGACATTGAAGCAACTCAATACCACAACTCAAAACAAAAACAAAGGAGGCTTGCGAGAATAAGCGGAACAAACATATGATAGAGATTTCGTCCGAAGTTTTCGTGGTGGGGCCTACACGGGCTCGATCGACAACACCATCATGTACAAGGCAAAGGCACATGACATACGAAGTGTCCCAGTCAGCATAGCCAAGGACTCTTTAAGACACAACGAGACCATCAGTAAAACCAACCGTGAATAGGCGGACCACTAGACGTCGAACCCCAATTTCATATCATACATCCGTCGGAAAGATATCCTAAGAGCTACTTGAATTCCCACCTATGAAACTCCGAAATTCTCCGGTTATGCAATCAGGTGTTGGGGATACAGGAAGCATAATATCTCACCCAAAACTAGCAAATCCTACATCCAAATTGTATCCATCCTTCAACACATAACCAAGAAACCTTCGAAATCGTCTACCTCAACCTTCAAAAGCATCCGTTATACAAGTTATGGCGATACTCCGTACTCACCTCAAGATTAGGTTATCGGGTTATCTCACCAACAAGCGCATAAAAGAGATTTTCGATGTTGGCGTACTAAACTCGTATTCCAGAACTGCAACGATAAAATTATGACGACAACACCTCGAGCTCAACTCCCCGACACTTCCACTAAACCCCTGACAGGAGGCACCAAGACAATGTTCTCATCATAAAACCATCGGAACGATTCCAAGATACCCGCGTGATCCTAAAAAAATTTTAGTGAAATTTGAGAAGAGAAGAGTCAAAACTCTACGTCAGGAGTCCTCACCAGAGCGACGAAGGGGCTGAGGAGTAAAAAGAATCCTACTCTCCGATATATATAATCCTAAGACTCAAAATAGTGTTTTTTAGACACAACTCGGCCGCTAAAAACAATCAAGCAGTGGGGCTCCTAAGGTCGGGGAAGGCTCTGATTACCAACTTGTAACGCCCTCGATGCGGCTATATCTCCCACGTGTCGAAGCACGACTTAGAGGCATAACCGCATTGAAAGCAATGTCGCAAGTGAGGTAATCTTCACACAACCCATGTAATACATAAGGGAAAGAGATACATAGTTGGCTTACAATCGCCACTTCACACAATACATGAGTAAAGCATTACATCATACAGATACAATCAAGGTCCGACTACAGAACCAAAATAAAAGAAGACTACCCCAAATGCTACACAGATCCCCGATCGTCCCAACTGGGCTCCACTACTGATCAACTGAAACGAAACAACACAAAGAACAAGATCTTCATCGAGCTCCTCCTTGAGCTCGGATGCGTCACCTGCACGGTTTCATCGGCACCTGCAAACTGGTTTTGGAAGTATCTGTGAGCCACGAGGACTCAGCAATCCCATTACCATGGGTATCAAGACTAGCAAAGCTTAATGGGAAAGGAAGGGGTAAAGTGGTGAGGTTGCAGCAGCGACTAAGCATGATATGGTGGCTAACATACGCAAATGAGAGCGAGAAGAGAAACAAAGGAACGGTGGTGAAGCTAGCAATGATCAAGAGGTGATCCTGCACACCTACTTACGTCAAACATAACCCAGAAACCGTGTTCACTTCCTGGACTCCGCCGAGAAGAGACCATCACGGCTACACACACGGTTGATGCATTTTAATTCGGATCTGGTGTCAAGTTATCTACAACCAGACATTAACAAATTCCCATCTGCCACATAACCGCGGGCACGGCTCTCGAAAGTTTATACCCTGCAGGGGTGTCCCAACTTAGCCCATGACAAGCTCTCGCGATCAACGAAGGAATAGACCTTCTCCCAGGAAGACCCGATCAGTCTCGGAATCCCGGTTTACAAGACATTTCGACATTGGTAAAACAAGACCAGCAAAGCCGCCCGATGCGCCGACAATCCCGATAGGAGCTGCACATATCTCGTTCTCAGGGCAACACCGGATAGGTCAGCCTACGAGTAAAACCAGACCTCGAGTTGCCCCGAGGGGGCCCCGCAGTCTGCCCGGTTCAGACAAGCACTGGCCCGGGAAGGCTAAAATAAAGATGACCCTTGGGTTGGCCGACCCAAGGGAAGGGTATAGGTGGTGGTGAGGCAAATGGTAAAACCAAGGTTTGGCCTTGCTGGACAAGTTTTATTCAAAGCGAACTGTCAGGGGGGTCCCATAAATCACCCGACCGCGTAAGGAACGCAAAATCCGGGAACATAACACCGGTATGACGGAAACTAGGGCGGCAAGAGTGGAACAAAACACCAGGCATAAGGCCGAGCCTTCCACCCTTTACCAAATATATAGATGCATTAATAATATAAGAGATATTGTGATATCCCAACATAACCCTGTCCATCGTGGAGCAATCTTCAACTTCACCTGCAGCTAGCAACGCTATAAGAGGGGCTAAGCAAAGCGGTAACATAGCCAAGCAGCGGTTTGCTAGGAAGGGTGCCAAAGATTAGAGGTTCATGGCAATTTGGGAGGCTTGAAAAACAAGTAATAGGAAGCGCAGCAAAGCGATAGAACGAAGCAACTAGCATAGCAATGATAGTAGTGAGATCCAGGGTAGCGGTCATCTTGCCTGAAATCCTGCTAGGAAGAAGAACGAGTCCATGAAGAAGACAAACGGGCGTAGTCGAACGAATCCTCACAATCGCAACATTACCGGAACTAAGAAGCAACACCGGAAAGAAAGAAACAACATGGTAAACACACAAGCATAAATATGGCATGATGCACAATCAAGTATGATGCATGTCCGGTTTAATGAGGCATGGCATGGCAAAGTGCAACACACAATACTACAAGTTAAGTGGAGCTCAATATGCAATGAGTTGCATATTGACAAAACACCACATTGACATATTTAGTTTAATCTCGTTATAAGCTAGTCAACAATATTAAATGTTGTTAAACATGGCAAGGGGTGAAATAAAAGTAAACTAAATATTTAGGCAAGTTTAAATGAGGCCGGAACAACAAACAACATTTCCGGAAAAACCTCATATGCAATTTATGAATTTGCTACTGTTCTGCCCAAAAACATATTTTAAAGTTGTTAAACAGGAAAATAAAGTGGACCATGTTAATCTAGGCATTTTTCCACCCCATTTACATATAAAGAACATTTAAAACCGAGCTGCGGTTATTTAGTTATGAAAAAAATTATTTTAGCATGTTATTTAAGCAAATTTAAACAAACCACATTTTAAACATTTTAAACATGGATGAAAGTGGCATATTATTAATCTACACAAAATTCTAAGCATTTTACATGTTTAAATCATTTTAATCCGATGCACGGTTTGTGAGATATTAAGTGCATGGACATGAGGTTTTTTTTTGCAAAACTGCACTCTTAGGATAAATAGAGAAATTCGCCAGACAGAGAAAAAAAACTACGCAGGCCAAATCTGAGGCGGACTGGGCTTCTCACCATGGCACTAGGGCCGGCTCGGTGGTGTACTGGGGTGGCTGAAGGGCGCGGCTGGGCCGGTCGCAGCTGGGCCTTGGCTGGATCGAACGAGGAGGCGCGGGGCCGCGGTCAACGAGAAGACGAGTCAGCTGCTGCTGCTCGTTGCAGGAGAAGTAGAGGACGCGCCACGGCGGCCTGGCGCGGCTGGGACTTGGCGGCCGCAAGCGAAGGGGATGGCGGGGACGGAGAGGGCCCTCCGGATCTGGCCTGAGATGGCAAGGACGAAGGTGATATGGGGTCTCCTCGGGGCTGGGCCTCTCGGGTGGCCCTGCCTGCTTGAGAGGTCGTTTGGACCTGCACAAAACGGCGACGATGACAGGGTCAGTCGGTCCAGCGAGCAGAGAAAAGGAGGAGGGGCGGCGTGGACCTGCTGCTAGTCCGAGACGAGCTGAGCAGAGGGGCACCGGCCTTGGCGTGACGACAGCAATGCAGACGAACGGGACGGGGAGGAGGTCCAGGATGACTGAGGCGATGGCCTGGAGCGGCTGCTGGTTCGGTGGCTGGCCTCGGGAGGAGCTCATCTCCCTGCGTCGACGAGGAGAGCGGGGAGGCTGCGGGGACGAAGGACGACGGCTTGACGCAGTTCCAATGAGGAGCGACACAGGAACGGCGGGCGGGGACGAGGCAGAGGAGGCTGGTGAGCTCTGTTGACCCTCGGGAAGAACAAGAGGAGGCGCAGGAGCTCGACTCCAGGGAGGTGCTCGAAGCAGAGGATCCAGGGGCGCGATTCCAGTGGAGCTCGAGGGTGAGGGCGGCGCTCGGGAGGTCCTGCTAGAGGTGGTCGCCGGCGACAACGAGGGACTCGATCGGGAGCTCCTCTCCCGTTCCAGATCGAGGAGGCTGAGGCGAGAAGGTGGCTTCGATCCGATCTGGATCGAGCGCTGCAGGAGGCTCGGGCGCGCTGGTGGTCGTCAGATCTCCATCTGGCGGCCACAGATGGATGGGTGGGAGGCTGGATCGGGGCCGGGTTTGGTTGGCTGGGTGGGGATCGAGAGGTGGCGTCTGGTTGGTGGTGGAGGAAAACGAGGAGAGGGCTGGTCCGGCGGCGGTGAAGGGACAGATCCCCTAGGGATTAGGGTTCGTCCCAAATAGGCATGGAGGGGTGGCTTAAATAGGAAAAGGAGGCTAGGAGAGGGATTTTGGGGCTTATCTCGGTCGTTAGATCATCATCGGACGGCTCTGGTCAAAGGGTTTGGTTAGGAGAGCTAAGTTTGAACCCTCCGATTTAATCGGACGGTCGAGAATAAATAGGCTAGAGAGTCCAATAATGAAAACAGAGATGTTTTGTAGACATTAGGGGATGATCCGGACCCAACGGTAATGACTGCCCGGGTCGGTTTCAGGGGAGTTTTCGTACGCACGCAAGAGGGGTTTGACGAAACGCCATGGAGACAAAGGGTTTTGATGGGCTCAGAAAAGAAAGAGAAGACAGCGGTCCGGTTGATCTGAGAGGGGTCAACAGGGACAAGGAAGAAGCGACAACTACGAGCGAATGCAAGTTTTATGAAAAATGATGCCGATGCAATGCGAATGATGCGATGAAGAAATGCATGACATGAACAAAATGCACAACGAAAGACAAAAACCCAACCACGGAGAAAATAATATATCGCATCTCCGGAAAATTCAAGTGTTGGAGTTACGAGTATGGAAAGTTGTATCCGGGGCGTTAGAGAGATCAAACTGGTCGTGGTGATGCAGGTCATGCTAATCAGGCGTCTTCTGCCCTGCAAACGCCGTCCTCTCCGGTTATGGGAGTTCAATCCGGAGGGGCCACGAACTCTCCAACACTTCATGGGTATGACGCCCGTGGAGATGTACAAGTTGTTTTTCGGACCGCAGGTGGCGTGTCCGGAATTGAACGAGGATGCAGGTCTAAGCTGCAATCGCCCGGATACATAGGTAAGTAGCTCAGAGTCCGGACGTTCTGTTTGTTTGCTTTTCTGAAATTCGCCTTCTAACCCATTATTCTTCATCAGGAGTGGGTAGTGCGATCGAAGCTGATAAGGTGTCCGGCCCCCCTCCTAGAGACCGCACCAGAGCCCCTGCTGGTCAGAATGTTGGAGGTCGCACCCGTAGAAGGGGGCGATGGGGAAAATAGAAGAGCTATCACCTTGCCCAAGAGGGCGCCTGAAGAGGGGGGATCGACAATCCCTCCTTCCAGGGGGAGAAGAGGACCGCCTCCGAAGACCCGGAGGCCAAAGCCCCTAAGCGGGGAAGAAATCTTTACTGAGGGTCTCAAGTCCGGGAAAGTCCGGACGCATAATCGCCTCTAAAGGACCAGCCCTCCAGCGAGCCGTGAGTAAAAAAAGGGGGGTTCATTAATGAGAAAATACCCCTATTTGTGCTTCTATGGATGACCGAAATTTTTACCTTGCAGTTCGGATCTGCGGCCTTCTCAGATGAGTTCGTCTTCGGGGGATCTTCGTCCGGAGATGATGGAGAGAGAAACGCCTCCGTCTGCTGCGCCGTCAGATAGGGCAAACGAGCCTGAAGTATCGTCACGGAGGGTATCCCAGAGCCCGGAGGGGCCAGAGAGTTCGGCGCCCACTAGTGTCCGCCGGGAGTCAAGAATCTGCTGAGAGGGCGCCCATCTCGTAAGATCACCGTGCTTTGATGCGCATGGTGATTGAAGGATTTCGTCATCCGAAGCGGATTGTATAATGCCGCCGGAGTTTATCGACGGATTTGAGGTATGCAAGAAACGACGCACCTTTTTGATAGTTTGGCACATAGAAGTGTGCCCTGTATAGATAGTAGCCCCTGAGACTCGGTAGGTTGTCGAAAGCGACAGCGTGCCGAGGATCAAAATCTTAGGTAATGAATGTCGCCGTTCCTATGTAGGTGGCGGATAGTCCGGGGGCTAGCCGGACTAGTGGAGTTGTCGAGCTAATGCGGCAACTCGATGTGGCAGATGCGGACATCGCGCTTGTCAACCGGCGACTTGACGAGTCGCAAGGTAAATGAATTCTCCGCAGTCACTTGTTTAAGGGAGTCAAAGCCTGCTTCTGACAATATATATACCGCGATACAGACGATGCTGCTGCTGTGGAGAGCCTTCGGGCCGAGCTTGCTCAAGCTAAGGAGCAAGCCCGAAGGAGTGATGCGGCTGCCTTGAGGGCGGCCGAGGAGTTGGAAGCCGAAAAGGTTGCACACTGCCTAAGCAGGGAAAAGATGGCCGAATTGGCCGTGAAATTGAAGGATGCTGCCGACCGCAATGAGGCTCTTGAAAAGGAGCGCCTATCGGAGCGGGAAGACCTGGGAAAGGCCACCGCCGAAGCCAAGGATGCCCGTTCTGTGATGCGGGCTATGAAGGAGGAGCTGCGCCAGGCCGGAGATATTGTGGCTGGCAGGCCTTTTCTGCTGCGTCGCCGGTTTACGGACCCGAAGTATGCCCAACTTGGCCAGCTATGGGGTCTAGAGGATCCATATATGGACTTACCGGCAAGTGCGGCTGATGCCGTTGTGCACTTCCGGAGCCAGAAGGATCACAAGACGGAAGAGCTATTTTGGTCTCAATTCCATAGTCCGGACCGTTCAATTCCGTTGACCGATCGGTTGGCCGAATGGGCTGAGCTAAGCAGGTTGTCCGGACTTGCCATAACTGATATTGTGGCTCATGTCTGGCCAGAGAGGCCCAAGGCGACGAGCTATTTCGGCTTATTGCAGCAATTTCTTGGAGCGGTGCCGCATATCAAGGAGATGAAGCGGTCCGCCTGCATAGAAGGTGCACGGATGGCCCTTGCCCATGTGAAGACACATTGGACAGAGATGGATGCCATCGCTATTGCAGCCCAGGGTTCGGACAAAAGCCGGTTACCCGCCGAGCACTATTTTGGGGAAGTTATGCGTGGTGCCCGTGTAATAGAGTCGCAGTGCTCGAAATGTTACGTTCAAATGAACGTTTTTTTGACACTTGAAACAGTTGGAGAGGCTCCTACTGTGTATATTAATTAAAGTATCAAAAGGTTTTTACAAGATCATAACCTTACATCCATGGCCATGATTCAAAAAAACAGAGTATGTATGAAGTGCGAGTAAGGTACGAGACTACCCTACGGATGTACAAAAGACTGTAGGAAGGATGTGATAAACCCTTTGTGTTTCTCCTTGGCCCTATAAATAAGGAGAGAGAAGTCTTCACTCAACCTTGTTGCCCACGAGCTGACAGAGGGAGCAACGCCTCGAAAGTGTTTATTATTCCTTTCTTTCCACAGGCTCCAAGAGGCATATAGGAATATTTCCATGAACATTGGGTTGTTCCAAGCATTTTTGGCTTCTTGAATCCAGAATAGCCTATCCTCATGTGCAGTCCAGTGGATGTGCAAAGTGTCCCAACAAGACTTGCTGAATGGGCAGTGAAAGATCATATGCTCAAGTGTTTCCTCATCATCACTACCGCAGATGATACATCCATAGTTGTTGCCAATGTTGTAGCTTCTTCTCTTGAGCATATTCCTTGTGTTAAGTCTATCAGAAAGAAGCAACCATCCAAAAACTTTGATTTTCATTGTCGCAGAAGATTTCCAGAGCCATTTAAAAGCTTTATGAGCTGATGCATCTCTAAAATAGAATCTGTAGTACTTTTTGGCCGTGTAGACATCCGATCCCCAGGCATAACACCACTGGTCTTTCTCAACTTCATCCATCTGGTTGCCAACGTGGGCTGTGATTTGCTGGATATGTCGCAGTTCATCATGGGCTTGCATGGACAGGGGCAGGTGAAAGGTTTCATTGAGGTTTTGGCACCCAAGGAAATTTCTAACAGAGATATCTTCAAGCTTAGCAAAAGAAAAAGCGCGTGGGTGTGAATCAGCCAAAACTTCATCGAGCCAGAGATCTTTCCACATCAGTACCGTGTCTCCTGAGTGAACAACCACATGGGAGATGCCTCGATAAATGGGAGTAAGCTTAAGAATATCTTTCCACTAGAAGGATCCACAGGGTTCTGAGGCATGTGGGATTTTATCCACATAGTAAGTAGACCAAATCAAGTCTACCCACGGCACATCCCAATGATTGTAGAACTTATGAAGGTGTTTCATGAGTAACGCATCACTTTGGGTTTTAATGTCCAGGACCCCAAGGCCACCACAATCTTTAGGTCGGCACACCATTTGCCATGAAGCCAGCGAGTTACATTTGTCTCCATCATCTGTTTTCTTTGTCCAAAGGGCTTTCCGTCTGATTTTGTCGATGAGGTCAATGATCTTTGGTGGTAATTTCAGAGTGCACATCGCAAAGATTATTAGGGACGTGATAACAGAATTCAACAATGACAACTTGCCTCCGTAAGATATCATTGACAAGGTGGAGGAGAGTCGTCTCTCCATTCCACAGACCAGAGGCATTAGATCGTGCACCGTTGGTTTTGATGTGCCCATGGGTAGGCCTAGGTAAGTGAAAGGTAGTTTGCCTATCACACACCCAAAAATTTCAGCAATATGTTCAGCTGTGGTCACATCACAGTTGAGAGGAACAACGGTTGACTTGTGGAAGTTGATTTTTAGCCCAATGGAGGTTGCATAATCTGTTAATATTTGCTTGACTAACGTGGCTTGATCAGCACAGGCCGGTAGTAGCATGATTGTATCGTCCGCATACTGGATGACTGGATAGTCTAATTGGTTGGGTCTATTGAAAGGCAGTTGCCGATCATTTCTCCAATAAGAATCATTTATGGCTGCTTGAAGAAGATCCGCCGCCAGGACAAATATGAGGGGGATAGGGATCCTCGATTTAACGCCACATTTGCAATGGAATTGTCGTCCTGGCACTCCATTAAGTAAAACAGAGGATTTGCCCGAAGAAAAAATGTCCTTGATCCATCCCAACCACTTATCATTGAATCCCATGTTCCTCATAATTTCAATCATGGCCTCTGCTCTGTGGTATCGAAAGCTTTGGCAAAGTCCAACTTAAGCAAGACAATTGGTTGCTTAGAGTTTTGGCACTGATATATATATTCAAAAGCCCACGCAAGCGCCTTGTATTGACCTTTTTTCGAAATCCGTCTCGGTTGCGGTGTATGATCTTCAAAATAACTTTTTGCAACCGATTAGCCAGGAGTTTAGTGATGACTTTAAGACATCAGTTAAGAAGAGTTATGGGTCGGAAGTCATTAACTGTTTGTGGTGTAGCAACTTTGGGAATGAGAGTAATGTAGCCATCATTAATGCTCTCAAGATTGAGCCCTCCCTCAAAGAACTGATCGCATAACGCATAGAAGTCTTCTTTTATTATGTGCCAACACGATTTGAGGAATGAGCCATTAAATCCATCCGGCCCAGGGGCCCGGTCAGCCGGCATTTCTTTGATAACAAGGTCGATCTCTTGTCTTGTGAACGGAACAGTTAGAACATCCAGACCATCAATCCTCTTAATAATGTTAGCCAGATTAAACTTCATTTCATGCTTGGATGAGGTACCCAGTCTTTCTTTGAAGGAATGAAAGAGAACAGACTCCTTGCTCGTATGATCTTCAGCTACCGTGCCATCTTGAAGAGTGAGAGATGCAATATTATTCCTTCTGTATCTTTCTGACGCCATGGCCTGGAAAAACTTGGAGTTCTCATCCCCAAAACGAACCCAGTGAATTGTGCACCTTTTCTTCCAATATTGTTTCTGGTATGATAGAAGTCTCAGGATGTGGGTTTTGAGGATAGATCGAAAATTGGTCTCGGGAATGGTTAATCTCCGTTTATTTTCAATTTCATCCAGATCTGACAAGGCCTTATTTGAGTTGTTAATGGCATTGGATAGGCGGAGATGTTTTTGCTCCAACGCTTGCATTAATCGACGCAAGTGCTTGAACTTTCTGCATAGTATAGTTGCACTGTTGGTCGATCTGATTTCCTTATCCCAAGCAGCTTGAACAGTTTCCATGAAACCAAGATGTTCAATCCAGTAAGGTTCGAAGCGAAAAAGTTTGCTCCTAGGTATTGTGGTTTCGATTGTGACAACACATGGGATGTGATCGGACACGGGTTTACCTAGGGGTTTAACAATGGTGTTGGGGTAAGCATGTGTCCAATTGCAAGAAGTGAAGAACCAATCAAGCTGTTCCAAGAGGGGATCTTGCTGCATGTTACTCCAAGTGAAAGTGCGGCCTTTGAGTGGTAATTCTACCAAACATTGTGATCGTATGAAATCATTAAATGTGATCATATCATTAACGTTCCCTCCCGGTTTGTTACGGTTGTCTGGACTGCGGATATAGTTGAAATCTCCCACAAGAAGCCAATCTTCATTAGCCGGAATATTTAGGGAGAACAACCAATTGGTATAAGTGATACGTGTGTCACCCTGGCATGGCCCATAGATATTTACCAAAGGTCCATGATTGTGAAGATTGTGTGGATTGAAACTTGATGACCGTGGCAAAATCCTCGTAAGCAATTCTCGCATCAAAGAAAAACAGCACTATTCCAGATGGTGGCAATCCCACCCGAAGCCCCATTAGATGGAATAAAAGCAAACTGATCAAAACGACGAGGGCAACAAGATTTAATGAACGCATGATCAATAACTGGTTTCTTAGTTTCTTGCAGGCATACGACCGAACAGCCACTAGCAGCGATAGCATTAGACAGAGCTAATTGTTTGTCGCCAGAATTCAACCCACGAATGTTCCAACATAACACATTCCAATTAACCAAAAGACCCATGAAAAGCGAGAAGCAAGGAAATTAAGCAGAGGAGGAGGACCCCGCAGCAGAAGAGGCCATGAGCGCAGCTTCAGTCAGCTCCTCCGCAGGAATAGCACATTGCGCTCCCACTTGCTGAAGCGTCTGGATGGGGGTGGGGGAGGCACCACATCATCTTCAATTTCCGTGATGACCACTGAAGAAGGAGCCGCCGGGGTGTGCCTTGGTTTGACCTTAGAAACTTTCCTCTTAGTGTCAGAGATAGCATGAACCCGAAAGCCATCATACTTATTTGAGCGCGCACTACGTCGAAGGCTAACAACAGATTCAGGGACTGGGATTTTTCCACGGTAGCTAGAAGTTGCATTACTGTCAGTGAGAGCCACCAGAGAGCTATCATCAGCAGACAGAGGAGCTGTTCGGCATCAGGGTAGGTGTGACATCCAAGTTGATAGCAGCAGAGATTGTCCAGCACTGTGTAGTGGTAACAGCATCAGCATTCTCTCCAGAGAGTTGATGTTCTGTAGTAACACGAAGAGTGCCATTGTGGTCAGACACCTGAACATGGATATTCAGGCTATCTATGAATCCATAACCCGAACTCCAAGGACCAAAGGATGCTAAAATCGGCCTGACAACATTCATAAGAAAAGAGGAGATCTGCCTCGCTGGACTGGCGTTATGTAGGAGCAAAGATGCAACCATGTTTCCCTGATCAGACCATGAGAAATGCAAACCAGAATTATCGAGAGAGAGGTCAATATGTAGTGCAGGAGCAGAACGCACAAGAGTCTGACTAGGAGTGGTAGCATTGGTACTATTGTTCCTCCACAATGTATTCAGCAGGGTGACTGGAACTAAAACCAAGCTGTCAGAGTTAACACTGGAACTGGAGCTGCTGTACTGAGAGATTGAATCATTCCAAGCCGTAGCAGGGCTGTCTTGGAGGTTATTCTCTGGGAGCATACCATCAGCAACATGAAGGCCTTCACTAGCAAGCCATGCCTGAAAATTATAGACAGCTGGAGGGGGTGGGGCAGGCTAAGCACCCCAGTTCGCCTGAAACTGCAGATTGTTACCATTATCAACCACTACATCATCAGCTTCATTGTTAGCAGCATTGTTGGCCTGATCAGCTGCCACATTTTGGGTCATCCAGTTGTGGAGCTGAGCCTGATATAGTTGCTCAGCAGTCAGCCCCTCCCCAAAGAGAGGATGAGGGACACCATCATCAGGAGGTGGATCTTCTCCGGCCGGCGGCACTTCCGGCAAGTGGGCATTCCAGTCACTGCTACGCATCATGGTGACCGCAATCGTCCAGCAGTGACGAGCCCCCCCAAGCTGCCTCATGATAATACTTTTAGGGACCAAACGAAGATGGATGACCCTAGCCTTAAGGAGAACAAACCTTCTATCACCTCGTGGATTATGCCACTCAATCAGAGTACCGAAAGTGTCCACAGACTTGTGCAAATAATGCTGAGTTTGATAATCATACGGGAACCCAACATATAAAATCCAAATTTCAGGCCCAAACGAGGTGAGACGCATGTTTAACGCAGCATCATGAGGAACAAAGGAGATAACAGTATGTTCCTCTGCCTGAAACTCATCTAGCTCAAACGTGGTGCCCACAACAGAGTCACGGATCAAAGAGTCATCAAATCCAAAGATGCCAATCCCTAGTGGATGATCTTCAACTTCAGTGGGGAAGAAGTGAGATTCATGGAGCAAACCTTGGATAGTATCCCTGAGAGCTGCTTTCTGATGCTGCGGGATGAACTTGTTGGCTTCAGCGATGGCCAAGAAATCATGGCAGAGGGGAGGTATTGCACTGACCACCATATCACTCCGCACCTTCCGATCCGGCGGACCAAGCTCGATCGTCATGCCCTGCGGGAGGTAGGGGACGATGTTGATGGGGAAGTTTGCCATTGTTGGAGGCGGAGGAGGCTGCAGAGGAGCAGAGGAGAGCACGCAGGGCGAGGAGGAATGCGTATCGGCAGGCAACTGGGAGGGCTTGGGAACCCAAATCTCTTTGTTGGAGTGCCGTCCTCCGTTGTTGGATGAGGCCACGTGGCGTAGCCTACCAGTAGTAGGGCGATGGATGGTAGTAGATAGAGAGTGCAGCGAGGGGGGTCGATAGGCAGGTGAATTGAGTAAATGCTGATCTGTGGAAAGAATCCCCGCAGAGGTTGATTTGACCGGACGAGAATCAGTTAGTGCATCGTTTCCCAACATGGCTGTACCAGATTTATTTTTGGATGCCAATTGCGTCTGAGGATCATTAAAAATGGGATTCTTGCCGTTCATGGAATTATCCATCCCAAAAGTTGCGGTTGAATTACCAATCACCGAATCCTTTCCATCTTTGGGTCGCCAAAAATATTGTTTTGCAGTAGGATCAAAGCAGCTATGCCTAGTGTGACCCAAGAATAAACACCGGTCACATTTGAGGTAAGCTGGACATTCAAAAAAGATATGCCTATTAGAACCACAAATAGAGCAGGCCCGAGAATGTGATCCATGATGGAGGCCCAAGTCTGGAGTAGGCCCATTGTCATTAGATTGTTTGACCGGAGGGGAACATGAGCAAAATTCTTTGAGACATTCTGGGCAGGAAATAGTCGGACAAGAAGCAGCAAGGTGGCCCAAAGAGTGACAGACGGAGCACAAATTAAGCCTGTCATGAATGTAATCCATAGGAGGAATCGAGTCCAGAGACCAAATGGTCTTAATGTGAGCATCCGAATATCCAAAAAGGCGTTGATCACGAATATGGAATAACATAAAATTCGGAATTTTGTCCCAGACATTCTCATGAAACCGACAACCTTGGAATATGTATTTAATGTCATTAAAACTCCCAATATTGCAAGGTTGGAAACTGCCAAAAGTAATACCCGCAGATGAGGCAGGTGGGTAATTGTCCGCAATTGATGGTTGACCAAATTTTGGATCATGCAACGTCCTATCCGGTGACCGTCTCACCGCCGGCGGAAGCTCCGGCGAGGTATCAATAGGGGACGCCCCAGCATCTTTGGGAAAAAGACCAAATTTGGCAAGTTCCAAAGAGGACGAAGGTAGATCATAGGTAGGCTGCTCAGAGAACTTATATTTGGACTTAATAGCCATCGGTGTACGAGCAGCCACTTCAAAAATATGATCATCAAGGTGCCACGAAGTATCAGAAACCAGATGTCCAGTAAAATTGGGCCGAAAAAGATTAAAGTGGCACACAAAGTCAGGCCAAATTCTGTCCTTAAGACCATAGATGTAATGGACAACCTTGTTTGAAGCCACAGAGAACCTGTACCTTCTCCCAGAGAGATGTAAAACGTTGAAACCCGTAGGGTTCCCACCAATGCAGCATTGTAAAGCAATGGCCACGGAATCTTCATTGAGTGGAAAACTTGCCGAGGAGAAATGAGCCACCAAGAAAAACTCCTTGAGTGAACCAGAGGGGGTGAAGTGCACCGAGGAGCCAAAACGTTTACGCACCTGTGCCACGACCGCTAGGCCGGGGGAGAAATCCCAATGGAGTAGGCCGTCCATGGTGAACTAGGTTAGAGATCACCATCGTTGCTGAACGTGAGGTGGAAGCAGGTGGGAGAGGAGAGGAGAGGAGAGGAGAGGAGAGGAGAGCCATCTCTCTCCTCAAACTATCGAGATGAAATCAAATGAACGTTTTTACCTTGTAAAACAATGATTATGCTGTAACTGCCTTTTATACTTGTGCGTTCCAAGTATTAAAATATCTCCTATGCGGCCGTTTATGTATACGTTTGTATAACCTGAAAGATTGTAGTCTTCGGCTTCAGCCCCCACGCACAAGGTGCGGGGGTGTTCGCAAAAAATAGCGTGTTTTCACATTTAATCCGACGTCTCGGTCCTGTTGAGGAGGTGGTAGCGTAGCAAACGAGGCAATCCGGACTATGATGCTTTATCACTTTCACTTAGCCATTGGAGTTCGAGGGTGGGGCTACGACATAGCCCCTTGGGGCACCGCGCTTCTCCGAATTCGGGGTGCGTGTGTGCCTGACCAGGAAACGGTCCTTCGTCAAAGCGGGGAATTCTAAACATTCCGGTAGTCGATCGAGTGGTTGACGAGTCTCTCGCTGTATCATGACAGTCAGTTTTCGACTTTCTCTCGAGGTGCTCGCCAAATTAACCGGGGCACAATCGCAGAGTTCTCCGGTGCCGTTAGCCGATGATACGGAACGTAAGGCAGCAAAACACAGGAGCCGGCAAACCCAACATTTGACCAAAGACATGATTCGAGCTGATGCATATAAGGCCTAACTCGAGACGCCAACACTCCCTAAGGTGTTTGGTCTTTATGGTAATGGGCGTAACAATGCCCTAAGCCCCTAGTGTCCGAGCACGAGCATGGTCTTCGACGCTGGCCGATGCCAAAACGCCGAGCTCCACTTTGGTTATAATAAGAAACCAAGGGATTATAACAACAAGAGACAGAAAAAAGGTTTACGCAGGTCTTAATCTCAAAAGAATCCTCGCGACAGTTCCTACCGCGTCTGCGCTACTGTGTCTCCGTTGCCGTTATCACGGACGGGTGTGCACGTTGTTCATCTGTAAAAAGAGAGGAACTTAGTTTGAAAGGAATTCGTTCGAAAAGAATATATACGAAAGAAGAAATAAGCAAAGCGGAGTCTGTATGAGCTCGCTGTTCTTGTGCGCGCAGCCCCGTGTGAAGGGGTGCGTGGCTGGGGAGCCCCTAGCTTATTTACGCAGGACTCGTCTAACCGTGTCCGGGGTCTTTGAATGACCCTTGCACTGAAATGATGCCACGTGGACCGGGCATCTTAAGTGTAAGAGACGCGTAATGTGGTATGGCGTTGAAGCGAACAAAAGCTTCTCGTCCCAGGAGTGCTTGATAGCTACTTTTGAATGGGACGATATGAAAGATTAGTTTTTCGCGTCGAAAGTTGTTCGTGATCCAACACAACTTCTAGTAATAGGGAGCCTGTGCACTTGGCGTAAGGGCCTGGCGTCACTCCTTTGAAGGAAGTGCGGCTGTGTCAAATTTTAGTAGGGTCTATCCCCAACTTGCGGATTGTGTTTGGATACAGCAGATTTAGGTCACTGCCTCCGTCCATCAGGACTTGTGTAAATTGTAGTCCGTCGATTACAGGATCCAATATCAGGGCAGTCCATCCTGCGTTTCGAACGCTTCTGGAATAATCCAGGTGGTCGAAAGTGATTGGTTTTGATGTCCAATCTCTATGTTCCGCTGGGTTGGACCATGCGAGACCCTTTTTAGAGGGTGCCACACTATTTTTCCGTATCATCACATGAAGTGAGTTTACTGCTTTGACCTCTTGTGGGAAAGTCTTTTATTTTCTGGTGCTCTGCTGGTGGGGTTTGTCATCATCTTCGCTTGATGCGTCGAGCCCCTTGTGTTCGGCGTTTAGCCGGCCGGACTGTTTGAAAACCCAACAGTCTCGGTGGGTGTGGTTTGCAGGCCTTCCGGGGGTACTGTGGAATTGACATATCCGACCCAAAATCTTGTTTAAACTGGATAGCTCATCGCTGTTATCCTTAAGGGGCGGTGTTTTGTTGTTTGGCCGCGAGCTTTTGAATCCGGCGTTGATTGCCGTGCCCTTCGGGCTTTTCTCTTTATTCCGGCGCTGCTCTTTTCTGCGCCGTGATTTTCTGTTTCCATCTCTGATCTCGGATGTACTTGGGCCGCTAGTGCTGCATCTTGCTAGCCAGCTATCCTCTCCCGCACAAAAGCGGGTCATGAGGCTTGTTAGTGCGGACATTGTCCTCGGCTTTTCTTGGCCGAGGTGTCTGGCGAGCCATTCGTCTCGGACGTTGTGTTTAAAAGCTGCTAAGGCTTCGGCGTCCGGACAGTCGACTATTTGGTTCTTTTTGGTGAGGAACCTGTTCCAGAATTTGCGCGCCGACTCTCCGGGCTGTTGAGTTATATGACTTAGATCATCTGCATCCGGAGGGCGGACATAAGTTCCTTGAAAATTTGCTCTAAACGCATCCTCGAGCTCTTCCCAACTTCCAACAAGTTTTCTGGAGGCTTTTGAGCCAATGACGGGCTGGCCCTTTGAGCTTGAGGGTAGGTATTTTATGGCGTGGAGATCATCTCCTCCGGCCATGTGTATGTGTAGTATATAATCTTCTATCCGCACTCTGTGGTCTGTTGTTCCGTCGTAGGCCTCTATGTTTATGGGTTTAAACCGTCTTTGGGAATTCGTGATCCAAAGCACCTCGTTAGTGAAACATAGTGGGTGTCTGGCGCCCTGTATTTGGGTGCACCGATGTCTTCGGACGCTTGGCGTGTTGTATTGCCTCCTGGGGCCCTCTTCTTTGGCCCGTAAATGGACCTGGCTGGGCCATCTGTCCTTCCAGGGTCGTTAGTCGGTTTATATGCGGCGCCGCTTTCAGATTTTGGCCTATCATCTGGCCGTCTATCCGGCCAGGCAGCCTCTTTGTTTTTTGACTGTGGGGGCTCTATGGCCTCCTCATCAAATTCTGGCAGTAGCTTGCGTTTCGGGTAGCTCTTCGATTGATGGCCATTACCGTATTTGTCTGCGGTTTTGAGCACTTTGCTCCACCTCATTCTGAGTGTATCTTCCGCTGTTTTGAGCTTCCGTTTTTCCTTTTTCAAACTTCTTGCGGTGGCGACGAGTCTTTTCCGGAGGTTTTTATTCTCTGGCGGTGTGTCCGGTGTGAGATCGTCCGAACTATTTTTTCCGCCGGGCCCGGACTGATTGTCCGACTCGTATTGTTCGGACGGTTGCTTGTCGTCGTCCACTGGTTTGCCCTGTTGTATTGCTGGGTCATTAAGAGCGCTGTTGTTGTCGAGGCGGGACTTAGGGCGGCATCTGCGTCGCCGTTTTCGTTGTTTGTCGGCAGGATTATCTTCTGCCGCGCCCCGTTGGTCCTTGTTGTCGCTTCCTTTTGGGGTATCCACCATGTATACGTCGTATGACGGGGTGGTCTTTACGTGCCTTATAGGCGCTAGTTCTTGTTCGTCTCCGGCATCGTCGTCCATGCCGTCGATGTCTTCGGAGTCGTAATCTAGCATGTCGGTTAGGTCGTCGACAGTGGCTACAAAGTGGGTGGTGGGTGGGATCTGAATTTCTTCGTCGTCCGGATCCCAACCATCCTGGCCATAATCCGGCAGACTCTCGGATAGCGAGAGATGCTTTAGCGAATTTAGGATGTCGCCAAAGGGCGAGTGTTAGAAGATGTCCGCGGCGGTGAATTCCATAACCGGCGCCCAATCCGATTCGATTGGCAGGGGCGCGGGAGGTCCGGAGTCCGGCAAGGAGTCCGGCACCTCGGAATCACGAGTTTCGCGAGGGACAAGGTTAGTGTTTGGCTCCATCGCCGTGGAAGTTGAAGCCCCCGAGGTGGTGTCCATCCACCGGTCCTCGACCTGGGCGATCGGCTCCGGACTAAGGGTCAAAGCGGATTCGTGTGCGGCCACCAAGGCACTGTTTGGCGGCAGAGCTAGATCATGCCCATCGCAACAGTTCGGCGCGCTTGGCTTTGGCTCGAGCCCGTCGAAGATCAAGTCCCCGCGGATGTCGGCTGTGAAGTTTAGGCTTCGAATCGACTGATGGCGGGGCGTAGCTTCGATCTGCTCGGATGGCCAAGTGAATTAGCCCGCAGTGCGAAGCCGCCGAATACGAAGATCTGTCCGGGGAGAAAAGTCTCACCCTGGACAACGTTGTTGATTGAAGATGCCATCGAGCCTATCAGTGACGACACAGAGGAACTCTCAATGAAAGCACCAATGTCAGTGTCAAAACCGGTGGATCTCGGGTAGGGGGTCCCGAACTGTGCGTCTAGGCAGATGGTAACAGGAGACAAGGGACACGATGTTTTACCTGTGTTCGGCCCTCTTGATGGAGGTAAAACCCTACGTCCTACTTGATTAATATTGATGATATGGGTAGTACAAGAGTGGATCTACCACGAGATCAAGGAGGCTAAACCCTAAAGCTAGCCTATGGTATGATTGTTGTGATGTATGTTGTGTCCTACGGACTAAAGCCCTCCGGTTTATATAGACACCGGAGGAGGCTAGGGTTACACAGAGTCGGGTACAATGGTAGGAGATCTACATATCCGTATTGCCAAGCTTGCCTTCCACGCCAAGGAAAGTCCCATCCGGACACGGGACGGAGTCTTCAATCTTGTATCTTCGTAGTCTTGGAGTCCGGCAGACGATGATAGTCCGGCTGTCCGGATACCCCCTAGTCCAGGACTCCCTCAATGACGTTCGGCTTGAGAAACGTTGGCGCCACGTTTCAGCGTTGCATGCAGAATTGTCTCCTCAAGTAACTCGGCAGGAATGCCCATGTCTATGTGGATGATGTGGTGGTGAAGACGGAGAAGCATGGCACGCTGCTAGAAGACCTCAAGGAGACTTTTGAGAATTTGCGCCGATTCCAGATCAAGCTCAACCCGGAGAAATGTGTCTTTGGAGTACCAGCCGGCTAGCTCCTTGGCTTTTTGGTCTCAGAGCGCGGCATAGAGTGCAACCCGGTGAAGATCAAGGCCATTGAGAAGATGGAGGTGCCCACACTACAAAAAAAAATACACTTCCGTGATGATACATGTTTGTCACAATAGGTCGTGTTTTTGTCATGCATGTACATCCATGACAAATTTATGACAGAATCAAGATAGTCATACCTGTGCTGTCGTAGAAGTGTTCCATGACATTACCAAAATTATCATCACGGAAGTGTCCACTTCCATGACGATAAATCGCGCGCCACGGAAGTGCTTTCGTCAAGGGTGACCGACACGTGGCATCCACCGTAACGGAATGCCGTTAAGCTATCGGGTCGGGTTTTGGATCCGATAACCCGTTAACAGCCCCGACCAATGGGAAATTTCCACGTGTCAAATTCTTATTGGCCGAACGAAACACGTGTCAGCTCGTCAGTGGGTCAGATAGGCGCTTATGATATGTCGACACGTGCCACGGCCCACCACTGGCCCATTTAGCTTATAAAGCTGACCCGTTTGACTTGGTCAAAAGTTAACGGGCTGGCCATGAAAAGCCTGTTAACGTTCTCTTCGCAAATAGCCCATTTTATGGCCCGTTAGGCACTAAAGGAAATTGGCCCAACAACGTCATGTGGCCCGTCGAATATAACACCAGCCCATTTCACTTTCGGCCCATGTATGTCCCACGACATCTTTCGGCCCATATGAGGCCTTCGTATCTTTTGGCCCTTTACAGGCCCACGGTGACTCTAGCCCATAATGAACAATAGTTTTCTTTGTACCCGTTAACGGCCCGTGATTTACATGGGCCATTTCCATCCCGTGTTAGCTTTCGGCCTCGGCCCATACGTTCTTGGGATCCTTTTCGGCCCTCGATTACTTCCGGCCCGTTACTGGCCTATTCCCCGAATGGGCCAAATTCGGCCCATGGCAAGAGTCGGCCCGTTACTGGCATGTTCCCCAAATGGGCCAAATTCGGCCCATGGCAAGAGTCGGCCCATTACTGGCCTATTACCTTAATGGGCCAAATTCGGCCCATGGCAAGAGTCGGCCCGTTTCTGGCCAGCCCGTCCTATATTCTGGCCCATTAATGACCCGTTATGCCTGTGACAGAATTAAGCTTTTGCCGTCCTACAGCCTATTAACGTCCCGTTACCGTGCTGGGTCGATACCAATTACGCCCGATTACGGCCCATGTAGACCCATTTATCCGACGGCCCTAGGCCCATTTATCGACGGCCCGAGGCCCACCGATTACAGGCCCATTTATCGACGGCCCGTAGGAGACCCATGGATCCTACGACCCGTATATGGCACATGGGTAGTTCCGGCCACTAGCAAACCAGGGAAAAAGAAGACTAGGAAATAAATAAGGCCCAAACTAATGCTAGGCCATTAAGGCGATTGCACAGATTACATCCACTCGGCATCAAAGATCGCCACCAGTGCAAATATAGGGAACACCCTACACTATACAAAAATGGCTTGCTATTTTCTTCAGCCGGTGGCTGCACGTTAAGAATAAATTTTGTATTGCAACAAAACAAATTACAACTATATAACAAAAGGAAGGTTGGCATAAAACTTAACAGTCTAGCAGATAAATGCACCACCAGAAGTTCAGAAGCTCGGTTCATTTGACCTGACTGTTATGTTTTCATGCTGTATTGTCCGATGGAACACCATAACCCTTGCCTTCATTTCCCCTAGGCTCCTGAACAACATAGCAAATGTCTGATAGTCTGGTTTCAAAACCATGCATATCTTGACGACATTGAGAAATGTTTCTCCTTGTTTCACAAAGGGCCTCTGTTAGGGAATGGACTTGTGTCTGGAGCGCAGATACAACATTGCTTTGAGCTTGCATATCTTGATCATGAGGCAGTTTGGACGATATTGCCTTAACAACCAACCCAGTATTATGCAGGAACGTCCTTTTGGCACTGTTAGTGGACAGGTACTGACCCACTGCAGCAAGAGCTGACATTGCGGTTATAGTTGCCTCGCCACCTTCAGAAGGTGGCGGTTCCACCATTTTTTCCATAGCTCGCTGAAAAGTTGAGGTTTTACATTAGTAGTACCAGAACAGAAGGTATTAAGGAGGCAACAAAACCAAACAAAATAGCTTTGGTCTATATACAGAACTTATTCTGGTGAACCCATGTAAAATATTAGTTGTATTTTATTGCAAAGTACATAATAAAACCAGGTTCCAAACATATGACCATGTACCATCGCTAATGTATTGTCTATTTCTTCACATTGTATTGAGGGCTAAGGATAAAGAGACAAAGTTTATAATACGGTAAGCATAGTATGACATCATTCATATCACAAAACAACCGAGAATGCATAAACATGCAATTGTAACGTTGTGTGGGCAAGTCCAGCACGGAACTAGATTACGGGTCAAGATCAAAGGAACATCACTCCTCCCTTTTAAACCTTGTAAGGTGCAATGATACGCTAAGACAATTGTGTATAAAATTGAAAAGAGTAATAGACATTGGTTGCAAACCATGCAGTTCAAGGCACAAGTCAGAGTAAGTAGTAGTTAAAAGGCATAAGGATTAAGGACTTACAACAGCGGCTTTGACTGGTGTAGTCATGCCCTTCTTCTTGCTAGTGTGACAGTCCTTGAAGATTTCCACAACATTTGGTTTAGGTACTTTTTGGTCCTTGTGGGCTTTCCTCTGCATTTCGAACAAGTCAATATAGATCTGATAATATGGTACAGCAAAAAGAGTGAAACAACAGCTAATTACAAGAGCCTCGCAGTGTGAAATATAGCTACGAGATCCTGTCGTCTGTTGGAATCTCACTTTCGTATGGTTGGCCTTGTTCTTTGAACAGTTCACCTACAAGAAGATAGATTTGTGTGGCACATGCGTCAATAGGACTTCAACATGTGATCTGATCACATATATATAATGTACCTGATACTTCGGATCAGACCAGTGCTTAACAAGGCCCCTCCAGTCTTCATCCGATATATTTTCCACTGGAGATGTTTGGCAAAGTTCACTGTTAGCCTTGCCTTCAAAGTGAGTTTTCCTCAAGTTATACCGATCTCGTCAGAGAGCAGACTTGAAAACATGGGTGCAAGCTTGTCTGGTTGCATCATCTTGGCTATCCAACTTGAACCTCATCTGTTGAAAATTATGGGAGTCTCATTATCAGCAACCCAGAAAGTATGGGCCAGAGCAAGATGATATTACTAGTTTCCATACATAACCATACTTACAGATAAATGGTCGAGGAAGGTGTTGAACGGGGTTTCGTCTTTGTCATTGGTGTACTGAATCCATGTTGGGAGGATACGTACATGACACCTAACGGCAACCGCTGCCTCTGATACTAACTTGGCTGACTCTGTAGCATCACGTGGCCTTTTTAAACCTCCCGCAAAACGGATCTCCATTCTTCCTCCTCTAGATTTAGTTAACCTATCGAGCATTATCCCTGATGTTTGTTTCCTCTTGCGCCTAGGTGCTAGTCCAACAACAAACATAGGAAGTGTTAGTGTACATCAAACTGTGAGACTACATATAAAGAAGCATGCAACTGTAACTTGACTCCAGCAACTACCTTCTTGCTGTTGAAGCTCACAAGGTTCATCTCATATTGCCAACTCGTCTTGTGTCAAGAGTGCTTGGGAACTAGTGTCAGGTGGCAAGGGAGCTTGGGAACGTGCTGCTAGCCTAGTTGACGCACGAGTATGTCGTGCAGCTGGTAGTACTGTGGTAGGTGTTGCAAGAACTAGGGCTGTCTCTGCTTGTTTGGTGGCAGCTATTTGTTTCTGTTTGGCTTTTTTGCAGTTCATGTAGCATGGGATGCCGTGTTTGTAGAATTTTCCACTGGACTTTCACCTTCTATTGCACCATCAGTACCAGCAGAATCTGCAGGATTCATCCTCTTCTCATTCCCTGCCATTCTCTGTTTCTTCCTCTTTCTCTGTGCCATGTTAAGTCAAGCCGACAAGAAAAACGAATAGAATTTAGTTCTTCAGAACAAATTGATGCGTGATGCAGATGAATAAAACTTTGATGTTAGACAACCACATGATAGGAGGATGTAATATGTATGAAAAACAGGACGGAAGAGATAACCAGAACTATGATGTATAAACTAAGAAGAAGACATTTCACCAAATTAGAAGCAATGCAATGGAAGGTAGACACCATATGAAAGATGCTACAAATGTCGCTCTGCCGAGTTAACAGTGTCGGCATTTAAACAAATGTGAAGCAGTACAAGAAATAAATCATATGCAAGATGCAAACAACATCACACTGCCATGTTAGAGGTCTCTCGTCATTAGTGCCATTGCATATTCACAACATTGCATATTCACAGCTTATGATGTGTAAACTAGAGAGAAGACATTTCAACAAATTAGAAGCAATGAAAGCTAGACACCATATGAAAGATGCAAATAATATCACTCTACCAAGTTAAAACTGTCTCGTCATAAGTGTCATTTCAACAAATTAGTAGTACAAGCTAGAAAAGAATGTGAGATGTAACCTATATCACACTCCGAAGTCAAACGTGTCTTATGATAAGTGATTGTTGCAGGTTACACAACAGTAGTAATTTGATGTAAGAACATGGTGTGATAGATGATATTGTATGTTCTAGAAACAGAACACGTGTCTTATTCAAGTATAATGTGTAAAGTAAGTAGATGGAATTCAACAAAATTAGAAGCAATACAAGCTAGACATCACACATAACATGCAACCACATATAACAAATGCCAAGTTAGAGGGAGCACCAAGTGATGCTGCACTAGGGAGACGTGCTCATCATAAACACAGCTTTGTTGAGTGTCTATGCATGTGTTGTCTTGGAAATCATCTTGGGGTGTGGAGGAGTAGAAATCAGAGAGGCCCTCCGTTTGGAAGGAGCACCTTTATCCGCTTCCTTGCTAACTTCCTTCCGCTTCATTGATTTTGAATTGTCAAGTAAAACCGACAAGAAAAAGCAATAAAATTCTCTCTTCGTAACTCATTCATGCATGATATTGACAATCACTACTTTGATGTAAGGCAAACACATGATACCGTGGATGGAATATGTACGAAAAACAGGACGGCATGGCATGTTCATAACTGTTTGTGTAAACTAAGCAGAAACCATTCCAGCAAATAAGAAGCAATGCAAGCTAGACACCACATGAAAGATGCAACCAATATGACTGCCAAGTTAAAAGCGTCCCATCATAAATGGAATTTCAACAAATTAGAAGCAGCGCATGCTATAAATCATATGAAAGATGCAACTAATATCGCACTGCATATACTAAAGGTGTCTCATCATATTGATTGATGCGGGATACAAAAAAAACAATAGTTTTATGTAAGGACATGCTTAATAGACAGATGTACTATGTACTAAATATAGGAAGGCATGTCACATTAACAAGTATAATGTCACATTTACAGGAGTATAAGCTAAGCAGACTAGCACATGCAGTTTAAATAGATTGGAAGAATTACAATCTAGACACCATATGCAACATGCAACCACATATCACGCTGCCAAGTTAGAGCAAGCACCTACAATGCTAGTGTAGGGGAAATGATGTAATCAACTACAGAGCTATGTTCACTATCTTCATCTAGCATTTCTATTTCTTGATAATCATGTAGGGAGGCTGACGCTGCATTCTTTAAATGAGGAGTAGTCCCCTTGCCTGCCTGCCTCGTCATAAGTGATTGATGAGGGATCCACAAGAACATTAGTTTGATGTAAGAACATGGTTAATACACAGATGTACTAGTATGTACCAAAAATAGAAAGGCATGTCATATTCAAAGGTATAATGTGTAAGCTAAGCAGATGCAATTTAACCAAATTGGAAGCAATACAAGCTAGACATCCGGCTGGAGTGGTGAACATGATCATCTAGGACCTGAGAGCCTGGTGGGAGGCGGGCTGCTTCGCCACCATCGCGGCTTTTTAGTTGGCTTCCAGGTGATGCCTGTCTTTGCTGGGCTTGTCACTGGCTCGGCCAGTGCCCTGACTAGCTATTTGTCTTCTGGTGCTCACGGGATGGTGGTTCATGTAAAAAATATCTTTCCTTATCTTAATAAAGACCGACTTCGGCCTTTCGAATACAAGCTAGACACCAACATGTAACCACATATGACACCGCGAAGTTAAAGCAAGAACCTGGGATGGTGGTTCATTGCGAGAGAGGCCATCAACTACAGAGCTACGTTTACCATCTCCATCTGCTGACACTGCACCCTTTATAGCGTTGTAACGTGTCTTGCCTACCCGTATACCAAGCTGGAGCGACTTCTCTCTTTTCTTTGCTGCTTCTCTTTTGGCAGGAGAGTCTGAAATACCCTTGCATAAAAACACAATAGTGAGAGTATGGGTGAAGTGTGTGCAGAACTAGCGCCTTTGTAAAAGTAGCAGAGATAGCAGGTGGCTTAAAAATAAATGACAGGAGACATATGATAGCTCTACAACATTGCATGGCAAACAAAATTAGATTCTACTCCGTATGATTTTGTAATATATGAGCACAGGAAATGCAGGTACTCCTCCAGCACACCACCACATGTGGTCATATCTAAGATAACAGTCGACTGAAAATAAATAGGTCAGTCAATTTTTTTAATGAACCGTCCGATCTATATGGAACGGGCAGATGGCCTTCGTCTACCTCCCGCCAGTCACTGTTGACGATCTTTCCCGAACCGCCAACGACCACCAGCCCAGACCCGTGCCTCTGCCGCCCCGCCCTCCCATCGACCTCACACCACCGCCGTGCTTGGCAGCGCCCCCAAGCCATCCCTTTAATCCCGGCCGACCTCCAGATCAGGCGCCAGTAACTCTAGGCCGCAGACGCCTCTAAGATAAACACCAAGGCGCTGCTTCCCCGACGTAATAGTCGTACTAGCGCCTATTACGCCGGGGAATGCTTCCGTTAATTGGGAATCAACTGGCCAGAAATTGAAATTTCGGGGGGCGACGGACCTCTAGCTAAGGTGAAATAGTATATGAGGAGAAACCTTGTGCATCGCGAGTTACTAGGAACATCTAGTATCAAGAAGAAGCGGTCAACTAGTGTCTTCTGTGGGATGAATACCGTGCAACAAGAGACGTAAGATTTGCACGAATAAGGGAAGAGGAGTACCTTCTTCGGTTGCCGGTGTGGTCACCTCCACATGTCGCGCTGATCTTCTTGTTTTTACCGGGGAAATCGATGTTCTGGATGGTGCAGGCTTGGACGAACCCATGGCCAAATTGTTGACTGTGTTGCCGTGGCTGTATGTCGGCGGAGGGGAAGAAGATCCGAGGCGGCGAAGGATGGCGTAGAGGAACAGCTCCGGTGCGGTGGAGGGTGGCGAAGTTGGAGCGGCAGTGGTGAGGCGCAGGACGGCGTGGTTGAACTGGCTCGGGTACGGACGGCTCGGCCTCGGCTTCAACTACTAGCCTTGGAGGGCGTTGCGGTTGAGGTTGCGGTGGACGACGATGTCGGGGTATCGGCTCCGGCGTGATGGAGGAGGGCGGCGGTTGATGGGTGGGATGGGGTGGCGGACGGAGGACGCCGGGGTTTCGCGGCTGGTGGAGAGGTAGTTTTGGCGCCCACGGAGTACGAATGGGGAATCGGACGGGTGGGGGGAACTATTTTTCGGTCTGGGACGTGCTTGTTTTTGGCTTTTTTGAACAGAAGATGGGACGCGCTTGTTTGAAATTTGGGGAAAGTACAAACTTTGCCCCCTCTTAAATTTTGGACCTACTGCGGGTCGGGGGTAGGATGGTAATCCCAGGTGTCCCAAATAGTGGGCGGGAGCGATTTCGGCCGCGCATGTGTGCTTAGGCGGCCATTGTGTATGAATGTTTTTCGGAGGCGGTTGCGTGGCGTCTAGATGAAGCTACAAACCTACCCCGGTTTAGACCTTTGGACGTCGGGTCGGTAGGTTTCAAAGGTCGGAGTTATTAGAAAAGTAATTTCCTTGTACTATCAAACATTGGTCTCACGCGGTTTCGAGCGAGTAGAGGCTCTTTTGGCGCTTCGTTCGAAATTTTGAAACACAAGCATTCACGTTTAGAGTACTCTTGAACTATGAGGATTGACCTAAATAGACAACGTTATATTTGACCTTGTATGTTTGGAAACCTCATTAAATTATCCGCTTCCTTTTGAATTTTGACACTTGAAAATCCTATAACTACGATTATTTTGGAATGGAGGAGCTAAATTTGAATCTATTTTGTACACGACTACATATGCTATTATGTACAAAATCAGAGCAAAGATTGGTACCCCCATAGTTTAGGTATGGTTTACAAATGCCATGATATCAAATTAAAATAATTGAATGGACTTCATGTTGAATTCGATTTTTTTAAACCACCTTAGGTTTAATTCAAATGTATACTAGTTCATAGGTAGCTATTTATAAATGTCCATTGTGTAACTTTCATATGTATAATGTGCTTTACACACACACAACATGACCTATACTCACGTTTATATTCGATTGTTAAAGCGATGCATTGTCTGGAGTTCAAAATACTAACTATGTGGATCAATTGTGTCGAATAATAACATGGACATGCTCAAATTCGATAGAATCTAGATGTCTGATGGATCAATGACCGCTCCTTACGCGAATTGCAAATATCATGATCCCATCCTAATATTTGGATACAATTTATATCTTTAATAAATGTGTAGAGCAATCTTTTACGTGTAGTTTCACTCTCCATCGATGGTCTCTCACACATGCTCACACACTCTCTCCCGAGGTGTCTTTCTCACACACATTCTCTAGATATAACCCTCCCTCCCTCTCGTAACCATTTACAATTGTTTTCACTAACCTTTATCACAAGCACTCTTCCTCTCGCAAACGTACACACGCACAATCCTCATCGACCCTTTCTATATACATGGACCTGCCTACGTGTCTCATGTACGCACATTATCTTTACGCCTGTCTCTCACGCATTATCTCACACCTCTCTTCCTAATCGATGAGTATGATTCTAGCAGCATTTTGTAGGATGCCCTTAAAGTTAGGTTGGATGAATAGTAATATCGAGATAGAGGGTTACCTTAGTCCGAGAACCTAGGGTTACAAATCCTAGCCGGCTTTGTCAGTGGACACAGAGTCCTTCACAATTCTGCTATCTTTGTCTTGTACGACTAGTCATCCATGGGTCTTCCTAAATGTGTCATGGGCCGACCAATGTGGCGCAGGACGGAACCAAACAAAGGGCCTCACCTCGACCCACCGGACCTCACGCGGTGACACACCCTCTGCCCCCACGTCTCATTATCTTCTCACACCCACACATACCAACACAAACACCACACACAGAGAAAACATCTCCTGGTGCCTCTATTCCCTCCCCCTTGCATATACACACTCAAGGGAATGGAATCTCTTGTCGTGACGTCATATTCGTCTCTCTCTAGACCACCCTCATTTCTCGTGCTATCTCTCCCCCCGGTCGGCCCCTCTATCCATGCCTCTCTCGAATACGTAATACACACACATACCTTTCTAGGCCCCGCCAAATGCATCAACTACACATTCACACATGTTACATCACGTACCCCATTGATCTAAAAAGCCCTCTCTTCACGTTTATTTCGCATACAACATTCCTTTTGAATAAAGTGTGGCCAAAAAATCATTTTAGAGTTTCTACATATACACGACATTACAAAGTTATATGGAGGAGTACGAACGCTAATTTGCATTGCATTGTGCCCACAATGATATTTATTCCGCATTGTGAATTTGTATATTTTTATACTATATACAAAGTTAGTCATAATAAAGAGAAACGAAGAGCATCTATCTCTCTCCATCGCATACCCCCCCCCCCCTGTACGCCCCTTTCACGTATGCACACAAAACTATCTCCATGTCTTCTAAAAGTAAGCCCCCAGAAAATTCACGCGTGTTTCATCTTTCTCTCGCGATATATGCAATGAATATCATTGTATTTGAAGTGAAAGCACGATACATACATTGGACTTCATAATCCACTCATTATGGTCACCGTTTACGTTTAGTGGTTATTATACAATCACGGGCTCACCATACAACTTTGTATTTGCTCATGACATGACTAGTTGACCTGTTGAACGCTCCACGTGGCACCTGATCTAGTGTTGCATCACATTATCTCACTAACATCATGCCCACCTGTCAATTTGTATCTACTCTACATCTACACTATTATAAAATACATAAAATACACTCTTATAAAAAACAGAGTTGGTGATGATGGTGTGCCTGCCATCTTGCAATATAGGCCGTCCGATTTATATCTGATGGATAGGAAAGAAACTATGGCAGTTTTGCAAAAAGGTACCCACCTCTCCACATTTGCAAATAAGGCCTTCCCTCATTCATCCTTTTCTCTCACAAGATAAACAAGTCATACAAATGCATCTTGATATTACGTGCAACGCACGGGCATCTTGCTAGTAAGAATGAAAACAAACGACAAAAAAAATATTTTGACGGTGGTGCGAAGTCATGACCGCGGGCACAGCGGACAAGGTGGCCTTGTATTGGTATGCTGAGCCGTCTGCTTTAACACACATGAGCTGGTGTGGTGATTATACACACACGCACGCATGCACACGAACTCCATCCACGCAACACTCACACAAACACATGCACCCACGCACGCACGCAACACTCACACATACACACGCAGCCACGCACGCACGCAACACTCACACGCACACACGCACGCATGCATGCACACACCAGTACACCACACAACCAACACACACTCTCACGCTCAAGTGCTCAACCTACACGTGCATGCGCACACATCAGGCCCTGACAGACACATACACAACCAGGTGATTCCCGCGCACGGGTTGGAGCCTTGTCGCGCCTGCGTAAATTTGTGTTTACCTGACCTTTTCCCTATGCGAACTGACAGGCCCACAAGGAACGTGGTGTAACGCCCCGGATCCGATGCGCCAGAGGTCTGCCAGTTATTCGCCGTCGTTGCCATGTCATTTGCTTGCGTGTTGCATTTGCCATGTCATCATATGCATTTCATATCATGTCATCATGTGCATTTCATTTTGCATACATGTTCGTCTCATGCATCCGAGCTTTTTCCCCGTTGTCCGTTTTGCAATCCGGCACTCCTATGTCCTCCAGCGTTCCCCTTTTGCCCTTTCTCTTGTGCGAGTGTTAAACTTTCTCGGAATGGCCCGAGGTTTGCCAAGCGGCCTCGGTATATCACCGGTAGACCGCCTGTCAAGTTTCGTGCCATTTGGAGGTCGTTTGGTACTCCAACGGTTAACCGGGTAACCGCAAAGCCCTCTTTTGTTGCAGCCCAACACCCTTTCCAAAGTGGCCCAAAACCCACCAAACTCCCCTCCATGCTCTCGGTCGTTCGTCACGATCGCGTGGCCGAAAACCGCACCTCAATTGGACTCTCCTAGCTCCCTCCACCTATAAAAACGTCTTCCCCTCTCCATTTTCGGATCATTTCCCCCGAAACCCTAGCCCCGCTCCTCTCGCGCCGCCGGACACGTCCGCCCGCGCCGGACATGTCCGTCCTCGCCCGCCACGTCGCTCCGACGAATCGGAGGGCGACACGTCACCCTGCAGCCGCCCGCACCCACTCCCGCTGCGCCACGTGGCCCCAGCTACCAGCACACGCCAGCCGCCCAGCAGCCAGCCCCCCGACCCGTCGCCCGCTTCGCCCCGCCGCGCCAGCAGCGCCCGCGCCGCTTCGTCGCCATTGTCGCCGCCGCTCCGCCGCCTCGCTTTTCGCCGCCGGTGCCTCTCCGCCCTTCGCCGCCTCCGCCAGCGCCGCCGTCGGCCAGCCCGCCGCCGCCGAGGCCCCACCCCACCTCTCCTCCCAGCGCCGCCCCTGGTCGGCTCCACCGCCGGCGACCGCCGCTTTGCCTTGCCGCCGCCGCCCGGCGAGATCCACCGCCGCTTTGTTTTGATCCGGCGCCGCCGCGCGCAGCTCCGCCATCCTCGTCGCGGATCGAGCCACCACCGCCGCCCCCTCCCTCGATCCAAAGGGGATCGAGGAGGAGAACGCCCAGCGCCACGTGGGCCCGTGGCCCAGCCCAGCGTCGGCCGCTGCCACGGCCTGCCTCCTCTCCAGCGCCAAGGCCCTTCGCCCCTGCCAGGCCTCCTCATCGATCGGGCCGAAGCCCACTGGGTGAGCTACACCCCAGTGCCCCTCCTCTCTGCCCAGCCCAGTTCACCTCAGATTCGGCCCATGCGTGTTTTTTTCCCTGTTGCGAATTTGTCTATTATTCCAATGCAATCTTATTTACAGAAAATGCCCCTGTTTTGTATTGTTAATAACTAATCATGCACGCATCCAAATTAAACAAATTATATATGTAAACTGCTTAGAATTTCATCTAGTTTAATAATTTGCCACTTTCATCCATGTTTAAAATGATTAAAATGATGTTTGTTTAAATTTGCTTAAATGCCATGTTAAAATGATTTAATTCATAACTAAATAACCGTAGCTCCGATTTTAACAAACTTTATATGTAAATGGGGTGGAAAAATGCCTAGTTTAACATGGTCCACTTTATTTTCCTGTTTAACAACATTAAAATTGTGTTTAGGGCAGAACAGTACCTAGTCCATAAATATGCACATGGGGATTTTCCGGACTTGTTGTTCGTTGTTTCCGGCCTCATTTAAACTTGCCTAGGTAGGTAGTTTTGTTATGCTTCACCCCTTGCCATGTTAATCAACATTTAATATTGTTGGGTAGCTTAAACAAGAGAGAACTAAATAATTGCATGTGGTGTATTGTCAATATGCACCGTTGCATATTGAGCTCCACTTAATTTGTAGGATTGCTTGTGCACTTTTCCATGCCATGCCATGCATCATTAAACCGGACATGCATCATATTTGTCTGCGCATCATGACATGTTTATGCTTGTGTGTTTACTATGTTGTTTGTTTCTTTCCGGGTTGCTCTCGTTAGCTTCGGTTTTGTTCCGGAGTTGTGAGGATTCGTTCGACTACGTCCGCTTGTCTTCTTCATGGACTCGTTCTTCTTCCTTGCGGGATTTCAGGCAAGATGACCGTTACCCTGGATCTCATTACTATCATTGCTATGCTAGTTGCCTCGTTCTTTCGCTATGCTGCGCTACCTATTACCTGTTTGTCCAGCCATCCCATATTGCCATGAACCTCTAACCTTTGACACCATTCCTATGCAAACCGTTGTTTGGCTATGTTCCCGCTTTGCTCAGCCCTCTTATAGCGTTGCTAGTTGCGTGAAGTTGAAGATTTCTCCATGGTGGACAGGATTTTGGTTGGGATATCACAATATCTCTTATATTATTAATGCATCTATATACTTGGTAAAGGGTGGAAGGCTCGGCCTTATGCAGTGTTTTGTTCCACTCTTGCCGCCTCTAGTTTCCGTCATACCGCTGTTATGTTCCCGGATTTTGCGCTCCTAACGCGGTCGGGTGATTTATGGGACCCCCCTGACAGTTCGCTTTGAATAAAACTTGTCCAGCAAGGCCCAACTTTGACTTTTACCATTTGCCTCACCACCACCTACTTTTTCCCTTGGGAGTTGCGCATCCCAGGGGTCATCTTTATTTTAGCCCCCCCAGGCCAATGCTTGTCTAAGTGTTGGTCCAAACTAGAGCCACTTGCAGCGCCACCTCGGGGAAACTTGAGGGCTGGTTCTAGTTGTACGTAGTGCTCATCCGGTCATGGCCTGAGACGAGATACGTGCGGCTACTATCAGGATGTCGGCACGCCGGGAGGTCTTGCTGGTCTTGTTTTACCATTGTCGAAATGTCTTGATGTACCGGGATACCGAGTCTGATCGGAGTGTCTCGGGTGAAGGTCTATTCCTTCGATGATCGCGAGAGCTTGTCATGGGCTGTTGGGACACCCTGCAGGTATAAACTTTCGAGAGCCGTGCCCGCGGTTATGTGGCAGATGGGAATTTGTTAATGTCCGGTTGTAGACAACTTGACACTTGATCCGAAATAAAACGCATCAACCGCGTGTGTAGCCGTGATGGTCTCTTCTCGGCGGAGTCCGGGAAGTGAACACGGTTTCTGGGTTATGTTTGACGTAAGTAGGTGTTCAGGATCACCTCTTGATCATTGCTAGCTTCACGACCGTTCCTTTTGCTCTCTTCTCGCTCTTATTTGCGTATGTTAGCCACCATATCATGCTTAGTCGCTGCTGCAACCTCACCACTTTACCCCTTCCTTTCCCATTAAGCTTTGCTAGTCTTGATACCCATGGTAATGGGATTGTTTGAGTCCTCGTGGCTCACCGGATACTTCCAAAACCAGTTTGCGGTGCCTATGTTACCGAAAGCGGTGACGCAACCAAGCTCAAGGAGGAGCTCGATGAGGATCTTGCCCTTTGTGTTGTTTCGCTCTAGTTGATCAAGAGTGGAGCCCAGTTGGGGTCGATCGGGACCTTTTGTCGCATTTGGGGTTCTTCTTTTATTTTGGTTCCGTAGTCGGACCTTGATTGTATCTGGATGATGTAATGCTTTATTCATGTAATTGTGTGAAGTGGCGATTGTAAGCCAACTATGTACCTTTTTCCTTATGTATTACATGGGTTGTGTGAAGATTACCTCACTTGCGACATTGCTTTCAATGCGGTTATGCCTCTAAGTCGTGCTTCGACACGTGGGAGATATAGCCGCATCGTATGCTACAAGTTGGTAATCAGAGCCTTCCCCGACCTTAGGAGCCCCACTGCTTGATCGTTTTTAGTGGCCGAGTTGTGTCTAGAAAAATGTTTTGAGTCATTTAGGATTATATATATCGGAGAGTTTAGGAATTCTTTTACTCCCTAGTCCCTTCGACCTTTTGGTGAGGTATCCTGACGTAGAGTTTTGACTCTTCTCTTCTTAAATTTCACTAACTTTTTTTTTAGGATCACGCGGGTATTTTGGAATCGTTCCGATATTCTTATGACGAGAACATTGTTCTTGGTGCCTCCTGACATTTAGGGGTTGTGGCAGTGTCCCGGGGAGTTGAGCTCTGAGGTGTTGTCGTCATAATTTTATCGTTGCAGGTTCGGAATACCTAAGTTTAGTACGCCGACATCAAAAATCTCTTTTATGCGCTTGTTGGTGAGATAACCCGCTAACCCAATCTCGAGGTGAGTACGGAGTATTGCCATGACTCATATAACGGATGCTTTTCAAGGTTGAGGTAGACGATTTCAAGGTTTCTTGGTTATGTGTTGACGGATGGATATAGCTGGATGTAGGTATTGTTAGTTTGGGTGAGATATTATGCTTCCTCAGATCCCCAACACCGATTGCATAACCGAAAATTTCGGGAGTTTCATAGGTGGGAATTCAAGTAGCTCTTAGGATATCTTTCCGACGGATGTATGATATGAAATTGGGGTTCGACGCCTAGTGGTCCGCCTATTCACGGTTGGTTTTACAATGGTCTCGTTGTGTCTTAAAGAGTCCTTGGCTATGCCGACTGGGACGCTTCAGTATGTCATGTGCACCGCCTTGTACATGATGGTGCTTGTCGATTGAGCCCGTAGGCCCCACCACGAAAACTTCGGACGAAATCTCTATCATATGTTTGTTCCGGCTTATTCTGCAAGCCAATCCTTTGTTTTGTTTTAATTGTGGTATTCGAGTTGCTTCGAAGTCAAATGTTGAATCCATACCTTTCCTAAACGGTGTTCTCATACTCCGATGTGAATACCAATCCTTCTCGACAATCGAGATTGTCATGTCAACTCTTTTCCAACCGGTGTGCTTCTCTTCAAGTGGATCCCATCATTTTTTTCCCATCCGCAAGATCATTTCTAAGTTTTCTCAACGGTGTTTGTTTCATCCGTCCCAAGTTGTCTTTGTTTTTCCCCACCCTCCCACCCTTTTTCTTCAAGGACACAGATTTCTTTACCAAGTATCCATTTATTCATGTGAAGTTTCTCCATTCTTTTCCGTCAATGTTCTGATCCGGTGATCCCTCGTGAAGATGCTCACGAGCTTTCAAGTTCATCATCCTTCATTGTTGTTTCTTATCCGGTGGATCCTATTCAAGCTTTCGATATTCATCACATTCTTTTCCTCATTTCAATGTCTTCTCTTACCGATGCACCTCTTAATCATTCACTTCGTCCTATTCATTTGTTCTGGAGTGCTGAAGACATCTCGAAGATTCGTGTTTCAATTCTGCATTCGTTCAAGCTCTTTCGAGATTGGTATCCCATTCAAGTCATTTAATTCAACCGGTGCAACATCTCTTTTAAATCATTTCCAATGGTGTTCTTTTGAGTGGGCCCTAACCCACAGGTCTTTTCCCAGGATCTTACCTGACTCTTCTATTTTCCCAGAGCTATCCTAAATTCTTCTCCAAGTTTGATGTAAGAATGAGTTATCATCAGTCAAATGCTTTTCTCCAAGATCTTTCAAATTCTTTTCATAGTTGGCTCAACCTCTTCGCTTTTGATTCTTCCGGTGTGTCTCAACAATTCATGGTGGTTATCATCATCATTCTCAACATTTGAAGACCGAAGAAATATTTCTCTTAAATCTTGGTCCATTCTCTTGAATATTCTTGGTTCTAGCTTCATGCTATCCTCATAATTGTTTCGATTGTGAGAATTCTTTTCACCCATCCGGAGCATTTCATGAGTTGTTTCCATTTCTTTCCTCCGAAGGCCATCATGTCATAATTCTTCATTCTCAGATTTGAGCTTTCATTCTCCAAATCTTACCGGTGCATCGTTCAAATATCCTCTAATCAGTTCATGTCTCTTCGTTCTCATGTATCTAAATCCCCTCAAATATCTTCATTCGTTTTCCAATTCTTCTCGGTGAATTGTGCCTTTGCTACTTTCATTTTCAATTCTTACGGTGGTTCTTTCAAGATCTCTCTTCCTTGTTCATCATATCAATTCATTTGTTGTTCCAATCCCACCGGTGGTTCATTGAAGACCTTCTCAAGTTTGCGCTATATCTCTCTTAATCCTTTCTACGAGAATAAGTAGTATGCCAAATCCGTTGATTGTCATCAATTTAATTGATGAAGGATAAGCATAACATAATTCTTATTCTTGTTCATCCAAGTGATTAATTCTTTATTCCAGAGGCCCTTAAAATTCTCGGTTTCATTTGTTTCATCTTCTCTTTTTCCCGGAGTTCCAAGCTCTAATTATCACGGAGATCCATCTAAATCATTGCAAGGCTTCACCTTGTGTTTTTAACCTCTCTTCCTTTCTATCATCTTTTTATTACCGGAGTTCTTCGTTGAGGCTCTACATGATGGTTCTTCAAGGATTTAATTCCCTTCTCAAAGTTTTCATCGAGATTCTTTCCTAAGGAGCTCAAGCTTTCTTCATATGGTAATCCGGAGTGCAATGCTTTCTACCTTATCTTTTCAGGTGGTGTTATGTCACTCTTGACAATTTCCTTCATGTTTCATGATTCATATTGTTGTCAAGAATGAGGTATGTTAAATCCACCAATCTCTTCGTTGGAGTTATCTTGGTAAAGATTTCACCTAAAGCCTTCCCTAAGGAATGTTGCTATTATGGTGTTTATCAATGATCCAAGTTTTCTCCTATCCTCTCAGCTAAAGCAGTTTTTCATCTCTTTGGTGCTCTCAATCAAATCAATGGTTTCCGTTAGTGGCCGGTTGTCACCTCATCATTTTGAGATGTTTGCCATAAGCCCACAACAAGCTTGTGCTTTTCGTTGTTGATTTTCCAACAACTCTGTTCAATTCTTCTTTGCAAGGATGCTTTCCAAGTTCATTTGTGGCAGAAGTTGGCATTTTCTTCTTCATTCTGTTATTCCAACGATCTATCTTCTATTGTTTCTTCCGGAGGCATTATGATGTTGCTCTTTTCACTCATCATCCCGATTGTGAGGATCGTGTTCTTTTCTTGCTTATCCATTTAACCGGAGTGTTGTATCATCTCTTCAAGTGCTTTTCATCTTATCAAGTTTTTCTTCTCTTTTCTACCGGAGTGCTGTCCAAATCCTGCCATTCTTGTTCCTTGGCTATCTCATTATAACGAGGTGGTCATATTCTTTTCGTCCGTGAAGCTCTTTTTCCATGTCTTTCAACCTTCAAATTCTCGTAATATTCCTTGTTCATCTTTTCTAACGGATTGTTTGCAATCTCGTTCATCTCTGTTGTACTCTTTCTTTTAAATTGCTCAACCTCTCAAGGTTCATGGTTTCACTCGTTCGTCAAAGAAGCAACTTAGTTTTACCTCTTCTCTTCCTCTTCCGTTTTCCCTCCGGTGCCATTCTAGATCTCGGGACGAGATCCTCTCGTAGTGGTGGAGTGTTCTAACGCCCCGGATCCGATGCGCCAGAGGTCTGCCAGTTATTCGCCGTCGTTGCCATGTCATTTGCTTGCGTGTTGCATTTGCCATGTCATCATATGCATTTCATATCATGTCATCATGTGCATTTCATTTTGCATACATGTTCGCCTCATGCATCCGAGCTTTTTCCCGTTGTCCGCTTTTGCAATCCGGCACTCCTATGTCCTCCTGCGTTCCCTTTTGCCCTTTCTCTTGTGCGAGTGTTAAACTTTCTCGGAATGGCCGAGGTTTGCCAAGCGGCCTTGGTATATCACCGTAGAACCGCTTTGTCAAGTTTCGTGCCATTTGGAGGTCGTTTGGTACTCAACAGTTAACCGGTAACCGCAAAGCCCTCTTTTGTTGCAGCCCAACACCCTTTCCAAAGTGGCCCAAAACCCACCAAACTCCCTCCATGCTCTCGATCGTTCGATCACGATCGCGGGGCAAAACCGCACCTCATTTGGACTCTCCTAGCTCCCTCCACCTATAAAAACGCTCTTCCCTTCTCCATTTTCGGATCATTTCCCCGAAACCCTAGCCCGCTCTCTCGCGCCGCGGACACGTCCGCCACGCCGGACATGTCCGTCCTCGCCCGCCACGCCTCTCGGCGAATCGGGCGGCGACACATCACCTGCAGCCGCCGCACCCACTCCCGCTCCGCCCGTGGGCCCAGCTACCGCACGCCCCGCCGGCCAGCGCCCCCCATGACCGTCGCCCGCTTCGCCGCCGCGCCGCATGCGCCCGCCGCCCTTCGTCGCGGCGTCGCCTCTCCGCCCGCCTCGGCTTTTCGCCGCCCAGTGCCTCTCCGCCGCTTCGCCGCCTCCTTGGCCAGCCATTGCCGTCGGCCAACCCGCCGCCCGCCGAGGCCCCAAGGCACCACCTCTCCTCCCAGCGCCGCCTGGTCGGCTCCACCGCCGGCGACCGCCGCTTTGCCTCGCCCGCCGCCGCCCGCGAGATCCACCGCCGCCTGTTTTCAGATCCGGCGCCGCCCGCCGCGGCTCCGGCCATCCCCGTCGCCGGATCGAGCCACCACCGCCGCCCCCTGCCTCCCTCGATCCAGGCGGGATCGAGGAGGAGAACGCCCAGCGCCACGTGGGCCCGTGGCCCAGCCCAGCGTCGGCCGCTGCCACGGCCTGCCTCCTCTCCAGCGCCAAGGCCCTTCGCCCCTGCCAGGCCTCCTCATCGATCGGGCCGAAGCCCACTGGGTGAGCTACACCCCAGCGCCCCTCCTCTCTGTCCAGCCCAGTTCACCTCAGATTCGGCCCATGCGTGTTTTTTCCCTGTTGCGAATTTGTCTATTATTCCAATGCATTCTTATTTACAGAAAATGCCCCTGTTTTGTATTGTTAATAACTAATCATGCATGCATCCAAATTAAACAAATTATATATGTAAACTGATTAGAATTTCATCTAGTTTAATAATTTGCCACTTTCATCCATGTTTAAAATGATTAAAATGATGTTTGTTTAAATTTGCTTAAATGCCATGTGAAAATGATTTAATTCATAACTAAATAACCGTAGCTCCGATTTTAACAAACTTTATATGTAAATGGGGTGGAAAATGCCTAGTTTAACATGGTCCACTTTATTTTCCTGTTTAACAACATTAAAATTGTGTTTAGGGCAGAACAGTACCTAGTCTATAAATATGCACATGGGGATTTTCCGGACTTGTTGTTCGTTGTTTCCGGCCTCATTTAAGCTTGCCTAGGTAGGTAGTTTTGTTATGCTTCACCCCTTGCCATGTTAATCAACATTTAATATTGTTGGGTAGCTTAAACAAGAGAGAACTAAATAATTGCATGTGGTGTATTGTCAATATGCACCGTTGCATATTGAGCTCCACTTAATTTGTAGGATTGCTTGTGCACTTTGCCATGCCATGCCATGCATCATTAAACCGACATGCATCATATTTGTCTGCATCATGACATGTTTATGCTTGTGTGTTTACTATGTTGTTTGTTTATTTCGGGTTGCTCTCGTTAGCTTCGTTTCGTTCCGAGTTGTGAGGATTCGCTCGACTACGTCCGCTTGTCTTCTTCATGGACTCGTTCTTCTTCCTTGCGGGATTTCAGGCAAGATGACCGTTACCCTGGATCTCATTACTATCATTGCTATGCTAGTTGCCTCGTTCTTTCGCTATGCTGCGCTACCTATTACCTGTTTGTCCAGCCATCCCATATTGCCATGAACCTCTAACCTTTGACACCATTCCTATGCAAACCGTTGTTTGGCTATGTTCCCGCTTTGCTCAGCCCCTCTTATAGTGTTGCTAGTTGCAGGTGAAGTTGAAGATTTCTCCATGGTGGACAGGATTTTGGTTGGGATATCACAATATCTCTTATATTATTAATGCATCTATATACTTGGTAAAGGGTGGAAGGCTCGGCCTTATGCCTGGTGTTTTGTTCCACTCTTGCCGCCCTAGTTTCCGTCATACCGATGTTATGTTCCCGGATTTTGCTTTCCTAACGCGGTCGGGTGATTTATGGGACCCCCCCCTGACAGTTCGCTTTGAATAAAACTTGTCCAGCGAGGCCCAACTTTGACTTTTACCATTTGCCTCACCACCACCTACTTTTTCCCTTGGGAGTCGCGCATCCGAGGGGTCATCTTTATTTTAGCCCCCCCGGGCCAATGCTTGTCTAAGTGTTGGTCCAAACTAGAGCCACTTGCAGCGCCACCTCGGGGAAACTTGAGGGCTGGTTCTAGTTGTACGTAGTGCTCATCCGGTCGTGGCTCGAGACGAGATACTGCGCTGCTACTATCGGGATGTCGGCACGCCGGAGGTCTTGCTGGTCTTGTTTTACCATTGTCGAAATGTCTTGATGTATCGGGATACCGAGTCGATCGGAGTGTCTCGGTGAAGGTCTATTCCTTCGATGATCGCGAGAGCTTGTCATGGGCTGTTGGGACACCCCGCAGGTATAAACTTTCGAGAGCCGTGCCCGCGGTTATGTGGCAGATGGGAATTTGTTAATGTCCGGTTGTAGACAACTTGACACTTGATCCAAAATAAAACGCATCAACGCGTGTGTAGCCGTGATGGTCTCTTCTCGCGGAGTCCGGAAGTGAACACGGTTTCGGGTTATGTTTGACGTAAGTAGGTGTTCAGGATCACCTCTTGATCATTGCTAGCTTCACGACCGCTCCTTTTGCTCTCTTCTCGCTCTTATTTGCGTATGTTAGCCACCATATCATGCTTAGTCGCTGCTGCAACCTCACCACTTTACCCCTTCCTTTCCCATTAAGCTTTGCTAGTCTTGATACCCATGGTAATGGGATTGCCGAGTCCTCCGCTCACCAGATACTTCCAAAACCAGTTTGCGGTGCCTATGTTATCGAAAGGGTGACGCAACCAAGCTCAAGGAGGAGCTCGATGAGGATCTTGCCCTTTGTGTTGCTTCATTCTAGTTGATCAAGAGTGGAGCCCAGGTTAGTCGATCGGGGACCGCTTTATCGATTTGGGGTTCTTCTTTTATTTTGGTTCCGTAGTCGGACCTTGATTGTATCTGGATGATGTAATGCTTTATTCATGTAATTGTGTGAAGTGGCGATTGTAAGCCAACTATGTACCTTTTTCCCTTATGTATTACATGGGTTGTGTGAAGATTACCTCACTTGCGACATTGCTTTCAATGCGGTTATGCCTCTAAGTCGTGCTTCGACACATGGGAGATATAGCCGCATCGAGGGCGTTACACGTGGTCAATTTAACTAGTCAACATGGTGCCACGCAGACTATTTGGCCGGTCAACAGAGTGCAATCCGATGCTGAACTGTGAGCAAGTGACCGGATAATCACCGCAAAATGTATATAGTGACCATAATCAGCTTATTCTGAAGTTCGGTGACCGTAATATGCTTTTCTCTCTGTAGGCCCTCCAAAACTACATCTCTACACGTTCTCGCATGTTACATCTAACAACTATGCAATACAGCACTACTACTACACTCTAACACAATAAATCATATTTTTTTTAGTTTTACTAGATATCATATTGTTACTTATAATTATTCAGTTTGCATACATTAAAATTGCCTTTGAAATGTATGGCCAGTATCATCTACCACGCGGGAAAAATCCCGCATTTTCCTGTTTAATCGGGTTTGTATCGATGGATCGTGCAAAACAGCAAAACTATATACAGTACAAGTGACAGTTCACTGGGTCGTCATGTCGTCTACTCCTCCGTCGTAAGAGTGGAGTGCTCGCTTTCATAAATCTTCTAGTCCCTTTCGCCGACATGTGGGACATCAAGCTACCGGGTCCACGTGCCATACCGGAATACAGTGCAGAGCAGCCGGGGTGAAGCACCCCAGTCATGGCGCCGGCGTAGTAATGAGCAATGAGGCGTCAAATCACAAAGTTGCACCTTTCCCGCAGTTAAGTTGGAGGGACGAAGTAATAATGCTGAAAAAAAGAAGTTGGAGGGACGAAGCAACCATCATTTCACTCGTTGCTGAATCCGCTTCTCCCTCATCTTCTTCAACTTAACCACGTGTTGCTTCTGCCGTTGTTCTGCCTCATGTGGGACGCGGATCGGCTTGGTTGCTTCTCCCTCATCTTCTTCAACTTAACCACGTCTTGCTTCTGCCGTTGTTCTACCTCATGTGGGACGCGGATCAGCTTGGTAAAGCACTGACACGTGGGACTGCATGTTAGCAAACCGCCAGGACAACGTCCTCCGAAAATAAGAAACCTCCCCCGCCATCCGCGCGGCAAAATCACCTCCTTTTTACTAATCTTTGATTCCATAACTTTTTAGACCAATATAATTGAGATTTGTATAGATAGCACACAGGAGCAAAACCAAGTGGTACGGTTAAGGGCATCCACAATGTGTAGCCAAATGTGAAAATAGCTTTTGGCATCGTGGGAACCATTGTGGATGGCGTTGCCAAAGCCAAAAAGATGGAACCGATGCTCCCTGATTGATTGATTGAAGGAATAGAAAAATGCAACATCTCTCCTCTTTCTCCCATGCTTGGACGCATGTAGGAGTAGTACAGTATAGAGCATAGAGTCTACTCCCCTGTCCCTTCTATCAAAAATCGCAAAGCAGTGAGGCGTCAAATCACAAAGCACGTACGAAGCAACTATCATTTCACTCGTCGCTGACTCCGCTTCTCCATCGTCTTCTTCGAGAAACCATCTCACCGCACTAGTACTCCTAGTAGTAGTACTAGTAAAGGACTTCCTGGATGCAAATAAGGCGGTTGTCTCGGCTTGCGGCGGCACTTGCGAATCGACTTCATCGTGGTCTCCTCAATGGTGTTCTCCGTCGAACGCACTTCGCCAAACCACAGGAAAAAAAAGTCGTCGACGTCACCGCAATGGGCAAGGAATTCAAATATAGTTACTACCTCCATTTTTTTTGTACACAAGGCCAGTATATCAAAATTACAATTTGCAAAGGGCCACTAACACTAATCGAGGCAAAATTGATGGGGTTAGTAACCAAGGACATTAATATCCCCTACATGCATGCGGAAGTGAGAAGGCTCGTTTGCATGGCGCTGCATTAATCAAGTGATGAGGAGTGAGATGGTTAGCTCTTTGGTCTTTCGAGAAAAAAATACGCATTAATTGACACGTGAAACGAGGATTTGTATCGAAGGAAAACCCCACCTTTCTTTTTTAACACTAGTACTTTAGTACGCATTACTACCTCCCGGTTTATAGGTCCCTTTATAGTTTGTGCCAAATTTTGACTAAAGATTTAACTAACAAAATGTTAATGCATGTCAAGAAAATTATCTCATTGGATTCGTATTTGAACATAGTTTTGAAAAATATAATGTTTGGTGACATGCGTGAACATTTTCTTAGTTTAATCTATGGTCAAAATTTGGCACGAAATACAATGGGGACCAATAAACCCGGACAAAGGTAGTACATACTTATCCTGTTTGGGTCTAGGCCTTGCATTGCCAAACTTCGCCACACATTTTTGCCAAGCTTGCCTAAAGTTTTCAAAATGAGAAGGAGGTACACTTAAGACGGTGTCATGGGTCGCACCGCACCTCACACGGTCGCTTCCTCAGACGCCATGGTCGCACCGCACCTCACACTTCGCTCCTCGCACGCCATAAACCCAACCAAGGAACGCACCCTCACCGACACATGTTGTCACATGTGAACAAACCAAACTCAGCCATCCTATCGCTGACACATAATTTTCGTTCATAGAGTATGTTTATCCAACCGGAGTATCCGTACGGTCCATGCGGTGGTTTGTTGGGGAAGAAGAAGAGGTGAGGAAGAAGGAAAGAAGGGTTAGGAGACGTAGGATATTCATCCAACCGCCTGAAATGGTAGACTCAGGCGACTTGCATAACAAATAGTATGTTTTTACACAGCAAAAGATCCATAATAATAAAAACAACAACATAAAGAAAAACTATCACTGCTCGCAGAAAGAGACGACCTCGTTGTTTTTGGCTGCCGGCACGAACCAGCCGTCGTTGCCGACGTGTGTCTCCGCACCGTGGTTGTCCTCAGCCTCCAGCTACTCGTTCAAGCGGAGCATGCGGGCGCTCTGCACGGACGAGAGCACAGCCCGGTTCAAGTCGAGGACGTCCGGTTCTGCCTGCAGGAGGGCCTCGATGGCAGCGGCATCCATGCACTCCGCGTCGAGTCGAGCCTCCACCGCCCGGTTGAAGTCCAGGACTTTCGGTTCCGCCTGCAGGAGGGCGTCGATGAGAGCGGCATCCGCGCGCTCCGCATCGAGTCGAGCCTCTGCCGCCCGGCTCAAGTCCAGGACTTCCGGTTCCGCCTGCAAGAGGGCGTCAATGAGAGCAGCATCCGCGCCCTCTGTGTCGAGTCGAGCCTCTGCCGCCCGGTTCATGTCCAGGACGTCCGGTTCCGCCTGCAGGAGGGCCCCGATGGCAGCGGCATCCGCGCGCTCCGCCTCAAGTTGAGCCTCCGCCGCCCGGTTCACATCCACGCCATCCGGTTCCGCCTGCAGGAGAGCCTCGATGGCAGCGGCATGCACGCGCTCCACGTCGAGTTGAGCCTCTGCCTCCCGGTCCTCCTTTAGTATCGCCATGTTGAACCGCTGGTCCGCCTGCACCATGGGGGACTCGGACTCCGGCACGATGTCGACGTCCATCGTCTCATACCCATCAGGGACCTTCTGCGCCGCGACCTCCGCAGTGAACATTGGATCGGCTTCCTCCTCCTCGTAGCTTGGCTCCAGAGAACTCGGGGATTGGCCCACCACAAAGCGAGCTTGGGAACGGAGGTTTGTGCCACCGACCGCCGCGATTTCTGCAAGGCGCTCGGCCGAGATCTTGTAGTAAGTGATCTTTCGTGCACCATGGCTTTCAAATAACTAGGGACGCTTGATGCGGCTAGGGATCGAAAGGTGGGGAATGGGCTGAAGATTTGGTGTGGTTTTAGGGCGTGGCTGGCGAGGCCGGCAAAAGGTTCCGTGTGAATAGTGGTTCCGATGACGACCGGTCAATCGGTTTTGATCAGACATCGCTCTTGTCACGTTAGATTGCAGCCCAAAGACGCTGGACCCTCCACGTTTCTCACCGAATGGAACGCACTTCGTCTTGTATTTTCGCTCTCTTGTGGGACCGCAGTTGAGAACAAACCCACGTCCCTCCCCCCCCGCCGCGTCATTTATTATACCACTACTCCCTCCGTTTTATGCGGAGTAAATAAAAACAGAGGGAGTATACTACGGATGAGGATCCCCTGACATGGCCGAACCCATTGAGTAACTGACATGCGGGGCCTAGCAAGCATGGGGTCCACCAGTAAGTGACCGAAAGGGAGGGTAAGGCAGGGATACCTACGTCAGAGGATCCACTTCCACTATACTACTTTGACCAAATGTTAGAGTAATAATATATGACATGCAACTTACACAAATGTTAGAGTAATAATATATGACATGCAACTTACACAAATGTTAGAGTAATAATATATGACATGCAACTTACACAAAGCATACAGGGTCTAATGCGTTTTTCGAGGCTAACTTTGACCAAATGTTAGAGTAATAATATATGACATGCAACTTACACAAAGCATATGGTCAATTTCGTATGTGAAAGGAGTTTCCAATGATATAATTTTCACATTATACATCTCATGTACTCCCTCCGTCTAGGTGTGTAAGTCATCTTACGAAAACAAAATAATCCCAAAACACGTAGGCACGGTGCATTAACTTCTACCTCGTTTCTTATTCCTTGACATATGAACCAATAAGAGATGAGGGTGTGCATGCTTTTAATGACCTGAGACTATCAAAGATGACATGCACCGGTTAGTTCATTGCATGCAATACTATTAATTAGCAAATAAACACTAATGTCTCTCGTTTTCCCCTCCTCCTTGGTCACGGTGCACAGCCTAAGATGACTTACTCACCTATGTGAAAGGAGTACTATTAAACTTGTCAATAGTCAAATTGGAAACCATCTCGAGTACAAATCTAGGAGTACGTACGAATCTAACAATATTGATTGGGCGTTGTTGAATGTTGATACCTTTTTTATCATAGTAGAGATACTTTGACTAGACATAAAACTTATATGTAAGGTAGAAAGGATAGGAGGGAGTATATTGTACGTTCAAAAACGAAACGAACATTTAATACCCTTTATATATGATTTGCGGATGCTATGATCACTGGTTCAAAATTTTGAATCCGCCTTAGGTATCACGTGTCCCCACTCGTTCCCTCTCGATTTCATCTCAGGGTCCGGAGATCTATTGAAAGAGGACTAGGGTGGGTACATGCGAATGATACTCGGCTGAATGTTCAAATGAGGCATGCGGAGGATGGACTCATCGAGGGCTACATGATCGATGGAGAAGAGGGTTGGAGAGGAATGAGAAATAAGCAAACGCCATATGATTACACTTGAACGGCTCAAATAAACAATAAGTTGTCTCGCTTGGCCTACATAGTGAAAGGCCTAATGCGCAACGCAGAGCACTGACGCTCGAATATGGCCGGGAAAACAGGGAAACCGACATGTGGGGCACACCCGTCGGGACGATGTAGCGCAGACTAGTCCAATGGAGGAGCTGGCCCACGACCTCCTCACCACCGACAACCGTTCATGTGGGTCTTTGGGGCCAACAACGGGCACAGCTCCAGCACCGCCTGGACACGGCGATCATGTGAGCTTACACGCCATATCGCCGATAGACATGGTCGGTTTCAGTGTGTCGAGGGTGGCGTTTGTGCTGTGGCGCGACCAACGGTATGTTTGGTTTGTGCCCAAGGTTGCCCCATCAAAGCATTGGGTAGCCAAAATTTTGGTTGAGGTATTGGTTGCCCATGATTTGGCCGACATTGGCAAAAAAAATGAACTAGAGTTGGCTAGAGTTCATTGGCATGCCAAAGAAATGGCAACCATCCAAACAAAGACCAATCTTTGGGTCATGACCAAAATTTTGGTAAGGTGCACTTTGACCACAATCCAAACACATCCCAACACCCGGCTCGTCAGGATGTACGGACGCCGCGACGCGTCGTCCGCTGGAGTGGTGTAGCGCGCAACTGCATCCTCTCGACCTGAGACCATGCCGGTCGTCTTGCTTTTTCAATGACATGCGGGGATCGCATTTGAGCAAAGGGCATCTCCAACGTTGCCACGACCGCAGCTGACTACCCTGGCACACCAAAGCCCTCGTCCCTCGCGTCGTCACGCGGTGCGTTCCCAGCCGGCGCCAGCTGCCCGCATTCATGCCGTCCGTTCGTATGTCGTCGTTAAGAGGCTCGGTGCCCGAGGAACCAACTCCGGCGACTTAATGACGCACCCGGACGCTTGGCCTCACCGGAATGCGCTACTTAAAGCGGCAACGCCCAGCTAACCTCCACACCATAGCGCATCGTCCTCCTACCTGACACCACATCCGCCATGACCGCAAGTGCGAACGCTCTACGGGAGAGCTTGTCTTCGGGGATGAAGCTTGAGGTCGCCGCCCTCACTCAAGTCGCCTCTCGTGATGCAATAGCAGCGTAGCCGGACGCGGACGCGACCGCACAAGCGGTGGCCACGCTGGCGGCCGACGACAGGAGCACCGTCAGCCATGCATCCTACTTGCCGCCGTCCAACGTCCGGCACCGCCGAGGTCGGAGACTCCTCCGAGGATGAGTAGGGCATGGGAGGCGGCAGGGCATGGTGTGACAACTGGCCGGTCCGTATCCCGTGTTCTACTCTTCCTCGCCGAAGACCGCACCTTCACTTCACGGGTCTTGAACCCCGCCCCCGTACATAGAGATCGGAGATGGAGGACGTCGATCACCGCCGTAGAATAGGTTTAGGGTCGGGTTTCTTTTATTTCTATGTCTTATAAAAGTTCGAAATGTAATGAAAATCTGCCGTGTTTGCATTAATCTCGGCCGGTGTATATGAACTTTCACAATAATATACATATTGTAGGAGTACTAGTGCACGGAAGATCAAGATCTTGTGGGAGAAAAGGATGAACGAGGGAAAGCCTTATCTGCAAATGTGGAGAGGAGTGCGGGTAAATTGTCATAGTTTCCTTCCTATCCATTAGATATAGATCGGACGGCCTATATTGCAGGATGACAGCACACCATCATCACCAACTCGCTTTTTATTCAACCGAGACAAATCTAAAAACCCAACTAAACCAACCTCCCAAAGATATCGCTGAAAAAGACCCGCAGCGCCGTTTAGGCCCGTTCGGTGTGCAGGAATTTTCGTAGGTCTGGTTTCCTTCGGAAAAATAACATGTAATGCGTTCGGTTCAAAGGAACGTCCTTGCTCATTATATAGGAAAGTTCACCTAGCCTGTACCTTTTACGGGAACTAAAAAATCTACTCCAACCCAATGTTTGGGCAGAAGCCCGATGCAAGGTGTGAGTTGGTCGTACTAAAAAAATCATTGCCAGTGAGTTGTCAAGCTAGCGGCCAAGCAAGCTGCATGTACAGGTAAAAAAAACTATTTTCATACAATGGGAGGTAGATGCATGCACTGGCTTCTATCTCCCGGTTCCTTTGGTTTTACTAGTTCACGCCGAATGCAACAAAATTTTGCATCCCTCTGTTTCACGCTCCAAGGTTTCTCCTAGTCAGGCAAAGTACATTCCTGTAAAATTTTCAATCCCTTTGTTTTCTACTCCTCCACTCCGAATGGACCCTTAGTTAGGATTACCGGATTACTACTAGTAGTATTGATGGATCACGCGAAGCAACATTTCTTTTGAGGGGGCGAAGCCGGTACACTCACAACACTCCTGTCGCGGTCGCATTGCACCCCACACACGTTCGGTCCTGCACACGGCTCACGCAAATGGAACGCGCTTCAGCTTGCCTCTTCACTGACATGTGGGACTGCACTTGGAGAAACCGACCATGCGCCAAACTCCCCCCACCCACCGCGCGAAAATCCCCCCCCCCCACACACACAAAAATTCCCCCCAAATTCAATTCAACCGCCCTTCGGCCAAATATTCCCCAAACCCCCATCCCCCTCATCCCTCCACTCCATTCGCTCCGCCAAAGCCGCCCTCCCCACCACAAGAATACGCCGGGCGCCATGTTCGTCGAGGGGACGCACGGCGATCCTCTCGCTCTCACAGTACGCTCTCGTAGACTGCCGTCCTCTAGCCGCGCCGCCACCTCTAGCTACATTCTTGTGGAGGCGCACGGCGGTCAGCGTGTCAGGACCCCGACTCAATGCCACATCAATCTAGCATGTAATACCTCATATCACTTTGCGGCCTCACGCACGGTATTCCCACGGGTGTCGCCTTACCTTTGCGGGACCGCTTACGCCTTTTGGCACACGATATGATAGTGTCGCTAGCATCCATATGATAAGGAGCCCGGCCGACATGGCTAGTCGTGAACGCAAAGTGGCACAAACTTACATCGACAGCATCCATGACCCAAAGATCGAACGTGTCGGTCATCACGATCAATCTAGGCAGTAGCATCGGGCTAGCAGGACTCCAAAGAACCGGCTATAGCGGCTAACAGACTCGGTATTCGTCAAGTGACATTTTCCCGAGGGGATGCACACAGAACGAAGAAGGACACATGCGGCCAGCCTAAGTGTTCCGGAGCAGTAGCAAGCTACCATGGCTCGATGGAAGCACTAGGAGACATTTCCCGGTAAGAGAGGCTACTAAGGATAAACAACTAGATAGTCAGATCCCACACATACCAAGCATTTCAATAACATACACACAATATGCTCGATATGTGCAAATACAACATGGCATCACAACATGACTCTACAACTCAAGTATTTTATTCAATAGGCTCCAAGGAGCGAGATATTACAAACATCGGTCCCACAACCCAACATTCAGAGCATACAAGTCAAAGCACAAGCGGAAGCTTAACATGTATGAGTACAGGCATCTACAAATGAAAAAGGCTGAGAAGCCTGACTATCTACCAGATCCTGCCGAGGGCACAAGACCGTAGCTGAGGTAACAAGCTAAACGTCGAAGTCCACGTGGAACTACTAGTGAGACAGGAGTCTCTACAAAAACGTAAAATAGGCAAACGTGAGTACAAATGTACCCAGCAAGACTTACATCAGAACTAACTACATATGCATCATTATCAACAAAGGGGATGGTGGGGCTTAACTGCAGCAAGCCAGCTTTGACTCGGTGGCTATCCTAAACTACGACTGCAAGTAACTATTTTGGGGTGGCGCACACGAGTCCACATGTTCACCATATCAATACACCACTATGGATCCGCTCCCGTCTCCCTACGAGAACGCCATCCATAGCACTCACGCTTATCTTGTGCATTTTAGAGTATCCACTTTCACTTGTCTATGAACTATTATAGGCAACCCAGAAGTCCTTTACCGCGGATACGGCTATTCCAATAGATAACCCTGCAGGGGTGTACTTCTTCACACACGCTCTCAACACTTACCGCCATTTACACGACATGTACTCAGCAACCTTCAAGCGGAAGCCCAACGAGGGTGTCGGCCACGGCCTACCTAAACACTCAAGTCTCTATCCAGGTTTATCGCCTATTCAGGTTCCATCCGCAGGGAGTCCGGCCGAGGTTTCCACATACGGCCCCGAACGATGTGTACAGGGTTCCGCGACACCAAACGGGCGCCCGGCATACCCGGCCACGTGCCTACCGCATCACAGCCTACCCTTCCGGTCAGCGCTGCCCACGTCCTTCCAGCATACTCCAAACACAAGAAACAACTTGCAACTCCTGGACAGAGGACAAGGGTGATTAAGAAGCCGAGAGGGTCCATTGGTTTCGGGCCTAATGCATGGTAGTAACTGTTTCACAGATCACAAACACAGAACTCAGTTCCTGAGGACGGCTTCAATGAGACAACCCACCATGTACTCCTACATGGCCTCTCACCGCTATCTTTACCAAATCATGTTCACACACTTAGCTCACACACAGTAGGACATGTTCACACACCTCTGATTCATCCCCGGTGAATCAGACCTGACTCAACTCTAAGCAGTAGCAAGCATGACAAACAAGCATGAATGAGTAGGCACAACAGGGCTCAAACAACTCCTACTCATGTTAGTGGGTTTCATCTATTTACTGTGGCAATGACAGGTCATGCAAAGGATAAAGGGGTTCAGCTACCGCATCAAGTAACAGATGAATCGTTGTTGTCCTAATGCAGTAAAAGAGAGCTGGAGCGAGAGAGTAGGATTGTAACAGAATGAACAAGGGGGTTTTGCTTGCCTTACGGAGTGGTAGTGGAATACTGCCCTTTAGTTGGATACTCGTGAATATCCTCGGAGGCAGAACCTTCCATGAAGAACACATCGAAACACAATCACCACATGGCAATATGCAACAATATGATGCATGCAATGACATGGCAAAAATGAGTGTGTTTGGGCTAGTGCAACTTAGAACAGATTGGTTTGAGTTCATTTGAATCAAGGATTCAAATGTAAACCCAAAATAAGAGTTCATATTAGTGCATTAACTTGTTTCACCTAAACAGCAAGGTTAGGTTGCTCTAACATGCATGAAAATGGTGCAGATGGATAGATTGGATTTTTCTGATCATTTTTCATATATAAAACTTTGCATTTGGAGTTACAGATCAATTTCTATGAATTTTTGAAGTTTGTACTATTTTCTGGAATTTCCTGTATATGAATAATTCCAGTAATTGAATTAATGCGTCAGCATTGCGTCAGGGTGACGTCATCAGTCAACGGAGCTAGTCTAGGTCAAACTGACCAGTGGGTCCCGCGTGTCAGTAGTTAGTTAAACTAACTAAGTTTAGTTAGCGTTAAGCTAATACTAACCTAGTTTAGTTAGTGTCCTGGGGCCCACACGTTAGTGAGTCGGGGGGGAAGACAAATCCTAGTCAAGCGGGGTCAAACCCGCCGGACCCGGTCAACGGCTCGTCGCTGACGATGACAGAGACGGCGGAGGGCTTCGCAAACGTTGTTCCGGCGACCAAAAGAGCGGCGGAGGAGCTCTATGCGTAGCTGGAGATCTCGCGCATCTAACGGTGTAAGAAGCAGCAGCTGGGATGGTCCAAAATGACGGCGACGTCCAGCTTTGCGGCGGCTGGAGTTTGGCCAATGGCGGGTTAGGCGATGCAGGGAACGGCAGGAGCCGCGGTGGTCACGGTCGACTCGAGGAACGTCTTGAAACAAGATGGCGTGCTTTCGATTCGCGAGCTTGTGGGTATGTACACGGCTCGCCATGGCCGGGCGGTGAGATGCTTGGTCACGGTTGGGGATCGGGCTAGAGGACTAACGATCGACGGGGAGAGGGGCGAGGGGCGTAGGAGCTCACAGCGGTTCCACAGGGTTGGTCAGTGGGCTCGGGGAGAGGCCGGAGCAAGCGGGGCGGCGATGGAGATCTCCGGCGTCGGGAGGTTGAAGACGACGGCGTGGGCGCTGGGCGTCCGCGTTACCAGCTCGGCGAGGAGGAAGAGGGTACTAGGCGGAGCTCTTGGGCCTCTCAGGGCGTCGCCGGGATGGCGGTGTCCGCGGTGGTGGCGAGCGGCAGCGACGGAGGCGTTCGGGCGGAAAGAACAGAGGAGGGGGAGAGCGTTCGGGGGAGGGAGAGGGAGAGCCTGAAGGCTCTGGGGGTCGCGTGGCGTCGTCCATACGCATTGAGGAGGAGCCAGGCAGGCAGGGAGGGAGGAGGTGGAGGCCTCGGGCGCGCTAGCGTCGACACGCCCGCCATCGCAGAGGTAGAAGACGACTGCTTACTGGTGGGCCGGGCCTCACATCTGATCTTTGGGCCAGTGGGCTGCTGTGAGCGAGGTAAGTTCTCTCTCTCTCTTTGGTTTCTCTATTTATTTTATTTTGTTTCTGTTTTCTATTTCCTTTATTCTGTTTTGAATTAGTAAAAATACTAATCCATTTTTTAAAATCCTGAAAATAATTGTGGGCAGAGTTTGGATTATTTCCAACAACCCAAAACTAGTTTCAGAATTATTAGAGCATTTAAAAATATTTATAGGATTTAAATGCTCCAATTCAAATACGATATGAGTTAATTCAAAGATCCAGAATGTCCTAGAAATATATTCATCATTTTTGGCAGAGGTTTTCACCTTTGTCAAAAATCATGAACATTTTCAAGGGGCATCTTGGGTTCTTCTAAAAAGATTTTGGATTGAACCTAGTTGAGTTCCATTTGGTGCTAGGGTTTGAACATCCCCATTTCAAGTTTAACTAAAATTTAAGCATGATGCAAAAACTCTAATGCATGCACTGACTACGGTTGTGACAACTCACCCCCACTAAACAAGAATCTCGTACCGAGATTCAAACATAGGGTAAGATGGAGGGGACGCAAACTAACACAATCTTCACGATCCAGATGTCCTTCTCGAGGGTGTTGATTCATTGCGTCACATTGATCGCGACGTTTTGCTTTGAGAACTACATCCAACATAACAACGAGAAGAAAAGGAGAATTCTAAAAGGATCAATCTTCTTGAGGTTCGAGCAACTTAGGATCATCTTAATGATCACAAGTTCAACTCACGGAATGGGACATAGAAACATCTCTGGAGCTAAGAGGCAAAACATGCATCAGGAGGGACGGAAGAAACAATTTGACGAGGGTTTCAGAATAGCGAGGAAGAATTGCCATGATTCCATAACGGGGCACCTTAGGGAAGGTGACTCGTAGAATTATTCCCTCAAGTGGCAAAAGGAATTACTTTTGATCCATAGATCATTGGAACTCTTCTCACCAGCCTGAGGCAATTCCCAATTGATCGTTTGAAGGAATTTGAAAGAATGGCATACTTAGCCTGGAAAGGAAACTAGAGTTATAATACAACTCAGCAGATGGGAAGCACATTCCAAATGATGCCGAGGATATAACCCAGTGACTTAGCGTGCTCTCAAGAACTTGAGCATTTGCATATTCATCAAGGCTTTACCAATATCCGTGTCAAGGATCCCGGCAACACAACATACTACAATGATGAATGGTGATGGATGATGCAGATGCAAAGGAAGATAACACCTTCTCAGATCTCACCTTAGCGGAGCCAATGGGCAAAATCTGGATGATCGACCGAGAGACATTTAGCACTCCGCTTCTAATGTTCTCCTTGATGTGCTAGCGCAACCCATTTATTAAAATGGTCTGCTATCTAGAACATCAAGTAAAGGTCGGACTTCGAAAGCTCAAGAATCCATAAGTAACAACTACTGGAATAAATTCTACGGGATCCTTATGGGGAGGTGGCCAACTTCCTCAATCAAGACACTACAATAGTAGGTCTTCCGGCTGGGTATGTTGGCCACGACATTCACTTTACCGATTATGGAGAGACCAGTATTATAGTTCTTGGGACACGTTCCAATCATCATATCTGCCTGAGATTCAGATCTGGTTGGTGTTAGAATATTCCAGACTCATCAAGTCTAGAAAGAAAATTAAAGTTTGCAACACAAATCGACGAGATGACGTTGCGAGATTCTCAGGAGATGAACTACGATAGCATGCTCCAAAACATGAGCTGGTTCTGCTACAAACATGTGAACACGTTGTCCGAGACAAGCATGACCACATAGTAGTATTATAATAAAATACTACCGAGTTCAGGTGGGGAACCATCAACGAGGATATCGAAGTCCCTACATAAGTCCGGATTAGCTCTTATGAAGGAACTCCTTATCGGAGTAATGGGCCACGGGTAGGCCAACCCGGGACCCAGGATCTTTTAAGACGACAGGGCGGGTCGCGCCCCTCTGACCGCATCCCAGCTAGCGACCTTCGGGGAGGCCGAGTCCTAGCTGGCGACCTTCGGAGAGCCCAGCTGGCGACCTTCGGAGGAGCCGAGTCCCAGACGGCGACTCTGGGGCAGGCCGGCTCTGGGCTTGCGACCTTCGAGGGGCCGACTGTGGGAGTCGGCCCGCGACCTTTCTCAAAGACCGATGCGGGGTACGGCCCCGACGTGGCCGTCCCCTCCGCCCCACGCGGGGTGGGCATGGCTATAGTAAGTCAGATCATTTGAAGATCTCCGTGAGGCGCGCTTTGTTGCCATGCCTCCTCGACCTCAGCCACAAAGGCCCGAGGCATCAGGCCCACGACGGCCACCAGACGGCCTGAAGATCGCCGGGCCCCCTGCTGGGAGAGAAGAAGACGGCAGAGCGCCGGAGTCAGCCGGTGGAGTCGGCCTCCCCGGAGTCGGCCGCCTCCTCGCCAGGGCCCCGCAAGCCATAAACCAGATTGGACGGGGAATGGCGACAGTGATCGCCTGACAGACGGCGACACTGTTCCCACGACCCCATGACCGAGCTTGCGCCACCAGAGCGTCGCCATGATGCGGCTTCATCTGCTGGGCCCGCTTAGTCGGCGGGCCCTGTGGCGGCTTCAGAAGAAGCGGCGGCATGAGAGACAGACAGCTGGGGGCCGCACCCAGTCAGTTTACTATTGTACCCCTGAGGGGTAGGCCTATATAAACCCCCCGGGGCACCCATGCAAAGGGTTCGGCCTTGGATAGGTTTTAGACACATAGCAAGCAGGGGAGAGAGCCAGCATTGCTCCCTCCTACCACCCGAAACAGCTCAAGGAGCACCTTTGTATTATCATCCCATAGTGATCATGCGGAGACCCCGCAGAGCAGCAGTAGGGGTGTTATCTCCCCGGAGAGCCCCAAGCTGGGTAAGATTCACCGCGTGCATGTCTCAAGCCTCATCCGTTTCGTGCACCGCGACGTTCTACTCGCCCCCACCATGATAAGCCACCCGTTGGCATATGTCGCATCCAACCCCCGACACTCCTTCTCCTTGAACAAATCAATCAGTGGCTTGGTGTGCTAGGGACACATAGAATGAAGGTTGCAAATCTCCAAACCACAGAATACTTCACACGTATGCATGACTGATTTGGGATGATTCCAAAGGAAGCAACATTGACTTTCTCGAATTCACGGCGGTAACTTGCATCAAATGCATGTGAATCTAAGGGAGTCACTTCTTTCATCCAACACATGCTTCATGAACGGGACATGAAGATAATGCTTATAGAAGTTTCCAATACTAGCTGGATGTTCAACACAAATCATGGAGAAGATAACAATGTTGTTGATGGGCTCAACAACATTTCATCCAGGTTTCCACATAAGTGAAATTCCAGAATTATGTGAACAAGGTGATAGTATTGGTCAGACCCGAAAGATGTAATGGTGTATGCTCGAGGAACAACCACGAGTAAGACAACATCACGAATGTCGCTGGTTCTGATTTGATTTGGCGATAACCCATACCAAAATCAAAGATTGGATAAGATGATAGATCCATTAACTGACCATGAGGGTCAATCGATGAAGATACCATCTTGCTTCAACACACGCACAAAAAGATATCCCTTAAAATGAACTAAGCCAGGCATGCTTTTATCTTCCAACTCCCCAAGTTGTTGTTTGGCTTAAGCAACTAGCTCAGGGGTATCTAACACGGATTCTTGGAGAAGGAGTGGTTTATTGGAAACCAACTTGATCACGAACTCAACATAGCGGTTAGGTGACAACCTGGCAATACTTCCGAGAAGATATTCGGAACATCACGAACCACCGATATGTTATTAAGCTCGAGAACAATCTTGCTTTTAAGGGCAAGATGATATGATCAAAAGAGTGAGGGTTTGACACTATCCTAACTCATTGATCGAAAAGTGCATCGGGAATAAGGAGTAGGTAGCACAATCTATCTTAGGATGATGATTCAAGAACCAACATGCTAAGAATGAAATTATTGTCCTTTAACTATCAAGCAACGGAGTTGCTAGGAGTATAGATTTCACACATCAAGATTAACTTGTCGGCGTTCCGGTTACCATAACACGGGGACCGAGGAATGAATAATGATGGCGAGAAGTATCACTGCATCAAGAGTTCATAGAATGGTGTGCAATTCCCATGACATTCCTGACATAAAGTGGGTAATACTCCAGGTTAGAACAGACCAAAGGCTTGATTGCATTTTGATATGCGGAATACAACTGCTTCGACCCAATCCTGGATATGGATGAGGTACTAGAGTTTGTTTCTCCTAGTCATTCCGGATAGAATGGTTTGATGGACCACAAGGGTGATAGGCATGGATGAACGAATGCACGCATACCCTTGCCTATAAAATGATAGACGGGGGTCAGAATACATCTAGAGATAACAACTCAAGGAACATATAACTTTCTGAGTTGTGGATGCATAGGTTAGTATGTTGAATCAAGTTCAACAGGTTTCTTCCAGATAACCCATGTAGAAAAGTAGAACAGGCAGAGTCGCAATATAGAATGGAGAACCCATCAAGAGCACTCCTCTTGTGATCTTTGATCCAACAAACATCTGCCATAAGTGGTTCATAGTATTTGGAAGAAGGAAATACCACGGACCTCGAGGAGTAATGCAAAGGTTACTAATTTCCTAAAGAAACTAGCAAACACTATCAACATGAGGTAAGCGGGGTGAATCTCGGGTTCAAAACCCAGAAGTAGAGTACCTACTAACTAAATGGCATCACGGGATGCTTTCGAGAATAATGGCCAGAATCATCACACTGGGAACGCAAAACATGGTTCGATTACTAGGTGGCACTCTAAGACACCTAGGGTCATAATACTAACTCCAACATATATGCCAAGGCAACAGAGTACCTCAACTCACTGATTGATGTGGTTAATCTGGCCCAAAGGGACATCGGAACGGGAGGAAGGGATTTTGCAAATGCTTCAGACTATTTAGAAACCTGGGATCACTCGGACAACATAACGGCTGTAAATGCTCAAAAATATTGGAGACATGCTACAAAAATGGTGGCATAGCCACTCATAAGCACAATATCAAGGTTTCGAGATCAACAGTTAACATACGGAGGTAGAAACTGAACTGAGGCTTAAGTCCAACAATTTATAAGTCTACGGATTAGTAACACGTGATCCTGATAGAAAGAAGAGAAATCCTAGTTCCTTAACCCCGTAGGAAAGATAAGATGACTCGGATCAAAGGCCTGAGGTATAAGGAGTAAAAAGAGCCTTACATTCCAACCCGCAATCAATTCCCCTACATATAACTAAAGAATTTCTAGACTCAACTTCGACCAGTTTGGCTTGGTAATCCTATAGGCAGTCAGGCTCTGATACCAAAGCTGTCAGGACCCCGACTCAATGCCACATCGATCTAGCATGTAACACCTCATATCACTTTGCGGCCTCACGCACGGTATTCCCACGGGTGTCGCCTTACCTTTGCCCGTGACCGTTTGCGACTTTTGGCACACGTATATGATAGTGTCGCTAGCATCCATATGATAAGGAGCCCGGGCTGACATGGCTAGTCGTAAACCCAAAGTGGCACAAACTTACAGGACAGCATCCATGACCCGAAGATCGAACGTGTCGGTCATCATCGAAGTGAATCCAGTCAGTAGCACTGGCTAGCAGACTCCGTGAACCGGGGCAGAAGGGCTAACAGACTCGGTATTCGTCAGGTGACATTTCCCCAAGGGGATGCAGACACAGAACGAAGAAGGACACATGCCAGCCAGCCTAAGTGTTCGGAGCAAGAGCAAGCTACCATGGCTCGATGGAAGCACTAGGAGACATTTCCGGTAGAGAGGCTACTAAGGATAAACAACTAGATAGTCGATCCCACACATACCAAGCATTTCAATAACATACACACAATATGCTCGATATGTGCAAATACAACATGGCATCACAACATGACTCTACAACTCAAGTATTTTATTCAATAGGCTCCAATGAGCGAGAAATTACAAACATGGGTCCCACAACCCAACATTCAAAGCATACAAGTCAAAGCACAAGCGGAAGCTTAACATGTCTGAGTACAGGCATCTACAAATGAAAAAGGCTGAGAAGCCTGACTATCTACCAGATCCTGCCGAGGGCAAAAGACCGTAGCTGAGGTAACAAGCTAAACGTCGAAGTCCACGCGGAACTACTAGTGAGACGGAAGTCTCTGCAAAAACATAAAATAGGCAAACGTGAGTATAAATGTACCCAGCAAGACTTACATCAGAACTAACTACATATGCATCATTATCAACAAAGGGGATGGTGGGCTTTAACTTCAGCAAGCCAGCTTTGACTCGGTGGCTATCCTAAACTACGATTTGCAAGTAACTCTTTTGGGGTGGCGCACGAGTCCACATGTTCACCATATCAATACACCACTATGGATCCGCCTCCGCCTCCCTCACGAGAACACCATCCATAGCACTCACGCTTATCTTGCGCATTTTAGAGTATCCACTTTCACTTGTCTATGAACTGTTATAGGCAACCCAAGTCCTTTAGCACGGACACGGCTATTCGAATAGATGATGTTAACCTGCAGGGTGTACTTCTTCACACACGCTCACCACTTACCGCCGTTTACACGACATGTACTCGGCAACCTTCAAGCGGAAGCCCAACGAGGGTGTCGGCCACGGCCTACCTAAACACTCAAGTCTCTATCCAGGTTTATCGCCTATTTAGGTTCCATCCGCAGGGAGTCCGGCCGAGGTTTCCACATATGGCCCCGAATGATGTGTACAGGTTCCATGACACCAAACAGGCGCCCGGATACCCGCCACATGCCTACCAATCACAACCCACCCTCCGGTCACGCTGCCCACGGCCTCCAAATACTACAAACACGAAACTACTTGCAACTCCTGGACAGAGGACAAGGGTGATTAAGAAGCCGAGAGGGTCCATTGGTTTCGGGCCCAATGCATGGTAGTAACTGTTTCATGGATCACAAACACAGAACTCAGTTCCAGAGGACGGCTTCAATGAGACAACCCACCATGTACTCATACATGGCCTCTCACCGCTACCTTTACCAAATCGTGTTCACACACTTAGGTCACACACGGTAGGACATGTTCACACACCTCTGATTGATCCCCGATGAATCAGACCTGACTCAACTCTACGTAGTAGCAGGCATGACAAACAAGCATGAATGAGTAGGCACAACCGGGCTCAAACAACTCCTACTCATGCTAGTGGGTTTTATCTATTTATTGTGGCAATGACAGGTCATGCAAAAGATAAAGGGGTTCAGCTACTGCAGCAACTAACAGATGAATCGTTGTTGTCCTAATGCAGTAAAAGAGAGCAGGAGCGAGAGAGTAGGATTGTAACAGAATGAACAAGGGGGTTTTGCTTGCCTGACGGAGTGGTAGTGGAATACTGCCCTTCAGTTGGATACTCGTGAATATCCTCGGAGGCAGAACCTACCACGAAGAACACATCGAAACACAATCACCACATGGCAATATGCAACAATATGATGCATGCAATGACATGTCAAAAATGAGTGTGTTTGGGCTAGTGCAACTTAGAACAGATTGGTTTGAGTTCATTTGAATAAAGGATTCAAATGCAAACCCAAAATAAGAGGTCATATTAGTGCATTAACTTGTTTCACCTAAACAGCAAGGTTATGTTGCTCTAACATGCATGAAAATGGTTCATATGGATAGATTGGATTTTTCTGATCATTTTTCATATATAAAACTTTGCATTTGGAGTTACAGATCAATTTCTATGAATTTTTGAAGTTTGTACTATTTTCTAGAATTTCCTGTATAAGAATAATTCCAGTAATTGAATTAATGCGTCAGGGTGACGTCATCAGTCAACGAAGCTGCTCCAGGTCAAACTGACCAGTGGGTCCCGCGTATCAGTAGTTAGTTACACTAACTAAGTTTAGTTAGCGTTAAACTAATACTAACCTAGTTTAGTTAGTGGCCTGGGGCCCACACGTCAGTGAGTCGGGGCGGAAGTCAAACCCCGGTCAAGCGGGGTCAAACCCACCGGACCCGGTCAACGGCTCGTCATCGACGACGACAGAGACGGCGGAGGGCTTCGGAAACGTTGTTCCGGCGACCAAAAGAGCGGCGGAGGAGCTCTATGCGTAGCTGGAGATCTCGCGCATCTAACGGTGTAAGAAGCAGCAGCTGGGGTGGTCCGAAATGATGGCGACGTCGAGATTTGCAGTGGCCAGAGTCCGGCCAATGGCGGGTTAGGCGATGCAGGGAACGGCAGGAGCCGCGGGTGGTCACGGTCTATTCCTGGGAACGTGCTGAGCACGGTGGCGCGCTCGGTTGCGAGCTTGCGCAGCTGTGGCCACGGCTACGCGATGGCCGGCGTCGACGGGGAGAGGGGCGAGGGGCGTAGGAGGTCACAGCGGTTCCACAGGGTTGGTCAGTGGGCTCGGGGAGAGGCCAGAGCAAGCGGGGCGGTGATGGAGATCTCCGGCGTCAGGAGGTTGAAGACGGCGGCGTGGAGGCGCTCGTGGGCGTCCGGCGTTGCACAGCTCGACGAGGAGGAAGAGGGGTACTAGGCGGAGCTCTTGGGCCTCTCAGGGCGTCGCCAGGATGGTGGTGTCAGCGGTGGTGGCGAGCGGCGGCGACGGAGCCGTTCGGGCAGAAAGAACAGAGGAGGTGGAGAGCGTTCGGGGGAGGGAGAGGGAGAGCCCGAAGGCTGTGGGGGTCGCGCGGCATTGTCCAGACGCGTCGAGGAGGAGCCAGGCAGGCAAGGAGGGAGGAGGTGGAGGCCTCGAGCGCGCTGGCGTCGACACGCCTCTGCCTACTGGCAGAGGTTGAAGACGACCGCTTCGCCCTGGTGGCCTGGGCCTCAGCTACAGTGTTGGGCCAGCTAGGCTGCCAGGTGAGTGCCAGGTAAGTTCTCTCTCTCTCTGGTTTCTCTATTTTATTTTATTTTGTTTCTGTTTTCTATTTCTTTTATTCTGTTTTGAATTAGTAAAATACTAATCAATTTTTTAAAATCCTGAAAATAATTGTGGGCAGAGTTTGGATTATTTCGAACAACCCAGAACTAGTTTCAGAATTATTAGAGCATTTAAAATATTTATAGGATTTAAATGCTCCAATTCAAATATGATATGAGTTAATTCAAAGATCCAGAATGTCCTAGAAATATATTCTTCATTTTTGGCAGAGGTTTTCACCTTTGTCAAAAATCATGAACATTTTCAAGGGGCATCTTGGGTTCTTTGAAAAAGATTTTGGATTGAACCTAGTTGAGTTCCATTTGGTGCTAGGGTTTGAATGTCACATCCCTAGGTCTGGTATGCACTAGGCTAGCCCTTCATGTGTGCATCATGTTTAAACTTTGAAAGAAACTGAAATGGGGATTGCTCAAACCCTAGCACCAGATCAAATCAACTAGGTTCAAATAAAAATATTCTCAATGAACCCAAAATGATCTTCAGAAAAGTTCATTATTTTGGATTGGTCTAGGACCTCTCCCAAAAATGGTGCACATTTTTCTAGGCCATTCTGGATTTTTTAATTAAATCATATAGTATTTGCATTTGGGCATTTAAATTCTATAAAATATTTTAAATGCTCAAATAATCCCAAACTGAAATGTTTATCAGAGGATATATTTCCAACGGTGGTCATGAGAAGTTGCATGATTTTTGGGATTGATTTAGTATTTTTAATAAAGCCACAAAGTTGCGTAAAAATAGAAAACAAGAAATAAAATAGGAAACAGAGAGAGAGAGTATACTACCCGGCCTTACACTGCTCACTGGCAGCCCAAGTGGCCGCCCAGCCCACCACCGCTTTCCCTCCCTGTCGCCTTCCTCTTGCCAAGAGGAGCAGCTGCGTGCTTTCGCTGCCGAGGAGGCCAGCTCCTCCTGCCTGGCTGCCTTCTCTCCCCCGGACGCCTCCTGCAGCGCCACGCCACCCCTCGACCCCTCTCACTCTTCCCCGAGGCCCCGCCCTCTGCTCCCTCTCTCTCGCTCAACCCGAGCGCAGCCGCCGCCGCTCGCACCACCACGCCACCGCTACCCCTCGCCTCTCATAGACCACGACCTCCGCCACGACGCTTGGAGCTACACGCCGATCCACGCGATCGCGGATGCCCTCAGAAGCGCCGCCATCGGGCTCGTCTTCCTCCTCCGACACCGGCTACCTCACCGTCAATTGCGGCAACCAACGCGTCCCCGCCCTCCGCTCGCACCATCCTCCTCGCCGTGAGTCTCTCCGCTTCGTCCCCGTTCCTCCTCGCGCAACCCCTAGCTTACCTTCCCGTCGCACCAAGAAGCTCCTTGCCGCCGGGCGATGTCGCCGACGCGCTGTGGCTCGCTCCGTCGCATTTGGGTGCGTAGTCGAACTCCTGGAGTTCCCAGGAGCCCGTAGAGCACTTCATCCGGCGTCCCCATGGCTCGCAGCCTCGCCTGCCTCATCCCCGTGCACCGGCCGCGCCGGATGAGCACGCCGCCGTTGAACCAGGCCACCCACGCCCAGCCGCGTGCTCCTCAGATGCGGTGAGCAAGGGTCCCGGTGCCATCCGCCGCGCTTTTAGCCACCGGAGGAGCAACCCCAGCGCCGCGCGCGTTGCCATCGCCGGCGTCAAGCCGCGGTGGCGTTGACCTTTTGACCGGGGTTTGACCACCTGTGTCGTCGACATGTGGGCCCCGCCGACTAGTTTAGTTTAGGACTAATTACCCCCTGTTGCCGCGACGGTGGGCCAAAGGCTCGCTAATTTGATTAGTTAAATTTAATTAATCTGTTATATAGTTGTGTCACCGACGTGTGGACCCCACACGCCAGTTTAACTCTGACCCGCCTTTGACCAGCTGACGCAAGCATGACGCACTGCTGATGTCATAAATAGATTTAGTGGGATTTTCTTATTTAGAAATAAATTAGGAAATTCCAGAAAATAACCAAAACTTCTAAAAATCATAGAAAATCAACCGTAGCTCCAAATCAAACAAATTATATATGAAAAATGATCAGAAAAATCCAATCTATCCATCTGTACCATTTTCATGCATGTTAGAACAACTTATAGCTGCTGTATAGCACAAATCATATGAATGGCATTTAAATAATCACATGTGGAGTTTGAATTTGAACCTAGGGTTCAAACCAACTCCATTTAACTTGCTGCTAGTTGCATTAGCTCAAATCACAGCATATTGCCATGTCATGATCATGCATCATATTGTGCATTGCATTGATTGTGTTCTTCCTTGTTTGCCGGTGATTATCCCCTCTCAGTAGACGACGTTCGACGATGAGTTCGATGACACCGATGAAGAACTATATTATCTTCAGAAGTGCCAGGCAAGCAAAACCCCCTTGTTCATTCCGATACAATCCCACTCTCTCGCTCTGCTCTCTTTTACTAAATTAGGACAACAACGATTCAACTGTTACATGCTGCGGTAGCTGAACCCCTTTATCCTCTGCATGACCTGTCATTGCCACAGTAAATAGATGAAACCCACTAGCATGAGTAGGAGTTGTTTGAGCCCTGATGTGCCTACTCATTCATGCTTGTTTGTCATGCCTGCTATTGCTTAGAGTTGTGTCAGGTCTGATTCATCGGGAATGAATCGGAGGTGTGAACATGTCCCATCTGTTGAGAGCTAAATGTGTGAACACGATTTGGTAAAGGTAGCTGTGAGAGGCCATGTAGGAGTACATGGTGGGTTGTCTCATTGCAGCCGTCCTCAGGAACTGAGTTCTATGTTTGTGATCCATGAACAGTTACTACCACACATTGGGTTCCGGTAACTCGACCGCCTCGGCTTCTTAATCACACTTGTTCTCTGTCCGGTGAGTTGCAACTAGTTTCGGTGTTTGTAGGTAGTGTTAGTAGTCTACCAAGTGGCACCCGTGCATGTGGGCTTGGGATAGACTAGGCACAGATGTACGGTGTACCAAGTGGCACCCGGATGGTGGGCTTGGGAACCCCGCTCACATCGCTTGGGGCCGTGAGCGACACCCCGCCGGATCTCCTTGCGGATGGAACCCTAATAGGCGATAAACCTCGACAAGAGACTTGAGTGTTTAGGTAGGCGTGGCCGACTCCCTCGCCTGGCTTCCGCTTGAAGGTTGCCGAGGTACATGACGTGTCTGTATGTAAGTGGCGAGAGCGCAGTGAAGAAGTACACCCTGCAGGTTATCATTATCTATTCAATAGCCGGATTCCTCGGATATGGAAACTTGGACCCTTGTACAGTTCATAGACAAGTGAAAGTGGATACTCTAAAATACGCAAGATAAGTGTGAGTGCTATGGATGGTGTTCTTGTAGGGAGACGGGAGCGGATCCATAGTGGTGTATTGACATGGTGAATATGTGGACTCGTGTGCGCCACCTCAAAGAGTTACTTGCAATGTAGTTCAGATAGCCACCGAGTCAAAGCTGGCTTGTCGCATCAAACTCCACCATCCCTTTGTTGATAATGATGCATATGTAGTTAGTTCTGATGTAAGTCTTGCTGGGTACATTTGTACTCACGTTTGCCTATTTTATGTTTTTGCAGAGAGACTTCAGTCTCGCTAGTAGTTCCACGTGGACTTCGATGTTTAGCTTGCTACCTCATCTACGATCTTGTGCCCTCGGCAAGATCTAGTAGATAGTCAGGCTTCTAAGCCTTTTCATTTGTAGATGTCTGTACTCAGACATGATAAGCTTCCGCTTGTGCTTGACTTGTATGCTCTGAATGTTGGGTCGTGAGACCCCTGTTTGTAATATCTCGCTCCTCGGAGCCTAATGAATACATACTTGAGTCGTAGAGTTATGTTGTGATGCCATGTTGTATTTACACATATCAAGCATATTGTGTGTATGTTTGAAATGCTTGGTATGTGTGGGATCTGACTATCTAGTTGTTTATCTTTAGTAGCCTCTCTTATCGAAATGTCTCCTAGTGTTTCATCGAGCCATGGTAGCTTGCTACCGCTCCTAACACTTAGGCTGGCCGGCATGTGTCCTTCTTCGCTCTCGTTCCGTCCTTCGGGAAATGTCACGATGAATACCGAGTCCTGTTAGCCCGCCTGCCCGGTTCACCGGAGTCTGCTAGCCCAAAGCTACAGCCTGGATTCACTCGCGATGACCGACACGCTCGATGTCGGGTCATGGATGCCTGTCCTCGTAAGTTTGTGCCACTTTGGGTTTACGACTAGCCATGTCAGCCGGCTCCTTATCATATGGATGCTAGCGACACTATCATATACGTGTGCCAAAAGGCTAAACGGTCCCGGCAAAGGTAAGGCGACACCGTGGGAATACCGTGTGTGAGGCCGCAAAGTGATATGAGGTGTTACATGCTAGATCGATGTGGCATTGAGTCGGGTCCCGACAGCTTTGGTATCGAGCTTGATCGCTCAGAGGATTACCAAGCCAAACTGGTCGAAGTTGAGTCTAGAAATGCTTTAGTTATATAAGGGAATTGATTGTGGGATGGAACGTAAGGCTCTTTTTACTCCTTATACCTCATGGCCTTCTGATCTGAGTCAACCTCTTCTCTTCTACGGGGATTAAGAACTAGGCTTCTCTTCTTTCTATCAGGATCACGTGTTACTAATCCGTAGACTTATAGGGTTGTTGGTTTCAAGCCTCAGTTAAGTTCCTACTACTTCCGTATGTTAATTGTTGATCTTGAAACCTTGATATTGTGCTTCTGAGTGGTGATGCCACCATTTTTGTAGCATGTCTAAAATCATTTTGAGCATTTATAGCCGTTATGTCAGTCTCGAGTCATCCTAGGTTTCTAAATAGTCTGATGCATTTGCAAATCCCTCCTCCCGTTCCTGATGTCCTTTTTGGCTAGGTTAAGCACACTAATAGGTGAGTTGAGGTATTCTATTGCCTCGACATATATGTTGGAGTTAGTATTATGACCCTATGTGTTTTAGGGAGTCACCTAGTAATCTAGCCATGTTTTGTGTTCCCAGTGTGATGATTCTGGCCACTAATCTCGGAAGCATCCCGTGATGCCATTTAGTTAGTAGGCTTTCTATTCCTGGGTTTTTGAACCCGAGATTCACCCTACTTACTACATGCTGATAGTGTTTGATAGTTCCTTTAGGATATTAGCAACCTTTGCGATAGTCCTCGAGATTCGTGGTATATCCTTCTTCCAATACCATGAACCAATACGGCAGAAGTTCGAGAACCAAAAGATCACAACAAGAGTGCTCTCGATGAGTTCCCCTTCTATATTACAACTCTGCCAAACCTATCTCTCTGCGTGGGTTATCCGGAAGAAATATGTTGAACTCGTTCGACATGCTAGTCCATGCATCCACAACTCAGAAAATCATATGTTCTTTGAAGTTGTCCTCTTCAACAGATTCGATCTTCGTATCAATTGATAGTTAGGAGTAATTGTGCATTCGTGTTATCGATGCTTATTATTCTTGTGGTCCGCTGCCATTCTATTCAGATGACTAGGAGAAACAAACTCCAGTACCTCTTCCATATCCGGGATTGGGTCAAAGTAGTTGTATTCCGCAGATCAAAATGCCAATCCAGCTTTTGATTCTGTTCTACCTTAGAGTGTTACCATCTTTATGTCAAGAGTGTCATGAGAATTGCACCACCTCTTATAAATTCTTGACGCAGTAGTACTTCTTGACATCATTGTTCATTCCTCGGTACCCGTGTTATTGTAACCGGAATGCCGACAAGTGTACTGTGATGTGCGAATTTAATACTTCGAGCAACTCGTTGCTTGGTAGTAAATGGACAATATTCTCATTCTTAGCGTGTTGGTTATTAAATCATCATTCTAAGATTGATCGTGCTACCTAGTCCTTATTTCTGGTGCACTCCTGATCAATGAGTTAGGATTATCCAATTCCTTGCTTATTTCACCATATCATCTTGCCCTGAAAAGCAAGATTGTTCTCGAGCTTAGTGACATATCGGTGGTTCGTGATTTTCTCAGATATCCTCTCTGAAGTATTACCAGTTGTCACCGACCGCTATGTTGAGCTCGTGATCAAGTTGGTTTTGAAACCACCTTTTCTCCAAGAATCCGTGTTGGATACCCCGAGCTGGTTGGTTGCTAAACAACAACTTGGAGAGTTGGAAGATAAAAGCTTGTCCGAATCAGTTCATTCCAAAGGGTTATCCTTGTGCGTGTGTTGAAGAAAGATGATATCTTCATTGGTTGATCCTCGTGGTCAATTGTTGATCTATTGTCTTACCCAACCTTTGATTTGAGTATGGGCTATCGTCAAATCAAATCGTAACTAACGATATTCGTAATGTTGTCTTACTCGTGGTTGATTCCTCGAGCATACACCATTACATCTTTGGTCCGACCAATACCATCCCATTGTTCACATAGTGGTGGAAGTCCAAAGGATATGGAAATTCGATGAGTTGCTATTGAGCCCATCGCCAGATTTTGTCTCTTCCATGATTCGTGTTGAACATCCACTGGTGTTGGAAACTTGTGTAAGCATTTTCTTCATGCCCTGCTCATGAAGTATATGTTTGGATGAAAGAAGTGACTTCCTCTCATTCATGTGCATTCGATGCAAGTTGCTGCAGGTGAATTTGAGAAAGTTAGTTTTGCTTCCTTTGGAATCGTTCCAAGTCAGTCATGCATGTGCAAAGTATACTATGGTTTGGTAGATTAATTACCTCCACTCCATATGAATTCCGTAGCACACCAAGCCACTGATTGACTTGTTCTAGGTAAAGAAGTCTAATTTAAGTGCACAAGACTTCGATATCCTCAATGATGGTTCCCAACCAGAACTCACTAGTGTTTTATTATAAGACTACTATGTGGTCATGCTTGTCTTGGACAGCGTGTTCACAGTGTTTGTAGCGTAACCGCTCATGTTTTGGAGCTTGCTATCGTAGTTCATTTCCGAGAATTCGCAACGCCATATCGCCGGTTTGTGTTGCAAATTTTCTTTCCTGACGTGATGTCCGGAATATTCTCGTTACCAAGCGGATCTGAATCTCGTGCAGATATGATGGTTGGAACCTTTCCAGATCTATGATGTAGGTCCCATGTGGTTGATGTTCGCCGACGCACCTAGTCGGAGGATCTATCACCGTAGTATCTTGATTGGGCAATTTGTCCATTTTCTCCATGAGGATTTCGTAGAATTTATTACATAGTTATTCCTTATGGATTCTTGTGCTCCCGAAGTCCGACCTTTTACTTGATGTTCTAGATATCAAACGATATCTACGAATGGGATATGCTAGCGCATCAAGGAGAACATTAGAAGCGGAGTGCTAAATGTCTCTCGGTCGATCATCCAGATTTTGTTCCCTTGGTCTCGCTAAGGTGAAATCTGAGAAAGTGTTATCTTCCTTTGTATCTGCATCGTCCATCGCTATTCATCATGGTAGTATGTTGTGTTGTCAGCACCCTTGACACTAATGTTGATAATACCTTGATGATTGTGGAAATGCTCAAGTTCTTGAGAGCACGCACAAGCACTAGGTGTTATCATCGGCACTAACTGGGATTGCTCTCAGCTTCCTCGATTATGCTATAACTTTTCAAACAGTGGACTCACTCTCTACTATTGAGCTTTTTCCCTAGTTACTAGAGTCATCCATTGCGTTGTCTTCAACAAGGTAGTCCACATCATCCATTCTAGTCCGAGTATGTCATCCTTTTGAACTCCTTCAAATGATCGATTGTGTTTTGCCTTAGGCTGGTGTAAAGAGTTTCAATGATCTCTGAATCAAAGGTAATTCTTTTTGCCACTTAAGGGATGATTCTATGAGTCACCTCCTCTAAGATGTCTCATTATGGTATCATGACAATCCAACTCCTCGCTACGTTGTAAACTGTTCACCACCTTTTAAAGTGTGAAATTGTTTTCTACCTAGTGAACCTTCCTACATCTGTTTCACCCCATCCCTTTGATGTTTGCTTCGTGTCTCACTTCGAGAGATGTTTCAATGTCTCATTCCGTGAGTTAATCCCGAGTTGTTCGATCCTCGAGAACATTGATCCTTCTAGAGTCTCTTTCATCTCTCCTTGTCATGTTAGCTGGAGTTCTCAGAACAAGACGACAAGACAATGATGGTGATTGAATCAACGCTCAATTGAAGTGCAACTTGGATCATGAAGATTGCGTTAGTTGCGCTTCCCCTTCATCTTACCCTATGCCCAATCTCGGACGAGATTCTTGTTTAGTAGGGGTGAGCTGTCACATCCCTAGGTCCGGTATGCACTAGGCTAGCCCTTCATGTGTGCATCATGTTTAAACTTTGAAAGAAACTTGAAATGGGGATTGCTCAAACCCTAGCACCGATCAAATCAACTAGGTTCAAATAAAATATTCTCAATGAACCCAAAATGATCTTCGAAAACTTCATTATTTTGGATTGGTCTAGGACCTCTCCCAAAAATGGTGCACATTTTTCTAGGCCATTCTGGATTTTTGAATTAAATCATATAGTATTTGCATTTGGGCATTTAAATTTATAAAATATTTTAAATGCTCAAATAATCCCAAACTGAAATGTTTATCAGAGGATATATTTCCAACAAAGGGTCATGAGAAGTTGCATGATTTTTGGGATTGATTTAGTATTTTAATAAAGCCACAAAGTTGCGTAAAAATAGAAAACAAGAAATAAAATAGGAAACAGAGAGAGAGAGTATACTACCGGGCACACTGCTCACTGGCAGCCCAAGTGGCCGCCCAGCCCACCACCGCTTTCCCTCCTGTCTGCCTTCCTCTTGCCAGAGGAGCAGCAGCTGCGTGCTTTCTGCCTGCCGAGGAGGCCAGCTCCTCCCCGCTGGCAGCCTTCTCCTCCCCGGACGCCTCTCCAGCGCCACGCCACCCCTCGACCCTCTCACTCTTCCCCGAGGCCCCGCCCTCTGCTCCCTCTCTCTCGCTCAACCCGAAAGCAGCCGCCCCGCCGTTCGCACCACCACGCCACCGCTACCCCTCGCCTCTCTAGACCACGACCTCCGCCACGACGCCTTGAGCTACACGCCGATCCACGCGATCGCGATGCCTCAGAAGCGTCGCCATCGGGCTCGCTTTCCTCCTCCAACAGCCGGCTACCTCACCGCCGAATTGCGGCAACCAACGCGTCCCGGTCCCTCCGTCTCACCATCCTCCTCGCCGTGAGTCTCTCTCGCTTCCCCCTGTTCCCCTCCTCGCGCCAACCCCTAGCTTACCTCCCGTCAGCACCAAGAAGCTCCTTGCCACTGGCGATGTCGCCGACGCTGCTGTGGCTCGCTCTCGTCGCATCTGACTGGTGTGGTCGAACTCCCGGAGTTCCCAGAGCCCGTGAGCACTTCATCCGGCGTCCCCATGGCTCGCAGCCTCGCCGCCTCATCCCGAGCACCGGCGCGCGCGATGAGCTTCGCCGCCGTTGAACCAGCCACCACACGCCCACCGCTGCTCCTCGATGCGGTGAGCAAGGGCTCCCCGTGCCATCCGTCGCGCTTTTAGCCACCGGAGGAGCAACCCAGCCTTCGCGCGTTGCCGTCGCCGGCGTCTGCCGCCGGTGGCGCTGACCCTTTGACCGGGTTTGACCACCTGTGTCGCTCGACATGTGGGCCCCGCCGACTAGTTTAGTTTAGGACTACTTACCCCCTGTTGCCATCGACGGTGGGCCCAAAGGCTCGCTAATTTGATTAGTTAAATTTAATTAATCCTGTTATATAGTCAGGTCACCGACGTGTGGACCCCACACGCCAGTTTGACCTGACCCGCCCTTTGACCAGCTGACGCAAGCATGACGACCGCTGATGTCATAAATAGATTTAGTGGGATTTTCTTATTTAGAAATAAATTAGGAAATTCCGTAAAATAACCAAAACTTCTAAAAATCATAGAAAATCAACCGTAGCTCCAAATCAAACAAATTATATATGAAAAATGATCAAAAAATCCAATCTATCCATCTGTACCATTTTCATGCATGTTAGAACAACTTATAGCTGCTGTATAGCACAAATCATATGAATGGCATTTAAATAATCACATGTGGAGTTTGAATTTGAACCTAGGGTTCAAACCAACTCCATTTAACTTGTCGCTAGTTGCATTAGCTCAAATCACAGCATATTGCCATGTCATGATCATGCATCATATTGTGCATTGCATTGATTGTGTTCTTCCTTGTTTGCCGGTGATTATCCCCTCTCAGTAGACGACGTTCGACGATGAGTTCGATGACACCGATGAAGAACTATATTATCTTCGAAGTGCTGTGCAAGCAAAACCCCTTGTTCATTCCGACATAATCCCACTCTCTCGCTCGCTTCTTTTACTAAATTAGGACAACAACGATTCAACTGTTACATGCTGCGGTAGTCGAACCCCTTTATCCTCTCGCATGACCTGTCATTGCCACAAGAATAGATGAAACCCACTAGCATGAGTAGGAGTTGTTTGAGCCCTGATGTGCCTACTCATTCATGCTTGTTTGTCATGCCTGCTATTGCTTAGAGTTGTGTCGTCCGATTCATCGGGAATGAATCGGAGGTGTGTGAACATGTCCTCTTCGTTGAGAGCTAAATGTGTGAACACGATTTGGTAAAGGTAGCGGTGAGAGGCCATGTAGGAGTACATGGTGGGTTGTCTCATTGCAGCCGCCCTCGTGAACTGAGTTCTATGTTTGTGATCCATGAACAGCATTACCACACATTGGGTTCCGTAACTCGACCGCTCTCGGCTTCTTAATCACACTTGTTCTCTGTCCGTGAGTTGCAACTAGTTTCGTGTTTGTAGGTAGTGTTAGTAGTCTACCAAGTGGCACCCAGCAGTGGGCTTGGGACAGATTAGGCACAAGGGCACGGTGTACCAAGTGGCACCTGGATGGTGGGCTTGGGAACCCTGCCACATCGCTTGGGGCCGTGGCGACACCCCGCCGGATCTCCTTATGGATGGAACCCTAATAGGCGATAAACCCGACGAGAGACTTGAGTGTTTAGGTAGGTCGTGGCCGACTCCTCGCCTCGGCTTCCGCTTGAAGGTTGCCGAGGTACATGACGGTATGTATGTAAGTGGCGAGAGCGTGTGAAGAAGTACACCCTGCAGGTTATCATTATCTATTCAATAGCCGGATTCCTCGGATATGGAAACTTGGACCCCTTGTACAGCTCATAGACAAGTGAAAGTGGATACTCTAAAATACGCAAGATAAGTGTGAGTGCTATGGATGGTGTTCTCGTGAGGGAGACGGAGCGGATCCATAGTGGTGTATTGACATGGTGAATATGTGGACTCGTAGCGCCACCTCAAAGAGTTACTTGCAATGTAGTTCAGATAGCCACCGAGTCAAAGCTGGCTTGTCAGTACCAAACTCCACCATCCCCTTTGTTGATAATGATGCATATGTAGTTAGTTCTGATGTAAGTCTTGTTGGGTACATTTGTACTCACGTTTGCCTATTTTATGTTTTTGCAGAGAGACTTCAGTCTCGCTAGTAGTTCCACGCGACTTCGATGTTTAGCTTGCTACCTCATCTACGATCTTGTGCCCTCGGCAGATCTAGTAGATAGTCGCTTCTAAGCCTTTTTATTTGTAGATGTCTCAGACTCGCACATGATAAGCTTCCGCTTGTGCTTGACTTGTATGCTCAATGTTGGGTCGTGAGACCCCTGCTTGTAATATCTCGCCCTCGAGCCTAATGAATACATACTTGAGTCGAGAGTTATGTTGTGATGCCATGTTGTATTTACACATATCGAGCATATTGTGTGTATGTTTGAAATGCTTGGTATGTGTGGGATCCGACTATCTAGTTGTTTATCTTTAGTAGCCTCTCTTACGGAAATGTCTCCTAGTGTTTCACCGAGCCATGGTAGCTTGCTACCGCTCCTAACACTTAGGCTGGCCGCATGTGTCCTTCTTCGCTCACGGTTCTGTCCCTTCGGGAAATGTCACGCGATGAATACCGAGTCCTCGTTAGCCCGCCACAGCCCGGTTCACCGGAGTCTGCTAGCCCAAAGGCTACACCCGATTCACTCAACATGACCGACACGCTCGATGTTGGGTCATGGATGCCTCGTCCTCGTAAGTTTGTGCCACTTTGGGTTTACGACTAGCCATGTCACCGGGCTCCTTATCATATGGATGCTAGCGACACTATCATATACGCAGCCAAAAGGCTAAACGGTCCCGCAAAGGTAAGGCGACACCGTGGGAATACCGTGCGTGAGGCCGCAAAGTGATATGAGGTGTTACATGCTAGATCGATGTGGCATTGAGTCGGGGTCCTGACATTGAACATCCCCATTTCAAGTTTAACTAAAATTTAAGCATGATGCAAACACTCTAATGCATGCACTGACTAGGGTTGTGACACAGCGCCGCCACCTCCGTGACGTTAGTGGAGACGCGACGGCGGTCGGCTCTCCCACTGACGCGCGATTCTTGATCGAGGCCCCATTCATGTTGGTGTAGCGCTGAATGTTAGCCGATAGACGCCGTTAATCTCACTGCTTGTCAAGTAGTTTATCGTCAATATGCTCGCTAAGAAGCTTCCTTGCCCTGCTCGCACTCAATCTGCTTAGCTGAGATGGCATGCCAAGGCCGATTAGTTGCTAAAATATCCTGCCATATATTTATTGTGACGATTGCCATGGTCTAGTAGCCAATCTGTTAGGTGAAATAGCTCTACACCGCTTTATACTCGATCTTTGTTGCTGCGATGGCCTTCGATAGTTTGATGGTCTGTGTGCTCGGCTCATTGATCAAAACAGCTCGCCATAATTTAGCACTCAAATCTGTTTGCTGAATTAGCTTTACATATATTTCGTTACTTAGATCTCGCTCGTCCAAATATCTTGCCATAGCTTTAGACATCGACCTAGGTTTTTTTCTCGACTTCATAAAAAGCATATATGTTTTTCTTGTAATATCTAGTAGAAGAACTAATTTGTATGTTCAATGATGGACAGACTTGGATAACTTCTACTCGAAGATTCTCCGCTGCATATGTCGAGGGGGTTGAAAACTTCATGAACTTTATCAGAGCTGAGTACGGTGGTCCGAAATCAGATGTGCTCTTCCCATGTAGCAGTTGTATGAATTCAGCTACAAGACCCCAGTCAACTATGCAAAATCATCTACACTTGTATGGGAAGTCGGTCACATATACTAGGTGGGTTCATCATGGTGAAGCTGTGAACGTCAATGTTATTGACTACGTGGAAGCAGCAGATCACCATCTTGATCTGCCTGATGCTCAGGTGGAAGAGGAGGAGGAGGTGGTGGTGGCGGAGCCAGTGAGTTTGACCAACATTGAAACAATGCTACGAAATGCTCGTGCATTCCGTGAACTTTCACCTGCAGAAGAAAAACGGTGGGCCCGCATGTTGGAACCATGCAACGTTGCTGTCACCCCAGGAAAGAAGTTGTCAATATTCTCAGCTATGGTCACCTTTCTTCAGGTGAAGACATCTGAGCGGATGACCAACAAATCATTCCTTGCGATGATGGCTGCTTTCCGCAAATCTTTCCCAGATGTGTCTAAGCTACCACACACCTACAGTAAAATGAAGAATTTCCTTTGTGCAGTTGGAATTGGATATGATATGATCCATGTTTGTAAGAATAATTGTGTTCTGTTCCGGAAGGATTATGCCAACTTAAGTGAATGCCCGAAATGCAAATCATCAAGATGGAAAGATGGCGATGCTGTGAAGAGGGTTCCTCATAATGTTCTGAGACATTTTCCAATTACACCAAGATTGCAGAGGTTGTTTCATGATGCTGAAACAAGAGAGGATGTACTGTGGCATTCTAGGAACCAGGAGTACAAATATCAGAATGTAATGAGCCATCCATCTCATGGTAGTGAGTGGAAAAGCTTCAATGATAAACACAAAGAGTTTGTCACGAATTCGAGAAACATTAGACTTGGATTAGCTTCAGATGGATTTAACCCATTTGGCCACCAGAGCGCCACATATAGCATGTGGCCAAGTGCTTGTTATCCTTACAACATGCCTCCAAATGTCCGCACCAAAGAATCAAACTACATGATGGCCTTGCTCATCCCAGTCCAAAAAGTCCCGGAAAGGATTTTGATTTGTTCATGGAGCCTCTTGTGGAGGAACTTCAACAGCTATGGAAGGGTGTTCTCACCGAGACCTATATAGCAGCCCACCACCTGATTTCTTTTTGCGTCGTTGTTGTAATTTGGTGCATCCATGATTATCCGGCTTTGGGCACTATGTCGTATGAACGACACATGGTTGCAATGCATGTGTTCACTGTGACAGAATCACATTGTCATACGCAATACTTAGCAAGATCTGCTACATTGACACCACCATTTCCTTGCCAAGGACAAGCCGCATCCTAGAAAATACCGAAGACATGTGTTCAATGCAAAGCATGAAAACCGTGATGCGCCAAAGCGTCTTAGAGACAAGATACCAACTATCCTATGCGACATTGAGAAGATATATCCTCCAGCCTTCTTTGATGTGATGGTGCATTTGGCTGTTCATCTACCTGATGAGGCACTACTTAGAGGTCCAAAGATCAAGATGGATGGATGTACCCTATTGAAAGGCGGCTAGGCACTTTCAAGGGCTATGTTAGGAATGAGCTAGACCCGAGGGTTCCATTGCAGATGCCTACATTGCTACTAAGCGTTGACATTCTCGCTCAAAATACATTGAAACAAATTGATCAGCTTAGCAAAGAGGTGGGTGAAGACAATCCCGGCTCAATGTTTTCGATTATTCTGCTCGAAAGTTACGGGGAAGAATCGACAAGAGGACAAACCTAAAGGTTTGGACAAAATGGTTTGGTATGTGTTGAATAACCGTCCCGAGATACTACCTTATATCAAGTAAGTGCGATCGCAGCTTATACATTGTAATCTACTAAACTTGCAGCACATTCTTATATATTTAGATGTTTGACGTGATCACTATGTTGTGCAGCATTTACAAAGAGGAGTTACTGCTGCAAAATCCAAGAAACATTGACAAACTGGTTATGGCAGGATTTGCGAAATGGTTCAAGAACCATCTAAGCTTTTGAAGTGCACTGTCAGTTTTTTTAATATATTGAGTACATAAGATGATCAGCTTGTCTATTTTCTAACCATAGGTTAAGAAGATGCAGGAGGATGGGCAGGCAGTTGATGATGCCCTTTACTCACTAGCAATGGGTCCCGATACTCGGTAAGACACTATGAATCTTATGTTGTTGGAGATGTGCGCCACAACACCCTTGCACGAGGCGAAGGCAGAAGACACAAAACAGTGCCATCATGAGCACAGATACGATGACAAAGAGACAACTGAAATGTATGCTAACATAATAGACATTGTTCGCTTGCAAGATATCTCCGCCGAGGATCATCGGTGTGTGGTTCTGCTCATTGTCGTTGGTATAACCTGTTTTCCAGGATCGCAAAACCCGTGAGCTGATGATTATTTCAAATCCATCAATGTCAAGGCGGCGTACTGCACCAACGAGCCTTTTATTTTGGCAAATCAAGCAACATAGATATTTTTCTTGGAAGACACATTTGCACGTAGCGATGACCGGAGAGTATTGCAAAGGTTTGAGCAGAGGAATTCGTTTAATGAAGTTGCACAACAAGATGATGCTTACATCGCCCTCGATGTACAAGATAACACGATGTTCCTAATATCTTTGAGAACCATCACGTCAATGACGCCGGCGAAAAGATTGCCTGTCGTGCTGTGGACATACAAGAGTTGATCAAGAAGAAGCCAACGTTCGAGGACGTTGAGGACGAAGAAGAAGATGACACCATGGGGAATTATGATTCAGACTGATACACATGGCGAAGATGTTGACACTGCTGCTGCGGATGATGATTACATTGCTTTTGTCATATTTGCCTGTCAGAAGACGTTTTTTTATCTACTATGTGAAATTGTGTTTGCTATGACAACTGAAACCTGATGAACATGTTGTTTAGTATGTTGCTGTGAGAACATCACTTGTTATGTATGCTGATTTGTGTTTGGTGATTGTATGACAACTAAAACATGATGACATTGTTGTTTACTTGTACTCATATTTGGCTGTGAAACTTGAATTTGATGACATAGTTTGCTGTTGGACTGCAATTTGCTCGACGTCTTCGAATGAGAACAAAGCTGACCCGACAGGGCCTCTGCTATCTATTTATTTATATGAGCAAAAGGGGATACCCCTTGATTTCCTTTAATAGAAATCATTAGATGTTCACAACACTACGCCCAGCCTGCTACACAGGTTTCATTCATTACTAGTTTCAAAAAGTGCTCATGTCGAGCTAATGAATACATCATGAGTGCTACATACACTGCAAATAAAGAGACAATCATCCTACAGAGCACATCGATTTTGCCCATTATCTTCACAAGCTCTTTCATCTCCTCATTGCTGTCAAGGCCGTACAGCAGCTGTTGCTTGGCCATGATCAGAGGAACTGCGTCTTCAACCTTCTGCTCTGCATCTTCCTCTTCTGTCGTTACTTTAGTTACTTGTCCAACACCCCAAACTGCTGGTATTGGGATTCCTCGGCTAACCAAATAATCAGCGTAGTTGCATTACCCCACATCAGCAACTTCCCAGAAATACAAATCACACGAATCTTCCCTTTTCTGCATGAATCAAATTGGAAGATCATCAACCAAACTATTAAAAAATCAGCAACTGAAAGCAGCAGAACAACACTTAAACATATTATTACCCCATGATTCGGGCATTTGTAGAAGACTCGCCAGGGTTGCGGATTGTGGTTGAGACGCGACGGATGACTCTGCGTGATTTGCAGCGGGGCACCACACCAACGGCAGCTGGTTGCGATGAGCAATCGGTGCGGTCGATGCCGGCGGGGTGTGATGAGACCCACAGCGATGGTACGGGTGGCGACTTGGCGATATCTCGTTGTTGTCATCAAGAGCAGTGGACGAGCAGCCAACGGACAAGGTTGCTGCGGCTAGAGCTTCTGATGCTAGGCAGAGTAAGTAGAGAAGAGGAGAAGCGAATGTTGGATATGTCAGTTTCATTACTTGCAGAGTAGCATAGGACCATATATTGTCATAGTCTAGGTTTGGATTCGAACCAGCTACAAGAGCATGTCTTTCTTTTTTCTAAAACTCGGCAACGTCTCTTTACTGGTACACTAGCTTGTTCTGTACGCCTTCCTAAGTCTTTGATTTTCTTTCCTTTTTTTGCGAGGAAGGAAGGAGGACAATTGAGAGTTCCTTGGACTCCCAAGACCTCTCGGTTGAAAACCAATGGTGCTAGTCACTTATGTGGCTTAACGCCTCGTGTGAGGAGGACGGCAAAGCTAACGATTTTCCTCGCAGCTTTCTTCCTATATATAAAAAGTATGCTACTTGGTGTCCGCTTAGTCAAAAACGACAGCCAACCTTGGCCGCTCGATTGACATTCAACGCCTCTGTCGATTTCTTCGCCTCTTCTTCCTCGAGCCGCCAAAGCCAAACCAGACCGGCGGGACCGCTCGCCCCGCCTCCCACGGCCGGGTGTGATCTTCCCTGCTCTGTTCGTCCTCCGTCCGAGGCTTCGCCATCGCCCTTTGTGCTTGCCACGGCGCCGCCTCCTGTTCTCAACATGGTCAACAACCGAGAGGAATAAGGAGATGACTGTACATGGTGAGGATGACAAGAGGGACCCAAAGAGCGCAAGTGAGTAATTTTGTTTTTTCGGACGGAGAAGGGTATCAACTGGGTTGTCTTTGGACCCGTGGTCTGCCTAGCCCAGTGCTTTTATTTCATATGTTTAGCACATGACCAGCCCAGCTTTGTTTTTTTTTTTTACAAAAATGGCTAGCCAGCTATTTTGTTTTTGTAGAATAACCAACACAGCCTACTTGCTTTTCTACGCCTGGGCCGGAAATCTTTCAAGACGAGGAGGATGCATTTTGCCCGTAAAATGGGCTATAAGTAATAAGAAATGGGCTATAAGTAATAAGAAATGGGCTATAAGTAATAATAAATGGTCTATAAGTAATAATAAATGGGCTGTAAAATGGAAAAAATACAGCAAATGTAATTAGTTCCCAAATACTGCTTTTCTTTCGGATTTTGATATTTTAAATTTCATTGTTTTTAAAGCGGGTAAAATTTCATTGAATTTAAATTAAGGTATATTTAGATTTAAAATTAATTTGAATCGACTAGAAATTTCGGTGTATGTTGTTTGGGACAGATTTGGAGGTCGACTGCGGGTCTACTAGGTCGACGTGTACTTTGGCTTTGTCAACTTAGTCCATTAACGATTCTAGTAGCAAAGACCGCTGGATGTTAATCCAACGGCCGTCTTCTTCTTCAATATCCGATCTTCTTGCTCCAAATTACCAAACCAGCTCGGTGGGACTGCGTGCTCCCGCCTCCGTGGGTCAGGTGTCTTTGCCGCACAAAGTTGCACCGCCCACCCTACTTCATTGTTGGCGTGCCATTCCACTACTCACCCACACCTCCTCATTATTTTCCCATGACGGCAATGACCAAGAACCTCAGACTCCCCACCGCTGTGGCAACCATTGCCGAAGTCTTCCTGTGCTCGTGTCGTTCCCTTTCTAGGCCTCGCCATCATCCACCGCCATGGTGCTCTTGGCGTGTCCTGGTCAACTTGGTCAACGAACGACATCCATCGGCCGTGGACTGTACGCGCAAAATAATGATTCCACCACCTGACAGCTGGGATCCACCGGAAGGGCCTCTGTATTTCGCAAGAAAAAAAGTTCCCCCCGCTGACATGTCGGACCCATCAGCTATATCTTCGCACGCAAGGAAGTGCCTCCTTATTACGCACACAAAAATGAATACCCACCCAGCTAGATGGGACCCACCATAGTGGGAGGATGACTTGTGGGCCAACTAAGTTGACGGGGATGGAGGGCTTTGTCAACTTAGTCAATATGAATGATTCTAGCTCCAGTGATCGTACGATGTCCATCCAACGGCCATAGTGCTTCTTCAACCTCTAGTCTTCTTGCTCCAGCCGCCAAAGCAGCGTCGGTCGTGCCACGTGCTCCTGCCTCTCGTGGCCGGCTGTGATGCTGCGGAGGCCTCACCGCCCCCGACTACTCCCACCGCTGGCCCAGGGTATCCCTCTACTCACCCACACCCCTGTTATTCTCAAGGGCGATGGCAGCCTCACGCCGAGTCAACCAATGAACCTCAGATTCTCTCCGCTGGCTACCACCACTGCTGCGTCTTCCCCGGCTCCGCATTGTCCCCTTACTAGGCCTCGCCGTCGTCCAGACCACTGCCCTGGTGCTCTCGGTGCGGTGTGGTCAACATGGTCAACGACCGACTTCCATCGGAAGAGTATCAGACGTGGAGAGGCCGACACCGGGTCCAGCGGCCACAAGGAAGTGCCTCCTTATTACGCCAAAAATAATTGTTCCTCCACCGACAAATAGGGACCCACCGGACGGGCCACCTTATTTCGCGAAAAAATGTTTCCCCCCTGACTGCTGGGACCCACCGGACGGGCCAGCGTATTTCGATTTCGCAAAAAAATGTTCCTCACATGTCACTCGGACCCACCGGAAGTGCCTCCTTATTACACACAAAAATGAATACTCCCTTGCTAGCCGGGACCCACCATTGTGGGAGGCTGACTTAGGGCCTACTAAGTTGATCGATGGGGCCTTTGTCAACTTTAGTCAATATGAACGATTCTAGCTCCAGTGACCATACGATGTCCATCCAACGGCCGTAGTGCTTCCTCAACCTCTAGTCTTCTTGCTCCAAATACCAGCAAAGATCGGTCGTGTGCGCATGCTCCCGCCTCCCGTGGCTTGTTGTGCACGCAGAGGCCTCACCGCCCCTACTATTCCCACCGCCGCCAGGCCCTCGGCGGCGGCAGCCTCACACCACACCAACCAAGTGAACCCACGCATTCCTCTCCGCTGGCTTCCACCGCCACGCCTTCCCGGCTCCCGTCGCCCCCTTCCTAGGCCTCGCCGTCGTCCACCGCCCTAGTGCTCACGGCGCAACGTGGTCAACATGGTCAAGGAACGACTTCCATCGGACGTGGACTGTACATGGAGAGGCTGACAGCTGGGTCCACGGCCGCAGCAAGGAAGTGCCTCCTTATTATGCGGAAAATAATGATTCCTCCACTGACAAATGGGACCCACCGGATGGGCCATCAGATTTCGTGAAAAACATTTCCCCGATCACCGGGACCCACCAGCTACATCTTCGCATGCAAGGAAGTGCGTCCGGGCAAAAAAACAAAACGATTCGCCCCGACCACATTGACCCATCAACACACCTTCGCACGCAAGGAAGTGCGTCCGGGCAAAAAAAAAGATTCACCCCCTGACTGCTGGGACCTACCAGCTACATCTTCCCACGCAAGGAAGTGCGTCCGAAAAAAAACGATTCGCCCCCCTGACTGTTGGGACCCACCAACTACATCTTCGCACGCAAGGAAGTGCCTGACAGTCGGGACCCACCTGGTCGAAGCGTACGTAGCGTTGTCATTGTGGTCGCGAACGTGTACGTACATACTAGTCGTAGTAGAGGTGCGCACGTACACGTACGTACAGCGACGAGGGTGCAAGAAAGAAAATACGGCCACGTACGTACATACGGGCAGGGTCTCGAACACCTACTCGCGCATACGTACATGGCTGGTTCGGAACGGAGAAACAACGTCGTCGTCGTGTTCATGGGGAGGCAACGGAATGTGTCGTGTTCATCGGGAGGCAACGGAACGCGTGGGAGCCAACCGGCGGGTCGGAACGGAATGCGTGGTCATGTTCATTGGGAGGGCTTGGACGGAACAGGCGATGGAAACGAGGCCTGGCGTACCGCACAACGGAGGAAACGGCCTTGTGTTTGACCGGCCACGTTCGAAACGGGATCCTGTTCATCGGGAGGGGTCTGGCGTACCGCAAAACGGGGGAAACGGACCTCCTACAGTCGAAACGGGGCCCTGTTGATAGGGAGGGGCCTGGCGTACCGCAAAACGAAGGAAACGGACCTCCTACGGTCGAAACGGGGGTCCTGTTGATCGGGAGGGGTGTGGCGTACCGCAAAACGGACGAAACGAACTTGTGTTGGAGCGCCACGGTCAAAGGGGTCCCGCTGATCGGGAGGGTGTGGCGTGCATCAAAACGGATGAAATGGACTTGTGTTGGAGCGCCACGGTCAAACGGGGAGGGTGTGGCGCATCGCAAAACAGACTCCACAGATACCGCTTCATCTCCCCGTCGACCTCCTCCACCTCCACGGGCTCCTGCTCATCCAGCCTCCACCGCGCGCTACTCCACCGGCCATCGCTCAACCACCCTCCACGGGCACCCTCCACCGCTTCATCGCTCATCCAGCCTCCACACCACGGGTCTTGTTCAACCACCCTCCACGCCCACCCTCCATCGCTCATCGCTCATCCACCGCCCACACCACGGGTTCCTGCTCATCCAGAGGCAACACCATCGCCATCGCTCATCCAACCCCCCGCAACACTCACTCGCTCATCCCATAGGCAGATCGATCGGCTTCGATTAGCGGCAGAGCGGCGAATCGCCCATCGGGTTCGATTAGCGCCATCGGTCGATCACTCGGGTTCAAGAACGTGTAGCTGCGGTCTGCAATCGCCGGGTTCGATTAGAGCCCATCGCCGCTTCGGCTTCGATTAGAGCTAACGCCGCACACACACCAGCGTCGTCACGAGAAAACGCGCATCCTCCGCCCCAACCTACCACCGTAACGCAACTCCCGAAATTTTCCTCCCCTCGCTTCTACCATGGTTTTTCCGTCATGGACGGCCCAAAGAATGTCATGCACCTGCGTCTCCGGCCCGCCTGTGACGAAAAGCCCATTTTCTCATCATGATTTTTTGTCATAGAAGTAGGATCCCACCACATCTATGATGATACCGGTTTTGTCACAATTATCGCCATAGAAGTGTGATATGTATGATGTAAAAAAAAATCGCTCGCCCAAAATGTCACGGATGTGTCTTTTTTGTAGTGCCACCCGATCGCTGGGCGTCAGGTTCACCGCCGCTCGGCATCAATTAGCCGTTTCATCAGTCGGCTAGGCGAGAAGGCTCTCCCTCTGTACCAACTTATGGAGAAGACCACTTTTTTCGAGTGGAATGACAAGGCGGACGAAGCCTTCTCCCAGCTCAAGAAGATGTTGGCGACCCCGCCTGTCCTGGCAGCTCCGACTGAGAAGGAGCCCATGCTCCTCTACATTGCTGCCACCAGTCGGGTCGTCAGCACAGTCATTGTGGTAGAGCGCAAGGAGGAAGGCAGAGCATTGTCGGTCCAGAGATCGGTATATTACATAAGTGAAGTACTGTCTGCCTCCAAGCAAAACTATCCGCATTATCAGAAGATGTGCTATGGCGTGCACTTTGCCGCCAAGAAGCTAAAGCCCTACTTTCAAGAGCACTCAATAACCGTCGTCTACACGGCTCCGCTTGCTGAGATCCTGGGAAGCCGGCCCGGGGACTTCAGCAGGCGGCTCGGGGACTTCAGCAGGCGGCTCGGGGACTTCTGCAGCCGTCGCACCCGGCCCGGGAATTCCATAGCCCGGCCCGGGGACTTCTTCAAGACAGTAGGCAGCAGCCAACTCCAACCCGCCACCTCCCGGCCCAACCATCCTCATACAAGTTGCAATTGTGGCGGTAGAAGAAATAGCAGCACCATCCTGGGCTCAGCCAATCCTCAAATTTCTGGTGAACAAAGAACTTCCGACTGATGAGATCTCACCAGCAGTGCAACGGCGGCAAAGCAAGATACACCATAGTCAACAGAGAGCTAGTTCGGTGCAGTGTCACTGGTGTGTACCAGCGCTGTGTGGAGCCAGACCAGGCCAAGCAATCCTCAGAGACATTCGCCAGGGTGAATGTGGCCACCACGCGGCCTCAAGAGCCCTTGTTGCCAAAGCCTTTCGCCATGGTTTTTTTCTGGCCGACTGCTCTTGAAGAGGCCAAAGAGTTAGTCCAGAAATGCCAAGGGTGCCAAAGATTCCGCTACAAGCCGCATTTGCCAGCTTCTGCACTCAAGACTATCCCGATTGCTTGGCCATTTGCCATTTGGGGTTTGGATATGGTGGGACCATTCAAGACAGCCCGTGGTGGCATGACTCATCTGCTTGTTGTTGTGGACAAGTTCACCAAGTGGATAGAGGCCAGGCCAATCAAGAAACTGAATGGGCCGACTGCCGTGACCTTCATCACCGACATCACCACTCGGTATAGAATACCAGATAGCATCATCACCGACAATGGCACAAACTTTGCCAAAGGAGCCTTGGCTCATTTCTGCGCGACACAAGGCATCCGACTGGACTTAGCGTCCATTGCCCACCCGCAGTCAAACGGCCAGGTTGAGCGAGCAAACGGACTCATCTTGTCCGGCATCAAGCCCCGACTGGTCGAGCCTCTTGAGCGTTCGGCCAGCTGCTGGCTCGACGAGCTATCGGCCGTCCTCTAGAGCCTACGCACAAGTCCGAACAAGTCGACCGGCTTCACGCCTTTCTTCCTCGTCTACGGTGCTGAAGCCGTCATCCCGACGGACATAGAGTTTGGCTCCCCGCGAGTCACCATGTACACCGAGGCGGATGCCAAGGAGGTGCGAGAAGACGGCGTCGACCTGCTGGAAGAGGGCCGGCTGTTGGCACTCAGCCGGTTCGCCATCTACAAGCAGAGTCTGCACCAATACTACAATCGCAAGGTGAAGCCAAGATCCTTCCAAGAGGGAGACCTTGTGCTCCGGCTGATCCAGCAAACAGCCGACCAGCACAAGCTCTCGGCGCCTTGGGAAGGCCCCTTCATCATCAGCAAGGTGCTGGGCAACGACTCCTACTATCTAATCGATGCTCAGAAGCCCAGAGCATGCAAGAGAGATGATTCAGGCAAGGAGACGGAGAAGGCCGTGGAACGCAAACCTCCTCCGGAGATTTTATAGTTGAAAGCAGTATGTACCACACTACCTTTTGTATTGTGTACAAAGACTCCGGGTCCCCCAAGACGAACTCGGGGACTACCCTCCTTTATCTATGTGATTAGTATTATGCCATGAGTATGTACAGTTTTTCCGCCTGGCACCGGGTTCGACCAGTCAGCCCGGAGGCTCGCCGCCTTCTGCTATATGCCACCTCCTGCATCCGGACAAGTAGTGTGTTGGCGCCGGACACTTCCTTTGCCAGAAGCCGCAGCTTGCAGAGCGACTGTACGGCGGGCAGGGATCCCAAACCGGCGCCCACGCGAAAAACAACTAAGGACAAAACGCATATAGCGAAGCCCGGCATCTCACCTTTTTCGTCTGTGTAGGACCGTTGAAGGGGAGAGTGTCTAGAGGGGGGGTGATTAGACTACTCGACAAGATAAAAATTATGCCTTTTGACAAAGACAAGATTTTAGCAGATTTTGCATATCACACAAGTCAAGTAGCATACTACACATGCAATTCTAGAGTATGGGCAGCGGAAAGTAAATTGCATGAGTAGTAAAGAGAAGTGGAGAAGATCAAACGCAATTTGGAGACACGGAGATTTTTCTCGTGGTTCCGATAGGTGGTGCTATCGTCAATCCACGTTGATGGAGACTTCAACCCACGGAGGGTAACGGCTGCGAGAGTCCACGGAGGGCTCCACCCACGAAGGGTCCACGAAGAAGCAACCTTGTCTATGCCATCATGGCATACGCCCACGGAGGGCTAGCCTTACTCGGGGTAGATCTTCACGAAGTAGGCGATCTCCTTGCCCTTACAAACTTCTTGGTTCAACTCCACATCTTGACGGAGGCTCCCAAGCGACACCTAACCAATCTAGGAGGCACAACCTCCAAAAGGTAATAGATGGTGTTGGTGATGATGAACTCCTTGCTCTTGTGCTTCAAATGATAATCTCCCCAACACTCAACTCTCCTCACCGATTTGGCTGTGGTGGAAGAAGGGATTGAGTGGAAAGCAACTTGGGAAGGCTAGAGATCAAGTTTCATATGGTGGGAGTGGAGCAACTTGATCTCAACACAAGGGTAGGTAGTTCTCTTCTCGAAATGTAAGGTAGGAGTGGTAGTACTTTCTCGATGGCTCTCTCCACGAATGAAGAGGAGGTGGAGGGTATTTATAGCCTCCACATAAAATCCAACCGTTACACACATTTGACCAATCTCGATCGGACCAAGTTGACAACTCGGTCGGACCGAAAGTTCAAATCTTGTGAACGTTGGGATTTTCGTGGGACCGAAAATACAATCTCGGTGAGTCCGATTCTTCCAAAGACTAGGGTTTGCCAATCTCGGTGGGACCGACTTTATCATCTCGGTGACACCGATTTGATGACGTATGTTCTGAAGCTTGGCAACACTAGTTTCGTGAGACCGAGTTCGAATCGGAAAATCCGAAATATCTAGGGTTTGGCTATATGGTGAGGTGGTTCATCTCGGTGTGACTGAAGTTTATGGAATCGGTGGGACCGAGATTACTTATGAGTGTATATTTGAAGTGAAGGGTGCTGATAGTTTAGGAGATGTATCACTAAGCACTTTGAGCAACCAGATCATTATCATAACCTCATCCCCTTTTAATAGTATTGGCTTTCCTATGGACTCAATGTGATCTTGGATCACTAAACCAAAAATGGAGTCTTGAGCTTTTGCCAATGCTTGCCTTAGTATTTTGAGGGGTCCACTTCTTCAGTCATTGCCATACCAATGTGATTGACTTTCCTGAAACATACTTGATAAAAGCATTAGTTCAACCACAAAGTATGTTGTCATTAATTACCAAAACCACCCAGGGAGCAAATGTGCTTTCAATCTCCCCCTTTTTGGTAATTGATGGCAACACACAAAACAGGACATCAAAGCTTACTGAAAGAAAGACAGAATTATCATTAAAGCTTTGACAAACATGTAGTACACAGGCTCCCCCTACAAGTGTGCAAGATTTTCATAGATTATGGTTTTGGACTACCACAAGCACACAAGAGAGAAAGGCAAGATGTGCTACATGCAGCTTGGTTATATGCATCAGAGCAGATGAAAGGAAGTGAGTGATAATACATATGTGCATGGTGATTTCTTGCAAACAAGTATTCACAAGCAAGTCACCATCATGCACATTCTGCAAAGTGCATATACTTACCTTGAGGTTCCTTGGCATTGTACCTGAAGAAATAAACTTGGGAAAACAAGGTTAGATAACACAAGGGTATTTCTTCAACCAACTGCAAGAACATCAAGAGTACCAAGCCAGGGATGACATGTATAAAGAATGTCTTATAAAGAGCACAAGCTTGAATCAGCAAACATGTCTCCTGAAACTAAAAGGATTTTCAATGAACTCTGAGAGATTTTGCTTTCCATAAGATATCAGTTGTGAGAGCGAAGAAAGAAAAATCAAAAGAATAAGAATGATGCCAAATGTAATATCCAATGTGGAACACGGCAAAGCTTTGATGTGATTCTCTCCCCCTTAAGGTAAGATTGCTCTTCTTCTCCTCCTAAATCTTCTCTTCTCCCCTTATCTCCCCCTCCCCCTAAATCTTCTCCCCCTTTGACATCAAGTGCCGAAAAGGACAGCAGACTAGGATGTTCAGGAAAGATGGAAGGAAAGAAGTGGAATCCTTAAGAATCACAACTGTGCAATAAGAAACATGCATAGAAAATCATTGAGTAGAGCTGCAGAAGATGATATCCTGAAAGAAAGTCGGTGACACCGAAGTGATATGGATCGGTGGGTCCGAAAGTCATGGACTTAGGGCAGATCCTTTTCGGTTAGACCGAAATATTTAAGTCGGTGACGCCGAATTTTATTCCAAGGAAATTCAGAAATAATTCAGCTCACTTTGCAAGGAATGTTTCAAAGGTTTTGTAATAAACTTGTAAAAGATTTTCAGGGAATTGATCAGAGCCAAAAAGATATTCACAAAGACAGAAGAATAGAAATGAAAAAGATTGCTAGATGTAGGTTTTTTTTTGATTAAAAAGAAAACTCAATGAGAGAACATAAGAGAAAATAGAAAAACTCCAAAACATATGTACTTCATCTAGATAGGGGTCGGTGACAAAGTCACCTATGTTTGAGTATATTGACTTAGGAGTCAAATGAGAACATTTGATCATAGGTCATACTCATCGTTTAAGCTCAAAATGGGGTTGCCATTTTTCGATTAAGCATTTGATGTGATCACATCTTATGAAGCTGCTTGAACTCATGTCTTTGAGCAAAGCTCCTTCAAGATGTGAAGAACATACCTTGGGCTTGTTGTTGCTTTACTCATGTAGGTGAACTTGATGTAGGTGCTCATTGAATGTGAAGTTGGAGCGCCATTCCCACTTGTGTAGTTCATCTTCCTACATGGGTTAGGCAAGCAAGGAAATACTCAAGAATATCCAAGATGACAAGAGTGAAATACTAGATGTATAAGGTGTCAAAAAGGATATGTGGAATTTTGTTCCTTGAACTCAACATCCCAAAGGGCTAGATACTTGGTCAATGACAAGATTACTCAAGATTTGAGTGTGTGGTAATCTTGTGAAATGTAGATCATCCAAGTACCTGCAAGGAGTTAGATGCAATACAAGGGGGGCAAATGTGTCCAAGACATATGATCATCATCATAAGAGAAATATCAAGGATTAGTCAAGTAGGCTCATGCCTTGCATGCATCAATGGAGTTTTCACTCCAAGTTTGAAGCATCAATGATGTTCAACTCACTCCTTAAGCGACAAAACACTTTCTCATCAAGGGGTTTTGTAAATATATCAGCAAGTTGTTTGTCAGTTCGAACATGGTTAAGATTGATGTCACCCTTGGCAATGTGATCACGAATAAAATGGTGACGAACTTCAACATGTTTCGTGCGAGAGTGTTGCACTGGATTGTGTCCAATCTTAATCGCACTCTCATTGTCACAAAGCAAAGGAACATGTCTCACATGTATCCCATAATCCTTAAGCGTTTGTGTCATCCATAGCAACCGAGCACAACATGAACCAGCAGCAATATATTCGCGCTTGGCGAGAGATAATGATATCAATTTTGTTTCTTGGAGGACCAAGATACAAGGGATCGACCAAGGAATTGACACGCACCGAAGTTGACTTTCTATCAACCCCTGTCTCCGCATAGTCCGAGTCGGAATAGCCAACAAGATCGAAAGAGGCCCTCTTAGGATACCAAATGCCAAAGTTAGGTGTGTGTATCAAATATCTCACAATTCTTTTTACAGCTTTAAGATGACATTCTTTAGGGGCTGCTTGATATCGAGCACACATGCATACACTCAACATTATGTCAGGACGAGAAGCACAGAGATATAGTAAAGAACCAATCATAGATTGGTAAACCTTTTGATCAACAGGTTCTCCATCCTTTGTCAAGTCATTATGTCCACTAGTAGGCATGGGGGTTCTCATACCTTTGCTTTCTTGCATGTTGAACTTCTTGAAGAGATCCTTAGTGTACTTTGTTTGTGAGACAAAAGTACCCTCCTTAGATTGCTTGATTTGCAACCCAAGGAAGAATTTGAGTTCACTCATCATGGACATCTCAAACTTCTCCGACATTAGCTTCCCAAACTTTTCACTAAAATGAGGGTTAGTTGAACCAAATATAATATCATCAACATAGATTTGGCACACAAATAGTTCACCATTAACCCTTTTAGTAAAAAGAGTAGAATCAATTTTCCCAATTTCAAAGCCTTTTTCAATAAGGAACTTGGTCAAGCATTTATACCACGCTCTAGGAGCTTGTTTAAGGCCATATAGGGCTTTATGAAGTTTGTAAACATGATTAGGCTTTTTAGGATTCACAAATCCGGGAGGTTGTTTCACAAATACTTCCTCCTCAATTTCACCATTTAGGAAAGCACTTTTAATGTCCATTTGATAGAGAGTAATATCATGGTGATTGGCATAAGCAAGAAGAATGCGAATGGACTCAAGTCTAGCAACGGGGGCATAGGTCTCACCATAGTCCATACCTTCGACTTGTGTATAACCTTGAGCTACGAGACGAGCCTTGTTGCGGATGACTTGTCCATCTTCATCTTGCTTGTTCCGAAACACCCATTTGGTTCCAATGACATTTTGATCATCATTGGGCTTCTCTACCAAAGTCCATACATTGTTCCTCTCTCGGTTGTGTAGCTCTTCGTGCATAGCGCTCACCCAATCCGGTCTTCAAGTGCTTCTTCTACCTTCATAGGTTCAAGACTAGAAATAAATGAGTAATGCTCACAAAAGTTAGCTAAGCGAGTTTTAGAGCGAATGATTCTCCCGGAGTCGATGTCATTCATCATTTGTTCCACGGGATGATTCTTCTTGACTCTTGCTCGAACTCGAGATAGCTTTTGTTGTGGTCGCGGCTGAGCTTCCTCATCATCCTCATCTTCCTCTTCTTCTTCTTCATTGTTGTTGGTGTTGTCTTGAGGCGGTGGAGAAGGAGGTTGTGGTGGATCTTCTTGTCGCACTTCCTCATCTTGGTGAGTTCCACTTGTGGAGGCCTCCATGTTGCCTTGAAGTTCATCTTGCCGTGAGGTAGGGGGCTCCACATATGTAGATGAGGTACTCTCCTTTACTTCCATGGGACGGATCTTTCCAATAGATAAATCTTGAATGGCTTCCGATGGGTCCTTGTCTCCTACATCAATAGGCATTTGCTCTACTTATGAGCCATTAGATTCATCAAACTTCACATCTACCGCCTCTTCAACCTTACGGGTGAAATTATTGTAGACACGGTAGGTGTGGGAGTTTGATCCATAACCGAGGAAAAGCCTTCATGAGTTTTAGGAGCAAATTTAGACCGACGATGCTTATCAAGGATATAGCATTTTGAACCAAAGACACGAAAGTATCCCACTTGGGGTTTGTTACCGTGAGGAGCTCAGATGAAGTCTTGCCGAGAAGCTTATGAAGATAAAGCCTGTTGATAGCATGACAAGCTGTCTCGACGGCTTCTCCCCAAAAGTGCTTCGTGTCTTGTATTCGCAAGCATCGTTCTCGCCATCTCTATGAGCTGCTCGGTTCTTCCTCTCAACAACTCCATTTTGTTGAGGTGTATACGTAGTTAAGAACTCATGTAGAATTCCTTCCTCGTCGAGAAAAGAGTCTACATGGGCGTTCTTGAACTCCGCTCCATTGTCACTCCGAACTTTCTTGATCTTCACCTCAAATTGATTTTGGGCCTTTCGCAAAGGTTTTGAAGATCCTCTGAACTCTGTGATTTGTCATCAAGGAAAAATACCCACGTAAATCTGGAATAATCATCAACTATAACTAGACCAAAGGAGTTACCACCAAGGCTTTTGTAAGCATTGGGACCAAGAGATCCATATGGAGAAGCTCAAGCGGTCTCCTTGTGGTCATAATGTTCTTCACGGATGACTTCCACCTACTTGTTTTCCCGCTTGACAGCACTACAGAGTCTATCTTTGTCAAAGAAAACATCTTTAACACCAAGAATATGATCACCTTTGATTAGCTTGTCTAGATTACGATACCAACATGTCCAAGCCTTCTATGCCATAACCAACCTTTAGCGGATTTAGCAATGAAGCAAGTTCTAGGTTGAGCTTTCTTAGTGAAATCAACAATATATAGATCACCTCTACGGATACCGTAAATACCATGTTATGATTGTCACGACGAAAGACTTGGCAATCTACTTCGTGAATAGCACATTGAATCCAAAGTCACTAATCTAGACACGGAAAGTAAATTGTATCCAAGTGATTCAACAAGCATGACATTTTGAATAGAGCTATCATGAGATATGGCCACCTTACCAAGGCCAAGTACCTTACCCTTGGAGTTGTCTCCAAAAGTTACATACTTGCGTGGACCATCGTTCTTTGCAAGCTCTCGAAACATGTCTTCGTCTCCGGTCATGTGATCGGTGCATCCACTATCAAGAATCCATTCTTTTCCACCGGATATGTAGTCTCTCAAATTTGCCATAAGATTGAGACTCTTCATGATCTTGTCTAGCTCGGTGTCTGAATCGGAGTAATCATCATCATGCTCATGCTCATCATCATATTGACCCATAGATAGTTCATCATCAATACCTAGGTCAATTCGACAATGACTTGCATTAGTTTTGTCAATGTGACAATAATCATCGGAATGCAATACAATAGCATTTCTAATTAGATCATTGATAAGACAAGGATCACCCTTCTTTTTCATGAGATCACGAAGCTCAAAGAAGCATTTATCAAAGTTGGGATCATTGGGGCGCATCATATCAAATTCAATAGTCTTGTATAGAATTTCATCAAGACCTCTCAAAGAGTAGTCCGGATAAAGTTCTTCCAAGAACTTCCACATAGCATAGGCGCACTCAAAGTTTGTGACAAGCTTAAGCAAGTTATCGGGCAAACCTCTAATGATAAGATTTACAGCTTCTAAGATTACTGAAGCAAATCAAGCTCTTCATCCATAGTAGGGTGCAAGGGGTCAAATGGAGGCACATATGGGGATTCAACATATTTGCGCAAGTTATACATCTTAAAGATAATAAGCATTTCAATCCTCCACGAGTTATAGGACACTCCATCAAGAATAGGCACTCTATGACTAACACTCCCAAACGTAGACACGTCCATCTTCCTCCAATGGTGTGTAAACCAAAGCAATGGAGACCAAAGCTCTGATACCAATTGTAGGACCGTTGAAGGGGAGAGTGTCTAGAGGGGGGGTGATTAGACTACTCGACAAGATAAAAATTATGCCTTTTGACAAAGACAAGATTTTAGCAGATTTTGCATATCACACAAGTCAAGTAGCATACTACACATGCAATTCTAGAGTATGGGCAGCGGAAAGTAAATTGCATGAGTAGTAAAGAGAAGTGGAGAAGATCAAACGCAATTTGGAGACACGGAGATTTTTCTCGTGGTTCCGATAGGTGGTGCTATCATCAATCCACGTTGATGGAGACTTCAACCCACGGAGGGTAACGGCTCCGAGAGTCCACGGAGGGCTCCACCCACGAAGGGTCCATGAAGAAGCAACCTTGTCTGTGCCATCATGGCATACACCCACGGAGGGCTAGCCTTACTCGGGGTAGATCTTCACGAAGTAGGCGATCTCCTTGCCCTTACAAACTTCTTGGTTCAACTCCACATCTTGACGGAGGCTCCCAAGCGACACCTAACCAATCTAGGAGGCACCACCCTCCAAAAGGTAATAGATGGTGTTGGTGATGATGAACTCCTTGCTCTTGTGCTTCAAATGATAATCTCCCCAACACTCAACTCTCCTCACTGATTTGGCTGTGGTGGAAGAAGGGATTGAGTGGAAAGCAACTTGGGAAGGCTAGAGATCAAGTTTCATATGGTGGGAGTGGAGCAACTTGATCTCAACACAAGGGTAGGTAGTTCTCTTCTCAGAAATGTAAGGTAGGAGTGGTAGTACTTTCGATGGCTCTCTCCACGAATGAAGAGGAGGTGGAGGGTATTTATAGCCTCCACACAAAATCCAACTGCTACACACATTTGACCAATCTCGGTCGGACCGAAGTTGACAACTCGGTCGACCGAAAGTTCAAATCTTGTGAACGTTGGGATTTTTGTGGGACCGAAAATACAATCTCGGTGAGTCCGATTCTTCCAAAGACTAGGGTTTGCCAATCTCGATGGGACCGACTTTATCATCTCGGTGACACCGATTTGATGACGTATGTTCTGTAAGCTTGGCAACACTAGTTTCGTGAGACCGAGTTCGAATCGGAAAATCCAAATATCTAGGGTTTGGCTATATGGTCGAGGTGGTTCATCTCGGTGTGGTGAGTTTATGGAATCGATGGGACCGAGATTACTTATGAGTGTATATTTGAAGTGAAGGGTGCTGATAGTTTAGGAGATGTATCACTAAGCACTTTGAGCAACCAGATCATTATCATAACCTCATCCCCTTTTAATAGTATTGGCTTTCCTATGGACTCAATGTGATCTTGGATCACTAAACCAAAAATGGAGTCTTGAGCTTTTGCCAATGCTTGCCTTAGTATTTTGAGGGGTCCACTTCTTCAGTCATTGCCATACCAATGTGATTGACTTTCCTGAAACATACTTGATAAAAGCATTAGTTCAACCACAAAGTATGTTGTCATTAATTACCAAAACCACCCAGGGAGCAAATGTGCTTTCAGTCCGACTGCCGAGCAGCCGGCCGGCCGGCTCCTACTTCCATTGTCAACACCCCTAACGGCTAAGTACTAGCCCTCCTCCAAATGACTAAGTACTCAACCTAGCCGCAGTCTGCAGAGCGGCTGTTTGGCTGGCAAGAGGATAGGCAAGGGAGGGCGGCAAAGGAAAAAACCAAGGAGTAAAAAGAAAGGAAAGATAGAAGTCGGCAAAGCAAAGCATAAAGGTGTGATAGAATATTTACATGGATAAAGGCCTTCTGGCCAGCATTCAAACAGAGTTTTGATATACACCCCACGGGTGGAATTGTGCGAATTTAACAAAAGTGTTCAGATTAGCAAGCAGAAAACAAAGAAAATCCTAAGGAGTAGCAGAAGACTCCGGCTGGGCGGTGTCGGTTGGTGCAGCGGAAGACTCCGACTGGGCGGTGCCGGTTGGCACGGCAGAAGGCTCCGGCTGGATGCTGGGGTCGGCTGTACCACCGGACGTGGCAGGTGGCTCCGTCTGGGCAGAAGAATCGCCAGCAGCAGTCGGGGCGACGGAGGGCTGGAGGACGGAGTCGGTGGCATCCGTCGGAGGAACGGGTGGCTGGTCGGTCCCCACCTGACCGTCTCCTGTAGCAGTAGGCACCATGGTGTGCGGCTTGTTGCTTGAGGCCCAGTCAGGTTGGGGCTGACCGTCCGCCCCAACCTCCGACAGGTCGACATTGCTCTCCTCGTCCTCTTCGTTCTCCTCCTCCTCTTCCTCCTCCCCGTCTTCCCCTTCATCGCCGGAGTCGATGACTTCAGCTGAATCTTTGCTGTCCTCTGGGTTCAGCCCGAGCCACTCTTGCAGAGCTTCGCCGCCTTCCTCGACCACCTCCGGAATGAAGATGCTAGTGTCGGTGAAGTCGGCAATCGCCGCCGCCCTGTTGACAAGCTCGGCCTCCACCGCCGCCAGCTCCCCCTGCGCTTCCAGCCGGAACGTGGCCAACTGGGCTAAGTCCAGTCCAGGATACCACACCTTGGCGAACTCCAAGGCCCAGCGCGCTCCTGCCCGGGCTGCGAAGCCCTTCCATGCTTCCAGGCGGCCGACCGCCACCTCCAGCCAGTCGGCAGTCCGACTTGGGGTGCGCGGAGCCGGCAAAGCTGGCCAGAGGGCAGAGACCGCCTGAGCTCCGATGCGATGGAGACGGCGCAGCATGCGATGAGCAGGCTGAAGGCGGGCCTGAATGCTGAGGATCTGTTCGCCAAGAGTTCGGGGAGCATCAGCGGTGATCTGCGCGCCCTCCGCCCTCCGCTCCTCGCGCTGGGCCTCGATCATCTGGATTGTGGCAACAGAGTGGCCCAGGAAGAAGTCTGTTCGGATGGAAGGAGAAAAAGACCAAGGTTATAAGCAAGGGACCGGCCTGGACAAGGGCCGACAGTTCAAAACAAGAAATCAAGAGAATGAAGCTTACCATTGACCTAGTCTTCAATACTACTGAAGCAGGCCGTCATCTGGGCCTCCTTGTCGGCCCAGGCGGAGTGTTCGACCTCAAACTTGGCGAGCAGGTTGGCCTCCTTCGTCTTCACCTCCTGCTGGGCCGCCTTGAGGGCCTCCGCCTATTCGGCAAGCTTAGCGACCAAGCGGTCTTGCTCCTCGGCCAGTTTGCCGCACTCCGCCTCCTTGCCGCGCAGAGCGGTGTTGGCCTCGCCCAGCTGCTGCTGCAAGGCGGTGTTGGCCTCTGGAAAAAGGGAAAGAAGAAAAGAGCATCAGTCAAATAGACAAGATGAAGAAAGAAACATTGAGGAGATTCGGCCCGACTGCTCAGTAGTCGGCCCGAACCTCGGGGACTACAGCCCGCGGGTGCACCATCGCGCCCCCGCAGAGAAGAAGTAATTAATGAGGAAAGAGATACAGAGGAGATTCGCCCGATCGCCAATGAGTCGGCCCGAACCTCGGGATTACAGCCAGCAGTGCGCCAAATACGCCCCAAGAAAGGAAGATAGAGCTTACTCCGGCTCTCGGTCAGATGGGCGGTCTGCGTCTCCAGCTCCTGGACCCTGGAGTTGTAGGCAGTCATGCAGAGATTATGGTAGTCCTACAAAAGGAACACCAGACGAAGTCAAGAATCACGTTAGAAGATAAAGTTCCGCCCGCGCCAAAGCCGCCCGAACTTGGGGACTACACCCAGTGGGTGTGCTTGCGCACCCCCACGAGAGAAGCAAGAGTATCATTCAAAGAAGAAAGCCGAAGATAACTTACCCGGATGGCGGTTCGCGACTCCAAGAAGGCCTCGTTGCAGCGCCTAAGGGCCTCGGCTTCTGCCCGGAGATTGGCCTGGACGTCAAGGGACGCCTGGTTCAGGGCGCCTGTCCTGCCCCCGTGTATCCAACCTACAGGCGCGGTGCTGGTCGCCTCGGTGTCGAGGACCGACGAGCTCGTGGCGCCGACCTCCTGCGGCCGCGGTGCTGAGGCCGCCTTCTCAAGGCGGCGGCGCGTGGGTGTGCGGACCTCAGGTACTAGGTCCGTCACCACCGTGTCTTCAACCGGTGGCACCGGTGGTGCAGCCGACTGCTCGTCCTGCGTCCCGCTGGCTGGTGGCGGTGGCGAAAGCGGTGGCGGTGGCACAAAGATGTTTGGCATAGCCACGTCGCCACCCTCCCGCTCTCGGATCGAGTGATCGTCGCCGGCTCCTCCGGTCGTCGCCACGAACTCAGGCGGAGGTGGCGCGGTGTTCAGGGGCGCCACAAGCAGCGGCTCTTGGCGGCGTGCGGCCTCCGCGAGCCTCTCCCTCTCTGCGGCTTGGGCTTCCACCTACGCTAGCGCTCTCTCAGCAGACACGGCGGCCTTGTCCGCCTGCTCCTTGGCCAGACGACCAGCCTCTTCCTCACGCGCCTCCCGCGCGTTCTGCTCTGTCGCCTCACGGAGATCGGCGGCCGGGTCAATTGGTCGGCTGGTCAAGGAGGTCGCCGCCGACCTGAGGATCGAGGCGGCGTTCGATTTCTCAAGGGTTAGCGGGGCCCTGAAATAAGAAGATAAGTCAGAAGGCTCTCACGCCAGATCGGCAAGAAGACGGGAAACATGGAAAAGATACTTACGCCGACACCATGACGGGCACCTTCGGCTGCCTCTGATACTTGGCCACCTTGGCTACGGCTTCTTTCCGCCTGGTCGCTGCGGCCGGGTTCTTGGGCTTCTTCGGGGCGCTGCCAAATAGGGTAGCGCCCTGCTTTCGCTTGCGCTTGCTGCCGCGGGCGGGCCGCCCAGAAGAGGGGTCGGCACTGGTATTGGCAGAGCTCTGGGTGGGGCACGGTTCATCGTCGTCGTCGTCGTCGTCGGGCCAAGTCCCCACGTCGCCGCCTTCCTCGGAGCCGCCTGCTCCGCCGCCGCCGTCTGCTCTGCCGCTGCCGCCTGTTGCATCGTCCGCCAGGGCGGCCGCCCCCAAGACGGGGTCGTCCAGGTCGCTCACTTCCCTGTCCGGATGGTAGTCATTGCCCGGTTCCAGGAGGGCGGCCGTCGCCGCGGACATGTAAATCTACGACCAGAAAAGAGTTGCATCACGACAAGAACGAGGCTGAAGAAAACAGATCAGAAGGACAAGATGAAGAAACTTACGGCAGGCGGCGGATTGTGGCGGGAGTACGGACGCTTCCCGTACCGCTAGTCTTCCTCCGACACCTTGAGGGCGGAGATCTTGTTCACCATCCACGCAACCTCGGCAGGCGGCATCCCTTTCGTGCACAGCCGGCACGGGTCGCGGTGCCCGCCCATCCGGAAGATCGTATGAGGGCAGCTCTGGAGCGGCAGGATCCGGCGCTCGACGAAGGCAACAAGGAGGTCGGAGGCCACGAGGCCCTCCGACTCCTGGAGCACTCGGAGTCGGCTGATGGTGGCCGCCGCGTCCGCCGATACCGGTTTCATTTTTGTACCCCCAGGTGGGCCGAGTCCCGGTAGGGGGGCCGGCCTCATAAGACGGCAGGTTGAGGAAGTCGGCAGCCGGATCTACGTTCTCGACGTAGAAGTAGGACTGCTGCCACATCTTCATGGACTGCGCCAGCTTGATGACGAGGAAGGCGTTCCGCTTCGTCGGCCGGTGCACGGTGACGAAGCCGCCGCACTCGGCCGCCGTCTCCCTGGCGGAGGTGCCGAGCTTCCCGTAGAAGAACGCTCCCCATAGCTCGAGTGTGGAGAGGACGCCAATGTAGCCCCCGCACGCCTTGACGAAGGCGGAGAGTAGAGTCACGGCGTTGGGCGTGACGTGATGAGGCTGGAGATTGTAGAAGTCGAGGAAAGAGCGAAAGAAGCCGCTCACCGGAAGGCCGAAGCCGCGGAGGAAGTGCGAGCAGAAGACGACCCGCTCGTCTCCCCGCGGCGCCGGCAAGATATCCTCCTCCGGCGGCACACGCGCCTTGACGAAGGCCGCGCTGGGCATCCGGCGCGTGTCATGGAGGAAGGAGATGTAATCCTCGATCACTGTTGACCCGTCCCAGTCGCCGCCCTTCTCACGCGGGCTTCCGGCTGGCTGCGTGAGGAGGAGGAGTGCGTCGGTGACGAACGATGGCGGCAGCCCCATGGCAACACTGAGCAGCAGCAACAACGGTGGAGGAGAGAGCAGAGGAAGAAGAAGAGTGGGAGGGGGCGTGCAAGCTTTGCCGCACCCCTCCCATCCCCTACTTATAGCCCTCGGGCTACGAAGCCGAGGGGGCGGGGCGTGGGTCATGGGATTAACTGCGCCCACGACCCCACGACCCCCATTTATCGCACGCATTCACCACGCCGCAAACGGTCGTGGGAATGGCAACCGCCCCCTCGGCACTGCGGATTCGCCCGGTTGCCGAGGAGCGGTAGTGGCGGGCCCGGCCCATTGTCACGTCCCATCAGGGGCGTGGGGTGGCAGGCTGGCTGGGCTGGTGTGCGCCGCATGGCGCGTCTGTGGCAGGCGACAGCCCGGGAAGCTTAGCAGGCACGCCACCTGTTTCCCGCCTGGGAGTTCAAAACCGACCACATAGCTCCGCCTGGGCGAGGCCGACTTTAGCAGTCGGCTAGCCACAAGACGGATCGACGTTCTCCCGGAGCCCGGTGAGGGGGGAAGCCGCTGAGACTTCGCGGCCCCTCGACCACAACGCCTCACCGGCTTCGGGGACTACTGTCGGAGTAATGGACCCCAAGCTGAAGCTCTGCCCTCTGGGGGGCGGCTAGCTCAACGGCCGGCTGCCAGAGGGCGGCCAACCCTAGCCTACGGCACCACGAGCGGCCGGCTCCAGCCGGCCGGCCTCTAGAGAGGGCGGCATCAGGCAAGCGGACACCTCGCGGCCTTGGCGCAACCGAGCCCCCATCGAGAGTACAAGCTAGAGCATGGCTACAGTGAAGCACGTCGCCCCCGATGTACGGGACGGGCATGGCTACAGTGCTCCTTACAGGCGGAGATCTTCACACGGCGGGGCACTGTGCCGTGTCTCCCATGACGTGGCTCCAAGCAGGCGGAGCCCTATCCCCCACGACGGCCTGTCGGTACGGCCTGCCAGCCGTAGGTCCTACCGGGCAGTGACACCGTCGAAGACGGCAGACGCGCAATCAGTCGGGCTTGGGAAGGGTCGGCCTCCAGAAGGCGGCCGTCCCTTGCCCCGAGGCAAGCGCGCCATTAACCTGATAAGACCAGGTGTGGCTGATACATCTCCAACGTATCTACTTTTCCAAACACTTTTGCCCTTGTTTTGGACTCTAACTTGCATGATTTGAATGAAACTAACCCGGACTAACGCTGTTTTCAGCAGAACTGCCATGATGTTGTTTTATGTGTAGAAAAGAAAAGTTCTCGGAATGTCCTGGAAATCCACGGAGGCACATTTTGGAATTAATAAGAATTTTTGGCGAAAGAATTAATGCCGGGGGGCCCACGGCCTATCCACGAGAAAGGGGGCGCCCCCCCTTAGGGCGCGGCCCCCTATCTCGTGGGCCCCCTGGACCTCCTCCGACCTCAACTCCAACTCTATATATTCTGTCTCGGGGAGAAAAAAAATCAAAGAGAAAGTTTCATCGCGTTTCACGACACGGAGCCACCGCCAAGCCCTAATCTCTCTCAGGAGGGCTGATCTGGAGTCTGTTCGGGGCTCCGGAGAGGGGGATTCGTCGCTGTCGTCATCATCAACCATCCTCCATCACCAATTTCATGATGCTCACCGCCGTGCGTGAGTAATTCCATCGTAGGCTTGCTGGACGGTGATGGGTTGGATGAGATTTACCATGTAATCAAGTTAGTTTTGTTGGGGTTTGATCCCTAGTATCCACTATGTTCTGAGATTGATGTTGCTATGACTTTGCTATGCTTAATGCTTGTCACTAGGGCCCGAGTGCCATGATTTCAGATCTGAACCTATTATGTTTTCATGAATATATGTGTGTTCTTGATCCTATATTGCAAGTCTATAGTCACCTATTATGTGTTATGATCCGACAACCCCGGAGTGAAAACAATCGGGACACTTCTCGGTGATGACCGTAGTTTGAGGAGTTCATGTATTCACTATGTGCTAATGCTTTGTTCCGGTTCTCTATTAAAAGGAGGCCTTAATATCCCTTAGTTTCCGCTAGGACCCCGCTTCCACGGGAGGGTAGGACAAAGATGTTATGCAAGTTCTTTTCCATAAGCACGCATGACTATTTACGGAATACATGCCTACATTACATTGATGAATTGGAGCTAGTTCTATATCACCCTATGTTATAACTATTGCATGAGGAATCTCATCTGGCATAATTATCCATCACTGATCCATTGCCTACTAGCTTTTCATATATTGTTCTTTGCTTATTTACTTTTCCGTTGCTACTGTTACAACTACTACAAAAACCCAAAAACATTTATCTTTTATGTTGCTACCATGACCTTTATTATCATACCACTTTTGCTACTAAACACTTTGCTGCAGATACTAAGTTATCCAGGTGTGGTTGAATTGACAACTCAACTGCTAATACTCAAGAATATTCTTTGGCTCCCCTTGTGTCGAATCAATAAATTTGGGTTGAATACTCTACCCTCGAAAGCTGCTGCGATCCCCTATACTTGTGGGTTATCAAGACTAATTTAAAGCGCCGCTGTCGGGACACATAGCTCTATTCTCTGAGGTACTTGGGATTTATATCTGTTGATCACTATGAAGAACTTGAAAGATGATCGAACTACTATTTTGCCCTCAACTACGAGGGGAGGTAAGGAACTGCCATCTAGCTCTGCACTAGATTCTACTTCCGTTATTAGTAGACTTGCGACACCTAAACCTGCTACTGCTATGAATTCTGATATGTCGCATGTTATTGATGATGCCACTTCTGCTATGCATGATGAAACTACTTCTGTGCGTGATACTGCTTTGCCACTAGGTGAATTTCTTGATGAACAACTTGCTAGAGTTAGGGGGGATGAAATTACTGAAGATCCTATTACTGATGATAGTGATGATGAAGGCCCCCCCCCCCAATGATTATGTTTTACCTGTTGTTCCTAAGGGTTATGTTATGAATGAAGAAGCTGCTATGGAAATTCTTGTTTGCAATGATAGAAACGATCTTAAGAAATTATTAGCTAAATGGAAGCAGCAGTCTCTTAATGCTAGAATGAAACCCGATCCTGCTTTTGCTACTTCACCTATCTGTGTTACTGATAAGGATTATGAATTCTCTGTTGATCCTGATATTATTACTTTAGTTGAATCTGATCCTTTTATGGCCTTGAATCTCAAAACTGTTGTGGCACATCTTACCAAGTTGAATGATATAGCCACCCTGCTTTACTAATGATGAGAAGTCTCGCTATTTATTATCCTTAAGATATTTCCGCTCTCATTAAAGGGTGATGCTAAGACTTGGTATAATTCTCTTGCTCTGGTTGTGTGTGTAGTCCCTGTGATATGATTTATTACTTCTCTGCTAAATATTTCCCTGCTCATAAGAAACAAGCTGCCTTGCGGGAAATATATAATTTTGTGCAAATTAAAGAAGAGAGTCTCCCATAAGCTTGGGGGAGGCTTCTCCGGTTACTTAATGCTTTGCCCGATCATCCTCTTAAGAAAAATGAAATACTTGATATCTCTTATAATGGACTAACTGATGCTTCCAAGGACTACTTGGATAGTTGTGCCGGTTGTGTTTTCAGGGAAAGAACAGTCGACAAAGCTAAAATACTATTGAATAATATGTTGACTAATGAAAATAATTGGACTCTTCCTGAGCTAGTTCCTGAAGTAATTCTTGAACCAATTGAGCCAACTCCTGAGCCTATTCCTAAACCCACTCCGAAGAAGAGAGGTGTTTTATTTCTCAGTCCTGAATATATGCAAGAGGCAAAGAAATCAATGAAAGAAAAAGGTATTAAAGCTGAAGATGTTAAGAATTTACCTCCTATTTAAGAAATACATGGTCTTAATATACCGCCTGAAGAACCATATTGTCTTGATACCCCGACACAGGTAGTAAAGGTAAATTCTCTCTATAGATATGATAAAGTTGAAATACCCTCTACTAAATTTCATAGCCCATGCTTAGATGAATTTGATGACTTTATGGCTAGACAAGAAAGTTTTAATGCTTATGTTGGTAGAGAGTTAAAGAATAATGCTTTCAAGATAGGACGCATAGGTGATAATCTGGCTAGAGTTAAGGATGAACTTCACCGCGTTAGCAAATATGCTTCTATGGTTGCTACTCAAGCTGAGCAAGTACTCAAAGCTCAAAATGATTTGCTTGAGGAATTAAATAATAAAAATAACTTTGCTGTTAGAGTGGCTACTAGAACTGGTAGAATGACTCAGGAACCTTTGTATTCTGAAGGCCGCCCTAAGAGAATTGAGCAAGATTCTCAGAGAAATAATTTAGAGGCACCTAGTACTTCTAAAAAGAAGAAAAAGAAAAACGATAGAACTTTGTATGCTTCTAGTGAACCTCATCAGAGACACACCGAGAATCCCAATGATATCTCTATCTCTGATGCTAAAACACAATCAGGTGATGAACATGAACCTAGTGATAATGTTCATGTTGATGCTCAACCTAGCAAAAACAATGATGTAGAGATTGAACCTGCTGTTGATCTTGATAACCCACAATCAAAGAATCAACGTTATGATAAGAGAGATTTTGTTGCTAGGAAGCACAAGAAGAAAGAGAACCATGGGTTCGTAAACCCATGCCCTTTCCTCCTAAACCATCCAAGTCAAAGGATGATGAAGATTTTGAGCGCTTTGCTGAAATGATTAGACCTATTTTCTTACGTATGCGCTTCACTGATATGCTTAAAGTAAATCCTTATGCTAAGTATATGAAGGATATCATCACAAATAAAAGAAAGATACCGGAAGCTAAAAATTCCACCATGCTTGCTAATTACACCTTTAAGGGTGGAATACCAAAGAAACTTGGAGATCCAGGTGTTCCAACTATACCATGCTCCATTAAAAGAAATTATGTTAGAACTGCTTTATGTGATCTTGGAGCTGGTGTTAGCGTTATGCCTCTCTCTTTATATCGTAGACTTGAATTGAATAAGTTGACACCTACTGAAATATCTTTGCAAATGGCTGATAAATCAACTGCTATACCTGTTGGTATTTGTGAGGATGTGCCTGTTGTGGTTGCAAATGTCACTATTTTAACGAACTTTGTTATTCTTGATATTCCCGAGGATGATAGTATGTCTATTATCCTTGGTAGACCTTTTCTTAATACTGCAGGGGCTGTAATTGATTGCAACAAAGGCAATGTCACTTTTCATGTTAATGGTAATGAGCATACGGTACACTTTCCGAGGAAACAATCTCAAGTTCATAGCATCAATTCTATTGAAAAAGTTCCAACTATCATTTTTGGAGGTTTAGAATTTCCTCTCCCTACTGTCAAGAAAAAGTATGATATTCTTATTGTTGGGGATTTTCATATCCCCGTTGAGGTAACTTAGTGTTATTCGAAATTTCTTCGGTTCCGTGTTATTCGGAATGAGTTTGTTAACAAGACTTGATCAACCTTGTTAGTGGGTTCATTTTGATGATCACGAGATGGATGAAATTAGAAGGCACAACCTTCTGTACCCTCCTTTTTCTTTCTGTTATCTAGAATAAATAAAGCAAAAATAGTATTATCTCATGCTCTTTACAATTATCCGTGCATTAAAAAATAGTCCGAAAATAAAAGTGCTCCAAATGCCCTGCAAATTTAGTATGATTTTTTCTGGAATATTTGAGGATTTTAGGCACTGAAAACACTGCAGGAGGGGCAAGCACCAGGCCACAAGAGAGGAGGGCCCGCCCCCTTGTAGGGCGCGCCCCCCTGTCTTGTGGGCCCCTGGTGGTTCCCCTCCACTTATGCCAGCACCCACACACTTCATCTTCTACCCAAAAAAATCCCCATCCAGCTCAAGCACGAGTTCTAGCTCGTTTTGCTACGATTTTCGATCTCTTAGCTCAAAGCTCCATTCACAAAACTGCTTTGGGAGATTGTTGCTTGGTATGACTCCTCCATTGGTCCAATTAGTTTTTGTTCTAGTGCTTTATTCATTGCAAATTTTTGCTGCATAGGTGACCATGTTCTTAAGCTTGCATGTTAAATTTTTGAGGTCCCAAGCAATTCCAATGCATGATATAGGCTCTAGGCACTTGTAGGAGTAGTTGCTATCAATCTTGTTTAGTTTTATTCACTTTTATTTTGAAGTTACTAAAATTTCAGAATTTTCAGAAAAGAAATATGCTTAGAAGAATGTACCAAGGAGGTTCCTCGGCAAAGAAAGGGCCAAGGATTGCTATACGTGAGCAAGATGTTGAATTGCCGAGGGACGCAAATGTACGGGCTTGTGAGTGGCCATCCGATGATTTTATGGTCGAGGCAGGCTTCAAGGAAGAAATTTGACGCGTATGTGCGTAATGCCGAGCTGGAGGACTTCTTACAAGATAAGTGTCCTCAATATTATCAATTGACTGATTCCTTTGTGCGGAGGTTCGAATATATTTCTGCGCGTAATTCTCCTAGTGTCATGTTTGATATTTATGATACATCTTATACCATGGATTTAGAGGATTTTACAACTGCTTGCAAACTCCCGCAGTGGGGTAATATTAATGATCCTCCCAAATCTGAATTTAGAGATTTTTCTTGCTAGTATTACTGTGGGAGAATCTAGGGACGTAGCACAAGCTACCATAGGAGCATTCATTTTCCTGCTATACATTACTTTGCTCTCTTTATTGGTAGATACATTAATGGTAAGGACGAAGTATGTCACATGTGTGCCCCTGATCTTTGTGTCCTCAAGAGTGCTTTGTGTCAGTTATAAAGGTTATAACTTGGGGGCAATAGTTGCACGAGGTTGCGAATAATAGTAGAAGGGAGATTTCTTTGGAGGAATTTATGCAACCCGTGTGGCTAATTTTCTTAATATAGCTCCACGAGAGGGGGATATGATTGTGCCTCCTATTTATTTGGATAAAGAAGCTATGTTTGATCATCATTTTCTTGAGAGGAATGAACAATTCCTCCATTATCGACTAACCTATGACAGACGCAACGTCGTCCCTGTTAATCTTCCTGCTCCCTACCTTTTTTATTATCAGGCAAAAGGAAGATATGTTGTCACCAGGGAACAAGCAACTGAATATGAGAGGGGAATGGAGGCAGCTCGTCAACACACTGCTGCTCAGGAGGCGGTCGCCTCTGCATCTCAGTACTACCCCAGTTTCACTTATGGATATCAGCCAGGTGGTCATTGGTATTAAACCAACTTAGGCCAAAAGCCTAAGCTTGGGGGAGTACGTTTTCTCACCGACTTTACATTCATGTTCACACACTAGTCGTCGGTGCTCATACTCTTTCATTGTATTATCCATGCTAGTTAAAAAAATTTTTTCTAGTTTTCTTCTTGTGTGTTTGATAAACCTTGAGAAAAACCAAAAAATTAGTTAGTTTAATTTCCATGCTTGTAGTAGAAATTAAAATGAAAACCCAAAAAGGTTTCTAGTTCTTCTTTTGCTTGTTGGGAGCTTTCCCGTGTAAATAGTTTTATTTTCTTTTCTTTCCTTTGGGGGTCAAGAAGACCGTATTGAAAATGCTTAGTGGCTCTTATATGCATGATTGTTTATTTAATTTAGAGCCTATATTACTTGTCTTCTCTCTTGAGTTGAATGCTTGCAGATTCCAGCTTAGTCCAATGCACGTGCACTCTTATTATTATACACATCGTTCGGTCGTGCAAGTGAAAGGCAATAATGAAGATATATGATGGACTTATTGGGATGAGAAAAGCTGGTATGAACTCGACCTCTCTTGTTTTTGTAAATATGATGAGTTCATCATTCCTGAGTCAGCTATTATGAAGTAAACACATTTGCAATGACATTTAGAGATTATACTTACTTGTGCCATGCTTGATTAGCTATGAGTTATAATGGTTTACCTTGCGGGCCAACATGCTATTAGAATGATTATGATGTGATATGATGGGATGGTATCCTCCTTTGAATGAATTGAGTGACTCGACTTGGCACATGTTCACGCATGTACTTGAAACAAATCAACATAGCCTTCATGATATTTATGTTCATGGTGGATTATATCCTACTCATGCTTCTATTCGGTGTGAATTAATTTTAATGCATGTTTACGACTGTTGTCGCTCTCTCAATTGGTCGCTTCCCAGTCTTTTGCTAGCCTTCATCTGTACTAAGCGGGAATACTGCTTGTGCATCCAAACTCCTTAAACCCCAAAGTTGTTCCATATGAGTCCACCATACCTACCTATATGCGGTATTTACCTGCCGTTCCAAGTAAATTTGTATGTGCCAAACTCCAAACCTTCAAATGAAATTCTGTTTTGTAGGCTCGAGCAGCTCATGTTTCAACTAGGGCTGCCTATATCTTCCATGCTAGGTGGGCTATTCTCAAGAGGAGTGGACTCACTCCTCATTCACGAGAAAGGGCCGTGGCACCGGATGCCAGTCCCATGATCCAAAAAGATCAAAGCAAATCAAAATAATTAAATAAAACTCCCCCAGGGCTGTTGTATGTTGGAGGCACTTGTTGTTTCGAGCAAGCCATGGATTGATGCTTGTTGGTGGTTGGGGGAGTATAAACCTTTACCATTTTGTTGGGGAACTGCCTATAATGCATGTAGTATGGAAGATACAGCCATCTCATAGTTGTTGCATTGACAGCAAAAGTATGCCGCTCAAAATGTTATTCAATCTCTATTTTAAAATCGAGCTCTGGCACCTCTACAAATCCCTGCTTCCCTCTGCGAAGGGCCTATCTATTTACTTTTATGTTGAGTCATCACCCTTCTTATTAAAAGCACCCGCTGGAGAGCACACTGTCATTTGCATTCATTATTATTGGTTTATATTGGGTATGACTTGACTGGATCTCTTTTACCATGAATTAAAATGTTTAGTCAGTCCTTGATCTTTAAAGGTGCTCTGATTTATGTTTTATGGTCTCGTAAAGGGCTAGCGAGATACCATTTTGTTATATCATGTTATGATTATTTTGAGAAAGTGTTGTCATCCGAGTTTTATTATTATGGCTCGCTAGCTAATTATGTTATTGATTTGAGTAATTGTGAGAGCTATGTGTTATTGTGAGTATGGTTAGTTTGTAATATTTGCTGAAACTTGAATGCTGGCTTTTCATGTTTACAACAACAAGAGCAAACAGAGTTTGTAAAAGTTTTTCTTTATCAGTTTCAGTTTATCAATTGAATTGCTTGAGGACAAGAGCTTGGGGGGGTTGATATGTCTCCAACGTATCTACTTTTCCAAACACTTTTGCCCTTGTTTTGGACTCTAACTTGCATGATTTGAATGAAACTAACCCGGACTGACGCTGTTTTCAGCAGAACTGCCATGATGTTGTTTTATGTGTAGAAAAGAAAAGTTCTCGGAATGTCCTGAAATCCACGGAGGCACTTTTGGAATTAATAAGAATTTTTTGGCGAAGAATTAATGCCGGGGCCACGGCACATCCACGAGACAGGCGCCCCCCTTAGGGCGCGGCCCCCCATCTCGTGGGCCCCCTGGACCTCCTCCAACCTCAACTCCAACTCCATATATTCCGTCTCGGGGAGAGAAAAATCAGAGAGAAAGTTTCATCGCGTTTCACGACACGGAGCCGCCGCCAAGCCCTAATCTATCTCGGGAGGGCTGATCTGGAGTCCGTTCGGGGCTCCGGAGAGGGGGATTCGTCGCCGTCGTCATCATCAACCATCCTCCATCACCAATTTCATGATGCTCACCGCCGTGCGTGAGTAATTCCATCGTAGGCTTGCTGGACGGTGATGGGTTGGATGAGATTTACCATGTAATCAAGTTAGTTTTGTTGGGGTTTGATCCCTAGTATCCACTATGTTCTGAGATTGATGTTGCTATGACTTTGCTATGCTTAATGCTTGTCACTAGGGCCCGAGTGCCATGATTTCAGATCTGAACCTATTATGTTTTCATGAATATATGTGTGTTCTTGATCCTATCTTGCAAGTCTATAGTCACCTATTATGTGTTATGATCCGACAACCCCGAAGTGACAATAATCGGGACACTTCTCGGTGATGACCGTAGTTTGAGGAGTTCATGTATTCACTATGTGCTAATGCTTTGTTCCGGTTCTCTATTAAAAGGAGGCCTTAATATCCCTTAGTTTCCGCTAGGACCCCGCTTCCACGGGAGGGTAGGACAAAAGATGTTATGCAAGTTCTTTTCCATAAGCACGCATGACTATTTACGAAATACATGCCTACATTACATTGATGAATTGGAGCTAGTTCTATATCACCCTATGTTATAACTATTGCATGAGGAATCGCATCCGGCATAATTATCCATCACTGATCCATTGCCTACGAGCTTTTCATATATTGTTCTTCGCTTATTTACTTTTCCGTTACTCTCATTATAACTACTACAAAAACCCAAAAACATTTATCTTTTCTATTGCTACCGTTACCTTTATTATCATACCACTTTTGCTACTAAACACTTTGCTGCAGATACTAAGTTATCCAGGTGCGGTTGAATTGACAACTCAACTGCTAATACTCAAGAATATTCTTTGGCTCCCCTTGTGTCGAATCAATTAATTTGGGTTGAATACTCTACCCACGAAAGCTGTTGCGATCCCCTATACTTGTGGGTTATCAGTGGCTACAGTAACCTCCTGCCATCCGGTGGGACTGTAGCCACCATAAGATGACCAAGACCTCGTCATAGACAAAGACGGCTACAAGATGGCAGCCACCAACCAGCCGGCAGTGGCCTCATCAAGGCGGGCCCCATAGGTCGCAGAGAAGCCGGAGGCTGGAGACGCTGATAGACGGGCCCCAGCAGCCGGCCCGATTACCATTGTACCCCTGGGGGGCATGCCTATATAAGCCCCCAGGCCACCCATGCAAAGGATTCCAACTCTGATAGAACTAGCCAGTTACCTAGGGCAGGGAAGAGCTAGGCTTGTCTTCTCCTACCTCTAGACACAGCTCAAGGAGCACCTTGTATCACTAGTGCCTTAGTGATCATGCGGAGACCCCGCAGAGCAGGAGTAGGGGTATTATCTCCACGGAGAGCCCCCAACCTAGGTAAAGTTCGTCGGCGTACGTGTCTACCCCTTATCCCGCTTCCAGGCACCGGCGACGTTCTACTCGCTCCCACCATGATAAGCCATCCTTTGGCATATGTCGCACCCAACCCCCGACAGGGCTCTATAAGCACCTGATCGGAAAAGGCCGATCCGTCGCACGCTGCATTGGTTATGGCATTATGCGGAAGAAATCCTTAAAGATTTTAGAACCTCTCGAACAGCTGACCAGCTCTCGCTGCATCATAACAGTCAGTTTTCGGCTTTCTCTACTGAGGTGCTCGTCCGGAAGAACCGGGACACAATCGCAGTAGTTCTCCCAGTGCTACCTTAGCCGATATAGCGGAATGTAAGGTACCAAAACATAGGAGCCGGGCAAACCCAACTATTGACCCAAGACATGATTCGGAGCTGATGCATATAATGCTATAAGTTCGGGGTGCCAAACTACCGTGAAGGTGTTCGGACTTTTTTTCCGTGGTATGGGCATGATGAAGCCCCTGACATATTAAGGCATATCATGATAAGCAACCGTCTTTTAACAAAAGAGTTTTAAATAAGAAATAGCAGTAGATGAGCATCACATAAATCCACATGTTGTATTTGAATGATACGTCAATGGTATAAGTACAGATGATGTGATAAAAGGAAATATGATTACGGAACCTGCTGATACCAAGCGTGAGGAGGTTGTGTTTGGATCCGGGGTGTAGTCGGATGATCATAGAGGGGAATATCTCGAGATTCCCTTACGCGCTCGAACTGTTCCCACGCCATCCATCCTGGCCTATGTAAAGGTAAACCTGCAAAGAAAATGCAAGAAATGGTTTTGCGCCGCAGAGCGGTTGAGCCGCAGTATGTGGCTTGTATTGTCTTTTTCCGGAGTGTTTTTAATTAAGCTCCGGGCGAACCAGGCTATCCTGTCGCGCAGTAGTTCGGACTCCTTTGGCGGTGTCCGGGAGCTTGGTCGTCGACTCAAGGTTCGGCTGGAAGGTGCCATCCGTTGCTCTTGCTGTTAAAGCGGTGGTAGACTCTTCGGCAGTGAGGGGGAGTTCAGACCGGGCATCTTTAATTTATGGTAGGCATAATGTGGCACCGCGTTGAACCGAAAGCTTAACGCTTCGTCCGGCAAAGCTCGATGGTCACTGCGAAAGGGGACAATGTCGAAGACTAAATCTTCGGTACGGTGATTGTTCGGAGATCCGAAGACCACTTCCAGTGTGATTGAGCCCGTGCAACAGGACTCTACACCTGGTATGACACCTTTGAAGGTGGTTTTTGTGGGCTTGATCCTTGAGGGGTTGATGCCCATTTTGCGCACTGTATCCTGGTATAGCAGGTTCAAGCTGCTACCTCCGTCCATAAGGACTTGTGTGAGGTGGAATCCGTCAATGATGGGGTCGAGGACCAGTGCGGCCGAACCGCCATGACGGATACTGGTAGGATGGTCCTTGCGATCGAAAGTGATCGGGCAAGAGGACCATGAGTTAAACTTTGGGTCGATTGTATAGACTTCCCTTAGTGCATGTTTCCACTTAGGAATGTGGCTTGCACATATCATATTCACCATTTTCACCTGGGGGGGATTTCTTCTGTCCTCCTGCATTCGGTGAACGGGGCTTCTCGTCGTCATCATTGCTTTGAGAGCCCTTCCCCTTGTTTTCGGCATCTGACCTGCCGGCTTGTCTGAAGACCCAGCATTCTCTGTTAGTGTGGTTGGCTGGTGTTACTGGGGTGCCATGAATTTGGCATGGACGGTCGAGTATGCGGTCCAAACTGGACGGGCCTGAATTGTTTTTGTTGAATGGCTTCTTCCGCTAACCGGACTTGGAGCCGCTGAATCCGGCATTGACTAGCGTGTCTTCGGCACTATCACCGTTTTTGCGGCGCTTGTGTTTGTTGCACCGTGGTTTGTCGTTGCTATCCTTGGCTTTCAATGTTCCAGGATTGCTTGTTGCATTGTTGCTACGAGCCAACCAGCTATCCTCGCCCGCGCAAAAGCGGGTCATGAGTGTTGTGAGGGCTGCCATGGACTTTGGCTTTTCCTGGCCGAGATGTCGGGCAAGCCACTCATCATAGATGTTATGCTTAAAGGCCTCTAGGGCTTCGGCATCCAGACAGTCGACAATTTGGTTCTTTTTGGTTAGGAACCGGGTCCAAAATTTCCTGGCTGACTCTCCGGGCTATTGGGTTATGTGACTTAGATCATCAGCATCCGGTTGTCACACATAAGTGCCCTGGAAGTTGTCAAGGAATGCGTCTGCCAGGTTCTCCCACCTCCCGGTGGAGTTCGCCGGCAAGCTATTCAGCCAATGCCGAGCCGGTCCCTTGAGTTTTAGTGGGAGGTACTTGATAGCGTGTAGATCATCTCCGCGGGCCATGTGAATGTGGAGGGAAAAATCTTCTATCCATACCGCGGGGTCTGTGGTACCATCGTATGATTCAATGTTCACGGGTTTAAACCCTTCTGGAAATTCATGATCCATTACTTCATCAGTGAAGCATAGGGGATGTGCGGCGCCTCTGTGCCGGGCTTCATTGTATTCGGCCCAACCGCTTTGTTAGTGTATCCGGCGTGACGGCCCTCGTCACGCGTTGGGGTGCGCCCCCGTGATCCTTAGATCGATCTTGATTGTCATGCTTTGCTTTTCCATTTGTCTCGCAGGTCATGCGTGGAGCCCCGGGCCTTAGTGTCACTGTTTGTTTGACGCCGGGGTGTGGTCTGGACTTCGGGCTAGTATGCCGCTTTGTCTCGGCCACGGGGTGGCCGGTCAGCCGCATCATGCACTGGTAGTGTGGGCTTTATCGCCTCCTCCTCGAGTTGAGGTAGCAACCTGTGCTTTGGGTAACTTTTGGTAGAGCGCTCGAGTCCATATTCCTCGGCAGCCAGGACCTCGGTCCATCTATCAGTTAGCAGATCTTGATCAGCTTGGAGCTGTTGCTACTTTTTCTTCAGGCTTTTTGCAGTGGCTATAAGCCGGCGCTTGAAGCGCTCCTGCTTGACGGGATCCTCAGGCACAATGAATTCTTCGTCGCCAAGGCTCACTTCGTCTTCAGAGAGAGGCATGTAGTTATCATCCTCTAATTCTCCATCTGTTGCATGTTCCTTAGGGCTAGCTTGCCCATCCCCTTGCTCGGCCTGCTCGAAGCCTGGTTGGGCGGGATTGTTTTCGTCTTCGGCACCATCCGGATTGTTGTCTCTTGTGCCGGTATCACTATTTTTGCTATGGCGGGGCTTGGAGCGGCGCCTATGACGCCGGTGCCTAGATTGCTTCTCCACGGGGTTATCTTCCTTTGCCTCATCACCATTGCTTTCTTTGGGGGTATCCACCATATATATATATCATATGATGAGGTGGCAGTCCAGCGCCCTATAGGCGGTGGTTCCTATTCTTCTCCTGCATCATCGTCCATACCGTCGATGTCCTCGGAGTTGAAGTCAAGCACGTCGGTTAAGTCATCAACAGTGGCTATGAAATGGGTGGTGGGTGGGGAACGAATTTCTTCGTCGTCCGCTTCCCACTCGAGCCGGACATAGTTCGGCCAAGAATCTCCCGACAAGGAAAGAGACCTTAATGAACTTAGCACATCACCCAAGGGCGAGTGTTGAAAAATATCCGCGGAGGTGAACTCCATGACTGGTGCCCAATTAGATTTGATAGGCACGGACGTACGCGGTTCGGATCCTGTGGCCGGAGACGAGTCCGAGGGTCCGAGGATACCATCCTCATAGGAGGTGTGAGGGAGTCCTGGACTAGGGGGTGTCCGGACAGCCAGACTATCATTGTCCGCCGGACTCCAAGACTACGAAGATACAAGATTGAAGACTCCGTCCCGTGTCCGGATGGGACTTTCCTTGGCGTGGAAGGCAAGCTTGGCAATACGGATATGTAGATCTCCTACCATTGTAACCGACTGTGTAACCCTAGCCTCCTCCGGTGTCTATATAAACCGGAGGGCTTTAGTCCGTGGGACACAACATACATCACAACAATCATACCATAGGCTAGCTTTAGGGTTTAGCCTCCTTGATCTCATGGTAGATCCACTCTTGTACTACCCATATCATCAATATTAATCAAGTAGGACGTGGGTTTTACCTCCATCAAGAGGGCCCGAACACAGGTAAAACATCGTGTCCCTTGTCTCCGTTACCATCCGCCTAGACGCACAGCTCGGGAACCCCTACCCGAGATCCGCGGGTTTTGACACCGACATTGGTGCTTTCATTGAGAGTTCCTCTGTGTCGTCACCGATAGGCTCGATGGCATCTTCAATCAACAACGCTGTCCAGGGTGAGACTTTTCTCCCCGGACAGATCTTCATATTCGGCGGCTTCGCACTGTAGGCTAATTCACTTGGCCATCTGGAGCAGATCGAAAGCTACGCCCCTGGCCATCAGGTCAGATTCGGAAGCCTAAACTTCACAGCCGACATCCGCGGGGACTTGATCTTCGACGGGCTCGAGCCAAAGCCAAGCGCGCCGCACTGTTGCGATGGGCATGATCTAGCTCTGCCGCCGAACAGTGCCTTGGTGGCCGCTTTGGCCCTTAGTCCGGAGCCGATCGCCCAAATCGAGGATCGGTGGATGGACACCACCTCGGGGGCTTCAACTTCCACGGTGATGGAGCCGAACACTAACCTTGTCCCTCGCGAAACTCATGATTCTGAGGTGCCGGACTCCTCGTCGGACTCCGGACCTCCCGTGCCCCTGCCAATCGAATCGGATTGGGCGCCGGTTATGGAATTCACCGCCGCGGACATCTTCCAAAACTCGCCCTTTGGCGACATCCTAAATTCGCTAAAGCATCTCTCGCTATCGGGAGAGTCTGGCGGACTATGGCGGGATGGTTGGTATACTGGACGACGAAGAAATTGAGCCCACCCACCACCCACTTTGTAGCCACCGCCGACGATCTTACCGACATGCGGACTACGAATCCGAAGACATCGACGCTATGGACGGCGATGCCGGAGATTTACGAGAACCAGCGCCTACGAGGCACCGAAGACCACCTCGTCATCGACATATACATGGTGGACACCCCAAAGGACGGGACGGCGAAGAAGTAGCGGAGGCAGATTCATAAAGAAACAGCCCAAGCACCGCGTCGGCGGCGCCGCTCTAAATCCCGCCACAAAGCAAGAATGGAGATTCCGCACGAGAGATAATAATACCCCGTAGAGTGCCGAAGATAATCCCTCCAAAGAAGACTCAGCGCAGAGGACGCAAGCAAGCCCCACGAAAGGGAGGCGGGGCGAAGAGGTCGAGGATTATAACTATATACCTCCTCCGAAGACGAGGCAAGCCTCAACAACGCATTTAATTGCTGTGCTCGAGGATCCCGTCGAACAAGAGCATTTTAAACGCAGGCTTATCGCCACGGCAAATAGCCTAAAGAAAAGCAGCAGCAGCAGCTTCAAGTTGATCGGACTGCTAGCCGATCGATGAACCGAGGTCCTCGCGGCAAGAGTTCAAACTCGAACGCCCTCAAAAGCTACCCCAGACGCAAGTTGCTCCCCGATTAGAGGAGGAAGCATACATACCTTCATCACCAAATAAGCATGATCGGCCGACCGACCACCCCGTGGTCGCGACAGAGAGGCATCCAAACCCTCCACAAAGACCGTACCCCGGCATCGCTCCAAAAGTACGAAGCCAAGAGGGAATGCGCCGGACTTGCAAGACGTATTGGAGGACAAAGCAAGGCAATCCAGATCCATCTACGGATCATGAGGGCGCCCCACGACCAGCGACGGATACCGTCGCGCCGGATACAATAACCCCGGCCAGGCCGAACACAGCAGACAACACTCTCTCGAGCTGCGTCGTGATATTGCTCAGTATAGAGGCGCCGCACACCCGCTATGCTTCAGCGACGAAGTAATGGATCATCAAATCCTCAAGGGTTTAAACCCGTAAACATCGAATCCTCTGACGGCACAACAGACCCCGTGGTTTGGATTGAAGATTATCTCCTTCACATCCATATGGCCCGCGGCGACGATCTCCATACCATCAAGTACCTCCCACTCAAGTTAAAAGGACCAGCTCGGCACTGGCTTAACAGCTTGCCCGCAGAGTCAATTGGGTGTTGGGAAGACCTGGAAGCCGCATTCCTCGACAAATTCGAGAACGCGTATGTGCGCCACCGACGCCGATGACCTAAGCATAATTCAGCAGCCAGAGGAATCGGCGGACAATTACGACACGGTTCTTGACAAAGAAAACCAAATCATCGACCGTCCGGATCGAGAGGCCCTCGCAGCCTTCAAACATAACATCCGTGACGAGTGGCTAGCCCGGCACAGGGACAGAAAAGCCAAATCCATGGCAGCACTCACATCATTAATGACCCGCTTTTGCGGGGGGAGGATAGCTAGCTAGCTCGCAACAACAACCTCAATAAAAACTCGGCGGTCCGGATACTAAGGACCACAACGGCAGGTCACGTCGAAACAAAACAAACGCCGCGTGCGGTGGCGATAAGGAGGATCTGGCGATTAACGCCGGATTCGAGGCTCTAAACCCGGTCAACGGAAGAAGCCATTCAAAAGAACCACTCCGGGTCCATCCAAGTTGGACCGAATACTCGACCGCTTATGCCAGATACATGGCACCCCCGAAAAGCCAGCCAATCACACCAACAGAGATTGCTGGGTGTTCAAGCAGGCAGGCAAGTTAATTGCCGAAAACAATGACAAGGCGCTAAACAGCGACGACGAGGAGGAGACCCGACCGCCAAACAATAGAGGACAGAAGGGTTTCCCCCCACAAGTGTGGATAGTGAACATGATTTACGCAACCCATATACCCAAGAGGGAGAGGAAGCGCGTACTAAGGGACGTCTATGCGATGGAGCCAGTCGCCCCGAAGTTCAATCCATGGTCCTCTTGTCCGATCACTTTCGATCGAAGAGACCATCCGACCAGCATCGCCATGGCGGATTCGCGCGTGGTTTTAGACCCAAGCGTCGATGGATTTCACCTCACGAGAGTCCCGATGGGCGGCGGTAGTAACTGAACCTGCTTTATCATGATACGGTCGCGCAAGATGGGCATAGACCCTCAAGGATTAAACCTACAAAGACAACCTTCAAAGGTGTCATACCAGTGTGAAGCCAATTATGCAGCTCGACCACTGCGGAAGTCGTCTTCGGATCCCGGATAATTTCCGGAGTGAAGAGTTAATCTTGACATAGTCCCATTTCGCGGCGGCTATCACGCTCTGCTTTCGGACAAACGCGTTTGCAAAGTTCAACGTTGTGCCGCATTATGCATACCTCAAGCTCAAGATGCGGGCCCTCGTGGAGTCATCACGGTCAGCGGAAATAAGGCGCTCCCTCGAGCGGAGGAACATCACGCTCTCATGGCGAAATCTGAGCAGCCTTTTAAGGCAATTTTGAGTCCGGCCGTCAAACGGCCGGATAAAGTAAAACGCGCTCGAAGCAATACCAACCAAGACAACCTGGCACGATCAAAGCACACGTAGCAATGCGGCACTAACCCCCGCCCTCGCATGATTGCAAGAACAACCCTCCGCGTACATCATTACGCTTTGGAGATACCATGGGCGCAGGGGAAGGGCACGATCACAATGGACCCAGTGCGGCTCGACCACACCAGGGCTCAAAGTCGCCCCTTTTTATTTTATTATTATTTTCCTTCTTTGTATGCACAGACTCCGGTAACGGAGGCCTGTCCGTGATGAACTGCCGAACTCACGAGGCAACAGCCGGGAAGAAAGAAGATCTGCGAACACTCGGGTGGTCTCAATTACAAGCATTAAATTCGATTATATACACCAAGTCCGCAGCTCATCCCTGGAGGGGGACATGTTTAATTAGTCCAAATCCCTTGCTTACCGCACTATTTGTATCAGTCCGCACTCATAGCAGACTTCCTTTAATAAATAATGCAGCACTTTTCGACTGCAATTACATTACTCTTTATATATATATATATTCATTACAGGACATCTTGCACCCGTATGGTACGGCCTAAATACACCAGGGGCTTATGTTCCCCACATTATGGTGTGATAAGTCCGAACACTTTCATAAGTGCGGCACCCCGAACTTATAGCATTATATGAATCGGCTCCGAATCATGTCTTGGGTCAATAGTTGGGTTTGCCCGGCTCCCACGTTTTGGTGCCTTACGTTCCGTTCTGTCGGTAAGGTGGCACTGGGAGAACCACTGCGATTGCGCCCCGGTTGAGCCGGGCGAGCGCCTCATTAGAGAAAGCTAAAACTGACCGGCATGATAAGGCGAGAGACTGGTCGCTGTTCGAGAGGTTTTTTCGAGTCCTTAAAGACTCACGCCGCTTTGAGCGAACTTCCGGATACATGTCCGACGAAGGCGTAGATAGCGCCCCGGATTCGGTCTTCCGAATACCAGGGGCTTCGCCGAAATTTAAAATTATAGAATTCTATGGCTAAGTGAGAGTGTTCAAGCATTATAAGTCCGGTTGCCTTGTTACGTTGTGTTGGCGCCTCCTAGATGGACCCAAAATGGGAACAAGAGTGCTCAAGTTTATCCCGAACACCCCAAGATTCATGGCTCGGGGGCTGAAGCCAACGACTTGCCATCTCTCGATTTTATAAGCGGCCGCCTGAAGGTAATATTTTAAATTAAACAAGTGTTGCTTAATGCGCATATGAACAAAGTTTTCATTGCGAGGATAATACATAGCGAGTTTACTCAAAAATTACATCTCGGGGCATTCATCCGCAATATCGCGGGCTCCCTTGAGACAGTTTTATAATACATCTCGGCGTTCGATACTCCTTGCCGGTGGCGGCGGGTCGATGAGAAGCTTCTCCGCATCCAGCCTGCCCGGTGCACCTTTGTGCGGGCAAGGGCCCGACGAGCACCTTCAATCTGGTGGGCGCTTGATGACCTCCACCGAGGCACGCATCCACTGCGCCGCCTGCGAGGCGAAGTAGCTCCCGGGCATGGCCTGTCGAGCCCTGGCCGGACTATAAGGCCCTTCATGGCCTCCTCGGCTACCTTGTGGAGTTCGACCATTGCTTGGTGATCGCTTGGGGGCACCGGATGGCGGCCTCGGCGACTAAGACCGAAGACCTTCTCCGTCGAGCTCCCTCCTCGCCACGATAGAATCGGCGCATCGGACACACTACACGGCAGATCTGCAAGCGCCCTCGAGAGCTCGAATGAAGGTAAGTGTCAGGTAGTTTACATTAACATGCTTGCTTTGCATGAAAAATGCCTTACCCGCCGCTATCTTCTTTACATCTTCAACCTCCTGAAGGGCCTTATGGGCCTCGGCCTTGGCGGACTTGGCACTTTCGAGAGCCGAGGCAAGCTCGAACTCTCAAGTCTTGGAGTCACGCTCCAAGCTCTCATGCTTCTCCATGAGAGCCTGGAGCTCTTGCCGTACTTCCGCCACCTGTGCCTCCTGCTTTTCTCGCTCTGCCCGTTCCGCGGCCGCACTGCGTTCGGCTGCGGACACGGCCTCCTTCAGGGCTGCCACCTCGTTCGTGGCCCCTGCAATACCCATATTATCCTTGTTAATTTTATTGCAACCAAAATCCTTTTCTGTAAGGTAACTATTCAAAGTGGTGTTACTCACCTTCTTTGTCCTCGAGCTGCTTCTTGGCCTGGCCGAGCTCTTGCTTGGACCGCTCGAGATCTGCTTCAACGCACCGACCTCCGCATGATCGGTCTGGCAGAGGTCAAGCGCAGCACTGCAAACCCATATTGACATATTTTAAGCAACCTGCGTATATCTTCTTAGATCCTCGGTCCGGCTTTTCTTTCCGAACATCGAATCGAGCATCGAGGGCTCTTGTCTATCGCGGTATTACATTACATAATTATAACTTCTTACCTCAAAGCCTGTTAGAAGGCTGTTGCGAGCTTCATCGGCCCGCTCTTGGCGGCTGAACCTTTCAATCACCGCACTCATGATAGTGCGGTGTTCTTCCTCGATGGGCGCCTTTAAGCGCCCAACAAGTTGTCCGGCGCCTCGGTTGACGGAGGCTGCGGTGTCACGATCTTGCCCTTCTTTGAAGGGCCGCTTGCGGACTCTGGAACCACTGCAGGTTCCGATGTGGAGTCGGCGCAAAGTCCGGAGGCTGCTGGCGGCACCTCCGAGCCTCCTCTGATGGGTCCCTCTCTGGGATCCCACCTCGGCGTCCTCATCGGCGCGGGGAGTAGAGCGGTCGAAGTGAATCCACATCCGGCGGGGCCAACGACCCGCTTCGATGAAGCGAGAGATCATCATCGGCCGGACTGCGGACGGTATCGGCATTAGTAGGACACTATGTGACACGAAAGAAATTGCATATCGGGGATCCGGATACTTACGATCTCGGCTGAGGCCTGGCCCTTGAGGCCCTCCTCCTCGCCAACGTTGGTGTTGGCGGAGCTGTCCGAGGATAGTTCTCCCCTCTTGGACCCTTGGCCTCCCCTTTTGGGGAAGCCTTCCTCTTCCTCTCTCCCTCCTCCGGGAGAGAGTCTTCGGGGGAGGAGTCCGCCTCGTCGTCGGACGCTTGATTACGGGAACTCTTCCGAGTCCCCGTGGCCACCTTCTTGGCCTTCTTCTCCGGCACCACGTGCGGTGCCGGAACCAGTAGCCCTGCTAGGCGGGCGTTCACTGGGTCTTCTGGCATGGGAGCCGGACAGATGAGCTACTCGGCCTTCTCCATCCATTCCTGCCAAAGGAAAAGAGAGATTAAAACCCTCTTAGAATTAATCTGTTTGCCACAAGTGTCCCGTAAAGGGGTCGAATCACTTACCTCGTCAGCTGGATGCTGCGAGTGAAATCCGCGATCTTCTTTCGCGGATGCGGGGGCTTCGGCGCCCTTAAACAGCACCCTCCAGGCGCCTTCATACATCGTGTCGAAGAGCCCGCTTAGCGCCTGGTGCTGTTCCGGATTGAACTCCCACAGATTGAATGCCCGTTCTTGGCATGGGAGAATCCGGCGGATGAGCATGACTTGGACCACGTCGACGAGCCTAAGCTTATTGCTCACCAGCTTCTGGATACATGCTCGGAGTCCCGTCAGCTCCTTCGGATTGCCCCACAGCAAGCCCTTCTCTTTCCAGGAGGTGAGCTGCGTGGGGATGCCAGATCTGAACTCGGGGGCCGCCGCCCACGTGGGTTCGCGCGGCTCGGTGATGTAGAACCACCCCGATTGCCACCCCTTAACAGAGTCCACGAAGGCCCCTTCGAGCCAAAGGACGTTGGGCAACTTGCCCAACATGGCGCCTCCGCATTCCGCTTGCGTGCCCTTCACAACCTTGCAGCGTCAAGGTCTTGAGCCACAGCGAAGTGGGGCGGATGCATAGGAAGGCCTCGCACGGCGATAAACGCCGAGATGTTGAGATGAAGTTGGCGCGGATCGTGGAAATCCAGCCGTAATAGAACATGAGCCCCGGACGAAAGGTGCGATGGAAAGCCCATCCACGGAGGAAGTGGGGAAGGAAGACGACCCTCTCATGGGGCCCAGGGGTAGGGATGAGCTGCCCCTCGTCGGGCAGCCGATGTGCGATATCGCCGGAAGGGTATCCGGCGCTGCGCAGCTTGGTGATGTGCTCCTCCTTGACGGTGGAGGCCAACCATTTGCCTCCCGCTCCGGACATGATCGGAGAAGGTCGAGGCGAGATGCGTGAGCTTGGGCGTTGGAGCTTGAGTGCGCGGAGACGGATAAGCAAAGGAGGAAGAAGGCGTAGGTGAGAAGGTAAGTCCTTATCCCTTATATATAGGCGGACGAAGACTATGCGTCCCCCACCGGCCTGCTAAACTCGCTTATCTCCCAAGCGCCACCATCAATGGCGCGGTTGGGTTACCCACGTCCGTATTGATGAGAATCCCAGAATAAGGGGAACACGATCCCTACTTTGACAGGACGTGCCAAGGAAACCGCTTCGCTAAACATGCTGAGGTGGTATAATAAAAAACGATTCAAATAAAGGCTTGGTAGCGGTGTGATGTCGTGCCGCATAATACGTCAGCAGATTGGACTTGTGTACATTTTATTCTCTCTACGGTGGAATGTGGAATTTATTTTGCGAGCGGACACTATCTGGTGTTCATGATCTTCTCTGATTATTCAAGGAGGAACTTCGCCTTGCAATGCCGAACGTTATCGCGCGTCGTACTTATCGTCATTGAAGCCTGGTTCGGGAGCTCTTGAGGAGTCTGGACTAGGGGTGTCCGACAACCGGACTATCATCGTCCGCCGGACTCCAAGACTCTGAAGATACAAGCTTGAAGACTCCGTCCGTGTCCGGATGGGACTTTCCTTGGCGTGGAAGGCAAGCTTGGCAATCTGGATATGTAGATCTCCTACCTTTGTAACCGACTACATGTAACCCTAGCCTCCTCCGGTGTCTATATAAACCGGAGGGCTTTAGTCCGTAGGACACAACATACATCACAACAATCATACCATAGGCTAGCTTTAGGGTTTAGCCTCCTTGATCTCGCGGTAGATCCACTCTTGTACTACCCATATCATCAATATTAATCAAGCGGGGCGTAGGGTTTTACCTCCATCAAGAGGGCCCGAACCTGGGTAAAATATCATGTCCCTTGTCTCCTGTTACAATCCGCCTAGACGCACAGTTCGGGAACCCCTACCCGAGATCCGCCGGTTTTGACACCGACAAGGTGGCTTCAGTGTTCGGCTCCAACGCCGATGAGTGTTCGGCCTCCATGGCGGGGTCTATCCACCCGTCCTTGGAGGATGCGATCTGCTCCGGTTTGATTCCCGGGGCCGCCGCAGGTACGATCTCTCAAACACTATCTGATGGCAGATCTAAGTCATGCTCGTCGAGACTGTTCGGCATACTTGACATGGGCTCGAATCCGTCGAAGATCAAGTCTCCGCGAATATCAGCAGTATAGTTCAAGCTTCCCAACCTGACCTGATGGCCAGGGGCGTAGCTATCAATCTGCTCCAAGTGGCCAAGCGAGTTGGCCCGCAGTACGAAGCCGCCGAATACGAAGATCTGTCCGGGAAGGAAAACCTCCCCCTGGACTGCGTTCTTGAAGATGATTGAAGGAGCCATCGAGCCTTATCGCGACGACACAGTGGAGCTCGCAATGAAAGCACCAATGTCGGTATCAAAACCGGCGGATCTCGGGTAGGGGGTCTTGAACTATGCGTCTAAGGCTAATGGTAACAGGAGGCAGGGCACACGATGTTTTACCCAGGTTCGGGCCCTCTCGATGGAGGTAATACCCTACTTCCTGCTTGATTGATCTTGATGATATGAGTATTACAAGAGTTGATCTACCACGAGATTGTAGAGGCTAAACCCTAGAAGCTAGCCTATGATTATGATTGTTGTTGTGCTAAGGACAAAACCCTCCGGTTTATATAGACACCGGAGGGGGCTAGGGTTACATAGAGTCGGTTACAGGGAAGGAGATCTACATATTCGAATTGCCTAGCTTGCCTTCCATGCAAAGGAGAGTCCCATCCGGACATGGGACAGAGTCTTCAATCTTGTATCTTCATAGTCCAACAGTCCATCCAAAGTATATAGTCCGACTGTCCGAGGACCCCTTAATCCAGGACTCCCTCACCCCCCTTTTCCTTCCTCCTTCCTTCCCCTTCCTTCTCTCCTAATCCAACTAGGGAAAGGGGGGAATCCTACTCCCGATGGGAGTAGGACTCCCCTTGGGGCGCGCCTAGGACGCCGGCCCCCTCCCCCTCCTCCACTCCTTTATATACGGGGGAGGGGGCACCCCATAGACACACAAGTTGATCATTGATCTTTTAGCCGTGTGCGGTGCCCCCCTCCACCATAATCCACCTCGGTCATATCGTCGTAGTGCTTAGGCGAAGCCCTGCGCCGGTAGCTTCATCATCACCATCATCACACCGTCGTGTTGATGAAGCTCTTCCCCAACACTCTACTGGATCGTGAGTTCGTGGGACGTCACTGGGCCGAACGTGTGCAGATCGCGGAGGTGCCGTACCTTCAGTGCTAGGATCGATCGATCGTGAAGACGTACGACTACATCAACTGTGTTGTCATAAGCTTCCGCTTACGGTCTATGAGGGTACATGGACAATACTCTCCCCTCTCGTTGCTATGCATCACCATGATCTTGCGTGTGCGTAGGAATTTTTTTGAAATTACTATGTTCCCCAACAGTGGCATCCGAGCCAGGTTTATGTGTAGATGTTATATGCACGAGTAGAACGCAAGTGAGTTGTGGGCGATCTAGTCATACTGCTTACCAGCATGTCATACTTTGATTCGGCGGTATTGTTGGACGAAGCGGCCCGGACCGACATTACGCGTACGCTTACGCGAGACTGTTTCTACCAACGTGCTTCACACGCAGGTGGCTGGCAGGTGTCAGTTTCTCAAACTTTAGTTGAATCGAGTGTGGCTACACCCGGTCCTTGTTGAAGGTTAAAACAACACATACTTGACGAAATATCGTTGTGGTTTTGATGCGTAGGTAAGAACGGTTCTTGCTCAGCCCGTAGCAGCCACGTAAAACTTGCAACAACAAAGTAGAGGACGTCTAACTTGTTTTTGCAGGGCATGTTGTGATGTGATATGGTCAAGACATGATGCTAAATTTTATTGTATGAGATGATCATGTTTTGTAACAGAGTTACCGGCAACTGGCATGAGCCATATGGTTGTCGCTTTATTGTATGAAATGCAATTGCCATGTAATTGCTTTACTTTATCACTAAGCGGTAGCGATAGTCGTAGAAGCAATAGTTGGCGAGACGACAACGATGCTACGATGGTGATCAAGGTGTCGCTCTGGTGACGATGGTGATCATGACAGTGCTTTGGAGATGGAGATCAAAGGCACAAGATGATGATGGCCATATCATAGCACTTATATTGATTGCATGTGATGTTTATCCTTTATGCATCTTATTTTTCTTAGTTCGACGGTAGCATTATAAGATGATCTCTCACTAAATTTCAAGGTACGTATAAGTGTTCTCCCTGAGTATGCACCGCTATAAAGTTAAATCGTGCGAGACACCACGTAATGATCGGGTGTGATAAGCTCTACGTTCACATACAACGGGTGCAAGCCAGTTTTGCACATGTGGAATACTCGGGTTAAACTTGACAAGCCTAGCATATGCAGATATGGCCTCGGAACACTGAGACTGAAAGGTCGAGCGTGAATCATATAGTAGATATGATCAACATAGTGATGTTCACCATTGAAAACTACTCCATCTCACATGATGATCGGACATGGTTTAGTTGATATGGATCACGTGATCACTTAGATGATTAGAGGGATGTCTATCTAAGTGGGAGTTCTTATGTAATTTCATTAATTGAACTTTAATTTGTCATGAACTTAGTACCTGATAGTATTTTGCATGTCTATGTTGTTGTATATAAATGGCCCGTGCTACTGTTCCGTTGAATTTTAATGCGTTCCTAGAGAAAGCTAAGTTGAAAGATGATGGTAGCAACTACACGGACTGGGTCCGTAACTTGAGGATTATGCTCATTGCTGCACAGAAGAATTACGTCCTGGAAGCACCGCTAGGTGCCAAACCCGCTGCAGGAGCAACACCAGATGTTATGAACGTCTGGCAGAGCAAAGCTCATGACTACTCGATAGTTCAGTGTGCCATGCTTTACGGCTTAGAACCGGGACTTCAACGATGTTTTGAACATCATGGAGCATATGAGATGTTCCAGGAGTTGAAGTTAATATTTCAAGCAAATGCCCGGTTTGAGAGATATGAAGTCTCCAATAAGTTCTACAGCTGCAAGATGGAGGAGAATAGCTCTGTCAGTGAGCATATACTCAAAATATCTAGGTATAACAATCACTTGATTCAACTGGGAGTTAATCTTCCTGATGATAGTGTCATTGACAGAATTCTTCAATCACTGCCACCAAGCTACAAGAGCTTCGTGATGAACTATAATATGCAAGGGATGGATAAGATAATTCCCGAGCTATTCGCAATGCTAAAGGCTACGGAGGTAGAAATCAAGAAGGAGCATCAAGTGTTGATGGTCAACAAGACCACCAGTTTCAAGAAAAAGGGTAAAGGGAAGAAGGGGAACTTCAAGAAGAACAGCAAGCAAATTGCTGCTCAAGTGAAGAAGCCCAAGTCTGGACCTAAGCCTGAGACTGAGTGCTTCTACTGCAAAGGGACTAGTCACTAGAAGCGGAACTGCCCCAAGTATTTGGTGGATAAGAAGGATGGCAAGGTGAACAAAGGTATATGCGATATACATGTTATTGATGTGTACCTTACTAATGCTCGCAGTAGTGCCTAGGTATTTGATACTGGTGTAGGGGAACGTAGTAATTTCAAAAAAATTTCCTACGCAGACGCAAGATCATGGTGATGCATAGCAACGAGAGGGGAGAGTGTTGTCTACGTACCCTCATAGACCGGCGAAGCGATCTGGCGTAGAGGAAGTAGTCGTCGTTCTCCTCGCGATCGACCGATCCCGCGCGCCACTCGGCGCCCCGAGTTCTTGACACACGTACAGCTCGATGGCGTCCCTCGTACTCGATCCAGCCGAGTGTCGAGGGAGAGTTCCACGACGACGGCGTGGTGACGATCTTGATGTTTCACCGGCGCGAGGCTTCGCCTAAGCTTTGCGACAGTATGACCGAGGTGGAATATGGTGGAGGGGCACCGCACACGGCTAAGGAACGATCCGTAGATCAATACTTGTGTGTTCAAGGGTGCCCCCTGCCCCGTATATATAAGGAGGGAGGGGGAGGCCGGCCGGCCCCTATAGGCGCGCCAGGAGGGGGAGTCCTCCTAGTTGGAGTAGGACTCCCTTTCCTAGTCCAACTAGGAAGGAGAAGAGGAAGGAAAGAGAGGAGAGGAGAGGGGAAGGGGGCTGCCCCCCCCCTCCTTGTCCTATTCGGACTCCCCACAGGGGGCGCCACCTCCTGTGCGGCCCTCTCTCTCCCTCTTGGCCCACTAAGGCCCATAACTTCCCCGGGGTTCCGGTAACCCTCCCAAGCACTCCGGTTTTCTCCGAAACTTCCGAACCTTTCCGGTGTCCGAATATAGCCGTCCAATATATCAATCTTTATGTCTCGACCATTCCGAGACTCCTCGTCATGTCCGTGATCACATCCGGGACTCGAACTTCTTCGGTACATCAAAATACATAAACTCATAATAAGCATCATCCGAAACCTTAAGCGTGCGGACCCTACGGTTCGAGAACAATGTAGACATGACCGAGACACGTCTCCGTCAATAACCAACAGCGGACCTGGATGCCCATATTGGTTCCTACATATTCTACGAAGATCTTTATCGGTCGATCCGCATAACAACATCGTTGTTCCCTTTGTCATCGGTATGTTACTTGCCCGAGATTCGATCGTCGGTATCCAATACCTAGTTCAATCTCGTTACGGCAAGTCTCTTTACTCGTTCCGTAATACATCATCTCACAACTAACTCATTAGTTGTAATGCTTGCAAGGCTTAAGTGATGTGCATTACCGAGAGGGCCCAGAGATACCTCTCCGACAATCGGAGTGACAAATCCTAATCTCGAAATCGCCAACCCAACATCGCCTTTGGAGACACTGTAGTACTCCTTTATAATCACCCGATTCGTTGTGACGTTTGGTAGTACCAAAGTGTTCCTCCGACAAGCGGAGTTGCATAATCTCATAGTTATAGGAACATGTATAAGTCATGGATAAAAGCAATAGCAACATACTAAACGATCGGGTGCTAAGCTAATGGAATGGGTCATGTCAATCAGATCATTCTACTAATGATGTGACCTTGTTAATCAAATAACAACTCCTTGTTCATGGTTAGGAAACATAACCATCTTTGATTAACAATCTAGTCAAGTAGAGGCATACTAGTGACACTCTGTTTGTTTATATATTCACACATGTATTATGTTTCCGGTTAATACAATTCTAGCATGAATAATAAACATTTATCATGATATGAGGAAATATATAATAACTTTATTATTGCCTCTAGGGCATATTTCCTTCAGTCTCCCACTTGCACTAGAGTCAATAATCTAGATCACATCACCATGTGATTAACATTGATAGTTCACATCATCATGTGATTAACACCCATAGTTCACATCGCCATGTGACCAACACCCAAAGGGTTTACTAGATTCATAATCTAGTTCACATCGCTATGTGATTAACACCCAAAGAGTACTAAGGTGTGATCATGTTTTGCTTGTGAGAGAGTCTTAGTCAACGGGTCTTTCACATTCAGATCCGTTATGTATTTTGCAATTTTCTATGTCTACAATGCTCTTGCATTGAAGCTACTCTAGCTAATTGCTCCCACTTTCAATATGTATCTAGATCGAGACTTAGAGTCATCGGATCGGTGTCAAAACTTACATCGACGTAACCCTTTACGATGAACCTTTTGTCACTTCCATAATCGAGAAACATATCCTTATTCCACTAAGGATAATTTTGACCGCTGTCCAGTGATCTACTCCTAGATCACTATTGTACTCCCTTGCCAAAATCAGTGCAGGGTATACAATAGATTTGGTACACACATGGCATACTTTATAGAACCTATGGCCAAGGCATAGGGAATGACTTTCATTCTCTTTCTATCTTCTCGTCGTGGTCGGGTTTTGAGTCTTACTCAATTTCACACCTTGTAACACATGCAAGAACTCTTTCTTTGACTGCTCCATTTTGAACTACTTCAAAATCTTGTCAAGGTATGTACTCATTGAAAAAACTTATCAAGCATCTTGATCTATCTCTATAGATCTTGATGCTCAATATGTAAGCAGCTTCACCGAGGTCTTTCTTTGAAAAACTCCTTTCAAACACTCCTTTATGCTTTGCGAATAATTCTACATTATTTCCGATCTACAATATGTCATTCACATATACTTATCGAAATCTTGTAGTGCTCCCACTCACTTTCTAGTAAATCAGGCTTCACCGCAAGTCTGTATAAACTATATGCTTTGATCAACTTATCAAAGCGTATATTCCAACTCGAGATGCTTGCACCAAATCCATAGATGCACATTTTGTTAACACCTTTAGGATCGACAAAACCTCTTGGTTGCATCACATACAACTCTTCTTTAATAACTCCATTAAGGAATGCAGTTTTGTTTATCCATTTGCCGATTTCATAAAATGCGGCAATTGCTAACATGATTTGGACAGACTTTTAAGCATCGATCGAGTGAGAAAATCTCATTGTATTCAACATCTTGAACTTTGTCAAAACCTTTTTCGACAAGTCTAGCTTTGTAGATAGTAACACTACTATCGGCGTCCGTCTTCCTCTTGAAGATCCATTTATTTTCTATGGCTTGCCGATCATCGGCAACTCCACCAAAGTCCACACTTTGTTCTCATACATGGATCTCATCTCGATTTCATGGCCTCAAGCCATTTCGCGAATCTGGGCTCATCATCGCTTCCTCATAGTTCGTAGGTTCATCATGGTCTAGTTACATGACTTCCGAACAGGATTACCGTACCACTCAGTGCGGATCTCACTCTGGTTTACCTCGAGATTCGGTAGTAACTTGATCTCAAGTTACATGATCATCATCATTAGCTTCCTCACTAATTGGTGTAGTAGTCACAGGAACAAATTTACGTGATGAACTACTTTCAATAAGGGAGAAGGTACAATTACCTCATCAAGTTCTACTTTCCTCCCACTCACTTCTTTCGAGAGAAACTCCTTCTCTAGAAAGGATCCATTTCAACAACGAAAATCTTGCTTTAGGATCTGTGATAGAAGGTGTACCCAACAGTTTCCTTTGGGTATTTTATGAAGACGCACTTCTCCGATTTGGGTTTGAGCTTATCAGGATGAAACTTTTTCACATAAGCATCGCAGCCCCAAACTTTAAGAAACGACAACTTTGGTTTCTTGCTAAACCACAGTTCATATAGTGTCGTCTCAACGGATTTAGATGGTGCCCTATTTAACGTGAATGCAGCTGTCTCTAATGCATGATCCCAAAACGATATTGGTAAATCGGTAAGAAACATCATAGATTGCACTATATCCAATAAAGTGCGGTTACGATGTTTGGACACACCATAACATTGTGGTGTTCCAGGTGGCGTGAGCTGTGAAACTATTCCACATTGTTTTAATTGAAGACCAAACTCGTAACTCAAATATTCATCTCCACGATCGGATCGCAGAAACTTTATTTTCTTGTCACGATGATTTTCCACTTCACTCTGAAATTCTTTGAACATTTCAACTATTTCGGACTTATGTTTCATCAAGTAGATATACCCATATCTGCTCAAATCATCTTGTGAAGGTCGAAAATAACGATACTTGCCACGAGCATCAACACTCATTGGATCGCATACATCGGTATGTATTATTTCCAATAAGTCGGAGCTTGTTCCATTGTTCCGAGAACGGAGTTTTAGTCATCTTGCCCAAAAGGCACGGTTCGCAAGCATCAAGTGATTCATAATCAAGTGATTCCAAAATCCCATCGGCATGGAGTTTTTTCATGCGCTTTACACCAATATGACCTAAGCGGCGATTACCACAAATAAGTTGCACTATCATTATTAACTTTGCATCTTTTGGTTTCAATATTATGAATATGTGTATCACTACGATCGAGATCCCATGAACCATTTTCATTGGGTGTGTAACCATATAAGGTTTTATTCATGTAAGCGTAATAACAGTTTATTCTCTTACTTAAATGAATAACCGTATTGCAATAAACATGATCAAATCATATTCATGCTCAACGCAAACACCAAATAACATTTATTTAGGTTCAACACTAATCCCGAAAGTATAGGGAGTGTGCGATGATGATTATATCAATCTTGAAACTACTTTCAACACACATCGTCACTTCACTCTTAACTAGTTTCATTATTCGCAACTCCGTTTGAGTTACTACTCTTAGCAACCGAACCAGTACCAAATACCGAGGGGTTGCTATAAACACTAGTAAAGTACACATTCATAACATGTATATCAAATATACCTTTGTTTTACTTTGCCATCCTTCTTATCCGCCAAATACTTGGGGTAGTTCGCTTCGATAACGGTTCCTTTGCAGTAGAAGCACTTAGTCTCGTGCTTAGGTCCGACTTGGGCTTCTTCACTTGAGCAACAACTTGCTTGCCGTTCTTCTTGAAGTTCCCTTCCATCCCTTTGCCCTTTTCTTGAAACTAGTGGTCTTGTTAACCATCAACACTTGATGTTCTTTCTTGATTTCTACCTTCATCGATTTCATCATCATGAAAAACACGGGAATCATTTTATCATCCCTTGTATACTATAGTTCATCACGAAGTTCTACTAGCTTGGTGATGGTGACTAGAGAATTACATCAATCACTATCTTATCCGGAAGATTAACTCCCACGTGATTCAAGCGATTGTAGTACCCGGACAATCGAGCACATGCTCACTAGTTGAGCGATTCTCCTCCATCTTTTAGCTATAGAACTTGTTGGAGACTTCATATCTCTCAACTCGGTATTTGCTTGAAATATTAACTTCAATTCTGGAACATCTCATATGGTCCATGATGTTCAAAACATCTTTGAAGTCCCGATTCTATGCCATAAAGCATGGTGCACAAAACTATCAAGTAGTCATCATATTGAGCTAGCCAAACGTTCATAACATCTCGCATCTGCTCCTGCAATAGGTCATCACCTAGCGGTGCATTAAGGACATAATTCTTACGTGCAGCAATGAGGATAAACCTCAGATCACGGATCCAATCCGCATCATTGCTACTAACATTTTTCAACACAGTTTTCTCTAGGAACATATCAAAAATAAACATATGAAAGCAACAACGCGAGCTATTGATCTACAACATGGTTTGCAAAATACTACCAGGACTAAGTTCATGATAAATTTAAGTTCAATTAATCATATTACTTAAGAACTCCCACTTAGACAGACATCTCTCTAGTCATCTAAGTGATCACGTGATCCAAATCAACTAAACCATAACCGATCATCACGTGAGATGGAGTAGTTTTCAATGGTGAACATCATTATGTTGATCATATCTACTATATGATTCACGCTCGACCTTTCGGTCTCCGTGTTACGAGGCCATATCGCATATGCTAGGCTCGTCAAGTATAACTGAGTATTCGCGTGTGCAAAACTGGCTTGCACCCGTTGTAGATGGACGTGAGAGCTTATCACACCGATCATCACGTGGTGTCCGGGCACGACGAACTTTGGCAACGGTGCATACTCGGGAGAACACTTCTTGATAATTTAGTGAGAGATCATCTTATAATGCTACCGTCGAATCAAAGCAAGATAAGATGCATAAAGGATAAACATCACATGCAATCAATATAAGTGATATGATATGGCCATCATCATCTTGTGCTTGTGATCTCCATCTCCAAGCACCGTCGAGATCACCATCGCCACCGCACGACACCTTGATCTCCATCGTAGCATCGTTGTCGTCTCGCCATCTATTGCTTCTCGACTATCGCTACCGCTTAGTGATAAAGTAAAGCAATTACAGAGCGTTGCATTTCATACAATAAGCGACAACCATATGGCTCCAGCCGATTGCCGATAACCGGTTACAAAACATGATCATCTCATACAATAAAATATAGCATCACGTCTTGACCATATCACATCACAACATGCCCCGCAAAAACAAGTTAGGCGTCCTCTACTTTGTTGTTGCAAATTTTACGTGGCTGCTACGGGCTTAAGCAAGAACCAATCTCACCTCGCGATCAAAACCACAGCGATACTTCGTCAAATAGTCTCCGTTTAACTTTCTCAAGGACCGGCGTATGCACTCAGTTCAACTAAAGTGAGAGAGAGACACCCGCCATCACCTTTAAGCAACGAGTGCTCGTGGCGGTGAAACCAGTCTCGCGTAAGCGTCTGCGTAATGTCGGTCCGGCCGCTTCATCTCACAATACCGCTGAACCAAAGTATGACATGCTGGTAGGTAGTATGACTTGTATCGCCCACAACTCACTTGTGTTCTACTCGTGCAAAACATCAAACCATAAAAACTTAGGCTCGGATGCCATTGTGGGGAACGTAGTAATTTCAAAAAATTCCTCGCACACGCAAGATCATGGTGATGCATAGCAACGAGAGGGAGAGTGTTGTCTACGTACCCTCGTGAGACCGGGCGAAGCGATCACAACGTAGAGGAAGTAGTCGTATGTTCTCCTCGCGATCCGACCGATCCCGACGCCAAGCTCCGGCGCCCCGAGTTCTTGACACACGTACAGCTCGATGACGTCCCTCGTACTCCGATCCAGCCGAGTGTCGAGGGAGAGTTCCGTCAGCACGACGGCGTGGTGACGATCTTGATGTTTCACCGGGCAGGGCTTCGCCTAAGCTTTGCGACGGTATGACCGAGGTGGAATATGGTGGAGGGGGGCACCGCACACGGCTAAGGAACGATCCGTAGATCAATACTTGTGTGTTCAAGGGTGCCCCCCTGCCCCCGTATATAAAGGAGGGAGGGGGGAGGCCGGCCGGCCCCTATAGGCGCGCCAAGGAGGGGGGAGTCCTCCTCCTAGTTGGAGTAGGACTCCCCTTTCCTAGTCCAACTACGAAGGGAGAAGAGGGAAGGAAAGAGAGGGAGAGGGAGAGGGAAAGGGAAAGGGGGGCTGCGCCCCCCCCCTCCTTGTCCTATTCGGACTCCCCTGGGGGGGGCGCGCCACCTCCTGGTGCGGCCCCTCTCTCCCCTCTTGGCCCACTAAGGCCCATAACTTCCCGGGGGTTCCAACCCCTCCCAACTCCGGTTTTCTCCGAAACTTCCGAACCTTCCGGTGTCCGAATATAGCCGTCCAATATATCAATCTTTATGTCTCGACCATTCCGAGACTCCTCGTCATGTCCGTGATCACATCCGGACTCGAACTTCTTCGGTACATCAAAATACATAAACTCATAATAACTCATCGCCGAAACCTTAAGCGTGCGGACCCTACGGTTCGAGAACAATGTAGACATGACCGAGACACGTCTCCGGTCAATAACCAACAATGGGACCTGGATGCCCATATTGGTTCCTACATATTCTACGAAGATCTTTATCGGTCAGACCGCATAACAACATCGTTGTTCCTTTGTCATCGGTATGTTACTTGCCCGAGATTCGATCGTCGGTATCCAATACCTAGTTCAATCTCGTTACGGCAAGTCTCTTTACTCGTTCCGTAATACATCATCTCACAACTAACTCATTAGTTGTAATGCTTGCAAGGCTTAAGTGATGTGCATTACCGAGAGGGCCCAGAGATACCTCTCCGACAATCGGAGTGACAAATCCTAATCTCAAATACGCCAACCCAACATCCGCCTTTGGAGACACCTGTAGTACTCCTTTATAATCACCCAGTTACATTGTGACGTTTGGTAGTACCCAAAGTGTTCCTCCGGCAAACGGGAGTTGCATAATCTCATAGTTATAGGAACATGTATAAGTCATGGATAAAAGCAATAGCAACATACTAAACGATCGGGTGCTAAGCTAATGGAATGGGTCATGTCAATCAGATCATTCTACTAATGATGTGACCTTGTTAATCAAATAACAACTCCTTGTTCATGGTTAGGAAACATAACCATCTTTGATTAACAAGGTAGTCAAGTAGAGGCATACTAGTGACACTCTGTTTGTTTATATATTCACACATGTATTATGTTTCCGGTTAATACAATTCTAGCATGAATAATAAACATTTATCATGATATGAGGAAATATATAATAACTTTATTATTGCCTCTAGGGCATATTTCCTTCAACTGGTTCTGTTGCTAATATTTGCAACTCGAAATAGGGACTACGGATTAAGCGAAGATTGGCTAAGGACGAGGTGACGATGCCCGTGGGAAATGGTTCCAAAGTCGATGTGATCGCGGTCGGCATGCTACCTCTACATCTACCTTCGGGATTAGTTTTAGACCTGAATAATTGTTATTTGATGCCAGCGTTGAGCATGAACATTATATCTGGATCTTGTTTGATGCGAGACAGTTATTCATTTAAATCAGAGAATAATGGTTGTTCTATTTATATGAGTAATATCTTTTATGGTCACGCACCCTTGAAGAGTGGTCTATTTATGTTTAATATTGAAGCCAAAAGATGCAGAGTTGATAATGAGAGTGCAACTTATTTGTGGCACTGCCATTTAGGTCATATTGGTGTAAAGCGCATGAAGAAACTCCATTCTGATGGACTTTTTGGAATCACTTGATTATGAATCACTTGGTACTTGCGAACCATGCCTCATGGGCAAGATGACTAAAATGCCGTTCTCCGGAACAATGGAGCAAGCAACAGATTTGTTGGAAATCATACATACTAATGTATGTGGTCCAATGAATGTTGAGGCTCGCAGCGGGTATCATTATTTTCTCACCTTCACAGATGATTTGAGCAGATATGGGTATATCTACTTGATGAAACATAAGTCTGAAACATTTGAAAAGTTCAAAGAATTTCAAAGTGAAGTGGAAAATCATCATAACAAGAAAATAAAGTTTCTATGTTCTGATCATGGAGGAGAATATTTGAGTTATGAGTTTGATCTTCATTTGAAACAATGTGGAATAGTTTCGCAACTCACGCCGCTCGGAACACTACAGCGTAATGGTGTGTCCGAACGTCATAATCGTACTTTGATAGATATGGTGCGATCTATGATGTCTCTTACTGATTTACCGCTATCGTTTTGGGGTTATGCTTTAGAGACGGCTGCATTCACGTTAAATAGGGCACCATCAAATCCGTTGAGACGACACCTTATGAAATATGGTTTGGCAAGAAACCAAAGTTGTCGTTTCTTAAAGTTTGGGGCTGCGGTGCTTATGTGAAAAAGCTTCAACCTGATAAGCTCGAACCCAAATCGGAGAAATGTGTCTTCATAGGATACCCAAAGGAGACTGTTGGGTACACCTTCTATCACAGATCCGAAGCAAGACATTCATTGCTAAGAATGGATCCTTTCTAGAGATGGAGTTTCTCTCGAAAGAAGTGAGTGGGAGGAAAGTAGAACTTGATGAGGTAACTGTACCTGCTCCCTTATTGGAAAGTAGTTCATCACAGAAATCTGTTCCTGTGACTCCTACACCAATTAGTGAGGAAGCTAATGATGATGATCATGTAACTTCAGATCAAGTTACTACCAAACCTCATAGGTCAACCAGAGTAAGATTCGCACCAGAGTGGTACGGTAATCCTGTTCTGGAGGTCATGTTACTTGACCATAACGAACCTACAAACTATGAGGAAGCGATGATGAGCCCAGATTCCGCAAAATGGCTCGAGGCCATGAAATCTGAGATGGGATCCATGTATGAGAACAAAGTGTGGACTTTGGTTGACTTGTCCATTGATAGGCAAGCCATCGAGAATAAATGGATCTTCAAGAAGAAGACTGACGCTGACGGTAATGTTACTATCTACAAACCTCGACTTGTTGCAAAAGGTTTTCGACAAGTTCAAGGAGTTGACTACGATGAGACCTTCTCACCCGTAGTGATGCTTAAGTCCGTCTGAATCATGTTAGCAATTGCCGCATTCTATGATTATGAAATTTGGCAAATGGATGTAAAGACTGCATTCCTGAATGGATTTCTGGAAGAAGAGTTGTATATGATGCAACCTGGAGGTTTTATCGATCTAAAGGATGCTAACAAAGTGTGCAAGCTCCAGCGATCCATTTATGGACTGGTGCAAGCATCTTGGAGTTGGAATAAACGTTTTGATAGTGTGATCAAAGCATATGGTTTTATACAGACTTTTGGAGAAGCCTGTATTTACAAGAAAGTGAGTGGGAGCTCTGTAGCATTTCTAATATTATATGTGGATGACATATTGTTGATTGGAAATGCTATAGGATTTCTGGATAGCATAAAAGGATACTTGAATAAGAGTTTTTCAATGAAAGACCTTGGTGAAGCTGCTTATATATTGGGCATTAAGATTTATAGAGATAGATCAAGACGCTTAATTGGACTTCCACAAAGCACATACCTGGATGAAGTTTTGAAGAAGTTCAAAATGGATCAAGCAAAGAAAGGGTTCTTGCCTGTGTTACAAGGTGTGAAGTTGAGTCAGACTCAATGCCCGACCACTGCAGAAGATAGAGAGAAATTAAAGGTGTTCCTATGCTTGACCATAGGCTCTATCATGTATGCAATGCTTGTGTACCAGACGATGTGTGCCTTGCTATTAGTTTAGCAGGGAGGTACCAAAGTAATCTAGGAGTAGATCACTGGACAGCGGTCAAGAACATCCTGAAATACTTGAAAAGGACTAAGGATATGTTTCTCGTTTATGGAGGTGACAAAGAGCTTGTCGTAAATGGTTACGTTGATGCAAGCTTTGACACTGATCCGGATGACTCTAAGTCACAAACCGGATACGTATTTATATTGAACGGTGGAGCTATCAGTTGGTGCAGTTCTAAGCAAAGCGTCGTGGCGGGATCTACGTGTGAAGCGGAGTACATAGCTGCTTCGGAAGCAGCAAATGAAGGAGTGTGGATGAAGGAGTTCATGTCCGATCTAGGTGTCATACCTAGTGCATCGGGTCCAATGAAAATTGTTTGTGACAATACTGGTGCAATTGCCTTGGCAAATGAATCCAGATTTCACAAGAGAACCAAGCACATCAAGAGAAGCTTCAATTCCATCCGCGATCAACTCAAGGAGGGAGACATAGAGATTTGCAAGATACATACAGATCTGAATGTTGCAGACCTGTTGACTAAGCCTCTCTCACGAGCAAAACATGATCAGCACCAAGATTCCATGGGTGTTAGAATCATTACTGTGTAATATAGATTATTGACTCTAGTGCAAGTGGGAGACTGAAGGAAATATGCCCTAGAGGCAATAATAAAGTTGTTATTTATATTTCCTTATATCATGATAAATGTTTATTATTTATGCTAGAATTTTATTTACTGGAAACTTAGTACATGTGTGAATACATAGACAAACAGAGTGTCACTAGTATGCCTCTGCTTGACTAGCTTGTTGAATCAAAGACGGTTAAGTTTTCTAACCATAGACATGAGTTGTTATTTGATTAACGGGATCACATCATTAGAGAATGATGTGATTGACTTGACCCATTCCGTTAGCTTAGCACTTGATCGTTTAGTATATTGCTATTGCTTTCTTCATGACTTATACATGTTCCTGTGACTATGAGATTATGCAACTCCCGAATACCGGAGGAACACTTTGTGTGCTACCAAACGTCACAACGTAACTGGGTGATTAAAAGAACTTGCATGACATTGCTACGTCTTGAGCTTGCGTTGGTTTTCCTTGAAGAGGAAAGGGTGATGCAGCAAAGTAGCGTAAGTATTTCCCTCAGTTTTTGAGAACCAAGGTATCAATCTTTAGGATCGAAAGTATGTCTAGAGGGGGGGGGTGATTAGACTACTTGTCAATATAAAAATTCTGCCTTTTGACAAAGAACAGTTTTTGGCAGATTCACAATTATGATCAAGTCAAGCATCACCCTACACATGCAATTCTAGAGTATAGGCAGCGGAAAGTAAATTGCACATGTAGTAAAGAGAGGTGGAGAAGAGCAAACGCAATTTTGGAGACGCGGTGATTTTTCTCGTGGTTTCGATAGGTGGCGCTATCGTACTTCCACGTTGATGGAGACTTCAACCCACGAAGGGTAACGGCTGCGAGAGTCCACGGAGGGCTCCACCCACGAAGGGTCCACGAAGAAGCAACCTTGTCTATTCCATCATGGCCTACGCCCACGGAGGGCTAGCCTTACTCGGGGTAGATCTTCACGAAGTAGGCGATCTCCTTGCCCTTACAAACTTCTTGGTTCAACTCCACATCTCGACGACGGAGGCTCCCAAGCGACACCTAACCAATCTAGGAGGCACCACCCTCAAAAGGTAATAGATGTTGTAGATGATGATGAACTCCTTGCTCTTGTGCTTCAAATGATAATCTCCCCAACACTCAACTCTCCTCACTGATTTGGTTGTGGTGGAAGAAAGGATTGAGTGGAAAGCAACTTGGGAAGGCTAGAGATCAAGCTTCATATGGTGGGAGTGGAGCAACTTGATCTCAACACAAGGGTAGGTAGTTCTCTTCTCAGAAATGTAAGGTAGGAGTGGTAGTTCTTTCTGATGGCTCTCTCCACGAATGAAGAGGGGGTGGAGGGGTATAAATAGCCTCCTCACAAAATCCAACCGTTACACACATTTGAGCATTCTCGGTGGGACCGAAGTGGACAACTCGGTGAGACCGATATTCAAATAATGTGAACATTGGGATTTTCGGTGGGACCAAATATACAATCTCGGTTAGTCCGATTCGTGCAATGACAAGGGCATGCCAGTTTCGGTGGGACCGACTTCATCATCTCGGTGACACCGATTTGATGATGTATGATTCTGAAGCTTGGCAACTCATGTTTCGGTGAGACCGAGTTCGAATCGGAAAATCCGAGTTTACTAGGGTTTGGCTTATGGCTGAGGTGGTTCATCTCGGTGTGGTGAGTTTGGAATATCGGTGGGACCGAGACTACTTATGAGTGTATATGGCGGTGAAAGTTGCTTGATAGTTTAGGAGATGTATCACTAAGCACTTGAGCAACCAGATCATCATCATAACCTCATCCCTTTTAATAGTATTGGCTTTTCCTATGGACTCAATGTGATCTTGGATCACTAAACCAAAAATGGAGTCTTGAGCTTTTGCCAATGCTTGCCTTAGCATTTTGGGGGTCCACTTCTTGAGTCCTTGCCATACCCATATCAATTGAACTCTCAAATGATTCTCAAGTAACTATTAGTTCAATGATATATATGTTGTTAATTACCAAAACCACCCGGGATTAGTTGCACTTTTAATCTCCCCCTTTTTGGTAATTGATGACAACATATAGATCAAAGCTTCGACAAAGGATATAATCAATGAATAATATCGTCGCTTTGAGAAGTATGTGATAAGCAAGAGCTCCCCCTAAATTTGTGCATTATTTAAGATTTGCGTTTGAATGCAAATGCACAATCGATTAGGATCATGGGTCACTCTTCCATGTCACATACATCTTGGTGGAGCGCACAAAATGATAAGAATGAACAGGATGCACCCAATCACCAAGACATGAGTAAATGGTCATACGAGATAGGAATGGCATATGATAAGCATTAAGCACACATTAAAGCATAGTACAACCAAGCACTCATTAAGGTAGAATCAAGCGGAGTATCAAACACATCAATGTCTCGAAAACCAAAAGTATCTCAAAGAAACCGCAAAAGAACGAAAGAGCAAAAGCGCAAAGACAACAACTCTCTCTCTCTCTCTCGAAGCCCTATGATCTATACAATTTCTCCCCTTTGGCAACAAGTTACCAAAAGTTCAAAAAAGCATAGAGCTAAGCGTCACTTTGTGGACTCTGCTGGCGGCTCCTGTCAGGTTGATGTCGGAGTGGATATGACAACATCGGCGAAGACTTCACCGATGTCTGGCTTTGGAGGAGTGGACACCGGAGCTGGAGCTGGGTAGGAGCAATCTTTGAACTGTGGGGAGGTCTTTGAAGCTGTAGTCCCGGTGTCGATCCATTGGAATAGCAAATGATCGGGATCCTTTGGGAACCGGAGCGATCTGTCGATGAGAATCTGGACTAAGTCATCCTGCAACTCACGCATAAGCTCTGCCTTCTCCTGCTTTGCTTCCTCAATGTCCGCCTCGAGCTTGTTGGCGGTCACTTGTACTTGATCGACTTCACGTCTAGGCGTGGATCTTGCGTCAACAATCCTCTCTAAGCTCTCCCGAGGCTGTTCAATGCTGGCGAGCGTTGTTCAATCCTTTGAGTAGCTTCAAGAATTTGCTCTCCAAACTCTTTGGTTTAGGCTGCTGCTGCTTCTTCTGCTTCTTCCTTGTCGACTTTGGCTTTCTTAGCAGCTGCGATCTTGGCTTGACCTTCAACAGATGTCGGATCCTCCTCATCCATCACAACAACATTGTCTTCATGCTCTGGCTGCAACGGTAAATGTTCTCTATCCAACAAGAATGTGCCCGTGCCAAACTTGGCATTGATAAGCATCTGAATCTGGGCAAATCCACATGACCTTTTACGGTCACCGCAGTCCTCTTAATGGTCTCTACCATCAAGTCCATCACCTTGAAAGGTGCTCTCTCATCAAGTATGTGCAGCATGTTGATAGAGTATCCTCGATCATGCGATCATCTCCAGATTTGGGCATCAAGGTATGCCTCAAAATGGTATTAGTGGTAGGTAAGCCTGCACGAGATAGTAGATCGAGCCGAGCTTCCATTCCCAAATCCTCTGCTGGAATCTCTTTGTACATGTTTTTCATGGATTCATGATTCTTCTTTGGAATCTCATATACATCAATATCATCTTCTCGTTGCACTAGAGCATTGAAATTTCTGCCCATTCTTCAACGAAGAAGAAAACCTTTGACCTTGACCATCCACATAATCTTTCCATCGGGGTAGAAGTGAGTCGTGGCATAAAATTGCATTATCATCTCATCGTTCCAACCTGGTCAATTTCGACCTACAAAATCTGCAACTCCACATGCAAAGGTGAAACTTTCATGCACATGTGGAAAGAAATCTCTGTGCTCTTCACTGTCAATGTACTTCCAAATAACATATCGGTATCTGCGACTATGGGCTTCTTGTCCATCAAGACGATCTCATAGAAGTCCTGCTGCTCTCTCGGTGTGAAATCTGGGATCTACAGCAGTTCTTCTCCTCACGGCATATGGGTCGGTTTGTCTCCATAGCTTGAGACCTTTATCTTTCCTTGCCTTCATATCCTCGGCTTGAGGATGAGCATCATTATGGAGTGGCGCTTTGGACGAAGTTTCAAAAAACTGGTCCTTCATCGTCGAGACTCACCGGTGGCACATCATCCTTGTTCTTTTGAGACTGGAATGTTTCGACGGTCTTCTTGGGCTTGGCGGCGAGCTTTCTTGGAGCTGCCTTAGCTGGAGCAGATTTCTTGGGCTTTGATGTGGCTCCGGCCTTAATGGCATCACCCATGAGCTTGGCTTCGAGGAGGAGGCTGGGGTGCTTCCTCATCCTCATCCTCTCTCACTTTGCATCATGCACTATCCTCTTTCTCTTGGTGGTTTTTTCACTTTGCTTGCAGCTGCCTCTCCCAAATTCAGCTTCTTAGCAACAGTTGATCGCTTGACTTTCTTTGGTGCCCTTCTTAGATTGTTGATCTTGTTGCTCTTTGGCAACAACCTTCCTTTAGGCTTTGAGGTCACCTCTTCCTCAACAACAAAATCTGAATCCTCATCATCTGAATTCCTCTTCTTTCTAGCTCGTGGCTGCAGGAGGCATGCCACTTGGTGTACTCCTCTCACCATCATCGGATGAGCTACTAGGATCGGGACTAGTGCCCGCCTCGAATGTTTGCAATGGGTGTCTCGACTGTTCTCACCGCCACCGGCATCGACATGGTGACAACCCGTGAATAGATAAGGTGTAGGCAGAGAAGAAGAGTCATCACAAAATGCGAAGTTTTGCAAAAAATGAGTTCAAATTCTAGTATTAAGTTTTCACGAGAAGACATTTCGGTCGACCGAGTTTAAGGTTCGTGAATCCGAAGTGTTAAACAGAGCTTGGCACACCACTTTCGGTTTGACGAAGTGGGTTCGATCTGCCGAAAACACTAGGGTTTCACAGAATCTTCATTTCGGTCACACCGATTTTGCACAACTTCGGTTGGACCGAAGGTGCAGAGGTAATGGCCATAGGCCAAATCGGTCATACCGAAAATATAAAATCGGTCTCACCGAGATGTGTTCCATGGAAACCTAACCCTAAAACTTTTACTCGAATCTAGTTCAAACGAACCAATCTGGTGTACAGGAGGATTTCAATCGTGGCAAGATACTAGGCAATCCAAGCGTGCATTGAATCGGAGATGGGAGCACGAGTGGGATCAAAACTCACCCTAACTTGGTGGAGTTTTTCTCTGGCAACAACGGCTCGGAGGAGATGGCCGTTGGGCGACGGAGACTGGGCGAGGGCGCCTGAAAGCGACGCGGCGACGATCCGGAGACCAAGGCGGCAACGGCAAAGAAGTGTGGGGGCGAAACGTTTGAAGGAGGAATCAGCGCGCCCTCGGAATATATACCCCTTCATTGTCGGTGGGACCGAGTTGTAAAACTTCGATGGCACCGAGATGGATAACTGCTAGGCGATTATGCACTTCGATCACGCCGAAAATCACAACTCGGTTTCACCGAGATGAAAACCTAGATCGATCTAAATGCTTTCGGTTCGACCGAGTTTGAGTGAGTTGGTCCGACCAAATCAATTAGAAGGTTTTGGAAATTAGCCCTTGACGGATCGGTGGCTCAGAAAGCTCCTCACCCGAGGGTCCGAAAATGACTTGTTCAAAATTTGTGATGTAAGCATGAATAGAATTTGAGACAAGAAAGCATAGATAGCTAGGGGAGGTACTTAGGCATTCTTGTCCATCCATTTGGTCAGAAAAATCAAAATGACCAAAACAACAAATGGATGTCCTTGAATGGATAAAATCATGCATCCAACATGCTCACACAATAAGATAGCAAATGAAATATGTGTCAAACATGCACAACCAAAACTCTAACAACTAACACACAATTTGTCGATGACTAGGTCATCTTTATATGAGTATATTGACTTAGGAGCCAAATGAGAACATTTGATCATAGGTCATACTCATCGTTTAAGCACAAGTGGGGTTACCACTTTTACATAAAGCATTGATGTGTTCACATCATTTGAAGATGCTTTAGCTCAACTTTTAGAGCAAAGCTCCCCCTAGATGTGAGAACCCCTTTTAAAGGGTCAAACTAACCTTGGGTTGTCGTAGAAGACTTCATGTAGATGTTGAAGATGTGGATGCTCAATGTTGATGGAGATCATCAAGAGTTGGGAGCTATCCTTTGGATTCGGCACTTTCAATACCTACATGGGTTAGTCCCACAAGGAACAAACAAGGATATCCATGGACATAGATTGAAGTTCACAATAGATGATGTCCATGAAAGCAATGATTACCTTGTCCTTGACTTACCAACAAGAGGGTTTGTGACTCCATGAACTAGTGCACGATGTGGAAGTTGATTGCACAAGTTTTTGCCAAAATGAATGTGAGTGAAGTATGTTGGCGGAGTCACCCTCAAGAACTTTCTAGTTCTTCTTCTTCGGGATCCACATCATCTTGATGGGAATCCTTGGGGTTGTAGTTGAGCTTGACGAAGTAGAACTTGACGTTTCCTTGGGAACCCACTTGACCATGGCTTGAGGTGCTTCAACAAATGCATCAATCTCCTCTTGAAGCTTGTCCTTGCCTTTTAGCTTGTGGTCTTGTGGTGGAAGGTCATCTTGAGCTTGTTCCACATTGGAAGAAGTAGGATCATACTTCTCCTTTTGAGGAACAAATTGTGGAGTAGGATATTGACCTTCTTCCCACTCAACGCCTTCGGCGTTGAACTTTCGCTCAAAACCAATTCCTTGATTCTTCCGGTGCCTTCCTTGCTTGCGAACAATTTCCTCAAAGTTCTTGCTTCCGGCAAGGCTCTTGTAGACACCTTTCTCTATGATCCCTTTCAATAAACTATTCTCTTGCTCAAGTGTAACTTGGCTTGAAACATTGTTAGTGGAATCAAGAGAACTACTAGAAGCAACAACATTGGATTTAGCATGGTTATTGTTACTGCTAGAGGAAGAATTTTTCTTATGCTTGTCATGCTTAGTCTTAGTGGGTGGCAAGAAATTAGACAAGAGAAGTCATTTGGCAAGATATGAAGAACTCGTCTTTCGAAGATCGTCATTGATTGCTTTTAGAAACTCATGTTCTTGCTCTAGAGTGAGCTTCTCGAAGCGTAGCTTCTCATGAGATCTTAGGAGCTCTCTATGATCTTCTTGAGTTGTTTCATGAGCTAACTTAAGAGTGTTTAGTTCTTTAGTTAGACGCTCAATCTCCTTCATAGCATTGTCATTCGACTCTTCTCGACTATAAAGACTACTAGCATGTTCATCGTTACTAGGCTCACTGGATTTATCATGCAAGAGTTCATCTTCACCAAGCAAGTCATCCTCATCACTATTGAAATCAATGAATTCAGGGTGTGATACCTTGGGGCCTTTAGCCATGAAGCATCTTCCAATTCCCTCATTTGGTGAATCAAATAAGTCGTAGGAGTTGGAGTTGGAGGATACGAGAGCAAGACCGGCAACACCTTCATCTTGACTGTAGTCGGAGTCGGAGTGATAGCTTCCTTCGATTGATTGTCGGAGTCGGAGCCGGAGACCCATTCACCTACATGAGCTTGATGTTTTCTTCTTGTGTAGCTCCTTGATGACTTGTCTTTCCTCTCCGAATCCTTGCTTCTCCGAGAGGGTCTTCGTTCATAACGATCATCTCTACTCCTTCTCTCTTTCCGAGGTGACTCATCTCTTGAGCTTCTTCTTCTTGGAGATTCTTCTCTTCTCTTGTGGGAGCCGTACACTCATTTGAGTAGTGTCCGGGTCTTCCACAATTGTAGCAGTTTCGATCACGACTAGAAGATCTATTTTCATCATATGATCTAGACTTTGAGCTTCTCTCTTTGCCTCTATTCTTGTAGAATTTGTTGAAGTTCTTGACCATTAGGCTTATCTCTTCATTGGAAACTAACTTGTCACTTGAGGTTGTGGGAGCATCACTTGTAGCTTTGTAAGCACCACTTGACTTGTTGTGAAGCTCTTCCTTATCCTTAAGTGTCATCTCATGAGCAACAATTCTTCCAATGACTTGGTTGGCTTGAGAGTCTTGTAGTTTGGCATCATTTGGATCAAAGTGCACACGGTGTCATACTTTCCATCCAAAGCTCTGAGAATCTTCTTGATGATGAATCGGTCGGTCATTTCTTCGCTTCCTAAGCCGGCAATCTCATTTGTGATGAGAGCAAGCCTAGAGTACATTTCAGCGACTCCTTCACCATCCTTCATCTTGAACTTGTCAAGTTGACCTTGAAGAATATCTAGCTTTGATTCCTTCACGGACTCGGTACCTTCGTGCATTTCAACCAAAGTATCCCAAATCTCTTTTGCATTCTCAAGACGGCTGATTTTGTTGAACTCCTCGGGACACAAGGCATTGAAGAGAATGTCACAAGCTTGAGCATTGTTTTGCAACATCCGCAATTCTTCGGTGTAGCCCGCGATCCGAACTTTTCCTTCCTCGAAGAATTCACCTTGCATACCAACACAAATAATGCCCCATGCGGCTGGGTTATGACCAAGAATATGCATTTTCATTTTATGCTTCCAACTAGCAAAATTTGTACCATCAAAGTAAGGACCTCTCTGAAAATTACCCTCACTAGACGCCATACTCTCCTAGGTTGTGAAACCAAGCTTATGGAGTCAATGCAATGGAAACCAATACAATGGAGACCAAAGCTCGATACCACTTGTAGGATCGAAAGTATGTCTAGAGGGGGTGATTAGACTACTTGTCAATATAAAAATTCTGCCTTTTGACAAAGAACAGTTTTGGCAGATTCACAATTATGATCAAGTCAAGCATCACCCTACACATGCAATTCTAGAGTATAGGCAGCGGAAAGTAAATTGCACATGTAGTAAAGAGAGGTGGAGAAGAGCAAACGCAATTTTGGAGACGCGGTGATTTTTCTCGTGGTTCCGATAGGTGGCGCTATCGTACTTCCACGTTGATGGAGACTTCAACCCACGGAGGGTAACGATCATGCGAGAGTCCACGGAGGGCTCCACCCACGAAGGGTCCACGAAGAAGCAACCTTGTCTATTCCATCATGGCCTCACGCCCACGGAGGGCTAGCCTTACTCGGGGTAGATCTTCACGAAGTAGGCGATCTCCTTGCCCTTACAAACTTCTTGGTTCAACTCCACATCTCGACGACGGAGGCTCCCAAGCGACACCTAACCAATCTAGGAGGCACCACCCTCCAAAAGGTAATAGATGTTGTAGATGATGATGAACTCCTTGCTCTTGTGCTTCAAATGATAATCTCCCCAACACTCAACTCTCCTCACCGATTTGGTTGTGGTGGAAGAAAGGATTGAGTGGAAAGCAACTTGGGAAGGCTAGAGATCAAGCTTCATATGGTGGGAGTGGAGCAACTTGATCTCAACACAAGGGTAGGTAGTTCTCTTCGTAAATGTAAGGTAGGAGTGGTAGTTCTTTCGATGGCTCTCTCCACGAATGAAGAGGGGTGGAGGGGTATAAATAGCCTCCACACAAAATCCAACCGTTACACACATTTGAGCATTCTCGGTGGGACCGAAGTGGACAACTCGGTGAGACCGATAGTTCAAATAATGTGAGCGTTGGGATTTTCGGTGGGACCGAATATACAATCTCGGTTAGTCCGATTAGTGCAATGACAAGGGCATGCCAGCTTTGGTGGGACCGACTTCATCATCTCGGTGACACCGATTTGATGATGTATGGATTCTGAAGCTTGGCAACTCATGTTTCGTGAGACCGAGTTGAGAATCGGAAAATCCGAGTTTACTAGGGTTTGGCTTATGGTGAGGTGGTTCATCTTGGTGTGGTGAGTTTGGAATATCGGTGGGACCGAGACTACTTATGAGTGTATATGGCGGTGAAAGTTCTTGATAGTTTAGGAGATGTATCACTAAGCACTTGAGCAACCAGATCATCATCATAACCTCATCCCCTTTTAATAGTATTGGCTTTTCCTATGGACTCAATGTGATCTTGGATCACTAAACCAAAAATGGAGTCTTGAGCTTTTGCCAATGCTTGCCTTAGCATTTTGGGGGTCCACTTCTTGATCCTTGCCATACCCATATCAATCGAACTCTCTCCAAATGATTCTCAAGTAACTATTAGTTCAATGATATATATGTTGTTATTAATTACCAAAACCACCCGGGGATTAGTTGCACTTTCACAATCCAGTAGGAGGCTCCTCAAAAGTCCCACGCACCTACACAAAACAAACAAAGAACTTGCAACCAACGCAATAAATGGGTTGTCAATCCCTTCACGGCCACTTGCGAAAGTGAGATCTGATAGAGATAATATGATAAGATAAATATATTTTTGGTATTTTGTAATATAGATGCAAAAAGTAAAGATGCAAATAAAAGTAGATTGAAAGCACATATGATGAAATATAGACCCGGGGGCCATAGGTTTCACTAGAGGCTTCTCTCAAGATAGCATAAGTATTACAGTGGGTGAACAAATTACTGTCGAGCAATTGATAGAAAAGCGAATAATTATGAGATTATCTAGGCATGATATGTATATAGGCATCACGTCCGCAACAAGTAGACCGACTCCTGCCTGCATCTACTACTATTACTCCACACATCGACCGACTCATGCTGGTATCTAGAGTATTAAGTTCATAAAGAACAGAGTAACGCATTAAGCAAGATGACATGATGTAGAGGGATAAACTCAAGCAATATGATATAAACCCCATCTTTTTATCCTTGATGGAAACAATACAATATGTGCCTTGCTGCCCCTGCTGTCACTGCGAAAGGACACCGCAAGATTGAACCCAAAGCTAAGCACTTCTCCCATGGCAAGAAAGATAAATCTAGTAGGCCAAACCAAACTGATAATTCGAAGAGACTTGCAAAGATAACTCAATCATACATAAAAGAATTCAGAGGAGATTCAAATATTTCTCATAGATAAACTTGATCATAAACCCACAATTCATTGGATCTCGACAAATGAAGGAAATATGCCCTAGAGGCAATAATAAAGTTATTATTTATTTCCTTATTTCATGATAAATGTTTATCATTCATGCTAGAATTGTATTAACCGGAAACATGATACATGTGTGAATGCATAGACAAAACAACATGTCACTAGTATGCCTCTACTAGACTAGCTTGTTAATCAAAGATGGTTGTGTTTCCTGACCATGAACAAGGAGTTGTTATTTGATTAACAAGGTCACATCATTAGTAGAATGATCTGATTGACATGACCCATTCCCTTAGCTTAGCACACGATCGTTTAGTATGTTGCTCTGCTTTTATCCATGACATATACATGTTCCTGTAACTATGAGATTATGCAACTCCGTTTACGGAGGAACACTTTGGTGCTACCAAACGTCACAACGTGAATCGGGTGATTATAAAGGAGTACTACAGTGTCTCCAAAGGCGATGTTGGGTTGGCGTATTTCGAGATTAGGTTTTGTCACTCCGATTGTCGGGAGGTATCTCTGGCCCTCTCGGTAATACACATCATCAAGCCTTGCAAGCACTACAACTAATGAGTTAGTTGTGAGATGATGTATTACGGAACGAGTAAAGAGACTTGCCGGTAACGAGATTGAACTAGGTATTGGATACCGACGATCGAATCTCGGGCAAGTAACATACCGATGACAAAGGAACAACGTATGTTGTTATGCGGTCCGACCGATAAAGATCTTCGTGGAATATGTAGGAACCAATATGGGCATCCAGGTCCCGCTGTTGGTTATTGACCGTGAATAGTTCTAGGTCATGTCTACATTGTTCTCGAACCGTAGGGTCCGCACGCTTAAGGTTTCGATGGCTTATTATGAGTTTATGTATTTTGATGTACCAAGAAGTTCGAGTCCGGATGTGATCACGGACATGACGAGGAGTCTCGAAATGGTCGAGACATAAAGATTGATATATTGGAAGCCTATGTTTGGAGTTCGAATGGTTCCAAGTAAAACAGAATTTACTGAGTACCGGAGGTTACCGGAACCCCCCGGGGGGTAAATGGGCCTCGGTGGGCCTCGAGGGAGAAGAGGAGGGGCCGGCCAGGAGGTGGCCGCGCCCCCCCCCCCAGTCCGAATAGGACAAGGAGGGGGCGGCGCCCCCTCTCCTCTTCCCCCTCCCCCCAATCCTATTCCAACTAGGAAAGGGGGGGAGTCCTACTCCCGGTGGGAGTAGGACTCCTCCCGGCGCGCCCTAGCTAGGCCGGCCGGCCTCCCCCCTCCCTCCTTTATATACGGGGGCAGGGGGGCACCCTTGGACACACAAGTTTGATCTTTAGATCGTTCCTTAGCCGTGTCGCGTGCCCCCTCCACCATATTCCACCTCGGTTATACCGTCATGCAAGCTTAGGCGAAGCCTCGCAGTGAAACATCAAGATCGTCACCACGCCGTCGTCTTGACGAAACTCTCCCTCGACACTCGGCTGGATCGAGTACGAGGGACGCCATCGAGCTGTACGTGTGTCAAGAACTCGGGCGTCGGATGTAACGGCGCCGGATCGGTCGGATCGCGAGGAGAACGTACGACTACTTCCTCTACGTTGTGATCGCTTCCGCTTCGGGTCTACAAGGGTATGTGGACAACACTCTCCCCTCTCGTTGCTATACATCACCATGATCTTGCGTGTGCGTAGGAAAATTTTTGAAATTACTACGTTCCCCAACAGTGGCATCCGAGCCTAGGTTTTTTCTATGGTTTGATGTTTTGCACGAGTAGAACACAAGTGAGTTGTGGGCGATACAAGTCATACTACCTACCAAAGATGTCATACTTTGGTTCAGCGGTATTGTGAGATGAAGCGGCCCAGACCGACATTACGCGTACGCTTACGCGAGACTGGTTTCACCGCTACGAGCACTCGTTGCTTAAAGGTGACCGGTGGGTGCTGTCTCTCTCACTTTAGTTGAATCGAGTGTACTCGCCCGGTCCTTGAGAAGGTTAAACGGAGTCTATTTGACGAAGTATCGTTGTGGTTTTGATGCGTAGGTGAGACTGGTTCTTGCTTAAGCCCGTAGCAGCCACGTAAAATTTGCAACAACAAAGTAGAGGACGTCTAACTTGTTTTTGCAGGGCATGTTGTGATGTGATATGGTCAAGACGTGATGCTATATTTGTATGAGATGATCATGTTTTGTAACCGAAGTTATCGGCAACTGGCAGGAGCCATATGGTTGTCGCTTTATTGTATGCAATGCAATCGCCCTGTAATGCTTTACTTTATCACTAAGCGGTAGCGATAGTCGTAGAAAGCATAAGTTTGGCGAGACGACAACGATGCTACGATGAAGATCAAGGTGTCGCGCCGGTGACGATGGTGATCATGGTGGTGCTGCAAGATGGAGATCATGAAGCACAAGATGATGATGACCATATCATATCACTTATATTGATTTGCATGTGATGTTTATCCTTTTATGCATCTTATCTTGCTTTGATTGACGGTAGCATTATAAGATGATCTCTCACTAAATTATCAAGAAGTGTTCTCCCAGTATGCACCGTTGCCAAAGTTCGTCGTGCCCGCACACCACGTGATGATCGGTGTGATAAGCTCTACGTCCATCTACAACGGGTGCAAGCCAGTTTTGCACACGCAGAATACTCGGGTTATACTTGACGAGCCTAGCATATGCAGATATGGCCTCGGAACACGGAGACCGAAAGGTCGAGCGTGAATCATATAGTAGATATGATCAACATAAGATGTTCACCATTGAAACTACTCCATTTCACGTGATGATCGGTTATGGTTTAGTTGATTTGGATCACGTGATCACTTGGATGACTGGAGAGATGTTTTTCTAAGTGGGAGTTCTTAAGTAATATGATTAATTGAACTTAAATTTATCATGAACTTAGTACCTGATAGTATCTTGCTTGTTTATGTTTGATTGTAGATAGATGGCTCGTCTTTGTTGTTCCGTTGAATTTTAATGCGTTCCTTGAGAAAGCAAAGTTGAAAGATGATGGTAGCAATTACACGGATCGGGTCCGTAATTTGAGGATTATCCTCATTGCTGCATGTAAGAGTTACGTCTGGATGCACCGCTAGGTGCCAGAACTCTTCTTGATGCAACCGACGGCGTTAAGAACGTCTGGCGAGCAAAGTCGATGACTACTCTATAGTTCAAGTGTGCCATGCTTTACGGCTTAGAACCGGGACTTCAACGACGTTTTGAGCGTCATGGAGCATATGAGATGTTCCAGAGTTGAAGTTGATATTCCAACAGAATGCCCGGATTGAGAGATATGAAGTCTCCAATAAGTTCTATAGCTGCAAGATGGAGGAGAATAGTTCGTTAGTGAGCATATACTCGTAATGTCCGGGTACTACAATCACTTGACACAATTGGGAGTTAATCTTCCGGATGATTGTGTCATTGATGTAATTCTTCAATCACGCCACCAAGCTACAAAGGCTTCGTGATGAACTATAATATGCAAGGGTTAGTAAAGACTATACCGAGCTCTTCGCAATGCTAAAGGTCATGGAGGTAGAAATCAAGAAGGAGCATCAAGTGTTGATGGTCAATAAGACCACTAGTTTCAAGAAGAAAGGCAAAGGGAAGAAGAAGGAACTTCAAGAAGAACAACAAGCAAGTTCTTTGCTCAGAGAAGAAACCCAAGTCCGGACCTAAGCCTGAAATCGAGTGCTTCTCTTGCAAGCGGTCGTCACCGAAGCGGAACTGCCCCAAGTATTTGGCGGATAAGAAGGATGGCAAGGTGAACAAAGGTATATGTGATATACATGTTATTGATGTGTACCTTACTAGAGCTCGTAGTAGCACTGGTATTTGATCTTGGTTACTGCTGCTAATATTTGCAACTCAAAGCAGGACTACTGATTGCGAACTCGCAAAGGACGAGGTGACGATGCGCGTGGAAATGGTTCCAAAGTCGATGTGATCGCGGTCGGCACGCTACCTCTACATCTACCTTCGGGATTAGTTTTAGACCTAAATAATTGTTATTTGGTGCTGCGTTGAGCATGAACATTATATCTGGATCTTGTTTGATGCGAGACGGTTATTCATTTAAATCGAGAGAATAATGGTTGTTCTATTTATATGAGTAATATCTTTTATGGTCATGCACCCTTGAGGAATGGTCTATTTTGATGAATCTCGATAGTAGTGATACACATATTCATAATGTTGAAACCAAAAGATGCAGAGTTGATAATGATAGTGCAACTTATTTGTGGCAATCGCCGTTTAGGTCATATCGGTATAAAGCGCATGAAGAAACTCCATCTTGATGGACTTTTGGAGTCACTTGATTATGAATCACTTGGCACTTGCGAACCGTGCCTCATGGGCAAGATGACTAGAACACCGCTTCTCGGTACTATGGAGAGAGCAATGATTTGTTGGAAATCATACATACTGATGTATGTGGTCCAATGAATGTTGAGGCTCGTGGCGGATATCGTTATTTTCTCACCTTCACAGATGACTTAAGCGATATGGGTATATCTACTTAATGAAACATAAGTCCTAAACGTTTGAAAAGTTCAAAGAATTTCAGTGTGAAGTTGAAAATCATCGTAACAAGAAAATTAAGTTTCTACGATCCGATCGTGGAGGTGAATATTTGAGTTACGAGTTTGGTCTACATTTGAAACAATGCGGAATAGTTTAAGCAACTCACGCCACCCGGAACACCACAACAGTAATGGTGTGTCCGAACGTCGAATCGTACTTTACTAGATATGGTGCGATCTATGATGTCTCTTACAGATTTACCGCTATCGTTTTGGGGTTATGCTCTAGAGACGGCCGCATTCACACTGAATAGAACACCGTCGAAATCCGTTGAGACGACACCTTATGAACTATGGTTTGGCAAGAAACCAAAGTTGTCGTTTCTTAAAGTTTGGGGATGCGATGCTTATGTGAAAAAGCTTCAACCCGATAAGCTCGAACCCAAATCGAGAAATGTGTCTTCATAGGATACCCAAAGGAGACAGTTGGGTACACCTTCTATCACAGATCCAAGGCAAGACATTCGTTGCTAAGAATGGATCCTTTCTAGAGAAGGAGTTTCTCTCGAAAGAAGTGAGTGGGAGGAAAGTGGAACTTGATGAGGTAATAGTACCTTCTCCCTTACTTGAAAGTAGTTAAATCGAAAAACGGTTTCGAGACACCTACACCAAGTAGTGAGGAAGTTGATGATGTTGATCATGAAACTTGAGATCAAGTTCTTCGCAGAACCTCGTAGATCAACCAGAGTAAGATCCGCACTGAGTGGTACGGTAATCCTGTTCGGAAATCATGCTACTAGATCATGATGAACCTACGAACTATGAAGAAGCGATGGTGAGCCCAGATTCCGCAAAATGGCTTGAGGCCATGAAATCGAGATGGGATCCATGTATGAAAACAAAGTATGGACTTTGGTTGACTTGCCCGAGGGTCGGCAAGCAATAGAAAACAAGTGGATCTTCAAGAAGAAGACCGACGACGACGGTAATGTTATCGTCTATAAAGCTCGACTTGTCGCAAAGGGTTTTCGGCAAGTTCAAGGGATTGACTACGATGAGACCTTCTCACCCGAGCGATGCTTAAGTCCGTCCGAATCATGTTAGCAATTGCCGCATTTTATGATTATGAAATTTGGCAAATGGATGTAAAGACGCATTCTGAATGGATTTACGGAAGAAGAGTTGTATATGATGCAACCGAAGGTTTTATCAATCCAAAGGAGCTAACAAAGTGTGCAAGCTCCAATGATCCATATATGAACCGGTGCAAGCATCTCGGAGTTGGAATAAGCGCTTTGATAGTGTGATCAAAGCATTTGGGTTTGTACTGCACTTTTGGAGAAGCTTTGTATTTACAAGAAAGTGAGTGGGAGCTCAGTAGCATTTACGATATTATATGTAGATGACATATTGCTGATCGGAAATGATATAGAATTCTGGATAGCATAAAGGGATACTTGAATAAGAGTTTTCAATGAAAGACCTCGGTGAAGCTGCTTACATATTGGGCATTAAGATCTATAGAGATAGATCAAGACGCCTAATTGGACTTTCACAAAGCACATACCTTGACAAAATTTTGAAGAAGTTCAAAATGGATCAAGCAAAGAAAGGGTTCTTGCACGTGTTACAAGGTGTGAAGTTGAGTAAGACTCAATGCCCGACCACTGCAGAAGATAGAGAGAGAATGAAAGATGTTCCTATGCTTCACCCATAGGCTCTATCATGTATGCAATGCAGGTACCGGACTGATGTGTGCCTTGCTATAAGCCTAGCGGGGAGGTACCAAAGTAATCCAGGTGGATCATCGGACAATGGTCAAGAACATCCCGAAATACCGAAAAGGACTAAGGATATGTTTCTCGATATGGAGGTGACAAAGAGCTCATCGTAAAGGTTACGTTGATGCAAGCTTTGACACCGATCCGGACGATTCTAAATCGCAGACCGGATACGTATTTACACTAAACGGAGGAGCTGTCGGTTGGTGCGATTCTAAACAAAGCGTCGTGAAGGGATCTACATGTGAAGCGGAATACATAGCAGCTTCGAAGCAGCTAATGAAGGAGTCGGATGAAGGAGTTCATATCCGATCTAGGTGTCATACCTAGTGCATCGGGTCCAATGAAAATCTTCGTGACAATCTTGGAGCAATTGCCTTAGCGAAGGAATCCAGATTTCACAAGAGGACCAAGCACATCAAGAGACGCTTCAATTCCATCCGGACTTAGTCCGTGGGAGACATAGAGATTTGCAAGATACACACGGATCTGAATGTTGCGGACCGTTGACTAAGCCTCTTCCACGAGCAAAACATGATCAGCACCAAGACTCCATGGGTGTTAGAATCATTACTATGTAATCTAGATTATTGACTCTAGTGCAAGTGGGAGATCAAGGAAATATGCCCTAGAGGCAATAATAAAGTTATTATTTATTTCCTTATTTCATGATAAATGTTTATCATTCATGCTAGAATTGTATTAACCGGAAACATGATACATGTGTGAATGCATAGACAAAACAACATGTCACTAGTATGCCTCTACTAGACTAGCTTGTTAATCAAAGATGGTTGTGTTTCCGACCATGAACAAGGAGTTGTTATTTGATTAACAAGGTCACATCATTAGTAGAATGATCGATTGACATGACCCATTCCCTTAGCTTAGCACACGATCGTTTAGTATGTTGCTACTGCTTTTATCCATGACATATACATGTTCCCGTAACTATGAGATTATGCAACTCCGTTTACGGAGGAACACTTTGGTGCTACCAAACGTCACAACGTGAATCGGGTGATTATAAAGGAGTACTACAGGTGTCTCCAAAGGCGATGTTGGGTTGGCGTATTTCGAGATTAGGTTTTGTCACTCCGATTGTCGGGGAGGTATCTCTGGGCCTCTCGGTAATACACATCATCAAGCCTTGCAAGCACTACAACTAATGAGTTAGTTGTGAGATGATGTATTACGGAACGAGTAAAGAGACTTGCCGTAACGAGATTGAACTAGGTATTGGATACCGACGATCGAATCTCGGGCAAGTAACATACCGATGACAAAGGAACAACGATGTTGTTATGCGGTCCGACCGATAAAGATCTTCGTGGAATATGTAGGAACCAATATGGGCATCCAGGTCCCGCTGTTGGTTATTGACCGTGAATAGTTCTAGGTCATGTCTACATTGTTCTCGAACCGTAGGGTCCGCACGCTTAAGGTTTCGATGATGCTTATTATGAGTTTATGTATTTTGATGTACCGAAGAAGTTCGAGTCCCTGATGTGATCACGGACATGACGAGGAGTCTCGAAATGGTCGAGACATAAAGATTGATATATTGGAAGCCTATGTTTGGAGTTCGAATGGTTCCGGCAAAACAGAATTTACTGAGTACCGGAGGTTACTGAACCCCCGGGGTAAATGGGCCTCGGTGGGCCTCGAGGGAGAAGAGGAGGGCCGGCCAGAGGTGGCCACGCCCCCCCCCCAGTCCGAATAGGACAGGAGGGGGCGCCCTCTCCTCTTCCCCTCCCCCAATCCTATTCCAACTAGGAAGGGGGAGTCCTACTCGGTGGGAGTAGGACTCCTCTCGCGCCCTAGCTAGGCCGGCCGGCCTCCCCTCCCTCCTTTATATCACGGGGCAGGGGGCACCCTTGGACACACAAGTTTGATCTTTAGATCGTTCCTTAGCCGTGTCGGTGCCCCCTCCACCATATTCCACCTCGGTTATACCGTCATGAAGCTTAGGCGAAGCCTGCACGGTGAAACATCAAGATCGTCCCACGCCGTCGTCTTGTGAAACTCTCCCTCGACACTCGGCTGGATCGAGTACGAGGGACGTCATCGAGCTGTCGTGTGTCAAGAACTCGGGCGTCGAAGTAACGGCGCCGGATCGGTCGGATCGCGAGGAGAACGTCGACTACTTCCTCTACGTTGTGATCGCTTCCGCCGGGTCTACAAGGGTATGTGGACAACACTCTCCCCTCTCGTTGCTATACATCACCATGATCTTGCGTGTGCGTAGGAAAATTTTTGAAATTACTACGTTCCCCAACAACAAACACACCGCTAAAAGAGTTTACATCGAATAGATCTCCACAAGAGAGGGGGAGAACATTGTATTGAGATCCAAATAGAGAGAAGAAGCCATCTAGCTAATAACTATGGACCCGAAGGTCTGTCGTAAACTACTCACAACTCATCGGAGGGGCTATGGTGTTGATGTAGAAGCCCTCCGTGATTGATTCCCCCTCCTGCGGAGCGCCGACGAAGGCTCCAAGATGGGATCTCGCGGATACAGAAGGTTACGGCGGTGGAAATTGTGTTTCGTTGGCCCCCTGGATATTTTCGGGGTACGTAGGCTTATATAGGAGGAAGAGGTACGTGGGTGGCCACTCGAGGGGCCCACGAGACAGGGGGCGCGCCCTCCTATCTCGTGGCTACCTCGGCTGCTTCTTGACTTGCACTCCAAGTCCTCTAGATCACGTTCGTTCCAAAAATCACGCTCCCGAAGGTTTCATTCCGTTTGGACTCCGTTTGATATTCCTTTTCTTGAAATCTTTGAAATAGGCAAAAAAAAGAAGAATACGGGCCGGGCCTCCGATTAGTAGGTTAGTCCCAAAAATGATATAAATGTGTAAAATAAAGCCCATAAACATCCAAAAGGGGTAATATAATAGCATGGAACAATAAAAAATTATAGATGCGTTGGAGACGTATCAGACATCTTTTGTCCTACCCTCCCATGGCGGCGGGGTCCATATTGGAAACTAAGGGATATTAAGGCCTCCTTTTAATAGAGAATCGGAACAAAGCATTAACACATAGTGAATACATGAATTCCTCAAACTACGGGAATCACCGGGAGTGGGCTCGGTTGTTGTCACTCCGGGGTTGTCGAATCATAACACGTAGTAGGTGACTATAACTTGCAAGATCGGATTTAAAACATGGATATAATGATGAATTCATAAACAGTTCAGATCTGAGTTCATGGCACCCGGGCCCAAAGTGACAAACATTAAGCATAGCAAAGTCATAGCAACATCAACCTAAGAACATAGTGGATACTAGGGATCAGGCCCTAACAAAACTAACTCGATTACATGATGAATCTCATCCAACTCCTCACCGACCAGCGAGCCTACGAAGGAATTACTCACTCCCGGTGGGGAGCATCATGGAATTGGTGATGGAGATGGGTTGGTGATGACGATGAACGAAGATCCCCTCTCCGGAGCCCCAAACGGACTCCAGATCTACCCTCCCGAGGAAGAACAGGGCTTGGCGGCGGCTTCGTCTCGTGGATTGTGATAATTCTTTCTTCCTAATTTTTTTCTGAAATAATGTGAATTTATAGTATCAGGGGGGTCATCAGCGGGGCCACCAGGTGGGTACAACCCACCTGGGCGCGCTAGGAGAGGGGGGCGCGCCCTGGTGGGTTGTGCCCAACCAGGAGGCCCTCTCTGGTGGGTCTTGGCTCCAGAAATTCTATTATTGATATAAAAAATCCTCACAAAGTTTCGTTCCATTCCGAGAACTTTTATTTCTGCACAAAAACAACACCATGGTAGTTCTGCTGAAAACAATGTTTGTCCGGGGTTAGTTTCATTCAAATCATGCAAATTAGAGTCCAAAACAAGAGGAAAAGGGTGAGAAAAAGTAGATACATTGGAGACGTATCAGGGCTCAACGCCATTCGTGGCGGCGGTCGAAGTACATCGTCCACGGCATGTGGCTGTTAGGGGTGAACCTAGGCTGGTTCTGCGCGCTCTCCGGCAGCGACGACCGGATTCGCGCGATCTCGGAGCGCCGATCAGCGCTAGAGGGCGGCGGTGGCACCGGGACTCCGCCGGCGCCGAGCCTCCATGAGCCCGACACCCGCATGCCCGGCGGTGCCGGGTAGTTCGCCTCATAGAGGAGGCGGACCTCGTCCTCGTGCAGGTGCTAGCGACCGAAGCCGTTGGCCGCCGCTCCGTCGCCTGGGTAGCTAGTGCTCGGCCATGGTCGTAGAGAGAGAGAGAGAGAGCTCGGCGGAGGAGGAGAGAGGGGCGAAGAAGAGTGGAGCGTCGTCGGTGGTGGGAGAGAGGAAGGCTGTGGGCGAGGCAAGTGCCACCGGCAAGGGGGCGGTTATATAGCGGCGAGTGGGCGGTGGGCGGGCTGCCGCGTGTGGACGCATGGCAGGGAGGGGGCGGGATGCGCAGCAACGTGCCTTCACTGCGCCGCCCGTGAATCAATGGAAGGCTGATCGGCGGCAGCCTTTACATTGATTCCCGCGGGAAACCGAGGCGATGAGTATGACAAAGATTCTCGGCGACGCGCAGCCGTTGACTAGGCGGGTCCACCAGGCTTTCGCGCCAAAATCGTTTCGCCCGGCGCCCCCGGGCGGCCCCCAGCGCGTAGGGTTCGGCATGGGTCCGCCGACGCCAATTTCGGCCCTAATCGGCGAAATTTGGGCTCCTGGGGGCGCGATTGGGTCGATTTTTTCTAGTTGGCGATAAAAAAGGGGCTGGGGGGCCTGTTGGGGGGGGGAGCGGAGATGCTCTAATATAAAATGTTATTACAGCCAATATATTCATATATTGATCATAATTCTAATAACATCTTATATTATGAGGCATAGGAAGTACTCCCTCCGTTCCGAATTACTCGTCGTGCTTTTAGTTCAAACCACGACGAGTAATTTGGAACGGAGGGAGTACGAAACAAACAAACCAGGGTAGAAGGCGAAGGATCTAAAGAGTGAGGAGAAGAAAAAAATACCACACACGTTAGAAGAACTCTTGTATTTGGCCGCTCTTGAGTTTTGAGTGCTCTAGGCAACAAATCCTGGTGTCGTGTGTAACATTCGAATCTACTGTTGTCCCACGCCATGGACCCAACCTCACACGTAAAGCAGCAATGGGTGAGGAGGTATGAAGACAGAAGCACACCACTTGTCGCTCGCTTGGTCTTCTCTTTCGATCAAGTACATTCCTCATGGGAATCTGATTGATGTGTGACTCTTTTGAATGAGTATGCATTTATTGAAGGGGCCTGGCCCGAGGCCCGCTGGGCTTTATCACTTTTGGGTCGGGCTTGAGCCCAAAAACCAGGCTCGACGGCTGGGCCTGGCCTAGGTAGGCCCGGCCCGGCCCGGCTGATGGCCAAGTATACCCCCCCGGACACAGTTGTGCCACTATTGGTCTTGGTCGATAGGGGTATCCATCAGCGTGGTGTTTGCTGCTGCTGAGTTTTTTTGCTGGAACTGGCTAATTCATTTGCCAGAACTAACTATCGGAGTTTTTGTTGTTGTTTAGTTCTTTTGCTAGAAACACCATTAAGTTTTGCTGGAACCGATATTTCCTTTTTTGCTTCAACAGAGTGGAGCTTTTTGTTGCTTTAGATTTTTTGTTGGAGATGACAGTGCAAGTCGACAACAACAGCGAGCCAGAGACAGGAATGTCGGGGATGCTGGAACCATGGTGACCGCATGCTGAAACCCGCCTGTGCTCAAGCTGCAACCATGGCGAGCGGAGGCAGCCGCAGCACAGCAGACGGCGAGCACGGTGGAATGGATTGCCGGCAAGCACGGGAAGCCGAGGACAAGTGCGGGCGGCCGACGAACGCGTGGGGTCCAGTATGCGTGCATGCTACTTTTCCCGTGTTTTCTATCCGCCTTTTTGTGTGTGTTTGATTTTTAAGATGTACTTTTTGTGTAAAAAAATATAAGAGTGTTTAGATCACTGCTGCTAATTCATCGTACGGTTAGAAAAGGATGTATGAAACGTACGTCCAGCTTCTAAAAAAAAGAAAAGAAAAGGAAATTAGGGTTAAAAAAAAAACCGTGCATGCAGCTGTCGGTCCAAATTTGGGCCGGCCGACGGGCGCGTAGCGGGCCTTGCATTTTGCAGGCAGGCTTAATTTCCTTGTTTCGCTCTGATGACTGAAACGGTAAAAAGGGAAAATAAAAAGAGAACACTCTCTTCTCCGACGCCCCGAATCGAATCCCATCCCCCCAATTCCAAATTCCGCTGCGATCCCTAGCGAGCGATGAAGAAACCTAACCCTCCCCCCTCCAAGCCCTCCGCCTCCGCCTCCGCCAAGCCCCCCGCCGGCATGGCGGCGCGCAAGTCCCGCTGGGGCCCTCCGCCCGCGGGCGCCGCCGCCGGCCCCGCCGGGGACAAGGCCGCGTCCACCTCCCGCCGCACCCCGACCCCCACCCGTTCCTCCAACGCCAGGCGGCACCCCGCTCCTACCGCCCCCGCCCCCGCCCCGCAAGCCCGCAACCCCGCGTCCCCGGCGGCTGCCGCTCGCCCGCCGCCCCACCAGCAGCCGCGGGTGGAGACGCCTCCCCCGCCGCCCTACGGCTTCCACAACCTCGACCGCCGCACCATACACCTGGCCGACGGCACCGTGCGCACCTACTTCGCCCTGCCCCCCGACTACCCGTTCGAGCCCGCCCCCTGCCCCAGCTCCCGCACTTCCCGCGTGCCGGCCCTGAGGCCTGGCCGCCGCATCAGCCACCGCCGCAGCAGCAGTTCCCGCCGCACGACAAGCGCAGGCACCCCGCCGACCCCGAGGAGGGCTTCTCCAGGCACCCGAAGCAGCCCCGCTTCGAGCCGCCGCCGCATCAACCGTCGCAGATGCAGCAGCCCCCGGTGGACCGGCAAGCGCTCAGGAAGGCGTTCCTCAAGTACTCCAAGATGCTCAACGAGAATCCCGCCCAGAAGCGGATCTACCTTGAAGGTGGACGCGTCCAATGTCTCCCCTGCGGCAGGTTTGGTGATCCCGCCTTGCTTGTCACTTCCTTACTAGGAAGCATTCTTGTACAGATTGTACTCAGTTTTTTGTGCTGGCTTCTTTCCATTGTGGAGCTTGCTCTTACGTTTTGACTTCATATGACTTTACTATGTCTTCCTTATTGTCGTAAACCAATGCTGATAATACTATGTGCATGTCTAGCTGGAGAGGCACACATTGCGCCCTAGGTTTTTATGCCGCTCATGCTCAATCAACATAGGTTCTATATATGGTCTACTTGGCGATGTCCGACAAGTCTGTTCATTCCTCTAGATGTCGTGTCACTTGGCATAAGTAATTAAGTAGGAATAATTTCAGGTGAATTGTAGCTTTGCTATTGCTTCATTTCATCTGATACAGGCATGGAATTGAACTGCACTTGATGCAGCGCCATTATGGTCCCTGAAATTAGTTTCTGTTATTGAATTTTTTATTTCCTTGCCTGAGAACAACGGTATCTTCATATTCTACCAGGCCCTTTGTTTGTTTCTGTGAGCTTGCCTCTGTGGCTAGCACATATCATATGTGATCCATGCTGTCTCTTTTCCGCCCACTGAAGCTTGGAGCAAAGTGGTGTATTACTTTTGTGATAACCGAGAGAACTGCGAGGCTTTCTTTTCTACTTTGGCATATAATATTAGAATTAATACTGTTTTTATTTGAAATTTGTTATTAGGCTATTAGTGCGAAACTTCCAAGTTATAACTATCCTTGCATTTTTTTTTCAGAGCTACTTTTTGTGTGATATTTCTGATCCAGCTTTCTAGTACAATATTCTGGAACAATATATGTACTGCATATTCTGTTTCACTTCTTGTAGCTGAGTAATTAACATATTGGCTGATACTGCTCAGACAGATATGCTACTACCATATTTTTTCGTAGGCTATAAATAGTACTATTTGTTTGAGGAAATTTCATTGTTCTCCCTCCGTTTCCAAATATAAGCCCTTTTAAAGATTTCAATACGAACCACATACGGATGTATATAGACATATTTTAGAGGGTAGATTCACTCATTTTGCTCTGTATGCAGTCCATATTGGAATCTCTAAAAAGTCTTATATTTAGGAATGGCGGGAGTATGTAATCAATCGTACAGATTTGGATCCTGTACCAGCTGGAATGTACCATTCCACTGCCCAAAAAAGTTCCGCGGAGGCTGTGTTATTTACTAGCCTCAGATTCGTCTGACTCTAGCCATGCTTGTCTAACTATGGTTCGAGCGATTCGCAAGTAGGAGCGAACCTTGTCGCACCAGTCCACATCACGCCCTGATGTGGCACTTGCCTCACATCTGTGCATGAATTGTGCCAAACTTGTACTGGTTCACTGCAGCATGCACAGCTTCATGTTATCCCATCATGCCTCTCGTAGATCAGCTTGCACTGTCCTGGAGCTGGATTGTGCCATGTCAGGAGCATAGTTTTTAAAAATGAACTAGACCAGCGGTACGGCTAGAAAACCATGGAACCGGTGACCTGTCCTGCCTGGTTTGGTTAGACTACCATTTAAGCACATGAACCAGAGAAATCCCACTCTGACTGTCCGTTTCAGTGCCGAACTTGGAGGAAACCAGGAGCAGTCAAACCACCCAAGTGCGCCAGGGGACTCCTCTTCTGATATTCCCCCCAAGACCACCCAAGTGTGTCACGGACTCCTCTTTTGATATTCGGCCAAAAGTAATGCATGGGAGGGGTTTGAAACCACAACCTCACCTAGTGAGGTCAACTAGACCTGATTACTTTGGTGTATAACACCCAAATCTCGAATATTTGGAATTCTGAGGGTTGTGAGGAAGATGTGAGTGAGGGAGAAATGGGTACATGAGTGGGTGACAAAGACAAAGTATAACTTCGTTTTGAGGAGTTTGCCGCTGTCCAGCCTGCGGCTACTCTGGGATGGATCGAGGTTTAGGCCAACAGAGGGGCTTGCACCCTTTCTTCTGGAGTTAAGAAAGGAACCTATTCTTTGATCTTTGGTGGGCCAGTATGTCTCATTTGAATGGGCTTCCAGTGACAATGTTTTTGAATGCTTTCCTATTGATTCACATGTTACAGCTACAATGCATGTCGGAGAGGTCTGTCCGTCTGTGAGGGTGAGCTCACGTGCGTGTAATAGAGCTATGGGCTAATGAATTGTATTATTGCTATTGTATATCTTGAAATGGCAAGAGTCCTAATGGGATGGTACTATATGGCCCATTCTTAGAGGCAACTCAGATGCAATTAGCAATAATTTTGGTATTGGAATATTTACCTTGTATTTTTTAGGTTTATTTATGGATAGTTTGGTAACCTGTGACATGGTGCTTTTGCGGCAGATGAGGCAATAGAATAGCTGGCATTATTCTATCGAAATATCATTTGTGTTTTGAACAACCCAAGATTGTTCTAAAAATTTCTCATCCGAAAGGGGACTTGGAGATATCACCCTCGTAGAGGCGCTGTTATTACTTATCATACCTAGACTGGACCAACGCGACTGCAGAAAACGTAGACCTGATAGCTTGTTGGATCTAGGTCTATCAGTCTATGGGCCATGATATCATCCTTTGAAATTTGAACCTACAAGCTCCTGCGGTTTATAATCAACTTGCAAGTAAGAACATAGTATAATATTCGACAAAATTAACACATACTCCCTCCGTCCGAGAAAACTTGTCCCTCAAATGGATGTATCTAACACCAAGTTAGTGCTAGATACATCCATTTGAGAGACAAACTTGGGACAAGTTTTTCGGATGGAGTATTAGTTTTCTTGTTGCTTGTACTTTTAGCTACATATTCCATCTACATATTATTAGTGTTTTAGGGAAACATGGGACACCAGTGACCAGGTGATGTGAGGACTTTGTAGAGGTGGTTGTAATAACATTGCCAAGCGAGTGATAAGATCCTAGAAGATAGCTACAAGGGTCGGTCACCATTTTATATGGCAACTTGAATTTTGCCTTCGTTCAAAGGGCATCAGGGCAGTAAATAATTCTACATAGATGCCATCTTATCTCCACTTTGATAACTACATCTAGTATGTCTCTATCGTGGGAAAGAATATCGAGAGAAAGTACAGAAGGTAGATGCTGCCAAAATGGTAGATTAATTAGATTGGGCATTTCACATTTGTCCATCCATCCTATCCCCTTAAGGCTTGTTGCCTGTCATTGTTATTGCAAACTTCCTTTTGCATAACCTCATTCTTTTACGTGTGTGATACTCAGGCTGGGCATTCAGTTACACCAAACCGAACGGTTTGGTTTATCGGTCTATTACAAAATTCGGTTTTCACAAAACGATGACCGATCGGTTTATTGCTAAGCCACTAACCAAGGCATTTGGTCATGGAGATTTCGGTCCGGTGCTCGGATTTAATCGACTAAACCGAACAGAGTTAAATCAAGCCAAAAGAAGACGAACACAGAGCAACTGCACCAATGAGAACACAAACATATCGAATTTATCAATTGAAGGGAAGAGAATAAGAAATGTAGTTGGATGCGCTAATCGGGACAAAGGGGACGTGGCGGCAGTGCTTCTTACAGATCACCAGATGCACTGCTGTTGACTGGAATGACATCGGCGAGATGTCGAGTTGGGGTGCAGCACGGCCGCATGCCACAAGTCGGAGAAAAAGACGGCGGCGGTCCATGTCCAGCGCGTGGCTGGATCCAGCTTCACTGGGGATGCGATCTGCAGGACACCGATGTTTGCCTGCACTGGCCGCTAGGGCGGATAGTTGTGGTCTTGGAGTCCTGATAGGGAGGAGAGTTTGAGTTCTTGGAGAGGTCACGAACTTGAGATGGATGGTAGGGCTAGTTGGCGGCTAGGGCGTGGTGTGACTTGTGACTTGTGAGGCTGCGATGGGATAAGGAAGGAAGCAACTTGGGAATTTGCACAAGTGTACGGGCCTTTCGTTAGTTTTTTTGCTTTCTTGCTTTCTTGGTTCTTTTGGTCAACTCGTGTGTGAAACTGAATTTACCGAAGCAAAATCGGTTCGCTGTAGTTGTTGACCGAATGTACTACCTTTTTTTTTTGGTTTCGGTGACTTCGGGTTCGGTCCGGGTTTTTCAGCTTGGTTTTTTGGTCAACGGTTTTTATGCCCACCCCTATGTGATATGTCCCAATTATAGTTTATTCAGACTCATCATATCTATATTTTCCTCATATGGTATATCTTCTTTCCTTTCCGTAGTTGATCCAAATGCATCTCGTGTCGAGAACACGTCTTCTTGTTTCACAAGCCTATTGTCAGTATGGTTACCTCCTAACATATGCTTACAAAGATTGGCATACACACAGGTGCCGTTAAAAAGCCCTTTCATAGAACTTCTTTCCTTTGATGCCCCTTGTTTCCGATCAGCAGTCAAAATTTAACGCGCTTGCCTGTGTATGGAAACTTTTATTGGTTGGTAAGTGTAGGGGGTAAATGGATGAGTTAATGGCATGCTGGGACTAAAACTAAACATCAGCCATCAGCCTTAGACTTAGTGGTTGTGATTATCTGTGCATGGTAAGGAGAGCTCTGGTGTGGCCTAGACAACTTCATGCAGTACCAGCTGAAGCATGTTATTTTACTGGTGAACAAATGTTACACTGTTTTCTTGTCGTGCGCTCTTCTTCGACATTGAAATTCTGTTTTCATGCTTTCTTGTCTCACATGTGTGATTGATATGCTTGGGGGCTAGTGCAATATATTTGACATTCTTTTTCATTTGTAGACCATGTCATGTGACAGATTTGATGGTTACATTTATTTTAGTAGATATCAGCTCTTGTTGAACATGCCTTAATTTATTTGCATTATGTCTGGTCAATGTGCACAATTCCAGGTCTTCTAAGGACTTTGCTGATGTGCACGGGCTTGTCATGCATGCTTACAACCCACCAAATGCAGATTCATTTGTTGATCATCTTGGTTTACACAAGGCATTGTGTGTCCTTAAGGGATGGGATTATACGAAAGTCCCTGATAACTCTAAGGCATACCAGTCATTACCTCCTGACCTTGTTCGAGCAAATAGGGAGGACCTTATTATATGGCCTCCAACTGTTATCATTCGTAACACTGCCACTGGGAGGAAGAAAGATGGACGCTCTGAGGGTCTGGGAAACAAAGAAATGGATAAGAAAATTGCAGGTATGTCTATAATGTAGTCTCCAACTTATGAAGTGAACAGTTGTTGCATACTTGGTTGGATAAGTGCACAGAAGTTTTTTATTCGCACCGTGTCCTTGATATCAATGTCACATTTATGCAAGAGACCTAAAAAACTTGTATGGTAGCGCTTTAATGACCTTTCACCCTGGTCTTTCACTTTTTCCACTGAAGCATTATTAAAGCTATGTATTTATGTTAGGTCCATTATTCATTATACTGATCTAGGAACATTGTGGTCCCATAGGAATTGAACATACAAGACCATTGTATAGCTTGTCAAACTGATGATTGAGAACACTGAATATTTCCCATTCTTTTATGAGCTCAGTCCGTGTACTACTCTCAGGCACATTACTACCATGTGATATGGTTGACTCCGGTTGATTGTGTTGAGAGATGAGCTTTGCATGTTTTTAACTTCTGTTAGAGTCGGTGAGGATTGCGTGGTTATCCTATTTTGTTGGGTCATAGAGCAAACTGTGAAGAACAGGCCTGGCGCAGTGGTGAAGTACTCCCCGCTTGTGCCAAAGAGGTCCTGGGTTCGACACAGCCTCTCTGCATTGCACTGTGCAGGGGTAGGGCTTGCTTCATATAATCCTTCCCCAGACCCCACCTGGGGTGGGAGCTTCTAGCACTTGGTCTGTCCTTTATAGAGCAGAACTCTCTTGATTGATTGGAACGGTGAGAATTGTGAGGTTATCCTATTTTGTTGGGCCATAGAGCAGAACTGCCTTGGCTGAGGCAGTAGCATGAGTGCTGTGAGTTCTTGCAAGGTTGATCTCTGCAGTAGCAGTGGGGGTATCTCCGGTGCATTATTTGGCTTAAGCGATCAGTGGCATCTAACACTATTAGATGAGTTATGTTGAGTATGCATTCCTCGAAAAGGAATTAATGCACAGAGTACACTGTCCCAGCAAAATTAGTTTGCCCTGGCTTTGTTTTAATACCTGAAGTGCATATCCTGGTTTCAAATTCAAGGAGCTCTGTTAAGTTCTGATATTTGAGTCTGGAAAGCACTCATTTACTTCCAGGGCGCTATGTATCTTAGTCAGACCTGGGTGGATTTTCTCATCTCTGCCTAATGTTTTGCCTGGCTATATATTTCTGTTAGAGGAAGACTTTAGCATTATCTTTGGGGTTCAGATTCTTTGCCAAAACGGAATATCAAATCTACTGTTGGTGTCGAGTGTGCAATTTAGATTTGAATGTAGCCACATTAGACTCCAAGAAAATAAAACCATATGAGAAATGCCGTTCCCACTTATGCAACTACTGCTCTGTTGAGCACATGTTTATGAAATAATACCATATATAGCACAGTAATATTTGCTGTGTTGTCATCTATCTTTGTTTTCAGAACTAGGGTTTGCTGGTGGCAAGTCGAAGTCCTTGTATGGAAAGGAAGGGCATTTGGGTCTGACACTTATCAAGTTCGCAAACAACCCATCTGGCTTGAAGGAGGCTGAGCGCCTTGCTGAGTTTTTTGAGAGGCAAGATCATGGACGTGTAGGTTGGTCACGTGCACAGGCTACTCACAACTTAGACCCTGATACGAACCCTATGCTGGTTGAGACTGATGGCAGGGGTGAGAAAAAGAGAATACTTTATGGGTGCCTAGCAATTTCCTCTGATCTGGATGAATTAGACTCGGATTCAAGAAAAAGGGCTACTGTCAAGAGCATAAAAGAATTTGACCCATCTGACTAGTCTCCTCAGAAAGGCCCACCATCCCGCCAGTTTGTTTAATTTAGACTGAAACATCTGTATCTTCTGTCAATGCCGATTTCGTAGATACATGCTACTGCTGTGCTCCGGATATCTTAGTATGGATATAATACCTGCCCTTGGGATGCTTATGGTCATTATAATTATTCCTGGGATTTATTTTGTATCAAGTCTTTTCTGCCAGGCATCCATTGCTCACTGATTGAATGATTATCTGGAAGACTAATTGTTCTTCCAAAATTGGTAGTTATTTATTGCATTATCAACTGCCCGCAGTATGAACCGTGTTATTTATCTTGCTGTAGTGCATTTGGTAGATAAATTCTTGGCATAATTCATGGTAACCTGGAAGGCTCATTATTCTTCCAAATTGATGGTTATCTATGGCGCTTGAATGTTGAGAGTGAGGACGGGATACATTTTTTTTAGGGTTAATGGTTCGATCAGTCTATAAATCATTGCATTAGGTCAGTACTTCCTCTGTAAAGTAGTGATCTAAATGCTCTTATATTTCTTTACAGAGGGAGTACTATTTTATTGCCTATTTCTAGGGAAATGCCATAATCTTTGGATGGCCCCTCATGTTTGTATTGGTCTTCACATTCGGGGTACTGCTTCCAGCAATCTGTTGCATGGCACAAGATGGTGGCAAAACCACTTAAATCATTGCATTAGGTCAGTACTTCCTCTGTAAAGTAGTGATCTAAACCACTTAGTACAGTTTTGTTCAATTTGTGTTTGCATTGGGGGCAGCTGTGATTTTGGTTCCATCACTTTGATAATTAGGTTCTGAAAAAGATAAGCTTCAGAGATGATAGTGGAGGAATAATAGCGTGCTTATAACACTTACTCCTCCTGCTGCCTTTTTCTGTTTTGGAAGCAATGCTCCTTGTGCTCCCTGTCTTGTACTTGTGCGTATTGCTTTCCCGGCGCGTGTGCTCGTGGCCGGCCATCAAAGGTGATTTAGCTGGGCTGTGCTGGACTTGGAGTGCTGCTGCCTAATGCATTAGTGCAGGTTGCTGCTCCACCGGATGATATTCTGGTGTTGCAGTGACTGCGGCATGTCTCTGATGTCCCTGTGTTGATGTAATCAGAGAGCAAGCCACACACTTAACTTGAGGGCCCACCTGGCGATTGATGGCAGCGAAGCTGCACATGGATCGGCGATTTTTTCAGCTCTCCTGACAGCTACACAGCGGCGGCAGAGGCCCCGGGAGCTCTTGGCATCCACCAGGATTGAGGCTTCAGAGAACTGCCGGCAGTGACATTTGCTTTCCGATGTGTTGGCGGCAGATTCTGGGGAAGAAACACCAACGGGGACCAAGAAGGTCTAGCGACATGGACCTAACAGAAACAGACGATTAAGTCTAGTGTGTAGTACTATGCTGATTATTTCTGGTTGGTCGCTGGCAGCTGAGTGAATGCTGGCCGTCCCTTGTCGGTTCGAAATGGAAAAGCGAACAACTTTTTACCGTGATCTGGTACAGGAGAGTGCAATGAGCTTTCGGCAGCATTCATTTCGGATCTACCCAACCTATGCTGGAGTAGTTGTTATTAACCCATTCTGTCGCCTTGTTCATCCAGCATTCCACTCACTTCCACTACATTCTCCACCGAAAAGAAGAGCACATCGAGCAGGAAGATGGACGCCCAGGGCGCCATCGACTCGCTGCTGGGCCGCCTCACCACTGTCCTTGTCAGCGAGGCGCAGCTGCTGGGCGGCCTCCGCGGCGACGTCGAGTTCATCAACGACGAGATGGAGAGCATGAACGGCCTGCTCATGCACCTTGCCGAGTACCACAACCGCGACAACCAGGTCCGGGCGTGGATGAAGCAAGTGGCCGGCCTCAGCCGCGACTGCGAGGGCAACGTCGAGCTCTACATCCAGTACGTCGGAGGTGCTGGCCCTGGCGCCAGAAAGGGCCTCCTGGGTTACCTGCTCCGGACACTCCGGTTTGTGCGGACCATGTCTGCCCGCCACCGTATCGCGACGCGGATTCGGGAGCTCAAGGTCCGCGCCCGCGACGTTGGCGACAGGCGGGAGAGGTATGGCGTCACTGTCCCGCCGGCACCATCTCGCACCATCCCTGATGCTCCGGCTCCGCAGCCGGGCGGACCTGAGGAGGAGGAGGATCTGCGAAGACGTGAGTTGCTATGTGGTGAACCACCGGACACTAGAGAGGAGGACATCAACAAGGTCATTTAGTGTCTCCCCCAAGAGAACTTGATATGTATAGAAGAAGAGGGTAGCGTGGGGAAGACAGATATCGCACGGAAGGTGTTCAATCACCCTTCCGTGGTGACAAATATCCGCCACAGGGTTTGGGTGACAATGGAGGTCTGAACAGAGAATATCACGAGGTACGTAAGGAGATACTAGAACAACTACAACACAAGATGAAGAGCTTGAGGGAAATTGGCAAGCACTCAAGAATTTCCGAGTATATGTCAGATGGAAACGTTCTAATCGTTCTTGATGGTGTCAATGACCAACCAAAGGACTACAGTTCCCTAAGTTGTTCTGAACTCGAAGCATTTACATACAACGCAGTACCTCTGAGTGTTCATCTTTCCGCTGGATTATACAGTGACTTTCGTCGGAAAGATGTTTATGTAATAATGACCGGAAATCACTTTTATAATGACCACATACGCACAGGATATTATCCCAAAAAGTTCCAGTGTGAAGCTCGTCCGAATTTTTTCAGAAGCAGAGCATTGGGCCTTGCCAAGTGTGAAGGTTCTGCTGTGTTGGCAGTTTTAACCAAGTGCTACCACGGCACCCTTGCAGCGCACCTGTTCCTTTGTCTACTGTATGTCAATCCTCGCAGGGCTACGGCGGAACTGGAAACCTTATGCCGTGTCCTAGAGGAGAGCAGAAACAATACTGATAAGACGATGCTTATGGTCTGCTACAACGAGCTCCCTGGTCATCACAAGAGCTGCTTGATGTACCTATCAATCTTTCCTCAAGGACACATAATCATGAGAGCTGATCTGCTGAGGAGATGGGTCTCTGAAGGACTGATAACCAAAAGAAGCGCTGGGACGAGCACGCTGCATGATCAGGCCGAGCGCATCTTCGACTCACTGGTCACTCGAGGGTTTATATGTCCAGGAGAAATCAGTGCTGCAGGCAAGATCAAGAGCTTTACATTGCATCCTATTGTTCATGATTTCATTGTTACAGATGTAGGCTTCGTGGATACATCATCACGGCCTGAGCTAGCTCACCGCTTCTCCATCAACAGTGGGGCAGCAATACAAGAAGAGTCTCTTTCTGAGTCCGATTCTGATCCATCCGGCAATGGCATCATAACTACAATTGAGTCTCTGGCTGAATCTGCTCAATGGCAGTTTCTGAAGGTGCTGGATCTCCGAGGCTGCAAAGGGTTGAAGAAGAAGCATCTAAACAGTATTTGCAAGATACTGCTGCTCAAGTACTTGAGCCTCAGGAACACAGATGTCGCTGAACTGCCAAAGGACATTGAGAAGTTGCAGTGCCTGCAGACATTGGATATCCGGCAGACGGCGGTACGGGTACTTGCCACAAAATCTGTTGTGCTTCCAATGCTAAAGCATCTGCTTGCTGGGAAGAGAGACTCTCCGACTCCATGCAACGACTCTGATACTGATAGGTTCGAAGAGTCGTTTGCGGCCGTGCGCCTTCCCAGGAGCATCCGAAGAATGGAAAAACTCGAGGTGCTCTGCCATGTTGAAGTTGCCCACAGTGACGATCTGACTGACGTCGGCAAGTTGCTACGTCTCAGAAAGCTTGGGGTGATTCTCCAGGGTAAGAAAGAAGAGCTGGAACTTCTGTTCCAGCAGATTGAAAAATTGAAGGGTTGCCTCCGCTCCCTGTCAATCCAGATGGACCAGCAAACGAAAAGCGAGGGCCCATTACCCTCACCTCCGAAAAATCTCCAGAGCCTGAACATCCGCGGGATCACAGGTGGGCTTCACCTGTGGATTGCAGGGCATGACCAACTCACCAAGATAACACTGAGTGAGACCGGCCTTGGGGAAGAGGCTCTAAGCATCCTTGGCCAGCTTAGGATCTTGCGCTGCCTCAGGCTTCGACGCAAGTCTTACATCGAGAGCCAACTCAAGTTCAAGGAAGAAGAATTCAAGAGTCTCAAGTCTCTAGTTGTCGAGGGCAGCGACATCACCAGCATCACCTTTGAGGCTGGTGTGGCTCCTAAGCTGGAGATGATTTTCTGGTCTTTTGTCTCCATGGAAATTCCTTCTGGACTTAATCGCCTTACCAAGTTGAAGAAGCTTGAACTCAAAGGTGATAGCTGCGACATAGACTCCGTGAGAGAAGCAGTTAAAGAGCATCCCAACCATCCTGAATTGAAGTACAATGGACAGCTGCAACGCTGTGAAGCTGAAACTGCTGCCTCAACCTCAACTCCGTGAGCAATCGACCAATTACTCCCCATCAACACGAAGCTCCCGTCAATACATGTGGTTCATTTATCCTCGAATGAAGCAGCTGAAGAAGATTCTGGCCCCCTTCTTCCAGCAGCCATGTATGTTTGTTTGCCGTTCTCTGCATGTATGTGTGTTTGCTTTGATTTTTCTATTATCGCTGGACTTGGATTTTGTTATGTGCATGCCTTAGCCGTATTGTATGGTTTATTTATGGCTTGGTATATGATTTGTGTGTAACTCTGCTACTACTATCTTCGATCATGCTTGTCATGAGTGAGCAGCTCTGCTAATACTATCTTTGATCATGCTTGTCATGAGTGAGCGATCAATTATACTCGCTCCATCCCAAAATTCTTGTTCTTGTCTTAGATTTATCTAGATACGGATGTATCTACAAGAATTTTGGGACGGAGGAAGTATGTATTTCTACTTCCTGGTTATCCGGTGATGGAATGTGTGTGCTGTGTACAAGTTGATGGGAGAAAATACCAAGGTTGGTTATCTAAAAGTATTGCAGGTCCTGAATGGATATCTCACTGTTTCTCACTGCAGCCTCGTAGCTAGATAGAATTATGGTCATAGTACTCTGCATCCTTTTGCCTGGTGCGTTTCCGTTACAGCATACCAGTGTGGCCTCAGTGGTAAGATTGGCCTCACCTTTTTCTTTTTGATTGCTTGAGACAAGGGGCCTCCCATTGATTTCCACTACAGCACCACATGTTCTTTGAAACAAGTTAACGCGAGGCAATCTATACGGAAGTCACAGGGCGGCGCAGCTGGAGCTGAGCTCTGAGCGCGAAACTGTTTTCTGGGTGTCCAATGCCGCTGGCCATGGCGTCAACGGCGGAGATGTACCGAGTTTGAGTTTGCGACGGCACGGCCGCGCTGGCGCCGGCGGCAGGTCATCCAGGAGGGCGCGAACGATTTGGAGCAGAGAATAGGAGGACTCGTGGCTGCCTACGCCCTAAGCTGACTTCTTTTTTCCGGTAACCCTACAGTACACTGAGTTGGTGGTCTTTTCCAACCGGGCTCCCACCCCTTTTCATTAATTTTGCAATCAACGGAAATACATCAGTCCGTCTAGAGTATTGTTCACCACAACATTCACTCACCAGGCATCAAGCCACAATGAAACATCTACCAGCAAAAGGAGAGCGAAAGGGGGGAGCGAGTTGGCGCATCGTCAGTATACCCACCGCATGATGATCCTGAAACGGACCATCCGCTATGGGGCGAGAACCTGACGACACTGCAAACCACTGCTCAAACATCGACAGTCTAGGGCATGAGAACTATGACACCTGACTCCGCAAAAGGATACCAAAAGACAACCGCTTAGTCCAGCGGGCATCAGACCCTATGGAACAAAGGCTACGCTAAATAGGATGACGAAAGCTAGCCAATCTGGAAACCATCACTCTCTCCCAGAAGAAGCCAGCCGCGCGAGTAGGATCTGTCCGCCAGAGTAGCCGCCACATGAGCTAGCCTCTTCACACCAGCCTGGAACTTCGTCTTGTCGCCCTCCTTAAGTAACCCTGCCCAATATAGTATAAACGAGCAAGTGGTGAAGACAGCCTCCAAGGGAGTACGAGCATTATATTTATCAAAAGTAACTTTACGAAGGCACCAAATCCCCCAACAAATGGAAGCAATAGTCATCATATAGAATTTTTTCCCTCCCGGAAAGAATTTGTAAAGCCAAGCCAATCTTTGCCAGACGGATCGAGGGCAGGAAGAAGCCCCTGCTGCCAATCCCAGCACCCCCCAGACCGTACGGGCTAGCGGACATGTGAAAAAAATAGATGGTTAGCATTTTCCATGTTCGTGCAGAACGAGCAAACAGGATTTCCCGCCCAATTCCTGTGGCACATGTTATCGTGTGTAAGCACAACATTCTGAAACAGCTGCCATAGGAAAAAAATTATCCTCAAGGGGACCGCAGTTTTCCACACCCATTTATAGTTGGGACCAGATAAATTTCTCTCCAGCCATTCATATACAAATTTAGTTGTAAATTTACCCTTACTAGTCATAGACCAAGAAACTGAATCTGGATCATTATTTAGAGGTCTTTTTTAGCCTCGGATACCGCCCATTTCCATTGGTCCTCCAACTCACCAAACATCCTACGCCTAAAGGTAAGATCATAGTTATTTGCCACGAAATAGGCAATAGTGCAATCTTGATTCTGACAGATATCAAATAAAACAGGGAATCGATCCCATAATGAACTGCTATCTATCGATGGGTCATGCCAGACCCTGGCCAAATCCCCATTATTGACGTTAATTTTCCTCCCAGCCATATAAGTCTCGTTGACCTTCATGATAGCTTTCCAGCAAGGAGAATCAGAAAAGCGGCTGCAGATATTCGCAATTGTTTTGTTTCTAAAATATTTCGCCCGGATAATACGTTGCCATAGCCCATCACTAGTTTCAAGCTTCCACCACCATTTCACAAGGAGAATGATATTCCTCTTATGAAGATCCTTGATACCCAATCCACCAATTTTTTTGGATCGACAAATCCTTGTCCATCTAACCATATGGTAGGCATGTTTCCTATTCTTCCTTCTCCAAAAGAAACGTCTACGGTGCTTATTCATTTTCTCAATAAAGGCTATGTTAAAAAGGAACATGGACATCAGGTATGATAGGATTCCATCAAGACTGGAGTCTAATAAGGTAAGCCTATCCCCAGATGAAGCCGCATAGGCCACCCATGCATGATGCATCCAGCTTTTTGATCATTTTAACATCCAGGAAGTCCAGCTCTATATTCTTAAGAGTGGAGTAAGTGACTGACACTCCCAGGTACTTCATAGATAAAGCGCCCACTCAACAGCCAAACATCTCAGCATATACAGTTTCATTATCTCCTCCAATAACAAACACTTAACTCTTTTCAAAGTTTATTTTTAACCCTGACATAAGTTCGAAAAGATATAACAACAATTTGACATTGACAACCTTGTCAATGTCATGTTTGAAACACAAAACTGTGTCATCAGCGTATTGAAGGATGCCCACCCCTCCCTCAATCAACTCATAAGCTAATCCTTATCGAGACCATTTTTTTGAGCAGCAAGTACCATCCTAGTCGAGCACTTTGCTGCAAGGTTAAACAGGAAAGGAGAATATGGGTCTCCTTGTCGCACACCTTATGTACTATTTCACCATTGATCTTCACACTCACCATACCATTCTTAAGGATCTGCGACACCCACCTACACCACTTGGAATTAAAACCACGTTTAGCATGACAATCAAGTAAAAACTCCCAATTAACTTTATCATAAGATTTCTTGAAATCGATCTTAAGAACTACTCCCACATGTTTTTTAACATGAGTATAATGCAGCACCTCATGCAAAGATAAGATACCATCTACAATGTGCCTCCCTTTAATGAAAGCATTTTGTTGGATGCTAAACAACCTGTTAGCAAACTTGCCAGCCCTAAGGTCCATGACTTTAGTGATCAATTTATAAGGACACCGCAACAAACAGATGGGTCTATATTGCTGAATTTTTTTAGCATCTGTTGATTTAGGAAGCAGAGTAATGATACCATAGTTCAAACGCTGCACATCCAATTTGCCTTCATAGAACCATTCAAACAAACTAAAAAGATCCGGACCCACTACATCCCAACAGTGTTGGTATAATTCGATGGGGATATTATCCGGACCAGGGGCTTGATTAGACTTCATCTCAAATAGAGCCTTTTTAACTTCCTCCAGAGAAAAAGATCGAGCCAACTCCTCATTATCCTCAGATGAGATAGTTTCATCCTGGGACCAAAGAGAAGCATCAATGTGGCAAATATTGCCAGGGGCTGGTCCAAACAGGTCCGTATAATAATTAGTAGCATGGGCCAATAAGTTTTTGGCCCCTTCTACAATCACAAAACCACACTCAAGCGAAATCATGGAGTGCTTCCTACGTCGCCCATTGGCCACTTTATGAAAGAAGTCAGTGTTATTATCCCCCTTCAGAAGCCATCTCTCATTGGAAAATTTGTGCCAATGAAGTTCTTCTCCCACATACATGTCATTAAACTCTACTAGGATATCCAGGTTCCTAGTATAAGCCTCCCCACAGAGACCAATAGTTTCCTCAAGCTTTTCTAATTCTTGCAACTCAAGTTCAATAAGATTCTTTCTGATTTTATTGTGCTCAAAAATATTGGACCCCCAACCTTTGAAGAACTTCTTAAACCTCTTCAATTTGATATTTAAAATGTCAATAGGGTCAATAGTATGAACTGGTTTTGACCAGATCTCAGCCACTAAGGGAAGGAAATCTGGGTTTTCCAGCCAAGCATTATCAATATTAAAGCACCTATTACCTGGGGCTCTAGATGGTGCCACCCCATCCAATTGTAATGGGTTATGATCAGATATTTCCTTGACCATCTTATGAACAGAAACAAGGGGATATAAATCTTCCCAGTCAGAGGACATTAAAACCCTATCCAGTTTTTCCAGGGTAGGGTGTTCCTGCTTATTGGACCAAGTATAACACCCTCCTGACATACTAATCTCTCTCAGCCCTAGCAAGTGGATGACAGAATTAAACGCATCAGAAAAATGGGACATGTGGTTTTTTGTTCTTCTCCCCACTATGATGTAGGATATTAAAATCTCCCCCCCCCACCAAGTAAGGAATAGAGGTACTATGACACATGGAGGACATTCTGCCATAAATTCAGGTTTATGCTCATCATGAGTAGCACCATATACAACCATCAAGGCCCACTTGCAATTTTTCTCCTATCAAAAAGGTCAATTTGTAAGATAAATTTCCCGTGTTCACCCCAAGGATATCAAACTTGTCTTTATTAAGACCACAAAGGATGCCTCCAGATTTCCTCCTAGAAGGGTTCCATTCCCAATGAAACTTTTGGTATGGATCCAATTTCCTGAAGAAGGAAGGGGTATAGTTGCTTTTCATAGTTTCTTGTAACCCAAGGAAGTCCACCCCATTGGCATTAATCATGTCAGTGAGGCAGGTAGACATGCACTTCTTACCTGCCCCCTACAGTTCCAAAAGATACCTATCATTTATATCGTTCAGGTTTATCTCTCACCCTGGTAGGTCTGCTAGGATTCATAGCATCCCTACCATCTCCTTTTCTTTTTTGACTTCTAGTCATAGGCCTAACAGGGTCGATAGGAGACGAAATGACCACTGATCTCGTACGCTGACTTTTCCTCTTTTTTGCCTTGATTGGACAAGAAGAAACGGTTCCTCCTCTTCTTTATAGCCCTCATCCCCAGTTAAAGATAAAGGAATGTTATTACCCAACCCATCATTGATAGTTATCCTAGGAGGGTCTTTTTCATTATTCTTATCGAGAAGTAAATTCCTAGATAACTCTAGTTCGCGAAGGATATCAATAGTAGCAAAATTATCATCATGAATTTGTACTCCCATAAGGGACTCATGCAACATAATATCAATATTAGATAAGACAGAGAACTGATTGTTACTATTGGGCATTTTTACCTTCAGAATCACGTCTCTTCATTCTGTTGGCAGCCCTATCTTCCACCCTCTCCAGTTTCTGGAATTGTGTGTGTGAAGCCAGGTCCTCAGGCACCACAGAATCATGTATGGGCGACCCAGGAGGTGACTCAACAGTGTAATCACTGCAGTTCTCTCCCCCCTCAGCTGAACCTTCTTCAAGAGGAACAATATGACGCAAGGAGGTCCAAATCACATAATCTGACAAGGGAGGAGACACAACTCCATGAGGATTTTCATAATGATGAAGAAACATGGGGGAAGGAGGAATAGGAGTTTGGATGATTCCCAAGCACCTTTTTTAGTGTTGATAGCAAGAATAGGGGACACCCCCCTGTCGGGTGGTAGGTGCGACATATGCCAAAGGATGGCTAATCATTGTGGGAGCTAGTAAGACGTCGCCGGTGCCTAGAAACAGGATGAGGCGAAGACATGCACGTCGGTGAATCTTACCCAGGTTCGGGGCTCTCCTAGGAGATAACACCCCTAATCCTGCTCTGCGGGGTCTTCGCATGATCACTAAGTCAACAGGTGGCTACAAGATGCTCCTTGAGCTGTTCGGCTAGAGGAGGAAGCAGGGCAAGGCTAGCTCTACTCCTCTCTCTATATGGTGTGTGAAACTCTAAGAGATCAACCCTTTGCATGGGTGTGGGGGTTTATATAGGCCTACCTCCCAGGGGTACAATGGTAATCCGGCCGGGTGTAGGCCCGGGCCGTCAGTGTCTGTGGTGGCCGGCTTCTCCGCCGACCGCTGGGGCCCGCCGACTGGTGGGTCCCGCCGGCTGCCTGGCTCTAGGACGACAGGCTGGGCCCACCGACTGTGGGCCCTGTCGGCTGCTCATTACTGTAGACTTGCCCTGATGACGATGGCTTGGTCGGGGCGAGCGTGGCTATAGTGCCGCCACCTGGCGGCCGTTCACTGTAGCCACACCCCGTCTTATCTGGTTAATGGTGCACAAACTTCTAGGGGAGGGGAGGGCCGACTGCTGGGAGCCGGCCTCCCCCTATGTCGTCTAGTCTGGTTGCGCCGCCTTTGGGTATCTCTCTGGCAGTTAGGGCCTGCCGCCTGCGGGCCGTATTGACAGCTCGTCGTGGGAGCATGGACGCTCTGCCATGGATGATGTCATGGTCAACGTGGCAACAGTGCCACGCCGGGCGGGGGATGGCCGCCCGGTACGTTGCACTGTGGCCATGCTCTCTTCGGGATTCGGGGGTGGCAGGCTGCATTATAGCCATGCCCCGTCTTGTCGCTGTTATGTGGGTGCAAACTTTGAGGGTGCATGGTGGGCCACCTGCTAGGAGTCGGCCACTCTGGTGGCTGCCTGCTAGGAGTCGGCCCACTTTGGGGCCGCTCACTAAGCCTTGCCGCCTTCCTGAACCCGACCGCTTGGACCAGCCGGCAACGGGAAGGTGGCCCTTCGTCTTGGATGCTTGAGGGACGCTGTCGGCCCGATGTCTTGAAACGCCAGGGGAGTAGATAAGGCTACCCGTGGTCATTTACTCCGACAGTAGTCCTCTAAGCTGGTGGGGCTTCGCGGCTGAAAAAAGGGCGAGAGGCCCTAGCAGCTTCCTATTCTGAAGAGCCGACCGCTAGGAGTCGGCCACGACCAGGCACGCCGTATTGAAGATTTCGAAGCCCAAAGGCGGGAACCAGGTGGCACGCACGCCGGGCGTCGGGCCGGCGGCCCGCTGTCCGCGTGCCATGCAGCATCAGCCGGCTGGACCAGCCTGCCAGCCCACGCGCGCGATGGGACGTCGCCGCAGGCTGGGGCCCGCCACTACCACGCCTCAGTCCACGCGCGGATCTGCTGTGGCCGAGGAGGGCGGTTGGCATTCCGGGCGCGGTTAATACACGCCTTTATGGCGTGATAAACGCGGGGTCGTGGGGGCGTGGGTGCAGTTAATCCCACGACCCCCACGCCCCGCCCCCTCGGCTTCGTCGTCTGGGGCTATAAGTAGGGGGAGGAGGGGAGCAGCAGACGCACGCGCGCCCACCTCCCCCTTCGCCATTCTCTTATTCCTCCTTTCTCCTTCTCTGCCGCCGCCGCTCGCCATCGCGCCACGCCTCGGCCACCTGCCAGTTGTCTTCTTGTCACCGCCCGTCAGGCAGCGCACGTCGTCGCGCCGCCCCTCCGTCAAGCTTCTCGCGCTCATGGCGTGCTCTGGAGCGTGGGACGGCTCCAATGTCCATGAGGACAACATTGACTTCCTCCGCCGAATGCGGCGGTTGCCTGGCGCGGATTACGTGAGGGTTCGCCTAGCGCCCGAAAGGGAAATCTCGCTGGCGTCGGAGAAAGGTGAGCGCGTCATCTTCCGGTCGCATTGCTTGCTTGGCTTCAGCCTGCCGGCAAGCGGCTTCTTGCGCTCCTTCCTCCAGTTCTACTGCTTGCAGCCGCACCACCTCACGCTAAACACGGTGGTGTTGCTGTCTGCCTTTGTCACCCTCTGCGAAGGCTTCCTCGGCATCCTTCCCACCATCGAGCTCTGGGGCGAGTTCTTCTACATGAAGCTCGGCACCTTCAGCAAGGGGGTAGCGGCACAGTGCGGCGCCTTCGTCGCGATGCAGAGGTCGGCTGCCGACAACCCCTTCCCGTCCATCACACTGATACAGTCAGTCAAGATGTGGCAGCAGTCGTACTTCTACGTGAAGAACGTCCACCCGGAGGCCGACTTTGTCAACTTGCCGGCCTACGCAGCCGGCCCACCGACTGGATCGCGCGCCAACTGGTTGTATCGGCCCAAGACGCTGTCAGCCGTCTTCGCCGCAGCCATCGAGCGACTCAAGGTGATGACGAGGATGGAGGGCCTCATGGGGATGGACTTGCTGACCACCTTTGTGGCGCGCCGGGTACTCCCCCTTCAAGGACGGCCACACATGATATGCCAGATGAGTGGGAATCTGGACCCAAGCCGGATGTGCACCAAGGAGATGCCACACGCGGAGGTGGCTCACTTGGTGAACTACATCTCAAACTGCAAGCTCCCGGAGGAGGAGTGGCGGTTCGGCAAAGAGCCGTATTCGCGCGTGCATCCACCGCCTGCGGTAAGTCTTCACTTCTTCTTTTTCCTTTCTAGTTGCCGAGTTCTCATCTGCCGCCTGACCAATCGGCCATGAAGCAGAATTCCATCATGCAGTCGACAGCCGGCACTGCGGGGCAGGACCATGAATACCTCCCTGACCGAGCAGTAAGCGACGTAGACAACCCCGACTTGGGGGCGGCCGCCCTGGACGACGACGCCACAGGCGGTGGTGGCAAGGCAGGCGGCTCCGGAGCTGGAGGCAGCCTTGAGGACTGGCTGGATGATGATGGTGAAGAGGCCGCCCCGCGTCGCTAGCCGGCCTCTGACCAAGCGGGTGCGAGCTCGTCAGCCGCGTCGGCTGCCCGAGGCGGCACGCATAAACGCCGGGCTGCGCCGTCGATGTACGGCAGCCGGCCAAAGAAGCCCAAGAGCTCGGTGGCGGCGACCAAATGGGAGGAGGCAACCACGAAGGCGAACCGCTTTCGGAAGGTCGTGATAGAGCCCCCAACGGTGTCCGCGTAAGTGTTGATCTTTTATCGTAGTTTTTCTTTGTTTTCTTACAAACGCCCTTCTGAACTTTTTTCTGTTTGCTCGATCAGGGCCCTGCTCTCTCTTGAGCGGTCGGCCGCCGCCTCCGTGGTAGGGATGGCGGGGGCCTCTGCCAACACCCGCCGCGTGGACCCGTGCGCCGAGCTCCTGGCGGTGATGGAGAGAAACACGCAGGAGGCGCGGGAGGAGCAGGAGGCAGAGTGGTAGAAGGCGGCGGCGTAGGAGGAGGCGGATGAGGCTGCGAAGGCACAAGCCGACGCTGTCGCCAAGGCCCAGGAGGACGCTGCGACCAAGGCGCAAGTGGGAGGGGCCACACTCAGCCAACCCCCACAACTCGTCGTCCTCCTCCGTGCCGTGACGCCCGCACCCGAAGACTCGGCGGTGCCACCTAAATGAGCCGGCGGTGACCAGCCGTTTATGGAGAGGGAGGGGGCGATAGCGTCACCCGGGGGCGGACTTGCCTCCGCCAATGCCAACTGTGGAGGACCAAGGCGGCCAACCCGACGCGCCACCGGTGCCACCGGCTGGCGGCGGACCAGCGGCGGGAGTAGACCCCGTGGTCCGATCTCCGGCTCGCCGGCGTGCGGAGAAAGCGTCCTCGGCGCCGCCGCCGCAGGTGGCCAAAGGCGCAAGCTCGTCAGCCCTAGAGCTGGAAGCCGCCAGTGTCAGCTCACCGGAGTGGGCGCCTGGGGGTGGGACAGCCGGGCTGAACGATGCAGCACAGGACATCCGAGCCCGGCTCCAGTCTCAGGCCACCGCCCTCCACAACTACAACCAGGAGTTCCTGGCAACGCGAACGGCCATCCGGGTATGCTTCTTGCTTTTTTGCTTCTTATTCTTGTATTCTTCCGTGGGGGCGCCAAGCACCTCCATCTGGTGTAATCCCGAGTTCGGGCGGTTCTTTGGCGAGCAGCACCCGGAACTTTAACTAAATTGGTCTTGACTTGTTCTCTTTTGTCTGTTGTCCTTATTACAGGACTATCATAATGTCCGCGCGGCCATCTTCAACTCCCATGTTCGGGAGTTGACCCTGCGGACCTCCGACTTGTCTAAAAGCTGGAGTTACTGTTCCGCGTTCCCTCTCTCACGGGGGCGCGTCAGCGCACCCGTTGGGTGTAGTCCCCAAGATTCGGGTCGATTGCTGAGCGGTCGGGCCGGATCTCTTCTGGCGACTTCTCGTTTTCTTTCATGCTTCTTTGTTGTCCGTGCAGAGGCCAACGCCACCTTGCAGCCGCAATTGGGCGAGGCCCAAACCGTGCTGCGCGCCAAGGAGGTGGAGTGCAGCATGGTGGCCCAGGAGCGCGACCGCCTGGCCAAGAAGCTGGCTAAGAAGGAGGAGCTTCACAAGGTGGCCCTCCAGGCGGTGAAGGACAGCGAGACCGCCCTCCAGGCCGAGTACGAGACCCAGGCAACGAACTGGGCTGAATTGGAAAGGGCGCTGAGCGACGGCTATGACCGGATCAAAGACATGGTCGACGGTGAGTTGCTTTCCTCCTCTTTCCTTCATCTGCCACATGTTATCTGGTCCGGCTTCTAACTTTGTGTTCCTTTTTACTTCTTTGCGCAGAATATTTCCCCCGCTACTCCGTCGCCGCTAGCCAGGCCATCGAGGCCCACCACGAAGCACGGAGGCAGGCTGGTGTGGAGATTGCGCCGAATGCCCGTTGGACGCTCGAGGAGTAGATCTTGGCTATCCAGGCCCGTCTCCAGCCGGCTCACCGGATGCTCTGCCGGCTGCAGCGTGTCGGAGCCCAGGTGATCTCCGCCCTCTGGCCCGATTCCCAGGCTCCGCGCACCCCTAGTCGGACTGCCGACTGGCTGGAAGTGGCAGTCGGCCGCTTCAAGGAATGGAAGGCTTCTTCGGCCCGGGCAGGCGCCAGGCGGGCCTTGGAGTTTGTCAGGGCGTGGTACCCTGGGCTAGATCTAGCTCAGTTGGCCACGTTCCGGCAGGAGGCCAACGAGGAGTTGGTGGCAGTGAGGCCCGCTATCATTCATCGTGCTGCGGCGATCGCCGACTATAGCGACACCAGCATCTTCGTCCCCGAGCTGAACAAGGATGGTGTTGAGGTGCTGGCGGACTTGTTTAGGCTGAACCCAGAGGACGGCGAGGACTCGGCGGAGGAGATCGACTCCAGCGACGAGAGCGAGGATGAGGAGGACGAGGAGGGAAGACGTCGTGCCAAACGGTGGAGCAGACGGTCAGCCTCAACCCGACCGTGCCTCCAGCAACAAGCCGCGTGCGAACACGCCTACTGCTGCTGGGGACGACCAAGTCGAGAATCGCCAGCCGGCCACTCCACTAGCCGGCGCCGCCGTCTCCACCGACCTGCCGGACTCGCCCACTGCTCCCTTGGCCTAGGCGGCCAATTTTATCTTTGATTTCTCCTACCTAGAAGTCCTTTGAACAATTTTTGTTAAATTCAGGCAGTTCCACCCACCGGGGGTGTATTCATACTATGTTGAATTCCGGCCTGAAAGCCTTGGTTTATGTAAATATCGTTTCGTATGTGCTATGCTTGTGTTGCATTCCGACTTCACTTGCTTTTAATCCTTTCCGGCTTTTTCCTTTGCCGCCCTCCCTTGGCTGCTGCCTTGCCAGACGGATAGCCACTTTGCGGACTGTGGCTGGGACAAGTGCTTAGCAATTTGGGAAGGCAAGTACTTCGGCTTTTTAGGATGCAGCAAGGTAAGTGAGCAGCCGGTCGACAAGGCGGGGCTGGCTTATGTTATGTAAGCGCGTTGGTCCTTAGCCGTTTTTCGTGTGGGCACCGTTTTCCTGCCTTTGACTCTTGCCAGTCGGACAGCCGCTCTGCGAACTGTGGCTTGTAGCGAGAGAGGGCTTTAGATGCCGACACACTACTTGTCCGACTGCAGGTAGCACTAACATAACACAAGGCGGCAAGTCCCCAGGCCGACTGGTCGAACCCGGTGCAGGATGAAAAAAATGTAGTAACAAATTCATAGGCATAATACTTATCATATAGATAAAAAGGGTAGTCCCCGAGTGCTCCTCGGGGGATCCGATGTCTTGTATTTAATACAAAAGATAGCGTGGTACGTACTGCAGTAACTATAAAATCTTCGAAGGAGATTTGCATTCCATGGACGTTCCAAATCCTTGCCGGAGTCATCCCTCTTGCGTGCCTTGGGCTTCTGCGCATTGATCAGGTAGTAGGAGTCATTGCCCAAGGCCTTGCTGACGACGAAGGGGCCTTCCCAAGGGGCCAAGAGCTTGTGCTGGCCGGCTATTCGCTGGATCAGCCAGAGCACAAGGTCGTCCTCTTGGAAGGATCTTGGCTTGACCTTCCGACTGTGGTAGCGGCGCAGGCTCTGCTAGTAGATGGCGAACCGGCTGAGTGCCAACAGCCGGCCCTCTTCCAACAGATCGACGCCGTCTTCTCGTGCTTCCTTCGCCTCCGCTTCCGTGTACATGGTGACTCGAGGTGAGTTGAACTCGATGTCAGTTGGGAAGACGGCCTCGACACCATACACAAGGAAGAAGGGAGTGAAGCCGGTTGACTTGTTTGGAATGGTGCGCAGGCTCTAGAGGACGACCGACAGCTCATCAAGCCAGCAGCCAGCCGAACGCTCTAGTGGCTCGACCAGTTGGGGCTTGATGCCGGAGAGGATGAGGCCGTTTGACTGCGGATGGGCAACAGATGCTAATTCCAGTCGGATGCCCTGCGTCGCGCAGAAACGGGCCAATGCTCCTTTGGCAAAATTTGTGCCTTTGTCGGTGATGATGTTGTGTGGTATGCCATACCGGACAGTGATATCTGCGATGAAGGTCACATCAGTTGGCCTATTCAGCTTCTTGATTGGCTTTGCTTCTATCCACTTGGTGAATTTGTCGATGGCAACAAGCAGATGAGTCATGCCACCACCTGCCGTCTTGAATGGGCCCACCATGTCCACCCCCAGACGGCGAAGGGCCAAGTGAGGGGGATAGTCTTGAGTGCAGAAGCCGGCAGGTGTTGCTTGGAGCTGAACATTTGGCATCCCTTGCAGTGCTTGACCAAGTCTTTGGCGTCTTCCAAAGCAGTCGGCCAAAAGAAGCCATGGCGGAAAGTTTTGGCCACAAGTGATCTTGAGGTTGCGTGGTGGTCGCACTCGCCTTGGTGGATGTCCTTGAGGATCGCCATGCCCTTCTCTGGCTCAACGCAACGCTGGAAGACTCCAGTCACGCTGAGCCTAACGAGCTCTCTATTTACTGTTGTGTAGGCTCCTGCCCGTCGCTGAACTTGTCGGGCCGAGATCTCATCAGCCGACAGCTCTTTGTTCACCAGAAAGTTGAGGATGGGTTGGGCCCATGATGGAGCTGCGACTTCTTCTATTGTCAGCACAGCCACTGCAACTAGGGCGGTTGGGCTGGGAGGTGGTGGGTTGGAGTCGGTCACCGCCTGTTGTGTCGTTGAAGTCCCCGGGCCGACTGCTGCAGTCCCAGGGCCGGGCTCTAAAGTCCCCGCGACGGGTGCGACCGTAGCAGTCACCGAGCCGCCTGCCGAAGTCCTCGAGCCGGCTACTGAGGTCCCCAAGTCGGATCTGACTGCTTCGGGGTCGGCCGACACAAAGATGGAATCTGATTCTGGTGAAGGTTTGATAGACTGCTTGAGGAGGCGCTAAAGGGAGACGCCGGTTGGTATGGCTTGCCGGGTGGAGCCAATTCATGCCAGGGCATCTGCTTGTTCGTTGTCATCTCGTGGAACGTGAAGGAATTCGCACCCTTCGAAATATCCACCGAGTTGCTGAACAAGGAAGCGGTAGCTCGCCATGTTTGCATCCTTGGCGTCCCAATCGCCGGACGACTGTTGGACCACTAAGTCTGAGTCGCCATAGCACAGGATCCGGCGGATGCCGAGTTCTTTGGCCAGCTAGAGCCCATGTATGAGCGCCTCGTACTCGGCCACATTGTTGGAGGCAGCAAAGTGGATTTGCAATGTGTATCTGAGCTTGTCGCCTTTGGGAGAGGTAAGGACGATGCCGGCTCCCAAACCGGTGTGCATCTTGGATCCATCAAAGTGCATCCGCCAATGGGTGGAGCCGGGTGCTGGCGGCACGTACTGAGTTGTACTATGGCCATGCTCGCTCCGGGATTCGGGGGTGGTAGGCTGCACTGTAGCCACGCCCCATCTTGTCGCTGTTATGTGGGTGCAAACTTTGAGGGTGCATGGTGGGCCACCTGCTAGGAGTAGGCCACTTTGGTGGCCGCCTGCTAGGAGTCGGCCCACTTTGGGACCTCACTAAGCCTTGCTGCCTTCCTGCAGCCGGCCGCTTGGACCAGCCGGCAACGGGAAGATGGCCCTTCGTCTTGGATGCTTGAGGGGCGCAGTCGGCCCGATGTCTTGAAACGCCAGGGGGAGCAGATAAGGCTATCCGTGGTCATTTACTCCGACACCCCCAACATCATTCCCCACTTTTTCAGCATTATTTCCATAGGAAGTGTTGTTCATTGGAGAACCTAATGGTCCAAATTCTCATTAGCATGTTCTCTGCCCATGGATCCAGTCAGTAGCTCAGTATGGTTCCCCTCATCACTATCCTCCTCATCATCATTTTCAACAACATATAGCCGTTGTGATCCTTTATCATAGCTCTGGGACCATAGAAGCACTGGTCTCCCCTTGCCCACTAGAAGAAGTAGGGTATGAATCCACCCTAGCTTTCTTTGAGAACGATGGGGATGAACTGTTGTCCAAAGCAACCGAGGATTGATTCTTATCTCCCCCCCAACAAATACAATTTTCTCAACTTCGTAAAAGAACTCATAGAATTGTTCACCCAACATCCCCTCAGCCGATGGAGGAATTTTTTTCACCTCTCTGCACCTAAGATATATTCTGGCATACTCAAGTTTACGCAAAGTGTCTTCATCTACTTCCAAAGTTACACCCACCATCCCCCTAGCAAATGCAATATGTTCAGTACACCTTTTTTCCAAGGGTACATTTCTTACTCTAACCCAGGCTTTTTCCATCTCCCCTTTAGCCTCCACAGAAGCAGACCATTGAGTTATGCAAACAATGACTGAGCCATCTTTCAAAGGGATACATTTGCCATAGCAACAAGCTCTTTCTACTTCACTAGCATTAGGAAACCGCATAACAAATTGCGTAGGGCTAATGGAATGAGCAGTACAATGCCATTTCTTTTTCCAGGTTTATGAGCAAAGATACCATTAAACTCATGTTCAATCTCTTTAACAGTAGCAGCCCCCTCTATAATAGCAATCACCACATTGTTTGTTTCCTCAACATTTTGTTTAGATGCACACAGATCAGGGATATAGAAGAAACCCTGTCTAGAGGACTGAAATCCACATAGGAAAGGAATGCACTCCCAAGGCCTCAGAGATTGACATAATTGAGCCAAATGGCCTAGATTGTTGAACTTCTCACATCGAATAGTGGGGCAACGAGGAGCGAAATAACCTGGGATGTTGCAGTTGAGGCATCATTCTTCACAACTCTTTGTGGTCGGAGTTGTAGGCGGACCGGTGACAGGAGGTGGCACCGCCTCCTTGGGCGTCACAGTCTTCGGAGCCTCCCACTCCTTGGCACCTCCTCCCATCGCCTGCACCGACACTTCCCATCTGTCTCCATCACCCCCTCCAGCAGATCTCGAACTTCCAGCCACAGGCATCGGCAGATCTGGACATTGCCACACCATATGGCGAGTCTAATTTGGTAGCGGCGCCTTGCGCCCTCCCCCAAACTCTCCGCGGCCAGGGTTGTTGCGCCGCCCTCCAAATCTTCCCTCGTATCCATCTCCCATCGGTACGGGTGGGTCACGTTGGGTCTTTGGGCCCCCGGCGATCTGAGCGAAGGAGCGGTCGTCGCTGCCAACCTTGCCGCGCCACCAGTCAGAGGGATAAGGAAACCCTAGGTCTCTCCCATAGATGCCAAAGAGATGAGCGAGATGGGAATCACCCCCAGCCGTAGTGGTGGTAGGTGGGGGATTGGGTGCGGCTCCCTTCCACATCCACTAAATATCTCTACGCCATGGCCAGGTTTCGGCCCCTCATGGCAGTGAGACGGCCATGAATCGGATCTGGCAGCCCTCGCGGTGCCAGGTGTAGCGCATCCGACCGCTGCATGTCTCTCGTCCTCCTTACCCAGAATGCAGGGCCCCGCATGTGGCGAGGTCGTGCATGGCGGCGAGATGAGATGGTTGATACGTCTCCAACGTATCTATAATTTTTTATTGTTCCATATTGTTGTATTATAATTCTTGGATGTTTTACAATCATTTTATATCATTTTGGTACTAACCTATTGACATAGTGCCCAGTGCCAGTTGTTGTTTTCTGCTTGTTTCTTACATCGTAGGAAATCAATACCAACGGAGTCCAAACGCAGCGAAACTTTTTGTGGATTTTTTCTGTAGCAGAAGACACAAAATGGGCCGAAGTGAAGGAAATATGCCCTAGAGGCAATAATAAAGTTATTATTTATTTCCTTATATCATGATAAATGTTTATTATTCATGCTAGAATTGTATTAACCGGAAACATAATACATGTGTGAATACATAGACAAACATAGTGTTACTAGTATGCCTCTACTTGACTAGCTCGTTGAATCAAAGATGGTTAAGTTTCCTAGCCATAGACATGAGTTGTCATTTGATTAACGGGATCACATCATTAGGAGAATGATGTGATTGACTTGACCCATTCCGTTAGCTTAGCACTTGATCGTTTAGTATGTTGCTATTGCTTTCTTCATAACTTATACATGTTCCTGTAACTATGAGATTATGCAACTCCTGTTTACCGGAGGAACACTTTGTGTGCTACCAAACGTCTAGCGTGTCGGGTGATTATAAAGGAGCTCTACAGGTGTCTCCAAAGGTACATGTTCGGTTGGCCTATTTCGAGATTAGGTTTTGTCACTCCGATTGTCGGAGAGGTATCTCTGGGCCCTCTCGGTAATGCACATCACTAAAAGCCTTGCAAGCAATGTAGCTAATGAGTTAGTTACGGAATGATGCATTACGTAACGAGTAAAGAGACTTGCCGGCAACGAGATTGAACTAGGTATTGGATACCGACGATCGAATCTCGGGCAAGTAACATACCGATGACAAAGGGAACAACGTATGTTGTTATGCGGTTTGACTGATAAAGATCTTCGTAGAATATGTGGGAGCCAATATGAGCATCCAGGTTCCGCTATTGGTTATTGACTGGAGACGTGTCTTGGTCATGTCTACATAGTTCTCGAACCCGTAGGGTCCGCACGCAAGGTTTCGATGATGTTTTATTACGAGTTTATAAGTTTTGATGTACGAAGGAGTTCAGAGTCCCGGATGAGATCGGGGACATGACGAGGAGTCTCAAAATGGTCGAGACGTAAAGATCGATATATTGTGCGACTATATTCGAGTTCGGAAAGGTTCAGTGATTGGGTATTTTTGAGTCTGGGAGAGTTACGGAATTCGCCGGGAGTATATGGGCCTTATTTGGCCATACGGGAATAGAGGAGAGAGGCCAAAGGAAGGAGGCTGCGCCCCCTCTGTCCGAATTGGACAAGGGTGCAGCCCCTTTTCCTTCTTCCTCTCCCCTCTTTCCCCTTCTCCTACTCCAACAAGGAAGGAAGGAGTCCTACTCCCGGTGGGAGTAGGACTCCCCTTGGCGCGCCCCCTCCTAGGCCGGCCGCCCCCTGCCCCCTTGCTCGTTTATATACGGGGGCAGGGAGGCACCTCTAGGCACAACAACACAAGTTGATCTTCGTGATCGTTCCTCAGCCGTGTGCGGTGCCCCCTCCACCATATTCCACCTCGGTCATATCGTTGCAGTGCTTAGGCGAAGCCCTGCGTCGGTAGAACATCATCATCGTCACCACGCCGTCGTGCTAACGAAACTCATCCCCGACACTTTGTCGGATCGGAGTCCGGGGATCGTCATCGAGCTGAACGTGTGCTGAACTCGGAGGTGTCGTACGTTCGGTACTTGGATCGGTCGGATCGTGAAGACGTACGACTACATCAACCGCGTTGTCATAATGCTTCCGCTTACGGTCTACGAGGGTACGTGGACAATACTCTCCCCTCTCGTTGCTATGCATCACCATGATCTTGCGTGTGCGTAGGATTTTTTTTGAAATTACTACGTTCCCCAATAGTGGCATCCGAGCCTAGGTTTTATGCGTTGATGCTATATGCACGAGTGGAACACAAATGAGTTGTGGGCGATACAAGTCATACTGCTTATCCGCATGTCATACTTTGGTTCAGCGGTATTGTTGGATGAAGCGGCCCGGACCGACATTACGCGTACGCTTACGCGAGACTGGTTTTACCGCCGTGCTTTGCACACGGTGACTAGCGGTGTCGGTTTCTCCAACTTTAGTTGAACCGACCGTAGCTACGCCCGGTCCTTGCGAAGGTCAAAACAGCACCAACAGCGAACTATCGTTGTGGTTTTGATGCGTGGTAAACGGTTCTTGCTCAGCCCGTAGCAGCCACGTAAAACTTGCAACAACAAAGTAGAGGACGTCTAACTTGTTTTTGCAGGGCATGTTGTGATGTGATATGGTCAAGGCGTGATGAGATATAAGTTGTTGTATGAGATGATCATGTTTTTTGAAGTTATCGACAATGGCGTAAGTCCTATGGTTGTCTCTTTGTTGCATAAGATGCAAGTGCCAAATAATTGCTTTACTTTATCGCTATACGATAGCAATAGTTGCAAGAGCAATAGTTGGCGAGACGACCATGTGACGGCACATTGATATAGATCAAAATGATGAAGATCATGGTGTCGTGCCGGTGACGATAGAGATCATGACAGCACTTTGGAGATGGAGATCAAAGGCGCAAGATGATCATGGCCATATCATGTCACATATTTTGATTGCATATGATGTTTATCTTTTATACATCTTATTTTGCTTAGTTTGACGGTAGCATTTTAAGATGATCTCTAATTAATTATCAAGAAGTGTTCTCCCTGAGTATGCACCATTGCGAAAGTTCTTCGTGCTGAGACACCACGTGATGATCGGGTGTGATAGGATCTACGTTCAAATACAACGGGTGCAAAACAGTTGCACACGCGGAATACTCAGGTTAAACTTGACGAGCCTAGCATATAACATATATGGCCTCGGAACACGGAGACCGAAAGGTCGAGCATGAATCATATAGTAGATATGATCAACATATTGATGTTCACCGTTGAAACTACTCCATCTCACGTGATGATCGGACATGGTGTAGTTGATATGGATCACGTAATCACTTAGTGGATTAGAGGGGATGTCTATCTAAGTGGGAGTTCTTTAGTAATATGATTAACTGAACTTAAATTTATCATGAACTTAGTCCTGGTAGTATTCTGCAAATTATGTTGTAGATCAATAGCTCGCGTTGTTGCTTTCATATGTTTATTTTGATATGTTCCTAGAGAAAATTGTGTTGAAAGATGTTAGTAGCAATGATGCGGATTGGATCCGTGATCGAGGTTTATCCTCATTGCTGCCTGTAAGAATTATGTCCTTAATGCACTGCTAGGTGACAGACCTATTGCGAGGAGCGGATCTGACGTTATGAGCGTTTGGCTAGCTCAATTTGATAACTACTTGATAGTTTAGTGCACCATGCTTAACGGCTTAGAATCGGGACTTCAAAGATGTTTTGAGCGTCATGGACGATATGAGATGTTCCAGGAATTGAAGTTAATATTTCAAGCAAATACCCGAGTTGAGAGATATGAAGTCTCCAACAAGTTCTATAGCTAAAAGACGGAGGAGAATCGCTCAACTAGTGAGCACGTGCTCAGATTGTCTGGGTACTTCAATCGATTGAATCAAGTGGGAGTTAATCTTCTAGATAAGATAGTGATTGACAGAATTCTCTAGTCACCACCACTAAGTTACTAGAACTTCGTGATGAACTATAGTATGCAAAGGATGACGGAAACGATTCCCGAGCTCTTCGTGATGTTGAAATCGACGAAGGTAGAAATCAAGAAAGACAATCAAGTGTTGATGATTGACAAGACCACTAGTTTCAAGAAAAGGGCAAAGGGAAAGAAAGGGAAACTTCAAGTAGAATGGCAAACAAGTTGTCACTCCCGTGAAGAAGACCAAAGCTAGACCAAAGCACTGAAGCTAGCGTGCTTATACTTGCAAAGGAAATGGTCACTGGAAGCGGAAATGCCCTGAATATTTGGTGGATAAGAAGGATGGCAAAGTGAACAAGGGTATATTTGATATACAGGTTATTGATGTGTGCCTTACTACTGTCTATAGTAGCCCTTGAGTATTTGATACTTGTTCAGTTGCTAAGATTAGTAACTCGAAACAGGAGTTACAGAATAAATAGAGACTAGTTGAAGGGTGAAGTGACGATGAGTGTTGGAAGTAGTTCCAAGATTGATATGATCATCATCGCACACTCCCTATACTTTCGGGATTAGTGTTAAACCTAAATAAATGTTATTTGGCATTTGCGTTGAGCATGAATATGATTTGATCATGTTTATTGCGATATGGTTTTTCATTTAAAGTTAGAGAATAAATTGTTATTCTGTTTACATGAATAAGACCTTCGATGGTCATACACCCAATGAACATAGTTTGTTGGATCTCGATCGTAGTGATACACATATTCATAATATTGATGCGAAAGATGAAAAGTTAATAATGATAGTGCAACTTATTTGTGGCAATCGCCATTTGGGTCATATCGATGTAAAGCGCATGAAGAAACTCCATAAAGATGGATTTTTGGAATCACTTGGTTATGAATCATTTGATGCTTGCGAACCGTGCCTTTTGGGCAAGATGACTAAAACTTCGTTCTCCGGAACAATGGAACAAGCTACTGACTTATTGGAAATAATACTTACCGATGTATGCGATCCAATGAGTGTTGATGCTCGTGGCAAGTACCATTATTTTCTGACCTTCACAAGATGATTTGAGCAGATATGGGTATATCTACTTGATGAAACATAAGTCTGAAATAATTGAAAGGTTCAAAGAATTTCAGAGTGAAGTGGAAAAATCATCGTAACAAGTAAATAAAGTTTCTGCGATCTGATCGCGGAGACGAATATTTGAGTTACTAGTTTGGTCTTCAATTAAAACAATGTGGAATAGTTTCACAGCTCACGCCACCGGAACACCGAGCGTTATGGTGTGTCGAGCGTCGTAACCGCACTTTATTGGATATGGTGCGATCTATGATGTCTCTTATTGATTTACCATTATCGTTTTGGGGTTATGCATTAGAGACAGCTGCATTCACGTTAAAAGGGCACCATCTAAATCCGTTGAGACGACACTATATGAACTGTGGTTTAGCAAGAAACCCAAGTTGTCGTTTCTTAAAGTTTGGGGCTACGATGCTTGTGTGCAAAAGTTTCATCCTGATAAGCTCAAACCCAAATCGGAGAAGTGCGTCTTCATAGAATACCCAAAGGAAACTGTTGGGTACACCTTCTATCACAGATCTGAAGGCAAAACATTCGTTGCCAAGAATGGATCCTTTCTAGAGAAAGAAGTTTCTCTCGAAAGAAGTGAGTGGGAGGAAAGTAGAACTTGATGAGGTAACTGTACGTTCTCCCGAATTGGAAAATATTTCATCACTGAAATCAGTTCCAGTGATTCCTACACCAATTAGTGAGGAAGCTAATGATGATGATCATGAAACTTCAGATCAAGTTACTACTGAACCTCGTAGGTCTTCGAATCACGGTGCGCACGAGTGGTACGGTAATCCTGTTCTGAAAGTCATGTTACTAGACCATAATAAACCTACGAACTATGAGGAAGCGATGATGAACCCAGATTCCGCGAAATGGCTTGAGGCCATGAAATCTGAGATGGGATCCATGTATGAGAACAAAGTATGGACTTTGGTTGACTTGACCGATGATCGGCAAGCCATTGAGAATAAATGGATCTTCAAGAGAAAGACAGATGCTGATAGTAGTGTTACTATCTACAAAGCTAGACTTGTCGAAAAAAGGTTTTTGACAAAGTTCAAGGTGTTGAATACAATGAGATTTTCTCACTCGTATCGATGCTTAAAAGTCTGTCCGAATCATGTTAGCAATTGCCACATTTCATGAAATTTGGCAAATGGATGTCAAAACTACATTCCTTAATGGATTTATTAAAGAAGAGTTGTATATGATACAACCAGAAGGTTTTGTCAATCCTAAAGGTGCTAAGAAAATGTGCAAGCTCCAGCAATCCATCTATGGACTGGTGCAAGCATCTCAGAGTTGGAATATATGCTTTGATAAGTTTATCAAAGCATATAATTTTATACAGACTTGCGGTGAAGCCTGTATTTACAAGAAAGTGAGTGGGAGCACTATAGCATTACTGATAAGTATATGTGAGTGACATATTGTTGATCGGAAATAATGTAGAATTATTCTGCAAAGCATAAAGGAGTGTCTGAAAGGAGTTTTTTCAAACAAAGACCTCGGTAAAGCTACTTACATATTGAGCATCAAGATCTATTGAGATAGATCAAGACGCTTGATAAGTTTTTCAATAAGTACATACCTTGTCAAGATTTTGAAGTAGTTCAAAAGGAACAGTCAAAGAAAGAGTTCTTGTCTGTGTTGCAAAGGTATGAAATTGAGTAAGACTCAAATCCCGACCACAGCAAAAAATAGAAAAGAGAATGAAAGTCATTCCCTATGCCTCAGTCATAGGTTCTATAAAGTATGCTATGCTATGTACCAGACCTATTGTATACCTTGTTCTGAGTTTGGTAAGGGAATACAATAGTGATCTAGGAGTAGATCACTCGACATTGGTCAAGAATATCCTTAGTGAGGACTAAGGAAATATTTCTCGATTATGGAGGTGATAAAAGAGCACGTCATAAAAAGTTACATCAATGCAAGCTTTTACACCGATCCAGATGACTCTAAGTCTCAATCTGGATACATATTGAAAGTGGGAGCAATTAGCTAGAGTAACTCTGTACAAAGCATTGTAGACATAGAATATTTGCAAAATACATATGGCTCTGAAGGTGACAGACCCGTTGACTAAGCTTCTCTCACGAGCAAAACATGATCACACCTTAGTACTCTTTGGGTGTTAATCACATAGCGATGTGAACTAGATTATTGACTCTAGTCAAACCTTTGGGTGTTGGTCGCATGACGATGTGAACTATGGTGTTAATCATATACAGATATGAATATTGGTGTTAAATCACATGGCGATGTGAACTAGATTATTGACTCTAGTGCAAGTGGGAGACTGAAGGAAATATGCCCTAGAGGCAATAATAAAGTTATTATTTATTTCCTTATATCATGATAAATGTTTATTATTCATGCTAGAATTGTATTAACCGGAAACATAATACATGTGTGAATACATAGACAAACATAGTTTCACTACTATGCCTCTACTTGACTAGCTCGTTGAATCAAAGATGGTTAAGTTTCCTAGCCATAGACATGAGTTGTCATTTGATTAACGGGATCACATCATTAGGAGAATGATGTGATTGACTTGACCCATTCCGTTAGCTTAGCACTTGATCGTTTAGTATGTTGCTATTGCTTTCTTCATAACTTATACATGTTCCTGTAACTATGAGATTATGCAACTCCCGTTTACCGGAGGAACACTTTGTGTGCTATCAAACGTCACAACGTAACTGGGTGATTATAAAGGAGCTCTACAGGTGTCTCCAAAGGTACATGTTCGGTTGGCGTATTTCAAGATTAGGTTTTGTCACTCCGATTGTCGGAGAGGTATCTCTAGGCCCTCTCGGTAATGCACATCACTATAAGACTTGCAAGCAATGTAGCTAATGAGTTAGTTACGGAATGATGCATTACGTAACGAGTAAAGAGACTTGCCGGTAACGAGATTGAACTAGGTATTGGATACCGAAGATCGAATCTCGGGCAAGTAACATACCGATGACAAAGGGAACAACGTATGTTGTTATGCGGTTTGACCGATAAAGATCTTCGTAGAATATGTGGGAGCCAATATGAGCATCCAGGTTCCGCTATTGGTTATTGACTGGAGACGTGTCTCGGTCATGTCTACATAGTTCTCGAACCCGTAGGGTCCGCACGCTTAAGGTTTCGATGACAGTTTTATTACGAGTTTATAAGTTTTGATGTACCGAAGGAGTTCGGAGTCCCGGATGAGATCGGGGACATGACGAGGAGTCTCGAAATGGTCGAGACGTAAAGATCGATATATTGGACGATTATATTCGGAGTTCGGAAAGGTTCCGAGTGATTGGGTATTTTTGAGTACCGGAGAGTTACGGAATTCGCCGGGAGTATATGGGCCTTATTGGGCCATACGGGAATAGAGGAGAGAGGCCAAAAGGAAGGAGGCCTGCGCCCCCCCTCTGGTCCGAATTGGACAAGGGGCGCAGCCCCCTTTTCCTTCTTCCTCTCCCCCTCTTTCCCCTTCTCCTACTCCAACAAGGAAGGAAGGAGTCCTACTCCCGGTGGGAGTAGGACTCCCCTTGGCGTGCCCCCTCCTAGGTCGGCTGCCCCCTCCCCCCTTGCTCCTTTATATACGGGGGCAGGGAGGCACCTCTAGGCACAGTAACACAAGTTGATCTTCGTGATCGTTCCTCAGCCATGTGCGGTGCCCACCTCCACCATATTCCACCTCGGTCATATCGTTGCAGTGCTTAGACGAAGCCCTACGTCGGTAGAACATCATCATCGTCACCACGCCGTCATGCTGATGAAACTCATCCCCGACACTTTGCTGGATCAAAGTCCGGGGATCGTCATCGAGCTGAACATGTGCTGAACTCGGAGGTGCCGTACGTTCGGTACTTGGATCGGTCGGATCGTGAAGACGTATGACTACATCAACCGCGTTGTCATAACGCTTCCGCTTACGGTCTATGAGGGTACGTGGACAATACTCTCCCCTCTCGTTGCTATGCATCACCATGATCTTGCGTGTGCGTAGGAATTTTTTTGAAATTACTACGTTCCCCAACACGAAGAAGTACCAGAGGGGTGCCTCGAGGGGGGCACAACCCACCAGGGCGCGCCCGGGGGCCCAGGCGCGTGCAGCTGGGTTATGCCCACCTCGATGGCCTCCCGCACCGCCTCTTTGCTCTATAAATACCCCAATATTCCAGAAACCCTAGGGGAGTCGACGAAAATCAATTCGAGCTGCCACAAGTTCCAGAAACACCAGATCCAATCTAAACACCATCACAGAAGGTTTCATCATGTCCATTGGTGCCTCTCCGGTGATGCGTGAGTAGTTCGTTATAGACCTACGGGTCCGTAGTTAGTAGCTAGATGGCTTCCTCTCTCTCTTTCTTGATTCTTAATACAATGGTCTCTTGGAGATCCATATGATGTAACTCTTTTTGCGGTGTGTTTGTTGGGATCTGACGAACTTTGAGTTTATGATCAGATCTATGTTTTTATCCATGAAAGTTATTTGAGTCTTCTTTGATCTCTTATATGCATGATTGATTATAGCCTCGTATTTCTTCTCCGATATTTGGGTTTTGTTTGGCCAACTTGATCTATTTATCTTGCAATTCGAAGAGGTGCTTTCTGATGGGTTCGATCTTACGGTGCTTAATCATAGTGACAGAAGGGACACGTATGTATCGTTGCTATTAAGGATAACAAGATGGGGTCTATTTCTACATAAATAGATCTTGTCTACATCATGTCATCGTTCTTATTGCATTACTCCATTTTCCATGAACTACTAGATGCATGCTGGATAGCGATCGATGTGTGGAGTAATAGTAGTAGATGCAGGCATGAGTCGGTCAACTAATCTTGGACGTGATGCCTATATAATGATCATTGCTTGGATATCGTCATGATTATTTGAAGTTCTATCAATTGCTCAACAATAATTGTTTTCCCACCGTTTGCTATTTTTCTCGAGAGAAGTCACTAGTGAAACCTATGGCCCCCGGGTGTCTTCTTTAATATATTTGCCTTCGCGATCTATTTTTATTTGCTTTTATTTTCAGTTCTATTAAACCAAAAATACAAAAACACTTTGCTGTAATTATTAGTAATTTATTTTATCTCGCGTTCCCGTGAGATCTATTTATCCAATCTAGTATAATTTTATCTATCTTTTTACCCGTGAGGGATTGATAACCCCTCTCTTACGCCGGGTTGCAAGTATTTGTTCTTTGTGTGCAGGAGCTGTTTATGTTGTGTTTCGTGGTTCTTCTACTGGTTCGATAACCTTGGTCTCATCATCGAGGGAAATACCTACCGTTGTTGTGCTGCATCATCCCTTCCTCTTTGGGGAAATACCGATGTAGTTCATGCAAACATCAAAAGGAATTTCTGGTGCAGTTGCCGGGGAGGATCAAGACAAGATAGTCTCCTGGCTCCGTGCCAATTTCTGGGGCTGATGCCGGGGAGACATCATCAACATCAAACAGGTTCCTAATCAAAAATCACCAGGTCAAACCCTAGCACCAGATCAAATCAACTAGGTTCAAATAAAAATATTCTCAATGAACCCAAAATGCTCTTCAGAAAAGTTCATTATTTTTGGATTGGTCTAGAACCTCTCCCAAAAATGGTGCACATTTTTCTAGGTCATTCTGGATTTTTCAATTAAATCATATGGTATTTGCATTTGGGCATTTAATTGCTAAATAATATTTTAAATGCTCAAATAATCACAAACTGAAATGTTTGCTGTTGGAAATATTCCAAACAGTGACATTGAGCAGTTTCATGATTTTTGGAAATGCCCTGGCATTTTTATTAAAGCCAAACACAATTACAGAAAATAGAAAATGAAAATAAAAGAGAGAGAGAGAGTTAGTACCTGGCCTCACCCGTGCAGCCCAGCTGGCCGGCCCAGCTAGCGGCCCAGTCATCTGGCCCAGCCCACCACCGCAACCGCTCTGTCGTCTTCCTCCTCTGTCAGGAGGAGAAGCAGCTGCGTGCAGCGCGCACAGCCACCCGCGGCCACCTCCTGCTTCTGCCGACGCCCTGGACGACTCCAGACGATGCCACGCACCCCCTGGACCTCTCTCACTCTCTTCCGACCTCTTTCCCCTCCTCTGCTCTCTCTCCTCGCGCTGGCCCAGCCTGTGCCCTGGCCAGCCCGTAACACCACAACCTCCATGCTCCCCTCGCCTCCCCAACGTGCCCTCGAGCATCGCCGCACCTCCCTCGTCCTCTCCGTCTAGCCACGCCTCGCCGGAGGCCCTGCATCGACGCCATCTTCATCACGTTTGTCGCCGGCCGCCGGAGATCCCTCTTGCCGCCCCGCTCGCTCCGGTGCTTCCCCGAGCACGCCGAGGCCACCTCTGCAACCGCTATGAGCTCCGCCATCGTTTCCCCCTCTCCCCGTGCTCTACCTCCCTCTCTGGCCGCCGTGGCTACGGCTGCTGAAGCTTGCAGTAGATCACACCGCTGCACTCAGTGCCTCACCACGAGCCCGTAGCACGCCCCAGCTCGCCTTTTCGTGCCCCCTAGCTCTCGCTCGCGTCTCGCCCGAACTCCGGCCGCCGCCGAGGTCGATGCCGCGCTCGACTCCAGCCACCCCTGCCGCTAACTCCGGTCCTGTTGGATGCGGAAGAGCACCAGCAACGCGTAGAGTCCCTCAGTCGCCGATTTGGTCGCCGGAGGAGCATTTCCGACGCCCTCGCTGTCATTTGGCGTCGCCGCGATGAGCATGGTCAACTCCGTGAGTCGACCGGGTTTGACCGCACTTTGACCCGCTCTGGCTCACTGACGTGTGGGCCAGGCACTGTTTATTTAGGTGTCAGATTAGTTAACACTAATTAATTTAGTTAATTAATTAAGCCACTAACATGTGGGCCCAGCCCTGCTGACATTTAGTTAGGATTAGCTTAACTCTAAATAACTCAGTTAACTAACTAAGTAACTGACCAGTGGGTCCCACTGGTCAGGTTTGACCTGGGTCAACCCTGTTGACTGCTGACATCACAATGACATCACCCTGACGCAATAAATCATTTTCTGGATTTAAGTTTATTCAGGAAATTCCAGAAAATGTTATAAACTTCAAAAATTCATATAAAATCAACCGTAACTCAGAATGAAATAAGTTATATATGAAAAATTATGAGAAAAATCCAGTCTATCCATCTGTACCATTTTCATGCATGTTAGAACAACTTATGGCTGCTGTTTGGGACAAATCATATAAATGGCATTTGAATTTCACATATGGAGTTTGGATTTGAACTTAGGGTTCAAACAAACTTCATTTTAACTTTGTTGATAGTTGCATTAGCCCAAAACACCAGCATGTTGCCATGTCATAATCATGCATCACAATGTTGCATTGCATTGATTGTGTTTCCTCTCAATTGTCGGTAATTGTTCCCTCTCAGTAGATGTGGTTCCAACGATGAGATCGATGACACCGATGAAGAGCTATATTATCTTCAGAAGTGCCAGGCAAGCAAAACCTCCTTGTTCATTCCGATACAATCCCACTCTCTCGCTCCTACTCTCTTTTACTGCATTAGGACAACAACGATTCAACTGTTAATTGCTGCGGTAGTTGAACCCCTTTTATCCTCTACATGACCTGTCATTGCCACAGTAAATAGATGAAACCCACTAGCATGAGTAGGAGTTGTTTGAGCCCTGATGTGCCTACTCATTCATGCTTGATGGGTCATCTCTTCAAGTTCTTTTCATCTTATCAAGTTTTCTTCTCTTTTCTACCGGAGTGCTGTCCAAATTCTGTCATTCTTGTTCCTTGGCTATCTCATTATACCGAGGTGGTCATATTCTTTTCGATCGTGAAACTCTTGATTCATGCCTTTGCAACCTTCAAATTCTCGTAATACTCCTTGTTCCTCTTTTCTAACGGATTGTTTGCAATCTCGTTCATCTCTATTGTACTCTTTCTTTTAAATTGCTCAACCTCTCAAGGTTCGTGCTTTCATTCATTTGTCAAAGAAGCAACTTAGTTTTACCTTTCTTTTTCTCTTCCGTTTTCCCTCCGGTGCCATTCTAGATCTCGGGACGAGATCCTCTTGTAGTGGTGGAGTGTTGTAACGCCCCGAGACCGACGCTCCAGAAGACTTCCAGCTACTCCGAGTTTCATCGTGTGATTTGTTTTGTTTGTTGCATCATTTGCATTGCATCATGCCATCATGTCATTTTTTAAAAAAAAACTCAACTAAATAAATCGAGTGGATCCTCGGTCCATTTAAATCGAGGGATATTCACAATGGTGATTTCTCTTTAAAACATATTCAAAGTCTCCTACTATTATTAGGGAGCTATATTAAATATTCCACTAATTCGGAATCACCCATAAACACACTTGCTAAATAATTTCGTTACTTTTCTGCTTCAAGTTTGGTCTCCAACCTTGCCATGTATTCTTTTATCATATTCCGGAGCTCCACCAAAAATCCGAACATTTTTGGACCTTCCCAAACCTCACTTCCTATTCAAATCATTTGAATTTAAATCAAATGAGTTTGAATTTAAACTTTCAGTCATGCCCACTTCTATTTTCCCCGGTTCAAGCTCATTTTTGTGAGCTCGGAAAATTATCCGCATGCCAAAGTCCCTTCTCTAACCTTTTTCCTTTCTCTCTTTTCCTTCTTCCTATTCTTGTCTGTTTTGGGAAAATAAGAGAGAGAGAGAAGAGATTCCAGCCAGGCCTCTGGCCATTTTCTTCCCTACCCGCGCCGGCCTCTAAGGCCCAGCCGCCCCTCCTAAACCCTAGCCCGACCTCGTCCTCACTCCCATCGGTCTCCATCTCTCCCTCGTCCTCCCTCCAGCGCTGCAACGCTCGATCCCCTCTCCCTTTTTCCTCGATCCCCATCTCCTCCCTGCCCGATCCCCTCCTCTGCTCTGCTCCATCACGCAAATGCCGACGTCGGCCACTTCGCCCATCGCCGCTGCTCGGACCCGACCCGGCGGGCCTGTAGCCGGAGTGATCCGCAGGACCCCGTCGCCTCCTGCGACTCCTCGTTGGTGCCTAGGCCCCGCCGACCTTGCTGCTACCTCCGCCGGCCATGGAGCTGCCATGACACATGCGCCTCCTTCCCTCGCCATGGCGCCGCACCCTCAAGCTCCTCCTCTGGTCGCTCCTCTGCTCCTGATGCCCCCGGCATCGGCAGCATGGCGCCCTCGCCCCTGCTGCGCCGCGCCTTCCTCCTCTGTGCCTCCACCTCACCACTGTCAACTTCCTCTGTCTTCCCTCGCCGAGCCTCGTAGTGTCGACCTTCTCTGGCAACTGTGCCCCGCAGCTCTTCTCCCGCTGCTGCGTCGCCTCCTCTGCTCACCGACACCTTGTGTCGCTCGCCATGGACGTTGTCGCGCCTCTACCTCGCCTCTGTACTCCCACGGCTTTGCTAGCTTCGTCACTGCCGCTGCCGCTCCCCTACACCATCTCCATAGCCCCGTGCACATGCTGTTGTTGCCTTGCCCCATGCCTCCACCACTACTGCAAGCACACACCCCTGCCGCCATCTCTTGTCGCGACCAGCTGCCCATACCAACACCACATGCTGCAAGCTGCTGCCTTCTGATGCGGTTGGTTTCTTTCGGCCATTTGGACATCGTCTTTGTTTTGCTGCCAAGTACCTGCTTGACCATCGAACCAGGATGCCAAGATCCCAAGTCCAAGACCCCTCAAGTTCGACTACAAGGAATACCACCAAGTACCCCTTCGAATGGCCAAGTTCGATTACCACGTGTACCACTACCGTTGCAAGAATCGAGACCGACAAGTCCGAAGACCCCAAGTACCACGACGATCAACGAATAGTACCACTACCTCCTCTACCGTCGACCCCGTGGTCATCAAGTTCCTCGCCGGACCCGAACATCTACACCGTGTACGACTACTTCCCACGACGGCCCGTGAACGACTACCTCCACTACGGCCCGTGAACGACTACTCCCTCTACGAAACGCGTTCCGCCCCGAAATGCACGCTTTGAAGGTATAACCCCGAGATGACCGCCCGTGAACGAATGCTTGTGTGTGCATCGTGTCCGAATTGTCATTGCAAGCTCCTCCTCGTTTGCCATGCCGCCGTCCCGTGGGAACCCGGTATCCGGGAGCACCCCACCATCTTGCATGACTCGCTCACACTCACTTCCTTTTGCACCGGTATCTCCGTGAGCTACCGGAACCGATATGTTGCCGTGGCATCATTTTCGGATTCTTTTCCGTGGCACCCGTTTTGTTCCGCCATGGTGACCAAATGCTTCATAACATGCTCTTGTCAACTTTTTCATAAAAATTTCATAAACTGCATATGTCATCCGCATCATGATAACAACATTTAAAATGTTTAAACTTGTTGTTGCATTAAATTGCTAAATGCATATGGGGATTTTCCGGAATTGTTGTTTGTGGTTCCGGCCTCATTTAAACTTGCCTAAATAGTTAGTTTACTTTTGCTTCACCTCTTGCCATGCTTAACAACATTTAATATTGTTGTGTTCATAACCGAGAGAGAACTAAATAATTGATGTGGTGTTCCGTCAATATGCAACTCGTTGCATATTGAGCTCCACTTAACTTGTAGTATTGTTTGTTGCACTTTGCCATGCCATGCCTCATTAAACCGGACATGCATCATACTTGATTGTGCTTCATGCCATGTTTATGTGATGGTTGTTTACTATGTTGTTTGTTTCTTTCGGGTTGCTTCTCTCGTTAGCCGGTTTCGGAGTTGTGAGGATTCGTTCGACTCGCCCGTTTGTCTTCTTCATGGACTCGTTCTTCTTCCTTGCGGGATTTCAGGCAAGATGATCATACCCTCGAAATCACTACTATCTTTGCTATGCTAGTTTGCTCGCTCTTTTGCTATGCCAATGCTACGATGTCTACCATTTGCTTGTCAGCCTCCCAAATTGCCATGTCAAACCTCTAACCTTTGACACCATTCCTAGCAAACCGTTGTTTGGCTATGTTACCGCTTTGCTCAGCCCCTCTTATAGCGTTGTTAGTTGCAGGTGAAGATGAAGTTTGTTCCTTGTTGGAACATGGAGATGTTGTTCCTTGTTGGAACATGTTTACTTGTTGGGATAGCACAATATCTCTTATATTATTAATGCATCTATATATTTGGTAAAGGGTGGAAGGCTCGGCCTTATGCAGTGTTTTGTTCCACTCTTGCCGCCCTAGTTTCCGTCATACCGGTGTTATGTTCCCGGATTTTGTGTTCCTTACTGCGGTCGGGTGATTTATGGGACCCCCGACGAGTTCGCTTTGAATAAAACTTGTCCAGCAAGGCCCAACCTTGGTTTTACCATTTGCCTCACCTAGCCCTTTTTCCCTTGGGTTTCGGAGCCCGAGGGTCATCTTTATTTTACCCCCGGGCGGTGCTCCTTCGAGTGTTGGTCCAACTTTGGCGATGTTCGGCGCCCCCCAGGCAACCAGGGTCTATGCCAACCCGTCGTCTTGCTCATCCGGTGTGCCCTGAGAACGAGATATGTGCAGCTCCTATCGGGATTTGTCGGCACATCGGGCGGCTTTGCTGGTCTTGTTTTACCATTGTCGAAATGTCTTGATGTACCGGGATACCGAGTCTGATCGGAGGGTCTCGGGTGAAGGTCTATTCCTTCGTTGATCGCGAGAGCTTGTCATGGGCTAAGTTGGGACACCCCTGCAGGGTTTAAACTTTCGGGAGCCGTGCCCGCGGTTATGTGGCAGATGGGAATTTGTTAATGTCCGGTTGTAGAAAACCTGAAGTTGACCTTAATTAAAATACATCAACCGTGTGTGTAACCATGGTGGTCTCTTTACGGCGGAGTCCAGGAAGTGAACACGGTGTTGGAGTTATGCTTGACGCAGGTTGCTATAGGATCACTTCTTGATCATACTTTTATCGACCGTGCTTTGCCTTCTCTTCTCGCTCTCATTTGCGTATGTTAGCCACCATATATGCTAGTCGCTTGCTGCAGCTCCACCTCATGCCTTTACCTTACCCATAAGCTTAAATAGTCTTGATCTCGCGGGTGCGAGATTGCTGAGTCCCGTGGCTCACAGATACTTCAAAACCAGTTTGCGGTGCCTATGTTACCGGCGGGTGAAGCAACCAAGCTCAAGGAGGAGCTCAATGAAGATCTTGCCCTTTGTGTTGTTTCGTTCTAGTTGATCGATAGTGGAGCCCGGTTGGGGTCGATCGGGGACCTTTATCGCATTTGGGGTTCTTCTTTTATTTGGTTCCGTAGTCGGACCTTGATTGTATCTGGATGATGTAATGCTTTATTCATGTAATTGTGTGAAGTGGCGATTGTAAGCCAACTATGTATCTCTTTCCCTTATGTATTACATGGGTTGTGTGAAGATTACCTCACTTGCGACATTGCTTTCAATACGGTTATGCCTGTAAGTCGTGCTTCGACACGTGGGAGATATAGCCGCATCGAGGGCGTTACAAGTTGGTATCAGAGCCTTCCCCGACCTTAGGAGCCCCACTGCTTGATCATTTTTAGCGGCCGAGTTGTGTCTAGAAAAATGTTTTGAGTCATTTAGGATTATATATATCGGAGAGTTAGGAATTCTTTTTACTCCCCAGTCTCTTCATCGCTCTGGTAAGGCATCCTAACGTAGAGTTTTGACTTTTCTCTTCTCAAATTTCACTAATTTTTTTAGGATCACGCGGGTATCTTGGAATCGTTCCAATGGTTTTATGGTGAGAACATTGTCTTGGTGCCTCCTGTCAGGGGTTTAGTGGAAGTGTCCCGGGGAGTTGAGCTCTGAGATGTTGTCGTCATAATTTTATCGTTGCAGTTCGGAATACCGAGTTTAATGCGCCGACATCGAAAATCTCTTTTATGCGCTTGTTGGTGAGATAACCCGATAACCCGATCTCGAGGTGAGTACGGGAGTATTGCCATGACTCGTATAACGGATGCTTTTCGAAGGTTGAGGTAGACGATTTCCGAAGGTTTCTTGGTTATGTGTTGACGGATGGATACAGCTTGGATGTAGGTATTGTTAGTTTGGGTGAGATATATTATGCTTCCCCTGTATCCCCAACACTTGATTGCATAACCGGGGAATTTCGGGAGTTCATAGGTGGGAATTCAAGTAGCTCTTAGGATATCTTTCCGACGGATGTATGATATGAAATTGGGGTTCGACATCTAGTGGTCCGCCTATTCACGGTTGGTTTCTGATGGTCTCGTTGTGTCTTAAAGAGTCCTTGGCTATGCCGACTGGGGGCGCTTCTTATGTCATGTGCACTACCTTGTACATGATGGTGTTGTCTGATCGAGCCGTGTAGGCCCCACCACGAAAACTTCGGACGAAATCTCTATCATATGTTTGTTCCGCTTATTCGCAAGCCATTCCTTTGTTTTTGTTTTGAGTTGTGGTATTCGAGTTGCTTCAATGTCAAGTGTTGATTCCATACCTTTACGAAATGGTGTTCTCATACTCGATGTGAATACCAATCCTTCTCGATAATCGAGATTGTCATGTCAATCCTTTTCAACCGGCGTGTTTCTCTTCAAGTGGATCCGATCACTTCAACATCAGCAAGACCAATTATCATTTCTTCTCAACGGTGTTTGTTTCATCCGTCTCCAAGTTGCCTTTGTTTTTTCCGCCCACCCACCCTTTTTCCTCAAGGACTAAGATTTCTTTACCAAGTATCCTTTTATTTTTGTGAAGTTTCTCCATTCTTTTCCGTCAATGTTCTTACCCGGTGGTTCTCAAGAAGATGTTCTACTAGTTCGTCATTCCTCTCTCTTCTCCGGTGGATTCAAGTCAAGTTTTGTTGATCACACCCTTTTTCCTCATTTCAATGTCTTCTCATACCGGTGCACCTCATTATCATTCTACTTCTCGCCATTTGTTATTCCGGAGTGCTCAAGATATCTCGAAGATTCGTGTTTCCACTCTGCATTCGTTCAAGCTCTTTCGAGATTGGTATCTCATTCAAGTCATTTAATTCAACCGGTGCAACATCTCTTTTAAATCTTTTCAACGGTGTTCTTTTGAGTGGGCCCTAACCCACGTGTCTTTTCGAGGATCTTACGACTCTTCTATTTTCCCGAGCTATCCTAAATTCTTCTCCAAGTTTGGCGTAAGAATGAGTTATCATCACCAAATGTTTTTCTCCAAGATCTTTCAAATTCTTTTCATAGTTGGCTCAACCTCTTCGCTTTTGATTCTTCGGTGTGCCTCAATAATTCTTGGTGGTGTTTCTCGTTGTCATTCTCATCATTTGAAGACCGAAGAAGAGTTTCTCTTTAATATTGCTCTATTCTCTTCAAGATTCATGGTGCTAGCTTGTTGCCATCCTCTCATAATTGTTTTCGATTGTGAGATTCTTTTTCACCCATCAGGAGATATTCAAGAGTCTTCTCAGTTTGTCATCCGGAGCCCTTCATAAGTATTATTCATTCAAGCTTTCAGCTCTCGTTCTCCAAATCATACTGGTGCATCATTCAAGTATTCTCTAATCAGCTCGTGATCTATTCGTTCATTTGTATCTAAATACCCTCAAGTATCTTCATTCGTTTTCCAATTCTTCCCGGTGAATTGTGCCTTTGCTACGTTCATTTTCAATTCTTACGGTGGTTCGTTCAAGATTTCACCTCTTTCGTTATCATTTAATTCATTCGTTCTTTCCAATCCTACCGGTGGTTCGTTGAAGACCTTCCCAAGCTTGCGCGTATCTATCTTAATCCTTTCTACGAGAATAAGTGGCATGCCAAATCCATTGTGGGTCATCAATTTAATTGATGAGGGATAAGCATAATGTAATTCTTATTCTTGTTTCATTGAGTAAATTCCATTCCTTATTCCGGAGGTTCATAAAAAAATTCTTGGTTTCAATTGCTCATCCTTCTTTTCCGGAGTTCCAAGTTTTCCGCATTATCTTGTCGCAAAGCTCCATCTAAATCATCGCAAGGCTTCACCTTGTGTTTTCAACTTCTCTTTCTTTTTATCATCCTTTTATTACCGGAGTTCTTCTTTGAGGCTCTACCTGGTGGTTCATCAAGGATTCCTTTCATTCTTCAATTGTTCTTCAAGATTTCTCTCGAAGTTAAGATCCGCCAAGCTATACTAAAAAATTAAACATGGTGCTCAACACATGTTTTATTTTGAGGAGTTCAAGCATTCTTCATCTTGCATTTCGAAGTGCAATTCTTTCTACCTTAGCTTTTGAGGTGGTGTTATGTCACTCTTGGCAATTTCTCCTCATGTTTCATGATTCACAAGTTGTCAGGACTGAGTTAACTAAATCCATCATTTTCTCTTTGTTCAAGAGATCTTTTCAACCGTCAATCTCTTCATTGGAGTTATCTTGGTATAGATTTCACCTAAAGCCTTCCCTAAGGAACGTTGGTATTTTGGTGCTTATTAATGACCCAAGTTATCTCTTTTCCATCTTGATGGAACAAGTTTTCATCTCTTCGTTAATCTCAAGCAAGCAATTGTTTCCGTTAGTGGCCGGTTGTCACCTCATAATGTTGAGATGTTTCCATAAGCCCACTACAAACTTATTCTTTTCGTTGTTGGTCTTCCAACAACTCTATTCTAACCTTCTTGCAAGGATGCCTTCCAAATTCAATTGTGGTAGAAGTTGGCATTTTCTTCTCCGTCCCTTTATCCCAGTGGTCTAGCTTCTATTCTTTCGTTACGGAGGCATTGTGATGTTGTGCTCTTCAATCATCATCTTGTTTTGTCAGGATCATGTTCTTTTTCTTGCTTAACCATTTAACCGGAGTGTTGGGTCATCTCTTCAAGTTCTTTTCATCTTATCAAGTTTTCTTCTCTTTTCTACCGGAGTGCTGTCCAAATTCTGTCATTCTTGTTCCTTGGCTATCTCATTATACCGAGGTGGTCATATTCTTTTCGATCGTGAAACTCTTGATTCATGTCTTTGCAACCTTCAAATTCTCGTAATACTCCTTGTTCCTCTTTTCTAACGGATTGTTTGCAATCTCGTTCATCTCTATTGTACTCTTTCTTTTAAATTGCTCAACCTCTCAAGGTTCGTGGTTTCACTCGTTTGTCAAAGAAGCAACTTAGTTTTACCTTTCTTTTTCTCTTCCGTTTTCCCTCCGGTGCCATTCTAGATCTCGGGACGAGATCCTCTTGTAGTGGTGGAGTGTTGTAACGCCCCGAGACCGACGCTCGAAGACTTCCAGCTACTCGAGTTTAAATCGTGTGATTTGTTTTGTTTGTTGCATCATTTGCATTGCATCATGCCATCATGTCATTTTTTTTAAAAAAACTCAACTAAATAAATCGAGTGGATCCTCAGTCCATTTAAATCGAGGGATATTCACAATGGTGATTTCTCTTTAAAACATATTCAAAGTCTCCTACTATTATTAGGGAGCTATATTAAATATTCCACTAATTCGGAATCACCCATAAACACACTTGCTAAATAATTTCGTTCCTTTTCTGCTTCAAGTTTGGTCTCCAACCTTGCCATGTATTCTTTTATCATATTCCGGAGCTCCACCAAAAATCCGAACATTTTTGGACCTTCCCAAACCTCACTTCCTATTCAAATCATTTGAATTTAAATCAAATGAGTTTGAATTTAAACTTTCGGTCATGCCCACTTCTATTTTCCCTGGTTCAAGCTCATTTTTGTGAGCTCGGGAAAATTATCCGCATGCCAAAGTCCCTTCTCTAACCTTTTTCCTTTCTCTCTTTTCCTTCTTCCTATTCTTGTCTGTTTTGGGAAAATAAGAGAGAGAGAGAAGAGATTCCAGCCAGGCCTCTGGCCGTTTTCTTCCCTACCCAGGCCGGCCTCTAAGGCCCAGCCGCCCCTCCTAAACCCTAGCCCGACCTCGTCCTCACTCCCATCGGTCTCCATCTCTCCCTCGTCCTCCCTCCAGCGCTGCAACGCTCGATCCCCTCTCCCTTTTTCCTCGATCCCCATCTCCTCCCTGCCCGATCCCCTCCTCTGCTCTGCTCCATCACGCAAATGCCGACGTCGGCCACTTCGCCATCGCCGCTGACCGACCAGCGGGCTCAGAGCGGAGTGATCCGCGAGACCCGTCGCCTCCGCGACTCCTCGTTGGTGCCTAGGCCCCGCCGACCTTGCTGCTACCTCCGCCGGCCATGGAGCTGCCATGACACATGCGCCTCCTTCCCTCGCCATGGCGCCGCACCCTCAAGCTCCTCCTCTGGTCGCTCCTCTGCTCCTGATGCCCCCGAAATCGGCAGCGTCGCGCCCTCGCCCCTGCTGCGCCGCGCCTTCCTCCTCTGTGCCTCCACCTCACCACTGTCAACTTCCTCTGCCTTCCCTCGCCGAGCCTCGTAGCGTCGACCTTCTCTGGCAACTGCGCCCCGTAGCTCTTCTCCCGCTACTGTGTCACCTCCTCTGCTCACCGACACCTTGTGTTGCTCGCCATGGACGTTGTCGCACCTCTACCTCGCCTCTGTACTCCCACGGCTTTGCTAGCTCCCTCACTGCCGCTGCCGCTCCCCTACACCATCTCCATAGCCCCGTGCACATGCTGCTATTGCCTTGCCCCATGCCTCCACCACTGCTGCAAGCACACACCCCTGCCGCCATCTCTTGTCGCGACCAGCTGCCCCGCCCTGAACACCATGTCTGCAAGCTGCTGCCTTCTGATGCGATTGGTTTCTTTCGGCCATTTGGACATCGTCTCTGTTTCGCTGCCAAGTACCTGCTTGACCATCGAACCAGGATGCCAAGATCCCAAGTCCAAGACCCCTCAAGTTCGACTACAGGGAATACCACCAAGTACCCCTTCGGATGGCCAAGTTCGATTACCACGTGTACCACTACCGTTGCAAGAATCGAGACCGACAAGTCCGAAGACCCCAAGTACCACGACGATCGACGAATAGTACCACTACCTCCTCTACCGTCGACCCCGTGGTCATCAAGTTCCTCGCCGGACCCGAACATCTACGCCGTGTACGACTACTTCCCACGACGGCCCGTGAACGACTACCTCCACTACGGCCCGTGAACGACTACTCCCTCTACGAAACGCGTTCTGCCCCGAAATGCACGCTTCGAAGGTATAACCCCGAGATGACCGCCCGTGAACAAATGCTTGTGTGTGCACCGTGTCCGAATTGTCATTGCAAGCTCCTCCTCGTTTGCCATGCCGCCGTCCCGTGGGAACCCGGTATCCGGGAGCACCCCACCATCTTGCATGACTCGCTCACACTCACTTCCTTTTGCATCGGTATCTCCATGAGCTACCGGAACCGATATGTTGCCATGGCATCATTTTCGGATTCTTTGCCGTGGCACCCGTTTTGTTCCGCCATGGTGACCAAATGCTTCATAACATGCTCTTGTCAACTTTTTCATAAAAATTGCATAAACTGCATATGTCATCCGCATCATGATAACAACATTTAAAATGTTTAAACTTGTTGTTGCATTAAATTGCTAAATGCATATGGGAATTTTCTGGAATTGTTGTTTGTGGTTCCGGCCTCATTTAAACTTGCCTAAATAGTTAGTTTACTTTTGCTTCACCTCTTGCCATGCTTAACAACATTTAATATTGTTGTGTTCATAACCGAGAGAGAACTAAATAATTGATGTGGTGTTCCATCAATATGCAACTCGTTGCATATTGAGCTCCACTTAACTTGTAGTATTGTTTGTTGCACTTTGCCATGCCATGCCTCATTAAACCGGACATGCATCATACTTGATTGTGCTTCATGCCATGTTTATGTGATGGTTGTTTACTATGTTGTTTGTTTCTTTCCGGGTTGCTTCTCTCGTTAGCTTCGGTTTCCGGAGTTGTGAGGATTCGTTCGACTACGCCCGTTTGTCTTCTTCATGGACTCGTTCTTCTTCCTTGCGGGATTTCAGGCAAGATGATCATACCCTCGAAATCACTACTATCTTTGCTATGCTAGTTTGCTCGCTCTTTTGCTATGCCAATGCTACGATGCCTACCATTTGCTTGTCAGCCTCCCAAATTGCCATGTCAAACCTCTAACCTTTGACACCATTCCTAGCAAACCGTTGTTTGGCTATGTTACCGCTTTGCTCAGCCCCTCTTATAGCGTTGTTAGTTGCAGGTGAAGATGAAGTTTGTTCCTTGTTGGAACATGGAGATGTTGTTCCTTGTTGGAACATGTTTACTTGTTGGGATAGCACAATATCTCTTATATTATTAATGCATCTATATATTTGGTAAAGGGTGGAAGGCTCGGCCTTATGCCTGGTGTTTTGTTCCACTCTTTCCGCCCTAGTTTCCGTCATACCGGTGTTATGTTCCCGGATTTTGCGTTCCTTACGCGGTCGGGTGATTTATGGGACCCCCCTGACAGTTTGCTTTGAATAAAACTTGTCCAGCAAGGCCCAACCTTGGTTTTACCATTTGCCTCACCTAGCCCTTTTTTCCCTTGGGTTTCCGGAGCCCGAGGGTCATCTTTATTTTACCCCCGGCGGCGCTCCTTCGAGTGTTGGTCCAACTGGCGATGTCCGCGCCCCTGGGCAACCAGGGTCTATGCCAACCCGTCGTCTTGCTCATCCGGTGTGCCCTGAGAACGAGATATGTGCAGCTCCTATCGGGATTTGTCGGCACATCGGGCGGCTTTGCTGGTCTTGTTTTACCATTGTCGAAATGTCTTGATGTACCGGGATACCGAGTCTGATCGGAGGGTCTCGGGTGAAGGTCTATTCCTTTGTTGATCGCGAGAGCTTGTCATGGGCTAAGTTGGGACACCCCTGCAGGGTTTAAACTTTCGAGAGCCGTGCCCGCGGTTATGTGGCAGATGGGAATTTGTTAATGTCCGGTTGTAGAAAACCCGAAGTTGACCTTAATTAAAATACATCAACCGTGTGTTTAACCGTGATGGTCTCTTTCCGGCGGAGTCCGAGAAGTGAACACGGTGTTGGAGTTATGCTTGACGCAGGTTGCTATAGGATCACTTCTTGATCATACTTTTATCGACCGTGCTTTGCCTTCTCTTCTCACTCTCATTTGCGTATGTTAGCCACCATATATGCTAGTCGCTTGCTGCAGCTCCACCTCATGCCTTTACCTTACCCATAAGCTTAAATAGTCTTGATCTCGCGGGTGCGAGATTGCTGAGTCCCGTGGCTCACAGATACTTCAAAACCAATTTGCGGTGCCTATGTTACGGCGGTGGCGCAACCAAGCTCAAGGAGGAGCTCGATGAAGATCTTGCCCTTTGTGTTGTTTCGTTCTAGTTGATCAGTAGTGGAGCCCAGTTGGGGTCGATCGGGGACCTTTGTCACATTTGGGGTTCTTCTTTTATTTGGTTCCGTAGTCGGACCTTGATTGTATCTGGATGATGTAATGCTTTATTCATGTAATTGTGTGAAGTGGCGATTGTAAGCCAACTATGTATCTCTTTCCCTTATGTATTACATGGGTTGTGTGAAGATTACCTCACTTGCGACATTGCTTTCAATGCGGTTATGCCTCTAAGTCGTGCTTCGACACGTGGGAGATATAGCCGCATCGAGGGCGTTACATAGTAGTCTACCAAGTGGCACCCGGTACAAGTGGGCTTGGGACAGACTAGGCACAGTCGCCCGGTGTACCAAGTGGCACCCGGATGGTGGACTTGGGAACCCTACACACATCGTTTGGGGCCGTGAGCGACACCCCGGCCGGATCTCCTTGCGGATGGAACCCGAATAGGCGATAAACCTGGACGAGAGACTTGTCTGGTTAGTCAGGTCGTGGCCGACTCCCTCGCCAGGCTTCCGCTTGAAGGTTGCCGAGATACACAAGGTGTACATGGAGGTAAGTGGCGAGAGACGGGAGCGGATCCATAGTGGTGTATTGATATGGTGAATATGTGGACTCGTGTGCGCCACCTCAAAAGAGTTACTTGCAGTCGTAGTTCAAGATAGCCACCGAGTCAAAGCTGGCTTGCTGCAGTTAAACCCCACCATCCCCTTTGTTGATAATGATGCATGTGTAGTTGGTTCTGATGTAAGTCTTGCTGGGTACATTTGTACTCACGTTTGCCTATTTTACGTTTTTGCAGAGAGACTTGAGTCTCACTAGTAGTACCGTGTGGACTTCGACGTTTAGCTTGTTACCTCAGCTACGATCTTGTGCCCTCGGCGGATCTCGGTAGATAGTCGCTTTCGGCCTTTTTCATTTATAGTTATGCATGCCCGGACATGTTGCGCTTCCTCTTGTGCTTTGACTTGTATGCTCTGAGTGTTGGGTCATGAGACCCATGTTCGTTATATCTCGCTCCTCGGAGCCTATTGAATAAAATACTTGAGTTGTAGAGTCATGTTGTGATGCCATGTTGTATTTGCACATATCGAGCATATTCTGTGTATGTTATTGAAATGCTTGGTATGTGTGGGATATGACTATCTAGTTGTTTATCCTTGGTAGCCTCTCTTACCGGGAAATGTCTCCTAGTGCTTCCACCGAGCCTTGGTAGCTTGCTACTACTCCGGAACACTTAGGCTGGCCGGCATGTGTCCTTCTTCGTTCCAGTGTCTGTCCCTTCGGGGAAATGTCACGCGGTGTCTACCGGAGTCCTGTTAGCCTGCTACAGCCCGGTTTACCGGAGTTCTGCTAGCCCAGTTGCTACAGCCCGGATTCACTCGCTGATGACCAACACGTTCGTTCTTTGGGTCATGTATGCTGTCCACGTAAGTTAGTGCCACTTTGGGTTCACGACTAGCCATGTCAGCTCGGGCTCCTTGTCATATGGATGCTAGCGACACTATCATATACGTGTGCCAAAAGGCGCAAACGGTCCCGGGCCTGGTAAGGTGACACCCTTGGGAATACCATGCATGAGGCCGCAAAGTGATATGAGGTGTTACATGCTAGATCGGTGTGGCATTGAGTCGGGGTCCTGACAGCTTTGGTATCAGAGCTTGACTGCCTATAGGATTACCAAGCCAAACTAGTCGAAGTTGAGTCTAGAAATTCTTTAGTTATATAAGGGAATTGATTGTGGGATGGAACGTAAGGCTCTTTTTACTCCTTATACCTTATGCCTTCTGATCCGAGTCATCTTATCTTCCTACGGGGTTAAGAAACTAGGCTTCCTCTTCTATTTATCAGGATCACGTGTTACTAATCCGTAGACTTATATGATTGATGGTTCTAAGCTTCAGTTCAGTTCCTACTACTCCCGTTTATTCATAGCTGGCCTCAGAATCTTGATATTGTGATGATCGAGTGGTTATGCCACCATTTTGTAGGATGTCTCAAATCATTTTGAGCATTTACAGCCGTTATGCTGTCCGAGTCATCCCAGGTTTCTAAACAATCTGATGCACCTGCAAAATCCTTTCCCTCTGATTTCGATGTTCTTCTATGCCAGGTTAATCACACTAATTGCTGAGTTGAGGTACTCTATTGCCTCGACATATATGTTGGAGTTATTATTATGACCCTAGGTGTCTTAGGGGATCATCTAGTAGTCTAGCCATGTTTTGTGATCCCAGTGTGATGATTCTGGCCATCAGTCTCAAAAGCATCCCGTGATGCCATTTAGTTGGTAGTTATTCTATTCCTGGGCTCTTGAACCCAAGATTCACTCTACCTACTTCATGTTGTTGGTGTTTGCTAGTTCCTTTAGGTTATTAGCAACCTTTGCAATAGTTCTCGAGGTTTGTGGTATATCCTTCTTTCAAATACCATGAATTGCTTGTGGCAGAAGTTCCTCGCTGAACTGAAAGATCACAACCAGAGTGCTCTCGATGAGTTCACAATTCTATGCTATAACTCTGCCAGTTCCACCTTCTCCGCATGGGTTATCCGAAAGAAATATGTTGAACTCGTTCGACATGCTAATCCATGCATCCACAACTCCGAAAATCATATGTTCCTTTGAGTTGTCCCTCTTTAGTTGTCTTCTGACCCTCGTCTATCAATTGATAGTCAAGAGTATGCGTGCATTCGTTCATCGATGCCTATTACTCTTGTGGTCCGTCAAGCCATTCTAATCTGGAATGACTAGGAGAAACAAACTCCAGTACCTCGTCCATATCTAGGATTGGGTCAAAGAAGTTGTATTCCATATATCAAAATGCCAATCCAACTTCTGGTCTATTCTACCTTGGAGTATTACCATCTTTATATTAAGAATATCATGGGAATTGCACACCATCCTATGAACTCTTGATACAGTGATACTTCTCGGCATCATTATTCATTCCTCGGTTCCGTGTTATTGTAACCGGAATACCGACAAGTGAATCGTGATGTGTGAAATCTATGCTCCTAGTAACTCCGTTGCTTGGTAGTTAACGGACAATAATTTCATTCTTAGCGTGTTGGTTTTTGAATCATCATTCTAAGATTGATCGTGCTACCTAGTCCATTTTCCCTAGTGCACTCCTCGATCAATGAGATAGGATTGTGTCAATCCATCACTCTCTTGATCACATCGTCTTGCCCTGAAAAGCAAGATTGATCTCGAACGTATTAACATAACGGTGGTTCGTGATTTTCCAAATATCTTCTCGGAAGTGTTACCAGGTTATCCCTGACTGTTATGTTGAGCTCGTGATCAAGTTGGTATTCTTGTAAACCATCCTTTCTCCAGGAATCCATGTCGGATACCCTGAGAAAGTTGATTAAGCTAAACAACAACTTGGAGAGTTGGAAGATAAAAGCTTGTCCGACTCAGTTCATTCCAAAGGGATATCTTTGTGCGTGTGTGTTGAAGAAAGATGATATCTTCATTGATTGATCCTCATGGTCAATTGATGGATCTATTATCTGATCCAATCTTTGATTTGAGTATGGGATATCATCAAATCAAATCAGAACCAACGATATTTGTAATGTTGTCTTACTCGTGGTTGATTCCTCGAGCATACACCATTACATCTTTTGGTCTGACCAATACTATCACATTGTTCACATAATGGTGGGAGTCCAGTGATATGGAATTTCCGATGAGTTGCTGTTGAGCCCATTAGCAGCATTTTGTCTCCTCCATGATTCATGTTGAACATTGAGCTAGTGTTGGGAACTTTGTAAACATTGCCTTTATGTTCCGCTCATGAGCTATATGTTTGGTGAAAGAAGTGACTTTCTCCAAGTTCACATGCATTAGGTGTAAGTTGCCGTCGTGAATTTGAGAGAGTTAGTTTTGCTTCCTCTGGAATCGTCCCAAGTCAGTTATGCATGTGCGAATGTATTCTATGGTTTGGTAGATTAATTACCTCCACTCCATATGTATTCCCTAGCACACCAAGCCACTGACTGATTTGTTCAAGGAGAATAAGTTTCTTCTTAAGAGCTAGACTTATGTAAGAACTCCGATATCCTCGATGATGGTTCCCTACCAGAACTCAGTAGTGTTTTATTATAAGACTACTATGTGATCATGCTTGTCTCGGACAACGTGTTCACATGTTGTAGCAGAACCAGCTCATGTTTCGGAGCTTGCTATCGTAGTTCATCCCCCGAGAATCTCGCAACGTCATCTCGTCGATTTGTGTTGCAAACTTTCGTTTTTCCTTCTAGACTTGATGAGTCTGGAATATTCTGACACCAACCAGATCTGAATCTGAGGCAGACTTGATGGTTGGAACGTTTCCCAAGAACTATAATGTTGGTCTCTCTGTAACCCAGTTAAGTGGATGTCGTGGCCAACACACCCAGCCGGAAGACCCATTATTGTACTATCTTGATTGAAGAAGTTGGCCACCTCCCCATAAGGATCTCGTAGGATTTACTCCCTAGTTGTGCCTTATGATTTTTGTGTTCCCGAAGTCTGACCTTTTACTTGATGTTCTAGATACCAAACTATATCTATGAATGGGATTAGCTAGCACATCAAGGAGAACATTAGAAGCGGAGTGCTAAATGTCTCTCGGTCAATCATCCAGATCTCGTCTCCTTGGCCTCGCTAAGGTGAAATCTGAGAAAACGTTCTCTTCCCTTGCATCTGCATTGTCAATCACTATTCATCATGGTAGTACGATGTGTTGCCAGGATCCTTGACACGGATATTGGTAAAACCTTGATGAATATGGAAATGCTCAAGTTTTTGAGAGCACGCACAAGCGCTAGGCGTTGTGATCGGCACTAACTAGGATTGCTCTCAGTTTCCTTGGTTATGCTATAACTTTTCAAACAGTGGACCCACTCTCTACTGTTGAGCTTCTCCCTAGTTACTAAAATCATCCCTTGTGTTGTCTTCAACAAGGTAATCCACATCATCCATACTTGTCCGAGTATGCTACTCCTTCGAACTCCATCAAACGATCATATGGGAATTACCTCAGGCTGGTATAGAGAGTTTCAATGATCTCTGAATCAAAGATAATTCTTTTTGCCACTTAAGGGGATATTTCCACGAGTCACCTCCTCTAAGATGTCTCGTTATGGTATCATGGCAACTTATCTCCTCGCCACTTTGATCCATACTCACCATCTGTATAAGCGTGGAAGTGTTGCCTACCAATTTGAACCTTCGGCATCTGTCTCTTTCCATCCCACTTATTGTATGTTTTGTGTCCCAACTCGAGAGATGTTATTACCTCTCACTCCATGAGTTGGTCATGAGTCGCTCGATCTTCATGGAGATCGATTCCTGTAGAGTTTCTTCTGTCGTCATCGTGTTGGATAAAGATCTCGAAAGCAAAGACGTCAAGATCAATTAGAAGCATTGAATCAACATCTTCGAGAAGAGCAATTGGATCATGAAGATTGTGTTAGTTTGTGTCCCCTTTGTCCCCTTACCTCACATCTTGAATCTCGGGACGAGATTCTTGTTAGTGGGGGTGAGTTGTCAGCCCTAGAATTTGATTGAAAATAGTTGCACATGCATCCATGCATCATGTCTAAATTTCTTTGAAAGTTGAAATGGGGATTGGTCAAACCCTAGCACCAGATCAAATCTACTAGGTTCAAATAAAAATATTCTCAATGAACCCAAAATGCTCTTCAGAAAAGTTCATTATTTTTGGATTGGTCTAGAACCTCTCCCAAAAATGGTGCACATTTTTCTAGGTCATTCTGGATTTTTCAATTAAATCATATGGTATTTGCATTTGGGCATTTAATTGCTAAATAATATTTTAAATGCTCAAATAATCACAAACTGAAATGTTTGCTGTTGAAAATATTCCAAACAGTGACATTGAGCAGTTTCATGATTTTTGGAAATGCCCTGGCATTTTTATTAAAGCCAAACACAATTACAGAAAATAGAAAATGAAAATAAAAGAGAGAGAGAAAGTTAGTACCTGGCCTCACCTGTGTAGCCCAGCTAGCCGGCCCAGCTGGCGGCCCAGTCATCTGGCCCAACCCACCACCGCAACCCTTCTGTCGTCTTCCTCCTCTGCCAGGAGGAGAAGCAACAGGCGTCTTGGCCAAGACACCACCACCATGCCACCTCCTCGCTTCGCTGACGCCTGGGCGACTCTGCACGGCGCCACGCACCTCTGGACCTCTCTCACTCCCTTCCGACCTCTTTCCCCTCCTCTGCTCTCTCTCTCCTCTCGCTTCCCGGCCTTAGCACTGCCTTGCCAACAGAACGCCAAGCCCTCCGTGCTCCCTCAGGATCTATAGAATTCAACTTTTCTAGACTTTTATTCCATTCTTCTCTGTTTTCTTTTTTTTCATTTTCGTTTTCTTCTTCTTCCAGGTTTCCTCCCTCATCGATTTTCATGTTTTTTATTTTCTTAAATGCATGAACTTTTTCCAAATCGATGTTTTTTTAATAATTTGATGAAATTTTGTTTTCAAAATCAGTGAACTCTTTTTAGTGAACTATTTTTAACAATTGATGATTTTTTTGAATTCGATGAACTTTTTTTCAAATTCGACGAACTTTCTTTAAATCTGATGAACTTTTTTTTAAAATTGATGAAATTTTTTCAAATTCAATGCATTTATTTTCAATGGACTTTTCCTGAAATTCGATGAACTTTTTCTAATCGATGAACTTATTTTCAAATTTGTGAACTTCTTTTCAGATTCGGTGATCTTTTTGAAAATTGGTGAACTTATTTATAGCTTGGGTGAACTTTTTTTTAAAACTGATGAACTTTTTTTCAAATTTGGTGAACTTTTCTAAAATTTGATGAACTTTTTTAAAATTCGATGAACTTTTCTCAATTCGTTGAACTTTTCTCAATTCGATGAACTTTTTTCGCATTTGATGAACTTTTTTAAATTATATTAGCTTTTTGCTCCAAAATCGATGAACTTCTTTCACATTTTGTGAACTTTTTTCAAAATCGGTGATTTTATTCTAAGAGATGAACTTTTCTTATCAAATTGGATGAACTTTTTTCAGAGACGATGAACTTTTCCAATCTGTGAACTTTTTATAAAATTTGATAAACCTTTTTTCACAAAAAAATATAAAAATGTAAGTTATTTTGCGTAATAAATAACGCGGCTGCAATAGCTCTTTAAGAATACGCGTTGCTGTTAGTCACAGTGGTCTAGTTCTTGTAGTGGTTAGCTGAACCATCTTTCGAAGGAGCGACGCGAGTTTGTGTCCTCGTACTCAAGTTTTTGCGTTTTTTTTCCACGAAACAGTTTCTGTGCTGGTGCATTAGTGGGCCGGCCCACTTCACGTTTGCTGTTGGCGCCGGTTGACTTCTGCGGCGCTTAAAGCGTTTAGTAGGAGCTCCCTATAAACAGCGACTGGTTCCTACAGCCACTGTTAACACCCAGCGCCCTAAAGCCCCGCCACTGGGACACGCAAAAATTCACGTCGATGCAGCCTGTCGCGAAGGAATTGTGGGCACCGCTGCTGCTGTGTGTAGAGACGCGGCTGGGACGTTTCTAGGCAGCTCAGCCCTTGTCATTGAAGGTGTTGATGATCGTGCGATTCTAGAGACAGATTGCGTGCAGGGAGCCCTTACGTTGGCACAAGACCTCAACCTCTATGACCTAGTGATTGCATTGGACGCAAAGGAAGTGGTTGGAGCTATCAATAAAGTTTGTCAAGGCAAGAACGGTGCAATCATCGTGAGATTAATAATTTAGCAAGCTCTTTTAATTGTATTTTTAGTTTCGAGGGTCGTGCCGTCAATGTTGAGGCACATAGTTTAGCCAGTTTACACTCTCGTTGGGTCTGGGCGTCACATTCGGTCTGGTCAATCCCATGACGAGATTTGTATCCCACATTCTGTGATTGTTGCTGAATAAAGCTTGATTTACCGCTGAAGAAAGCTCACGTGCCCTTGTCTGAAAAAAAAGGAAGCTCACGTGCCTATAGAGCATGTTCTTTTTTTGCTTTGCTGAGTGAAAAGTGGCTGCGGGTCCTGCTTGATGGTGGTCATCGTCGGCGATGCTTCGTGGCGGACTTATGTTGTCAGTGCTCCGTAATGTCTAACATGTTTGTACGTATGGAAATAAAAAAGTGGCATGTCTTTGTTTGGTTGGGCTTATTCTTTTGTTTTGCACTCTGGCTTAAAAGCCACATATATATAGGCTCCCTACATCAGCCTTCATCGACATACGATCCAGTCTCAATGTTCTCGAGCTCGCCGTCGACACTGCATTGGGGGGGTTAGATGACTCGGCCAACAACACCTGCACCAAATCCCTACCATGACCTCCACTGCGATTAGGCTGCAGTTGTATTCTGCCCCTATATATGTACCCCTCTCGAGAAGCGGTTCTTTTCCTCGGGTACAAGGAAATCTTGCAAATCCAACAACCAATCCGCGAAGTTGGGGAGTTCTTGGCTTGCCCGTTCATGGGGGCGGAGCGGTAGGCCGACGCAGTGGATACAATTATCAGTTATGGAGTTGTGCACCTTGGAGAAGTCGAGGGACCAGTAGCTAAACCAAGCAACACGTCACGATAACCTGCCCCAACTAACAGACAAGCAAATTTCTTAAATAGGCTAAAATCAGGCCCAGAATGTCTTAAATAGGTGTAATCATGAGACTTTTTATTTGTTGAATGGGGTAATTCATGTCTCAAATGCACAATTAGGAGGATAAAAAGTGAAGTTCACTTGTGTATTCTTTTGAGTTGGAACTTTTATACTGTAAGTATTAAAAAAAATCGAGAAAACTTTCAATCTATTCATCTTGTTCATCATTAGAAATCATGATAATACAACGAATACCAGAAATAATAAAAATTACATTCAGATCCGCAGACCTCCTGGCGACGACTACATGCACTAAAGCGAGCCGAAGGCGCGTCGCCGTCATCGCCCCTCTCTCTCAAGAGTTGGGCAAAACTTGTTGTAGTAGAGAGTCGAAAAGTTGTCGTACTAAGGTCCTATAAGACCAGCGCACCAGAACAACAACTGTTGCTGAGAAGTTTAGATCGCAAGGATCTAAGATGTAGACACACGAACACACACGAATAAATACCGGATCCACGTGGATCCACCAAACACAAACGCTGACCGAATCTTGCGAGATCCGCCGAAGATAAAACTCCACACGCCCTCTGATGACGCTAGAAGCACCACCAGGACGGGGGCTAGGCGGGAATAATCTTATTCCATCTTGAGAGCCGCCGCCGCCTCATCTCTTTAAGTAGGACATAGACCCTAAGAAAGCTAAAAAAACACCCAAGAACGAAGTCCTCACGCTGGCAAGGACCGAGATCCACCACGCCTCCATGGTCCTAAGGCCACAAGAGACGATGTAGACTGGCGCCGTCGCCGACGGGAGGCAGAGGAACCCTAGCCGCGGCTGGGTACGAGGGTTCTTTTCCTGGTAGGGATGGCAGTTTTGCCCGTGGGTATAGGTACCCACGGGTACCCTACCGGAAAACAACGGGTATGGGCAAGACTTAAAGAGATTTTGTACCCATGGGTAATGGGTATTCTTACCCGCAAATTTATGGGTAGGATATGGATATGAAATGCGCCCATGGGTAACCCAATGGATACCTAGAAAAAAATTAACAAATGAAAATAACTCCTATGACATGTGGGGTCATCATCCAACTCGTATGGCCCACCCTGAGTATTGATTCCTTAAATTGACCATAGCTCATAGACCTGTAATCACCTGCTCGCCACTGCTCATGCGTCCTATGTGACTCGTTGAAAAGATGAAATCTCGACTCTTCGCTCGTAATCCAACGCTCGATCCAGCGATTCCCCATTCCCACAATGACGTCCCACTGTACCGGGTTCCAACAACCGCCGCTCATACTCCCTTGATGCCTCAAAGAGGCCACCCACCATTGCAACCAGTGTTAGTGCTATACTACTCGTCCATGATCACTTGAATTTTAAATTCATTTCTCTACATTTAAAATTTTAAATGCTATATATTATACCCACTAGATATCTATTGGGTATAGGATACTCGATGGGTATGGGCGTGGGTGCCAATTTATGCCCATGGATATTGAAGTGAGTGGGTATAGAAATTTTATGCGGGTACGAGTTTGGGCAGAAGAAGGTTGTACCCGCCTATACCCTGCCCATTGCCATCCCTATTTCCTGGCGGCTGGGAATCCTTGCCGCGTTGTATTCGCGTACGTATTAAATTAGTGCTGCTAATTTAAGGGTCAGTGGATGCACCAAGTAAACTGAAATGAGGCATATGAATACTCTGTGCCACTGAATAACCCTAGTCCTTGCCATATCATCACCCTCATTCTGCTTCTCGGAACGCGGATGCTTGTCGCCAGAGTTGTTCCATTCCCAGCCCTATTTATTTGTGGTTCCAGAGCAGAAAATGTGCGTGTGAAAAGTGTCACCGGCGCATAACCTCTATCCATTTTTACACAGTATTTCATGGAGTCCACTGCATCTGCACCCTCCACCAGAGGCACCAAATCTGCCTTTTTGGCAGTCCCTGATGCTGGTGCCAGCGAAGCCCTTCTGCTGCCTGTCGTGTGCGCAGTGTGCCGCTCTCCCCACCACGCGGCCCCGCGCGTGGCCGGCCGGCGACCATCGGAGGTGATTTACTGATTTGGTCGGCGTCGCTGCCGGCCAGGACGGGAGGATCAAAATGATCAGACCACAAGACCAGCAGCGCCGGCCGGTGGTGCACTTGGATCTTTACCACAGTACTCCTGGGTGCTCTGCTCTGCTCTATCTGTTGCTGCAGGGATCGCAACATGCCGCTGCTGCGTCGAGGTCGCCTGCTTTGCTTTGCTTTCCGGTTAGTTACGCTACGCATCATCAGCAGGGTAATCACGAAGGGCCCGGCCGGAGCACACACATTTTGCCTGCCCGCGTCTGCATGTGATCCGATTCATGGGCAAAGCGGCCACGATCTGCGCGGATCTCCGCTCGCGGTTGCCGTGTCAGTGTCGCCCCTCGCGCTCACCGGCTTCGTTGCTTTGCCTTTCGCCATTGCGGCCGGCTCTTTTTGGAAGGCACGGGGGAGAGTGTGACGGTCATTGATAAATCTCAGTCTTCTTAATTTCGGACGGGGGCTCTCGAACAAGAGAAAAAGATTTGCGCGTGGTGGTTACTGGTTTACCACGCGTCCACGATCTATCCGTCGGCGGAACAGTTCAGTACAGCGGCCATGTGTGAGCAGAGCAGAGCAGAGCTGCCCGTGTGAGTGACAGAGTGAGCCTATGCGCGTACGGCGGCGGTTGGTTTTGCACGGCGTCTGCCTGTTTATTATTGCGTCCTGCTGCTGGATCCGAAGACCCCTTCTCTCTCTCTCGCCCGTCTCAAGGTGCGTGGCGCAATTGCAAATGGCGATCCCAAAATTACTCGGTCCAAGAGTGAAAAAACGACAGAACTGTATTCACATTTACTACAGTGTACAAAGTAATGGTCACGGCATAACCTTGCCTGACATGGCCTGTGCGCACACTCTATTTAGTGCTAAACTAGGCTTCAGATTGCCCCAACGGAAAGATAAAGGACACAGTGAAAAGAGCAGGGAGGTGGCCGAAAAGACAAACGCAATTACACAAAGAAACAAAGCGGTGCAATTGTAGAAGCTAAGATATTCCCCGTCTTCGCTAGCACGCTCACGCCTTTCGTAAAGAGCAAAAGCAACGCCCACACAAAGGTACAAAGCGGCTTTTGCCGCGAAATTGCACACGGACAATTTTTTTTACAGTCAGATCAGATGCATGGCCTGTCTGCTGGGAACTGATGAGCACAGCACCAGCATCATGCACCCCCAAAAAATATGAGAAATGGACGAAAGTGTTGAGCTCCGCTGGCAGGCAGGCAGGCAGGCACGTCGACGCGGCTGCTACATGCTGCCGTGCTGCTCGTCGTCGGCGTCGGCGTCGTCGGTGGCGGTGAGGCGGAGGAGGAGGTCGGTGAAGGCGCTGACGATGTACCGGTGCGCGCGCTTGTCGTTGAGCGCCAGGTAGCAGAGCAGCAGCTCGTGGAGGCGCGCCCTGTCGCCGCGCCGCCGCGCGTCCAGCCGCAGCGCCGCCGACATCTCCTCCATGGACCGCAGGAAGTCGGCGTGCGGGTCCGGGGAGTAGGTCGGCACGGCCACCCCGGCCGCGCCCACGCCCAGGACGGCGGCCGCGTGCGCCGCCGACGAGTCCACGATGGAGTTGGACCGGCCCGGGGAGGAGAGGAAGAACCGCCGGGACGCGATGGCCGACGACAGCCCGGAGTCCACGGCGAGCGCGGACGACAGCGGCGGGCACTCCTTCGCGACGGCCACGTCGGCGTCCACGCCCCTGGCGCCGTCCCGGAGGCACGCGTTCTTGAAGCGGGCGGAGGAGGAGGACGAGCGCGGGGAGGTCGCCGGGGTGGAGGTCGACGTGGACGCCTCGTCGGGCGGCTGCACGGGCGCCGCGGCAGAGGACGGCCGCCGGAGCCGGGAGAAGCAGCCCAGCATGGCGCTTTGAATTCTTGCCTCGAAGCGGGCTCAGCTAGCTCCTTGGGCTCGCTCTCTAGCTGGCTTGGCTTGGCTGGAGCGAGTGGGGAGGTGGTTGTGCGCGGTGAATGGAGTGAGAGCGTGGTGGATGCTGCGGGGAGTTTATAGGGGAAGTGAAGTGAAGTGAGTGGCGCTTCGTCAGGTAGGTAGGAGGGGCTCACCTATTATTGGACGTATTGAGTTCAGTGCAGAGCTGACAAGGCGACACTAGTTTGTCCGAGAAGAGAAGGGGTGTAATTACTCCCCGACCTAAGGCTAGTCCCAATGCATTGGTGCTTACATGAGGTGCTAAGCACATTAAAAACTTTAGCAACCAAAGCACGTCATAGGTCTTAACTTGTTGGTGCTAAGCATCCTCCATTTAATGCTTTTGGAACTAAAGTTCTTTATTCATTGGTGGGATCCTTCCAATTTAAGTCTTTTGCCTAGGTTCTCGCGCTTGGCATTGTTTCTTCCTAGGGACACCACACTCATCTCTCTCCTCTTAATTACCTTGCCACATCAGACTTTTTGCCTACATGGCAACCTTAGCACCTGTACAAGGTGGAGCATTGGGAGGGGCCTAATTAACAGGTGGAGTAGATGCGGCTTCCTCATGCAGCGATTATTCGCAGGTTTCTAGATTAGGGCTTGCCCTTTTCTTGTCTAAGAAAACTAAAAGATGCAAAGAGAGCCTTGGCTCAGTGGTTGGGCAATTCCTAGAACTGACAGGTGATGTACAGGGGTTTTCCCTCATTCATTGAGGATCAAGTTTGGTGTGTGATGAAACCACTCATCAAAAAATATCTTGGTACTCATTAAAAAAATTCTGAGAACCATGTTTATCTTGGTACTCATACTAAAATGACCGTATGCATCCCTAGTTGATGCAGAGGCCGAGGAAGTGAAATATCTCCCCCATTTTTAAAGCAACCGGTTAAAAGTTGTTCAATTTTGCACTTCTCAAAGTATGACATAGTGGATGAGGCAAACGACTTAGGAATTTCTTTGGGATCAAATGATACCAAGGTCGTGAAATCCGTAAACGATCTTTTAGACTTGGAAGCGGAGAGGACTTCCGAAATTATTCGAAATCTTGCATCTATCAAACCCATAAATGACAATGAAATGAACAATTTAGGAATGGTTGATCTTGCAAATATATGTAACAATCTTTTGCCTAGTGCGGAGGCCGAGGATGAGGAGGGATCGGAGACTACAGATACGGTAGAGCCTCTCGTGATGGAGGACACAGTTTCAGTTGTCGCCGACCCTACTTTACCGCAGGGTGTTGGGGAGAAGCCTAAACGATCCTGGAAGCGAAAATTTTATCCTATTTCGGCAGTACGCAGAAGTGCTCGAGTTAAGCTTAAGAAAAAAAAATCATGATGACTTATGAAAGGACTCTTTTGGAATAGCAGAGGTCTAGCTGACTTGGCTAAACGAAGGTTCTTAACAGAGACAACGATAGAACAACACTTAGAGTTTATTGCACTTATGGAAACTGGACGAGATAATTTCACCTCACAGTTTCTTCAAACTCTCTCTAGTGGTATCGATTTTGACTAGCACATCTTACCTCCTAGAGGAAGATCCGGCGGGATTTTACTAGGAGTGCGATGTGAGACGCTAGAGGTGCTTAATGTGGTTCAGGGAGACTTTTCGGTTAAATTCAGGGTGCGATCAAAACTGGATGGGTTCCGGTGGTCTCTTGTTGCTATATATGGGGCAACACAACCTGAATTCAAACCAGACTTTTTGGCCGACTTGGTGCAGATTTGTGGAGATGAAAATCTGCCAATACTAGTCGGGGGAGATTTTAATATCGTCAGGAGGAGAGACGAAAAGAACAATGACAATTTTGATGGACGTTGGTCTATGATGTTTAACATGATTATCGAGAGTCTTAATTTGAGAGAAATAGAACTCACCGGTAGACAATTTACATGGGCCAAGTCGTTACCCACTCCGACTTATGAAAAGTTGGATAGGGTACTGGCTAGTGTGGAGTGGGAACAAAAATATCCGTTGGTGTCGGTCCATGCGATGCAGAGAGCGATCTCGGATCACACACCATTTCTATTAGACTCGGGTGAGGCTACCCATGTGGCAAATAAAAATACTTTCTCTTTCGAACAAAGCTGGTTTGAGCGAGAAGGATTTTTGGAGATCATTGCACGCGAAGGGGCTAAGCCGGTTAGTGGAAGGACGCATGTTGAGAGATGGCAAAATAAAATTAGACATCTCCAACAGTTTCTGAGAGGGTGGGCCAGAAATGAGAGTGGGATTTACAAACTAGAAAAATAGCGTCTTACTCAATTGATTGAGGCACTAGACTTAAAGGCTGAAGTCACTCTTCTTTCTGTTAATGAGCAATGAACCAAGTCTGAGGCTGAGCAAGGTCTACGAGCTCTCTTGAGAGAGGAGGAGCTTAAGTGGGCATTGCGTGCGAAAACGCTTAAGGTTGTCCATGGGGACGACAACACACAATTCTTCCACATGGTTGCAAATGGTAAACATAGGAAGAAGAAAATTATAGAGCTTGAACAGGACGAGCGGACAATAGTGGGACATGAAAACCTGAAAGCATATATTTCAAATTATTATAAGAAACTTTTTGGACCCCCGAATTCAAGTACGGTGTCACTTGATGAATCTGTGATTGATGGTATTCCTCAATTACAGGCAGCAGAGAATGATATTCTCTCTGCACCATTTACTGAAAAAGAGGTTCTTCAGGTAATATCACAAATGAAGCTGAATAAAGAACCGGGACTAGATGGGTTTCCAGCTGAATTCTATAGGAAATGTTGGCATATCATTAAAGATGATCTTATTCCTATGTTTCAAGATTTTTTCAACGACCATTTAGAGTTATTTCATCTTAACTTTGGTACAATAACGCTGCTACCTAAGAAAGATGAGGCAGTTCGGATCAAACAATTCTGGCCCATATGCATGTTAAATGTGAGTTTCAAAATTTTCACAAAGGTTGGAACCAATAGATTGACACAAATTGCTCATTCAGTGATCCAACCAAGTCAGACAGCGTTCATGCCGGGGCGACACATACTGGAAGGGGTGGTTGTTCTACATGAAACACTTCATGAGATCCACTCGAAGAAACTAGATGGGGTTATCTTCAAAGTGGATATTTTGAGAAGGCGTATGATAAAATAAAGTGGCATTTTCTTCAGCAAGCCATGCGCATGAAAGGTTTTAGTGAAGCCTGGAGGAACCAAGTGGATGCCCAAGTCCAGAAGGGTAGTGTCGGAATCAAGGTGAATGATGATATCAGTCACTATTTTCAGACACATAAGGGGTTGAGACAAGGGGATTCCATGTCTCCTCTCTTGTTCAATATTGTGGCAGATATATTCGCCGTCATTATTGGCAGGGCCAAGCAGCATGGCCATGTAGAGGGTCTAGTTCCTCATCTAGTCGATGGAGGGGGTATCCATTCTACAGTATGCTGATGACATTGTCCTATTCATGGAACATGACATGGCTAGGGCACGTAATATGAAACTTATCTTGTGTCTCTTTGAACAATTATCTGGCTTAAAAATTAATTTTCATAAGAGCGAGTTGTTCTGCTTTGGGAAGGCCAAAGACGAGGAACACACTTATAGACAATTGTTCGGATGTGAATTAGGTGCTTTATCTTACAGTTACTTTGGTATTCTGATCCATCACCATAAGCTATCCAATAAAGAATGGAAGTGTATTGAAGAACGAATTGAAAAAAACTTAGCTGCTGGAAGGGCAAGCTTATGTCATATGGAGGTCGGCTAGTCCTAATTAACTCTGTACTGACTAGTATGCCGATGTTTGTACTTTCGTTCTTCGAAATTCTGAAAGGGGTCCGAAAGCGACTTGATTTCTTTAGATCTCGTTTCTTTTGGCAGTCTGATGAGGCCAAGAGGAAATATCGTCTCGCGCAATGGGATATCCTTTGCCGACCTAAAGACCAAGGGGATATCGGTATTGAGAACTTAGAAATTAAGAACAAATGTCTTATGAGAAAATGGTTATACAAGTTAGAGACAGAGCCGGAGGGTATGTGGTCTCAAATCCTGCACAATAAGTATTTGCACTCGAAAACATTAGCCCAGGTTACCATGAGACCGACTAACTCGCCATTCTAGAAGGGACTTATGCGAACGAAGGACTTGTTCTTTCGTAGAGTCAAATTCTTGGTTGGCAATGGGATGTCAACAAGATTTTGGGAAGATATGTGGTTAGGAGAGACACCCTTGGCCGTCCAATATCCTACCCTCTATAATATTGTGCAACGTAAGGAGGATTACGTAGGCACAGGCCTTCAAACTATTCCCTTGAACATCCAGTTTAGACGTGCGTTAGTTGGTGAGAGATGGACCGCCTGGATGCACTTGGTTCGGAGATTGATAGAAGTTTAACTCTCCGACTAGCCGGATTCGACACAATGGAAGTTAAATAAGAATGGGATGTTTATGGTGAAATCATTCTATATGGATTTGATTAATTCTGGCCCACTCTCAAGGTCGTTGCATATTTGGAAGGTTAAGGTTCCCTTACGAAATTAATTTTTATGTGGTTTGTCCACAAGCAAGTGATACTCACAAAGGACAACTTAATTAAAAGGCATTGGGTAGGAAGTTAGCAGTGCTGTTTTTGTGATCATGAGGAAACAATACAACACTTATTTCTTGAATGCCCACTTGCCAAGTTACTTTGGAGAACGATTCATATAGCTTTCAACATTAATCCTCCAGTCGATATAGTGTTAGTGTTTGGGACTTGGCTAGCTGGGGTTGAACAGATTACCACGGCTCGTATTCAGATTGGATTATGTGCGCTATTATGGGCTATATGGAACTGCAGGAATGATATGATTTTTAACAGACAACAAACTTTAACTTTCTTGCAGGTTATCTTTAGAGCTACAGCTTGGATCCATACGTGGTCCTTACTTACTCCTATGGCATCCAGGGAGCCTTTGGTTACTGGGTGCAACCAATGGGAGATGGGTAGCTCGGGTTATATTCAACCTGTTCGGATGGCGCTCGCATAACAGGATATGAGTCTAGGGAGCTTATCCTTCTTATTACCGTATCGGTTATCTTTGTCAGCATGTAATTTTGCTTTTTTACTTTGTTCTACTCCGTTTGCGAGCTGTAAGACTTTTATGATGATACTTTGTGGATTGTTAATAAGATGGTTGCATGCATCATCATGATGCAGAGGCCGGGGGCATGCCTCCATTTCCAAAAAAGAAAACTAAAAGATTATCCAGGTTCATAGATTAGATTGCCTTTTTTTCCAAGGAGGATTGGATTTTTCTTACGAGAAACCGCACGACTCTGTTGCGTATTTTTATTGGTTTTCAAACAAAAATAGGTACAAAATGTTCTGTACAGCAAAACTATGACAGCTGCCATGACAATTATTTGAATGCATCAACTCATTCTTGAAAGCCTCCATAGTAGTTGCTCTCTAGGTAATCCAGTGCATCTCTTTTTTAAATATCCTCCTGCAAAAATATAGGTTTGGGGGAAGGCCTTTAAAAGATGAAGTCATTCCTGGTGATCCATATGGCCCAAGCAGCTAGGATGATGATCTCCAGAGAGAATGGAACACCAAGGAGGGCTTTTAAGTTTTTGATCTCATGTTGGATGCCCATGAATGTAGGAGCCCGTGTAGGACATAAATAAGTCCAACAACATTTGGCAGATGGGCAATGTAGGAAAAGGTGATCCCCTAGTTTCAAGCACTTGTAGGCCACATAATACACAAGCATAATTAGGAATGAAGATGTTTTTCCGTTGGAGCATGGATCTTTTGTCTGCCTGTTATGAAGAAGCAACCAGAAGAAAATATTGTCTTTCAGTTGACAACAAGTTTTCCAGATCCATGCCAGTATTGGAATGAAATCCTGATGACCAGTGAGATTCTGAAGCTTGAGAAACCTGAAAACTTACATCCCTAGATGGAAGTTGCTAGGTATCTGATGTCTGTGTTAGATAGGTATTCTGTAGTAGCTCCATCAGTTGCTAATATTGATCAAAAGCCTCTTTTGACAAAGGTAGATGGAAGTGCTCTAAAATTTCTGTCAAGGAACCAATAGCGTGTAAGGAGAACTGTTGGTTCTCAGAGAAGGAGAATAGATGTGGCCAGAGTTGCATTTTGGTAATATCATCCCATCTATCACTCCAGAAAACAACTGAACTGCCATCCTCAATCAAACATGTTGCATTTTCCTTCTACTAGGCAGAAGCTTTTAGCAATCCCTCCGCCAAAAGGAACAGTGAGAAGGAGTTTCAAAGGTGAGGCCATGTGGATAGTAGAATTCCCAAATTAGATAAACCCAAGGAAGGTCACAATGATTTAGGAATTTATGCACCATATTTAGTAAAAGGCCAATGTTCTGAGTGTGCAGGTTCAACACTCCCAAACCACCTTCATTCTTGGGCTTTCATACTAACTCCCAGGTAGCAAGGGGTGGAGACCTTAAGTTCCAAGTCTTTGCCCCTCCAAAAGCAATGTCTCCTATATTTGTCTACTTGATCTATGATTCCTTTGTAGAGAAGCGGACAATTCCTAACAAAAGTTGAAAGTGATGAAAGTACTGCATTAACTATCAATAGTGTGCCATCATAGCTCAAGAATTGTGGACGAGAGTTCAATCTCTTCTAAATCCTCTCAATAATGTACATCAAGAACTCCACCCACACCTAGACATGTGAATGGAAAAGTCCCAATTTGATGCTCTAAAATGCTGCAAAGGTTGGGTATCTCTTCTTGTGAGATGTTGAGGTAGCAGGTTTGATTTCTGAAAGTTGACCTTTAAGCCAAATGCATGTGAAAAGTGTTGGGGAACGTAGCATGCAATTTCAAAAAATTCCTACGCTCACACAAGATCTATCTAGTAGATGCATAGCAACGAGAGGGGGAGAGTGTGTCCACGTACCCTCGTAGACCGAAAGCGGAAGCGTTTGACAACGCGGTTGATGTAGTCGAACTTCTTCTCGTTCCGACCAATCAAGCACCGAACGTACGACACCTCTGAGTTCTACACACGTTCAGCTCGATGACGTCCCTCGAATCTTGATCTAGGAAAGTGTTGAGGGAGAGTTTCGTCCGCACGATGGCGTGGTAACGGTGATGGTGAAGTGATCCACGCAGGACTTCGCCTAAGCACTAGGAAGATATGACCGGAGGCGTAAACTATGGAGGGGGGCGCCGTACACGGCTAACAATTTTTGGTGTCTCTTCTAGCGGTGCCCCCCTTCATATATACACGTTGGAGGGGAGGAGAGGCAGCCAAGGGGGCGCCCCAAGTAGGAGGAATCCTACTTGGGCGCCTCCCAATTTGGCCTCCCCCTTCCATATTCATCCGGAGGGGGAAGGAAGCAGGGGGGAGGAGAGAAGGAAGGGGGAGGCCGAATTGCTCCCCTTCCTTTCTCTCTTCCCCTCTTTCCTTCCCCTTTATTTTGGCCTACATGGGGCGCACCAGCCCCCTAGGGGCTGGTTTGTCCCCTTCTTGGCCCATTAGGCCCATGTAGTTGCCGGGGGGATGCCCGGAACCCCTTTCGGTGATCCGATATGTACCCGGCCGGTACCCCCGGAACACTTTTGGTGTCCTAATATCATCGTCCAATATATGAATCTTTACCTCTTGACCATTTCGAGACTCCTCGTTATGTCCATGATCTCATCCAGGACTCCGAACAACATTTGGTCACCAAATCACATAACTCAAATAATACAAAATCGTCATCGAACATTAATTGTGCAGACCCTACGGGTTCGAGAACTATGTAGAAATGACAGAGACCTCTCCGGTCAATAACCAACAGCGAAACTTGGATGCTCATATTGGTTCCCACATATTCTACGAAGATCTTTATCGGTCGTGCCGTAATGACAACATACGTTATTCCCTTTGTCATCGGTATGTTACTTGCCCGAGATTCGATCGTCGGTATCTTCATACCTAGTTCAATCTCGTTACCAGCAAGCCTCTTTAGTCGTTCTGTAATACATCATCTCGCAACTAACTCATTAGTCATATTGCTTGCAAGGCTTATTATGATGTGCATTACCGAGAGGGCCCAGGATACCTCTCCGATACTCGGAGTGACAAATCCTAATCTCGATCTATGCCAACCCAACAAACACTTTCAGAGATACCTGTAGAGCATCTTTATAATCACCCAGTTACGTTGTGACGGTCGGTAGCATATAAGGTATTCCTCCGGTATCCGGGAGTTGCATAATCTCATAGTCGAAGGAATATGTATTTGACATGAAGAAAGCAATTGCAATAAAACTGAATGATCAACATGCTAAGCTAATGGATGGGTCTTGTCCATCACATCATTGTCCTAATGATGTGGTCCCGTTCATCAAATGACAACACATGTCTATGGTTAGGAACCTTAACCATAGACAACACATGTCTATGATTAACGAGCTAGTCTAGTAGAGGCTTACTAGGGACACGGTGTTTTGTCTATGTATTCACACATGTATCAAGTTCCCGGTTAATACAATTCCAGCATGAATAATAAACATTTATCATGATATAAGGAAATATGAAATAACAACTTTGTTATTGCCTCTAGGGCATATTTCCTTCAGTCTCCCACTTGCACTAGAGTCAATAATCTAGTTCACATCGCCATGTGATTAAACATTAATAGTTCACATTGTCATGTGATTAACACCCATAGTTCACATCGCAATGTGACCAACACCCTAAGGGTTTTCTAGAGTCAATAATCTAGTTCACATTTCCATGTGATTAACACCCAAGAGTACTAAGGTGTGATCATGTTTTGCTTGTGAGAGAAGTTTAGTCAACAGGTCTATCACATTCAGATCCGTATATTCTGCAAATTTCTATGTCTACAATGCTCTGCACGAAGCTACTCTAGCTAATTGCTCCCACTTTCAATATGTATCCAATTTGAGACTCAGAGTCATCCGGATCAGTGTCAAATCTTACATCGACGTAACTCTTTACGATGAACTCTTTATCACCTCCATAACCGAGAAATATTTCCTTAGTCATCTTAGGTAACTAAGGATAACTTTGACCGCTGTCCAGTGATCCACTCCTGAATCACTATCGTACCTCCTTCCCAAACTCATGACAAGGTACACAATAGGTCTGGTACACAGAACCTATGGCTGAGGCATAGGGAATGACTTTCATTTTCTCTCTATCTTCTGCAATGGTCGGGCATTGAGTCTGACTCAACCTCACACCTTGTAACACATGCAAGAACCCTTTCTTTGACTGATCCATTTTGAACTTCTTCAAAACTTTATCAAGGTATGTGCTTTGTGAAAGTCCAATTAAGGGTCTTGATCTATCTCTATAGATCTTGATGCCCAATATATAAGAAGCTTCACCAAGGTCTTTCATTGAAAAACTCTTATTCAAGTATCCTTTTATGCTATCCAGAAATTCTATATCATTTCCAATCAACAATATGACATCCACATATAATATTAGAAATGCTATAGAGCTCCCACTCACTTTCTTGTAAATACAGGCTTCTCCAAAAGTTTGCATAAAACCATATGCTTTGATCACCTCATCAAAGCGTATATTCCAACTCCGAGATGCTTGCACCAGTCCATAAATGGATCGCTGGAGCTTGCACACTTTGTTAGTACATCAAAAAAATCTTCTAGTTGCATCATATACAACTCTTTTTAAGAAATCCATTAAGGAATGCAGTTTTGACGTCCATTTGCCATATTTCACAATCATAAAATGCCGCAATTGCTAACATGATTCTGACAGACTTAAGCATCGCTACGGTTGAGAAGGTCTCATCGTAGTCAACTCCTTGAACTTGTCGAAAACCTTTCGCAACAAGTCGAGCTTTGTAGACAGTAACATTACCATCAGCGTCAGTCTTCTTCTTGAAGATCCATTTATTCTCTATGGCATGCCGATCATCGGGCAAGTCAACCAAAGTCCATACTTTGTTCTCATACATGGGTCCCATCTCAGATTTCATGGCCTCAAGCCATTTCGTGGAATCTTGGCTCATCATTGCTTCCTCATAGTTCGTAGGTTCGTCATGGTCTAGTAACATGACTTCCAGAATAGGATTACCGTACCACTTAGGTGCGGAACATGCTCTGGTTGACCTATGAGGTTTGGTAGTAACTTGATCTGAAGTTTCATGATCATTATCATTAGCTTCCTCTCTAGTTGGTGTAGACATCATTGGAACTGATTTCTGTGATTTCCAATTCGAGAGAAGGTACAATTACCTCAGCAAGTTCTACTTTCCTCCCACTCACTTCTTTCAAGAGAAACTCCTTCTCTAGAAAGGATCCATTCTTAGCAACAAAGATATGCCTTCGGATCTGTGATAGAAGGTGTACCCAACAAATCCTTTTGGGTATCGTATGAAGACGCACTACTCCGATTTGGGTTCGAGCTTATTAGGCTGAAGCTTTTTCACATAAGCATCGCAACCCAAACTTTAAGAAACGACAACTTAGGTTTCCTGCCAAACCACAGTTCATACGGTGTCGTCTCAACGGATTTTGATGGTGCTCTATTTAAAGTGAATGCAGTTGTCTCTAATGCATAACCCCAAAACGATAGTGGTAAATCAGTAAGAGACATCATAGATCGCACCATATCTAATAAAGTACGATTACGACGTTCGGACACAACATTACGCTGTGGTGTTCCAGGTGGCATGAGTTGTGAAACTATTCCACATTTTTTAAATGAAGGCCAAAATCGTAACTCAAATATTCGCCTCCGCGATCAGATCGTAGAAACTTTATTTTCTTGTTATGATGATTCTCCACTTTACTGTGAAATTCTTTGAACTTTTCAAATGTTTTAGACTTGTGTTTCATCACGTAGATATACCCATATCTGCTCAAATCATCTGTGAAGGTCAGAAAATAATGATACCCGCCGCGAGCCTCAACACTCATCGGACCGCATACATCAGTATGTATTATTTCCAATAAGTCAGTGCCTCGGTCCATTGTTCCAGAGAACAGAGTCTTAGTCATCTTGCCCATGAGTCATGGTTCACAAGTATCAAATGATCCATAATCGAGTGATTCCAAAAATCCATGTACATGGAGTTTCTTCATGCGCTTTACGGCAGTGCCACAAGTATGTTGCACTATCATTATTAACTCTGCATCTTTGGCATCAATTTTATGAATATGTGTATCCCTACAATCAAGATTAAATAACCCATTCACCTTGGGTGTATGACCACAGAACGTTTTATTCATGTAAACAGAACAACAATTATTCTCTAACTTAAATGAATAACCGTATTGCAATAAACATGATCTAATCATATTCATGCTTAACGCAAACACCAAATAACATTTATTTTAGGTTCAACAGTAATCCCAAAGGTAGAGGGAGTGTGTGATGGTGATCATATCAACCTTGGAATCACTTCTAACACACATCGTCACCTCACCCTTAACTAGTCTCTTTTCATTCTGCAACACTTGTTTCGAGTTACCAATCTTAGCAACTGAACCGGTATGAAATACCCAGGGGCTACTACGAACACTAGTAAGGTACACATCAATAATCTGTATATCAAATATACATATTTCACTTTGCCATCTTTCTTATCCGCCAAGTATTTGGGGTAGTTCCGCTTCAAGTGACCATTCCCTTTGTAGTAGAAGCACTTAGTTTCAGGCTGAGGTCTAGCTTTGGGCTTCTTCATGGGAGTGGCAACTTGCTTGCCATTCTTCTTGAAGTTCCCTTTCTTTCCCTTGCCTTTTACTTGAAACTAGTGGTCTTGTCAACATCAACACTTGATGCTCTTTCTTGATTTCGACCTTCACTGACTTCAGCATCGCGAAGAGCTCGGGAATCGTTTTCATCATGCCTTGCATATTATAGTTCATCATGAAGTTCGAGTAGCTTGGTGATAGTGACTAGAGAACTCTGTCAATCACTATCTTATCTAGAAGATTAACTCCCACTTGATTCAAGCATTTGTAGTACTCAGATATTCTGAATACATGCTCACTGGTTGAGCTATTCTCCCCCATCTTATAGGCAAAGTACTTGTCAGAGGTTTCATACCTATTGACATGGGCATGAGTCTGAAATACCAATTTCAACTCTTGGAACATCGCATATGCTTCGTGGTGATCAAAACGTTTTTGAGGTCCCAGTTCTAAGTCGTAAAGCATGCCGCACTAAACTATCAAGTAGTCATCATATTGAGCTTGCCAAGCGTTCATAACGTCTGCTTATGCTCCTGTAATAGGTCTGTTACCTAGAGGTGCATCAAGGACATAATTCTTTTGTGCAGCAATGAGGATAATCATCAGATCACGGACCCAGTCCGCATCATTGCTACTATCATCTTATTTTTCTCTAGGAACATATCTAAAAACATAGGGAGCTATAACGCGAGCTATTGATCTACAACATAATTTGCAAATACTATCAGGACTAAGTTCATGATAAATTAAAGTTCAATTAATCAAATTACTTAAGAACTCCCACTTAGATTGACATCCCTCAAGTCATCTAAATGATACGTGATCCAAATAAACTAAACCATGTCCGATCATCACGTGAGATGGAGTAGTCTTCAATGGTGGACATCTCTATGTTGATCATATCTACTATATGATTCACGTTCGACCTTTCGTTCTCTAGTGTTCCGAGGCCATGTCTGTACATGCTAGGCTCATCAAGTTTAACTCGAGTATTCCACATGTGCAAAACTGTCTTGCACTCATTGTTGGGGAACGAGAGGGGAGAGTGTTGTCCACGTACCCTCATAGACCGAAAGCGGAAGTGTTAGCACAACGCGGTTGATTTAGTCATACGTCTTCACGATCCGACTGATCGAAGAACCGAACATACAGCACCTCCGAGTTCAACACACGTTCAGCTCGATGACGTCCCACGAACTCCAATCCAGCAGAGCTTTGAGGGAGAGTTCCTTCAGCACGACGGCGTGATGACGGTGTTGATGATGATACCGATGCAGGGCTTTGCCTAAGCACTGCTACGATATTACCGAGGTGGAATATGGTGGAGGGGGCACCGCACACAGCTAAGAGATCAATGATCAATTGTTGTGTCTAGAGGTGCCCCCTGCCCCCGTATATAAAGGAGCAAGGGTGGGAGGCGGCCGGCCAGGAGGAGTGGGCGCCAAGGGGGGAGTCCTACTCCCACCGGGAGTAGGACTCCACCTTTCCTTGTTGGAGTAGGAGTAGGGAAGGAAGGGAGAGAGGAGGAGAAGGAAAGAAGGGGGGCGCCACTCCCCTCCTTGTCCAATTCAGACTAGAGGGGGAGGGGGCATGCGGCTGCCCTGGCCGCCCCTCCTCTTCTCCCACCAAGGCCCATTAGGCCCAATATACTCCCCGGGGGGTTCCGGTAACCCCCCGGTACTCCGGTAAATGCCCGAAACCTCCCGAAACACTTCCGGTGTCCGAACATAGTGATCGAATATATCGATCTTTACGTCTCGACCATTTCGAGACTCCTCATTATGTCCGTGATCATATCTGGGACTCCGAACTACCTTCGGTACATCAAAACACAAAAACTCATAATACCGATCGTCACCAAACTTTAAGCGTACGAACCCTATGGGTTCGAGAACTATGTAGTAATGACCGACACACGTCTCCGGTCAATAACCAATAGCGGAATCTGGATGCTCATATTGGTTCCCACATATTCTACAAAGATCTTTATCGGTCAAACTGCATAACAACATACGTTGTTCCCTTTGTCATCGGTATGTTACTTGCCCGAGATTCGATCGTTGGTATCTCAATACCTAGTTCAATCTCGTTACCGGCAAGTCTCTTTACTCGTTACATAATTCATCATACCGCAACTAACTCATTAGCTACATTGCTTGCAAGGCTTATAGTGATGTGCATTACCGAGAGGGCCCAGAGATACCTCTCTGACAATCGGAGTGACAAATCCTAATCTCGAAATACGTCAACTCAACAATTACCTTCGGAGACACCAGTAGAGCACCTTTATAATCACCAAGTTACGTTGTGATGTTTGGTAGAACACAAAGTGTTCCTCCAGTAAGCGGGAGTTACATAATCTCATAGTCATAGGAACATGTATAAGTCATGAAGAAAGCAATAGCAACAAACAAAACGATCAAGTGCTAAGCTAACGAAATGGGTCAAGTCAATCACATCATTCTTCCAATGATGTGATCCCATTGATCAAATGATAACTCAAATCTATGGTTAGGAAACTCAACCATCTTTGATCAATGAGCTAGTCAAGTAGAGGCATACTAGTGACACTATGTTTGTCTATGTATTCAGACATGTATTATGTTTCCAGTTAATACAATTCTAGCATGAATAATAAACATTTATCATGATATGAGTAAATAAATAATAACTTTATTATTGCCTCTAGGGCATATTTCCTTCAGTCTCCCACTTGCACTAGAGTCAATAATCTAGATTACACAGTAATGATTCTAACACCCATGGAGCCTTGGTGCTGATCATGGTTTGCTCGTGGAAGAGGCTTAGTCAACGGGTCTGCAACATTCAGATCCGAATGTATCCTGCAAATCTCTATGTCTCCCACCTGGACTTGGTCCTGGATGGAATTGAAGCGCCTCTTGATGTGTTTGGTTCTCTTGTGAAATCTGGTTTCCTTTGCCAAGGCAATTGCACCAGTATTGTCACAACAGATTTCATTGGACCCGATGCACTAGGTATGAAACCTAGATCGGATATGAACTCCTTCATCCAGACTCTTGCATTTGCTGCTTCCGAAGCAGCTATATACTCCGCTTCACACGTAGATCCCACCACGACGCTTTGTTTAGAACTGCACCAACTGACAGCTCCATCGTTCAATATAAACACGTATCCGATTTGCGATTTAGAATCGTCCGAAACGGTGTCAAAGCTTGCATCGACGTAACCATTTACGACTAGCTCTTTGTCATCTCCATAAACGAGAAACATATCCTTAGTCCTTTTCAGGTACTTCAGGATGTTCTTGACCGCTGTCCAGTGATCCACTCCTGGATTACTTTGGTACCTCCCTGCTAAACTAATAGCAAGGCACACATCAGGTCTGGTACACAGCATTGCATACATGATAGAGCCTATGGCTAAAGCATAGGGAACATCTTTCATTTTATCTCTATATTCTACGGTGGTCGGGCATTGAGTCTGACTCAACTTCACACCTTGTATTACAGGCAAGAACCCTTTCTTTACTTGATCCATTTTGAACTTTTTCAAAACTTTATCAAGGTATGTACTTTGTGAAAGTCCAATTAAGCGTCTTGATCTATCTCTATAGATCTTGATGCCCAATATATAAGCAGCTTCACCGAGGTCTTTCATTGAAAAACTTTTATTCAAGTATGCTTTTATGCTATCCAAAAATTCTATATCATTTCCAATCAACAATATGTCATCCACATATAATATCAGAAATGCTACAGAGCTCCCACTCACTTTCTTGTAAATACAGGCTTCTCCAAAAGTTTGTATAAAATCGTATGCTTTGATCACACTATCAAAGCATTTATTCCAACTCTGAGAGGCTTGCACCAGTCCATAAATGGATCGCCGGAGCTTGCACACTTTGTTAGCACCTTTCGGATTGACGAAACCTTCTGGTTGAATCATATACAACTCTTCTTCCAGAAACCCATTTAGGAATGCAGTTTTGACATCCATTTGCCAAATTTCATAATCATAAAATGCGGCACTTGCTAACATGATTTGGACAGACTTAAGCATTACTACGGGTGAGAAAGTCTCATCGTAGTCAACCCCTTGAACTTGTCGAAAACCTTTCGCAACAAGTCGAGCTTTGTAGACAGTAACATTACCATCAGCGTCAGTCTTCTTCTTGAAGATCCATTTATTCTCGATGGCTTGTCGATCATCGGGCAAGTCAACCAAAGTCCTCACTTTGTTCTCATACATGGATCCCATCTCAGATTTCATGGTCTCTAGCCATTTTGCGAAATCTGGGCTCATCATTGCTTCCTCATAGTTCGTAGGTTTGCCATGGTCAAGTAATATGACCTCCAGAATAGGATTACCGTACCACTCTAGTGCGGATCTTACTCTGGTTGACCTACAAGGTTCGGTAGTAACTTGATCTGAAGTTTCATAATCAATATCATTAGCTTCCTCAGTAATTGGTGTAGGCGTCACACGAACCGGTTTCTGTGATGAACTACTTTCCAATAAGGGAGCAGGTACAGTTACCTCATCAAGTTCTACTTTCCTCCCACTCACTTCTTTCGAGAGAAACTCCTTCTCTAGAAAGGATCCATTTTTAGCAATGAATGTCTTGCCTTCGGATCTGTGATAGAAGGTGTACCCAACAGTTTCCTTTGGGTATCCTATGAAGATACATTTCTCCAATTTGGGTTCGAGCTTATCAGGTTGAAGCTTTTTCACATAAGCATCGCAGCCCCAAACTTTAAGAAACGACAACTTTGGTTTCTTGCCAAACCATAGTTCATAAGGCGTCGTCTCAACGGATTTTGATGGTGCCGTATTTAACGTGAATGCAGCCGTCTCTAAAGCATAACCCCAAAATGATAGTGGTAAATCAGTAAGAGACATCATAGATCGCACCATATCTAGTAAAGTACGATTACGACGTTCGGACACACCATTACGTTGTGGTGTCCCGGGTGGCGTGAGTTGCGAAACTATTCCACATTGTTTCAAATGTAGACCAAACTCGTAACTCAAATATTCTCCTCCACGATCAGATCATAGAAACTTTATTTTCTTGTTACGATGATTTTCCACTTCACTTTGAAATTCTTTGAAATTTTCAAATGTTTCATACTTATGTTTCATTAAGTAGATATAACCATATCTGCTCAAATCATCTGTGAAGGTGAGAAAATAATGATATCCGTCGCGAGCCTCAATATTCATCGGACCACATACATCAGTATGTATGATTTCCAACAAATCTTTTGGTCGCTCCATTGTTCCGGAGAACGACGTTTTAGTCATCTTGCCCATGAGGCATGGTTCGCAAATACCAAGTGATTCATAATCATGTGATTCCAGAAGTCCATCAGTATGGAGTTTCTTCATGCGCTTTACACCAATATGACCCAAACGGCAGTGCCACAAATAAGTTGCACTATCATTATCAACTCTGCATCTTTTGGCTTCAACATTATGAATATGTGTATCACTACTATCGAGATTCAACAAAAATAGACCACTCTTCAAGGCTGCATGACCATAAAAGATATTACTCATATAAATAGAACAACCATTATTCTCAGATTTAAATGAATAACCGTCTCGCATCAAACAAGATCCAGACATAATATTCATGCTCAACACTGGCACCAAATAACAATTATTCAGGTCTAAAACTAATCCCGAAGGTAGATGTAGAGGTAGTGTGCCGACGGCGATCACATCGACTTTGGAACCATTTCCCACGCGCATCGTCACCTCATCCTTAGCCGATCTTCGCTAATCAGTAGTCCTGTTTGAGTTGCAAATATTAGCAATGAACCATATCAAATACCAGTGCTATCTGCGAGCTCGTAAGGTACACATCAATAACATGTATATCACATATACCTTTGTTCACCTTGCCATCCTTCTTATCCGCCAAATACTTGGGGAAGTTCCGCTTCCAGTGACCAGTCTATTTATAGTAGAAGCACTCAGTATCAGGCTTAGGTCTAGACTTGGGTTTCTTCTCTTGAGAAGCAACTTGTTTGCCGTTCTTCTTGAAGTTCCCCTTCTTCTTCCCTTTACCCTTTTCTTGAAACTGATGGTCTTGTTGACCATCAACACTTGATGCTCCTTCCTGATTTCTACCTCCACAGCCTTTAGCATTGCGAAGAGCTCGGGAATTGTCTTGGTCATCCCTTGCATATGATAGTTCATCACGAAGCTCTTGTAGCTTGGTAGCAGTGATTGAAGAATTCTATCAATGGCACTATCATCAGGAAGATTAACTCCCAGTTGAATCTAGTGATTGTTATACCAAGACATTTTGAGTATATGTTCACTGGCAAAACTATTCTCCTCCATCTTGCAGCTATAGAACTTATTGGAGACTTCATATCTCTCAATCCGTGCATTTTCTTGAAATATTAACTTCAACTCCTGGAACATCTCATATGCTCCATGACGCTCAAAACGTCGTTGAAGTCCCGATTCTAAGTCAAAGCATGGCACATCTGAACTATCGAGTAGTCATCGACTTTGCTCGCCAGACGTTCTTTCGTCGTCGGTTGCATCTGCGGCGAGTTCTGGCACCTAGCGGTGCTTCGTGATGTAATTCTTCTATGCAGCAATGAGGATAATCCTCAAGTTACAGACCTAGTCCGTGTAATTGCTACCATCATCTTTCAACTTTGCTTTCTCAAGGAACGCATTAAAATTCAACGGAGCAACAACACAGGCCATCTATCTACAACAACATAGACAAGCAAAATACTATCAGGTACTAAGTTCATGATAAATTTAAGTTCAATTAATCATATTACTTAAGAACTCCCACTCAGATAGACATCTCTCTAATCATCTAAGTGATCACATGATCCAAATCAACTAAACCATAACCGATCATCACGTGAAATGGAGTAGTTTTCAATGGTGAACATCACTATGTTGATCATATCTACTATATGATTCACGCTCGACCTTTCGGTCTCAGTGTTCCGAGGCCATATTTGCATATGCTAGGCTCGTCAAGTTTAACCCGAGTATTCTGCGTGTGCAAAACTGGCTTGCACCCGTTGTAGATGAACGTAGAGCTTATCACACCCGATCATCACGTGGTGTCTCGGCATGATGAACTTTGGCAACGGTGCATACTCAGGGAGAACACATTTACCTTGAAATTTAGTGAGAGATCATCTTATAATGCTACCATCAATCAAAGCAAAATACGATGCATAAAGGATAAACATCACATGCAATCAATATAAGTGATATGATATGGCCATCATCATCTTGTGCTTGTGATCTCCATCTTCGAAGCACCGTCATGATCACCATCGTCATCGGCGCGACACCTTGATCTCCATCGTAGCATCGTTTTCGTCTCGCCAACTATTGCTTCTACGACTATCGCTACCACTTAGTGATAAAGTAAAGCAATTACAGGGCGATTGCATTGCATACAATAAAGCGACAACCATATGGCTCTTGCCAGTTGCCGATAACTCTGTTACAAAACATGATCATCTCATACACTAAAATTTAGCATCATGTCTTGACCATATCACATCACAACATGCCCTACAAAAACAAGTTAGACGTCCTCTACTTTGTTGTTGCAAGTTCTACGTGGCTGCTACGGGCTGAGCAAGAACCGTTCTTACCTATGCATCAAAACCACAAGGATAGTTCATCAAGTTAGTGTTGTTTTAACCTTCTCAAGGACCGGGCATAGCCACACTCGGTTCAACTAAAGTTGGAGAAACTGACACCCGCCAGCCACCTATGTGCAAAGCACGTCGGTAGAACCAGTCTCGCGTAAGCGTACGCGTAATGTCGGTCCGGGCCGCTTCATCCAACAATACTGCCGAACCAAAGTATGACATGATGGTAAGTAGTATGACTTGTATCACCCACAACTCACTTGTGTTTTACTTGTGCATATAACATCTACGCATAAACCTGGCTCGGATGCCACTGTTGGGGAACGTAGTAATTTCAAAAAAATTCCTACGCACACGCAAGATCATGGTGAGGCATAACAACGAGAGGGGAGAGTGCTGTCCATGTACCCTCGTAGACCGAAACCATAAGTGATAGCACAACGCGGTTGATATAGTCATACGTCTTCATGATCCGACCGATCCAAGTACCGAACGCACGACACCACTGAGTTCAGCACACGTTCAGCTCGATGACGTCCCACAAACTCCGATCCAACAGAGCTTTGCGAGAGAGTTCCGTCAGCACGACGGCGTGATGACGGTGTTGATGATGTTACCGACGCAGGGCTTCGCCTAAGCACCGCTACGATATTAGCGAGGTGGAATATGGTGGAGGGGGCACCGCACACGGCTAAGAGATCAATGATCAATTGTTGTGTCTAGAGGTGCCCCTGCCCCCGTATATAAAGGAGCAAGGGGGGAGGCGGCCGACCAGGAAGAGGGTGGGCCAAGGGGGGAGTCCTACTCGCACCGGGAGTAGGACTCCACCTTTCCTTGTTGGAGTAGGAGAAGGGAAAGAAGGGAGAGAGGAGGAGAAGGAAAGAAGGGGGCCGCCGCCCCCCCTCCTTGTCCAATTCGGACTAGAGGGGGAGGGGGCGCGCGACTGCCCTAGCCGCCCCTCCTCTTCTCCCACCAAGGCCCATTAGGCCCAATATACTCCGGGGGGGGTCCGGTAACCCCCCGGTACTCCGGTAAATGTCCGAAACCTCCCGAAAAACTTCCGGTGTCCGAACATAGTCATCCAATATATCGATATTTACGTTCGACCATTTCGAGACTCCTCATTATGTTCGTGATCATATCCGGGACTCTGAACTACCTTCGGTACATCAAAACACAAAAACTCATAATACCGATCGTCACCAAACTTTAAGCGTGCGGACCCTACGGGTTCGAGAACTATGTAGTAATGACCGAGACACGTCTCCGGTCAATAACCAATAGCGGAACCTGGATGCTCATATTGGTTCCCACATATTCTATGAAGATCTTTATCGGTCAAATCGCATAACAACATACATTGTTCCCTTTGTCATTGGTATGTTACTTGCCCGAGATTCGATCGTCGGTACGTCAATACCTAGTTCAATATCGTTACCGACAAGTCTCTTTACTCGTTACGTAATGCATCATCCCGCAATTAACTCATTAGCTACATTGCTTCCAAGGCTTATAGTGATGTGCGTTACCGAGAGGGCCCAGAGATACCTCTCCGACAATCAGAGTGACAAATCCTAATCTCAAAATACGTCAACTGAACAAGTACCTTTGGAGACACCTGTAGAGCACCTTTATAATCACCCAGTTATGTTGTGATGTTTGGTAGCACACAAAGTGTTCCTCCGGTAAGCGGGAGTTACATAATATCACAATCATAGGAACATGTATAAGTCATGAAGAAAGCAATAGCAACATACAAAAATGATCAAGTGCTAAGCTAACGAAATGGGTCAAGTCAATCACATCATTCTTCCAATGATGTGATCCCATTGATCAAACAATAACTCAGATCTATGGTTAGGAAACTCAACCATCTTTGATCAATGTGCTAGTCAAGTAGAGGCATACTAATGACACTATGTTTGTCTACGTATTCACACATGTATTATGTTTCCGGTTAATACAATTCAAGCATGAATAATAAACATTTATCATGATATGAGGAAATAAATAATAACTTTATTATTGCCTCTAGGCGTTAACTGTGGAGGGGGCGCGGCACATGGCTAACAATTGTTGGTGTCTCTTCTAGCGATGCCCCCCTTCATATATATAGGTTGGAGGGGAGGAGAGGAAACCAAGGGGGCGCCCCAAGTAGAAGGAATCTTACTTGGGCGCCTCCCAATTCGGCCTCCCCCCTTCCATATTTCCAGAGGGGGAAGGAAGGAGGAGGGAGGAGAGAAAGAAGGGGAGGCCGAATTGCTCCCCGTCCTTTCTCTCTTCCCCTCTTTCCTTCCCCTTTATTTTGGCCTACATGGGGTGCACCAGCCCCCTAGGGGCTTGCATGTCCCCTTCTTGGCCCATTAGGCCCATGTAGTTGCCAGGGGGATGCCCGGAACCCCTGCTGGTGTCCCGATATGTACCCGGTACCCCCAGAACACTTACAATGTCCGAATATCATCATCCAATATATGAATCTTTACCTCTAGACCATTTTGATACTCCTGTTCATGTCCGTGATCTCATCCGGGACTCCGAACAACATTCGGTCACCAAATCACATAACTCATATAATACAAAATCATCATCAAACGTTAAGCGTGCGGACCCAACGGGTTCGAGAACTATGTACAAATGACCGAGACACCTCGTCAATAACCAAGAGCGGAACCTGGATGCTTATATTGGTTGCCACATATTCTACGGAGATCTTTATCGGTCGTATCATAATGACAACATACATTATTTCCTTTGTCATCGGTATGTTACTTGCCCGAGATTCAATCGTCGGTATCTTCATACCTAGTTCAATCTCATTACCGGCATGTCTCTTTACTCGTTCTGTAATACATAATCCCGCAACTAACTCATTGGTCACATTGCTTGCAAGGCTTATTATGACGTGCATTACCGAGAGGGCCCAGAGATACCTCTCCGATATTCGGAGTGACAAATCCTAATCTCAATCTATGCCAACCCAACAAACACCTTCGGAGATACTAGTAGAGCATCTTTATAATCAACCAGTTACGTTGTGACGTTTGGTAGCATATAAGGTATTCCTCCGGTATCCGGCAGTTGCATAATCTCATAGTCGAAGGAATATGTATTTGACATGAAGAAAGCAATAGCAATAAAATTGAACGATCAATATGCTAACCTACCAGATGGGTCTTGTCCATCACATCATTCTCCTAATTATGTGGTCCCGTTCATCAAGTGACAACACATGTATATGGTTAGGAAACTTAACCATCTTTGATTAATGAGCTAGTCTAATAGAGGCTTACTAGGGACACGGTGTTTTGTCTATGTATTCACACATGTATCAAGTTTCCGGTTAATACAATTCTAGCATGAATAATAAACGTTTATCATGATATAAGGAAATATAAAATAACAACTTTATTATTGCCTCTAGGGCATATTTCCTTCAGTATCCCAGTTGCACTAGAGTCAATAATCTAGTTCACATCGCCATGTGATTAAACATTAATAGTTCACATCGTCATGTGATTAACACCCATAGTTCACATCGCTATGTGACCAACACCCAAAGGGTTTACTAGATTCCATAATCTAGTTCACATCGCCATGTGATTAACACCCAAGAAGACTAAGGTGTGATCATGGTTTGCTTGTGAGAGAAGTTTAGTCAACGGGTTTGTCACATTCGGATCCGTATGTATTTTGCAAATTTCTATGTCTACAATGCTCTGCACGGAGCTACTCTAGCTAATTGTTCCCACTTTCAATATGTATCCAGATTGAAACTCAGAGTCATCCGGATCAGTGTCAAAGCTTACATCGACGTAACTCTTTAAGATGAACTCTTTATCACCTCCATAACCGAGAAATATTTCCTTAGTCCTCTTAGGTAACTAAGGATAACTTTGACCGCTGTCTAGTGATCCACTCCTGGATCACTATCGTACCTCCTTGCCAAACTCATGGCAAGGTACACAACAGGTCTAGTAGACAACATTGCATACGTGATAGAACCTATGGCTGAGGCATAGGGAATGACTTTCATTTTCTCTCTATCTTCTTCAATGGTCGGGTATTGAGTCTGACTCAACTTCACACCTTGTAACACAGGCAAGAACCCTTTCTTTGACTGATCCATTTTGAACTTCTTCAAAAATTTATCAAGGTATGTGCTTTGTGAAAGTCCAATTAAGCGTCTCCACATATAATATTAGAAATACCATAGAGCTCCCACTAATTTTGTTGTAAATACAGGCTTCTCCAAAAGTCTGTATAGAACCATATGCTTTGATCACCTCATCAAAGTGTATATTCCAACTCCGAGATGCTTGCACCAGTCCATAAATGGATCGCTGGAGCTTGCACACTTGGTTAGTACCTTTAGGATTGAAAAGACCATATGGTTGCATCATATACAACTCTTCTTTAAGAAATCCATTAAGGAGTGCAGTTTTGACGTCCATTTTCCAGATTTCATAACCATAAAATGTCGCAATTGCTAACATGATTCTGACAGACTTAAGCATCGCTACGGGTGAGAAGGTCTCATCATAGTCAACTCCTTGAACTTGTCGAAAACCTTTCACAACAATTCGAGCTTTGCGGATAGTAACATTACCATCAACGTTAGTATTCTTCTTGAAGATCCATTTATTCTCTATGGCTTGCCGATCATCGGGCAAGTCAACCAAAGTCCATACTTTGTTCTCATACATGGATCCCATCTCAGATTTCATGGCCTCAAGCCATTTCGTGCAATCTGGGCTCATCATCGCTTCCTCATAGTTCATAGGTTCATCATGGTCTAGTAACATGACTTCCAGAACAGGATTACCGAACCACTTATGTGTGGAACATGCTCTGGTTGACCTACGAGGTTTGGTAGTAAGTTGATCTGAAGTTTCATGATCATTATCATTAGCTTCCTCTCTAGTTGGTGTAGACATCACTGGAACTGATTTTTGTGATGAGCTATTTTCCCATTTGAGAGAAGGTACAATTACCTCATCAAGTTCTACTTTCCTCCCACTCACTTCTTTCGAGAGAAACTCCTTCTCTAGAAAGGATCCATTCTTAGCAACAAAGATCTTCCCTTTGGGTCTGTGATAAAAGGTGTACCCAACAGTTTCTTTTGGGTATCCTATGAAGACGCACTACTCCGATTTGGGTTCGAGCTTATTAGGCTGAAGCTTTTTCACATAAGCATCGCAACCCAAACTTTAAGAAACGACAGCTTAGGTTTCCTGCCAAACCACAGTTCATACGGTGTCGTCTCAACGGATTTTGATGGTGCCCTATTTAAAGTGAATGCAGCTATCTCTAATGCATAACCCAAAACTCTAGTGGTAAATCGGTAAGAGACATCATAGATCGCACCATATCTAATAAAGTACGGTTACGACGTTCAGACACACCATTACATTGTGGTTTTCCAGGTGGCATGAGTTGTGAAACTATTCCACATTTTTTAAGTGAAGGCCAAACTCATAACTCAAATATTCGCCTCCAGGATCAGATTGTAGAAATTTATTTTCTTGTTATGATGATTCTCCACTTTACTCTAAAATTCTTTGAACTTTTCAAATGTTTTAGACTTGTGTTTCATCACGTAGATATACCCATATCTGCTCAAATCATCTGTGAAGGTCAGAAAATAACGATACCCACCGCGAGCCTCAACACTCATCAGACCGCATACATCAGTATGTATTATTCCCAATAAGTCAGTGGCTCGCTCCATTGTTCCAGAGAATAGAGTCTTAGTCATCTTGTCCATGAGTCATGGTTCGCAAGTATCAAATGATTCATAATCAAGTGATTCCAAAAGTCCATCTGCATGGAGTTTCTTCGTGCGCTTTACACCAATATGACCTAAACGGCAGTGCCACAAGTATGTTGCACTATCATTATTAACTTTGCATCTTTTGGCATCAATATTATGAATATGTGTATCACTACGATCGAGATTCAATAAACCATTCACCTTGGGTGTATGACCATAGAAGGTTTAATTCATGTAAGCAGAACAGCAATTATTCTCTGACTTAAATGAATAACCGTATTGCAATAAACATGATCTAGTCATATTCATGCATAACACAAACACCAAACAACATTTATTTTAGGTTCAACACTGATCCCGAAGGTAGAGGGAGTGTGCGATGGTGATCGTATCAACCTTGGTATCACTTCCAGCAACTGTTCAAAAAATCATTCGAGTAGCCGAGTAATCGGCCAATTAATCGCTACTCGGCCATCCACCTTGTAAATTACATGTATTCGGTAGTGTTATTCAGCCTGGGGATTACTCGGCCGATTAATCGGTCTGACAACAATTAATCTGCCGCAGACCGATTAATCGCAGGACTCACAGGGGCCGAACTGTAAAAAATAGCTTCCCTTGTCTTTCTCCTCAATCCTACCTGTGGCCCGTGGGTTAGGTTGGGCAGAGCTCCCAGCCCGCGCCGCCGCCTGCAGTACCCACCTCGCGCCGCCGCCGTTCCTCCGCCGCCGGCCAACGGCGGCCCTCCCTCATCTCCTTGTCGCCTCCCCCTCCTCCCCCACCTCCCGCATCTACCCCGCCCCCCAGCCTCACCCGTGGCTGTCGCCTGTCCTCGCTGCCTCCACCCGCCGTTCCTCCACCGCCGGCCAACAGCGGCCCTTCCTCTCCCGCCTCTCCTCACCGCCACCCCCCTCCCGCATCTACCCCGTCCCTCCTCCTCATCGATGGTTGTGGCAAGCAAGCAGGTGGCAGCCCTGGCGCCCTCCCTCTCCGGCTTGTACTTGCTGCATCCTCATGCCGGCGACTAGGGCAGCAGCAAGCAGGTGGCCACCCCTCCCTCTCCGGCCTCTCCTTGCTCTCTTGACACCGGTGACCAGGTTGAAGGAGAAGGGGCAGCAACACATCATCATAGCAGCAAGCAGAGGTTGCTGCCACTTCATGTTTTGTATTTTGTATTTCTTTAACTTCATGTTTGATGAATGATGAATTTATGATTCAAATGGTTGTCGTGTAGAATTGTTACAACTGTAGTACTATGTGCAATTGTAATTTATTAATTTCATGCTGTTTGGTGGCTTAATTGCAGTAAAATTGTATATGTATGCAATTTATTAGTAATTGCCTAATTGGTAATTGACTTTTGTTGTTTAACACTTTAACTTCAATTATTGCTAACTTGTTGCCGTACTTGATTTGTATTTTGTTTTTTGTATGTAGGAGATGGCTACTTCTAGTGCCGCTTCCGAGGTGGCGAGTTCTCAGTCGCTAAAAAGGAATTCTGATGACATGGCGTGGGAATTTGCCATGTTGTGTGATCCAAACGATTTGCAAAGAGTGAAGTGCAAGCTATGTGGAAAAGAAATGTCTGGAGGGGTCAATAGGATGAAGCAACACATAGCACAAATCAGAGGCTCGATGACAAGTTGTATGGTAGCCACTCCAGAACAACAAGCTCGGTGCAAGGAGGCTTTTCATGTCGCAAAGAAGAAGAAGGTGGAAAAGGAAAAGCAAGCACACGAATTAAGGGCCTCAGTGAACATAGAAGTTGAGGATGATGAAGAGCTTAGTGCAGTTGGTAAAGGTGATCCCGAAATTGTTGGGCCTATGGATCAATTTGTGGCACCGGTTGATCCTAGTGTGCCATTGAAAAAATCCCAATGCAACATCAATGATAGTATCGACAAGGAGAGAAGCTACAAAGTGGGGCAATATTTGGCTAGATGGATGTACAAGAAAAACATACCCTTCAATGCTATCAATGATGATGACTTCAAACAATTTTGTGAAGCCCTTGGCCGTTATGGTCCTGATTGGAGGCAACCTTCACAACATCATATCCGAGAAAAGATGCTGTTGCAGGAGGTGGAGAGGACTAGGGATTTGTTGAAGCCACATGAGGCTGAGAGGGAGATCACCGGGTGCTCCGTCATGACTGATGCTTGGACAGACAAGAAAAGAAGGAGCATCATGAACTTGTGTGTGCATTGTAAGTTGGGGACAGTTTTTCATGAATCAAAGGAGGCATCGGCTCATACACACACAAGTCTCTACATCTTCAATTATGTGGATGAATGCATTGAGAAAATTGGTATCAATCTTGGACCTTTTATTTTCTCTCGTTCTTTGCTTTTCAAGCTTTCATCATGTATTGATTATTGTGTTTTACCATGATGTTTGTAGGTGCTCATAATGTTGTACAAGTAGTCATGGATAATGCTTCAAACAACATGGGAGCAAAAGGGATGTTGAAAGAAAAAAGGCCGAAGATATTTTGGACCTCATGTGCAACACACACCCTCAACTTGATGGTCGAAGCGGTTGGTAAATTAAAGCAATTTGGTTCTACAATTACCAAAGCAAAGGAGATGACTATTTTTCTTTATGCACATCATGCAACATTGGCGTTGTTGAGGTCTCATACAAAAAAGAGAGACATTGTTAGGCCGGGAGTGACAAGATTTGCTTCGGCATTTCTTACCTTGCAAAGTCTTGCTGCAAAGAAGAAATAACTAAAGGAGATGTGTTGTAGTGATGCTTGGGAACAATGCAAGCATGCACGTACAAGGAAAGGAAACTCGGCTCATGCCACAATAATTAGTAGGACCTTTTGGAAGAATGTGTCTTTTTGCATCAAGGTAAGAAAATTAATAATGTTCTTTAATTGTGTCTTGTCATCTTGTGTTATATGTAATATGTTAAATCCTAATGTTGTGCTTATCGTATGTTACAATGCAAGGTTTTTGAGCCATTGGTGAAGGTGCTTCGATTGGCTGATAGTGATGGACAGTCCATGGCCTCTATGTATGGAGAAATAATAGAGGCAAAGAAGGCAATATTGCTTGCGGTTGAAAATTCAGAGAAGGACTATAAGATGATCACAACATCCATGGAGAGCAAGATGAATGGGAGGTTAGATACGCCATTGCACATGGCTGCATATGCATTGAATCCCTATTATAGTTATGCTACCCCAAGCATATTTGTCGATGTAGAGGTCATGAGTGGATTGATGGAAGTTACTGAGACCTTCTATCATGATGATGATGAGAAGCAAAATAAAGCACTTAACATAGACTTGCCAAGGTTTAAAAATAAGGAGGGCATGTTTGCGAAGTTGGCTGCCTCAAAAGCTATAACGAATGCAAATTTCAATCCCGGTAAGCTTGTTCTCCTACATACTCTTTGTCTTTTTGCATATTGCATTTCTGAATTTATGGGTTGATGGATTCATGCATAATAATTCATTTTTTGTTTTCTCATGTAGGAGAGTGGTGGGCAACTTATGGACTACAAACTCCTACGTTGATGCACATGGCTTTGAGGATACTCAACTTGACCACAAGTTCTTCCGGATGTGAACGGATTTGGAGTGTTTTTGAACAAGTAACTCTTGAATCTCAACTTGTAGTTATTCAAATTTGATCTTTAGTTCCTTACTTTATTTATGAACAAATGTGAATGACTACTTGATTAGGCTTTACCTTGCAATTTTTAGGTGGATGCTAAGAGGAGAAATAAACTAGATGTGAGTCGTAGGGACAACCTAGTTTATATCCAATTCAATGGAAGAATGATGGACAAAAGAAAGAAATGTTCCTCCTCTGGTGATGTTCTCCTTGGTGAAGATGCTTCCATGGCACAAGATTGGATATGTGAAGATGCATATGTTGAGGACGAGGTTGATCTCGACACCTCCATTGATGACGAAGTGGGAGCCACCGAGGCTATAGAGCCTCGTAGGAGTGCAAGAGTGAGAGAACTCCATGAAGTAGAAGAATTTGTTGCTGATGAAGATTCAGAAAATGAGATTGCTTTGGAAGAGGAGATAGAATTTGAGTCCGATAATGATGAGATGATTGCAACAAATGAGGATGAGGATGAGGATGAGGACACAACACAACCTTAATTCTTTGGGCCATGCTATTTAGTATTTACCTAGTAATTTATTTTGGGTGTGGCCTTGTGGGAGAAGGAGAACTTTGTCTATGTGTGCTGTTTGGTATTTTCCTAGTTTGAGTCTCAACTTGTCATGCAATGCAACTATGCAAGATTGCAAGAATCCATGAACTATATTTATTTGTGTTTTATGGTTGAGGACCTTGTTATGTTATGCACTTATGCAAGAAGTCAAGAACTATGATTATTTGTGTTTTATGGCTGTTGTGAATTGTCACTTGTGGACCGTGCTATGTCATACTATCATATCATACATACCTGATACTTGTGGGCCTTGCTATGTCATGTGATACATACTTGTGGACCTTGTTATGTTATGCAAATTCAAGAACTATGATTATTTGTTATCAAGTTATTACAAGTCTTAGAGATAGAGCAAATAATGATTGTCACCATACTTGTCGAATATATCATATTTTAGAGCATTGTTGTCACACACACGTACACTCATACAACACTTCGTTTTTTTTAACTCACATGTCACAACTCACATATGACCTCGGATCAAAATAATCAAAACATAAAAGTTGTTCGTTTTGCCAATACGAATAACTTTCATGTTGATTTTTTTCATATTAGGTACTTACTCATTCCAGGACATTTAAATAAATTCTTGCATGGCCAAAATCTGGTCCCAACACCAGGATTCTGAGATTTATAAAAAAACTAACCGATTAATGCTCGACCGATTAATTCCGATTAATCGGCCGATTCACGATTAATCCCTACTCCCTAGTTGACCGAGCAGTTACCGATTACCGATTTCCTGAACATTGCTTCCAGCACACATCGTCACCTCACCCTTAACTAGTCTCTGTTCATTCTGCAACTCCTGTTTCGAGTTACTAATCTTAGCAACTGAACCGGTATCAAATACCCAGGGGCTTCTACGAACACTAGTAAGGTACACATCAATAATCTATATATCAAATATACCTTTGTTCACTTTGCCATCTTTCTTATCCGCCAAGTATTTGGGTTAGTTCCGCTACCAGTGACCATTTCCTTTGCAGTAGAAGCACTCAGTTTCAGGCTTAGGTCTAGCTTTGGGCTTCTTCATGGGAGTGGCAACTTGCTTGTCATTATTCTTGAAGTTCCCTTTCTTTTACTTGCCCTTTTACTTGAAACTAGTGGTCTTGTCAATATCAACACTTGATGCTCTTTCTTGATTTCTACCTTGGCCGATTTCAGCATTGCGAAGAGCTCGGGAATCGTTTTCGTCATCCCTTGCATATTATAGTTCATCATGAAGTTCTAGTAACTTGAAAAAAGTGACTAGAGAACTCTGTCAATCACTTTCTTATCTAGAAGATTAACTCCCACTTGATTCAAGTGTTTGTAGTAATCAGACATTTGGAATACATGCTCACTGGTTGAGCTATTCTCCTCCATCTTGTAGGCAAAGTACTTCAGAGGTCTCATACCTCTCAACATGGGCATGAGTCTGAAATACCAATTTCAACTATTCGAACATCTCATTTGCTTCGTGGTGTTCAAAACGTTTTTGAAGTCCCGGTTCTAAGCCGTAAAGCATGGCGCACTAAACTATCAAGTAGTCATCATATTGAGCTTGCCAAGCGCTCATAACTTCTACATTTGCTCCTGCAATAGGTCTGTTACCTAGCGGTGCATCAAGGACATAATTCTTCTGTGCAGCAATGAGGACAATCCTCAGATCATGGACCCAGTCCGCATCATTGCTACTATCATCTTATTTTTCTCTAGGAACATATCAAAAAACATAGGGAGTTGTAACATGAGCTATTGATCTACAACATAATTTGCAAATACCATCAGGACTAAGTTCATGATAAATTAAAGTTCAATTAATCAAATTACTTAAGAACTCCCACTTAGATTGACATCCCTTAAGTCATCTAAATGATACGTGATCCAAATAAACTAAACCGTGTCCGATCATCACGTGAGATGGAGTAGTCTTCAATGGTGAACATCTCTATGTTGATCATATCTACTATATGATTCATGTTACACCTTTCGTTCTCCAGTGTTCCGAGGCCATGTCTGTACATGCTAGGCTCGTCAAGTTTAACTCGAGTATTCTGTATGTGCAAAACTGTCTTGCACCTGTTGTATGTGAATGTAGAGCCTATCACACCCGATCATCACGTGGTGTCTCAGCACGAAGAACTTTCGCAATAGTGCATACTCAGGGAGAACACTTATACCTTGAAATTTTAGTGAGGGATCATCTTATAATGTTACCACCGTACTAAGCAAAATAAGATGCATAAAAGATAAACATCACATACGATCAAAATATGTGACATGATATGGCCATCATCATCTTGTGCGTTTGATCTCCATCCCCACAACACCGTCATGATCTCCATCGTCACTGGCTTGACACCTTGATCTCATCATAGCGTCGTGGTCATCTCGCCAACTATTGCTTCTATAACCACTACAAGAAATATGTCAACTTGTGACCACCACTATTGGTCACTAAAAGGTCACAAATTTCCATTTACGACCTTTTTGTGACCAAAAACAGAAGGTCAAAAGCTGGCGGTCATAATCGACTATAGCGACCTTTAACAAAAGGTCGTTATCCTATGACCTTCTGCTTTGGTCACTAGCAACCTTCCTGTGCCACGAGGCATCCAAATAAGTGCAAGCGATGTGGCACAAGATTCAGCCCGGTCCAATTCGGTGTTTGTATGGGCCAAGCCCATTAATTCAGCCCATTTATATTTTTTTTCGTGTCAATTTTTGGTCGATTTCATGGGCCTAGCCCAACATTATAGCCTTTTTATTTTTGGCGGTAGCATTTGTTTCTCTTTTTTAATGCATGCCAATTGTCAAATTCGTAAGTGGGTCCCAAATGCGATGTTCTAGTTTGTGGGACCCTCATCACAAGGTCATGTTCTTTCATATTTCAATATGCAAATACAAAAAACAGACATAATATTTCAAATAATAGCAGGAAGCAATCTGCTACATCATATAACATACATAAAAATGTGATCAAGATCAAGTTTACAATTAGATAACACACATACAGCCCAAGTGTATCAGCCCAAGTCTATCACAGAGCCCTACAAGTTCTGCTACATCATATAACACACGTACAAGTTCTGCTACAAGGAGTTCATTACTCCCGAACTAGCTCAATGAGGTAAAACTATGCTTCATACAACTTCTTTGTCCTGAATGAAATGCCAAGATCGCACATTGTAGAACAAAATGTTTAGGGACAAAATAAAAGTAAATCGAACAAAGAAAGTATCAAAAACCAAAGTATTAAAACTGCAGTAATTTACTCGTAGTTGGCGGTACACAATACCATGGTTTCAATATAAAATACTGAGCAAGTGTTTGGCTACAACATAGAATGCTATAAAATTTGTCGACTAGCCCTTAAGCGATCGATCTAGCTAGACGATGTGGCAGCCAATGCAAACACGAGCTAGCCGGTTGTGTATCGTGTTCTGTTATGTTAATCTAGCTAAGTAGGTTGGCTATCCCTTGCCATTCAGGTCCATATTAACCAAGCATACATAGACGACAGATTTTGGCATGCTGAAATTCTTACGGCAAACAAGATTGTTTGTCTAGTAAATTATTCATTAGGAACATCTCAGGTATACAAGAACGGGATAATGATTCATTATCCATATGAGGGTGACCTCCGTGGTGCAGTCAATAGATGGTCTAGCTTACTGCTGCTACTCCACATATCAAATTTTACTTGATAGAGCAAGATGGAGTAACCCAAAAAATTAACATGGAAAGCAAATGTCTTGCAAATGGCGTTCACTAGAGATTTTCAAGTTAAAAATACTCCCATGGGTAAACAACGATGACACGGACGGAGTAAAGGATGGATGTTGTAAATTAATCAAGTAATTCTTTTTGTTCTCATATTTTCACCATCTCGACCGCCTAGAGCACTTACAAGATGATGATTTAATTTTGCATAACACCTATGGATTCTTATCTTCTTGATGAGGGGCACATTTACAGCTAATTAAACACGATGAAAGGGACCATCCAATTAAATTCCATTCTTATCTTCTTCAAGAGGAAAGGCGAACATCCCAATATCTCAAGTTGATGAATTATTCTAGCAATAACCAACTTAGAAACATCCTCGTTGTTCCATTTAATCTTACTACAAGATAGTAGAAGAATCACTCTTGGTGAATCAAATCATAACAAATCAAGCAATAGATACAGGAGGCACATCAGCCCGGCCATTTTCATTCTAGTAATTTAGAAAGAGGGCGATGGGGAATGTAACCTTGAGGCCTGTTATGGGGTTGTGTCGATGAAGGTTTGCCCTTTGGGGCGGCAAATGCAGCTCCACCACATGCAAGAAGAAGACCTCCAATCGCACACAATAAGCGGCAAGAAGACCAATGTTCACCGTGTGACATTTCAGATCATCATTACAGAATTTTATTTATTTATTTAAGACACAAGCAGAAAGATCGTGTCTACCTTCGTGATATATTTATTTAAGACACAAGCAGCAGGTCAATAACGAGGCATGACACGGTCAACACTAAGCGATCGCTTGAAATCAGCCCAACAAGTGACTATAACTATAGTCGAGGCAAGCGTAACTGCTTCTATTGAACTTCAATCATAGCTGCGACAAACTGAACTGCAATATTTATTTACAAGCGTAAATAATCTAGAACCAGTAGGAGGTTCCTCCACCGGTGCCGGAGGCTGATCGGTGCAGCCAGTGCGGGAGGCTGATCAGCCGACCGGCCAGGGGCTTGTGAACAACAGTTACTCTAGAAGTCCAGCTTAAGTAGTCAATTTTTGGATGTATGAAATATAGATACTTGCAGATATCAATAGTTGGATGCGTACTAATGATTATCTGTGACAGACAATTATAAGGATGTATGACAACCCATTTAGATCGGCTTACATATCAACATGAAAAGATTAAAAAAAATAGTTATTAAATCTGACTAATACTACAAAAACAGCAAAGCATTTAGTCCTAAACTAAATCAGATTAACAGGTAAAAATAGACTAAATCAGATTAACAGGTAAAAATAAACTAAATCATCGCCAAGCTATCATTAATCAATCTAGTTGAAACAGGATAAGAAAAGTGAGCAGCAAATTCAAGCAATAAACTAAACTGATATAAGCATTTCTCTGATGTTGTATCGTAATACTTATATGTCACGATCGAGCGCTAATTACGAGCTATAAAATTAGTTGGACCATTGGGTGTGACACTCGCTTAGTCTTGAGAATCCTGCCCACGGGAGAAAATTAGTTAGCCTAAACATTTAACCGCCAAGGAGAAACTTGGAATGACTAAAATTGGGCCTCGAAGATGGGAGTTTTCACATAAGTTGCGGGTGAAGTTGCTGCCCACGGAGGGACATATCCGAAAAGCTCTCTTCTCGTAATATTTCATCAAAGAGTAAAGGAAAATTATTCTCTTGTTGCCTTTGCAAGGAGAATGCTAAGTTGAGCAAAGCTTCACACGAAGCCCTCACGCACATAAAGCAAAGCAGGAAAAATTGAAGTCGCCACCATCCGCTCTGCTAGTCCATCACCGAACCAAAATGTACCCATGGGGCAATTGAGGCAAGTCCCTGTAAATGGTAAAACCGAGAGAAATTTACCACCCATTGGCGCATGATTCAGAGTCAACAAGGAAAATATTTCATCAATCAGCAGGGAAAACTAATTTTCACTGTTGCACGGCAAGGATCCCTCAAGCACACAAATTAGCAGGAAATGATTTGAACTCGCCACCATCTGGTGCTGCTAGTGCCTTCTCTGCAGGGACAAATATCCAGGACCAAGCACCTGTCCAGCCAGTACTACTAGCTAAATCGAACGAACGAGCATGCTGGGCGTGGTGGCGGGGACGGTGGGCACTTACGGGGGTCTTGCTGAAGACGGCGCGTGGGGCGGCCGGAGTAGAGAAGCGCTTCGCCGGCGGCGCGAACCGCGGCGCCGGCGCCGGCGCCGCCAGATGGAGAGCGGCCCTCCTCGTCCTCGACGCGACCGTGCGAAGCGCCATGGGCTCCTGGCCGCGGCCTGGATGGGGGCGACGGCGGGGGCGACTAGGGCTTCCTTGTCCTCTCCCGACCTCTCGAGAACCTTCTGGAATTATCCCCTTGCCTCTCGCGGGCGGCTGCCACGCTCTACCTCACGGCCGCCACTCCCGCCGCTCTTCTTGTGCCGCGCGGCCTCCCGCGAGACCGACTTGAGCGCCATGGCGACGTCGCCGGCACCGCCCTTGCCCTCGGGCACGACGTGGAAGACGACGCCCTTGGCACCGCGGCCGAGCACGGAGACGGCCCTGAGGTCCGCCAAAGCAGCCGCACGAGGACGGCGCCGCCTTGGATTACAAGCGTTGTGCCCTACGCCGCGCACTGCAAGCGAGTTAGAGGGAGGAAGGGTGGGGTGGGGATTGGTTGCGGTTTGATTGGTTGCGGATCAAGGAGAGGAGGCCACGGAGGGAGAGAGGGAGGAAGGAGCAGAGCATGGGGATCTTGCCGAGGGGAGGGAGGAGGAGCACAAAGACAAAGACGGAGGAGAGCGAGGGATCTCGACAGATCTGGAAGAGGAGAGGAGGAGAAGAGAGCGAGGGAAAGAAATGAGGCGGGGGTGGATGCAAACCCACCACGTGCCGAGCTAGGGTTTCGGGATGGTGTGGAAGGGCCGAGGACCGCCGTTGGATCGATTTAACATCCGACGGTGTTCAATGCATGATCCGCGTGAGAGTTCACAGACCAATCGAATACAAGATCGACGTTATGACCATCTAAATTGGTCAAAAAATTAATTTTATATTTTTAGAGTGCCTAAATTGAGTTTTTTTGTAAATGACCTACCATATATTTATTGCAAAATGGGACCAAATCATTTTTCTAAAATACTAGGACATATTTAATGCACAATTGACCAAATGGTTGGGTGAAAAAAGTTTTGATCTACCTCTCGTGAAAAAGACAAACCGCCGATTCAATTTGAAATGGGTCAAATTTGAACTGTAGCTGCCTCATAGTTTGCTCTTTATTTTTTCCAAAAATCATTTCTAGGTACATAAGTATCTATTTAATCATAGAAACACCAATAAAATTCCAAGATTCAACCACTAGCTAGGAACGGTCAAGCCCGCCGTTTTGACCGCATTTTGAAACGGGCATAAAAAATTCAAAAAAATTCAAAAAATTGGAAAACCTTCGCATTGTGTCATTATATGTGACCAAGTTTTCAGGAAAAATAATAAACTTGTAATACGGTAATTATTTTAAAAAAGTGTTCTCAGAAAGGAGCTATCAAGCGTGAAGATTCATGGCTTTCAAGCCAAATGATCAATCTTATGGCCACATTCATGGCATAGTTTGTACAAATAATCTCATATTGTGCACGAGGGTGCATCTTGGAATTCAAACAATGTTGCCTACGGAAGTTTTCATTTGCTTTGGACGAAAAAACCATTTTTCATTTTCCTAGTGCCCGAAAGGAGGTTTTTTTGTGAAGGAACTACCAAATAATTGTTGCAAAATTGGACAAAATCATTTTTCTAAAATACTAGGACATATTTAATGCACAATTGACCAAATGGTTGGGTGAAAAAAGTTTTGATCTACCTCTCGTGAAAAAGACAAACTGCCGTCGATTCAGCTGGAAATGGGTCAAATTTGAACTGTAGCTGCCTCATAGTTTGCTCTTTATTTTTTCCAAAAATCATTTCTAGGTACATAAGTATCTATTTAATCATAGAAACACCAAAAAAATTCCAAGATTCAACCACTAGCTAGGAACGGTCAAGCCCGCCGTTTTGACCGCATTTTGAAACGGGCATAAAAAATTCAAAAAAATTCAAAAAATTGGAAAACCTTCGCATTGTGTCATTATATGTGACCAAGTTTTCAGGAAAAATAATAAACTTGTAATACGGTAATTATTTTAAAAAAGTGTTCTCAGAAAGGAGCTATCAAGCGTGAAGATTCATGGCTTTCAAGCCAAATGATCAATCTTATGGCCACATTCATGGCATAGTTTGTACAAATGATCTCATATTGTGCACGAGGGTGCATCTTGGAATTCCAAACAATGTTGCCTAAGGAAGTTTTCATTTGCTTTGGACGAAAAAACCATTTTCATTTTCCTAGTGCCCAAAGGAGGTTTTTTGTGAAGGAACTACCAAATAATTGTTGCAAAATTGGACCAAATCATTTTCTAAAATACTAGGACATATTTAATGCACAATTGACCAAATAGTTGGGTGAAAAAGTTTTGATCCACCTCTCGTGAAAAAGACAAATTGCCGCGATTCGGTTGGAAGCGGGTCAAATTTGAACTGCAATGCCTCATAGTTTGCTATTTATTTTTCCAAAATCATTTCTAGGTACATAAGTACCTAATTAATCATAGAAACACCAAAAAAATTCCAAGATTCAACCACTAGCTAGGAACGGTCAAGCCGGCCGTTTTGACCGCATTTTGAAACGGGCATAAAAAATTCAAAACAAATCAAAAAATTGGAAAACCTTCGCATTGTGTCATTATATGTGGCCAAGTTTCCAGGAAAAATAATAAACTTGTAATACGGTAATTATTTTTAAAAAGTGTTCTCAGAAAGGAGCTATCAAGTGTGAAGATTCATGGCTTTCAAGCCAAATGATCAATCTTATGGCCACATTCATGGCATAGTTTGTTCAAATGATCTCATATTGTGCACAAGGGTGCATATTGGAATAGCAAACAATGTTGCCTAAGGAAGTTTTCATTTTCGTTGGACGAAAAAACCATTTTCCATTTTTCAAGTGCCCGAAAGGAGGTTTTTTTGTGAAGGAACTACCAAATAATTGTTGCAAAATTGGACCAAGTCATTTTTATAAAATACTAGGCCATATTTAATGCACAATTGACACAATGGTCTGGTATAAAAAAATTTGATCCACCTCTCGTGAAAAAGACAAATTTCTGCCGATTCAGCTGGAAGCGGGTCAAATTTGAACTGCAGCTACCTCATAGTTTGCTATTTATTTTTCCAAAAATCATTTCTAGTTACATAAGGACCTATTTAATCATAAATACATGGTTTGGTGGCGATACGTCGAGGTTTGGGCGGTGGCCGAGGGCCCCAACTCTAGAGCGCCAGAACTCAAGATGCCGCGCCAAGTGGTCACCGCGTGACCGTGGCGCTCCCATGTGTTCTGGGTGGCCTAGGCATGTCTAGTGGGTTGGGCACTCCCAGATTGGTGCTAGGAAGAAAATTACAACATAAGATTCTCACGAGGAGACCAATCGATGCTCAAACATGAATTAGCAGCCAAGTGTTTGATTAGCGATGCACGGAAATGTACATGGCTAATGGGCGTGAGTTTTGGCTGAGGATGATCAGTTACTAAGAAGACCGTTTTCACAAATTTTCAGCTCAAAGGAGGAGCCTAGGTGGTACTTGCTTTGCAAACCACCACACCGGACATAAATACTGAATGTTGAAGCTCGGCTCAAAATAATGAATGGATTGAGCTGGCATTTGGTGGAGGATGGTTATTTGGGCATAGGAAAGCACTGTAGAAAATGGATACTATTTGGACATGCCAAAGTGGTACTTCCTTCACAAACTGTTACTCTGAATAGAATAGGAAAATGAATATTTTTGAATTATTTTTGAACTAGGCAAGGAAGGTTTTTACATATTTGACGAAGATATGACCCAAAGAATTTATGAGATTTTTTTGGGAATTTTGGGAATGACAGAAATATAGGTTGCTTCACAACCTAGGGCAAAAACTGCCACATGGACATGACACATAGGCAAAACTGATGAGGTGGCGCCTAGTCATAGCAATAAGTACCAATGCATCCACGTTCACAACCTCATGACCATTTATATTGGTCGTAATCAGGTACAAATAAGGTCATTGGCGCCTCTTGTCTGCTTTGTGACCATTTGGTGTAAGCAATTTCAGGGTTTGAGCCCTTCCAAGCGAAATGGCCGTGAATTTACGACCAATTCAGCTGGGGTCACTAAGAGAAGGTCATAAGTTGACATATTTCTTGTAGTGAACTATCACTAACGCATAGTGATAAAGTAATGCAATTACATGGTGTTTGCATTTCATACAATAAAACAACAACCATAGGCTCTTGCCAGTTGCCGATAACTTCTACAAAACATGATCATCTCATACAATAACATATATCACATCATGTCTTGACCATATCACATGACAACATGCCCTGCAAAAACAAGTTAGACATCCTCTACTTTGTTGTTGCAAGTTTTACGTGGCTGCTACGGGCTTCTAGTAAGAACCGTTCTTACCTACGCATCAAAACCACAACGGTGTTTCGTCAAGTTTGTTGTTTTAACCTTCAACAAGGACCAGCCACATTCAAATTCGATTCAACTAAACTTGGAGAAACAAACATCCACCAGCCACCTTTATGCAGAACTAGTTGCATGTGTGTCGATGGAACCGGTCTCATGAACGTGGCCATGTAAGGTTGGTTCGGGCCGCTTTATCCAACAATACCGTCGAGTCAAAATAAGACATTGGTAGTAAGCAGTATGACTGTCACCGCCCACAACTCTTTGTGTTCTACTCGTGCATATCATCTACGCATAGACCTGGCTCTGAAACCACTGTTGGGGAATGTAGCATGCAATTTCAAAAAAATTCTTACGCTCACACAAAATCTATCTAGGAGATGCATAGCAATGAGAGGGGGAGAGTGTGTCCACGTACCCTCATAGACCGAAAGCGGAAGCATTTGACAATGCGGTTGATGTAGTCGAACTTCTTCTCGTTCCGACCGATTAAGCACCGAACGTACGGCACCTCCGAGTTCTACACACATTCAGCTCGATGACGTCCCTCGAACTCTTGATCCAGCAAAATGTTGAGGGAGAGTTTTGTCAGTACGACGGCGTGGTGAAGGTGATGGTGAAGTGATCCACGCAGGGCTTCGCCTAAGCACTACAAAGATATGACCGGAGGCGTAAACTGTGGAGGGGGCGCCACACATGACTAACAATTGTTGGTGTCTCTTCTAGCGGTGCCCCCTTCATATATATAGGTTGGAGGGGAGGAGAGGCAACCAAGGGGGCGCCCCAAGTAGAAGGAATCCTACTTGGGCGCCTCCCAATTCGGCCTCCCCCATTCCATATTCATCCGGAGGGGGGGAGGAGGAGGGAGGAGAGAAGGAAGGGGGAGGCCGAATTGCTCCCCTTCCTTTCTCTCTTATCCTCTTTCCTTCCCCTTTATTTTGACCTACATGGGGCGCACCAGCCCCCTAGGGGCTGGCCTGTCCCCTTCTTGGCCCATTAGGCCCATGTAGTTGCCGGGGGATGCCCGGAACCCCTTCCGGTGACCCGATATGTACCCGGTACCCCTGGAACACTTCCGGTGTCCGAATATCATCGTCCAATATATGAATCTTTAACTCTCGACCATTTCAAGAATCATCGGCATGTCTGTGATCTCATCCGGGAATCTGAACAACATTCGGTCACCAAATCACATAACTCATATAATACAAAATCGTCATCGAACGTTAAGCGTGCATACCCTATGGGTTCGAGAACTATGTAGATATGACCGAGACACCTCTCCGGTCAATAACCAATAGCGAAACCTGGATTCTAATATTGGTTCCCACATATTCTACGAAGATCTTTATCGGTTGTACCGTAATGACAACATACATTATTCCCTTTGTCATCAGTATGTTACTTTCCCGAGATTCGATCGTCGGTATCTTCATACCTAGTTCAATCTCGTTACCAGCAAGTCTCTTTACTCGTTCCCTAATACATCATCCTCCAACTAACTCATTAGTCACCTTGCTTGCGAGGCTTATTATGATGTGCATTATCGAGAGGGCCCAGAGATACCTCTCCGATACTCGGAGTGACAAATCCTAATCTTGATATATGCCAACCCAACAAACAACTTTGGAGATACCTGTAGAGCATCTTTATAATCATCCAGTTACGTTGTGACGTTTGATAGCACACAAGGTATTCCTCCGGTATCCTGGAATCTCATAGTCGAAGGAATATGTATTTGAAATAAAGAAAACAATAGCAAAAAAACTAAACAATCAACATGCTAAGCTAACGGATGGGTCTTGTCCATCACATCATTCTCCTAATGATGTGATCCCGTTCATCAAATGACAACACATGTTTATGGTTAGTAAACTTAACCATCTTTGATTAACGAGCTAGTCCAGTAGAGGCTTACTAGGGACACGGTGTTTTGTCTATGTATTCACACATGTATCAAGTTTGTGGTTAATACAATTCTAGCATGAATAATAAACATTTATCATGATATAAGGAAATATAAAATAAGAACTTTATTATTGCCTCTAGGGAATATTTCCTTCAGTCTCCCACTTGCACTAGAGTCATTAATCTAGTTCACATCGCCATGTGATTAAACATTAATAGTTCAAATCGTCATGTGATTAACACCCATAGTTCACATCACCATGTGACCAACACCCAAAGGGTTTACTAGAGTCAATAATCTAGTTCACATCGCCATGTGATTAACACCCAAGAGTACTAAGGTGTGATCATGTTTTGCTTGTGAGAGAAGTTTAGTCAACGGGTCTGTCACATTCAGATCTGTATGTATTTTGTAAATTTCTATGTCTACAATGCTCTGCACGGAGCTACTCTGGCTAATTGCTCCCACTTAACTTCATTATTGTAGTATTTATTTATTTTGTCCTAAAAAGACTATGTGCATGCCAGAATCGATCGGACTTAATAAATTTTTAAACACGCTAGATTATCCCCTATTTTAACCATACACATATACATGCAGATTGATATTGTGAAAAGAGGATGTATGTGCTAGATTAGTTGATACTGCATGCGATGTCACCGAATAGGATATTTTATTTCTAAATATCATATATAGTATACATTAATTACTGAAGATGCTTAAAAGTGAAAATTTTCTATAGACATGAAAAAAATCTTAAAATAAAAGATAAACCTTCAAACAATTAAATGTGATAGGATTTCAAACTCCCTTAGAATTTAGAATTCATGTCTAAATCAGACGACTATTGATGGACCAAGCTCTCAAATCCGATGTCTATATTGTTTGGCGAAAGATTCTACGATCATACTGCAAGATGCTAGCCTCTTGGATGACGAAAGCAAGAAGTGGCTCAAAATGGAGAAAAAGAAGAAGAAGAAGATCAACGAGAAAGAGATTGAGGCTTGCAAGGGACACGAAAGATTGTAGGATCATACTGCAAGATGCTAGCCTCTTGGATCACGAAAGCAAGAAGTGGCTCGAAATGAAGAAGAAGAAGATCAACGAGAAAGGAGTTAGTGTAAAATTGAGTCACTACAGAGGGAATACATTATTTACAGAAGTAATTTGGCCTAGCTGGTTAGAGCGTGGTCTTAATAAGGCCAAGGTCGCAGTTTCGAGACCTGCATGGGCCAATGTTTTTTTCTTTTCAATTATTGAATGCTTTTACTACGCAACTACGTTTTATTTAAAAAACTACATATTATTTAAGGTAGTAAATTGGCCTATTAGCTCAGCTGGTTAGAGCGTGGTCCTAATAAGGCCAAGGTCGCAGGTTCAAGACCTGCATGGGCCAACGTTTTTTCTTTTCAATTTTTGTAATTGCTTTTACTATGCAATTACGTTCTATTTAAAAAAGTATACATTATTCGAAAAAGTAAATTGGCCTATTAGCTTAGCTGGTTAGAGCGTGGTCCTAATAAAGCCAAGGTCGCAAGTTCGAGACCTGCATGGGCCAACGTTCTTTTTCTTTTCAATTTTTCCCTTTGAGTAGTTTCTCGTGCCGATCTTAAAAATTGCACTAGCTACGTGCGTGTCCGCGTAACCTATCGCCGTCCCATTTCCTCTCTTACCGCCCTCATCCTGTACCGCTTGCCATCCAATCCCTTTGATCTGGGCGCGCCGCCCGCCCTGCTCCTCGTCAGCTCTCATCCCAGCTCCGTGGACCTGCTCTTGTTGTTATCGAGCACTGTTGCGCCCGATCAGGCGGCTACCTCTCTAAGCATGCACAGTACTCATCGGTACATGCATGAGTGTGTCGACATATGTTACCCGTCCGGTCGCCTTCCGTTTCCCCCTTCCTTCCCTCGGACAACTACGTGGCTAGCTTCACGTTGTTATCCAAAGAGAAAGATGGCACAGGGCACCGTGTTGTCCTACTACATGGTGGCTCCAAGCCTCCAATGATTTTGCCATGCGTGCGTTGTCGTACTGCATGGTGATGTCGCTCGGTCTACTGCTGCGGCTGCATGCAACGTCGTCTTCCAGCATCAGTGGCGCAAGCACCTTCAAGGAAAAAGTGGAGGAAAAACGTAGGTATGGTAAGGAAATCATAGTCAGAGACCGTATACTCTCTCCGTTCCTGAATATAAGTCATTTTTGATATTTGAATATGAATTACATACGGATGAATATATGTCGACACGCTCATGTAGTCTATATTAAAATATCTAAAAATATCTATATAGATTTTTATATATTTTAACACAAAGTATATGTTCACTCATTTTATTTCATGTGTAGTATATATTAAAATATCTAAAAATACTTATATGTAGAAACGGAGGGAGTATCTGATGTTGGGCGTGGGATAGCTAGGGCACAATCGACTAAAAACTGTTTTTGGGTCCGTCAATCATTTTGGACCGTCAGATGCAAAATCAACAGCGAGAGTGTCTTCTTCAACCACCGGCTCATCTTCCTCCCTTAACCACCCCGGGTACCACCGGCCGCCCTGCCCGCCCCACAACCGCCGCCCACCACCATGCTTCCGCTGCCCACGGCCATCCCTCTAACCCAGACAGACCTTCGATTCTGACGTCGGCGAACCTGCACCCCCGCCACCCCTAAGATAGGCAAGAAGGCTGTTGCCCCCTGCTCCCCCTAAGATAGACGAGGAGGCTACTCCGTCACGGCTGCGACAACCTCCATCAACAATTACTCCTTCCTTTCTTCCGTTCGACGAGCTTGCTTCTTCTAACCAAATTCGACCGACCAATTGGTAAATTCAAGCGACTTGCATATAGCTATCGTGGTTGGGCGCACAACCAGCGGTTGGTGGTGTGTATGCATGCATGGTCGAGCATGGTTCACATGATCGACCATGCAACCCGGATGCAACAACACACGTCGAGGATCTAGGAGCACGTGTTGCAGCCGGTTATGAATCTGTAGCCCACTTCTCTTCTCTCTGCTTCAACTTAGTAAGAATTTATTACTTAAATCCTTATAGCCCACTTACATCACCTTAGAGCATGGTTAACAGTGTAGCCAACAATCGGCTATATGGAGTTGTCAATCACTTATAGCCAACCTAATACCCGACATGTAAACTACCTCCATCCTGACTTATTAGTCCCCATCGTATTTGAGTCAAAGTTTAACCACATATTTTACTAGAAAATGTTAATGCATGTCACACAAAAAATAGTGTTGGATTCGTTTTTGAATGTAGTTCTCAATAACATTTTTTTATTATATATAAACTATATTTTATTCATTACACTTATGGTCAAAATATGATCCAAAATACGAGGAAAACTAGTTAACTAAGACGGAGGTAGTAGCAGCTACTAGTTAGTAAGAAGTACTCCCTCCGTCTAATATTCTTGTCTTAGATTTATCTACATACAGATATATCTAACACTAAAATGTAAATAGATACATCCGTATGTAGACAAATCTAAGACAAGATTCTGAAACGGTGGAAGTACTAATTTATTAATACATGGCCCAACCTTACACTCTCACATTGTTTCATGAAGTCCATATTGCAATGTGAATTTAGCGACCTGCTTTGTGCAACATGCATGTTGTATATTATTACTCCAACCCATGATTAAAGGCAATCTCGAAAAGCGCATGTATATTTGATAGAGGGAGCGATCATTTATTTATTTTTGAGCGATATTAAATAAAGAATTCATTAATCATGTAATTAAACTGGCCTCACGTTGTACTCCGTATATGTTTAGATACATGTGGCTAGCTAGCTTCACGTTGTCATCTTGAGAGAAAGATGCCACAGGCCGGCTGCCGGGTTACGCCGTGGCTCAAATGATTTTGCCATGCGTTGTCGTACTGCATGGTACTGCCGGGTTCCTGCTGCGTGCAATGTACAAGCACCTTGAAGGAAAAACTGGAGGGAAAAGCGTACGCTGCGTACGTCTAGTATAAGACGAACCAAAAGAGTCAGAGCATCCACGGGTCGGGTAGTGCACTCCTTAAATCAACACAACTCCATCCGGACATCTTATATAAGATTTTCAAATCCATACAAAATCATGCAAATTAAAAAACATACGTACTTTGTAGATGATCTAGCTACTCTTCGTCGAAGATGTCGACAATCTTCGTGCCTGACTCTGGGTACATGGACAGCAGCTGCAGCTCCGGCGCCTCCGACTGCTCCGCCCCGGCCTTCTCCTTCTCTATCTTCACGTCGAGTTCGGCGAAGAGCACGTTGGACGCCGCCTGCTCCTGCGGAGGAACTGCCGGTTGGCCTCCACATAGGCCTCATCATGAATGGACTCCAGGATGGCATGCTGCTCCGCAATCCCCGCGGCTTGGGTGACGGCGAACTCCGCCTCCGCCATGTTGAACCGGAGCAGGCTTCTCCGCCTCCTCCTCCCCCAGATCCGCCACCTCCATCGGCTCCGGTAGCTACTCTCCCTCCTCGTCCTCCTCCTCCTCCTTCGGCCGCTCCTCCTCCTCCTCCTCCGGCTCCGGCGAGTCCAGAGACAGCCCGACAGCGTTGCGGGCGGCGCGCCTCACCTGGATCTCCTCCGTGAACTGATTCCGGCGCTCCGGCGCCAGCATAGCGTATGTCGTGATCTTGCGGTGGACCATGGCGATGCCGGAGAGCGTGGGAAAGCGGGGAGAGGACGCGGACGGGATCGGATGGCGGCGCAGAGAGGGAGGAGGTGCATGCGCTAGGATTGGGGGACGCCGGCCGGCTTAAATAGCCAGGTTGGCCTCGGGCGGCGAGCCGGAGCGGCGCCATGCGGCGTTCACACCGCAACGATGGAGGAGGCATCCGTCGGATCGTCTGGTTTCTGCGCAATTCCGCGTGGGACACCATCGTCAGTCCTACGTGGCGGGCGCGCCCGGGCGCCCGATATCCACCCCATATTTGGGCTGGATATGAGGGGTGCCAGTCAGCCCAGGCATTTGAGCCCGTTTGATGCACCCATCTGGGTCAGATTTTGGTGACCGATTAGTGACCGGGCGTGCCGCCCGGGTGTTTAAGGCTGATTTGTGGCGCCTGGCTGTAGATGCTCTCAGAGACCAAACATATATATGGTGTTGGGTGCACACGTACGTTATTATAACCCGGTTGGTGGCGCGTATGCATGCACGGTCGATTCTGCATCACATGATCGACCGTGCAACCAGGATGCAACAACACACATTGAAGATCTAAAGTGCTACTGCTGCTAGTGCATACATTGCATGTGGAGTACATAAATATCAACCAAAAATATGTCCCTACACACCATGATTATACATTTGGCCGGTTCGTTTGGTTTCAAAGTTGACCTTAGACATTTTACTTCTATATAAGTCGATGATCCGGAGGTTGTATAGAAGCAAAGCACCTGCCAGATCTGACCACCACCGTGTGATGAGCTCCGCTCCCACCTCCACCAACCACCGCCACCACCGCTGTCGGCGCGCCCCACCGCGGCCGCCCCTTCCACCTCCCCCACCCCGCCACAGCCACCAGACACCACGCCAGCCGCCTACACCACCTCCCCACACCTCACGCCCCATCCCCACCCCGAGCCGATGGGGAGGAGCAGCAGAGTCCCAGATCTGAGGCACCACGGCGGAGAGGAGGGGATCTCGCCGGAGGAGAGGGCGATGGAGGAGGAGCACCGCGCGAGGATGACAAGGTTGATGCGGCGGCCGAGGAGCAGAGACTCGCTGGTGAAGTTAGTTACAAGTATTTGCGTGGAGGCGTCGGAAGAGGAGATGGCCCGCATTCTGCACATGCCGGATCCCTTGCCGGGGGAGGTGGTCGCATGGGCGCGGGTAGAGGTAACTTTGCACCTGCCGGAGCAACGGGCGAAGTGGAGAGCGTTCTGGTCGTTGCGGAATCCTCTCCCATGACGCCCTTGCCTCAGAGCTGCGACATTACTCTCCCCCGGTCACCAAGTTTGACTGGAAGCAGTTCAAGCTTTGATTTCGCGACCTCGCTTCGATGGGCGGGGGAACACTCTGCTCGCCGTTGCATTGATTTCTCCAGGGAGCGACGAGCCCTTCGGCCGCCGGAGTCGAGATTTGTTCATCGAGAATTTGAACATGTGGTCATGGTGGGGGATTTCCACTGTTACGCTATCAAGGTGGCCCCACATGGCAGAGACCGCAGTGACAGGGCCACATGCCTAGCTGATCTGGAGGTGGGGACGAGGGAGGAAGACAACCCCGCAGCGACAGAACACTTTGGGCAGCTGTGGGGCGTGGAAGAAATCCTCACCAAACACCGTCCTCTTCTGGTCTGGATCAAGAAAAGCCACCTCCGTGACCGCAACCACCCCACCCTTCCCCTTGCCATTGACGACTACCACCCCGCCGCCGTGTCCGACCTGGTTGATTTGCCGAATCTTGCTGCTGAAGTCGCCCGCGTTGAGATCGACCCAGGGCTTCGTTCAGAGATCAGGGCCATGCCTGATAACCAAGGGAGGGGCAGAGGAAGAGGGAGGGGAGGGAACCCTAGAGGCAAACAAGCGGATCCTCCACCCGCAAGTAACTGGCCCCAATTCGATCCTCAAGTCGCTCAGCCGCCTCCTCAGTTCTAGTATGGCTTCGCTTTCCCCAGGGGACCGCAGATCCCACCGCCATGGTACCCGGGTACCTACTTCCCTCCCCCTCCACCGCAGACGAATCAGTTGGGGGGGGGTACCCGGGCCCTGGGGAGGAAATCAACTCCAGGATCAAGGAGCGTCTGAAAAATTTGGGGAGCAGTACCAGAAAGGAGGGCAAGGGAACCAGAAACTGGGGAAGCAGAACGCCTCAAACACTGGTCAGAAGGTGTTGAATCAGGGCCAAGAGCAAGGAGGCAACATAGGGTTTAATAACAATCAGCTGAAGAAGGGGGGAAATGCAGGGAATAACAAGCAGGCTTACACCAAACCTGATGAGATAGCAGCCGCAGAGTATGCAGATGTAATCTGCTACAGCTATGGGGAGCTTGGACATCACAAGACAAACTGTCCCAGCCCTCCTGTGTGTTTCATTTGCAAGGTAGTGACACACAAGGTGGAAGAATGCCTAGTTAGAGGGAAACTAAGGAATCCAACTAAATTTGTTGGTACTGGAGCCCCTGGTCTGGGATATCACCAAATTGATGTGTCGGATGTGAATGATCAACACATAGGAGCAAGAAGAAATGTGGGACTGGTCTAGGTGGAGTCAGGACAAGTTGGCAAACAAGAGCTAGGACATAATTTCTCATTGATTTACAAGACAAACTGGCCTTGGCAGATTAGGAAGCTAGATGAGTGGAGTTTCTTGGTAAAGTTTCCCCCTCACATACCAGTTGAAGTGTTGCTAGCTATCCACGGTTTGGACTACCTGAAATGGATGGGGTCACAATCAATGTAGAGGTCTAGAAAGGAACGTTGGAACACTACAGTGAACTCCAAAAAGTGTGGCTTCAATTGGAGGGGATTGCTCCAACTTGGGCTGAGTGGTCTGTGCTAGAACAATTTGCATCAGTTTTTGGGACTCTGATTGATGTAGGCTGGCTGGGTAACTTCAAATCTTTCGTTGAAACTGCTAGAATCAAGATCAGATGCAGAGATCACACAAAAATCCCCCCTGATAGGCTATTTGGAATTGGAGATCACCTGTTCAAGGTCAAAATTATTGCAGAGCCTCCTGTGGAAGAAAGCAGAAATGGAGGAAACTGCTTATGAGGACATTGAAGATAACAACAATGAAGTTGCCCAGGATAGGGAGACAAGAGATGCTGGAAGGAGCACCAACGAAAAGGACTCTTCTAGAATAGGGTCCTCACACTCCCTACAAAGCAGCAAATTAGCTAGTGGCAACTCAAATCAAAATACCAAACAAAAAGTGACCAGTTACCTACAGCAGCTGCAGGAACCCATCACCATGGGGCAGAGCTACAATCTCCTTCAAGAGATGGAATTGATGGAAGATGAGGATGACCTGGAAAACAATATCTCTATGGAGGAAAGCACATCTAAGGGAGAAGAAGTGATTTTCAGCCCACAGCTTGATACAATCTTGTGGAGGGAGGAACAAAACAACCCAAAACCACACAGAAAATGGGGACCAGTGCAAGCTCAAAGGAAAAGCAGTAGAGTGAATGTAGGGGACAAGTCAATGATGGAAGTTGCTATGAACAAAAAGAAAGTGAAGAATTTAGAGATTGAGAAGAAAAACAACAAAGGTACTATTTTTGGAAACTCCAGTGCATATTTTTCTGATTCTAAATTCATAGTAGTAGCTAGTAGAGTAGGGATTGAAATAGATTCTAGTCAAGAAGATATAAATTCTGACAAGCTTGATAGTGTTTTTCAAATGTCTGAAGGACAGAAAAATGAAAACACCAAGCAGAATAGTGATAGGATCTTAGCATATGATGTAGAGACTAAAACTGATAGAAGGCCTGAAGGGCCACCTAACATCATCCTAGATTAGGGGACAAACAATGTGAGGGATCCTGCTAAAATGCCTGAAGGGATACCTAGTCAAGAATACCTAACAACATTTAGTTACTCCCCTGTAAATCCCCCCCCCCCACACACACCCAAACCAAAGTGTGTTGTGGGAGAAAATCTCCACATATGGACAGGGCAAGCACCCTGGGAAAATCCTTTTCCAATGAATGCACTATTTTAGAATATCAGAGGGATTACAAACCCTGGGAAGAAAACATGTATCATTGAAACCTTAGCCAAGCATAAACCCAGTATTGTAGCTTTCCAAGAAACTAAGAAAGAAGTTCTATCTACTTATTTACTAAAATCCATTAGTGGTAATATTAGCTATATCTGGCACCACCTACCTGCTGTAGGCACCTTAGGTGGTATTCTGGTAGGAGTGGACTCTGATATCTTTGATATCAATAACTGGAACTCACTCATGTTCTCTGTTTCCTGCAATTTAACCCATAAGAGCAAAGGGATTTCTTTTAGATTCACTGCTGTTTATGGATCCCCCTATGAGGAGGGTAAAGATGACTTCATATCTGAGCTTCACAGCTTATTTATTGATGAGCATCAACCCACAATAATTGGGGGAGATTATAACTTAGTTAGATACCAGCAAGATAAGAACACTAGCAAGATTAACCACAAGTGGAGTGACAACTTTAATGCCTGGATAGAAATATGGAGCCTACTAGAAATCAAAATGTCAGACAGGCAATACACCTGGGCTAACAACCAGGAAGCCCTAGTCATGACCACCATAGATAGGATTTTTTGTACTATTGAATTAGATGCTCTCTTCCCTTTGTGTAGCTCTCAAGCCCTCCCTAGGACTGGTAGTGATCACACTCCAATACTATGGGATTCTGGTATTGAGAGCAACCCAAGAGGTAGCAGCTATAAGTTTGAAAAATGGTGGATGCTGAGAGCAGAGTTCAAAGAGCTTGCATCCAAAAATTGGTCTGCCCCACCTTAAGCAACTCCCCTATAGAGGTTGAAGGAAATATGCCCTAGAGGCAATAATAAAGTTATTATTTATTTCCTCATATCATGATAAATGTTTATTATTCATGCTAGAATTGTATTAACCGGAAACATGATACATGTGTGAATACATAGACAAACATATAGTCACTAGTATGCCTCTACTTGACTAGCTCATTAATCAAAGATGGTTATGCTTCCTAACCATAGACATGTGTTGTCATTTGATTAGTGGGATCACATCATTAGAAGAATGATGTGATTGACATGACCCATTCCGTTAGCCTAGCACTTGATCGTTTAGTATACTGCTATTGCTTTCTTCATGACTTATACATTTTCCTGTAACTATGAGAATTATGCAACTCCCGTTTACCGGAGGAACACTTTGGGTACTACCAAATGTCACAACGTAACTGGGTGATTATAAAGGAGTACTACAGGTGTCTCCGAAGGTACATGTTGAGTTGGCGTATTTCGAGATTAGGTTTTGTCACTCCGATTGTCGGAGAGGTATCTCTGGGCCCTCTCGGTAATGCACATCACTATAAGCCTTGCAAGCAATGTAACCAATGAGTTGGTTACAGGATGATGCATTACGTAACGAGTAAAGAGACTTGCCGGTAACGAGATTGAACTAGGTATTGGATACCGACGATCAAATCTCGGGCAAGTAACATACCGATGACAAAGGGAACAACGTATGTTGTTATGCGGTTTGACCGATAAAGATCTTCGTAGAATATGTAGGAACCAATATGGGCATCTAGGTTCCGCTATTGGTTATTGACCGAGAATAGTTCTAGGTCATGTCTACATAGTTCTCGAACCCGTAGGGTCCGCACGCTTAACGTTACGATGACAGTTTTATTATGAGTTTATAAGTTTTGATGTATCGAAGTTTGTTCGGAGTCCCGGATGTGATCACGGACATGACGAGGAGTCTCGAAATGGTTGAGACATAAAGATCGATATATCGGCAGCCTATATTTGGACATCGGAATCGTACCGGGTGAAATCGGCATTTCACCGGAGTACCGGGAGGTTACCGGAACCCCCCGGGGGGTTATTGGGCCTACATGGGCCTCGAGGGAGTAGAGGGAAGGAGCCGAGGGGGGCGCCCTCCCTTCCTAGTCCGAATAGGACAAGGGAAGGGCGCGCGCCCCTTTCCTTCCCTCTTCCTCCTCTTTCCCCTTCTCCTACTCCTACTTGGAAAGAAGGAGTCCTACTCCCGGTGGGAGTAGGACTCCCCCCTTGGCGCGCCCTCCTTGGCCGACCGCCTCCTCCCCCCTGGCTCCTTTATATACGGGGGCGGGGGGGGGCACCCCATAGAGACACAAGTTGATCTACGGATCGTTCCTTAGCCGTGTGCGGTGCCCCCTTCCACCATATTCCACCTCGGTCGTATCATCGCGGAGTTTAGGCGAAGCCCTGCGCCGGTAGAACATCATCACCGTCATCACACCGTCGTGCTGACGGAACTCATCTCCGGAGCTTTGCTGGATCGTAGGTCGGAGATCGTCATCGAGCTGAACGTGTGCTTAACTCGGAGGTGCCGTACGTTCGGTACTTGGATCAGTCGGATCGTAAAGACGTACGACTACATCAACCGCGTTGTGCTAACGCTTCCGCTTACGGTCTACGAGGGTACGTGGACGAACACTCTCCTCTCTCGTTGCTATGCCATCACCATGATCTTGCGTGTGCGTAGGAATTTTTTTGAAATTACTACGTTCCCCAACAGTGGCATCCGACCCTAGGTTTTATGCGTTGATGTTATATGCACGAGTAGAACACAAGTGAGTTGTGGGCGATACAAGTCATCTTGCTTACCAGCATGTCATACTTTGTTTCGGCGGTATTGTGAGATGAAGCGGCCGGACCGACATTATCGTGACGCTTCTGCGAGACTGGTTTCACCGTTCACGAGCACTCGTGCTTAAAGGTGGCTGGCGGGTGTCTGTCTCTCTCACTTTAGCTGAATCGAGTGTGGCTCGCCCGGTCCTTGCGAAGGTTAAAACAGCACCAACTTGACGAACTATCGTTGTGGTTTTGATGCGTAGGTAAGAACGGTTCTTGCTAAAGCCCGTAGCAGCCACGTAAAATTTGCAACAACAAAGTAGAGGACGCCTAACTTGTTTTTGCAGGCATGTTGTGATGTGATATGGTCAAGACGTGATGCTATATTTTATTGTATGAGATGATCATGTTTTGTAACCGAAATTATCGGCAATCGGCAGAGCCATATGGTTGTCGCTTTATTGTATGAAATGCAAGCGCCTCATAATTGCTTTACTTCATCTCTAAGCGGTAGCGATAGTCGTAGAAGCAATAGATGGCGAACGACAACGATGCTACGATGGAGATCAAGGTGTCGCGCCGGTGACGATGGTGATCACGACGGTGCTTCGGAGATGGAGATCACAAGCACAAGATGATGATGGCCATATCATATCACTTACATTGATTGCATGTGATGTTTATCCTTTATGCATCTTATCTTGCCTTGATTGACGGTAGCATTTTAAGATGATCTCTCACTAATAATCAAGAAGTGTTCTCCCTGAGTATGCACCGTTGCGAAAGTTCTTCGTGCTGAGACACCATGTGATGATCGGGTGTGATAGGCTCTACGTTCAAATACAACGGGTGCAAAACAGTTGCACACGCGGAATACTCAGGTCATACTTGACGAGCCTAGCATATACAAATATGGCCTCGGAACACGGAGACCGAAAGGTCGAGCGTGAATCATATAGTAGATATGATCAACATAGTGATGTTCACCATTGAAACTACTCCATCTCACGTGATGATCGGACATGGTTTAGTTGATTTGGATCACGTGATCACTTAGATGACTAGAGAGATCTCTGTCTAAATGGGAGTTCTTAAGTAATATGATTAATTGAACTTAAATTTATCATGAACTTAGTACCTGATAGTATTTTGCTTGTCTATGTTTGTTTGTAGATAGATGGCTCGTGTTGTTGTTCCGTTGAATTTTAATGCGTTCCTTGAGAAAGCAAAGTTTAAAGATGATGGTAGCAATTACACGGATTTGGTCCGTAACTTTGAGGATTATCCTCATTGCTGCACGTAAAAGTTACGCCCCGGAAGCACCGCTAGGTGCCGAACCTTCTTGATGCAACTGACGGTGTTAAGAACGTCTGGCAGAGCAAAGCTGATGACTACTCGATAGTTCAGTGTGCCATGCTTTACAGCTTAGAACCGGGCCTTCAACGACATTTTGAACGTCATGGAGCATATGAGATGTTCCAGGAGTTGAAGTTAATATTTCAAGCAAATGCCCGGATTGAGAGATATGAAGTCTCCAATAAGTTCTACAGCTGCAAGATGGAAGAGAATAGTTCACGGTGAACATATACTCAAAATGTCCGGGTATAATAATCACTTGATTCAACCGGGAGTTAATCTTCCTAATGATAGTGTCATTGATGAATTCTCCAATCACTGCCACCAAGCTACAAGAGCTTCGTGATGAACTATAATATGCAAGGGATGAACAAGAGTATTCCCGAGCTCTTCGCAATGCTCAAAGCCGCGGAGTTAGAAATCAAGAAGGAGCATCAAGTGTTGATGGTTAACAAGACCACCAGTTTCAAGAAGAAGGGCAAAGGGAAGAAGAAGGGAACTTCAAAAGAACGGCAAGCAAGTTGCTGCTCAAGAGAAGAAACCCAAGTCCGACCTAAGCTGGCCCGAGTGCTTCTATTGCAAGCAGACGACACCTTTGAAGCGGAACTGCCCCAAGTATTTGGCGGATAAGAAGGATGGCAAAGTGAACAAAGGTATATGTGATATACATGTTATTGATGTGTACCTTACTAATGCTCGCAGATAGCACCGGGTATTTGATACGGTTCTTTTGCTAATATTTGCAACTCGAAACAGGGACTACGGATTAAGCAAAGATTAGCTAAGGACGAGGTGACGATGCGCGTGGGAAATGGTTCCAAAGTCGATGTGATCGCGGTCGGCACGCTACCTCTACATCTACCATCGGAATTAGTTTTAGACCTAAATAATTGTTATTTGGTGCCAGCGTTGCGCATGAACATTATATCTGGATCTTGTTTGATGCAAGACGGTTATTCATTTAAATAAGAGAATAATGGTTGTTCTATTTATATGAGTAATATCTTTTATGGTCATGCACCCTTGAAGAGTGGTCTATTTTTGTTGAATCTCGATAGTAGTGATACACATATTCATAGTGTTGAAACCAAAAGATGCAGAGTTGATAACGATAGTGCAACTTATTTGTGGCACTGTCGTTTAGGTCATATCGGTGTAAAGCGCATGAAGAAACTCCATACTGATGGGCTTTTGGAATCACTTGATTATGAATCACTTGGTACTTGCGAACCGTGCCTTATGGGCAAGATGACTAAAACGCCGTTCTCCGGAACTATGGAGCGAGCAACTGATTTGTTGGAAATCATACATACTGATGTTTGTGGCCCAATGAATGTTGAGGCTCGCGGCGGATATTGTTATTTTCTTACCTTCACAGATGATTTGAGCAGATATGGGTATATCTACTTAATGAAACACAAGTCTGAAACATTTGAAAAGTTCAAAGAATTTCAGAGTGAAGTGGAAAATCATCGTAACAAGAAAATAAAGTTTCTACGATCTGATCGTGGAGGAGAATATTTGAGTTACGAGTTTGGTCTGCACTTGAAGCAATGCGGAATAGTTTCGCAACTCACGCCACCCGGAACACCACAACGAAATGGTGTGTCCGAACGTCATAATCATACTTTACTAGATATGGTGCGATCTATGATGTCTCTTACTGATTTACCGCTATCGTTTTGGGGTTATGCTTTAGAGACGGCCGCATTCACGTTAAATAGGGCACCATCAAAATCCTTTAAGATGACACCTTATGAACTATGGTTTGGCAAGAAACCAAAGTTGTCGTTTCTTAAAGTTTGGGGCTGCGATGCTTATGTGAAGAAACTTCAACCAGATAAGCTCGAACCCAAATCGGAGAAATGTGTCTTCATAGGATACCCAAAAGAAACTATTGGGTACACCTTCTATCACAGATCTGAAGGCAAGATTTTCATTGCTAAAATCGGATCCTTTCTAGAGAAGGAGTTTCTCTTGAAAGAAGTGAGTGGGAGGAACGTAGAACTTGATGAGATAACTGTATCTACTCCCTTATTGGAAAGTAGTTCATCACAAGAACCGGTTCCTGTGACAACTACATCAATTAGTGAGGATGCTAATGATATTGATCATGAAACTTCAGATCAAGTTTCTCTCGAACCTCGTGGGTCTACGAGTAAGATCCGCACTGAGTGGTACGGTAATCCTATTCTGGAAGTCATGTTGCTTGACCATGATGAACCTACGAACTATGAGGAAGCGATGATGAGCCCAGATTCCGCAAAATGGCTAGAGGCCATGAAATCTAAGATGGGATCCATGTATGAAAACAAAGTATGGACTTTGGTTGACTTGCCCGATGATCGGCAAGCCATTGAGAATAAATGGATCTTTAAGAAGAAGACTGACGCTGTTGGTAATGTAACTGTCTATAAAGCTCGACTTGTTGCAAAAGGTTTTCGACAAGTTCAAGGGGTTGACTACGATGAGACTTTCTCACCCGTAGCGATGCTTAAGTCTGTCCGAATCATGTTAGCTATTGCTGCATTTCATGATTATGAAATTTGGCAAATGGATGTCAAAACTGCATTCTTGAATGGATTTCTAGAAGAAGAGTTGTATATGATGCAGCGGAAGGTTTTATTGATCCAAAAGGTGCTAACAAAGTGTGCAAGCTCCAAATGATCCATTTATGGATGGCGCAAGCATCTCGGAGTTGGAATAAACGTTTTGATAGTGTGATCAAAGCATATGGTTTTATCTGAGACTTTTGGAGAAGCTCAGATTTACAAGAAAGTGAGTGGGAGCTCAGAGCATTTCGATATTATATGTAGATGACATATTATTAATTGGAAATGATATAGAATTTCTGTATAGCATAAAGGGATACTTGAATAAAAGTTTTTCGATGAAAGACCTCGGTGAAGCTGCTTACATATTGGGCATCAAGATCTATAGAGATAGATCAAGACGCTTGATAGGACTTTCACAAAGCACATACCTTGATAAAATTTTGAAAAAGTTCAAAATGGATCGAGCAAAGAAAGGGTTCTTGCCCGTGCTTCTAGGTGTGAAGTTGAGTCAAACTCAATGCCCGACCACAGCAGAAGATAGAGAAAATGAAAGATGTTCCTATGCTTCAGCCATAGGCTCTATCATGTATGCAATCTTGTGTACCGACTGACGTGTGCTTAGCAATAAGCTTGGCAGAAGGTACCAAAGTAGTCCAGAGTGGATCATCGGACAGCGGTCAAGAACATCTGAAATACATGAAAAGAACTAAGGATATGTTTCTCGACATGGAGGTGACAAAGAGCTAGTCGTAAATGGTTACGTCGATGCAAGCTTTGACACTGATCCGGACGATTCTAAATCGCAAACCGGATACGTGTTTTTATTAAACGGTGGAGCTGTAAGTTGGTGCAGTTCTAAACAAAGCGTCGTGGCGGGATCTACATGTGAAGCGGAATACATAGCTGCTTCGGAAGCAGCAAATGAAGGAGTCTGGATGAAGGAGTTCATTTCCGATCTAGGTGTCATACCTAGTGCATCGGGACCAATGAAGATCTTCTGTGACAATACTGGTGCAATTGCCTTGGCAAAGGAATCCAGATTTCACAAGAGGACCAAGCACATCAAGAGACGCTTCAATTCCATTCGGGACCAAGTCCAAGTGGGATACATAGAGATTTGCAAGATACATACGGATCTGAATGTTGCGAGACCGTTGACTAAGCCTCTCTCACGAGCAAAACATGATCAGCACCAAGACTCCATGGGTGTTAGAATCATTACTATGTAATCTAGATTATTGACTCTAGTGCAAGTGGGAGACTGAAGGAAATATGCCCTAGAGGCAATAATAAAGTTATTATTTATTTCCTCATATCATGATAAATGTTTATTATTCATGCTAGAATTGTATTAACCGAAAATATGATACATGTGTGAATACATAGACAAACATATAGTCACTAGTATGCCTCTACTTGACTAGATCATTAATCAAAGATGGTTATGTTTCCTAACCATAGACATGTGTTGTCATTTGATTAGGGGGATCACATCATTAGAAGAATGATGTGATTGACATGAACCATTCCATTAGCCTAGCACTTGATCGTTTAGTATACTGCTATTGCTTTCTTCATGACTTATACATGTTCCTATAACTATGAGAATTATGCAACTCCCGTTTACCGGAGGAACACTTTGGGTACTACCAAACGTCACAACGTAACTGGGTGATTATAAAAGAGTACTACAGGTGTCTACGAAGGTACATGTTGAGTTGGCGTATTTCGAGATTAGGTTTTGTCACTCCGATTGTCGGAGAGGTATCTCTGGGCCCTCTCGGTAATGCACATCACTATAAGCCTTGCAAGCAATGTAACCAATGAGTTGGTTACGGGATGATGCATTATGTAACGAGTAAAGAGACTTGCCGGTAACGAGATTGAACTAGGTATTGGATGAAGGAAATATGCCCTAGAGGCAATAATAAAGTTATTATTTATTTCCTTATTTCATGATAAATGTTTATCATTCATGCTAGAATTGTATTAACCGGAAACATGATACATGTGTGAATGTATAGACAAAACGACATGTCACTAGTATGCCTCTACTAGACTAGCTTGTTAATCAAAGATGGTTATGTTTCCTAACCATGAACAAGGAGTTGTTATTTGATTAATGAGGTCACATCATTAGTAGAATGATCTGATTGACATGACCCATTCCTTAGCTTAGCACACGATCGTTTAGTATGTTGCTCTTGCTTTTATCCATGACATATACATGTTCCTGTAACTATGAGATTATGCAACTCCGTTTACGGAGGAACACTTTGGTGCTACCAAACGTCACAACGTAATCGGGTGATTATAAAGGAGTACTACTGTGTCTCCAAAGGCGGATGTTGGGTTGGCGTATTTGAGATTAGGTTTTGTCACTCCGATTGCCGGAGAGGTATGTCTGGGCCCTCTCGGTAATACACATCACTTAAGCCTTGCAAGCACTACAACTAATGAGTTAGTTGTGAGATGATGTATTACGGAACGAGTAAAGAGACTTGCGTAACGAGATTGAACTAGGTATTGGATACCGACGATCGAATCTCGCAAGTAACATACCGATGACAAAGGGAACAACGATGTTGTTATGCGGTCTGACCGACAAAGATCTTCGTAGAATATGTAGGAACCAATATGGACATCCAGGTCCGCTGTTGGTTATTGACCGTGAATGGTTCTAGGTCATGTCTACATTGTTCTCGAACCGTAGGGTCCGCACGCTTAAGGTTTCGATGGCGCTTATTATGAGTTTATGTATTTTGATGTACCAAGGAGTTCGAGTCCCGGATGTGATCACGGACATGACGAGGAGTCTCGGAATGGTCGAGACATAAAGATTGATATATTGGAAGCCTATGTTTGGAGTTGAATGGTTCCGGCGAAACGGAATTCTTGGAGTACCGGAGGTTCTGGAACCCCGGGAGGTAAATGGGCCTCGATGGGCCTTAGTGGAAAGGAGAAGGGCAGCCCTAGGAGGCGCGCCTCCCCTTCCCTAGTCCTACTAGGACTAGGAGAAGGGGCCGCCCCTCTCTCTCTTTCCCCTCCGGAATCCTAGTCCAACTAGGATTGGGGAATCCTACTCCCGAGGGAGTAGGACTCCAGGCGCACCTCCTTAGGCCGCCCCCTCCCCTTGGCTCCTTTATATCGGGCAGGCAGGGGCACCTTGGAACACACAAGTTGATCGTGAGATCGTTCCTTAGCCGTGTCGGTGCCCCCTCCACCATATTCCACCTCGGTTATACTGTCATGAAGCTTAAGCGAAGCCTCGCGCCGTGAAACATCAAGATCGTCCTGCACGCCGTCGTGCTTTACGGAACTCTCCTCGACACTCGGCTGGATCGAGTCGAGGGCGTCATCGAGCTGTCGTGTGTCAAGAACTCGGGCGTCGAGTAACGGCGCCGGGATCGGTCGGATCGCGAGGAGAACGTCGACTACTTCCTCTCTACGTTGTGATCACTTCCGCCGGGTCTACAAGGGTATGTGGACAACACTCTCCCCTCTCGTTGCTATACATCACCATGATCTTGCGTGTGCGTAGGAAATTTTTGAAATTACTACGTTCCCGAACAATGGTATCGAGCCAGGTTTTTCTATGGTTTGATGTTTTGCACGAGTAGAACACAAGTGAGTTGTGGGCGATACAAGTCATACTACCTACCAAAGATGTCATACTTTGGTTCAGCGGTATTGTGAGATGAAGCGGCCCGACCGACATTACGCGACGCTTACGCGAGACTGGTTTCACCGCCACGAGCACTCGTTGCTTAAAGGTGACTGGTGGGTGTCTGTCTCTCTCACTTTAGTTGAACCGAGTATGGCTCGCCGGTCCTTGAGAAGGTTAAACGGAGTCTATTTGACGAAATATCGTTGTGGTTTTGATGCGTAGGTGAGACTGGTTCTTGCTTAAGCCCGTAGCAGCCACGTAAAATTTGCAACAACAAAGTAGAGGACGTCTAACTTGTTTTTGCAGGGCATGTTGTGATGTGATATGGTCAAGACGTGATGCTATATTTTATTGTATGAGATGATCATGTTTTGTAACCGGTTATCGGCAATCGGCAGGAGCCATATGGTTGTCGCTTTATTGTATGCAATGCAATCGCCTACTGTAATGCTTTACTTTATCACTAAGCGGTAGCGATAGTCGTAATAGCATAAGTTTGGCGAGGCGACAACGATGCTACGATGGAGATCAAGGTGTCGCGCCGGTGACGATGGTGATCATGGTGGTGCTTTGCAAGATGGAGATCGTGAAGCACAAGATGATGATGACCATATCATATCACTTATATTGATTTGCATGTGATGTTTATCCTTTTATGCATCTTATCTTGCTTTGATCGACGGTAGCATTATAAGATGATCTCTCACTAAATTATCAAGAAGTGTTCTCCCGAGTATGCACCGCTGCCAAAGTTCGTCGTGCCCGGACACCACGTGATGATCGGGTGTGATAAGCTCTCGTCCATCTACAACGGGTGCAAGCCAGTTTTGCACACGCAGAATACTCGGGTTATACTTGACGAGCCTAGCATATGCGATATGGCCTCGAACACGGAGACCGAAAGGTCGGCGTGAATCATATAGTAGATATGATCAACATAAGATGTTCACCATTGAAAACTACTCCATTTCACGTGATGATCGGTTATGGTTTAGTTGATTTGGATCACGTGATCACTTAGATGACTAGAGATGTCTTTCTAAGTGGGAGTTCTTAAGTAATATGATTAATTGAACTTAAATTTATCATGAACTTAGTCCCGGTAGTATTCTGCAAATTATGTTGTAAGATCAATAGCTCGCATTGTTGCTTTCATATGTTTATTTTGATATGTTCCTAGAAAAATTGTGTTGAAAATGTTAGTAGCAATGATGCGGATTTGATCCGTGATCCGAGGTTTATCCTCATTGCTTTGCACGTAAGAATTATGTCCTTAATGCACCGCTAGGTGACAGACCTATTGCGAGGAGCGATCTGACGTTATGAGCGTTTGGCTAGCTCAATATGATGACTACTTGATAGTTTTGTGCACCATGCTTTATGGCTTAGAATCGGGACTTCAAAGATGTTTTGAACATCATGGACCATATGAGATGTTCCAGAATTGAAGTTAATATTTCAAGCAAATACCGAGTTGAGAGATATGAAGTCTCCAACAAGTTCTATAGCTAAAAGATGGAGGAGAATCGCTCAACTAGTGAGCATGTGCTCAGATTATCAGGTACTTCAATCGCTTGAATCAAGTGGGAGTTAATCTTCCAGATAAGATAGTGATTGACAGAATTCTCTAGTCACCATCACCAAGTTAGTAGAACTTCGTGATGAACTATAGTATGCAAGGGATGACGAAAATGATTCCCGAGCTCTTCGTGATGTTGAAATCGACGAAGGTAGAAATCAAGAAAGAGCATCAAGTGTTGATGGTTGACAAGATCACTAGTTTCAAAAAAAAGGGCAAAGGGAAAGATAGAAGGGAACTTCAAGAAGAACGGCAAGCAAGTTGCTGCTCAAGTGAAGAAGCCCAAGTCTGGACCTAAGCCTGAGACTAAGTGCTTCTACTGCAAAGGGACTGGTCATTTGAGCGTAACTACCCCAAGTATTTGGCGGATAAGAAGGATGGCAAAGTAAACAAAAGTATATTTGATATACATGTTATTGATGTGTACTTTACTAGTGTTTATAGCAACCCCCCGGTATTTGGTACTGGTTCAGTTGCTAAGAGTAGTAACTCGAAACAGGAGTTGCAGAATAAACAGAAACTAGTTAAGGGTAAAGTGACGATGTGTGTTGAAAGTAGTTTCAAGATTGATGTGATCATCATCGCACACTCCCTATACTTTCGGGATTAGTGTTGAACCTAAATAAATGTTATTCAGTGTTTACGTTGAGCATGAATATGATTTGATCATGTTTATTGCAATACGGTTATTCATTTAAGTAAGAGAATAAACTGTTGTTCTGTTTACATGAATAAAACCTTATATGGTTACACACCCAATGAAAATGGTTCATTGGATCTCGATCGTAGTGATACACATATTCATAATATTGAAACCAAAAGATGCAAAGTTAATAATGATAGTGCAACTTATTTGTGGCAATTGCCGTTTAGGTCATATTGGTGTAAAGAAGAAACTCCATCTTGATGGGATTTTGGAATCACTTGATTATGAATCACTTGATGCTTATGAACCGTGCCTTTTGGGCAAGATGACTAAAACACCGTTCTCCGAACAATGGAGCGAGCAACAGATTTGTTGGAAATCATACATACCGATGTATGTCATCCGATGAATATTAAGGCTCGCGACAAGTATCATTATTTTCGACCTTCACAGTTGATTTAAAGCGAGATATGGGTATATCTACTTGATGAAACATAAGTCTGAAATAGTTGAAAGGTTCAAAGAATTTCAGAGTGAAGTGGAAAAATCATCGTGACAAGAAAATAAGGTTTCTACGATCGATCGCAGAGATAAATACTTGAGTTACGAGTTTGGTCTTCAATTAAAACAATGTGGAATAGTTTCACAAATTCATGCCACCTGGAACACCACATCATAATGGTGTGTCCGAACGTCATAACCGTACTTTATTGGATATAGTACAATCTATGATGTTTCTTACCAATTTACCAATATCGTTTTGGGATCATGCATTAGAGACAATTGCATTCACGTTAAATAGGGCACCATCTAAATTCGTTGAGGCGACACTTTATGAACTATGGTTTAGCAAGAAACCAAAGTTGTCGTTTCTTAAAGTTTGGGGCTGCGATGCTTATGTGAAAAGTTTCATCTGATAAGCTCAAACCCAAATCGGAGAAGTGCGTCTTCATAGAATACCCAAAGGAAATTGTTGGGTACACCTTCTATCACAGATCCTAAAGCAAGATTTTCGTTGCTGAAAATGGATCCTTTCTAGAGAAGAAGTTTCTCTCGAAAGAAGTGAGTGGGAGGAAAGTGGAACTTGATGAGGTAATAGTACCTTCTCCCTTACTTGAAAGTAGTTCGTCGCAGAAACCGGTTTCTGAGACACCTACACCAAGTAGTGAGGAAGTTAATGATGTTGATCATGAAACTTGAGATCAAGTTACTGCAGAACCTCGTAGATCAATCGAGTAAGATCCGCACTGAGTGGTACGGTAATCCTGTTCGAAATCATGCTACTAGATCATGATGAACCTACGAACTATGAAGAAGCGATGGTGAGCCCAGATTCCGCAAAGTGGCTTGAGGCCATGAAATCTGAGATGAGATCCATGTATGAGAACAAAGTGTGGACTTTTGTGGCGTTGCCCAATGATCGGCAAGCCATAGAAAATAAATGGATCTTCAAGAGGAAGACGGACGCGATAGTAGTGTTACTATCTACAAAGCTCGACTTATCGCAAAAAGGTTTTGACAAGTTCAAGGTGTTGACTACAATGAGTTTTTCTCAAGCAGTAGCGATGCTTAAGTCTGTCCAAATCATGTTAGCAATTGCCACAATTTATGAAATTTGGCAAATGGATGTAAAACTGCATTCTGAATGGGTTTTAGGAGGAAGAGTTGTATATGATGCAACCGAAGGTTTTATCGATCCAAAGGAGCTAACAAAGTGTGCAAGCTCCAGCGATCCATCTATGGACTGGTGCAAGCATCTCGGAGTTGGAATATACGCTTTGATGAGTTGATCAAAGCATATAGTTTTATACAGACTTACGGTGAAGCCTGTATTTACTGAAAAGTGAGTGGGAGCACTACAGCATTTCTGATAAGTATATGTGAATGACATATTGTAGATCGGAAATAATGTATAATTATTCTGCAAAGCATAAAGGAGTGTTTGAAAGGAAGTTTTTCAAAAAGACCTCGGTGAAGCTGCTTACATATTGAGCATCAAGATCTATAGAGATAGATCAAGACGCTTGATAAGTTTTTTCAATGAAGTACATACCTTGACAAGATTTTGAAGTAGTTCAAAATGGAGCAGATCAAAGAAAGAGTTCTTGCACGTGTTACAAGGTGTGAAATTGAGTAAGACTCAAAACCCGACCACGGCGAGAAGATAGAAAGAGAATGAAAGTCATTCCCTATGCCTTGGCCATAGGTTCTATAAAGTATGCCATGCTGTGTACCAGATCTATTGTATACCCTGCCTTTGAGTTTGGCAAGGAGTACAATAGTGATCTAGGAGTAGATCATCGACAGCGGTCAAAATTATCCTTAGTGGAGTAAGGATATATTTCTCGATTATGGAGGTGACAAAAAGGGTTAAATGCGTAAAAGGTTACGTCGATGCAAGTTTTGACACCGATCCGACGACTCTAAGTCTCTATCTAGATACATATTGAAAGTGGGAGCAATTAGCTAGAGTAGCTCCGTGCGAGCATTGTAGACATAGAAAATTGCAAAATACATAACGGATCTGAATGTGAAAGACCCGTTGACTAAGATTCTCTCACAAGCAAAACATGATCACACCTTAGTACTCTTTGGGTGTTAAACACATAGCGATGTGAACTAGATTACGGAATCTAGTAAACCCTTTGGGTGTTGGTCACATAATGATGTGAACTATGGGTGTTAATCACATGATGATGTGAACTATCGATGTTAATCACATGGTGATGTGATCTAGATTATTGACTCTAGTGCAAGTGGGAGACTGAAGGAAATATGCCCTAGAGGCAATAATAAAGTTATTATTTATTTCCTTATTTCATGATAAATGTTTATCATTCATGCTAGAATTGTATTAACCGGAAACATGATACATGTGTGAATGTATAGACAAAGCGACATGTCACTAGTATGCCTCTACTAGACTAGCTTGTTAATCAAAGATGGTTATGTTTCCTAACCATGAACAAGGAGTTGTTATTTGATTAATGAGGTCACATCATTAGTAGAATGATCTGATTGACATGACCCATTCCCTTAGCTTAGCACACGATCGTTTAGTATGTTGCTCTTGCTTTTATCCATGACATATACATGTTCTGTAACTATGAGATTATGCAACTCCGTTTACGGAGGAACACTTTGGTGCTACCAAACGTCACAACGTAATCGGGTGATTATAAAGGAGTACTACAGGTGTCTCCAAAGGCGGATGTTGGGTTGGCGTATTTGAGATTAGGTTTTGTCACTCCGATTGTCGGAGAGGTATGTCTGGGCCCTCTCGGTAATACACATCACTTAAGCCTTGCAAGCACTACAACTAATGAGTTAGTTGTGAGATGATGTATTACGGAACGAGTAAAGAGACTTGCCGTAACGAGATTGAACTAGGTATTGGATACCGACGATCGAATCTCGGGCAAGTAACATACCGATGACAAAGGGAACAACGTATGTTGTTATGCGGTCTGACCGACAAAGATCTTCGTAGAATATGTAGGAACCAATATGGACATCCAGGTCCCGCTGTTGGTTATTGACCGTGAATGGTTCTAGGTCATGTCTACATTGTTCTCGAACCGTAGGGTCCGCACGCTTAAGGTTTCGATGGCTTATTATGAGTTTATGTATTTTGATGTACCAAGGAGTTCGAGTCCGGATGTGATCACGGACATGACGAGGAGTCTCGGAATGGTCGAGACATAAAGATTGATATATTGGAAGCCTATGTTTGGAGTTCGGAATGGTTCCAAGGCGGAATTCTTGGAGTACCGGAGGTTACTGGAACCCCGGGAGGTAAATGGGCCTCGATGGGCCTTAGTGGAAAGGAGAAGGGCAGCCCTAGGAGGCGCGCCTCCCCCTTCCCTAGTCCTACTAGGACTAGGAGAAGGGGCCGCCCTCTCTCTCTTTCCCTCAGGAATCCTAGTCCAACTAGGATTGGGGAATCCTACTCCCAGAGGAGTAGGACTCCCAGGCGCACCTCCTTAGGCCGCCGCCCCCCCCCTTGGCTCCTTTATATCTGAGGGCAGGGGGCACCTTGGAACACACAAGTTGATCGTGAGATCGTTCCTTAGCCGTGTCGGTGCCCCCTCCACCATATTCCACCTCGGTTATACCGTCATAAAGCTTAGCGAAAGCCTGCGCCGTGAAACATCAAGATCGTCACCACGCCGTCGTCTTGTGGAACTCTCCTCGACACTCGGCTGGATCGAGTACGAGGGCGTCATCGAGCTGTCGTGTGTCAAGAACTCGGGGCGTCGGAGTAACGGCGCCGGATCGGTCGGATCGCGAGGAGAACGTCGACTACTTCCTCTACGTTGTGATCGCTTCGCTTCGGGTCTACAAGGGTATGTGGACAACACTCTCCCCTCTCGTTGCTATACATCACCATGATCTTGCGTGTGCGTAGGAAATTTTTTGAAATTACTACGTTCCCCAACATTGGATACCGACGATCAAATCTCGGGCAAGTAACATACCGATGACAAAGGGAACAACGTATGTTGTTATGCGGTTTGACTGATAAAGATCTTCGTAGAATATGTAGGAACCAATATGGGCATCCAGGTTCCGCTATTGGTTATTGACCGAGAATAGTTCTAGGTCATGTCTACATAGTTCTCAAACCCGTAGGGTCCGCACGCTTAACGTTACGATGACAGTTTTATTATGAGTTTATAAGTTTTGATGTACCGAAGTTTGTTCGGAGTCCCGGATGTGATCACGGACATGACGAGGAGTCTCGAAATGGTCGAGACATAAAGATCGATATATTGGAAGCCTATATTTGGACATCAGAATCATTCCGGGTGAAATCGGCATTTTACCGGAGTACCTAGAGGTTACCGGAACCCCCCGTGGGGTTATTGGGCCTACATGGGCCTCGAGGGAGAAGAGGGAAGGAGCCAGGAGGGGGCCGCGCGCCCCTCCCCTTCCTAGTCCTAATAGGACAAGGGAAGGGGGGCGGCGCCCCCCTTTCCTTCCCCTCTTCCTCCTCTTTCCCCCCTTCTCCTACTCCTACTTGGAAAGAAGGGAGTCCTACTCCCGGTGGGAGTAGGACTCCCCCCTTGGCGTGCCCTCCTTGGCCGGTCGCCTCCTCCCCCTGGCTCCTTTATATACGGGGGCGGGGGGGCACCCCATAGAGACACAAGTTGATCTACGGATCGTTCCTTAGCCGTGTGCGGTGCCCCCTTCCACCATATTCCACCTCGGTCGTATCGTCGCGGAGTTTAGGCGAAGCCCTGCGCCAGTAGAACATCATCACCGTCACCACACCGTCGTGCTGACGGAACTCATCTCCGGAGCTTTGCTGGATCGGAGGCCGGAGATCGTCATCAAGCTGAACGTGTGCTGAACTCGGAGGTGATGTACGTTCGGTACTTGGATCGGTCGGGTCGTAAAGACGTACGACTACATCAACCGCGTTGTGCTAACGCTTCCGCTTACGGTCTACGAGGGTACGTGGACGAACACTCTCCTCTCTCGTTGCTATGCCATCACCATGATCTTGCGTGTGCGTAGGAATTTTTTTGAAATTACTATGTTCCCCAACAGAGGTGTGGCAAGAGAAAGTTAGGAGGTTTAGGAAATTTAGTAAAGGTTGGAGTAGAAATGTTGATTTTGAGATTAGAAAGCTCAAGATCAAACTGACAGAGGAATATAATGATGTGGATATTAAGTCAGAGACTGCCCCTCTGTCTGTATTAGATAGGCTGAGGATGAAAAATCTACTCTCTGAATTGCACAACCTCTGGATTGTAGAAGAGGTGAAGGCTAGACAGAGAGCCAGGGATAGAGACATCCTGGAGGGAGATAGAAACACAAAATACTTCCAAGCTGTAGCTAATCAGAGGAGAAGAAAGACCTTGATTAATGCATTAGAAGGCAAAAATGGTACCACCAATGATATCAAGGAAATGCTAGAGATTGCCACCAACTATTACAAAGAACTATTTAGAGGAGAAAGTAGAGGTAGTTTTAGGATTAGCAATGATTTCTTCACCCCAGGTGAAAAGGTGAAAGATTTAGATAACCAATCTCTTCAAAAGCCTTTCTCTGAGGAAGAGGTAAAAGATGCCATTTTTGGATCATACTCTGATGGAGCTCCTGGTCTAGATCGACTCTGATGGCAATATATATAGACTAAACTTTGCTATGCTAACTCTCATCCCTAAAGAGAAAGAAGCAACTAGTATGAAGAAGTTCAGACCTATCAGTCTCATAAATTGCATATTCAAAGTTTTTACTAAAGTCCTCACCAATAGATTAGCTCAAGTGATGGGTACTCTCACTTCTAGTAACCAAACTGCATTTATCAAAGGCAGGTATATCCTAGAAAATGTGGTGGCTTCTCATGAGGTGCTGCACTCTACTTACAAGTCAGGCAATCCAGGTCTAGTTTTGAAACTAGACCATGAGAAAGCTTTTGACAATGTAAACCTAGATTTCCTTTTAGAAATTTTAGAGACAAGGAATTTTGGTCCTTTATGGATCTCCTGGATTAAGCAGATTACTCATATGGGTTCGGTTGGGGTGAAAATTAATGGTGTAGAGGGACACTCTTTCATCACAGAAAAAGTGTTGAGACAGGGGGACCCAATATCCCCCCTCCTTTTCAATTTAGTGGTAGATGTGCTTAGTAGAATGCTTTATAAAGTAGCCTCTTAGGATATGATTAGGGGGTTGTGTTCTGACCTTATTCCTAATGGTGTCATCTGCCTGCAATATGCAGATGACACCATACTCTTTATGGATAGTGATGAGCATAAAAGCCTCTAACCTAAAAATGATCTTAACCTGCTTTGAAAAAGTCTTGGGGTATGAAAATCAACTATGCTAAAAGTGAGATAATTCCCATAGATATATCTCCTGAGGAAACTAAGATCATTGCTGATATCATGGGATGCAAGGTTGGGGATTTCCCCATAAAATACCTTGGGATCCCCTTGCACTATGATAAGCTTAGAAGAGAGGATTTGCAACCTCTAATAGATAAGATCCTCAAGAGAATTGCTGGATGGAGAGGCAAGCTCCTATCCTATTCAGCTAGGTTGATACTTATTAAAACTTGCCTTGCTAGTATTCCTGTATATCTCCTTTCTTTTTTTAAATTCCCCAAATGGGCACTAGATATGGTATAGCCAAATGGCAAATTGCCTGTGGAATGACTTTGAAGGAAACAGGAAGATTCACCTAGCTAATTAGCACTTGGTTTGCATGAGTAAACAGCATGGTGGGAAAGGGGTCCCTAACATCAGAGATGTAAACCTCTGCCTACTAGGGGGCTGGGTAAAGAGATACATCAAGGATGAGCAAAAACTCTGGAAAGATATTATAGATAGGAAATACTTAAACGATTCTCCAAATATCTTTGCTTGCAACCCACAAAAACCCCTCTAGATTCTGGCAGGGGGTCATGTGGGCAGCCAAAGCACTGAAATTTGGATACAGATGGGTGGTAGGAGATGGGAAGAAGATACGATTTTGGGAAGATATCTGGTTTGGAACGTCCCCACTATCAGTTCAATTTTGGACTCTATACTCCATCTGTCATCAACATTGTGTCTCTCTAGCTGAGGTGTGGGACAACAATGAAATTAAACTAACTTTTAGGAGGATTTTCACTACACACATGATGGAGCAATGGTACTGCCTAGAGCAGATTATTGAGAACACTCAATACCAGGGATGTGATGACTCCCTGGTATGGCAATATGAGGCTAAAGGTGAATACACCACAGGATCCCTGTATAGTATAATTAATTTTAGAGGGGTGCAACCAGTTTATATTCCTGCAGTTTGGTCCATCAAAATTCCACCTAGAGTACAAGTCTTTCTCTGGTTGCTTTCTCATAATAAAATGATGACTAAGGATCACTAGGCCAAAAGAGGTATTGAGAAACCCCCTGAATGTGTCTACTCTACTGAAAAGGAAACCATTGACCATCTCTTTTTTGGATGTGTAGTAGCCAAAGGTATTTGGAAACAGGTCTCAGATATTTTTTCTCTCGACCTGGGTTCAGATTACCTCTCTGTTGCCAGGTTTTGGCCTGCCAACAAAAAACACACAGTGTTAAATTCAGTAGGTGCATGCATTCTTTGGTCTTTGTGGAAAAATAGAAATGCTCATGTGTTTAATAACGCTGTGTGGATTGACTTGAAACAGATCTGGAGGAAAGTGTTGGGATCATTGAGGAGATGGGCGATCTTGCTCAAAGAGGGAATGGTGCCTCTATGGGACAAGATATCACGCCAGATTTCCTTGATCTTGGAATCACCGTTCCAAATTCTGGTGGGTGATTCCACTGGGAACACCATCCGCAGGAGAAGTTGATCAATCCCTTCTCAAGCTGAAGCTGGACGACTACAAAATGCCTGACGAAAACGAACCCATACTCATCACCTCCAAGGAGTCCTCTTGGTGGCGTCAAGCACTGCGTGCTTAGCCCAGTCACCCCTCTGGACCTGCTGGACTCTCCGACCCAACCATGGAAGAAGCTCAGAGGAGTGGCGGCAGAACTGGGGATCGACAAGACTGGTGGCCATTGGGGGGGACATGTCGAGCATCATGCTTTCATCTTAGTCTTATTCAAGATCCAAAAAAGCAGTAGGGGAGATTGTATGGCAGGAGCCTGATAGTCCTCTCCGCATGATGTATGATGTATGAGTATTTATTTCCTTTTGTAATCTGGCCGTGAACATGCTTAGCATGCTCGCAGGTCCTAAAACCTGGATACTGGATCTTTCTGGTTTCATTTATAAAAATGGGACCGGGGGGTTTAACCCCCTTTCATCTAATAAGTCGATGATCCCTTGAGGCTTGAGCGGTCGATTCTTGATCCAAAACGACAACTGAGTAGCTGCACCGTTTAAGCTGTGCGCGACCTTGTACGCACGTCTTCCTTTCACTGCCATGGGGGTACGTAAATTAGAAGTAAAAACACACTGTACGGGAGCGGTGAACAGTGTATTCTGGCTTTGTACACAAGTACATTTCGTTGTCGCCGGGCCACGAAGCTATAGCAACCGACCGACGGATTCGAGAGCAACATGCAACGATATTTTTCTTCTCTCAAAAACGGATTAGGTCGAGCACCCCGTTGATCTGCCTCCCCAAAGCACCCGGGAGATGGATCGTTGTCTCACGGGAACCGTTTGGTTCCATCACGATCATCAATAGCCGAAACAGATAGCTGAGATCGAGATGGAGATGGAGAGGTACGCAGCAGAGGCACGTCACGTAGCTGTATTGGTTGTGTACGCGCGCACGGATGCGTAACATGGAGCCGACGCCCGGTCCCCGTCCACGCACACGTGATGCCGGCTAGCTCCCTTCCGCTCGCACATCTCCATCGACCATTGTAGTTGTAGCTGGTGAAGTTACTGCCACACTGTACCGCTAGCTAGCGCTCGATCACTTGGCTAGCTGCGTGGATTAGCTAGGAGATGGACACATGCAGTCAGTCTGCTAGGTACGGTGGCTGGTAAGGCCAGCGTGTTGCCTGCATTCGTACAAGGTGTAGATCTGATCCGTGGATGCTTGAGATGGTAGCTAGCTAGCAGTAACGTACGCAGCATTGTTGCATGGCAAGCTGTGGCCTGTGCTCTGCGGGCATGGGACGCAAGCAACTGAGTCGTGCATGCATGCGTACGTGCTTCCATCAGCTAGCGTACCGGGGCCAAGCTGTGCATGCATGTGATGTGATCAGCATTGTACCATATGTTCAATAATAAGTCGCTGATTGAGTAGATTGGATTGAAGGATCTGCCGACCAGATCGATCGGTCTACCGGGATCTGCCGTTGCCGCCTTCCACGCACAAGCGTGTTGGCCGGCCTACCGGGATTGAACTTAATCGTGTTTTGTTTCATTCATTTCCTGTCCGTCCCGTTTCATCGGCGCATCGCTGACGACAATATTTTGCACAGTAGCATACTGCTGCAGAGTAGTGGAGCTCACGATTTCAGCAGGCCGGGTGTTCGAATTACTTTCTGGAATTTGGAGGGAGTGAATTCGAGGCGGCAACAGCAGCTAGCAAGCAGGAGTTCTCTCGCCTGACAGAGTCCCCTGGTTTGTGCATGCCGGATTAAATATATTTCGATCATCGTTGTGGCTGCAGGCTGGCTGGTGGACGCCGGATCCATGGAAATCGGGGAGGGCACAGGATGAGCGGCCGTACGTATCTTGGGCGAACGGTGGCACAAGAGACAGGATCCGCGTCCCGTGCAACCGTGCTCTGTCTGCCCCGTCCGCCGCCATAAATTGTTTTGGCGTTTGGTCCTGTCCGGTGGATGGATGTGTTGGGCCAGCGTTACGGCCCACGTCGCGCGCCGTAGGCCTGAGACCGACCGAGCGGATCACGGCGGCGCGCTCAAGAAAAAAAAATGACAAAAGGCCAACACGAAACAACAAACGAACGAACGTCCTGTTCCAACGCCTGGCCTCTCCCCCGACGCACGCGCGCCGCCCTCCGCCCTCCTCCGGCCTCAACGTCTGCTCGGCTTCTACAGATCAGCGACCTTCAGTCGGGGATGCATTGCCATCGCCAAACCAAATCCACGATGGAAGAGCTGCTGCCGCAGCTGTCCAGCGAGGAGCAGGGCCGATTGCAGGGCCACCTGCGCGAGCACGATCGCCTCTGGAGGCGACGGAACAAGAAGTGTCCTCCTTCACCTTCGTGTTCGTGGGACGATTTCGGGCCCACGGAAGGGTATGTCCCGCCCACCTCAACCAGGATTTTATATTTTTTATTTATTAGGTCAGCGAGACAGGTTTATATTATTAGATCCCTGCTATACATACATTTTCCTACATTAAATCCCTAAAGTTATTACTGATTGACCTAAATTAAAGACAACAACAATTTACTCGCTCCGTCCCCATAATATAAGAGCGTTTTTTACACTAGTGGGAGTAGTTTAAGAGGTGCGATGCTAAAATTGGTTATGCGATGTTGGCTTGCGCATAGCAAAGGTAGATCTATTTATTAGAGCTTACAAAAGGTGTCTCTGTTGAACTGAAGAGGTGCTGATTATTCGGCATAGACATGTTCATATGACCTCTTCTTTGGTTGCCCTGTGTTGGAATGACAGCTTATGACTTATGAGTCTTTGACAATCGAATGAAATAAAACTGACAGAAACCTTAGGCACAAGCCTTGTGAGTTTTTCTTGTCATGCACCAATCGAGGAAGTCCTAAAGGATACCGTTGAAGATTCTGAACATAACATGCTCAGGCGACAAAGTGACATCCAATCACTCATATGAAAAATAAACTTTTTGGCCTCCATGGTAAAATAGACCATCAAAGATCAAAATTCAGTTTAATTCAGTTAGCCATTGGCAGTGTAACTTGATTTCTGTAAATGACAGTGCAAAGATTGCCAAGGTTTTTTGAAAATGCTAAATAGATTTACTAACAACAACTGCAAATGCAGACTAGTCAATCGTCAACACGTACTACAAAATTTACTTAAATTCAGTCTATGTAAGGCCGAAGAAATTCCATTAACACAATGTTCAAAAATTCAGTTAGGACAGTGTTACATACTTCGGTGTTATTGTTAAATTCAGTCACGTCCAATGTTCAATTTTTAGAGTTCACAAACGGTTGCTATGACTACGGTCATTTAGAAGTTCAAAAATTCAGACAAGTGGTATGATAAAATGAGCCATATTTTAACCCCCTAAAACCTAGCAAACCCGATTTGCAAGTTTGTGGACTAAACTGAACCCTGCAATTGACTCCAATGGCTGTGACTTGAGAGTTGCATCATGGAAAGATGTGTGTGAGAATACCCTTCGCCATGGGTTCCAAATTCGTCCATCATGTCGCTTCTGATGAGACTCGCTCGCGTTCATTAATACTCCCTCCGTTTCTAAATATTTGTCTTTTTAGAGTCTTCAAATGTACTACCACATACGAATGTATATAGACATATTTTAGAGTGTAGATTCACTCATTTAGTTTCGTATGTAGTCACTTGTTGAAATCTCTAGAAAGATAAATATTTAGGAACCGAGGGAGTACAACAGAGTGCTGCCAGTATGCATGTATGTTGAACAACCAACGGTATCAAGTTAGTTACTCCAATTGCATTTGATGATGCAGAAGGCGCGACACCGCCATCATGCGTCATGTCCGCCACGCTCTCCTTCACTACAACGCCAGGCACCCGGTAATCAAGCAAACACGCAGTTCTCTCTTCATCATTTCACCACAAGTTCACAGCCAGCGATCCTTCTGCGTGCTTGCTTGCTTCCTGACATGATGACATTGACATGTGTAATTTCTGCAGGGCGAAGAGTACGACGCCGTGAAGCCTCTGATGGCATCAACGGCGACCTTCAAGGAGCAGCAGTGGGCCCACGCCAACTTCTGGGCCCGCAGCCGCAAGAGCAGCAGGATCAAGCGCTTCTTCGCCGAGGTGCGCTACAAGCACGGCAATGCCGCCGTTATAGTCTGCGTCATCATCGGTACGCATCGATCGCCGTCTCTCTGCGTCTTGCTAGTTCCTGTCTGATCAACTGGTTCGTTTAGTTTTTGATGATGACTAGTTGTTGGGGCGCGCCCATGGCGCGGCCGCCTGAGTGGCATCTCTGCGGTGCCAAGTAGGGTACACACACTTTTCTATTATTTTTGTGCTGCACATGTCAAACCTGCACACCCAGGTCATACATGTGGAAACTGAATTGGCTGACACCAAATTCAGCTCCGAGTCGCAAGTATGTGCAGAACAAAACCTACTGCCATAACATAAGCAATCAATAATCTAATTATTGAACCTGGTTTAGGATGATAAGAGTTATGCTAGATAGCAGTGTCGGTATAATGCACTGTACATGAACATTTGGATAATTTATTTCTCCCAGTAACTGTAAGCTGATATCAAACATAGAAAGCAAGAACAAAATTGCACACTGATACGATCATGACAACAAGATCATTCTCATTGAAGCTTGATCATAAATGCATGCTTCTTTTGTTGCCTTGCATACATCTACATAGATCTTGATTCTTTTAACCGGCTAAATATGAAGTGGATTAATTAGATCAATACGAGTACCTACACACACATCAAGGAACGAGTAAATTGTTAAGTTCATATTTTTAGTGATATAGAAGGTTAGAACCAATCAACTTTGATTAGCAGCACAAGAAATGACAAATTACCAGGTAGTAACATGCCCCCATTTGCAGACTCTTCATGAAGACGCCGTGCTTGTTCATTAGGACGATCTCGCCGGAGGAGTGCACCAGAATCCCATCACGCCCAAATGTGCTGCCACTTCGAACGTGCTGAAAAAAATTAATTTACAGAAATTAAAATCCTTTACAGCCAAAAGATCATACTTAGAAGCAAAGATGGTAGCAGCGTAGATACTGATAGGCGCATATGAACACAGAGGCAGCAAGTTTATAACCTAGATGATTGACCTGCAGTAAGCGGAAACGGAAAGGTGAATACCATGCTTAGAGAATGTGCATAAAAATTTAACTTCAAGATGAAAAACACAATAGCATGGACTTTCATACTTCGGCGTGTGGTTAGGTATCAAAAATTTGGCTTGTGATAACTACTGGAGATGGTAGTTGGTATGCCTCGTCTACGATTGACATGTGGCAGATTGTTTTGCTTTCTGTTCTTTTAAGACCTTTCAAACTGCTTGTGGAGGCAGCAGTTTGAGCTCTGTAGACAGTCTACCATGGACAGGATCCAGGGGTTGCCCCCTCCTTTGTGTAATATTCCCAAGCCCCAAATGCTAATTCAACATAAATGCATATAAAAGTTTGAATGACTGTATCATCTTCGTCAGATTTTTCAAAGCTATTCCCTGCCTTCCGTGTCATGGATAACCAAAGGTATACAAAAGGGACAAGTTAGAAGATCTCTTCACAATATGGTATTGGTAGGCATGTATGGATAATCAGCATTACGCCTCTGCAGCTTTTATAGCAATAACGAGATTACATATTACATTGCCTCTATGAAAATTACTGCTGCTAAGAAAAAAAACACATAAGGTAACATTTGGTGGTGAGAGATTTTGTAACCAAAATGAAGGCAAGAATAGAAATGGCTCTGAACTAAACAAAGAGAACTGAGCATCAGTTGAGTACTATCATATTAAAAGCGAAAAACGCCATACACATCAAGGAATATGCTAACATGCACTCAAATGGAAATATATTCACAGGGAGAGGATTGAAATTAAGGTCGAATGACATTTCCGTATCTCAGTGGATCTCACATTATGATTTCGATATCTCAACAAATTTCAAATTTGAGGTTTCCTAATAGCGGCTATACTTTTACAAAATAGAGCTTACCTGAAAGAAAAGATCTCTTGCACAGAGGCTGAGGTAGGGACTCCTTCAGGCCACATTGGTACGACTAATTAAAATGCAAATTTTTCGCCAGCTTTAATATTGGTTGCAATTTTGATGGCCAATTCCATTAGTATTTGATTGTCGAAACCTGGAACATCCCCAGGGATAAAAAATTCAGTTTGCGTAAATCATGTCATAACATTAAACATCAATTTTCAATTTACACAATAGTACGGTCAGCAAAAGAGGCATGAATGGAACAAAAAGAATGCGCCCTATCTAAGAAAAGTAGGAAGAGCAAAATAAACGCATGTTCTCCCTGCAATGTGGTCTATCTAATAAAAGAAAGAAGAGAAAAATAAATCTATGCTCTCCCTGCATTCTGTGATTCATGTTTTGCCCTGTTTTACCAGCAGAAGAATATGCAGGAAAATGTGAAAGTCAAGCTATGCCTAACAATCAATATTCCAAGTTTCAGACATGATACATAGGAAGAACCCCAAAACCTGAATTCACATAGGATGGCCACCCATACAAAGAACCAAGAAAATACTGATTTTCCATATAATGAAATGGTGTGTTGATCTGATTGCTCGGACATATGCTGTGCGAATGCTCTTATCGATTATGAGGTTCTTTCGGATCACAAGATACTGCACAGGTCCATTTAATGGTTTAGTAGTCTATACAAAAAGAACATAGTTTCAAATGGTACATGACAAGAAGATGAAAAAAACGAAACAACACGACAAACTTCATTATACCTGTAGATTATTGAACATTGCGAAGGAATATAAGGACGATGTGCCAAACTAACCTGCTTTGAAGCTTCTTTGCAATCACTATGAAACTCTTTTAGAGAGCCTGAGCCAATTGACAAAATACCTGAAGAATTAATATCTTAAACAGTGCCTATAATTCACAAGTATTAACATAAGCACAAATTAAAGAGCAAGTGCTAAAACCTGAACATGCCAATTTTCAAGATCTTCTTCTTTTGAAACCCGCAAACTAACATGATCATTTGGAACATTAGGTGAACAACTATAAGTATCCTCAGATATGTTCCAACTTTATCAGAGCATCATCTTTCCAACGAGATACTTTCCTAAATTGATCATGGAATTAAAACTCAACGAGATAGAAAGATTAAAACTCAAAGAGATTAATGGGGTGCCAGATAAGCACTGGCAGCCAGGCATTCACGCATGGCACCAGTTCACAGAAGCTTACTTCCTCGACTCCAACTTGATAAGCATAGTGAAGTTACATACGTCTAGATACATCTGTTTCAAACAGTTAATATGGGACGGAGGAGTACAACATATTGGTAAAAATGAACTCAGCGAAAGTGTTGAGTTATGAAAATCATTTTCAAATACTGTGTCAAGATCTTTAAAAGGCCTCAAGGTCCCCAACGAAAGCAGCAACTTTCTACTTGTTTCTCGAAGCTTGTGTATCAACCAACACACATATTTGGTGGTGAGTAAGTGTCCCAACAACCTGCAAGATAGTAGTACAAGATTGCCAAATATGGCACAAAAGAGAGCGTATGATTAGCCTGCAGAATACAAAAGATATTTACAAGACTGACATGATGCTTATTCTAAAGGCAGCCCTCATTTTATTTACATCTAAAACAATCTGTCAACTTGGTAGCGTCATTTACTATCCATATGGCACCAACAAACACATCACGGTTTGAAAGAACATTCTAATTCTCCTAAAAGAGGATGCATGAGTATATATTCACTTGCTTAATGTCTATGATGATAGCAATTACTTGCAGCTTATCAAAAAAGAGATGAAATATAAACATAGAACTTGGCTGTCACTCCCGTCTGGAACGCCCGCTGTAGAGGCACAATCCACATAATCAATCCTACCTCATACTGCCCTGATCCTTGATTACCACCCCCTCTAGTTACCTTGATGAATATGCAGGTCCATCCCGCCCCGATCATGGTTGAGGAAGAACTATGGGAGGCGACGGGACAGATAGAACATGAAGAGGTGGCTTCCCTGAGACCCGTCGATGCGGAGCGCGGAGGGACGGCGGCGGCACTAACCCTAGTGAATCATCTTATCCGCCCGCTGAACCGAAAGCAAACCAGCCGCGGAACAGCGCCACGACCACCGAGCTAGCCGTGCGGCTTTGCCTCCTCCTCCTTCGCTCAGGAAGATCCCACGGGGAGCACTTGCGCCGCCGTGACCGTGGATCCAGACCTGCTGCTCAATCTGGAGCGAGGGGGGAGAGGAGCTCGCCAGTGGTGGGGATAAGGTGAACGGAGAAGAGAGGGGCTGGGGTGCAGGCTGTTGGGAGGGCGCCGGTGAGTGGTGACGGCGGCCAAAGAGGGAGAGAGGAATCGGGGAGGTGGTGAACGGGAAAGAGGGCGATCCGTTTCTTTTTTTTTCTCTTCTTCGGTTTTCTTTTTTATTTTTCACCTCACACAGTAAGAAACAGGTGGATATCACCAGGAGGCGCCCTTTGCGCCACCGTTAATGGGTTGTATTCTCTGGTGTTTGATGACATGCATGCATGCATGCAGAGGAGCCGCTTGGCCGGCACAGGAAGAGCTGCGCGTTCTGTCCTGGCAGCTGGGACATTTTGCACCCTGCAGGCGGGTTCCGTAAGTTCGTCCTCGGGAACGACAAGGATTGAATGGTGCAACGAATCCAGAGGCCAAAGTTCTCTAGTTACGTTGGGATGCCATTCACTTGCCGCCCGGGTCCCGACTCCCCCGGTGGGTGCTCCTCGTCATGTCGGTCGCATATAAGAGCATCTCCACCAGCCGCGGCAAAAGACGCGCCCGCGCGGTAAATGTTGTTTTTAGCGCGCGCTGGCTGGTTCCGCGCATTCCAGCAGTGACGGGAACTTACCGCGCGTGAGAAGCGTCTGCGCGCGTGGGAGAAAGCGGCACGCGACGCAGTAGATTTAGCGCGCCGCTTCGCACGCGCCTATAAATTCCCGCGCTCGCTACGCGCACAGAACAGCCACGCACCCTCCCCCTCGGAACCTCGCCGCTTTGCTGCCTCGCCGCTTTGCCGCCTCGCCGCTTCACCGATTTCCGCGCCACCACCACGCCACCATGCCGCCGCGCGCCGGTGCCGGGCTTCGCGGCGTCATGGCGCCTAACGGCCGGTACTCGGCGAGATACGGGCGGCGGCGTCGGCTCGGCCTCGACATTCCGGGCGTGCGAGGCGGCCAGCGCGTCGACGGCAGCGGCGTGGCGCTGGAGAGGCCTGTCGCAGATGAACTTCGGGGCGTCTTCACGCGCGGCAGCGCAGCGTGTCGCCCTCGCCCGCGTCTCATCACCGACATGGACCGCGCCGACCACGCTCGGCGGCAGCGCCGCCTCCTCGTCGCCGAGGTGGACGAGCGAGCCATGGCGGAGTGGCGCCGTCGCCACCCGGAGGACGTCGACGCCGAGCGTGCCTACTGGGCGGAGAGGACAGCAAGGCGCCGCGCGGAGCGTGCTGACCGGCATCAGCGGAAGGCATTGGCGAACGAGCAGTGCGATATCGTTGGAGCAGGTGGGAGGTCGTTCTTCACGGCCAACGATGAACGTTGGGACGACATATGGCTCTCAACCTCGGACGACACCGACGAGGATGATGATGGTGGTGATGCTAGCGACTTGGAGTAGTTTCTATCTATGTATGCCGTAGTAATTTTATCTATCTATCTATGCCGTAGTAGTATCTATCTATATATGTATGTATATTGAACTATCTATCTATCTATGCCGTAGTAGTTGCACCGATGTAAAATATCGCGCAATTTTAATTTATCTATGCAATTTTAATTTAAAAAATGTTGTAGAATAAGCGCACGCTTCTTTTTTACCTTTTCTGCTGAGCTGCCATGGCTCTTTGGAGCAAAACGCTGCTTGCCATGGCATAAACCAAAGCGATGGCGCGTTTGCTCACACAGCGCCAAACCAAAGCGATGGTAGCCAAAATCAGTTTTTAGCGCGCGGTGCGTTCGGCGCCTGTTGGAGATGCTCTAAGTGAATACATATTCATACATATGTTTCTGAATAAATATACGACCTTTTATAGAGATTCTTCTAGATACAAGGCAAAGTGAATGAAAAGGATCTACACTCTAAAATACATTTGTGTATGTAGAAGTAGTAATTTGGAGAATTAAACAGCTTAATCAGTACCCCGTATTTTTTTTTTTGCGGGCAATCAGTACCCCGTATTAAACAGCGTAATCACACTTCATTTTTTTATAATACACTGTTTCTTGTAACACTTCCTTATTTTGCAATTTGCACTTCTTTGTTCTCGAGGAAATAAGGGAAAGGAAAAGGGTACTCCTCCGATTTGGATGAATGGCATTTTTACAATAAGTTTTAAGACTTGAGATAGCAGTGGAATTATACATTTTTACAACAAGTTTTAAGACTTGACTTCAACCAAGCTAGAAGCACAAGGACACTCAACTAAGCTAGAAGCATTATGACTACGGAAACTAAGACGTTGGTAAGCTAGAAACACGAGAACTAGACGCTGGTAAGAAGGAGAGTTTGACACTTCATGCAGAAGGAGACGCTAAACTCGAGCGGCCGGGCGGCCTGCACCCGCAAACCACTGGCACACGCCGCGTACGTCCGCGCCCGGCAGAGGCCTGCCTATGCGTCCTGCTTGTTGAGCCGCGCCGCCGCAGCCACGGACGCCGCTATCCCTCCCGGCCTCACCGTCTTGTCGTCCTTGTTTCGGGTCTCCGCCAAGGCCACCCTCGCCGCGTCGTCCGACTCCACCTCCTTGTCCGCAACCAGCTTCGCCGTCGCATTCTGCTCCTTGTGCGCAACCAGCTTCGCCGTCGCATTCTGCGTGCACGCAGGTCGACCATCGTCGTTAGTGACATCAAGGATTCAAGCATATATGTACTGGTAGCGTCGATGTGCGGGACATACTACAGTCTACAGACATACCGAGAGCACGTCACCGAGCTTGGCCTTCTCCTCGTCGCGCGCGGCCCAGACGTTGGCGTCGGCGGCCGATTGCGCCTGCGCGGCCAGATCCCCGGGGATATAGACGTCCTGCCCGGTGGCTCTCACTTTGGCCGCCTGGATGGCCGCCGCGTCGCTGTGCTCCACCGGCCTGTCTCCTGCCGCGTAACCTGCCGCCTCCAACGCCTCACCGATCGTCATCTTCGTATCGTCGCCAGCCGCTCCCCTAGCAGCGTCGGCATCATCCGGCGCGAGGTACTGGCCGACGGCCTGCCCGGCGACGAACTCGGTGACGATGCGTCCGCCGGGGACGCGGGTCTCGGACACGGTGACGCCCTGCCCGGCGGTGGCATCCGTGGCCTGGTCGTGGCCGACGACGCCCATGCGCTCGTTCCGCATGGCCGCGGACTGCATGGTGGCCGCCGGCCCGCCCTTGATCGTCTGCCCGAACACGAGGTTCTCCGCCGACTGCATCGTGTCCGCGTCCTGCGGCGCCACGGGCTTCTCCGCGAGGCCGCCGGTCACGGCCGGGAACACGTCGCCGTAGCGGGCGGCGCCTCCTCCCTGTACCTGGCCCTGCCCGCCGCCGTCCACCTGGGCTTGGTCAGACGACAGCCTCCTCTGCTGCCCCTGGCTCATCTTGGCGAGAAGGCGTCTGGTTATCTGCCGCGTTGCCCCGAGCGTGTGTACTAGAGCTGAATCTTGCAATCGACATGGATGGATGATGCATAGATATGGTGATTATATACGGCGTGCGTGGGTGCTCATAGGAAGAGACAGGTGTGGGAGAGGGCGGAGACGTGGAGGCGAAGCAGGGGAGGCGCGCGGCGGAGGATTAGACGGCACACGGCACAGGCAACGTTGAGCGGCGGGCGCGTAGTCAGCAAAGCGGTGGCGCTTGTTCCATTGTTCGTTTGCTCAGCGCGCAGCGTGTGTATACAGTAATATCCATACTAAGGCCCTGTTTGGTTCAGCTTTTATCGATGGCTTCCGCTACCGCGCAGCAGAATCTCAACCAAAGGGCGAATCCAGTAGAATCCGATTCCAGAAATCCGCTGCCAAAATCTAAACCAAAAGCGGAAGAGCATAGGACGTGCTTTTCAAAATCTGATTCCGCTGCGGGCTAAAATCTAAAAAAGCTGTATCAGCTGGTTTGACAAATGACTTACGTCTTTTTCACATCAGATTTTCCACAGCTGTTTTTTGACAGCAGATTTTTCACAACTACTTTTAGAAATCAACAGCCGAACCAAACAGGGCCTAAACTTATACTTGAGACACTTACTTATTTTAGAATCGAGGAAGTACTACGTAAGTACGGAACGGATCCACCCCAATATGCGTAACGAAGTTTTCTTTAGTAGAAGGAAAAATGTATGTATGTACATAGTGCTTTTGTCCCGAACCGCTTTAGAGCAACTCTGGCAGACCCCGCATCCGGTCCGCAAAACGCGCTTGCAGTTCGCGGAAAACGGCCTTTGAGCGCCGGCGCGGACGGCCATAGATGCACACCCCCCAAACGGACGCGTATAAAAGTATATTTACGGACCCGCTGTTTAATACGGTCGGCCTTACTGTTCGCCTCTCATTCCCCTCCCTCCTACAGACCTCCACCAACGCCATGGCGCTGAATAATCATCTGCCACTAGTCTTCAAGTTTGGTGAAGTCGACTCCGAGCCGGAGGAGATAGAAAATAAGGAGGAATGGGGCCTCATGGGTATGGCCCAGAACGAGCTGGCCGCGGCGGTTGCTGCCCCCGCTCCCGTCCTAGCTCCCATCCCCGCGCCCGCGCCAGCGACCATCCCTGTAGCATTGACGGGCTGGTCGCCGAGCACTATCGCAGAGCTGGAAGCCGCAGGCTTTAGCGAGGTCTCCGCGGACCCGTGTGAGCTCATGTACATGCCAGCGCCAGCACCCGTGCCCGTGCCCGTGCGCGTCCCTCCACCCACCATGGCGCCGGTCCCCGTGCGTTTGGCTGCACCCACCGCGCTCTTGCCCCTGCCCGTGTGCACTGAGGGAGTCCTGGATTAGGTGGTATCCGGACAACCGGACTGTGTACAACGCCCGGACTATTGAAGCGTGAAGATAAAAGACTCAAGACTTCGGCCCGTGTCCGGATGGGACTCTCCTTTGCGTGGAAGGCAAGCTTGGCGATCCGGATATTATGTTTCCTTCCTTGTAACCGACTCCATGTAAACCCTAGCCCTCTCCGGTGTCTATATAAACCGGAGAGGTTGGTCCTTAGAAGGCCGATCACAATTACATTCATACCATCATAGGCTAGCTCTTAGGGTTTAGCCTCTACGATCTCGTGGTGGATCTATTCTTGTACTATCCATATCATCAATATTAATCAAGCAGGAAGTAGGGTTTTACCTCCATCGAGAGGGCCCGAACCTGGGTAAACATCTGTGTCCCTTGCTTCCTGTTACCATCAGCCTTGACGCACAGATCGGGACCCCCTACCCGAGATCCGCCGGTTTTGACACCGACATTGGTGCTTTCATGGAGAGTTCCTATGTGTCGTCGCTGTCAGGCTTGATGGCTCCTTCAATCATCACCAACAACCCTGTCCAGGGCGAGACTTTTCTCTCCGGACAGATCTTCGTGTTCGGCGGCTTCGCACTGCGGTCCAATTCACTTGGCCACCTAGAGCAGATCGATAGCTATGCCCCCGGCCACCAGGTCAGGTTCGGAAACTTGAACTACACGGCGGATATTCACGGGGACTTGATCTTCGACGGATTCGGGCCGGCGCCAGAAGCGCCGAACAGTCACGATGAGCACGGCTTGGACCTGCTGTCAGACATTGCGCGGGATATCACCCCGGCAGAAGCCTCGGATCTGAATCCGGGGCAGGTCGCGTGCCCTAAGGCGGGCTGGACCCGCCCGCGAGCCATACCCTCGTCGGCGATGGAGCCGAACACAGGTCTCACCTCCGAGGGAGCCTGTGACTCCGGACCCCCGGATTCATATCCGGATGTAGGTTCCAGTCCGCGCGCCCCCAAGCCCGCCGATCCTGGTTGTGCTCCGGTGATGGAGTTCACCGCGGCGGACGTCTTTCAGCACTCGCCCTTTGGCGACATGCTGGACTTATTGAAGTCTCTCTCCTTGTCATGAGACTTCGGGCCGAACTATGTCCGGCTCGAGTGGGAAGCGGACAACGACGGAATTCGTAGCCCACCCACTACCCACTTCATTGCCACGATCGATGATCTAACCGACGTGCTTGACTTTGATTCCGAAGACATCTACGGTATGGACGACGATGTAGGAGAATTACAGGAGCCACCGCTCACCGGGCGGTGGACGGCCACCTCCTCATACGATATATATATGGTGGACACTCCGAAGAAAACAAATGGCGATGAGGCAACAGAGGATAACCCCTCGGAAAGAAAAACAAAGCATGGGCGTCGTCGGCGCCGCTCCAAGCCCCGCCACAGCAATACCGGCCCCGGAGACGAAAATAATTCGGATGGCGCCGAAGAAGAATACGACCCTGACCAGCCCGCCTTCGAGCAGGCCGAACAGGAAGATGAGCAGGTCAGCCTAGGAGAACAGGCGACAGACATATACCCGGAGGAGGACAACTACATGCCCCCCTCCGAAGACGAGATTAGCCTCGGCGACAACGAATTCGGCATGCCTGAGGATCCCGTGGAGCAGGAGCGCTTCAAGCGTAGGCTTATAGCCACTGCGAGGAGCCTGAAGAAGAAGCAGCAGCAACTCCAAGCTGATCAAGATCTGCTCACAGATAGATGGACTAAAGTCCTGGCAGCCGAGGAATACGGACTCGAACGCCAAACGGCTGACCGGCCACCCCGTGGCCGTGATAAAACGGGATATCAGCCCGGATACCAGCCTGCACCCCCACACTGATACACTACGGCTCAGGGTAACAAGCAAGACCTACAAGATATTCTGGAAAATAAAGCAGGACAGCCAAGATCGATTTACGGATTGCGGGGGCGCGCCTCAACGCGCGACGATGACCTTCGCGCCGGATACATCATCAACAAGTCCGGTCGGGCCGAACACAGCACCCAGGCCAATCCGACCTGCGTAGCCACATAGCCCGGCACAGAGGCGCTGCACACCCGCTCTGCTTCACTGACGAAGTAATGAATCATGAATTCCCAGAAGGGTTCAAACCCGTAAACATCGAATCGTACGATGGCACAACAGACCCCGCAGTATGGATCGAAGATTTTCTTCTCCACATTCACATGGCCCACGGAGATGATCTACACGCCATCAAGTATCTTCCCCTTAAGCTCAAAGGACCAGCCCGACCTTTGGTTAAACAGCTGCCAAAGAAATTCCATTGCCAGTTGGGAAAACCTGGAACATGCATTCCTTGATAACTTCCAGGGCACATATGTGCGACCACCAGACGCCGATGACCTGAGCCACATTACTCAACAGCCCGGAGAGTCAGCCCGGAAATTCTGGACTTGGTTCCTTACTAAAAAGAACCAAATAGTCGACTGTCCGGACGCCGAAGCCCTGGCGGCTTTCAAGCATAATATCCATGACGAGTGGCTCGCTCGACACCTCGGGCAAGAAAAGCCCAAGTCTATGATAGCTCTCACAACCCTAATGACCCGCTTTTGCGCGGGTGAGGATAGCTGGTTGGCCCGCAGCGGCACCACGCCACATTCCGGTACTTCAGACAACCGCGATGCTAACGGCAAGCCACGGCGTAACAGGCATAAGAGATGGAGCAACGGCGACAACACTGAAGACACGGCGGTCAATGCCGGATTCAGCAGATCTAAGTCCGGTCAGCGGAAAAAGCCGTTCAAAAGAAATAATCAGGGACTGTCCAGCCTGGGCCGCATACTGGAGCGCTCGTGCCAAATCCATGGCACCCCGGACAAGCCAGCCAACCACACTAATAGAGACTGCTGGGTGTTCAAACAGGCCGGTAAGATAAACACCGAAAACAAGGACAAGGGGCTGCACAACGACGATGACGAAGAGCCCCGGCGTCCGAACACAGGGGGACAAAAGAAATTTCCCACCAGGTGAAAACGGTCAACATGATCTACGCCACCCATATCCCCAAGCGGGAACGGAAGCGAGCACTACGGGCGTCTATGCGATGGAGCCAGTCGCCCCCAAATTCAAACCATGGTCAGCGTGTCCGATCACCTTTGATCGTAGAGATCATCCTACTAGCATCCGCCATGGCGACTCAGCCGCATTGGTCTTAGACCCAATCATTGACGGATTCCACCTCACGCGAGTCCTTATGGACGGCGGTAGCAGCCTGAACCTGCTTTACCAGGACATAGTGCGCAAGATGGGCATTGACCCTTCAAGGATCAAGCCCACCAAAACTACCTTAAAGGTGTAATTCCTGGGGTAGAGGCCCGCTATATGGGATCTATAACACTGGAAGTGGTCTTCGGATCCCCAGATAACTTCCGGAGCGAAGAGTTAATCTTCGACATCATCCCTTTCCGCAGTGGCTACCATGCACTGCTCGGACGAACCGCATTTGCTAGATTCAATGCGGTACCACATTATCCATACCTCAAGCTCAAGATGCCAGGACCGCGCGGGGTCATCACTGTCAACGGAAATATGGACCGCACACTTCGAACAGAAGAGCATACGGCAGCCCTCGCGGCAGAAGTACAATGCGACCTACTCCGACAAACCAATCCGGCGACAACCTCGAGCATAGTCAAGCGAGTCCGGAGTACCCCGCAACAGGATCATCAGGAACGCCAAGAGTGTGATTAGCAGTCCAGCCTCCGCTCAAGCCCCTTCAAAGCAGCATTCGTGCCACGCATACACAATTACGCACTCAAGATACCATGGGCATAGGCGGAGGCGTATCAACGACTCAGACGATAGTACGGGTAACCGCCAAATACCTTCATACCCTTTCCCTCTTACATTTCAGGACACCACGTTAGTGCAACATCCTCAGAAAAGCCGAATTGCCAGACTCATATGGAAGAGGCATCCAAGGAGGCAACAGACGTTGTGCGCAGAAGGAAATACCCAGGTGGAATCTATTTACGATCATTATACCTGCTTCATCTATCTGTACACAGCCTGCCCCTAGATAGGACATGTCAAATAGTCCTATTTTCATCTCTGCCTAATGCATCCATTGTAAACATATGCTTAAACGTATTTTTCGTCAATGGGAGATTATATATAGCGTCAGCTTATTATCCTTATTTGAGTATTTTTCTCTTATAAATGTTTATTTTGTATTGCATCCGTACACCTTGGTACGGCCAGTTTGCCAGGGGCTTCTGATGGCACCCCAAAGTATGGCAAATAAAGTCCGAACACTTTAAACAGTGCGGCACCCCGAACTTATAGCATTATATGCACCAGCTCCGAATCATGTCTTGGGTCTACAGTTGGGATAGCCCGGCTCCCTTGTTTTGGTGCCTTACGTTCCGTTATATCGGCTAAGGTAGCGCAGGGAGAACTACTGCGATTGTGTCGGTTCTTCCGGACGAGCACCTCGATGAAAGCCAAAACCGACCGCATGATGTGGCGAGAGCTGGTCGCTGTTCGAAGGTCTTAAAATCCTAAAGATTTTTCGCTTTAGGCGATATATCGGCTTCGTCCGATCTAGGCGTGTATAGCGCCCGATTGATCTTCCGTTCGAGGGCTTCGCGAAATTTAAAATTGTAGACTTCTATGGCTAAGTGAAAGTTATCAAGCCGCATAGTCCGATTGCCTTGTTCTCTGCGCCGGACACCTCCTTAAAGGACCAAACATTTGGATAAAGAGTTTCGGGGTTTTCCACGAACACCCCAGTACTAGTTACGCGGGGGAGGAAGACGACGACTGGCCTACTTTCAGAATTTTATAAACAACCGCACAGAAGGTAATATTTTAAATAACAAAAGCGCTACATAGCGCAAGTAACTTCGCCCTTAAAATACAAATATGATGAAGTGAATTCATTCAAAAATGGTGTCCTTGGTACATTCATTAGCGGCAGACAAGCACCCTTCATAACGCCATCATAGTACAGCTCGGGATGGCGATCGCCTGCCCTCGGTGGCCGCCCTTGACCAGCTTCTCCGCATCCAGCTTGCCCCAATGCACCTTGGCGGGCAAGGGCCGGCGGCACCCTCGATGCACATGGATCGCTTGATCCCTTCAAGCCGCGGGCAGGCATCCACCATCCGCTTGATCAGGCAGAAGTAGCTACTGGGCATGAGCTCACCAGACCACATTCGGACTATGAAACCTTTCATAGCCAGTTCGGCCGCCCTGTGGAGTTCGACCAACTGCTTCAGTTGGTCACTCAGAGGCATCGGGTGTTCGGCCCCAGCATACTAGGACCAGAACATCTTCTCCGTTGAATTCCCCTCCTGGGCACGGTAGAACTCCGCAGCGTCTGATACGATGCGTGGCAGATCTACGAACGCCCCTGTGAGAGCTCCGAATTCGAGTAAGTAAAAGAAACGTCTCCTCCACATGTTTGCTTTGCATAAAGAACTTCTTACCCGCTGCTATCTTCTTAGCCTCCTGGATCTCCTGCTGTGCTTTCTCGGCTTCGGCCTTGGCGTCCTTCAAATTCATAAGGGCCTTTGCAAGCTTGGCCTCTTTCGCCTTCAGATCATGCTCCACTGACTCGCATTTCGTGCCGAGGTCCTGGAGCTCTTGCTGTACCTCACCTACCCTAGCACTTTGCTTTTGGCGCTCTTTACACTCCGAGGCCGCCTTTTCTTCGGCCTCGGATAGCGCCTTCTTCAGGGACGCCACCTCGGTGGTGGACCCTGTTACACAGTCATGACACTTAGGCGTTAGACTCGTCAATTCCTAGTATCCTCACATGCATAAGAGAGGGAGTCACTTACCCTTGTTCTGTTCGAGCTGCCTCTTCATGAGGTCGAGCTCTCCCTGCGCCTGCTCCAGGTCCCATTTCAGTTCGGCAACCTCGGCAGTACGGGCAGCAGCAGCAAGCAGCACAGCCTGCTTATTCACAACATTACTTATCATTAAACTCCTGCGGATTATCATTGACCCTCCGTTTGGCTTTTCCTTCCGAACAGCAAACAGAGTATCAGGGGCTACTACCTATCGGGCGGTAATTTTGCACATATTTATTACTTACCTCAAAGCCTGTCAGGAGGCTGGTGCAAGCTTCGGTTAGTCCGCTTTTGGCGGACAAAACCTTTCGAATCACCGTACTCATGAGAGTACGGTGCTATTCATCTATGGAAGCACCACGAAGCGCTTCCAGCAGATAGTCCGGCGCCTCGGGTGCGACGGAAGTCCTCGATATAGACGGCTTGCCCTCCCTAACGAGGGGTCGCCCGCCTGAGTTCGGAACCATCGAAGGTTCCGGAATTGTGTGCGGCTGAGAGCCCGGCTGGCCATGGCTCTCGTCGACACGATCCGCAGGGATCTTGAACCCCGCGTGTCCGACGTCTGGGACCCCGCCTCCGGGTGTTTCCAGAGTCACCTCCCCCCGCTCTGGGAGCCTTTGGGGCAGCACCTCCGTGTCGTCCGTGGGTTGAGGAGTGGTGGCCGTCGGAAGCGAATTCATCTCTGAATTGCTCAGGGACCCGGAGGAGGATACCTCGGGGAGATCCCTGGCCGGACTGCACATATGTTTGGCATTATAAATACAAAAACTGTGAAGTGAAGTCATGATAGAATGCAGACACTTACGATCGCGCTAGAGGCTTCCCCCTGGGCAGCCACCCCTCCTCGCTGAGAGCGACCATGGCGGAGTAGTCCGGAAGGGGCCCCTTCCCCTTCTTGGATGCCCCGGCCTCCCCTCCGGTGGGGGAGGTAGGATCTCTTCCTGATCCCCCCCGCCTCCGTGGGAGGAATCCGACTCGCCGTCATCGGACGACAGGGGAATGATGGCCCTACGCCGAGGACCTTTTCCGGCCCCCTGGTCCGCTTCCCCGGGCCCCTCATCCTCTCCGGATGGGGCGTCTTCTTCTTCTTCCTCCTCCCCTTCGTGGGAGGAGTCCGCCTCGTCGTCTTCGGACGAGGCTTCTGGCACAACCTTACGCCGGAGACCCTTTTGAATCCCCAGGGCCTTCTTCTCGGCCTTCGTCTCCGGCACCTTGTACGGTGCCGGGATCAGCATCTCCGCCAGGAGAGCATCCGCTGGGCCTTCTGGCAGCGGAGCCGGACAGTAGACCTACTCCGCTGTCTCCACATAATCCTGAAGCAAATATACACAACTACTTAAGGCACTCCCATGAATATATCGGGGAGAATTGGGTCCGGAGTCAGTCCAAGAACTCACCGGCCTAGGAGCCCGCGCGGCGTGAAGCCTGCAGTCCTCGGATGTTGGAGGAGGTGCTTCGGAGGCCTTGAACAGCACCTTCCACGCGCCTTTGTGCTTCATGTCGTAGAGCTTCTTGAGCGTCCGGTGTTCGGTTGGGACGAACTCCCACAGATTGACCGCCCGCCTCTGGCAGGGCAGGATCCGGCGAACGAGCATGACGTGGATCACGTTGACAAGCTTGAGGTTCTTGTCCTTCATGCTTTTGATGCATGTCTGGAGTCTGGCCAGCTCCATGGAATCGCCCCAGGACAGGCCCTTCTTCTCCTAGGAGGTGAGCCGCATGGGGGCTCCGGATCGGAACTCGGGGGCCGCTGCCCAGTTGGCACCGCGCGGCTCGGTGATGTAGAACCACCCCGACTGCCATCCTTTTACGGTCTCCGCAAAGGAGCCATCGAGCCATGTGACGTTGGGCATTCTGCCCACCATGGCCCCTCCGCACTCCGCTTGTTGACCGCTTACAACCTTCGGCTTCACACAGAAGGTTTGCAGCCATAGGCCAAAGTGAGGCCGGATGCGGAGGAAGGCCTCACATACGACGATGAACGCCGAGATGTTGAGGATGAAGTTTGGGGCTAGATCATGGAAATCTAGCCCGTAGTAGAACATGAGCCCGCAGACGAAGGGGTGGAGTGGAAATCCCAGTCCACGGACGAAGTGGGTGATGAATACGACCCTTTCATGGAGTCCTGGGGTCGGAATGACCTGCCCGGCGTCTGGTAGACGGTGCGCTATATCTGCGGCCAAGTATCCGGCCGCCCGAAGATTTGCGATGTGCTTCTCCTTGACGATGGAAGCCACCCACTTGCCTCCTGCTCCGGACATGTTTAGCTGTGCGGAGAAGATTTGAGCTTGGGCGCTGGAGCTCGAGGGAGGCAAGAGTGGGCAAAGGAGGAAGAAGGCGTGGGTGAAAATGGGGAAATCCTGCCCCTTTATAGAGGAGACGAGAGCGGAGTGTCTCCCCACTTGCCCGTTGGGAATCGCTTGTTTCCCAAGCGCCACAATTAATGGCGTGGTGAGATTACCCATACCCGTATTGATGAGAATCCCGTGATAAGGGGACACGATCTCTGCTTTGACAAGACGTGTCAAAGAAACCACCTCGCAATATGCGTTGTAGCTGGTTGTGGGGAAACGGATCGAATAATGATCCAACCGTAATAACATGTCATGTCATCAGGAAAAGCTGTCAGCGGATTGCATTCGTAAAATATCATTCTCTCTACGGTGGCATATGAAGATTATCTCGCATATCCGGACACGGTCTAAGTGTTCGATGATTACTTTGGAGTGTTCAGAGAAGGAACCCGCCTTGCAATGCCGAAGAAAATACTGCGCACTGGACTCATCGTCATTGAAGCCTGGTTCAGGGGCTACTGAGGGAGTCCTGGATTAGGGGGTATCCAGACAGCCAGACTGTGTACAATGCCCTGACTATTGAAGCGTGAAGATACAAGACTCAAGACTTTGGCGCGTGTCCGGATGAGACTCTCCTTTGCGTGGGAGGCAAGCTTGGCGATCCGGATAGTATGTTTCCTTCCTTGTAACCGACTCCATGTAAACCCTAGCCCTCTCCGGTGTCTATACAAACCGGAGAGGTTGGTCCTTAGAAGGCCGATCACAATTACATTCATACCATCATAGGCTAGCTCTTAGGGTTTAGCCTCTACGAACTCGTGGTGGATCTACTCTTGTACTACCCATATCATCAATATTAATCAAGCAGGAAGTAGGGTTTTACCTCCATCGAGAGGGCCCGAACCTGGGTAAACATATGTGTCCCTTGCTTCCTGTTACCATCAGCCTTGACGCACCGACCGGGACCTCCTACCCGAGATCCGCCGGTTTTGACATCGACACGCGCCTCTCCACCCATCGCGGTGCCGGTCCCCATGCGTGTGGCTGCACCCGCGCGCCCGTGCCCGTGCGCGCGCCCCTCTCAGTGGCATGGGACGATGTCGTTGACCGCTACCTCTCAGCCGCGCCAGTTGCCGTCCTCCCGCGCCCAGCCCGCCGATCGCGCGACGACGTGATGTTTGATTTACAAGTAAAGAACATTTTATGCTGCCTTGAAGACTTCAACAACGGCGTCCCGGAGGACGACAACGACAATGACGGCGCGGCACACCGCCTTCGCCGCCGCCGAAAATAGTTTATTGGGTTTTAATACTGTGTCTCGAATTCTCGATCATCTGAATATAAATTCACAGTGTGACTGAATGAAAGATATGGTTTGAATGAACTTGCGTTTTTCTCTTTCAATGTACAGACTTATCAAACGATTTTCTTTTGAAAAAAAGGTCAATGGTTTTTAAATATAAAACACTCATCGCAAACATTTTAGTTAGAACACCCGTATGCAAACCGACAACTTCCCTAGGAAGCCAAGGGAAAATGTGCCAAGCAGGATTTCTGCATCCCTTTAACGCAAATGGTTGTTTTGCATGACCCATGTGCAACCACATACAAACAATTGGGTAAGATTTGCATATCTGTCATTTTGGGTATATTGCCATTTGTCAAACTGGAAAGATTGACATTTGTTGATCTAGTAACATTGCCATTTGTCAACCTTGTAACAATGTGATTTGTCAAAATATGCAGCTAAAAATCACTAGCACTATCTAATTTTTGCAACTAAAATCACTAGCACTGTTCATATGGACACCACTAGCAGGCGTGAGTTGATGGACGCATATGCAAATGTACCATTGATTACATACAACAAGTCATCAACCCACAACGACAACGAGGATACACGTTGGATTATAGATCATTTCCAGCAAAACATTCTAGTAAAGTTTTTCTCACACAACAAATAACAAAGCGATGAAATGAATTTCAGCTCAACTACTCGTCGGCGTTGGAAACACTTGCTTTGAACCAGAAGTGATTCTCTGGGAAGGGCCAGCTACTGTCAATCTTGAGACCAACGCAGGACTGATCATCTAGGCTGAAGCGGCCTATGTCAGGACTCATATTGGGACGGTAGGTAAGCATAGCAACGTCCGAGGTATAGATACAGTTGCTTCTCGTAAACGGTAGGAACATTGTGTCAACAGTAGTTGGATCGCCTTCCACCATCATTGGATAGTTTTGTCCAAGGAAGAGCGAGTTTCCTCCAAGACTTTCAATACTGAACTAGGGAGAAGGTGTTGGCGCTAGTACACTAGTATCCATCCCGAATAGCCTGCAACGGATGTTGGAATAGATCCGGAGAGTTCGACCATGCGAGACAACACTTGCTACCTTAGTAACATCAGCAGTGCCCTGTATACAGACAAGAAGAGGTGATCCATCGGAATAAGTTGCCAGACGCCACTGAGTATATGGGTCCTTCTTGTCCTCATGCTCGTGATCATCAGCATCGTCATCTCCCCCTTGGTTATAAAAAATTTCAAGTATAGGTGGTGGAATTAGGGGTGGAAACGGATCAGATGCGGATCGGATAGTGCTCTTACCATTTCCGTTTTCGTATTTTCAAAACGAATATGAATCCGTATACGGAAGTTATCGAATACAAATGTGGCTCGGATATTATTCGAATACAGATACATATCAGATGTTTTCTTGATTTGGAATGGATACGAATAATATCGACATATTGCTTAAGTAAATTAGCTATGTGACATGAAATAATCAACTTGTGACATACAATAAGTCAATGATAAATAGGTTTATGAATAAATACTATTGTAATGCATACTAATTTCTAAGTTCAGTCATATAAAGATTAAAATTTGACCACTTATTTGGCTTTTAAGTTGGATAATTGGATTATTGGGGCTAGCATTTTGAAAATTACCTCAGATAATCTTATTCGGATACGGATATATCCACTTCCATATCCATATTTGTGTCAAAATCTCCTACCATATTTTATTTATTATTTGTTTAAGAAATTCGGATACGGATACTTTTCGTTTCCATTGGTTCGGATACGGATGTTTTGGATATGAATAGGCATTTTCTCGAATACAAATATCAGATATTTCGGATTATTCGCTACCACTTTCCACCCCTAGGTGGAATGTTCACATGACCTTGGAAACACAAGAAGGTTAATTAGTAAAGGGAAACTAGCTAACCCGCATGCATGTGGATGAAACAATTATAATTACGGTGGAAGACAAACGTGCTGAAAGCATCAGGATTTCATGCAAAAACAGTGCCACGAGTGGTGACAGCAAACACAAGACCCTCATATTGAATTGCATCACAATACTCATCCATGTACAGAAATTGATTTTTGAGCAATATCCATTAAAGCGTGGAAGTAAGGACGGCAACAAGCTTGTCAAAGATAGCAACAACTTCATAGTTCGTGTAATCCCAAGAGCGGTTGGGAACTCGACAAATTGCTATCTTTCGTAGACGACAGTCACCATGATCATATTTGAACTCACGTAGAATACCGGTGTACTCAACCTCTGGGCAATCGTATGAGATTTTTGGAAGTGGAACCCGGTGACGAGAACACATTCACAAGTTCCCACTCGCAAAGTTACCCAATATAAACAACCCAATCTCCATTTGCGCCTGCCCAAGCCTTGCTCTCAAGTGATGGCATCTTAACATCTTACGTATCATTATCAAGCGGCATCAACTTGCACAAGGCGAGGCTTCCCTTGTCCCCGCGCCAGTTAGCAGGGTCACGGCGAAGAAGATAGGAGATCAAACCGCTCCTGGACCCTTGGGTTCCTTGTAGTGATGTTATTAGTTGAGTCGAGAATGGTCTTGAACGAACCTGCCATGCTAGCCGAGGTGATGACGTCGCACCAATCAGTGAGTTCCTCCACCACATCATCTTTCAGATCGGGGCAAGAATAAACGGGTCGTTTCCGGCCTGTTCCCTCCATGGAGAAGATGATCGAACAATGGCAGAAGGAAGGGTGAAGGAAAATGGAGGGAGGAAGAGCGTGCGACAGCAGTTCCAAATCGAGAGGGAAAGATGAAGAGGCGGTGGACGGTTGCCACGGTACACGAAGAGGTGCCTGGGGAGCGAACGGTTGCCACAGAGGTCACACACTGACGACAAGGGCCGAGTGAACCGCATGCGTATATTGCACACACCTTGATCTGGATGACTCTTTCTTTTGTGTTGCCTAATCACAAACAGTTCATCCGAGTGAACCGTACGCTATATATCGCACACATCTTCATCTGGCTGCTCGTTTCTTTTGTGTTGCCTAATCACAAATAGTTCATCCGAGTGAACAGTACGCTGTGTATCGCACACGCCTTCATCTGGCTGCACATTTATTTTGTTCCTCCTCATCGCAAACAATTAATTGAACTGAACATATGCCCTTCATTGCACACGCAACTAAAATCTGAACCGTGTTTGATGCATCCGTCATCGCAAACATTTTATGCATTTTTAACAGTTTTCATACACCACCGTTTGCGATTATTGCATCGCACACAGTTTCTGGAAGGGTCTCTGATCGTAGTGTCGCGTTAGCAGCAGCCTGCATTAGTGAGCTACTAGCTATGGACATGTAGGTCTGTGGTAAACCACTCATGCTTCATCGGAAGGGCAATAGGGTTGATGTAGATGCCCTCCATGATCGAATCCCCCTCTGGCGGGATGCCGGAAAAGGCCCCAAGATGGGATCTCATGGGAATAGAAGGTTGCGGCGGTGGAAAAGTGTTTCCGTGGCTCTCCCCGAGGGTTCTGGAATATATGTGAATATATAGGAAAAAGAGCTAGGTCAGGGGACTCCCGAGGGGGCCACAAGGCAGGGGATGACCTCCCCCAGGGCGTGCCCTCCACCGTTGCCGCCGCCTCACGGGTCTTCTGGCTTGGACTCCAAGTCCTCTGAGTGTCTTCTGGTTCAAGAAAAATCATCATGAAGTTTTATTCCGTTTGGACTCCGTTTGGTATTCCTTTTTCGCGAAGCTCAAAAACCAAGGAAAAACAGAAACTGGCACTGGGCTCTAGGTTAATAAGTTAGTCCCCAAAATAACATAAAATAGCATAGTAATGCATATAAAACATCCAAAATAGATAATATAATAGCATGGAACAATAAAAAATTATAAATATGTTGGAGACGTATGAGGGCATGCCAGGGGGCTTGTGGGGCCCCTGTGACTCCCTTAACCCTAACATTGACACTATAAATTCTCAAATATTTCTCCTATACGATAGGGCACACCAAAAATAATTTTCCACCACCGCAAACTTCTGTTCTCGTGAAATCCCATCTTGGGTCCTTTTTCGGCACTCTGCCAGAGGAGGATTCTGTCACAGAGGGCCTCTACACCAACCTTGTTGCCCTTTCGATGATGTGTGAGTAGTTAACCACGGGCCTATGGGTCAATAGCTAGTAGCTAGATGGCTGCTCTCTCTCTCTGATCTTCAATACAATGTTCTTCTTGATGTTCTTGGAGTTCTATTCGACGTAATCTTATTTTGCGGTTCGTTTGTTGAGATCCGATGAATTATGGATTTATAATCAGATTATCTACGAATATTATTTGAGTATTCTCTGAACTCTTTTATGCATGATTAAGATAGCTTTATATTTCTCTTTGATCTATCGATTTGGTTTTGCCAACTAGATTGGTTTTCTTGCAATGGTAGAGATGCTTTGTGATGGGTTCAATCTTGCGGTGTCCTCACCTAGTGGCAGTAGGGGTAGTGAGGCACGTATTTTTATTGTTGCCATTAAGGATAAAAATATGGTTTTTTTACCTTCTCTATTGGATCTGTCCCTCTACATCATGTCATCTTACTTAACGCGTTACTCCGTTCTTGTTAACTTAATTCACTAGACGCATGCTGGATAGCGGTCGAGATGTGGAGTAATAGTACTAGATGCAGGCAGGAGTCGGTCTACTTGTCATGTACGTGATGCCTATATTCATAATCATTGCCTTGGATATCTTCCTAACTTTGCTCTTTTCTATCAATTGCTCAACAGTAATTTCTTTACTCACTGTATGCTCTCTTTGAGAGAAAAGCCTCTAGTGAAACCTATGACCCCTGGGTCTATTTTCTATCATATATTTTCGGATCTATAAAACCAAAAACCTAAAAATACCTTGCTGCAATTTATTTATATTTACTTTGTTTTGCGATTTATTTATCTTTTATATCTATCTTTATTAGATCTCACTCTTGCAAGTGACCGTGAAGGGATTGACAACCCTTTTTCATGTTGTGCGCAAGTATTTGTTAGTTTGTGAAGGTGCGTATATTGGGGACTTACTTGTGCCTCCTACTGGATTGGTACCTTGGTTCTCAACTGAGAGAAATATTATCTCTACTTTGCTCCATCACCCTTGCCTCTTAAAGGGAAAAAACAACGCAAACTCAAGAAGTAGCAACCGCCAACCAACTACGACCCCGAACGAACCATCGCGCTACACCATACTTGACGTCCACCAAAATGCGCCACCACGGTCTTGCAATCACCAACGCCGTCTCACTATGGCGAGTGAAGCAAAACTGGCAGAATCAAGAGGAAGTAGCAGGGTGCGGCAGGGTCAGCAACCACGTGGGAGGGGACAGCCTTCACCACTCTCGGCGGTAACCGACCGGAAGCAGCTCAGGAGCAAACCAGGCACTCCCGCCCGGTCGAGCCCGAAACGGGCTCGTGAAGCTCCTGTCGCCGCGCTGCAGTACACGCGCCGTCATCTCGGTCACCCCCAGCCCGAGCCACACCTCTGTCTGTCGGAGACGACACCGGACAGCCCGCGCCAGGCCCGACCAGACCCAGAAGGGGCCCAAAAGGGCCAGATCTAGGCCGGAAGGGTGCCGCGGCCACCACGCCACCTGGAGCTTCACCGCCCGCGAAGCCACGCTGCCGCCGGATCCACCACTGGCCTGGGTGCATCGCCACCAGCCCCCACTACTCAAGCCGCAGCGTCACGCGGGGGAAAAATGGGCCCGCCGCCGCCGGCACCACGCAAGCAAGGCCCGGTGGCCTACGCCAGCGGGATGATTAGGAGGGGGAGGCGCTGGGAGGCGGCGGGAAGGGGAGCCCACGGTCGCCTCGCTCAGGGAGGCGGCGAAGTCTGAGGAAGGGGGGGGGGAGGGGAGAGGCTAACGGGACAGGTCGGGGTGCGCACGCCGGCCCGCTCGGAGAGGCCCCGAAGGGAGGGTGTGCGGGAAGGGGAAGAGGGCTAGCGGGATGGGTCAGGGTGCGCGCGCTGGCCCGCTCATGGAGGCGACGCTGGGGGTACAGGGAAGGGGCGGTGGGGCGGGCTAGCGGGACGGAACGGGGTGCACCCCGGCCGCCGGGGGAAACCCTAGCGGGTCTTTGGATCAAGTTGCCTTGGATCTAGGATTATCGCCAACTGCAGCCCCGCAGCAGCTAATAAAAGGAGCAAACTAAACACCGTAGTCAGAACCCGTATTAAATAGCTTAATCACACTTTCCTTTTTTGTAGTATAATACACTGCAACTATACTTACTATTTGTATGCATGTAACATTTTCTTATTTTGCAATTGGTGACCACTAGGCGCCGGCGCGCCGGCCCAAATTTGGGCCGGTTGCACCTGTTGGAAATATGCCCTAGAGGCAATAATAAAAGGATTATTATTATATTTCCTTGTTCATGATAATTGTCTTTATTCATGCTATAATTGTATTATCCGAAAATCATAATACACGTGTGAATACATAGACCGTAATATGTCCCTAGTAAGCCTCTAGTTGACTAGCTCATTAATCAACAAATAGTCATGGTTTCCTGACTATGGACATTAGATGTCGTTGATAACGGGATCACATCATTAGGAGAATGATGTGATGGACAAGACCCAATTCTAAGCATAGCACAAGATCGTGTAGTTCGTTTTGCTAGAGCTTTTCCAATGTCAAGTATCTTTTCCTTAGACCATGAGATCGTGTAACTCCCGGATACCGTAGGAGTGCTTTGGGTGTACCAAACGTCACAACGAATCGGGTGACTATAAAGGTGCACTACAGGTATCTCCGAAAGTGTCATTGGGTTGACACGGATCGAGATCGATTTGTCACTCCGTGTGACGGAGAGGTATCTCTAGGTCCACTCGGTAATGCATCATCATAATTAGCTCAAAGTGACCAAGTGTCCGGTCACGGATCATGCATTACAAGATGCGAGTAAAGTGACTTGCGATAACGAGACTGAACAAGGTATTGGGATACCGACGATCAAGTCTCGGGCAAGTAACGTACCGATTGACAAAGGGAATTGTATACGGGGTTGATTGAATCCTCGACATCGTGGTTCATCCGATGAGATCATCGAGGAGAATGTGGGAGCCAACATGGGTATCCAGATCCGCTGTTGGTTATTGACCGAGAGCTGTCTCGGTCATGTCTCACGTCTCCCGAACCCGTAGGGTCTACACACTTAAGGTTCGGTGATGCTAGGGTTGTAGAGATATGAGTATGCAGCAAACCGAAGTTGTTCGAGTCCCGATGAGATCTCGGACGTCACGAGGAGTTCCTAATGGTCCGGAGGTAAAGAATAATATATAGGAAGTGCAGTTTCGCCATCGGGAGAGTTTTGGGGTCACTGTATTGTTGTCGGGACCACCGAAGGGTCCTGGGTCCACCGGTGGGGCCACCTATCCGGAGGGCCCGTGGGCTGAAGTGGGAGGGACCAGCCTGGTGGGCTGGTGCGCCCCCCCTGGGCCCCCCTCTGCGCCTAGGGTTGGGAACCCTAGGGGAGGGGGCGCCTCCACTTGCCTTGGGGGGCACTCCACCCCCTTGGCCGCCGTCCCCTAGAGATCCCATCTCTAGGGCCGGCGCCCCCCTTGGGGGCCTATATAAGGAGGGGGGGAGGGTGGGCAGCCGCACCATGAAGTCTTGGCGCCTCCCTCTCCCCTGCTACACCTCTCCCTCTCAGAAGCTCGTGAAGCTCTGCCGAACTCTTGCATCCACCACCACGCCGTCGTGCTGCTGGATCTTCATCAGCCTCTCCTTCCCCCTTGCTGGATCAAGAAGGAGGAGACGTCATCCGCTCCATACATGTGTTGAACGCGGAGGTGCTGTCCATTTGGCACTTGGTCATCGGTGATTTGGATAACGACGAGTACGACTCCCTCAACCCCGTTCTCTTGAACGCTTCCGCTCGCGATCTACAAGGGTATGTAGATGCACTCCTATCACTCATTGCTAGATAAACTCATAGATGGATCTTGGTGAAACCGTAGGAAAATTTTTATTTTCTGCAACGTTCCCCAACAGTGGCATCATGAGCTAGGTCTATGCGTAGTTCTCTATTGCACGAGTAGAACACAAATTTGTTGTGGGCGTAGATGTTGTCAACTTTCTTGCCGCTACTAGTCTTATTTTGCTTCAGCGGTATTGTGGGATGAAGCGGCCCGGACCGACCTTACACGTATGCTTACGTGAGACAGGTTCCACCGACTGACATGCACTAGTTGCATAAGGTGGCTAGCGGGTGTCTGTCTCTCCCACTTTAGTTGGAGCGGATTCGATGAAAAGGGTCCTTATGAAGGGTAAATATAAGTTGACTAATCACGTTGTGGCTTTTTCGTAGGTAAGAAGACATTCTTGCTAGAACCCTATTGCAGCCACGTAAAAGATGCAACAACAATTAGAGGACGTCTAACTTGTTTTTGCAGCAATTGCCTTGTGATGTGATATGGCCAAAAGTTGTGATGAATGATGAATGATATATTGTGATGTATGAGATCATGTTCTTGTAATAGGAATCACGACTTGCATGTCGATGAGTATGACAACCGGCAGGAGCCATAGGAGTTGTCTTAATTATTGTATGACCTGCGTGTCAATGATTTAACGCCATGTAATTACTTTACTTTATTGCTAAAATGTTAGCCATAGTAGTAGAAGTAATAGTTGGTGAGCAACTTCATGGAGACACGATGATGGAGATCATGATGATGGAGATCATGGTGTCATGCCGGTGATGAAGATGATCATGGAGCCCCGAGGATGGAGATCAAAGGAGCTATATGATATTGGCCATATCATGTCACTACTATATAATTGCATGTGATGTTTATTATGTTTATGCATCTTGTTAACTTAGAACAAGGGTAGTAAATAAGATGATCCCTGATAATAATTTCAAGAAAGTGTTCTCCCCTAACTGTGCACCGTTGCTAAAGTTCGTTGTTTCGAAGCACCACGTGATGATCGTGTGTGATAGATTCTTATGTTCACATACAACGGGTGTAAGACAGTTTTACACATGCAAAAACACTTAGGGTTAACTTGACGAGCCTAGCATGTAAATACATGGCCTCGGAACACAGAGACCGAAAGGTCGAACATGAGTCGTATGGAAGATAGGATCAACATGGAGATGTTCACCGATGATGACTAGTCCGTCTCACGTGATGATCGGACACGGCCTAGTCGACTCGGATCGTGTAACACTTAGATGACTAGAGGGATGTCTAATCTAAGTGGGAGTTCATTAAAATAATTTGATTAGATGAACTTAATTATCATGAACTTAGTCTAAAACCTTTGCAAATATGTCTTGTAGATCAAATGGCCAACGCTCATGTCAACATGAACTTCAACGCGTTCCTAGAGAAAACCAAGCTGAAAGACGATGGCAGCAACTATACGGACTGGGTCCGGAACCTGAGGATCATCCTCATAGCTGCCAAGAAAGCATATGTCCTAGAAGGACCGCTAGGTGAAGCACCCATCCCAGAGAACCAAGACGTTATGAATGCTTGGCAGTCACGTGCTGATGATTACTCCCTCGTTCAGTGCGGCATGCTTTACAGCCTAGAACCGGGGCTCCAAAAGCATTTTGAGCAACACCAAGCATATGAGATGTTCGAGGAGCTGAAAATGGTTTTCCAAGATCATGCCCGGGTCGAGAGATATGAAGTCTCTGACAAGTTCTATAGTTGTAAGATGGAGGAAAATAGTTCTGTCAGTGAGCACATACTCAAACTGTCTGGGTTTCACAACCGCCTGTCCCAGCTGGACATTAACCTCCCAGACGAGGCGGTCATTGACAGAATCCTTCAGTCGCTCCCACCGAGCTACAAGAGCTTTGTGATGAACTACAATATGCAGGGGATGGTGAAAACTATTCTGAAGTATTTTCAATCTTTGAAGTCGGCAGAGGTAGAAATCAAGAAAGAACATCAAGTGTTGATGGTCAATAAAACCACCAAGTTCAAGAAGGGCAAGGGTAAGAAGAACTTCAAGAAGGACGGCAAGGATGTTGCCGCCCGATAAGCCGCTTGCCGGAAGAAGTCAAAGAATGGACCCAAGCCCGAGACCGAGTGCTTTTATTGCAAGGAAGGGTCATCGAAGCGGAACTGCCCCAAATACTTAGCGCATAAGAAGGCCGGCAACACTAAAGGTATATGTGATATACATGTAATTGATGTGTATCTTACCAGTACTCGTAGTAACTCCTGGGTATTTGATACCGGTGCCGTTGCTCATATTTGTAACTCACAGCAGGAGCTGCTGAATAAGCGGAGACTAGCGAAGGACGAGGTGACGATGCGTGTCGGGAATGGTTCCAAGGTCGATGTGATCACCGTCGGCACGCTACCTCTACATTTACCTACGGGATTTTTTAAACCTCAATAATTGTTATTTAGTGCCAAGTTTGAGCATGAACATTGTATCTGGATCTCGTTTGATACGAGATGGCTACTCATTTAAATCCGAGAATAATGGTTGTTCTATTTATATGAGAGATATGTTTTATGGTCATGCCCCGATGGTCAATGGTTTATTCTTGATGAATCTCGAACGTAATGTTACACATATTCATAGTGTGAACACCAAAAGATGTAAAGTTGATAACGATAGTCCCACATACTTGTGGCACTGCCGCCTTGGTCGCATTGGTGTCAAGCGCATGAAGAAGCTCCATGCTGATGGACTTTTAGAGTCTCTCGATTATGAATCATTTGACACATGCGAACCATGCCTCATGGGCAAAATGACCAAGACTCCGTTCTCCGGAACAATGGAGCGAGCAACCAACTTATTGGAAATCATACATACCGATGTGTGCGGTCCAATGAGCGTTGAGGCTCGTGGAGGATATCGTTATGTTCTCACTCTCACTAACGACTTGAGTAGATATGGGTGGTATGTCTACTTAATGAAACACAGGTCTGAGACCTTTGAAAAGTTCAAGGAATTTCAGAATGAGGTAGAGAATCAACGTGACCGAAATATAAAGTTCCTACGATCAGATCGTGGAGGAGAATATTTAAGTCACGAATTTGGTACGCACTTAAGGAAATGTGGAATCGTTTCACAACTCACGCCGCCTGGAACACCTCAGCGCAAGGGTGTGTCCGAACGTCGTAATCACACTCTATTGGATATGGTGCGGTCTATTATGTCTCTTACCGATTTACCGCTATCATTTTGGGGATACGCTCTAGAGACAACTACATTCACTTTAAATAGGGCCCCGTCTAAATCCGTTGAGACGACACCGTATGAATTATGGTTTGGGAAGAAACCTAAGCTGTCATTTCTAAAAGTTTGGGGATGCGATGCTTATGTCAAGAAACTTCAACCTGAAAAGCTCGAACCCAGGTCGGAAAAATGCGTCTTCATAGGATACCCTAAGGAAACCATTGGGTATACCTTCTACTTAAGATCCGAGGGCAAGATCTTTGTTGCCAAGAACGGATCCTTTCTGGAAAAAGAGTTTCTCTCGAGAGAAGTAAATGGGAGGAAAGTAGAACTCGATGAAGTACTACCTCTTGAACCGGATAGTAGTGCAGCTCGGGAAAATGTTCCTGTGGTGCCTACACCAACTGGAGAGGAAATTAATGTTCAAGGTACTTCGGATCAAGTTGCTACTGAGCTTTGTAGGTCCACAAGGACACGTTTCACACCAGAGTGGTATGGCAACCCTGTCCTGGAAATAATGTTTTTAGACAACGATGAACCTTCGAACTATGAAGAAGCGATGGCGGGCCCAGATTCCAACAAATGGCTTGAAGCCATGCAATCCGAGATAGAATCCATGTATGAAAACAAAGTATTGTTAGGGAACGTAGTAATTTCAAAAAATTTCCTACGCACACGCAAGATCATGGTGATGTATAGCAACGAAAGGGGAGAGTGTTGTCTACGTACCCTCGTAGACCCGAAGCGGAAGCGATCACAACGTAGAGGAAGTAGTCGTACGTTCTCCTCGCGATCCGACCGATCCGGCGCCGTTACTCCGGCGCCCGAGTTCTTGACACACGTACAGCTCGATGGCGTCCCTCGTACTCCGATCCAGCCGAGTGTCGAGGGAGAGTTCCGTCGACCGACGGCGTGGTGGCGATCTTGATGTTCTATCGTGCAGAGCCGCTAAGCTTGCGACGATATGACCGAGGTGGAATATGGTGGAAGGGGGCACCGCACACGGCTAAGGAACGATCCGTAGATCAAACTTGTGTCTTGTGCCTAGAGGTGCCCCCTTGCCCCCGTATATAAAGGAGCCAAGGGGAGGGGTTCGGCCGGCCAGGAGGGGCGCGCCAGGAGTCCTCCTCCCACCGGGAGTAGGACTCCCCCCTTTCCTTGTTGGAGTAGGAGAGAAGGAAAGAGGGGGAGAGGAGGAAGGAAAAGGGGGCTGCACCCCCTGTCCAATTCGGACTAGAGGGGGGCTGCGCCCCTTCTTCCTTTTGGCCTCTTTCCTCTATTCCCGTATGGCCCAATAAGGCCCATATACTCCCCAGCGAATTCCCGTAACTCTCCGGTATTCCGAAAAATACCCGAATGACTCGGAACCTTTCCGAACTCCGAATATAGTCGTCCAATATATCGATCTTTACGTCTCGACCATTTCGAGACTCCTCGTCATGTCCCCGAACTCATCCGGGACTCCGAACTCCTTCGGTACATCAAAACTCATAAACTCATAATATAAGCATCGCCGAAACCTTAAGCGTGCGGACCCTACGGTTCGAGAACAATGTAGACATGACCGAGACACGTCTCCGGTCAATAACCAATAGCGGGACCTGGATGCCCATATTGGCTCCTACATATTCTACGAAGATCTTTATCGGTCAGACCGCATAACAACATACGTTGTTCCCTTTGTCATCGGTATGTTACTTGCCCGAGATTCGATCGTCGGTATCAATACCTAGTTCAATCTCGTTACGGCAAGTCTCTTTACTCGTTCCGTAATACATCATCTCTCAACTAACTCATTAGTTATAATGCTTGCAAGGCTTAAGTGATGTGCATTACCGAGAGGGCCCATAGATACCTCTCCGACAATCGGAGTGACAAATCCTAATCTCGAAATCGCCAACCCAACATCTGCCTTTGGAGACACCTGTAGTACTCCTTTATAATCACCCGATTCGTTGTGACGTTTGGTAGTACCAAAGTGTTCCTCCGCAAACGGAGTTGCATAATCTCATAGTCATAGGAACATGTATAAGTCATGAAGGAAGCAATAGCAACATACTAAACGATCGTGTGCTAAGCTAACGGAATGGGTCATGTCAATCAGATCATTCAACAAATGATGTGACCTTGTTAATCAAATAACAACTCCTTGTTCATGGTTAGGAAACATAACCATCTTTGATTAACAAGCTAGTCAAGTAGAGGCATACTAGTGACACTCTGTTTGTCTATATATTCACACATGTATTATGTTTCCGGTTAATACAATTCTAGCATGAATAATAAACATTTATCATGATATGAGAAAATATATAATAACTTTATTATTGCCTCTAGGGCATATTTCCTTCAGTCTCCCACTTGCACTAGAGTCAATAATCTAGATCACATCACCATGTGATTAACATCGATAGTTCACATCATCATGTGATTAACACCCATAGTTCACATCGCCATGTGACCAACACCCAAAGGGTTTACTAGATTCAGTAATCTAGTTCACATCGCTATGTGATTAACACCCAAAGAGTACTAAGGTGTGATCATGTTTTGCTTGTGAGAGAGTCTTAGTCAATGGGTCTTTCACATTCAGATCCGTTATGTATTTTGCAATTTTTCTATGTCTACAATGCTCGCACGGCTACTCTAGCTAATTGCTCCCACTTTCAATATGTATCTAGATCGAGATTTAGAGTCATCCGGATCGTTGTCAAAACTTGCATCGACGTAACCCTTTACGACGAACCTTTTGTCACTTCCATAATCGAGAAACATATCCTTATTCCACTAAGGATAATTTTGACCGCTGTCCAGTGATCTACTCCTAGATCACTATTGTACTCCCTTGCCAAACTCAAAGTCAGGGTATACAATAGATCTGGTACACAGCATGGCATACTTTATAGAACCTATGGCCAAGGCATAGGGAATGACTTTCATTCTCTTTCTATCTTCTGCCGTGGTCGGGTTTTGAGTCTTACTCAATTTCACACCTTGTAACACAGGCAAGAACTCTTTCTTTGACTGTTCCATTTTGAACTACTTCAAAATCTTGTCAAGGTATGTATTCATTGAAAAAACTTATCAAGCATCTTGATCTATCTCTATAGATCTTGATGTTCAATATGTAACCAGCTTCACCGAGGTCTTTCTTTGAAAAACTCCTTTCAAACACTCCTTTGTGCTTTACAGAATAATTCTACATTATTTCTGATCCACAATATGTCATACATATACTTATCAGAAATGCTGTAGTGCTCCCACTCACTTTCTTGTAAATACAGGCTTCTCCAAAAGTCTGTATGAACCCAAATGCTTTGATCACACTATCAAAGCGTTTATTCCAACTCCGAGATGCTTGCACCAGTCCATAAAGGGATCGCTGGAGCTTGCACACTTTGTTAGCTCCCTTTGGATCGATAAAACCTTCGGTTGCATCATATACAACTCTTCTTCCGTAAATCCATTCAGAATGCAGTCTTTACATCCATTTGCCAAATTTCATAATCATAAAATGCGGCAATTGCTAACATGATTCGGACAGACTTAAGCATCGCTACGGGTGAGAAGGTCTCATCGTAGTCAATCCCTTGAACTTGTCGAAAACCCTTTGCGACAAGTCGAGCTTTGTAGATAGTAACACTACTATCAGCGTCCGTCTACCTCTTGAAAATCCATTTAATCTCAATGGCTTGCCAATCATCGGGCAAGTCAACCAAAGTCCATACTTTGTTCTCATATATGGATCCCATCTCAGATTTCATGGCCTCAAACCATTTCGCGGAATCTGGGCTCACCATCGCATCTTCATAGTTCGCAAGTTCATCATGGTCTAGTAACATGACTTCCAGAACAGGATTACCGTACTACTCTGGTGCGGATCTCACTCTGGTTTACCTACGAGGTTCGGTAGTAACTTGATCTGAAGTTACATGATCATCATCATTAGCTTCCTCACTAATTGGTGCAGTAGTCACAGGAACAGATTTCTGTGATGAACTACTTTCCAATAAAGGAGAAGGTACAATTACCTCATCAAGTTCTACTTTCCTCCCACTCACTTCTTTCGAGAGAAACTCCTTCTCTAGAAAGGATCCATTTATTAGCAACGAATGTTTTGCCTTCGGATCTGTGATAGAAGGTGTACCCAACAATTTCCTTTGGGTATTCTATGAAGACGCACTTCTCCGATTTGGGTTTGAGCTTATCAGGATGAAACTTTTTCACATAAGCATCGCAACCCCAAACTTTAAGAAACGACAACTTTGGTTTCTTGCTAAACCACAGTTCATATAGTGTCGTCTCAACGGATTTAGATGGTGCCCTATTTAACATGAATGCAGTTGTCTCTAATGCATGATCCCAAAACGACATTGGTAAATCGGTAAGAAACATCATAGATTGTACTATATCCAATAAAGTACGGTTATGACGTTCGGACACACCATTATGATCTGGTATTCCAGGTGGCATGAATTTGTGAAACTATTCCACATTGTTTTAATTGAAGACCAAACTCAGAACTCAAATATTTGTCTCCTGATCGATCGTAGAAACCTTATTTTCTTGTCACGATGATTTTTCCACTTCACTCTGAAATTCTTTGAACCTTTCAACTATTTCGCACTTATGTTCCATCAAGTAGATATACCCATATCTGCTCAAATCATCTGTGAAGGTCGAAAATAACGATACCCGCCATGAGCCTTAACACTCATTGGATCGTATACATCAAGATGTATTATTTCCAATAAGTCGGTTGCTCGCTCCATCGTTCGAGAACGGAGTCTTAGTCATCTTGCCCATGAGGCATGGTTCGCAAGCATCAAGTGATTCATAATCAAGTGATTCCAAAATCCCATCAAGATGGAGTTTCTTCATGCGCTTTACACCAATATGACATAAACGGCGATTACCACAAATAAGTTGCACTATCATTATTAACTTTGCATCTTTTGGTTTCAATATTATGAGTATGTGTATCACTACGATCGAGATCCAATGAACCATTTTCATTGGGTGTGTAACCATATAAGGTTTTATTCATGTAAATGTAACAACAATTTATTCTCTTACTTAAATGAATAACCGTTTTGCAATAAACACGATCAAATCATATTCATGCTCAACGCAAACACCAAATAACATTTATTTAGGTTCAACACTAATCCCGAAAGTATAGGGAGTGTGCGATGATGATCATATCAATCTTGAAACTATTTTCAACACACATCATCACTTCACCCTTAACTAGTTTCATTTATTCGCAACTCCGCTTGAAGTTACTACTCTTAGCAACCGAACCAGTACCAAATACCGAGGGTTGCTATAAACACTAGTAAAGCACACATCAAACACCAGTATATCAAATATACCCTTTTCACTTTGCCATCCTTTTTATCCACCAAATATTTAGGGCAGTTCCGCTTCGGTGACCATTTCCTTTGCGATTAAGCACTCGGTTTCAGCTTTGGTTCAGCTTTGGGCTTCTTCGTGGGAGTGACAACTTGCTTGTCAATCTACTTGAAGTTCCACTTTCTTTCCCTTTGCCCTTTTCTTGAAACTAGTGATCTTGTCAACCATCAACACTTGATGCTCTTTCTTGATTTCTACCTTCGTCGATTTCAACATCACGAAGAGCTCGGGAATCATTTTCGTCACCCTTGCATATTATAGTTCATCACGAAGTTCTACTAACTTGGTGATGGTGACTAGAGAATTCATCAATCACTATCTTATCCGGAAGATTAACTCCCACTTGATTCAAGCGATTGAAGTACCTGCATAATCTGAGCACATGCTCACTAGTTGAGCGATTCTCCTCCATCTTTTAGCTATAGAACTTGTTGGAGACTTCATATATCTCAACTCGGTATTTGCTTGAAATATTAACTTCAATTCCTGGAACATCTCATATGGTCCATGATGTTCAAAACATCTTTGAAGTCCCGATTCTAAGCCATAAAGCATGGTGCACAAAACTATCAAGTAGTCATCATATTGAGCTAGCCAAACGCTCATAACGCCGCATCCGCTCCTGCAATAGGTCCGCTCACCTAGCGGTGCATTAAGGACATAATTCTTACGTGCAGAATGAGGATAAACCTCGGATCACGGATCAAATCCGCATCATTGCTACTAACATTTTTCAACACAGTTTTCTCTAGGAACATATCAAAATAAACATATGAAAGCAACAACGCGAGCTATTGATCTTACAACATAATTTGCAAAATACTACCAGGACTAAGTTCATGATAAATTTAAGTTCAATTAATCATATTACTTAAGAACTCCCACTTAGATGACATCTCTCTAGTCATCTAAGTGATCACGTGATCCAAATCAACTAAACCATAACCGATCATCACGTGAGATGGAGTAGTTTTCAATGGTGAACATCTTATGTTGATCATATCTACTATATGATTCACGCCGACCTTTCGGTCTCCGTGTTCGAGGCCATATCTGCATATGCTAGGCTCGTCAAGTTTAACCTGAGTATTCGCGTGTGCAAAACTGGCTTGCACCCGTTGTAGATGGACGAGAGCTTATCACACCCGATCATCACGTGGTGTGCAGGCACGACGAACTTTGGCAACGGTGCATACTCGGGAGAACACTTCTTGATAATTTAGTGAGAGATCATCTTATAATGCTACCGTCAATCAAAGCAAGATAAGATGCATAAAAGATAAACATCACATGCAAATCAATATAAGTGATATGATATGGTCATCATCATCTTGTGCTTCGTGATCTCCATCTCTGCAGCACCATCATGATCACCATCGCCACCGGTAGCGACACCTTGATCTCCATCGTAGCATCGTTGTCGCTCACGCCACCTATTGCTTCTCGACTATCGCTACCGCTTAGTGATAAAGTAAAGTAATTACAGGCGTTGCATTTCATACAATAAAGCGACAACCATATGGCTCCTGCCATTGCCGATAACTTCGTTACAAAACATGATCATCTCATACAATAAAATATAGCATCACGTTTTGACCATATCACATCACAACATGCCCTGCAAAAACAAGTTAGACGTCCTCTACTTTGTTGTTGCAAATTTTACGTGGCTGCTACGGGCTTAAGCAAGAACCAATCTCACCTCGCGATCAAAACCACAACGATGCTTCGTCAAATAGACTCGTTTTAACCTTCTCAAGGACCGGGCGTAGCCATACTCGGTTCAACTAAAGTGAGAGAGACAGACACCCGCCAATCACCTTTAAGCAACGAGTGCTCGTGGCGGTGAAACCAGTCTCGCGTAAGCGTCTGGCGTAATGTCGGTCCGGCCGCTTCATCTCACAATACCGCTGAACCAAAGTATGACATGCTGGTAGGTAGTATGACTTGTATCGCCTACAACTCACTTGTGTTCTACTCGTGCAAAACATCAAACCATAAAAACCTGGCTCGATGCCACTGTTGGGGAACGAGTAATTTCAAAAATTTCCTACGCACACGCAAGATCATGGTGATGTATAGCAACGAAAGGGAGAGTGTTGTCTACGCACCCTCGTGAGACCAAGCGAAGCGATCACAACGTAGAGGAAGTAGTCGACGTTCTCCTCGCGATCCGACCGATCCCGCGCCGTTACTCCGGCGCCCCGAGTTCTTGACACACGTACAGCTCGATGACGCCCCTCGACTCCGATCCAGCCGAGTGTCGAGGAGAGTTCCACGAGACGACGGCGTGGTGACGATCTTGATGTTCTACGGCGCAGAGCCGCTTAAGCTTCATGACGATATGACCGAGGTGGAATATGGTGGAAGGGGCACCGCACACGGCTAAGGAACGATCCGTAGATCAAACTTGTGTCTTGTGCCTAGAGGTGCCCCTTGCCCCGTATATAAAGGAGCCAAGGGAGGGGTTCGCCGGCCAGGAGGGCGCGCCAGAGGAGTCCTCCTCCCACCGGAGTAGGACTCCCCCTTCCTTGTTGGAGTAGGAGAGAAGGAAAGAGGGGAGAGGAGGAAGGAAAAGGGGCTGCACCCCTGTCCAATTCGGATTAGAGGGGCTGCGCCCTTCTTCCTTTTGGCCTCTTTCCTCTATTCCCGTATGGCCCAATAAGGCCCATATACTCCCGGCGAATTCCGTAACTTTCCGGTACTCAAAAATACCGAATGACTCGAACCTTTCCGAACTCCGAATATAGTCGTCAATATATCGATCTTTACGTCTCGACCATTTCGAGACTCCTCGTCATGTACCCGAACTCATCCGGGACTCGAACTCCTTCGGTACATCAAAACTCATAAACTCATAATATAACATCGCCGAAACCTTAAGCGCAGCGGACCCTACGGTTCGAGAACAATGTAGACATGACCGAGACACGCCTCCGGTCAATAACCAATAGCGGACCTGGATGCCCATATTGGCTCCTACATATTCTACGAAGATCTTTATCGGTCAGACCGCATAACAACATACGTTGTTCCCTTTGTCATCGGTATGTTACTTGCCCGAGATTCGATCGTCGGTATCCAATACCTAGTTCAATCTCGTTACCGGCAAGTCTCTTTACTCGTTCCGTAATACATCATCTCTCAACTAACTCATTAGTTGTAATGCTTGCAAGGCTTAAGTGATGTGCATTACCGAGAGGGCCCATAGATACCTCTCCGACAATCGGAGTGACAAATCCTAATCTCGAAATACGCCAACCCAACATCTGCCTTTGGAGACACCTGTAGTACTCCTTTATAATCACCCAGTTACGTTGTGACGTTTGGTAGTACCCAAAGTGTTCCTCCGGCAAACGGGAGTTGCATAATCTCATAGTCATAGGAACATGTATAAGTCATGAAGGAAGCAATAGCAACATACTAAACGATCGTGTGCTAAGCTAACGGAATGGGTTATGTCAATCAGATCATTCAACTAATGATGTGACCTTGTTAATCAAATAATAACTCCTTGTTCATGGTTAGGAAACATAACCATCTTTGATTAACAAGCTAGTCAAGTAGAGGCATACTAGTGACACTCTGTTTGTCTATATATTCACACATGTATTATGTTTCCGGTTAATACAATTCTAGCATGAATAATAAACATTTATCATGATATGAGGAAATATATAATAACTTTATTATTGCCTCTAGGGCATATTTCCTTCAAGTATGGACTTTGACAGACTTGCCTGATGATCGGCGAGCGATAGAAAACAAATGGATCTTTAAGAAGAAGACGGATGCGGATGGTAATGTTACCATCTATAAAGCTCGACTTGTCGCTAAGGGTTATCGACAAGTTCAAAGGGTTGACTACGATGAGACATTCTCTCCCGTAGCGAAGCTGAAGTCCGTCCGAATCATGTTAGCAATTGCCGCATACTATGATTATGAGATATGGCAGATGGACGTCAAAACGGCATTCCTCAATGGACATCTTAAGGAAGAACTGTATATGATGCAGCCGGAAGGTTTTGTCGATCCTAAGAATGCTAACAAAGTATGCAAGCTCCAGCGATCCATTTATGGGCTGGTGCAAGCATCTCGGAGTTGGAACATTCGCTTTGATGAGATGATCAAAGCGTTTGGGTTTATGCAGACGTATGGAGAAGCCTGCATTTACAAGAAAGTGAGTGGGAGCTCTGTAGCATTTCTCATATTATATGTAGATGACATACTCTTGATGGGAAATGATATAGAACTTTTGGACATCATTAAGGCCTACTTGAATAAGTGTTTTTCAATGAAGGACCTTGGAGAAGCTGCTTACATATTAGGCATCAAGATCTATAGGGATAGATCGAGACGCCTCATAGGTCTTTCACAAAGCACATACCTTGATAAGATTTTGAAGAACTTCAAAATGGATCAGTCCAAGAAAGGGTTCTTGCTCAGACAGCAAGGTGTGAGATTGAGCTCGGCTCAATGCCCGACCATGGCAAAAGATAAAGAAGAGATGAGTGTCATCCCCTATGCTTCAGCCATAGGATCTATTATGTATGCCATGTTGTGTACCAGACCTGATGTAAACCTTGCCATAAGTTTGGTAGGTAGGTACCAAAGTAATCCCGGCAAGGAACACTGGACAGCGGTCAAGAATATCCTGAAGTACCTGAAAAGGACAAAGGACATGTTTCTCGTTTATGGAGGTGACAAAGAGCTCGTCAGAAGGGTTACGCCGACGCTTAGCTTCGACACGATCTGGATAACTCTAAGTCACAAACCGGATACGTGTATATGTTGAATGGTAGAGCAAGAAGTGGTGCAGGCCGCAAGCAGAGCGTCGTGGCGGGAACTACATGTGAAGCGGAGTACATGGCAGCCTCCGAGGTAGCGCATGAAGCAATTTGGGTGAAGGAGTTCATCACCGACCTACGAGTCATACCCAATGCGTCGGGGCCGATCAAACTCTTCTGTGACAACACTGGAGCTATTGCCCTTGCCAAGGAGCCTGTGTTTCACAAGAAGACCGAGCACATCAAGCGTCGTTTCAACTCCATCCGTGAAAATGTTCAAGATGGAGACATAGATATTTGCAAAGTACATACGGATCTGAATGTCGCGGATCCGCTGACTAAACCTCTTCATGAAAGCAAAACATGATCAACACCGAACTCTATGGGTGTTCGATTCATCACAATGTAACTAGATTATTGACTCTAGTGCAAGTGGGAGACTGTTGGAAATATGCCCTAGAGGCAATAATAAAAGGATTATTATTATATTTCCTTGTTCATGATAATTGTATTTATTCATGCTATAATTGTATTATCCGGAAATCGTAATACACGTGTGAATACATAGACCGTAATATGTCCCTAGTAAGCCTCTAGTTGACTAGCTCGTTAATCAAGAGATAGTCATGGTTTCCTGACTATGGATATTAGATGTCGTTGATAACGGGATCACATCATTAGGAGAATGATGTGATGGACAAGACCCAATTCTAAGGATAGCACAAGACCGTGTAGTTCGTTTTGCTAGAGCTTTTCCAATGTCAAGTATCTTTTCCTTAGACCATGAGATCGTGTAACTCCCGGATACCGTAGGAGTGCTTTGGGTGTACCAAACATCACAACGTAACTGGGTGACTATAAAGGTGCACTACAGGTATCTCCGAAAGTGTCTGTTGGGTTGACACAGATCGAGACTGGGATTTGTCACTCCGTATGACGGAGAGGTATCTCTGGGCCCACTCGGTAATGCATCATCATAATGAGCTCAAAGTGACCAAGTGTCCGTCACGGGATCATGCATTACTGATGCGAGTAAAGTGACTTGCGATAACGAGACCAACAAGGTATTGGGATACCGACGATCGAGTCTCGGGCAAGTAACGCATCGATTGACAAAGGAATTGTATACGGGTTGATTGAATCCTCGACATCGTGGTTCATCCGATGAGATCATCGAGGAGCATGTGGGAGCCAACATGGGTATCCAGATCCCGCTGTTGGTTATTGACCGAGAGCCGTCTCGGTCATGTCTACGTGTCTCCCGAACCCGTAGGGTCTACACACTTAAGGTTCGGTGGCGCTAGGGTTGTAGAGATATGAGTATGCAGGAAACCGAAGTTGTTCGAGTCCCGGATGAGATCCCGGACGTCACGAGGAGTTCCGGAATGGACCGGAGGTAAAGAATAATATATAGGAAGTGCAGTTTCGGCCATCGGGAGAGTTTCGGGGGTCACTGGTATTGTACCGGGACCACCGGAAGGATCCCAGGGGTCCACCGGGTGGGGCCACCTATCCCGGAGGGCCCTGGGCTGAAGTGGGAGGACCAGCCTGGTGGGCCGGTGCGCCCGGGCCCACCTCTGCGCCTAGGGTTGGGAACCATAGGGAGGCGCCCCACTTGCCTTGGGGCACTCCACCCCCTTGGCCGCCGCCCCTAGAGATCCCATCTCTAGGGGCGGCGCCCCAGGGGCCTATTTAAAGGAGGGGGGGGAGGCAGCCGCACCAAGTCTTGGCGCCTCCTCTCCCGCTACACCTCTCCTCTCGGGCGGCTCGGCAAGCTCGCTGAACTCTCAGATCCACCACCACGCCGCCGTCTTTGGATCTTCATCAACCTCTCCTTTCCCCTTGCTAAATCAAGAAGGAGGAGACGTCATCCGCTCCGTACGTGTGTAACGCGGAGGTGCTGTCCGTTCGGCACTTGGTCATCGGTGATTTGCATCACGACGAGTACGACTCCCTCAACCCCGTTCTCTTGAACGCTTCCGCTCGCGATCTACAAGGGTATGTAGATGCACTCCTATCACTCGTTGCTTGATGAACTCATAGATGGATCTTGGTGAAACCATAGGAAAATTTTTATTTTCTGCAACGTTCCCCAACAGCACCATACCTGTCTGATACGCTGTATTTTAACCATCAGATTAGGGCCTTCATCATCAAAGCGCTTCTTCTCTTTTACTTTGCCCCCAAATCACGCGACCGCTGCTCGCCGGCTTGGCGCCCTCGCTGCTGGGTTGCGTCAAACCTCCCCCTCCCCCGGGACCGTCGTTCCAACAGCCCCGGCGACCTTGTCGCAGCTCGCAGCGGTGACCCGTCACGGCTCTAAAAAAGCTTCATACGCCGCAGCTTTCGAATTGCTGGTTCCAGCCAAACTAGATGCTGGTTGAAGCAAATTTTATCGCCGGTTGTATCAAAAATTGCTTGTTGATCCCGACGAAGAAAAATGCTTTGCATCTCTTGAAAACACGGGCACCAACAAAAATAGATACCGATAGAAGCAAAAACTACTCGTTGATTGTATAAAAATGGCTTGCCGATCCCAACAAAGAAAAATGCTTCCATACCCGCATTCATGGAAAAATCGCTAGTTCCAGCAAAAATGCATGATGGTTCCAGCAAAAACAATGGCTGTTGAAGCAAAAACAGAGTCGCGGTCTCACATGTTAATGGAGATGGATGTAGCAAAAAATCCACAAACACCAATAGTAACAAAAAGCAAAACGGTTGTAGCAAAATGGTTCGCCGGTTCCAGCAAAAATCATCGTGATAGCGGATTTTGGGTGGGCGGGTGGTAGCAAAAATATGGTCTCTGTTTGGATACTCTAACTTGGTTAGAGGTTAGAGTTATTTTCTAACTCTAGACTAACCTTAAACTAACTCTAGCTTGGTGGTGTTTGAATGAGAGGGTAAGTTTGAAAATAAATGCACTTTTTTCAATCATTTGACTCTTAACCAGGATTTGCTGTGGCCGGCTCTTGTGTGGGTGACCAGTGCCGCGGCCGGCGAAGGTTTCGTCGGAGATGGGGCGGATGAATGGGAACGGGATGGAGGCGGACGGGGCGGGCGGACTGATGCGGCGGGATGGAGGCGGACGGGGCCGGCTGGGGCGGGCGGACGGGACGGTGACGGGCGGACAAAGTAGTGCGGCGGGATGGAGGCGGATAGAGGCAGGCAGACGGGGGCGGCGGAGGCGGGCAGACGTGGCCTGTGTGGGCGAGCGGACGCGGCCGGCGATGCAGGGCGACAAGGGCCAGCGGGAGGAGGAGAACGAGATGCAACAGGGGGAGGAGAACGAGAGGCAGCGGGGACGAATGGATAGGATCCGGTGCGGCTGCACGCGGCAGGAAAAGAATTTTTTTTAGGGCCCCACCACAACTAGCTCCAATTTGCACCTCTCCACAGGGATAGTTTTTTTGGTGGGTTAGTTTCAATCTAACTCAAACTAGCCCATGTGTTTGGATACTTTAAGAGTTAGTTCAGCCCCAAGTAGCTCAAAGTAGCTCTAGTCCTTGGATACTTTAAGAGTTAGTTCAGCCCCAAGTAGCTCAAAGTAGCTCTAGTCCTGGGATCCAAACAGGGCCAGTCGATGTGTTTGGATATTTTAGTTCAGCCCCAAGTAGCTACTTTAGCCTGGGATCCAAACAGGGCCATGGACTGGTTCCAGCAAAAGCAAAACATGGCCATGGACTGGTTCCAGCAAAAGCAAAACATGGTTGTAGCAAAATCCTCATCAAGGCGGTGATAGAGCAATAACCCACTGTGGTGCAGTTGCAAAGATTGTCGTGGATCGCAGCCCGCTCAGCTCGTCACCGCTCATGATGGCGGGCGCCCATGGCGACGAGCGATGGCTGCAGCCTGCTCAGCTCCGGTACCGCTCGCAACAGCGGCCCCCGCAGTAACTCTGGGCACCGCTGCCGGAGCAACAGATCGTCGGAATTGAAAAAATGAAGGATGTGGGCTTGTTTATCAGAGAGACAGAGACGAGGGGGAATGGATGAGGATTGCGTTGGGAAGAAAGAAAGCAGTGGACGGGAAGAGATAAGGCACTAGATGGGGTCACAAGGTTACGTGTCGCATGGAAATAGAAGTGTCGCCTGGAAATAGAAATGCAGTTTGTCTAATTCACATATAAATGTTGACGTCACATCTAATCTCCTGTCTAATTTAAATATAGATGTTTTCTAAGGATGTCACATCTAATCTCCCACAAATAACGTAGCAAAAGAAACAAAAGAAAAGCTAGAACAAAAGAAAACAGACCATAAACATGATGGACATCAGATTAGATGAAACATAACTATGCTGCCACATCTAAATGTGTCTGGGGCGCCGGCCCAAGATTCGGCCGGTCTGCCGATCCCAAACGTTTCCCTTTGCAATTTGCACTTTTGTTCTCGAGGAAGTAAGGGAAATGGAAATTTGCACTTTTTTGTTCTCGAGCAAATAAGGGAAATGGAAAAAAAAAGGTACTCCTCCGATTTGGTGAAATAACATTTTTACAAGAAGTTTTAAGACTTGAGATAGCAGTGGAATTATAGATTTTTACAAAAAGTTTTAAGACTCGACTTCAACCAAGCTAGAAGCACAAGAACACTTCAACTAAGCTAAAAGCACTAGAACTACGGAAACTAAGACGCGGGTAAAGCTAGAAGTACGAGAACTAGACGCTGGTACGAAGGAGTGACGCCTCATGCAAAAGGGCACGCTAAACTCAAGCAGCCGGCGGCCCGCACCCGCAAACCACGGGCACACGCCGCGTACGTACGCGCAAGGCAGAGGCCTGCCTATGCGCCCTGCTTGTTGAGCCGCGCCGCCGCAGCCACGGACGCTGCTATCCCTCCCGGCCTCACCGTCTTGTCGTCCTTGTTTCGGGTCTCCGCCGAGGCCACCCTCGCCGCGTCGTCGGCCTCCACCTCCTTGTCCGCGACCAGCTTCGCCGTCGCATTCTGCATGCACGCGGGTCGACCATCGTCGTCAGTAACATCATGGATTCAAGGATACGTGTACTGGTAGCATCGATGTGCATGACATGCTAGAGACATACCGAGAGCACGTCGCCGAGCTTGGCCTTCTCATCGTCGCGCGCGGCCCAGGCGTTGGCGTCGGCGGCCGACTGCGCCTGCGCGGCCAGGCCACCAGGGATATTGACGTCCAGCCCGGTGGCTCGCACTTCGGCCGCCTGGATGGCCGCCGCGTCGCTGCGCTCCACCGGCCTGCCTCCGGCCGAGTAACCTGCCGCCTCCAGCGCCTCGCCGATAGTTATCTTCGTGTCGTCGCCACCGGCTCCTCCAGCAGCGGCGGCATCATCCGGCGCGAGGTACTGGCCCACGGCCTGCCCGGCGACGAACTCGGTGACGATGCGCCCGCCGGGGATGCGGGTCTCGGACACGGAGACGCCCTGCTCGGCTGTGGCGTCCGTGGCCTGGTCGTGGCCGACGACGCCCATGCGCTCGTTGCGCATGGCCGCGGACTGCATGGCTGCCGCCGGCCCGCCCTTGATCGTCTCCCCGAAAACGAGGTTCTCGGCCGACTGCATCGTGGCCGCGTCCTGCGGCGCCACGGGCTTCTCCGCGAGGCCGCCGGTCACGGCCGGGAACACGTCGCCGTAGCGGACGGCGCCTCCTCCCTGTCCCTGGCCCTGCCCGCCGCCTCCCGCCTGGGCTTGGTCGGACGACGGCCTCCTCTGTTGCCCCTGGCTCATCTTGGCGAGAAGGCGTCTGGTTATCTGCCGCGTTGCTCCGAGCGTGTGCAGGGTGGCTAGGTGAGTAGTACAGCTGAATCTTGCGATCGACATGGATGGACCGTGCGTGGATGTGTGCATTATATAAGGCGTGCGCGACTGCTAACAGGGAGACAGGTGTGGGAATGGGCAGAGACGTGGAGGCGAAGCAGGGGAGGCGCGTCGCGGCTTTGCCGCCAGGTGGCGCGCGAGGAAGCGGTGGAGGGTTGGACGGCGGAGGCAGCGTGGAGTGGCGCGCGCGTGGACAGCAAAGCGGTGGCGCTTGTTTTTTCTTAACACACTATACTAGAAGTGCAATATATGGAAAATATCATGTGATACCAACTTTTATATGCTCTCATGATACTGATCTTAAAACGTCAAACTTAAATGTTTTGAAAAATTCCAAAAAAATTGAGGATGTTCACAAGGTATATGTCTACATGTCCTAAGAAATTCACATCAAAGTACACATAAAGAAACAAAAATATATAAATGGATGCAATTAGTATAGGTTTTGCCCGAATATTCATTTCTGAGTCCGGACTCATCTACACCCGGTGAACAGTAAATTCAAAAAACACTAAAATCAGAAAAATCTTAATTATTTTGTATGAATGATGCTTCTGTATTTCAGCTTATTCGGACATCTGAGTAGCTCTCCGCAAATTGTCCTTTTTGCTCCGGAGAGCTATTCAGATGTCCAGATGAACTGAAATTTAGAATGGGCCTCACGCACCGAAACATCCTCTATGAAAAAATTGGAAATTTTTGAAGTTTTTTAGTATTTGTTTTGAATTTACTGTTCATGGCAAGAGCAGATGAGCTCGTGAGTCAAATAGCCGCACTCAGGTTTTGACACTATTCATGCATTTGTCTTTACTGATACTATTATGCTGAATTTGTTTTTTTTTTCTCTTTATGTGCTTCGAGTTTTGATCCGAAATTTCTAGAGATTGTAGATACATGTGTTGTAAACACTAAAAAAATGGATTTAAATTTGACCTTTTTAAATTGGTATCATGGAAGCATACAAGTCATGGTATCAGCTAATATTCAACCGTACAATATAGAAACGCTCATACATATGCATATACACTCATCCCTATTAATGCAGACATGCTCATTTTATCCCTATGAGCCCCTCTGAGAGACTGAACAGACACATCATTTGAGATTGACGAAGTCGCCACATATGTCATCGTGGTCGGTGGGGACATCCACCACCCCCCACCACCACTGATCGCACATCATCGAAACGCCTGAAACAAATTCAGAAAAGTGTGAGCATCGATGTCAAATCTAGGACTTGAACCTGGTGGGTTGGGGACATCGCTGATCGCTGTTCTCCTAACCATCTAACTACAAGTTAGTTCACGTGGTGACGATGGTTCCGTTGTTCGTTTCCTGCCCATGTAGCGTTGTGTGCGGTAGTAGTGTACGTAGAGCAATGCTACCACTATTAGGGAAAACCCTGGTAGTGGCGCGGGTTTAGAAGCTATCAGTAGCGCGAGGGGCCCGCGCTAGTGCTACAGCGCTATAATTCACTTTTATTACTAGCGCGTTTCCAACCATCTCTACTGCTAATTTTCTATAGTGCGGTTGCGTCATCCACGCTACTGCTAAACAAGCGCGGCTGCTACTCCATTACCCCTCGTTGTTGCAAACATTTTCTCTATTTTTTTCATCTGATGTATTTGTATTTTTACAGGTTTTATACAATTACAACATCCACATACATTCAAACTATATGAAAAAAGAATGTCTCGTCATCATCATCATCGAAGTGGTACGACATAGTCTCATCATATTATCATCATCATCATCATCACCCAACACAAATGATGTCGATCTCATCATCATCTCGAAATAACGATACAAGTTATCACATGTCTCCTACATGGTCATCGCATACACATGTTTCATCATCTATCTAAACTATGATATACAAGAGAAGGGCCATGACGGTGAGGAAGAGCGGGATTACGTAGTACTTGTTCAGATGCCGGTTCTGAATCCTCTATTTCACTAGCGTGAACCTCAAGTAACTAGCTTCGACTTCCCTTGTGCTATCATACCCTTGCTGGCTACCGCCCGGGAAGCGGTACACTTGGGCCTGACACTCTGACCACTCATCGTACACTCCCGGAACATGCCCTATGTACACGACATACCACTTCTTCACAATTGATGATCTATATACCTTAGAGAAGCATCGTCATCACATGAATTCAACGATAATATGCAACATAATATACTTGAGCAACACTTAGAGAAAGAGTTAGCAAATAGAAGCAAAATATTAGCAACAATAATATGCAACATAATATACTTGAGCAACACGAATAGAAAGAGAATAGAAGGAAGCGACATTCAGTAAACATAATTAACGAAGTTCATCTTACCCAACCTAATTAACTAGAGCACGACACCATTTACATCACACAAAGTTCATCTACACAAATTCAAAGGTTCCTCACACAAAGTTTCATCATACTAAAAGTCAATCATTCAATGTTCCATCCTTCCAAATCCGGGAGGACGCACCCTAGCTTCGCAAAAGGCGTACTGTCCAGACGTTGTAGGGCTCTGCGATTTCAGATATCGGCCCATGATATTGGGACGACATGTAACAACCCATTCTTGTCGAGGACTTATTTCATGATGATCTGCGCAATTTCTTGCTGGATGCGATAGAAGTCAGTTCGGTGCTGATCATCCGTTACGGCTCCTAAGCTTTCAGCCCATTTGCGGATATGGACATCGGATGAAGATGTCATACGAAGTGTTTGCCGATCCCACCTGAACTCCAGCATGTGATGGATGACGTAGAATCGATCTGTAGATTTGTTTGCCGGTTGCTGGACGCACCAAAAGTCGATCTTATGGTTGAAACACGGCGCACCGTTCTTATGTTTGCTGACCTCCATGTGCCCCCCCATTAAGCCGAAGCTCAAGATAGCACTATCCAGAACACTCTTTATATGTATGTTCTTGGACGTGTCGAAATATATGGCGTGGGAGACTTGCGGGAAAAGAATGATGAGGACAGCACACCCCTTGCTGCGTAGTATAAGTACACCTCAAATTAGTCTCCATACGAAAGAATGTATGTGTTATATTGGCTATGTGTGAATGGCTTACATGGGATGACAAGGTAGGAGAATCGTTTCCTTGTCCTTATTGGCGACCATAAAGTCTACAATGTAGTTCCTCGCATATTCACGGTTCTTTCTCTGCCAAGAAGCCCTCATGCATGTAGTACGGGTTTGCGACCGCGATTCCAGAGATTTCTCCTTCCCGATGATGTAGTTCATATGCGGTGCATAAAGGAGGATGAAGGTAAAATCGAGGCGCCTCATATGAAACATCTCAAGGATGTAATCAATGAAGGAAATATGCCCTAGAGGCAATAAAAAGTTATTATTTATTTCCTTATTTCATGATAAATGTTTATCATTCATGCTATAATTGTATTAACCGGAAACATGATACATGTGTGAATGCATAGACAAAACAATATGTCACTAGCATGCCTCTACTAGGCTAGCTTGTTAATCAAAGATGGTTATGTTTCCCACCATGAAAAAGAGTTGTTATTTGATTAACGAGGTCACATCATTAGTAGAATGATCTGATTGACATGACCCATTCCATTAGCTTAGCACACGATCGCTTAGTATGTTGCTACCGCTTTTATCCATGACATATACATGTTCCTGTAACTATGAGATTATGCAACTCCGCTTGCGGAGGAACACTTTGGTGCTACCAAACGTCCACAACGAATCGGGTGATTATAAAGGAGTACTACAGTGTCTCCAAAGGCGATGTTGGGTTGGCGATTTCGAGATTAGGTTTTGTCACTCCGATTGTCGGAGAGGTATCTCTGGGCCCTCTCGGTAATACACATCACTGAAGCCTTGCAAGCACTACAACTAATGAGTTAGTTGTGAGATGATGTATTACGAACGAGTAAAGAGACTTGCCGTAACGAGATTGAACTAGGTATTGGATACCGACGATCGAATCTCGGACAAGTAACATACCGATGACAAAGGGAACAATGTATGTTGTTATGCGGTCTCGACCGATAAAGATCTTCAGAGAATATGTAGGAACCAATATGGGCATCCAGGTCCGCTGTTGGTTATTGACCGAGACGTGTCTCGGTCATGTCTACATTGTTCTCGAACCGTAGGGTCCGCACGCTTAAGGTTTCGATGATGCTTATTATGAGTTTATGTATTTTGATGTACCGAAGAAGTTCGGAGTCCCGGATGTGATCACGGACATGACGAGGAGTCTCGGAATGGTCGAGACATAAAGATTGATATATTGGACGGCTATATTCGGACACCGGAAAGGTTCCGGAAGTTTCCGGAGAAAACCGGAGTGCCGGAGGGGTTACCGGAACCCCCCGGGGGAAGTTATGGGCCTTAGTGGGCCAAGAGGGGAGAGAGAGGGGCCGCACCAGGAGGTGGCGCGCCCCCCCCCAGGGGAGTCCGAATAGGACAAGGAGGGGGGGCGCGGCCCCCCTTTCCCTCTCCCTCTCCCTCTCTTTCCTTCCCCCTTCTCCCTTCCTAGTTGGACTAGGAAAGGGGAGTCCTACTCCAACTAGGAGGAGGACTCCCCCCTCCTTGGCGCGCCTATAGGGGCCGGCCGGCCTCCCCCCTCCCTCCTTTATATACGGGGGCAGGGGGGCACCCTTGAACACACAAGTATTGATCTACGGATCGTTCCTTAGCCGTGTGCGGTGCCCCCCTCCACCATATTCCACCTCGATCATACCGTCGCAAAGCTTAGGCGAAGCCCTGCGCCAGTGAAACATCAAGATCGTCACCACGCCGTCAGGTTGACGGAACTCTCCTCGACACTCGGCTGGATCGGATACGAGGGACGCCATCGAGCTGTATGTGTGTCAAGAACTCGGCGCCGGAGTAACGGCGTCGGGATCGGTCGGATCGCGAGGAGAACGTCGACTACTTCCTCTACGCCAGATCGCTTCCGCTTCGGTCTCACGAGGGTACGAGACAACACTCTCCCTCTCGTTGCTATGCATCACCATGATCTTGCGTGTGCGTAGGAATTTTTTTGAAATTACTCGTTCCCCAACAAAGGCATCCGAGCCTAGGTTTTTATGGTTTGATGTTTTGCATGAGTAGAACACAAGTGAGTTGTGGGCGATACAAGTCATACTACCTACCAAATGTCATACTTTGGTTCAGCGGTATTGTGAGATGAAGCGCCTGCACCGACATTATGCGTGCGCTTACGCGAGACTGGTTTCACCGCTATGAGCACTCGCTGCTTAAAGGTGACTGGTGGGTGCTGTCTCTCTCACTTTAGTTGAACTGAAAAGTGGCTACGCCCGGTCCTTGAGAAGGTTAAACGGAGTCTATTTGACGAAGTATCGCTGTGGTTTTGATGCGTAGGTGAGACTGGTTCTTGCTTAAGCCCGTAGCAGCCACGTAAAATTTGCAACAACAAAGTAGAGGACGCCTAACTTGTTTTTGCAGGGCATGTTGTGATGTGATATGGTCAAGACGTGATGCTATATTTTATTGTATGAGATGATCATGTTTTGTAACCGGTTATTGGCAATCGGTGGAGCCATATGGTTGTCGCTTTATTGTATGCAATGCAATCGCCCTGTAATTGCTTTACTTTATCACTAAGCGGTAGCGATAGTCGTAGAAGCAATAGATGGCGTAAACGACAACGATGCTACGATGGAGATCAAGGTGTCGCACCGATGACGATGGTGATCATGATGGTGCTTCGGAGATGGAGATCACAAGCACAAGAAGATGATGGCCATATCATATCACTTATATTGATTGCATGTGATGTTTATCCTTTATGCATCTTATCTTGCTTTGATTGACGGTAGCATTATAAGATGATCTCTCACTAAATTATCAAGAAGTGTTCTCCCTGAGTATGCACCGTTGCCAAAGTTCGTCGTGCCCAGACACCACGTGATGATCGGGTGTGATAAGCTCTCGTCCATCTACAACGGGTGCAAGCCAGTTTTGCACACGCGAATACTCAAGTTATACTTGACGAGCCTAGCATATGCAGATATGGCCTCGGAACACGGAGACCGAAGGTCGAGCGTGAATCATATAGTAGATATGATCAACATAATGATGTTCACCATTGAAAACTACTCCATCTCACGTGATGATCGGTTATGGTTTAGTTGATTTGGATCACGTGATCACTTAGATGACTAGAGATATGTCTGTCTAAGTGGGAGTTCTTAAGTAATATGATTAATTGAACTTAAATTTATCATGAACTTAGTCCTGGTAGTATTTTGCAAACCATGTTGTAGATCAATAGCTCGCGTTGTTGCTTTCATATGTTTATTTTTGATATGTTCCTAGAGAAAACTGTGTTGAAAAATGTTAGTAGCAATGATGCGGATTGGATCCGTGATCCGAGGTTTATCCTCACTTGCCGCACGTAAGAATTATGTCCTTAATGCACCGCTAGGTGACGGACCTATTGCAGGAGCGGATGCAGATGTTATGAACGCTTTGGCTAGCTCAATACGATGACTACTTGATAGTTTTGTGCACCATGCTTTATGGCATAGAATCGGGACTTCAAAGATGTTTTGAACATCATGGACCATATGAGATGTTCCAGAATTGAAGTTAATATTTCAAGCAAATACCCGAGTTGAGAGATATGAAGTCTCCAACAAGTTCTATAGCTAAAAGATGGAGGAGAATCGCTCAACTAGTGAGCATGTGCTCGATTGTGCAGGTACTACAATCGCTTGAATCAAGTGGGAGTTAATCTTCCGGATAAGATAGTGATTGATGAATTCTCTAGTCACCATCACCAAGTTAGTAGAACTTCGTGATGAACTATAGTATACAAGGGATGATAAAATGATTCCGTGTTTTTCATGATGATGAAATCGATGAAGGTAGAAATCAAGAAAGAACATCAAGTGTTGATGGTTAACAAGACCACTAGTTTCAAGAAAAGGGCAAAGGGATGGAAGGGAACTTCAAGAAGAACGGCAAGCAAGTTGCTGCTCAAGTGAAGAAGCCCAAGTCTGGACCTAAGCCCGAGACTAAGTGCTTCTACCGCAAAGGAACTGTTATCGGAAGCGAACTACCCCAAGTATTTGGCGGATAAGAAGGATGGCAAAGTAAAACAAAGGTATATTTGATATACATGTTATGAATGTGTACTTTACTAGTGTTTATAGCAACCCCTCGGTATTTGGTACTGGTTCAGTTGCTAAGAGTAGTAACTCAAACGGAGTTGCGTAATAGATGAAACTAGTTAAGAGTGAAGTGACGATGTGTGTTGAAAGTAGTTTCAAGATTGATATAATCATCATCGCACACCCCTATACTTTCGGGATTAGTGTTGAACCTAAATAAATGTTATTTGGTGTTTGCGTTGAGCATGAATATGATTTGATCATGTTTATTGCAATACGGTTATTCATTTAAGTAAGAGAATAAACTGTTATTCATTTACATGAATAAAACCTTATATGGTTACACACCCAATGAAAATGGTTCATGGGATCACGATCGTAGTGATACACATATTCATAATATTGAAACCAAAAGATGCAAAGTTAATAATGATAGTGCAACTTATTTGTGGCACTCGCCGCTTAGGTCATATTGGTGTAAAGCGCATGAAAAACTCCATGCTTGATGGGATTTTGGAATCACTTGATTATGAATCACTTGATGCTTGCGAACCGTGCCTTTTGGGCAAGATGACTAAAACTCCGCTTCTCGGAACAATGGAACAAGCTACCGACTTATTGGAAATAATACATACCGATGTATGCGATCCAATGAGTGTTGATGCTCGTGGCAAGTATCGTTATTTTCGACCTTCACAAGATGATTTGAGCAGATATGGGTATATCTACTTGATGAAACATAAGTCCGAAATAGTTGAAATGTTCAAAGAATTTCAGAGTGAAGTGGAAAATCATCGTGACAAGAAAATAAAGTTTCGCGATCGATCGTGGAGATGAATATTTGAGTTACGAGTTTGGTCTTCAATTAAAACAATGTGGAATAGTTTCACAGCTCACGCCACCTGGAACACCACAATGTTATGGTGTGTCCAAACATCGTAACCACACTTTATTGGATATAGTGCAATCTATGATGTTTCTTACTGATTTACCAATATCGTTTTGGGATCATGCATTAGAGACAGCTACATTCACGTTAAATTGGGCACCATCTAAATCCGTTGAGATGACACTATATGAACTGTGGTTTAGCAAGAAACCAAAGTTGTCATTTCTTAAAGTTTGGGGATGCGATGCTTATGTGAAAAAGTTTCATCCTGATAAGCTCGAACCCAAATCGGAGAAGTGCGTCTTCATAGAATACCCAAAGGAAATTGTTGGGTACACCTTCTATCACAGATCCGAAGGCAAGATATTCGTTGCTAAAAATGGATCCTTTCTAGAGAAGGAGTTTCTCTCGAAAGAAGTGAGTGGGAGGAAAGTAGAACTTGATGAGGTAATCAGACTGTTCCCTTATTGAAAGTAGTTCATCACGAAATCTGTTCTTGTGACTACTATACCAATTAGTGAGGAAGTTAATGATTATGATCATGTAACTTCAGATCAAGTTACTACCGAACCTCGTAGGTAATACAGAGTGAGATTCGCACCAGAGTGGTACGGTAATCCTGTTCTGGAGGTCGTGTTACTTGACCATGACAAACCTACGAACTATGAGGAAGCGATGATGAGCCCAGATTCCGCAAAATGGTTTGAGGCCATGAAATCGAGATATGATCCATGTATGAGAACAAAGTATGGACTTTGATGGATTTGCCCGATGATCGGCAAACCATAGAAAATAAATGGATCTTCAAGAGGAAGACAGACGTTGATAGTAGTGTTACTATCTACAAAGCTCAACTTGTTGCAAAAAGGTTTTCGACAAAGTTCAAGATGTTGACTACAATGAGATTTTCTCAATCAGTAGCGATGCTTAAGTCTGTCCGAATCATGTTAGCAATTGCCACAATTTATGAAATTTGGCAAATGGATGTAAAACTGCATTCTGAATGGTTTTCGGAGGAAGAGTTGTATATGATGCAACCGAAGTTTTTTTCTCGATCCAAAGGAGCTAACAAAGTGTGCAAGCTCCAATGATCCATCTATGGACTGGTGCAAGCATCTCGAGTTGGAATATACGCTTTGATGAGTTGATCAAAGCATATAGTTTTGTATGACTTATGGTGAAGCCTGTATTTACTAGAAAGTGAGTGGGAGCACTACAAAGATTTCGATAAGTATATGTGAATGACATATTGTAGATCGAAATAATGTAGAATTATTCGCAAAGCATAAAGGAATGTTTGAAAGAAGTTTTTCAAAGAAAGACCTCGGTGAAGCTGCTTACATATTGAGCATCAAGATCTATAGAGATAGATCAAGATGCTTGATAAGTTTTTTCAATGAGTACATACCTTAACAAGATTTTGAAGTAGTTCAAAATAGAACAGTCAAAGAAAGAGTTCTTGCCTGTGTTACAAGGTGTGAAATTGAGTAAGACTCAAAACCCGACCACGGCAGAAGATAGAAAGAGAATGAGAGTCATTCCTATGCCTTGGCCATAGGTTCTATAAAGTATGCCATGTCAGGTACCGATCTATTGTATACCCCGCACCGAGTTTGGCAAGGAGTACAATAGTGATCTAGGAGTAGATCATCGACAGCGGTCAAAATTATCCTTAGTAGAATAAGGATATGTTTCTCAATTATGGAAGTGACAAAGGTTCGGTCGTAAAGGGTTACGCCGATGCAAGTTTTGACACTGATCCGATGACTCTAAGTCTCGATCTAGATACATATTGAAAGTGGGAGCAATTAGCTAGAGTAGCCGTGCAAGAGCATTGTAGACATAGAAAAATTGCAAAATACATAACGGATCTGAATGTAAAAGACCCGCTGACTAAGACTCTCTCACAAGCAAAACATGATCACACCTTAGTACTCTTTGGGTGTTAATCACATAGCGATGTGAACTAGATTACTGAATCTAGTAAACCCTTTGGGAGTTGGTCACATGGCGATGTGAACTATGGGTGTTAATCACATGATGATGTGAACTATCGATGTTAATCACATGGAGATGTGATCTAGATTATTGACTCTAGTGCAAGTGGGAGACTGAAGGAAATATGCCCTAGAGGCAATAAAAAAGTTATTATTTATTTCCTTATTTCATGATAAATGTTTATCATTCATGCTATAATTGTATTAACCGGAAACATGATACATGTGTGAATGCATAGACAAAACAATATGTCACTAGCATGCCTCTACTAGGCTAGCTTGTTAATCAAAGATGGTTATGTTTCCTGACCATGAAAAAAGAGTTGTTATTTGAATAATGAGGTCACATCATTAGTAGAATGATCTGATTGACATGACCCATTCCATTAGCTTAGCACACGATCGTTTAGTATGTTGCTACTGCTTTTATCCATGACATATACATGTTCCTGTAACTATGAGATTATGCAACTCCGCTTGCGGAGGAACACTTTGGTGCTACCAAACGTCACAACGTGAATCGGGTGATTATAAAGGAGTACTACAGTGTCTCCAAAGGCGATGTTGGGTTGGCGTATTTCGAGATTAGGTTTTGTCACTCCGATTGTCGGAGAGGTATCTCTGGGCCCTCTCGGTAATACACATCACTAAAGCCTTGCAAGCACTACAACTAATGAGTTAGTTGTGAGATGATGTATTACGGAACGAGTAAAGAGACTTGCCGGTAACGAGATTGAACTAGGTATTGGATACCGACGATCGAATCTCGGACAAGTAACATACCGATGACAAAGGGAACAACATATGTTGTTATGCGGTCTGACCGATGAAGATCTTCGTAGAATATGTAGGAACCAATATGGGCATCCAGGTCCCGCTGTTGGTTATTGACCGGAGACGTGTCTCGGTCATGTCTACATTGTTCTCGAACCGTAGGGTCCGCACGCTTAAGGTTTCGATGACAGTTATTATGAGTTTATGTATTTTGATGTACCGAAGAAGTTCGGAGTCCCGAATGTGATCACGGACATGACGAGGAGTCTTGGAATGGTCGAGACATAAAGATTGATATATTGGACGGCTATATTCGGACACCGGAAAGGTTCCGAAGTTTCGGAGAAAACGGAGTGCCGAGGGGTTACCGAACCCCGGGAAGTTATGGGCCTTAGTGGGCCAAGAGGGAGAGAGAGGGCCGCACCAGGAGGTGGCGCCCCTGTGGGAGTCCGAATAGGACAAGGAGGGGGCGCAGCCCCCTTCCTCTCCCTCTCCCTCTCTTTCCTTCCCTCTTCTCCTTCCTAGTTGGACTAGGAAAGGGAGTCCTACTCAACTAGGAGGAGGACTCCCCTCCTGGCGCGCCTATAGGGGCCGGCCGGCCTCCCCCCTCCCTCCTTTATATACGTGGGCAGGGGGGCACCCTTGAACACACAAGTATTGATCTACGGATCGTTCCTTAGCCGTGTGCGGTGCCCCCCTCCACCATATTCCACCTCGGTCATACCGTCCGCAAAGCTTAGGCGAAGCCTGCGCCGTGAAACATCAAGATCGCCACCACGCCGTCAGGCCGACGGAACTCTCCTCGACACTCGGCTGGATCGGAGTACGAGGGACGCCATCGAGCTGTACGTGTGTCAAGAACTCGGGGCGCCAGAGTAACGGCGCCGGATCGGTCGGATCGCGAGGAGAACGCATAACTACTTCCTCTACGCCAGATCGCTTCGCTTCGGTCTACGAGGGTACGTAGACAACACTCTCCCCTCTCGTTGCTATGCATCACCATGATCTTGCGTGTGCGTAGGAATTTTTTTTTGAAATTACTACGTTCCCCAACAATCAAATCATAGGAAGAACATGTCTGCGGGGCATGTGTAGACGTACAACATGCCCATGGGTACATGGACCACATAAAGCGGGTACCCAGGATCATCTGAGGTGATAAGGTTGTTCTCTGTTGATGGGACATCAGCACGCAGTCTCCTGAGATCCCCTATTATGCCTTCTAGCACTTTCGGCGGTAGGATCAGCACCTCTGACTGGTACACTATCCGCAACCCTGGTCATGGGAGGAGGCTGGCTGCTAGAAGCGGCTTTGGCGGCAGCAGAGCCTTTCTTCGGCGGTCTCTTCCTCTGCTTCTTCTTGGGTTGAGCTATTGAGCCTTGTAGACCCTTCCTAAGTCCCGCCACCGGTGTTGTAGGGCTAAGCACGACACGACCCTCACTTAGTCGACCCTGGTTAGAGGCTTCATCTGGAGGTGTGTCCTGCGAGGACATGAATAAAACTTCTTGCACTCCCGAGGATGTTTCGGCGCCGGTGCATCATGCAACTCATCTTCATGCTCATGGGCTGAATCATATGGCAGCTGACTCATCAGTTATGTGTTATCATATCCGGTATTGATGTACTAGAGAGGGTCATCCTCATCCAGGTCCTCATTTCCATCTTCTTCCATGGGGGACATCGATGGTTGGACCCCCTTCCTTGCATCGCCCGCTCTTAGCCTACACAACAGATGGTGGTAATTGCCTGAGTGGGGTGGTGGTCATTGAGGGAGTCCTGGATTAGGGGGTCCTCGGACAGCCGGACTATATGCTTATGTCGGACTGTTGGACTATGAAGATACAAGATTGAAGACTTCGTCCCGTGTCTGGGTGGGACTCTCCTTTGCATGGAAGGCAAGCTTGGCAATTCGGATATGTAGATTTCCTTCTCTGTAACTGCCTCTGTGTAACCCTAGCCCCCTCCCGTGTCTATATAAACCGGAGGGTTTAGTCCATAGGACAACAACAATCATAATCATAGGCTAGCTTCTAGGGTTAGCCTCTATGATCTCGTGGTAGATCAACTCTTGTAATACTCATATCATCAAGATCAATCAAGCAGGAAGTAGGGTATTACCTCCATAGAGAGGGCCCGAACCTGGGTAAACATTGCGTCCCCCGCCTCCTGTTACCATTAGCCTTAGACGCACAGTTCGGGACCCCCTACCCGAGATCCGCCGATTTTGACACCGACATTGGTGCTTTCATTGAGAGTTCCACTGTGTTGTCACCATAAGGCTTGATGGCCCCTTCGATCATCTATAATGATGCGGTCCAGGGTGAGGTTTTCCTCCCTAGACAGATCTTCATATTTGGCGGCTTCGCACTGCAGGCCAACTCGCTTGGCCATCTGGAGCAGATCGATAGCTATGCCCCTGGCCATCAGGTCAAGTTCGGAAGCCTGAACTACACCGCCGACATCCGCGAAGACTTGATTTTTGACAGATTCGAGCCCATGACAGGTACACCCTACAGTCGCGACGAGCATGACCTAGATCGGCCGTCGGAGGGTGTTCAGGAGTTCGCACCTGCAACTGCCCTGGCTTTAAATCCAGAGCAGCTCGTGCCATCCGAGGACGGGTGGATGGACCCCGCCATGGAGTCCACACACTCAGCGGCGATAGAGCCGAACACAGGTCTCACTTCCCAGGAGACCTGTATCATCGGACCCTCGGACTCGTCTCCGGCCATGGGCTCCGAACCACGTGCATCCGTGCCCATCGGATCTGACTGGGCACCGATCATGGAGTTTAGATCCACGGATATCTTTCAGCACTCGCCCTTGGGCGATGTGCTAAACTCATTAAAATCTCTCTCCCTGACAGGAGACTCTTGGCCGAACTATGTCCGGCTTGAGTGGGAAGCGGACGACGAAGGAATTCGTTACCCACCCACCACCCACTTGATAGCCACTGTCGACGACTTAACCGATATGCTTGATTTCGACTCCGAAGACATCAATGGTATGGATGACGATGCCGGAGAAGAACAGGAACCACCGCCCACAGGGCGCTAGACAGGCACCTGTGTGTGTGTGTATATATATATATCTATATATATATACACACACACACATATATATATATATGTGTGTGTGTGTATATCTATATATATATATATATATGATGGACACACCCAAAGGAGATAATAGCGAGGATCAAAAGGATGCAGCGGAGGATGATCCTCTGGAGAAGCAAACCAAGCGCCAACGTCAGCGGCGCCGCTCTAAATCCCGCCATAGCAAAAACAGCGATACTGGCACAAGAGACAATAGCACTCTGGACGATGCCGAAGACGAAAACAATCCCGCCCAGCCAAGCTTCAAGCAAGCCGGACGGGAGGATGGGCAAGCTAGCCCCGATGAACAGGCACTGAATGGAGACTCGGAGGATGACAATTACATGCCCCTCCCCGAAGATGAGGTGAGCCTCGGCGACGAAGAATTTATCGTGCCTGAGGATCCCGTCGAGCAGGAGCGCTTCAAGCGCCGGCTTATAGCCACTGCAAAAAGCCTGAAGAAGAAACAGCAGCAGCTTCAAGCTGATCAAGATCTGCTTACTGACAGATGGACCGAGGTCCTGGCAGCCGAGGAATGCGGACTCGAGCGCCCAACCAAAAGCTACCCGAGGCGCAGGTTGTTACCTTAATTCAAGGACGAGGCACTAGAGCCTACACTACCAGCACAGGATGCGGCTGACCGACCACCTCGTGGCCGAGACAAAGCGGCATATCAGCCCGAACACCAGCCCGCATCCCGTCGCCAAACAAATAAAAACACGAAGGCCCGGGGCTACACGCATGACCTGCGAGATGAATTGAAAAACAAAGCAGGACAGTCAAGATCAATCTACGGATCGCGGGGGCGCGCCCCAACACGTGACGATGACCGCCACGCCGGATATACTAAATACAAATCTGTCCGGGCCGAATACAGCAGACCAGACTCGTTGGAACTGCGCGCGACATAGCCCGACATAGAGGCGTTGCATGGTACGTCTCCAACGTATCTACTTTTCCAAACACTTTTGCCCTTGTTTTGGACTCTAATTTGCATGATTTGAATGAAACTAACCCGGATTGACGCTGTTTTCAGCAGAACTGCCATGATGTTGTTTTATGTGTAGAAAAGAAAAGTTCTCGGAATGTCCTGAAAATCCACGGAGGCACCTTTTGGAAGTAATAAGAATTTCTGGGCGAAAGAAATACATCAGGGGGCCCAGGGCCTGTCCACGAGACAGGGGGGCGCCCCCCTGTAGGGTGCGCCCCCTATCTCATGGGCCCCCTGGACCTCCACCGACCTCAACTCCAACTCCATATATTCACGTTCGGGGAGAAAAAAATCAGAGAGAAAGTTTCATCGCGTTTTACGACACGGAGCCACCGCCAAGCCCTAATCTCTCTTGGGAGGGCTGATCTGGAGTCCGTCCGGGGCTCCGGAGTGGGGGATTCATCGTCGTCGTCATCATCAACCATCCTCCATCACCAATTTCATGATTCTCACCGTCGTGTGTGAGTAATTCCATCGTAGGCTTGCTGGACGGTGATGGGTTGGATGAGATTTACCATGTAATCAAGTTAGTTTTGTTAGTGTTTGATCCCTAGTATCCACTATGTTCTGAGATTGATGTTGCTATGACATTGCTATGCTTAATGCTTGTCACTAGGGCCTGAGTGCCATGATTTCAGATCTGAACCTATTATGTTTTCATGAATATATGTGTGTTCTTGATCCTATCTTGCAAGTCTATAGTCACCTATTATGTGTTATGATCCGACAATCCCGAAGTGACAATAATCGGGATACTTCTTGGTGATCACCGTAGTTTGAGGAGTTCATGTATTCACTATGTGCTAATGCTTTGTTCCGGTTCTCTATTAAAAGGAGGCCTTAATATCCCTTAGTTTCCGCTAGGACCCCGCTGCCACGGGAGGGTAGGACAAAAGATGTCATGCAAGTTCTTTTCCATAAGCACATATGACTATTTACGGCATACATGCCTACATTACATTGATGAATTGGAGCTAGTTCTATATCACCCTATGTTATAACTATTACATGAGGAATCGCATCCGGCATAATTATCCATCACTGATGCATTGCCTACGAGCTTTTCATATATTGTTCTTCGCTTATTTACTTTTCCGTTGCAACTGTTACAACTACTACAAAACCCCCAAAACTATTATCTTTACTTTTGCTATCGTTAGCTTTATTATCATACCACTTTTGCTACTAAATACGTTGCTGCAAATACTAAGTTATCCAGGTGTGGTTGAATTGACAACTCAACTGCTAATACTCAAGAATATTATTTGGCTCCCCTTGTGTCGAATCAATAAATTTGGGTTGAATACTTTACCCTCGAAAGCTGTTGCAATCCCCTACACTTGTGGGTTATCAAGACTAATTTCTGGCGCCGTTGCCGGGGAGCGTAGCTCTATTCTCTGAGTCACTTGGAATTTATATCTATTGATCACTATGAAGAACTTGAAAGACGACCGAACTACTATTTTACCCTCAACTACGAGGGGAGGTAAGGAACTGCCATCTAGCGCTGCACTAGATTCTTCTTCCGTTATTAGTAAGCTTGCGACACCTAAACCTGCTACAGCTATGAATTCTGATATGTGGCACATTATTGATGATGCCACTTCTGCTATGCATGATGGAACTACTTATGTGCTTGATACTACTTTGCCATTAGGTGAATTTCTTGATGAACAACTTGCTAGAGTTAGGGGGAATGAAATTACTGAAGAACCTCTTATTGATGATAGTGATGATGAAGGTTCTCCCAATGATTATGTATTGCCTGTTGTTCCTAAGGGTTATGTTATGAATGAAGAAGCTGCTAGGGAAATCTTTGCTTGCAATGATAGATATGATCTTAAGAAATTATTAGCTAAATGGAAGTAGCAGTCTCTTAATGCTAGAATGAAACCTGACCCTGCTTTTGCTACTTCACCTATTTGTGTTACTGATAAGGATTATGAATTCTCTGTTGATCCTGAGATTATTACTTTAGTTGAATCTGATCCTTTTTATGGCCTTGAATCTGAAACTGTTGTGGCACATCTTACCAAGTTAAATGATATAGCTACCCTGTTTACCAATGATGAGAAGTCTCGCTATTACTATATCCTTAAGATATTTCCGTTCTCATTAAAGTGTGATGCTAAGACTTGGTATAATTCTCTTGCTCCTGGTTGTGTCCGTAGTCCCCAGGATATGATTTATTACTTCTCTGCTAAATATTTCCCTGCTCATAAGAAACAAGCAGCCTTGCGGGAAATATACAATTTTGTGCAAATTAAAGAAGAGAATCTCCCACAAGATTGGGGGAGGCTTCTCCGGTTACTTAATGCTTTGCCTGATCATCCTCTCAAGAAAAATGAAATACTTGATATCTTTTATAATGGACTAACCGATGCTTCCAAGGACTACTTGGATAGTTGTGCTGGTTGTGTTTTCAGGGAAAGAACCATCGAAGCAGCTGAAATATTATTGAATAATATGTTGACTAATGAAAATAATTGGACTCTTCCTGAGCTAGTTCCTGAAGCAATTCATGAACCAATTGAGCCAACTCCTAAGCCTATTCCTAAACCCACTCTGAAGAAGAGAGGTGTTTTATTTCTCAGTCCTGAAGATATGCAAGAGGCAAAGAAATCAATGAAAGAAAAAGGTATTAAAGCTGAAGATGTTAAGAATTTACGTCCTATTGAAGAAATACATGGTCTTAATATACCGCCTGTTGAAGAACCACATTGTCTTGATAACCCGACACAGGTAGTAAAGGTACATTCTCTCTATAGATATGATAAAGTTGAAATCCCCTCTACTAAATTTCATAGCCCATGCTTAGATGAATTTGATGACTTCATGGCTAGACAAGAAAGTTTTAATGCTTATGCTGGTAGAGAGTTAAAGAATAATGCTTTCGAGATAGGACGTGTGAGCGATAATATGGCTAGAGTTAAAGATGAACTCAAACGCGTTAGCAAATATGCTTCTATGGTTGCTACTCAAGCTAAGCAAGTACTTAAAGCTCAAAATGATTTGCTTGAGGAATTAAGTAATAAAAATGACTTTGCTGTTAGAGTGGCTACTAGAACCGGTAGAATGACTCAGGAACCTTTGTATCCTGAAAGCCACCCTAAGAGAATCGAGCAAGATTCTCAGAGAAATAATTCAGAGGCACCTAGTTCTTCTAAAAAGAAGAAAAAGAAAAATGATAGAACTTTGCATGCTTCTGTAGACACACCTAAGAATCCCAATGATATTTCTATTTCTGATGCTGAAACTCAATCAGGTGATGAACATGAACCTAGTGATAATGTTAATGATAATGTTCATGTTGATGCTCAACCTAGCAAAACAATGATGTAGAGATTGAACCTGCTGTTGATCTTGATAACCCACAATCAAAGAATCAACGTTATGATAAGAGAGATTTTGTTGCTAGGAAGCACGGTAAAGAAAGAGAACCATGGGTTCAGAAACCCATGCCCTTTCCTCCTAAACCATCCAAAACAAAGGATGATGAGGATTTTGAGCGCTTCGCTGAAATGATTAGAGCTATTTTCTTACATATGCGCTTAACTGATATGCTGAAAGTAAATCCCTATGCTAAGTATATGAAGGATATCATTACATATAAAAGAAAGATACTGGAAGCTGAAATTTCCACCATGCTTGTTAATTACATTTTTAAGGGTGGAATACCAAAGAAACTTGGAGATCCGGGTGTTCCAACTATACCATGCTCCATTAAAAGAAATTATGTTAGAACTGTTTTATGTGATCTTGGAGCCGGTGTTAGTGTTATGCCTCTCTCTTTATATCGTAGACTTGAATTGAATAAGTTGACACCTACTGAAATATCTTTGCAAATGGCTGATAAATCAACTGCTATACCTGTCGGTATTTGTGAGGATGTGCCTGTTGTGGTTGCAAATGTCACTATCTTAACGGACTTTGTTATTCTTGATATTCCCGAGGACGATAGTATGTCTATTATCCTTGGTAGACCTCTTCTTAATACTGCAGGGGCTGATATTGATTGCAACAAAGGCTATGTCACTTTTCATGTTACTGGTAATGAGCATACGGTACACTTTCCGAGGAAACAATCTCAAGTTCATAGCATCAATTCTATTGGAAAAGTTCCAACTATCATTATTGGAGGTTTTGAATTTCCTCTTCCTACTGTCAAGAAAAAGTATGATATTCTAATTGTTGGGAATTTTCATATCCCCATTGAGGTAACTTAGTGTTATTAGAAATTTCTCCGGTTCCGTGTTATTCGGAATGAGTTTGTTAACAAGACTTGATCAACCTTGTTAGTGGATTCATTTTGATGATCACGAGATGGATGAAACTAGAAGGCACAACCTTCTGTACCCACTTTTTACTTTCTGTTATTTAGAATAAATAAAGAAAAAATAGTATTATCTGTCTGTTTTCTGAATTATCTGTGCATTAAAAATATACCAAAAATAAAAGTGCTCCAAATGCCCTGCAAATTTTGTATGATTTTTTATGGAATATTTGAGGATTTTAGGCACTGAAATCACTGCAGGAGGGTCAAGCACCAGGCCACGAGAGTGGAGGGCGTGCCCCCTGTCTCGTGGGCCCCTGGTGGCCCCCCTCCACTTATGCCAGCACCAACACACTTCATCTTCTACCCAAAAAAATCCCCATCCAGCTCAAGCACGAGTTCTAGCTCGTTTTGCTGCGATTTTTGATCTCCTTGCTCAAAACTCCATTCACAAAACTGCTTCGGGAGATTGTTGCTTGGTATGTGACTCCTCCATTGGTCCAATTAGTTTTTGTTCTAGTGCTTTATTCATTGCAAATTTTTGCTGCATAGGTGACCATGTTCTTGAGCTTGCATGTTAAATTTATGAGGTCCCAAGCAATTCTAATGCATGATATAGGCTCTAGGCACTTGTAGGAGTAGTTGCTACCAATCTTGTTTAGTTTTATTCACTTTTATTTTGAAGTTACTAAAATTTCAGAAATTTTTCAAAAAAAGAATTATGTCTAGGAGAATGTACCAAGGTGGTTCCTCGATGAAGAAAGGGCCCAGGATTGCTATACGTGAGCAAGATGTTGAATTGCCGAGGGACGCGGAAGTACGAGCTTGTGAGTGGCCATCCGATGATTTTATGGTCGAAGCAGGCTTCAAGGAGGAATTTGACGAGTATGTGCGTAATGCCGAGCTGGAGGACTTCTTACAAGATAAGTGTCCTTGGTACTATCAGTTGACTGATTCCTTTGTGCGGAGGTTCCAATATAACTGTGCGCGTAATTCTCCTAGTGTCATGTTTGATATTTATGATACATCTTATACCATGGATTTAGAGGATTTCACAACTGCTTGCAAACTCCCGCAGTGGGGTAATATTAATGATCCTCGCAAAACTGAATTTAGAGATTTTCTTGCTAGTATTACTGTGGGAGAATCTAGGGACATAGCACAAGCTACCATAGGGAGCATTCATTTTCCTGCTATACATTATTTTGCTCTTTTTATTAGTAGATGCATTAACGGTAAAGACGAAGCTTGTCACATGTGTGTCCCTGATATATGTGTCCTCAAGAGTGCTGTTTCAGGTTATAAAGGTTATAACTTGGGGGCAATAGTTGCACGTAGGTTGCAGAATAACAGTAGAAAGGGAAATTTATTTGGAGGAATTTATGCAACCCGTGTGGCTAATTATCTTAATATAGCTCCACGAGAGGGGGATATGATTTTACCTCCTGTTTATTTGGATAAAGAAGCTACGTTCAGTCATCAATTTCTTGAGAGGAATGAACAATTCCTCCAATATCGACTAATCTATGACAGATGCAACGTCGTCCCTGTTACTCTTCCTGCTCCCTGCCTTTTTGATTTTCAGGCAAAAGGAAGATATGTTGTCACTAGGGAGGAAGCAGTTGAACACGAGAGGGGAGCGGAGGCAGCTCGTCAACATGTTGCAGCTCAGGAGGCGGTTGCCGCTGCATCTCAGTACAACCCCGGTTTCACTTATGGATATCAGCCAGGCGATCCTTGGTACTAGACCAACTTAGGCCAAAAGCCTAAGCTTGGGGGAGTACGTATTTCTCACTGACTTTACATTCATGTTCACACACTAGTCGTCGGTGCTCATACTCTTTCATTGTATTATCCATGCTAGTTTAAATTTCTTTTTCTAGTTTTCTTCTTGTGTGTTTGATAAACCTTAAGGAAAACAAAAAATATGAGTTAGTTTAATTTCCATGCTTGTAGTAGAATTAAAATGAAAACCCAAAAAGATTTCTAGTTCTTCTTCTTATTTGTTGGAAGCTTTCCCGTGTAAATAGTTTTCTTTTCTTTTCTTTTCTTTGGGGGTCGAGAAGACCATATTGAAAATGTTTTAGTGGCTCTCATATGCATGATTGTTTATTTAACTTAGAGCCCATATTACTTGTCTTCTTTTTTTAGTTGAATGCTTGCAAATTCCAGCTTAGTCCAATGCACGTGCACTCTTATTATTATACACATCGTTCGGTCGTGCAAGTGAAAGGCAATAATGACGATATGGACTTATTGAGATGAGAAAAGCTGGTATGAACTCGACCTCTCTTGTTCTTGTAAATATGATGAGTTCATCGTTTCTAAGTCAGCTTATTATGAAGTAAACATATTTGCAATGACATTTAGAGATTATAGTTGCTTATGCCATGCTTGATTTGCTATGAGTTATAATGGTTTACCTTGCGTGCCAACATGCTATTAGAATGATTATGATGTGATATGATGGGATGGTATCCTCCTTTGAATGTATTGAGTGACTCGACTTGGCACATGTTCACGCATGTAGTTGAATCAAATCAACATAGCCTTCACTATATTTATGTTCATGGTGGATTATATCCTACTCATGCTTGTATTCGGTGTGAATTAATTTTAATGCATGTTTATGACTGTTGTCGCTCTCTCAGTTGGTCGCTTCCCGGTCTTTTGCTAGCCTTCACCTGTACTAAGCGGGAATAGTGCTTGTGCATCCAAACTCCTTAAACCCCAAAGTTGTTCCATATGAGTCCACTATACCTTCCTATATGCGGTATTTACCTGCCGTTCCAAGTAAATTTGTTTGTGCCAAACTCCAAACCTTCAAATGAAATTCTGTTTTCTATGCTCGAGCAGCTCATGTTACAACTAGGGCTGCCTATATCTTCCATGCTAGGTGGGTTATTCTCAAGAAGAGTGGACTCCGCTCCTCATTCACGAGAAAGGGCCGGTAACCGGGATGCCCAGTCCCATGATCCAAAAAGATCAAAGCAAATCAAAATAATTAATCAAAACTCCCCCAGGGCTGTTGTTAGTTGGAGGCACTCGTTGTTTCGAGCAAGCCATGGATTGATGCTTGTTGGTGGTTGGGGGAGTATAAACCTTTACCATTCGGTTTGGGAACTGCCTATAATGCATGTAGTATGGAAGATACAGCCATCTCATAGTTGTTGCGTTGACAGCAAAAGTATGCCGCTCAAAATGTTATTCAATCTCTATTTTAAAATCGATCTCTGGCACCTCTACAAATCTATGCTTCCCTCTGCGAAGGGCCTATCTATTTACTTTTATGTTGAGTCATCACCCTTCTTATTAAAAAGCACCCGCTGGAGAGCACACTGTCATTTGCATTCATTACTATTGGTTTATATTGGGTATGACTTGACTGGATCTCTTTTACCATGAATTACAATGTTTAGTCAGTCCTTGATCTTTAAAGGTGATCAGCATTTATGTTTTGCGGTCTCACAAAGGGCTAGCGAGATACCATTTTGTTATATCATGTTATGATTATTTTGAGAAAGTGTTGTCATCCGAGTTTTATTATTATGGCTCGCTAGCTGATTATGCTATTGATATGAGTAATTGTGAGACCTAGGAGTTATCGTGAGTATGGTTAGTTCATAATATTTGCTGACACTTGAATGTTGGCTTTTCATGTTACAACAACAAGAGCAAACAGAGTTTGTAAAAGTTTTTCTTTATCACTTTCAGTTTATCAACTGAATTGCTTGAGGATAAGCAAAGGTTTAAGCTTGGGGGAGTTGATACGTCTCCGACGTATCTACTTTTCCAAACACTTTTGCCCTTGTTTTGGACTCTAATTTGCATGATTTGAATGAAACTAACCCGGACTGACGCTGTTTTTAGCAGAACTACCATGATGTTGTTTTATGTGTAGAAAAGAAAAGTTCTCGGAATGTCCTGAAAATCCACGGAGGCACTTTTTGGAATTAATAAGAATTTCTGGGCAAAAGAAATACATCAGGGGGCCCAGGGCCTGTCCACGAGACAGGGGGCACCCCCCTTAGGGCTCGCCCCCCTATCTCGTGGGCCCCCTGGACCTCCACCGACCTCAACTCCAACTCCATATATTCACGTTCGGGGAGAAAAAAATCAAAGAGAAAGTTTCATCACGTTTTACGACACGGAGCCGCCACCAAGCCCTAATCTCTCTCGGGAGGGCTGATCTGGAGTCCGTTCGGGGCTTCGGAGAGGGGGATTCGTCGCCGTCGTCATCATCAACCATCCTCCATCACCAATTTCATGATGATCACCGCCGTGCGTGAGTAATTCCATCGTAGGCTTGCTGGACGGTGATGGGTTGGATGAGATTTACCATGTAATCAAGTTAGTTTTGTTAGGGTTTGATCCCTAGTATCCACTATGTTCTGAGATTGATGTTGCTATGACTTTGCTATGCTTAATGCTTGTCACTAGGGCCCGAGTGCCATGATTTCAGATCTGAACCTATTATGTTTTCATGAATATATGTGTGTTCTTGATCCTATCTTGCAAGTCTATAGTCACCTATTATGTGTTATGATCCGACAACCCCGAAGTGACAATAATCGGGATACTTCTTGATGATGACCGTAGTTTGAGGAGTTCATGTAATCACTATGTGCTAATGCTTTGTTCCGGTTCTCTATTAAAAGGAGGCCTTAATATCCCTTAGTTTCCGCTAGGACCCCGCTGCCATGGGAGGGTAGGACAAAAGATGTCATGCAAGTTCTTTTCCATAAGCACGTATGACTATTTACGGAATACATGCCTACATTACATTGATGAATCGGAGCTAGTTCTATATCACCCTATGTTATAACTAGTACATGAGGAATCGCATCCGGCATAATTATCCATCACTAATCCATTGCCTACGAGCTTTTCTTATATTGTTCTTCGCTTATTTACTTTTCCGTTGCTACTGTTACAACTACTACAAAAACCCAAAAACTATTATCTTTACTTTTGCTACCGTTACCTTTATTATCATACCACTTTTGCTACTAAATACTTTGTTGTAGATACTAAGTTATCCAGGTGTGGTTGAATTGACAACTCAACTGCTAATACTCAAGAATATTCTTTGGCTCCCCTTGTGTCGAATCAATAAATTTGGGTTGAATACTTTACCCTCGAAAGCTGTTGCGATCCCCTACACTTGTGGGTTATCACTGCACACCCCCTATGCTTCACTGACAAAGTAATGGAGCATGAGTTCCCAGAAGGGTTTAAACCCGTGAACATCAAACCATATGATGGAACAACAGACCCCGCGGTATGGATCGAAGATTTCCTTCTCCACATTCATATGGCCCGCGGCGATGATCTGCATGCCATCAAGTACCTCCCACTAAAACTCAAGGGACCGGCTCGGCATTGGCTGAATAGTCTGCCGGCAAACTCCATTGGCAGTTGGGAGAACCTGGAAGACGCATTCCTTGACAACTTCCAGGGCACTTATGTGCGACCACCGGACGCTGATGACTTAAGTCACATAACCCAACAGCCCGGAGAGTCAGCCAGGAAATTTTGGACTCGGTTCTTAACTAAAAAGAACCAAATTGTCGACTGTCTGGATGCCAAAGCCCTAGCGGCCTTTAAGCACAAAATCCGTGACGAGTGGCTTGCCCGACACCTTGGCCAAGAGAAGCCGAAATCCATGGCAGCCCTTACGACACTCATGACCCGCTTTTGTGCGGGCAAGGACAGCTGGCTAGCTCGTAGCAACATTGTCTCAAGCAAGCCTGGGACTTTTGAACCAAGAGATAACAACGACAAGCCCAGACGCAGCAAACACAAGCGTCATAATAATGGCGACAACGCCGAAGACACGACTGTCAATGCCGGATTCAGCGGCTCTACTACCGGTTAAAGGAAGAAACAATTCAAAAGAAACAGTCCGGGCACATCCAGTTTGGACCGTATACTCGACTGTTCATGCCAAATTCATGGCACCCAGGAACACCAGCCAATCATACCAACAGAGAATGATGGGTCTTCAAACAAGCCGGCAGGCCAGGTGCCGAAAACAAGGAGAAGGGGTCGCAAAGCGATGACAACGACGAGGAGCCTTGGCCACCGAACACAGGAGGGCAAAAGAAGTTTCCCCCACAAATCAAAACAGTGAACATGATAAATGCCACCCATATTCCCAAGCGGGAGCGGAGGTGCACACTTATGGATGTCGACGCAACGGAGCCAGTCGCCCCAAAATATAACCTATGGTCGTCCGGCCCGATCACCTTTGACCGTACGGATCATTCGGCCAATACCAGTCAGGGCAATTCAGCTGCACTAGTCCTTGACCCAATAATTGGTGTATTCCACCTCACATGAGTCCTTATGGACGGAGGCAGCAGTCTGAACCTGCTGTATCAGGACACAGTGCGCAAGATGGGTATCGATCCTTCAATGATCAAACCCACTAAAACCACCTTCAAAGGTGTTATACCAAGTGTGGAGGCCCGTTGTACAGGCTCCATCACTCTGGAGGTAGTCTTTGGACCACCGGATAACTACCGCAATGAAGAGTTACTCTTTGACATCGCCCCTTTTCGCAACAGCTATCATGCATTGCTCGGACAAACCGCGTTTGCTCGATTCAACATGGTGCCAAATTATGCCTACCCTAAGCTCAAGATGCCCGGTACGCATGGCATCATAACAGTTAATGGCAAGGCCGAACGCTCCCTCCGCGCCAAAGAGTACACCGCCACCTTAACAGTAGAAGCACAGAGTGGCATCTTTCAATCGAACCTTGAGTCGACAGCCAAGCTTCCGGACACCATCAAAGGAGTCCGAAGTACTTCGCGGCAGGATAGCCCGGCTCGTCAAGAGCTCAATTAAACACTCCGGCAGTAGACGGAGGCAAAGCTAGGATAGGCCACACAATGCGGCTTAACCACTCCGAGGCACACAAAAGTTTTTTGCATTTTCTTTGCAGGTCCACTTTTGTGTAGGCCATGACTGGCGACATGGCGACCAGACCCATGAACGGACGAATATACCAAGAAGGGAAACAACTCAAACTCGTAAGGGAATCCTTAGACATTCCCCTCGATGACCATCCGATTACAACCCGGATCCGCACACAGCCTCCCCCGCCTGGTCTCAGCAGGTTCCGAAGTCATATTTCTTTTTATCACATTACCTGTACTCGTACACATCGACGTATTACTCAATTACAACATGTGGCTTTATATGACGCTTATTTGCTGTTGTTTATTATTGACACTCTTTGTCAAATGGCATCCGCACACTACGATATGCCTTAATATGCCAGGGGCCTCATTGTACCCATAATACGGCAATAAAGTCTGAACACCTTCACGGTCATTTGGCACCCCAAACTTATAGCATTATATGCATCGGCTCTGAATCATGTCTTGGGTCAATAGTTGGATTGCCCGGCTCCTGTGCTTGCTACCCTACGTTCCGCTATATCGGCTAGGGTAGTAAAGGAGAACTATCGCGATTAAGGCCCGCTTCTTCGAATTTAGCGCCTCGATGAAAGCGAAAACTAACTGTCATGATACGGCGAGAGCTGGTCAGCTGTTCGAGAGGTTACAAAATCTTTAAGGATTTCTTCCGCACTATGCGATAACTAATGCAGCATGCGATGGATTGGCTTTCTCTTCCGATCAGGTGCTTATAGAGCCCCTAGTGCGGTCTTCCGAACACCAGGGGCTGCGCCTACCTTTCTTTTGTCAAACTCCTATGGCTAAGTGAGGGTGATAAAGCCTTATAGTCCGATTGCCTAGTTCGTTGCGCTGAACACCTCCTTCAAGGACCCAAAACTAGGGTAAAGAGTGCTCAGGTTTATCCCGAACACCCCCGTATTTTCTACGTGGGGGCAGAAGCCGACGACTGGCCAACTCTTAGGATTAATATATAAAATGGCCGCATAGGAGGTAAAATTTTCAAATAACAGGCATTATATCATTTAAATGACCTTGTTCAACACTACATGGGATAGCATGAATGTATTCAGGGGAATATAATATCCTTGGCACATTGCTCCGCTACAAGGCGGGATCCTTTAAGGACACTATCATAATATAACTCGGGCTTGCGGTGCTCCTTCCCCTCCGGCAGTCCTTTGGTCATCAGCTTTTCAGCATCCATCTTCGCTTAGTGCACCTTCGCGCAGGCGAAGGCCATTCGTGCACCCTCCATACAGATCACCGCTTGATGACTTCAAGTCAAGGGCAGGCACTCACAAGCCGCTTCACGAGCCCGAAGTAGCTGCTTGGAATCGGCTCGGCAGGCCATAGCCGGATAATTAAATCTTTCATGGCTAGTTCGGCCGCCTTATGCAGTTCGATCAGCTGCTTCAGTTGATCGGCAAAGGGCACTGGATACTCTGGCGACAGATACTACAACCAGAAGAGCTTCTCCGTAGTGCTCCTTTCTTCGGTTCGGTAGAATTGTGCGGCATCAGATACGCTGCATGGAAGCTCCGCAAATACCCCTGGACAAATCCGAATTCAAATTAGTAATGTGATTTTCTCCCTTCAATTATTTACTTTGCATAGAAAAAGCCTTACCCGCCGCGATCTTCCTCGCCTCCTAGATTTCATGCAGGGCGCCTTGGGCTTCCCTCCGGGCATCACGTGCGGCTTGACGAGCCTTGGTGAGTTCGGATTCTTTCTCCGTTAAACTCTGCTCCAAGGTCTCGCATTTCTTCACGGCCTCTTGGAGCTCTTGCTTAGCTTCAATAACTTTGGCCTCGTGCTTCTCACGAAGAGCCTGCTCTGCGGCTGCCTTCTTCTCGGCCTCGGCCACAACCTTCTTAAGAGCCTCGACTTCGGCCGTCGCCCCTAGAGCACATCATGAAAACATTTTCATCATACTCAATTATTCATTTGTGCTAAACGCGAACAAGGTTTTTTGCATACCTTGGTTATCCTCCAACTGCTTTTTCAATTGGCCAAGTTCTTCTTCGGCCCACTCCAGACTCTGCTTCAATCCGAAGACTTCCGCAGTATGAGAGGCGGCAGTCGCTATAGATGTCTGCTTATATAAAAAAAGAGGGAGAGGTGCCATAAGGTGAGTCTCCTGCGAACATGTATTTGATCCTCTGTCCGGTTCTTTCTTTCGAACGCCGAACAGTGTATCAGGGGCTACTACCTATACTATAACACTCTTTGAAACCTCACAACATAAAAGCCCGTTATAAGGCTGATGCATGGTTCAATCAACTCGCTCTCAATGGACTGAATCTTCTCAATCACCGCACCCATAAGGGCACGGTGTTCTTCAATGATGGAGGCGCTATTCAGCGCCGCAGATAAGGTATCCGGCACCTCTGGTTGGGCAGAGGTTGCCGGTGGAACAGGCGCACCCCCCTGCCGAGGGAGGCTGCTCGCTGGTTCCGAGCCGACGGTCTCCGAATTGTGTCCGCCTGGGTCCGACCAGATAGCCCCCGCTGTCGTTGTCCATGGGAGCCTTTTCTTCCCTGTGTCCGGCCACCGAAGTTTGACCCCCTGGCGCCGCCTTGGCGGTCTTTTCACCCCCTCCTTGGCCTGGGTCCCTCTAGGATGATACCTCGGTGTCGTTCACGTGTTTTGGGGAGGGAGCCTTCGGGGGTGTCCCGCTGTCCATAGCATCCGAGCCCCGGAAATCCTCTGATGAGGATTTTTCGGCGTGGGACCTCGCCGGACTGCAAAAAGTGTGGCTGAATGGTTAAACGTCATACAATAATAAGTCTGGACGCGCAAACGTGTCCAGATTTTATATACTCACGATTTGACCAGGGGCTGGACCCTGGGATCCCACTCCGGGCTGCTGTCGGCAGCAGTGGCGGATTCCTCCGGAAGGGGAGTCTTACCCTTCTTAGGTGACTCGGCCTCCAAGTGTTTGGAGGCGGTCCGTTTCTTCCTCCCCCTTGCTGGGGGGGGGGGATCGACTTTCCTCCTCTTCCTCGTCCTCTTTGGAGGAAGAGCGGGCCTCAGAGTCTTCGGATATTGTGTCTGAAGTACCTTGGCGACGAAGGCTGTCCTTGGTCTATTTGGCCTCTTTCTCGGCTTTCTTCTTCGGCGCCTTATAAAGGCGCCGGGACCAGCATCTTCGTCGGAAGTGGGCCGGCTGGCTCTTCTGGCAGTGGGGCGGGTCGTAGATCTGTCCCGCCTTCTTCGTCCATCCCTGGGATAGTTGTGGAAAAACACATTAAGCATTTCCCTTGGATTAGGCAGATAAAGCGTATGACTTGCCAACATACGAGGACTTACCAGACTTGCGGGTCGGGACAATTGGTACCCGCGGTCCTCGGCTGAATCCGGCCACGATTTTCCGGACTTAAAGAGCACCTTCGAGATGTCTTTGTGCGATGAGTCAAAGAACCCTAGTAGGGTCTGGTGCTTGGCCGGGTCGAATTCCCATAAATTGCAAGCCCTGTGTTGACAAGGGAGAATCCGGCGAACTAACATCTGTAAGTGCATCTAGTGCCCCTTAGTGATTTTGGTGTATTAAAGACTTATAGGTTAAGGGACTGATGCGTTTGTGAGTATTCACAGGTCTATAAGTTTGTGAGGAGTTTGATATTTATAGAGAAAGTCGACCCCTAAAAATGAAGTTCTTCAACTGAAGACTTTGGATTTCTGAAGACTTTCTGAAGACTTTGAAAGTGAAGAAATTGGTGTAACCTTGAAGACTTGGCAATCATTCAAGGAACATGAAGCGTGAAGACTTTTGTTTTTATAGTTTCATTTTCTCTTTCTTGAGTCATAGGAAACACCGTACTGTTAAAGGGGGTCGAGGAAATACTAAGGAAAAATTTGCTCAACTCAAAATCCTACACCTACCAATCCCTTCGAGTGAAGCCATTGGAAATCTCATACGCTTCACCATATTCTTGATGGATGAGACGAAGTTCTTCTGGTCTCTGAGGAATTTGTTGTGACTGAGGAGTTAGGAATTCGCCAGTGTGGATTGCCTACACTGTGAGGAACATGGTAGCCCTGAGGAATTTGAGAGTCAAAATTCCGACTGTTGCTGTGCTATGCGCCAACTGTCCCAAAATATCTACCCACCTAGCGGTCATATCATTGAAGGGCATTTATGTCTTATCATGTCGGGCTGCTCCCTAGGCTATAAATAGCCGCCCCCTACAACCACTAGTTGGTTGGCTGCTCTGAGAGAAACTGACACTTGTCATTTGAGAGCATCCCATCCTCCGAGGACTTTGAGTGAAAATCATCAAGTGAGGAAAACCCAAACCCAACACCTACAAACCCAAAGTGATTGAGCATCACTGAAGAGATTGATCCCGCGTGGATCCAATGCTTGTTACCTTTGAAGACTGTGCTTCTTCCAGATGGTTAGGCGTCAAGGTCTAGAGCATCCAAGAGGAATTGTGGATCGCCGAGTGACCAAGTTTGTGAAGGTTTGGAAGTCACCTAAAGACTTACCACGAGTGATTGGGCGAGGTCTGTGTGACCTTAGCTCAAGGAGAATACGGTGAGGACTGTGTGTCCTCGAGTTTAAATACTCAACCGCTCCAACCAGATGTACAAGCGAGACAAAGAGCTTGAACTGGTCTACCAAATCATTGTCTTCACCAAGCTTATCGTTCTATTTCCTCAACTATTTCATTTCCTCATTTCTGTTGTTGTGTGCTTGTTCATATCTGTTTGAAGACTTTGACTGAAGACTTTCTCAATTTCCTCAGTTCAATTTCTTCAGTTTGTCCGTCTTCTTTCTATGTTATCATGTGTTTACGCTTTCTGTACTTTGTGCTTGTCTTCATTCCATTATGATGACCATGCTTGTGTTCTGTTATGTTTACATTTGAGTACTTATTCCGCTACTAGTAGTTCTTCATTTAGGTATTTCCTCACCAGCAAATTCCTCAGTGAAGAATTCATAAAAGTCGCCTATTCACCCCCCTCTAGTCGATATAACACACTTTCAATTGGTATCAGAGCAAGGTACTCCCTTGTTCTGTGTGATTTTGGTTTAACCGCCTGGAGTTTTAGTTATTTCGACTGCAGGATTGAGGAACATATCCTGCCCCATCCTTGACGGTCATGAGTATCCTCGGTGGAAGGCCATGATGAAGAAGCGACTCATGGCTATGGATAGCAAACTGTGGACCGTCACTGAGATTGGTCTTACCGATCTATGCAATATGGCGGAGGCTGATGACATTCGCAAGTACACTCTACTCAACCTCACAGTGAAGGATGTCATATGCTCCTGTTTGTCCCGAAATCAGTTCAGGAACATCATGCACCTCAATCACGCGAAGCTAATCTGGGACCGGCTCTCCAAGGTCTACAAAGGTCATCGTACTCGTCATGATCCTTGGTTTGAGGATTACAAGGATTCTCTCAAGGAGATGACTTTCGCACCTGGATCGTCATCCTCTTCACCGTGCCTCATGGCAGAGGGTGCCAAGGTAACTGAATGCTACCCTTCCGAATCTAGTGATGATGAATCAAGTTATGAATTTGGCCCCAGCTATGTCAAACTTGCTTCCCTTGCCACTAAACAACAAAGAGCTTTGGAAAAAGTTCAATACATGCTAAATAAGAGCGATGATATGTTGGGTGAAGAAATGGACCAGTCAAAAGCTTTGGCTTAGAGTCTTCAGAGACTTCAGTCCAAGTTTGACGCCCTTCAAGGTCATCATAACACTCTCTTATCTGATCACGAGAAGCTTTCTTCTGAATCTCTTCAAAGAAAGCAAGATCTTGAAAAGCTAAGAGTGGATTATGAAGATCTTTAGAAGGAGCGCGATTCATTACTTGCTCAACAAATCAGCGCTACTCAGGAATAATTTGTTCCTCCATGTCTAAAAGGCATTGAACGTGAAACTACTAATTCTTCACCCGAATGTTCAAATGCTTCTAATGCTACAAATTCTTCATCTGTCTCTGCTATCACTAATTCCTCATCTGAGGACAATACAAGTATCACTGATGATGCAGGGCTGAAGGAATTGTACATGACAGGCATGTACAAAAGCCTCAAAGGGCATCAGACTCTTTGTGATGTGCTCAAAAGCGATCCTCAACGAAACCCTAGGAAAGAGGGTATTGCCTTTGAGAGGAAACTCAATGCTGATGGAACATATTGGAAGCCTGAGCAGTACCCCAAAACCTTATGGGTTGCTTCACAGGGACCTCCAGTTGATCCATCCAACTTATCTGGCTTTACATGTGAATCTCCTCATTCTTCTGATGAGTCATTTGACTCCAACTATAAACTGTTCAAAAATCAGAATGGTGAAGTATTTGCTAGATATGTTGGCACTAACTGCAGGAACGGTTCCCCTATGAAGAAAATCTGGGTTCCCAAAAGTTGCCTTGAAAGTCTTCAGGTGAATATCCTCATGACACCACCTGTGAAGAATAGGAACTCCAGATCAAATTTTTCATATGAACCAAATTCTTCATATGGATCCAAGTCCTCACACGGACCAAATTCCTCACGTGGATCAAATTCCTCAAAAGGATCAAAGTCCTCATATGATCATCATCGTGCTAACCCTTCTGTTTCGCAGGGTAGAGCTAAGGGCTATGAATATGAGCATTATTCTTCAAATCATTATGTTCATAAGTCCTCTAAGAATTTCTCTGCTTATTCATATGCTTACCCTAACCCCTCTTATGTGAAACGAAGCAGACTGGCATCTATGCCACCTTTCTCATATGGTGCTCGCAGAGTGATGAATTCTTTGCCACCCCTTCAGATGTGGGTGGTGAAGAAAAAGAACTAATCTCTTATGCAGGGTCAGGTCTCCAGACGTGTTCAAAATGTCCGAAGAATTTGCTGGAGACCTGAACAGTGCCTGAAAGGACGCAGGCTAATCATGATGAAATGAACTTTCATTTCACACGTCCCCCTACCGTTTATCTGTTCAATTGCTCGAGAAATTGATCTGATGATATTGATGTCATATTCTTCAATGATGAAGTATATGAGTTCGTAAGTTGCACTAATTCATCTGCAGGATAAACAACCCAAAGCCAATGAGTGGGTCCTCGATAGTGGATGTACGAATCACATGACTGGTGACAAGAATCTATTGATGGATGCTCCTTTATCAACGTCACATCTGAAGCATATCATCTTTGCTGACAAAGGCAAAAGTCAGGTATTGGGTCTAAGTAAGGTTGCGATCTCAAAGGATCGACACATGGACAAATTCATGCTTGTCAAATCCTTAGGATACAACCTCATGTCTGTCTCAATGCTTTGTGATCTTGATATGGTTGTTGTCTTTGGCAAGTATCGTTGTGTTGTGATCATGGAAGCTGACAATTCCAAAGTCTTCGAAGGCTTTAGGAGAGGAGACTTGTACATTGTTGATTTCTCTACAGGACCACAACCGGCCGTATGCCTACTTGCAAAAGCTTCAGAAGGCTGGCTATGGCATCGATGACTTGGTCATGCTGGCATGAGGAATTTGCACACGCATGCGAATAAGAAGCATGTCATTCGCATTGAGAATGTCAAATTCCTCAAGGATCACTTATGCGGAGCCTGTGAAGCTGGAAAGATGACCAAGGCCAAGCATCCAGCAAAGACTATCATGACTACCACTCGACCGTTTGAATTGCTTCACATGGATCTCTTCGGTCCTAATCATTATTCTATTGTTACAAATGATGCATCTCTATATGGCTTTGTTATTGTTGATGATTATTCTCGTTACACATGGGTGCACATTGTCACTTACAAACATGAGGTGCAGGAAGTCTTCAAACGATTTTCCTCGAGGGCTTCAACCAACTTTGGTGTGAAGATCAAGCACATCAGAAGTGACAATGGGACTGAGTTCAAGAATTCCGGTCTTGATGACTATCTTGATGAACTTGGTATTACTCATGAGTTATCTACTCCTTATACTCCTCAGCAGAATTGCGTCGTGGAGCGCAAGAACAGAACTCTTGTTGAGATGGCTCGCACTATGGTTGATGAATACAAGACACCTCGTCGGTTCTGGATTGAGGCTATTGATACTGCATGCCACATCATCAACAGAGTATATCTTCACAAATTCTTCAAGAAGACTGCCTATGAACTCCTCACTGACAAGAAACCCAATGTGAGTTACTTCAAAGTCATCGGTGCTAAATGTTGGATTAGAGATCCTCATCACAATTCTAAATTTTCACCGAAAGCACATGAGGGTTTTATGCTTGGTTACGGAAAGGACTCGCACACCTACAAAGTCTTCAACAACGTTCTTCACAAGGTTGTTGAAACTGTAGATGTGCGGTTCGATGAAACTAATGGCTCGCAAAGAGAGCACCTACCTTCTGTGATAGATGAACCAACACCTAAGGATTCTTTCAAGTTCAAAGCTACTGAGGATGTCATTCCCACCGAAGAATCTGCTGAAGAATTCATTCCAGAACGTGATGAACGTCGAGCTGGTGCACCTGAAGAAAATGGTGCTGAGGAAAATGCTCCTGAAGAGAATGCGGATCAAATTCCTCGAAGACAACCCGCTCATCCTCGTATTGCAAACGAAGTGCAAATTGAGAAGATCATCAATGACATTGAAGCACCAGGTCCTCTCACACGCTCAAAAGCTTCACATTTGTCTAACTTTTGTGGGCACTTTGCTTTTGTCTCTATCACAGAGCCCACTAAGGTAGATGCAGCATTTCTGGAGCTTGAGTGGATTCAAGCTATGCAAGAAGAATTACATCAGTTCGAGCTCAACAATGTCTGGGAACAGATCCTCGCAAGCACAACATTATTGGCACAAAGTGGATCTATCGCAACAAGCAAGATGAAAATGGCCTTGTGGTGAGGAATAAGGCACGGCTTGTAGCTCAAGGCTACACACAGGTTGAAGGAATTGATTTCGATGAAACTTTTGCACCTGTTGCTAGACTTGAGTCTATTCGCATATTACTTGCTTATGCTAACCATCATGATATTATCTTACAACAAATGGATGTGAAAAGTGCATTCCTCAATGGTAAGCTTGAGGAAGAAGTATATGTTGCTCAACCCCTGTGTTTTGAAGATCCAAAGAATCGACAAAGTCTTCAACTCAACAAGGCCCTCAGATGGCCTCAAGCAGGCCCCTCGGGCGTGGTATGATACTTTGAAGGAATTCCTGACGAAGAAAGGCTTCAAACCCGGTTCACTTGACCCAACACTTTTCACTAAGTCTTATGATGATGAATTGTTTGTGTGCCAAATATATGTTGATGATATAATTTTTGGATGTACTGACCAACGATACAGTGATGAATTTGCCTATATGATGAGTGAATAATATCAAATGTATATGATGGGAGAATTGAAATTCTTTTCAGGTCTTCAAATTCGTCAACAGCGCAATGACATATTCATATCTCAAGAGAAATACCTCACGGACGTATTGAGGAAATTCGGCATGCAAGATTGCAAAGGGGTCAAAATTCCAATGCCCACAAATGGCCATCTATGCACTGATGAAAATGGTAAAGACTTCGATCAAAAGGTATACTGCTCCATGATTGGCTCTTTGTTGTACCTATGTGCATCTAGGCTGGATATTATGCTTAGTGTTTGCATGTGTGCCCGATTTCAAGCTACACCGAAGGAATCACACCATAAGGCTGTGAAGCATATTCTTTGATACTTAGCTCACACACCAACACTTGGATTATGGTATCCCAAGGGCTCTTTGTTTGATCTCATTGGATATTCAGACTCTGACTATGCTGGTGATCGTGTGGACCGCAAGTCAACATGAGGCACATGTCATTTCGTCGGACGATCTTTGGTCTGTTGGTCCTCGAAGAAACAAAACTGCGTATCACTCTCCACTGCAGAAGCTGGGTACATTGCTACTGGATCGTGCTGTGCTCAACTACTATGGATGAAGCAAACACTCAAGGACTATGGCATCAACATGAAGAATGTGCCTCTCATCGCGATAATGAGATCGCTATCAAGATTGCTCATAACCCGCTTCAAAGACTCAAGACCAAGCACATCCAGATTCGTCATCATTTTCTTCGTGATCATGTGTTGAAGGGCGACATCTCCATCGATCACGTTAGCACTAAAGATCAGTTGACCGATATCTTCACTAAGCCCTTGGATGAGAAGAGATTTAGCAAGTTGCGGTGTGAGCTAAATATCCTAGAATCTTCGAATGTTCTCTGAAATGGACACACATCCTAACACTTATGCTGACTTGATGACTTAGATGCGCAACACACGAAGTAACGTTTTTCTTCAATCAACGAAGACTAACCCTCTAAGTGTGAAGAAATTAATGAAGAAATTGATTCTCAGAGCCCTACGACAATTGTACGCAGTGTCTAAAATCAGCTTTCTTATACGGTGGGTTATGCCACCACCCAAAGTTGGAAATCTTCAATTTGAGTTTTTCTTTCTTTTGAAATTCCTCAGTTTTTCAAATTCTTCAACTTTGCATTGTCTTCACTCTTTCTGGTGTTGTTCTTCATTTGAATATATACATATGAGTTTTATGTCCTCTACAACATTCACTTATTGCTAATTCTTCAAATTGATATCTTCTGCTAAGTGAATGTGATCGGACCCTTCCCCCTCTATGCTAAACTCAACCCAGTCTATTCACAAATTCTTCATGTGCGTTCTAATTGAAACTCGTTTGAAATCTTCACTGTGTCCTTGACAGCTGAAGAAATTGCGAACGGAAATTTTAATCTATCTGATCTGAATTTTCGGCTTTGCCGCTCAAACCGTTCCGCATCCCACGACAATACTTATCTATTCACCCACGATCCTAAATGATCGCCACCTTTCAGTACGTGGGTGACATATGTCAAGCGAATGAGAAGGGCCAGGGGAATGTTCGTCCGATTTCCTCGGGCGTATAGTTTTTCACTCCCACTATAAATACCCCTGCCTCTTCCTCACTTCACTTTCACTCCGCTCGCTCTCACTCTCGCTCGAGCTCTCCAAACCCTAGTGCTGCCGCTACTTCATCGTCGCCGGTGAGGAAGAGCTTCACTGCCTCGACCTCGTCGCCGTCGTACTCGCGCTGCTTGTGGATTTCTTCACTCCGCCGCCGCCGTAGCCGTCTTGCTCTGCCGAGTTAGGGCGTGGAAGATCTGAACTGACGAACTTCACATCTACAGTTCCCAGTTTGTCGTGTTCTTCAACTCGTGTAATTAAAAGTTACTTTTACTACCCTCTTTGATTCTTATGTTTTCTTGAAAATCTTCAAAGGTGTTTATTCTTCAAATCTTCACACACGTGAACACCTCACATGTCATCTGCTCTTGATTCGTTTCTCTAAGCAATGATTTTCTTCAAGATTCCTCAATTGTGTGGATTTTCAATCTATACAACTCTGGAACCTAAGACAAAGAACGCTTAGTGAAATTCCTCAAGACTCATCTCGTCAAATTCCTCAAACCTATTCATTTTTGAAAACCTTCCGAGAACGATATGACCTCTCCAAATTCCTCGCAACTATACTCTATTCACAGTACAAATGTCCGCCTTGAATCACTAGGTTCTCATCAACTTAACTCATTTGCAGCGTTCCTCGAAGAAAAGTTGCACACCTCTTCAGAAACTTCAGTTGTTCATATTCCTCAGCTGAAGAAAATGACTGAAGGTAAGAAGCCATAGAAGGGTGGAAAGAGACCTGAGGTCAATACTGCTATCGAAATCCCTGAGGACATTTATGCTGGGAACTGCACACCCCCTGAGGAAGATAGAAATCAGCGCAAGGTGCGTATTCAAAAGATAGAGAGGAGATGGGTACGGGAATGGAGGGAGTACAGGTATGTTACTTCCAAGCATATGAAGAAATTCATGCTCAACCCTCCATGCTCAAGACCTCCATTGCCACCAGGCCAAGTGGCAGATCCCACCAGCCTCAAGCGCGATGAGGACTATGTTGATGAATGGGCAAAGCGCCAGGCCAAACTGGCCAAGCAAGCAAAGGAAGCAGTGAAGAAATTCAATGCAGACTCTGCTGCTGAGGCCTCTGCTAGTCAGTCGAAGAAGGCGATGCCTAAGAAGCCTGCGCATAGGTCAAGCGCTTCTCCCTCAATACCCTCACGGCCAAGCTCCTCAGCAATGCCCTCAAGGCCAGATTCTTCAAGGCCCTCACGGCCAATTCCTCAGACTGCCCCTCCTCCTTCAAAGTCCTCAGCTCCTCCGACAAAGTCCTCAGCTGCTCCGATCAAATCCTCTACACCTGTGCATCTTGCCACATGCCAAAGGACCACAGGCATCTCAATTGCCTCGGGAGCATCTGCAAGTTCCTCAGTTGCACCAAATTCCTCACCGCCCCCTCTCTCTTTGAAGAAAAAAGGCAATCGCGGACGAGGCCTTCACCAAGTCCTCACAAGAAGCAGGTCGCCTTCCAAGTTCCCTCTGATGACGATGAGGCTGATGATGAAGAACTTGCCGAAATCATCAGAGACAGGCAGGCCAGGGCCGCAAGAGCCAAAGGCAGGAATGTGCCACTACTATTGGATCCAAAGTTGATCCTCGACTTCATTGACCTATGGCACAAGGACCCTAACACGCCTTTGCCGGAGATGAACCTCACTCCTGGTCAAAGTCATGTTCTGACTGCCTTCATTGAGGAAGAAAAGTGGAAATTTGAAGAAGGCAGAAGGTTGAAGAAAGCGTAGTACAAGAAGCAGCGCTACCTCAAGGACAATGTCCTCACTCTTACCCCAGATCAACCCATTGCCTTGCAAGCTGAAATCAAGCAACTGAGTGATGAATTCGATCACTACTATGCTGATTGAAGGGCGCTAAGGTTCGGTTCATCAACTGACGAAGAAATTCACTTCAAGTGTTGCTGCTCTGTGCACGCTGAAGTTACACCGGTCAAGCATCCGCTCAGCCCATCAAGAACATGCCAGACCGCGATGACTATCGTCAAGAAGAAAATGAGAGTACCAGGGCTGATGACTCCATTCCAGCCACTGAAGAAATTGCTAGGGCATCCACTAGTGGTGCGCCTGAAGAAAGTGAAGAAGTTAGTGCAACTGCATCAGTTGCGCCTGAAGAAAATGATCCAAAGTCCTCTGTACCTCCTGCGCCTACACCAACTCCGATCCTTCCATCTGCATCAGATGCGAAGCATACCAAGGCTGCAGAGCGTGCGGTTGTGAAGAAAAGGAAGGCATCAACTTCATCAAATTCTTCGGCTCCGAAGAAGATAAAGCCTCTGACTAGTTCAATTGACAACCCAATTGATGTCGTTCCAGTCTCTTTCATGCCATCTAAGGACCTTGTTCCTTTTGGTGAAGATTATGTGATTCCTAGTGAATCTGATGAAGAAACTCCTTCTACTGCTTCGATAGAGCAGATGGATGAAGAAATTAAAGTGGATGCAATCCCTTCAACCCCAGTCATCTCCTCGCCTATGCCTCAGTTCACTGCTGAAGAGGCCGGCGTTGAAGAAATGGAAGATGAGGATGTGGACATTGGTTGTACGACTCATGTGCTCAATGATGACTTTTGGGAGAGTCAGCACCCCAACTCTCCAATGTTCACCCCACTCCAAGCAATTCTCAGTCCCCAGCTGCTACAGAAGTACAAATGGGGTCTGAAGAACCTCATGCAACCCCGTCTGTCCATGAAGAAATTCCAGCCACTAGTGCTGAAGAAATTGTAACTTAAGAATTGATGACCCAGGCTGCAACTGAAGCAGAGCCTGAAATTCCTCAGCCTGAGGAACCTGAGATTGCGATCCCTGAGGTGGTGATGCAATTGACTGATACCCCTCAGCCCAAGCCAAAGGATCCCTTCTCAAAGAAGCAAAAATTCAAGGCTGATGATTTCTTCGGCGAGCGTGTGTTCTTCACTGATTTCAACCCGTATGACAATGCTCGTCTTAGAAGGAAGCGTTTCTGGACTGCCAGCCAGGCCAACTTCTATTCTTCAATACTTTTCAACAAGGACAAAGTCTTCGACCACGAGCATATTCCTCACATGGACATGGAATCAATGCCTTGCTTCTCTCAAGTCCTCAGTATGCTTCATGATGCAGGCTTGCTCAACTTTTGCTTAGACATAGTTGATTGGAATGAAGAGCTTATTCTTTAGTTCTACGCAACGCTGCATATCACAGGCGATGCTGCTGACGTCAACTCTTGGGTGTTGGACTGGATGACTGAAAACACTCACTACAAGGCACCAGCATCTGAATTGCTTCGTGCTCTGCCAATCAGTCCTCCACCTGACGGTGCTTGTTGTCTGTATGATGAGCCTGAACTCACTGCTCATTACATGCAAGTGCTCATGAAGCCTCTGAAGCCTGGTCAAGCCCCAAGGACCAAATTCCTCGTGAAGGAATTGTTGTATGTGCCAAGAACCATCTATCGCATTCTGACGAAGACTATGAGTCCTATCAAAGGCCATGACTCATCCGATGAGGAAATTATTAGGATGATGAATAATATATTATTCAACATCATGCATGGCATTCCTATCAATTATCATGACTTCTTCATGAGGACTCTGGCGAATGTTGCACTTTCACCATTTGAGCTGAAGCCTTACGCACCGTGGATCATGAGATTCCTCAGAACAAGGTCTTCACTCAACTACAAGGCTGACTTTCAGAATCACCTCACTACTTGCCCCGATTGAAGTCCTCAAGCGGACATATTCCTCACCGATGAGAAGGGCAAGTCACCAGCCATTATCGATGAAGGAATTCGCCCATTGATGGTCAAATCCATGGTCGCATCTTATTGCACCAATGATGACTCGCCACCATGATTCTGCTGCCAATGCTCCCAAGTCAAGTCCTCAAGCTACTGCTCCTTGTGTGATGACTGACCGTGAGCTGCTTCTAAGTCTTCACCGGAAGGTGGATCGAAACCACAAATGGGTTAAGCGTCAGTTTGGCTCTATTATTCACAACATGACTTCTACACATAATGCAGTGAATAAAAACCATTACTACCTCCATGAAGTTTTTTATCGCACCTAGGCTATTCTATCACATCTATATGGTGAAGAAGATCTGAAGCAAATGGGCTTCAAGGAAGATTTTGACTGGTCTGCTCCTCCACCGAAGAAATTCAAGAAGGTCAAGGTTCCTTCCTTGGTGGCCAGTTCATATTCCTCATCGCGCGACAAGGACGAGTATGAAGACTTGGACGACAACGCAGCGGCAGCCCTACAACGACTCAAGACTCGATAACGCCGGCGCTCCTCCATCATCATGATATTCTTCGTATGCGTTAGTCCTCGCCAACCCTTTTGGTCATTCGAGGACAAAGGGGGAGAAATTTGAGTTAGTCTTCAAGCGGGTCTATCTTATATGGGCGTTTTTTTGCTAAGTTACAACTCTCGTTCTTTTGATGACTTTGCTGGATCGAGTAGTAATCTTAAACTCTATGGTGGCCTGATACTTTTGCTGAGTTCTTCTGCATGCTTATTCCTCATTAATGTCAATGCACGCATGCTGAATTACATCAGTCACCATATTTCATCATGCATTTCAAATTCTTCATATTATATGCCAAATGCGTGTATGAATTACAAGATATAGGGGGAGATCTCCATGATTATACTCTTCAAGTGTGCATTGCTTCAAAAGCAAATTCCTCACTATGCACATCTTCAGGGGGAGTTCCTCTATATCTTACAATCAAATTCCTCAACATCAATACTTACACTTCATGTATTTATCCCCGTTGAAAACTTAACCTATATTGTCATCAATCGCCAAAAAGGGGGAGATTGTAAGTGCATCTAGTGCCCCTTAGTGATTTTATTGTGTTGAAGACTTATAGGTTATGGGACTGATGCGTTTGTGAGTATTCACAGGTCTATAAGTCTGTGAGGAGTTTGATATTTACAGAGAAAATCGACCCCTAAAAAGGAAGTTCTTCAACTGAAGACTTTGGATTTCTGAAGACTTTCTGAAGACTTTGAAAGTGAAGAAATTGGTGTAACCTTGAAGACTTGGCAATCATCCGAGGAACATGAAGCGTGAAGACTTTTGTTTTTATAGTTTCATTTTCTCTTTCTTGAGTCATAGGAAACACCGTACTGTTAAAGGGGGTCGAGGAAATACTAAGGAAAATTTTCCATGTGATGCTCAACTCAAAATCCTACACCTACCAATCCATTTGAGTGAAGCCATTGGAAATCTCATACAGTTCAGTCATGTTCTTCAGTGACAGAGACGAAGTTCTTCTGATCTCTGAGGAATTTGTTCTGACTGAGGAGTTAGGAATTCGCCAGTGCAGATTGCCTACACTGTGAGGAACATGATAGCCCTAAGGAATTTGAGAGTCAAAATTCCGACCGTTGTTGTGCTATGCGCCAGCTGTCTCAAAATATCTACCCACCTAACGGTCATATCATTGAAGGGCATTTATGTCTTATCATGTCGGGCTGCTCCCTAGGCTATAAATAGCTGCCCCCTACAACCAGTAGCTGGTTGGCTGCTCCGAGAGAAACTGGCACTTGTCATTTGAGAGCATCCCATCCTCCGAGGACTTTGAGTGAAAATCATCAAGTGAGGAAAACCCAAACCCAACACCTACAAACCCAAAGTGATTGAGCATCACTGAAGAGATTGATCCTGCGTGGATCCAACGCTTGTTACCTTTGAAGACTGTGCTTCTTCCAGACGGTTAGGCGTCAAGGTCTAGAGCATCCAAGAGGAATTGTGGATCGCCGAGTGACCAAGTTTGTGAAGGTTTGGAAGTCACCTGAAGACTTACCATGAGTGATTGGGCGAGGTCTGTGTGACCTTAGCTCAAGGAGAATACGGTGAGGACTGTGTGTCTAGGACTGGGTGTCCTCGAGTTTAAATACTCAGCGCTCCAACCAGACGCATAACCGAGACAAAGAAGCTTGAACTGGTCTACCAAATCATTGTCTTCACCAAGCTTACTGGTTCTATTTCCTCAACTCTTTCATTTCCTCATTTCTGTTGTCGTGTGCTTGTTCATATCTGTTTGAAGAATTTGACTAAAGACTTTCTCAATTTCCTCAGTTCAATTTCTTCAGTCTGTTCATCTTCTTTTTGTGTTATCATGTGTTTACGATTTCTGTACTCTGTGCTTGTCTTCATTCCACTATGATGACCATGCTTGTGTTCTTTATGTTTACATTTGAGTACTTATTCCGCTGCTAGTAGTTCTTCATTTAGGAATTTCCTCACCAGCAAATTCCTCAGTGAAGAATTCATAAAAATCGCCTATTCACCCCCCCCCCCTCTAGTCGATATAACGCACTTTCAACATCACCTGGACTACGTTGACAAGTTTGATATTCTTGTCTTCCATACCCTTGACGCGCGTCTGGAGCACCGACAACTCATGTGGCGAAGACCAGTTCAGGCCCTTCTTGGGCCAGGACATAAGCCGCAATGGAGCTCCAGATCAGAATTCAGGAGTTGCGACCCATTTTGTGCCGCGTGGCTCAGTGACATAGAACCACTGTTGTTGCCACCCTTTAACGGAATCATTAAAGGTACCTGATGGCCATGTAACGTTGGGCATCTTGCTCACCATGGCTCCTCCGCACTCCACATGCTTGCCGCTCACCACCTTGGGCTTCACATTGAAAATCTTCAGCCATAATCCGAAGTGTGGAGAGATGCAGAGGAAGGCCTCGCACACGATGATGAATGTCGAGATGTTGAGGACGGAATTGGGAGATAGATCGTGAAAGTCAATCCCATAGTAATACATAATGCCTCGAACAAATGGGTGGAGGGGAAACCCTAGCCCATGGACAAAGTGACAGAGGAATACAACCCTCTCGTGGGGTTCCGGAGTAGGGACAATCTGTCCCGCCGTTGGAAGGCGGTGGCTAATCTTCTTGGCCAGATACCCGGCCTCCCAAAGTTTCTTGATATCCTTCTCCCGGACGGTGGAGGCCATCCACTTGCCTCCAGCTCCGGATCCGGACATTTTTGGAGGTCCTTTGTGGGCGGAGAAGACGAATGCTTGGGCGCTGGAGCTCAAGCGAGAGAGAATGGATGAGCAGAGGAAGAAGAAGGCGGGTGAAAAAGGGGAGTCCTTATCTCCTTATAAAGGCAGCAGGGATCCTGCGCCTCCCCACTTGCCTTGGAAACTCGCTTATTCCCCAAGCGTCGTGTTAATGGCGTGGTTGGGTTACCCACACCCGTATTGACGAGAATCCCGTGATAAGGGGACACGATCTCTGCTTCGACAAGACGTGCCAATAAAACCGCCTCGCAAGATGCGCAGTGGCGGGTTGAGAAAAATGGTTCGTATAATGACCGGGCCGCGGCGTGATGTCACGCTATGGGAAAATTGTCGGCAGATTAGACTTGTGGAATATTGTGCTCTCTACGGTGGTATGTGGAATTTGTTTTGCAGAGCCGGAGACGATTCTTGTGTTCAAGATCTTCTTTGGAGTATTCAGAGAAGCAACCCGCCTTGCAATGCCGAAGACAATCTGCGCGCCAGACTCATTGTCATTGAAGCCTGGTTCAGGGGCTACTGAGGGAGTCCTGGATTAGGGGGTCCTCGGACAACCGGACTATATGCTTATGCCGGACTGTTGGACTATGAAGATACAAGATTGAAGACTTCGTCCCGTGTCCGGGTGGGACTCTCCTTTGCTCTGAAGGCAAGCTTAGAAATTCGGATATGTAGATTTTCCTTCTTTGTAACCGCCTCTGTGTAACCCTAGCCCCCTCTGGTGTCTATATAAACCAGAGGGTTTAGTCTGTAGGACAACAACAACCATAATCACAGGCCAGCTTCTAGGGTTAGCCTCTACGATCTCGTGGTAGATCAACTCTTGTAATACTCATATCATCAAGATCAATCAAGCAGGAAGTAGGGTATTACCTCTATAAAGAGGGCCCGAACCTGGGTAAACATTGTGTCCCCCGCCTCCTGTTACCATTAGCCTTAGACACACAGTTCGGGACCCCCTACCCGAGATCCGCCGGTTTTGACACCGACAGTCATCCCTTGCATCGGTATTGAGTGTGTCCCGGGTTAGGGGTCCTCGAGCTTCCGGTCTATCGCTCATGGGTCAGCCTGGTGGGCCACTCCGGATTCTATTAAGGAAGGTTGGGCTTCAGATAAATCCGTGCTACAGAAGGGAACCTCCAAAGGGCTTGGTGTCTCCTCCAAGGAAGATATAGCATAGCCGGTGTACTCATATCCTAATGGCAACCGACACATGTAACCCTAGGTACCGCTAGTGTCTATATAAACTAGAGGGTTTAGTCCGTAGAGGTCAGAACCATCATCCCACTCATCTAGGGTTAGTTCATCTGATCTCATGGTAGATCAACTCTGTAACCATCATACACGCATCAATATAATCAAGCAGGACATAGGGTTTTACCTCTTCGAGAGGGCCCAAACCTGGGTAAATAATGTCCCTGCGTTCACTGTTTCCCATTGATCCAAGATCTACAGCTCTGGACCCCCTACCCGAGATTTGCCAGTTTTGACACCGACGTTGGTGCTTTCATTGAGAGTTCTGTTGTGGGATTGCCACATGATCGATGGCTCACCTAGTCATCAGCAAAGGCATCTGCAATAGGGACATCTTCGTCCCCGGATAACTCTTCGTGTTTGGCAACTTCGTGCTGCACACTGATCCGACCGGCCGCCTCGGCCAGGTCGTGAGTTTCATCCCCGGCCAGGAGATCAGGTTCGAGAACCTGGAGTTCATCACCGACTCCCAAGGTGATCTTACTCTGACAAGGTTTTCAACTTCGTTTGAAGATCCTGCAAACCCCGAGGCTTTGACCTCGGACTTGGTGAACCCCGTCGATGGGATTGCCTCCGCATTGGATCCGGCCTTGAGCCCGGATCTAGCCAATACCCTTAGACCGGCCCCGACCAAACACCACCCCGGCACGATCTCGAACGCCCCCGGAGCAGCTATACCGTGGATCGATCTTGAGTACTCCAGAAACATGGACCCGACAGGTCTCTCATCATTAAACGAGTTACTAGACTGGATCCAAGCGATGGAGATTTCCGATAGCCAATCCTCGGTCTATGATCAGATCGGGCTTAAACCCGACCACATGGAAATCTATGTCCCGCCCATTACACACTTGGTCACCACCATCGAGGACTTGGCTGAAGGCTCGCCCTTACGACCACCGGAGCTAAGAACGGATTATGTTCACGTTCCCAATCATCAAGTTCTGTCATCTAGCCCCAATCCGACCTCTGTCTCGGAAAGAGTTCGGGATCAAGCTCCCATACAACACATGACCTGGAGTCCACGCAACTGTGTCTGGTTGACAATCCGGATTCCGAGCCTAGAGCACTGGATCCTATGATGGCGCAGGACACCGGCACCAAGGTTCCGTACTCGCAACCTATTGGGATACAAAGTTTTTTGCCACCCACCCCCCACGTCGAGTACTCTCCAAGTAACTCAGGGAAGCCCGACATATGGGATCTAATGTACGTCAAACAACAGTCCGGAGAAATGGTCCAACACTTCTGGGCTAGATTCCTCCTTGTCTAAAATAAGATAGTGGACTGCATTGGCCAGGAAATTCTAGCGAACTTCCAGCATAACTACCGCGATGAAGGAATCCTAAACGCCCTCGCTCGCCGTCATGTCCAAAACTTCGCCGAACTATCAGATCTGGTACGCAAATACTGTGCCATGAAAAGCGCCTGGCAGGCGTAGCAGATGCACACGGAGTAAATCCATGCCCAAGAACTTAGAAGAGCTCGGGCAAAGTGCACACCCGCGACGATCAACCAAATATGAGCCAATCGGTAAAAGGAAGAAACCCTTGGCAGGATCCAGAACAGTCCTCGATGAACTACTGGAGAAGCCATGCCCCATACACTCGGTCCTGCTGAATACAAACCCAACCCACAACCTTCGAGCTTGCTGGGTGGTTAGGCAAGTTGCAAAGAGTGGAGAGACTATTCTTGGAGCCTCACCCTCCAGCAGACGTTCAACAACACCCTCGGGTAACAACACTGAGATCCTGACTATCCACGAGATGTTTTCCTCAAAAAATCAGAGGAAGACAGCCCTTTGAGAGCTCAGTCAAATCCACCAGGTGGCAGCGAAAAATTCATGGACGGACACACCAATCACCTTCGGCGAGGAAGATGAGCCAAGGACCCTCCCCGCTCGAGCACCTGCAACCCTAGTCCTTGATCCCATAATAGACAAATTTAGACTCCACAACGTGTTAATGGACGGCGGCAGTGACCTGAACCTCATTTATGAGGATACCCTAGCCAAAATGCAATTCGATATATCTCGTATCAAGCAAAGCCACACAACCTTTCGAGGAATCATCCCCAGGAAAGAGGCACGTTGAACTGGGCGAGTCGCTCTTGACTTAGTATTCGGTACTCCCGAGAACTACCAATCCGAGAATTACTTTTCCACATTGTGCCCTCCCATAGCGATTATCATGCCCTATTGGGGCATGAGGCATTCAGAAGATTCCACACTATACCACATTACGGGTATATGGAACTCAGCATGCCACGGCCCAATGGCGTGATCACAATGACAAGCGATCCGGACAGAGCTCTTCGGGCCGAAAAAAACAGCATTACTTGCCCTCGAAGCATTGTCCAAGGCTCTCGCAGTCGAGAGACTAACCATGCTCCGCTCAACGGTGGATAGGGACGATGTAATCCTTGCAAAAGGTCCAAATCCACATCTTTTAAACCAACAAATGAAATCGTCAAATTTCAGGTGCATCCAACGGACCCTAACAAGACAGTGTCCATTGGAGCTCAGCTGGACCCCGCGATCGATGAGGCACTGCTACTTCTTGAGCTTGCGTTGGTTTTTCCCTTCAAGACGAAAGGGTGATGTAGCAAAGTAGAGATAAGTCCCTCATTATAGAACCAAGGTATCAATCCGGTAGGAGGTACAAGCAAGTCCCCAATCTATGCACCTGCACAAACAATCAAACACTTGCACCCAACACGATAAAGGGGTTGTCAATCCCTTCACGGTCAATTGCAAAGGTGAGATATGATAGAGATAGATAAAACTAAAAGGTAACTAAACATTTTTGGGTTTTTTGGTTTATAGATCTAAAAATAAAAGATTGCAAAATAGTAGATCGGAAAGCAAATACGATGGAAAATAGACCCGGGGGCCATAGGTTTCACTAGAGGCTTCTCTCATGAAGGCAAATAATATGGTGGGTGAACAAATTACTATTGAGAAATTGATAGAAAAGCGCAAAGTTATGACGATATCCAAGGCAATGATTATGCATATAGGCATCACGTCCGTGTCAAGTAGATCGAAACGATTCTGCATCTACTACAATTACTCCACACATCGACCGCTATCCAGCATGCATCTAGAGTATTAAGTTCATAAAGAACAGAGTAAAACTTTAAGTAAGATGACATGATGTAGCGGGATAAACTCAAGCAATATGATGGAAACCCCATCTTTTTATCCTCGATGGCAACAATACATTACGTGCCTCGCTACCCCTACTTTGTCACTGGGTGAGGACACCGCAAGGTTGAACCCAAAACTAAGCACCTCTCCCATTGCAAGAAATACCAATCTAGTTGGCCAAACCAAACCGATAATTCGAAGAGAAATACAAAGATATGAAACCATGCATATAAGAATTCAGAGAAGATTCAAATAATATTCATAGATGATCTAATCATAAATCCACAATTCTTCAGATCTCGGCAAACACACCACAAAAGAAGATTACATTAGATAGATCTCCAAGAACATCGAGGAGAAAATGGTATTGAGAATCAAAGAGAGAGAAGAAACCATCTAGCTACTAGCTATGGACCTATAGGTCCGAGGTAAACTACTCACGCTTGATCGGAAGGGCAATAGGGTTGATGTAGAAGCCCTTCGTGATCGAGTCCCCCTCCGTCAGAGTACCGAAAAAGGCCTCCAGATGGGATCTCACGAGGTCAGAGACGTGCAGCGGTTGAAAAGTATTTTCGTGGCTTCCTCTAAGGGTTTTGGAATATATGTGAATTTCCAGGCCAAGAAGGGAGGTCAGGAGGTCTCCGAGGGGGCCACAAGCCCTAGGGGCACGCCCCCTTGGCTTGTCATCTCCTCCAGGGTCTTATGGTCCAAGAAAAATCATCGCGAAAGTTTTATTCCGTTTGGACTCCATTTGATATTCCTTTTCTGCGAAACTCAAAAACAAGGAAAAAATTGAAACTGACACTGGGCTCTAGGTTAATAGTTAGTCCCAAAAATAATATAAATAGCATACTAATGCATATAAAACATGCAAAATAGATAATATAATAGCATGGAACAATCAAAAATTATAGATACGTTGGAGACGTATCAAGCATCCCAAGCATAATTCTTGCTCGTCCTCGAGTAGGTAAATGACAAAAACAGAAATTTTGATGTGGAATGCCACCTAACATATTTATCAATGCAATCTATTTTATTTGGCATGAATATTCAGATCCGTATGATTCAAAAAAAAGTTCATTGACACAAAGACAATAATACTTCAAGCATACTAGAAATCAAATCATTAAGCTTCAAAAATAACATGGCTAAAGAAACTTAGCCCTACAAAATCATATAGTCTTGTTATGCTCCCTCTTCTCAGCACAAAGTATAAATCATGCCCACCCCGGTGTCAGCCAAGCAATTGTTTCATACTTTTTTACGCGATTCAGCCTTTTCAACTTTCCAATACATGAGCGTGAGCCATGGACATAGCACTATGGGTGGAGTAGAAGGTGATAGTAGACAAAATAAGTGAGGAAGTCTCACATCAACTAGGCAAATCAATGGACTATCGAGATGTCCATCAATTGATATCAATGTGAGTGAGTAGGTATTGCCATGTAACAGATGCACTAGAGCTATAAGTGTATGAAAGCTCAAAAGAAAACTAGTGGGTGTGCATCAACTTGCTTGCACATGAAGGGCAATTTGAGGAAGCCCATCATTGGAATATACAAGCCAAGTTCTATAATGAAAAATTCCCACTAGTATATGAAAGTAACAAAATAGGAGACTCTCTATCATGAAGAATGCTACCTCTTGAGCTTGCGTTGGTTTATTCCTTGAAGAGGAAAGGATTGTGCAGCAAAGTAGAGTAAGTATTTCCCTCAGTTTGAGAACCAAGGTATCAATCCAGTAGGAGACAACGCACAAGTCACTGAATACCTGCACAAATGATCAAACAAACTTGCACCCAATGCGATAAAGGGGTTGTCAATCCCTTCACGGTTAATTGCAAAAGTGAGATCTGATAGAGATAGATAAACGGTAATGTAAATATTTTTGGTATTTTTGGTTTATAGATCGGAAAGTAAAAGATTGCAAAATAGTAGATTGGAAACTAATATGATGGAAAAGAGAACTTATATGATGGAAAAGAGACGCTCCAAGAAAAGATTCAAATCATACAAGACGCTCCAAGCAAAACACATATCATCTAGTGAATAAAAATATAGCCTTAATTAAAGTTACCGATACACGAAGACGAAAGAGGGGATGCCTTCCGGGGCATCCCCAAGCTTACGCTCTTGGTTGTTCTTAAATATTACCTTGGGGTGCCTTGGTCATCCCCAAGCTTAGGCTCTTGCCACTCCTTATTCCATAGTCCATCAAATCCTTACCCAAAACTTGAAAACTTCACAACACAAAACTCAACAGAAAATCTTATAAGCTCCGTTAGTATAAGAAAATAAATCACCACTTTAAGGTACTTTGCAAACTCATTCTTTATTTATATTGGTGTAATATCTACTGTATTCCAACTTTTCCATGGTTCATACCCCCAGATACTAACCATGGATTCTCCAAAATATGCAAACAACACATAGAAAACAGAATCTGTCAAAAACAGAACAGTCTGTAGCAATCTGTAACTCTCGAATACTTATGTAACTCCAAAAATTATGAACAATTAGGAAGACCTGGGCAACTTGTGCACCAATCCATAGCAAAAAGAACAAGATCAAAATCACATTTCAATAAAATCCTGGAAATTATTTACTGGAAGCAAAAGTTTCTGTTTTTCAGCAGGATCAACCCAACTATCACCGTAAGCTATCCTAAAGGTTTAACTTGGCACAAACACTAATTAAAACACAAAACCACATCTAACCAGAGGCTAGATGAATTATTTATTTATTACTAAACAGGAACAAAAACCAAAGAACAAAAATAAAATTGGGTTTCCTCCCAACAAGCGCTATTGTTTAACGCCCTTAGCTTGCCATTGATAATTTCAATGATGCTCACATAAAAGAGAAGAATAGAAGCACAAAGAGAGCATCATAAAACATGTGAAAAATACATCTAAGTCTAACATACTTCCTATGCATAGGCATTTGATAAGCAAACAAATTATCAAGGCAAGTGATACGACTCCGTCGTATATACTTTTCCAAACACTTTTGCCCTTGTTTTGGACTCTAACTTGCATGATTTGAACGGAACTAACCCGGATTGACGCTATTTTCAGTAGAACTTCCATGGTGTTATTTTTGTGCAGAAATAAAAGCTGTCGGAATGACCTAAAAATCCACGGAGCAACTTTTCAGAATTAATAAAAAATATTGGCGAAAGAACCAATGTCAGGGGGGCCACACCCTGTCCACAAGGGTGCCCTCCCTAGGGCGCGCCCCCTGCCTCGTGGGCCCCCTAGACCTCCACCGACCTCAACTACAACTCCATATATTCACGTTCGCAGAGAAAAAAATCAGAGAGAAAGTTTCATCGCGTTTTACGATACGGAGCCGCCGCCAAGCCCTAATCTCTCTCGGGAGGGCTGATCTGGAGTCCGTACGGGGCTCCGGAGAGGGGGATTCGTCGTCGTCGTCATCATCAACCATCCTCCATCACCAATTTCATGATGATCACCGCCGTGCGTAAGTAATTACATCATAGGCTTGCTGGACGGTGATGGGTTGGATGAGATTTACCATGTAATCAAGTTAGTTTTCTTAGGGTTTGATCCTAAGTATCAACTATGTTCTGAGATTGCTGTTGCTATGACTTTGCTATGCTTAATGATTGTCACTAGGGCCCGAGTGCCATGATTTCAGATCTGAACCTATTATGTTTTCATGAATATATCTGAGTTCTTGATCCTATCTTGCAAGTCTATAGTCACCTATTATGTGTTATGATCCGACAACCCCAAAGTGACAATAATCGGGAGACTTCTCGGTGATGACCGTAGTTTGAGGAGTTCATGTATTCACTAAGTGCTAATGCTTTGGTCCGTACTCTATTAAAAGGAGGCCTTAATATCCCTTAGTTTCCATTAGGACCCCGCTGCCATGGGAGGGTAGGACAAAAGATGTCATGCAAGTTCTTTTCCATAAGCACGTATGACTATATTCGGAATACATGCCTACATTACATTGATGAACTGGAGCTAGTTCTGTGTCACCCTATGTTATAACTATTACATGAGGAATCGCATCTGACATAATTATACATCACTAATCCAATGCCTACGAGCTTTTCACATATTGCTCTTTGCTTAGTTACTTTACCATTGCTACTGTTACAATTACTACAAAACTGCTACTGTTACCGTTACTTCCATACTACTTTGCTACTAAATACTTTGTTGCAGATACTAAGTTATCCAGGTGTGGTTGAATTGACAACTCAACTGCTAATACTTGAGAATATTCTTTGGCTCCCCTTGTGTCGAATCAATAAATTTGGGTTGAATACTCTACCCTCGAAAACTGTTGCGATCCCCTATACTTGCGGGTTATCAAGACTATTTTCTGGTGCCGTTGCCGGGGAGCATAGCTCTATTCCGAGTCACTTGGGATTTTTATCTGCTGATCACTATGAGGAACTTGAAAGACGAAAGAACTAAGATTTATCCCTCAACTACGAGGGGAGGTAAGGAACTACCATCTAGCTCTGCACTTGATTCTCCTTCTGGTATGAGTAAGCTTGCGACACCTAAACCTGCTTCTGCTATGTATTCTGATATGTCGCATGTTATTGATGATGCCACTTCTACTATGCATGATACTTATGATGAAACTACTTCTGTGCCTGATACTACTGTGCCATTAGGTGAATTTCTTGATGAACAACTTGCTAGGGCTAGAGAGAATGGAATTCTAGAAACTGATATTATTGAAGATAGTGATGATAAAGGTTCTCCCCTAAATATGAATTGCCTGTTGTTCTAGAGGGTTATGTTATGGATGAAGAAACCGCTAGAGATTTCTTGCTTGCAATGATAGATCTGATCTTAAGAAGTTATTAGCTAAACTGAAACAGAAAACTCTGAATGCTAGAATGAAATATGACCCTGCTTTTGCTACTTCACCTATCTTTGTTACTGATAAGGATTATGAATTCTCTGTCGATCCTGAGATAATTACTTTGGTTGAATCTGATTCTTTTTATGGCTATGAATCTGAAACTGTTGTGGCACATCTTACTAAATTGAATGATATAGCCACCCTGTTCACTAATGATGAAAAATCTCGATACTACTATATCCTTAAGATATTTCCATTCTCATTAAAGGGTGATGCTAAAACTTGGTTTAACTCTCTTGATCCTGGTTGTGTGTGTAGTCCCCGGGATATGATTTATTACTTCTCTGCTAAATATTTCCCTGCTCATAAGAAACAAGCTGCCTTGAGGGAAATATATAATTATGTGCAAATTGAAGAAGAGAGTCTCCCACAAGCTTGGGGGAGGCTTCTTCGGTTACTTAATGCTTTGCCTGATCATCCTCTTAAGAAAATGAAATACTTGATATCTTTTATAATGGACTAACCGATGCTTCCAAAGACCACTTGGATAGTTGTGCTGGTTGTGTTTTCAGGGAAAGAACAATCGATCAAGTTGAATTGCTATTGAATAATATGTTGACTAATGAAAATAATTGGACACTTCCTGAGACAACTCCTGAGTGAATTCCTGAGCCAACTCCTAAACCAACTCCGAAGAAAAGGGGAGTTCTATTTCTTAGTCCTGAAGATATGCAAGAGGCAAAGAAATCTATGAAAGAAAAAGGTATTAAAGCTGAAGCTGTTAAGAATTTACCTCCTGTTGAAGAAATACATGGTCTTAATATACCACCTATTGAAGAAATACATGGTCTTGATAACCTGACACAGGTAGTAAAGGTAAATTCTCTCTATAGATATGATAAAGTTGAAATCTCGTCTACTAAGTTTGCTAGCCAATGTTTGGATGAATTTGATGACTTTATGGCTAGACAAGAAAACTTTAATGCTTATGTTGGTAGACAATTGAAGAGTAATGCTTATATGATTGGACAATTGAGTGATTATATGGCTAGAGTTAAAGGTGAACTTAAACTCATTAGCAAACATGCTTCTATGGTTAACACTCAAGCAGAACAAGTGCTTAAGGCTCGGGATGTTTGCTCAATGAATTAAATAATAAACATGACTTTGTTGTTAGAGTAGCAACTAAAACGGGTAAAATGACTCAGGAATCTTTGTATCTCGAGGGCCACCCTAAGAGAATTGAGCAAGATTCCCAGAGAAATAATGTAGATGCACCTAGTCCTTCTAAAAATAAGAAAAAGAAAAATGATAGGACTTTGCATGCTTCTAGTGAACCTGTTGTAGACACACCTAAGAATCCCAATGATATTTCTATTTCTGATCCTGAAACACAATCTGGCAATGAACATGAACCTACTGATAATGTTAATGATAATGTTCATGTTGATACTCAACCTAGCAATAATAACGATGTAGAGATTGAACCTGTTGTTGATCTTGATAACCCACAATCAAAGAATCAACGTTATGATAAGAGAGACTTTGTTGCTAGGAAGCACGGTAAAGAAAGAGAACCATGGGTTCAGAAACCCATGCCTTTTCCTCCTAAACCATCCAAGAAAAAGGATGATGAGGATTTTGAGCGCTTTGCTGAAATGATTAGACCTATCTTTTTGCGTATGCGTTTGATTGATATGCTTAAAGTGAATCCTTATGCTAAATACATGAAAGATGTTATTACAAATAAAAGAAAGATACCGAAAGCTGAAATTTCCACCATGCTTGCTAATTATACTTTTAAGGGTGGAATACCTAAGAAACCTGGAGATCTAGGAGTACCAACTATACCATGCTCCATTAAAAGAAACTATGTTAAAACTGCTTTATGTGATCTTGGAGCCGGTGTTAGTGTTATGCCTCTCTCTTTATATCATAGACTTGAGTTGAATAATTTGACACCTACTGAAATATCTTTGCAAATGGCTGATAAATCAACTTCTATACATGTCGGTATTTGTGAGGAAGTGCCTGTTGTGGTTGCAAACGTTACTATCTTAACGGACTTTGTTATTCTTGATATTCCCGAGGACGATAGTATGTCGATTATCCTTGGTAGACCCTTTTTGAATACTGCAGGGGCTGTTATTGATTACAACAAATGCAATGTCACTTTTCATGTTAATGGTAATGAGCATACGGTACACTTTCCGAGGAAACAACCTCAAGTTCATAGCATCAATTCTATTGGAAAAATTCTATCGATTATTATTGGAGGTTTTGAATTTCCTCTTCCTACTGTCAAGAAGAAATATGGTATTCTTATTATTGGGGATGTGCATATCCCCGTTGAGGTAACCTAGTGTTATTCGAAATTTCTCCAGTTCCATGTTATTCGGAATGAGTTTGTTAACAAGACTTGATCAACCTTGTTAGTGGATTCCTTTTGATGAGCATGAGATGGATGAAGTTAGAAGGCACAACCTTCTATACCCTCATTTTACTTTCCGTTATTTAGATTAAATAAAGTAAAAATAGTATTTTCTATCTGTTTTTTGAATTATCTATGCAATAAAAAATACCCTGAAAATAAAAGTTCTCCAAATGCCCTGCAAATTTAATATGATTTTTTCTGGAATATTTGAGTATATCTGGTACTGAGAACACAGCAGGGGGAGCTGTCACCTGGCCACGAGGGTCAGGGGCGCGCCCTACCCCCCTGGGCGCTCCTCCTGCCTCGTGGGCCCACGGTGGCCCCCCTCCACTTATTCCTGCACCCATGCTCTTCTTCTTCCTCCAAAAAAATCACTATCCGGCTCAAGCATGAGTTCTAGCTCATTTTGCTACCATTTTCGATCTCCTTGCTCAAAGCTCCATTCACAAAACTGCTTTGGGGAATTGTTCTTTGGTATGTGACTCCTCCAATGGTCCAATTAGTTTTTGTTCTAGTGCTTTATTCATTGCAAATTTTTGCTGCCTAGGTGACCCTGTTCTTGAGCTTGCATGTCACATTTATATGGTCCCAAGTAGTTCTAATGCATGATATAGTCTCTAGGAACTTGTGGGAGTAGTTGCTATCAATTTTGTTGAGTTTGGTTCACTTTTATTTTGAGTTACTAAAAATTTCAGAAATTTTTCAGATGAAGAAATATGTCTAGGAAAATGTACCAAGGTGGTTCTTCAAGGAAGCAAGGACCCAGGCTCGCAATACGTGAGCAGGACGATGAACCACCGAGGGAAGCTTATGTGTGGCCTTGTGAATGGCCGTTATAGGAGTTTATGGTCAGAGAAGGCATCAAGGATGAATTTGATGCATATGTGCGTAATGCTGATCTTGAGGAATTCATGCAAGATAAGTGCCCTCAATACTACCATTTAACGGATTCCTTTGTGAGAAGGTTTAAATTTACATCTTCACGTAATTCTCGCAATGTCCTGTTTGATCTTTATGATAAATATTATACCATGGACTTCGAAGATTTTACTACTACCTGTAAACTCCCACAGTGGGGCAGTGTTAATGAACCTCGTAAATCTGAATATAAAGACTTTCTTGCTAGTATCACTATGGGAGAATCGAGAGAAATAGCACAAGCTACCATAGGGAGCATTCATTTTCCTGCTATACATTACTTTGCTCTCTTCATAGGTAAATGCATTAACGGTAAAGATGAATCTTGTCACATGTGTGTTCTGGATCTTTGTGTTCTCAAGAGTGTTGTATTAGGTGATAAACAATACAACTTGGGGGCAATTGTTGCACGTAGGTTGCATAATAATGGTTTAGATGGAGACTTGTTTGGAGGGATTTATGCGACCCGTGTTGCTAATTATCTTGGTATACCCGTACATGAAAATTATAGGGAGTTTCCTCCCGCTTATTTAGATTATAATGCCATGGTTAATCATCATTTTCTTGAGAGGAATGAACAATTCCTTCAGTATCGACTAATCTTTGACAGACGTCGTGCTGTCCATATTAATCGCCCTGCTCCTGCTTTCTTTGACTATCAGGCAAAAAGAAGATATATTATAACCAGGGAGGAGGCGAACGAGTACGAGAGGAGGACGGAGGCAGCTCGCCTCCAAGCTGCAGCTCAAGAGGCAAAGGTTGCTGCATCTCAGTACAGCCCCAGTTACAACTTCGGATATCCGCCAGGCTACCCATGTCCATAGACCAACTTAGGCCAAAAGCCTAAGCTTGGGGGAGTATGTATTTCTCAGCGACATTACATTCATGTTCACACACTCATTCTAGTTGTCGGTGCTCATACTTTTTCATTGTACTATCCATGCTAGTTTATTTTCTTTTTCTAGGTTTCTTCTTGTGTGTTTGATAAACCTTAAGAAAAAACAAACAAAATAGTTAGCTTACTTTTCATGCTTGTAGTAGCAATTAAAATAAAACCCAAAAATATTTCCCATTCTTCTTTTGCTTGTTGGGAGCTTTCCCGTGTAAATAGTGTTATTTCTTTTCTTTCCTTTGGGGATCGAGAGGAGAAGACCGTGATGAAAATGTTGAGTGGCTCTCTTATGCATTATTGTTGATCTAATCAAGAGCCCATATTACCTTGTCTTCTCCCTTGAATTGAATGCTTGCAGATTCCAGCTTAGTCCAATGCATGTGCACTATTATTATTATCCACACTGTTCGGTCGTGCAAGTGAAAGGCAATAATGACGATATATGATGGACTGATTGAGATGAGAGAAGCTGGTATGAACTCGACCTCTCTTGTTTTTGTAAATATGATTAGTTCATCGTTCCTGATTCAGCCTATTATGAATAAACATGTTTGCAATGACAATTAGAGATTATAGTTGCTTATGCCATGCTTAATTAGCTAGGAGTTTATAATGGTTTATCTTGCATGGTTGTGATGTGGTATGATAGGGTGGTATCCTCCTTTGAATGATTCGAGTGACTTGACTTGGCACATGTTCACGCATGTAGTTGAAACAAAATCAACATAGCCTTCACGATATTTATGTTCATGGTGGATTATATCCTACTCATGCTTGCACTCAGTGTTGATTAATTTTAATGCATGTTCATGACTGTTGTCGCTCTCTAGTTGGTCGCTTCCCAGTCTCTTGCTAGCCTTCACATGTACTAAGCGGGAATACTGCTTGTGCATCCAAACTCCATGAACCCCAAAGTTATGCCATATGAGTCCACCATACCTTCCTATATGCGATTCACCGCTGCTCCAAGTAAATTTGTATGTGCCAGACTCCAAACCTTCAAATGAAATTATGTTTTGTATGCTCGAATAGCTCATGTATCAACTAGGGTTGTCTGTATCTTCCATTTTAGGTGGGTTATTCTCAAGAGGAGTGGACTCCGCTCCTCATTCACGAGAAAATGGTTGGTCATCAGGATGCCCAGTCCCATGCTTAAATCAAAAATAATTACAAACAAAACTCCCCCAAGATTGTTGTTAGTTGGAGGCACCCGTTGTTTTGGGCAAGCCATGGATTGATGTTTGTTGGTGGTGGGGGAGTATAAACTTTACCATTCTGTTTGGGAACCGCCTATAATGTGTGTAGCATGGAAGATATGGAGATCTCTCAGTTGTTATGTTGATGGTGAAAGTATACCGCTCAAACTGTTATTTATCTCTATTTCAAAATCGAGCTCTGGCACCTCTACAAATCCCTGCTTCCCTCTGCGAAGGGCCTATCTATTTACTTTTATGTTGAGTCGTTACCCTCTTATTAAAAAGCACCCGCTGGAGAGCACCGCTGTCATTTGCATGCATTACTATTGGTTTATATTGGGTATGACTATGACTGGATCTCTTTTACCATGAATTACAATGTTTAGTTAGTCCTTGATCTTTAAAGGTGCTCTGCATTTATGTTTTGCGGTCTCAGAAAGGGCTAGCGAGATACCATCTTGTAATATCATATTATGATTGTTTTGAGAAAGTGTTGTCGTCCGAGATTTATTATTATTGCTCGCTAGTTGATTATGCCATTGATATGAGTAAACATGAGACCTAAATGTTATTGTGAATGTGGTTAGTTCATAATCTTTGCTGAAAACTTGAATACTGGCTTTACATATTTGCAACAACAAGAGCAAACATAGTTTGTAAAAGTTTTTCTTTATCACTTTCAGTTTGTCAACTGAATTGCTTGAGGACAAGCAAAGGTTTGAGCTTGGGGGAAGTTGATACGTCTCCGTCGTATCTACTTTTCCAAACACTTTTGCCCTTGTTTTGGACTCTAACTTGCATGATTTGAATGGAACTAACCCGGACTGACGCTATTTTCAGCAGAACTGCCATGGTGTTATTTTTGTGCAAAAATAAAAGTTCTCGGAATGACCTGAAAATCCACGGAGCAACTTTTCAGAATTAATAAAAAATATTGGCGAAAGAACCAATGTCAGGGGGGCCACACCCTGTCCACGAGGGTGGGGGGCGCCCCCCCCCCCCTAGGGCGTGATACGTCTCCAACGTATCTATAACTTTTGATTGCTCCATGCTATTATATTACCCGTTTTGGATGTTTATGGGCTTTACTTTACACTTTTATATCATTTTTGGGACTAACCTACTAACCGGAGGCCCAGTCCGAATTGCTGTTTTTTTGCCTATTTCAGTGTTTCGAAGAAAAGGAATATCAAACGGAGTCCAAACAGAATGAAACCTTCAGGAGCGATCTTTTTGGAACAAACGCAATCCAAGAGACTTGGACTGGACGTCAAGAAGCAGTCGAGGCGGCCACGAGACAGGAGGGAGCGCCCTGGGGGGTAGGCGCGCCCCCCACCCTCATGGGCCCCTCGTGGCTCCCCTGACCTACCTCCTTCGCCTATATATATATTCCCGCATCCCCGCCTACTTCCCCGGCGCTCGCGCGCCATGCCCGATCCAGCCTGCCTCCCACGTCCCTTCCCCCTCCGCCCAGCCCCCCGCCTCCCCTAGCTTCTTCCCCGGCGCCGTCCCGAACCCCGGCCGAAGCAGCCGTCGCCGCTCTCCCCAAATCGCCCGGCACCGCCGTCACCGGATCACGCCGCCACTGCCGTCGCCAACCGCCGCCACACTCCACGGTCAAATCGCCACCGCCGCTCACTCCCCAAATTGCGCCGCCACTGCCACCTCGTGCCTCATCCTTTATACTGTGCCCTTGCTCGTCGACCACCGACGACGACGCGCATCCATCCTCTTCTGCCCCGGCGACCTTCCTCCTCTGCCCCCACGACCTTCCTCCTCTCCTGCTGCGGCCTTCCTCCTCTCCCGCCGCCGGCGTGAGAGCTGCCCATGCGGGAGCGCTGCTCCAAATCGGCATCGGAGTCACGGCGTCCTCTGCCGCCTGGTCGTCCCGCCCTTGCAATCAGCTGAGGCTACTATCTTTTCTTCACACATAGATGCAAGCTAGCCATGGATCGCCATCCTTGGAGCCTGACCTGCACAGGCATCTCTTCCCGACCTTCAATAGCGCCTGTCATCGACCTTCCCTCGACATCTCTGACTGCAGCCGCACATGGCACTCCGTGGCTTCCCTGACCATGGGTCAACCGCTCGCTCATCTCCTATCTTCCGGATGTGTGTCAGGAGCACGAGCACGCGAGCGCCTGCTGCCAGCAAACTGCATCGCTTCCCGTCGACCGAAGCGCCTCACATGTGGAGAAGAGCTTGAACTTACGTACCTAAGAAAAGAGAGAGAAAACTGCTCTGTGTGTCATTTCCCCTGTTTGAGGCTTGGTCCTTCTTGCCGATGCTGATGGTGCATTGGTGCTCGACTGGAAACAAGAAGATCCATCTAGCCCGGTAAGTTCGGCCAGTGAGCCTATGCAGTCCGACGGCACATGCGTCCTTCTGTCCAGTTCGCGTCCACACGGAGTGTGGTGTTGGAGTGCACAAGACAGCCACATGTGGTGTGAGGAGAATCCAAGTTAGAAGCACAAAACAGTACCTTCACACTTGCACGCAAGAGAGACAGACTGTTTTGACAACTGCTATTTACAAAGAAAGAAGATGACATTTTTGTACAGGTTCGCCCACCAAAACTCCATCGGTTACAGGTTCGCCCACCAAAAACTCTATCAGTTATGTGCATGCCTGCGTTATGTTGCTGCTGTGTGTCGTGTGTGACTGAAGAAAAGTTTCAGATTTGTAGCCAGCTAGTGTGCACCGCATGTGTTTGTGCTTTTGCCTCAAAAGAGAATAGCATTTTAATTATAAGCAAGAAAAAATAATACACATACATATTATCCCATGTATGTGCATAAGATACCAGTTGCCATGTATTCTCGTGGTCCACAAAATGCAAAAAAAAAGTGCCCCAAGAATGTCAAGAAGAGCACTAGAGTAACAAAAAGTTGAGACGGTCGGATAAGTTCTTCCTCTTCGCGTGTGATAGTTCAATGAATTGGTTCATCAAAAAGAGCACGTGATGCGCGTTGTCGTTCCACACCTTTGGTAGCTTGACAATAAAATAGTCAGTGAAGTTCATGTATTACTATCGCTGAAAAAATTCAGTGAAATAAGAGAATGAGGAGTTCATAAAACCAGGGGTATTCGTCAAAAACTGAAGTTCATAAAAGGTACACTACCAAAGGTTTAAAAAAATCAACTATTGTTTTAGAAGTTCAAAAACTTCTAGGTTGGACTATTTTCTAGAATTTTGGTTTGAAGGTGTTCCGTGGCAAGAGAGCCAAATCTTCCTTTTCTTTCTTGTGAAAAATTCAACTATTATTGCAGAAGTTCAAAATCATTGGCAAAATAAAAGTTCACAGTTCTTGCCCTGAGTTATTTGTACACATTTCCTCCAAAAATATGTACAAAGAAGTTCAATACTTTCTAGAGAGTTCGCGTATTACTATCCAGTGTGCACGTATAATTTCTATGTGTACGTGTTTGTACGCCATGGGCACGCTATGTTCTTATTCAGTAGGTTCCCAAAGAATAAAAACCAAGTAATATATATGCAAGTCCAAAAGAATAAAAGTTCAAGGATGAAACCTTGGGAGGTTCAGAAAAGTTAGAAATGGTTTGATATTTATTGTAAAACTATGATTTTCCCCGTTACTAAAGAATAAACAAGTAATTCAAATTAAGAAATAGAGCAACTCAAATTACAAAACAGTGATGTTCAAATTGAAATAACGCAGTGGTTTGATGTTTATTACAACCTAGGATTTTTCATGTTACAAATGTTTAACACCAAGAAGTCCAAATTAAAAAAACCAAGAAGTTCAATTTTTCAAAAGTGGAGTAGTTCAATGTATATGAAATTTTCAGGTTTTCCTCATTACTAAAAAATAAACCAAGAAGTTCAATTTCAAAAAATGGAGTAGTTCGATATTTATTACAAAAACTTGATTTTTTTTCATTACTAACGATTAAACCAAGAAGTTCAATTCGAAATAATGAAGAAGTTCGACATTTACTAAAAAAACTCTAACTTTTGCGATTTCTAAAAATACACTAAGAGGTAAAAAAATTGAAATGGCAAAAAATGACGTCCGTCCTTCAATTGCGTGTAATTCGACGTACACACAAAAATGTGACAGAAGTTCATAGTTAAAACAACGAGAAGTTCAAGTACTGCAAGGAATGCATTTGAGGTGAGAATAAAAGTATAGAAAAATTAAAAGCTTAAAAGGTTTGTTGAAAGAAGTTCAAGTGCTCTGTCTGGGGAAGTTCAAAAATTCTTGCGAGAGAGGCTCATCTTGTATTTTCATGTTCGATTTTTTCCGTATAAAAATCGAATACAATTCTTTACTCAAAAAATAAAAAGGTAAAGTTCAAATTGAAATAACACAGAAGTTCGGAGTTTATTAAAACCTAGGATTTACCTTTTCAAAAAAGAAAAAGCACAACGCCATTTTTTGCACTTTTGAAAACAATCTCATATACGTAAAAATGGTTGCTAGAAGTTCAAGTGCTCAACGAGGGAAAGTTCAAAAAATTCTTGTGAGAGAGGTTCACCGTGTATTTAGATATCCAAATTACATAAAAAATATGTTTTTTTTGTGTTTTAAAATAATTCTCTCAAACCAGAGAGAAGTTGAAAAGTGATAACAACCGGAAGTTCACGTACTACAGGGTGTGTATTTCATACAAGAAAAATACAAATAAAGTGAAACAGAGTGAATTTCGAACAGACATGCCCCAGAAGTTCAACTACTTCACGCAGTGCGAAAAATAGCATGTCAAAAAATAGCACGTCAAAAACAAAGTGAAGTTCAAACAGACATGCCCCAGAAGTTCTACTACTTCACGCAGTGCGTTTCCGTTCGCGATGAACGCAGAAATCATGATCTCGCCATTTTCTAATTTACCTTAAAATGGCAGGAACATTATTTTTGTAAGTTCAAGTCCTCGGCCGGAAAAAGTTAAAAAAAATATTGTGAGAGAGGTTTGTACAAAAAGAGTATCATTTGTGTAACACTGGCGAAATGGATGAGAAAATTCGGAACGAAAATACGTCACAAAAGTTCAACCTGAAAACAGTAGGAAGTTCACCTACTACACTGAATGAATTTCAGATGAAAAACTTTTAAAATCGTCGCGAGTATGAAAAAATGATCAACACGGGAAAGTTAAGTGCTTACAGCAGCTTTCCACCGGTATATCACTTGCTCAATTCCGATGAGTGGATGGAGAGTTACGAGCAGTGGATGGAGACCTACGAGCAAAAAAATCACGTGGAAAACACAGTGAAGTTCAGGTACACGCGCCGAGAAGTTCACGTTCTTCACGCAGTGCATTTTCGAAGAATCTGTTTCGCGATAAAGGCAGTACGCATGATCCTGCCGTTTTCGAAATTACTTGAAAACGGCTAGAATTATAGAAAACCGTCAACATGAAAAAGTTTTGCATTTTCCGTAGCTTTTCAGCGGTATATTATTTGCCCCATTCCGATAAAGTTTGAAAAAATTACGGCGAAAATATGTTTCTCGCCATTTTCGAAACCGACTTAAAACCGTAAAGAATTGGGAGAAACCATACATACCAAAAAGTTTCGCATTTGTTCAATCCGTCCAACGCCATATCATTTGCTACATTCGGACGCACGGTTAAAAAATTAGCTCGAAAATACGAACTCAGTAGGACTTGGACCATTTTCTAAATTACTCTTAAACCATTCAAAATTAGAAAAAAAACTCTCAAGATGAAAAAGTAGCGCATTTTCATAAGCTTTCCAACGCCATATCATAGGCCTCAATTGGATTAGCCGTTTAGAAACGACATCGAAAAAACGAACTCAGCTGTTCGGTTTACGAAATTTTATGTTTTTTCAAATTACTCTTTAACCATAGGGAATTAGAGAAAACTTTCAACATGTGGATGGAGCGGTTTTGCAGTAGCTTTCCAACGCCATATTATATGCCTCATTCCGATAAATGGTTTAGAAATGCGATCGAAAATACGATTCACATTTTTTGTGCGAAGAGAAAACGGTTTTCAAAACTGCTCTTAAACCGTTTACATTTTGTCAAAAATTTAACTTGGGTCATGATACTGGTGTCCATAGCTTTCCAACGGTATATAGTAAGCCCCATTTCGGCAATGTTGGCGGAAGTTCAACCTAGTTCATAGGGAAGTTCAACGTACTACTAGTGGGGCAGGTCAGGTTGTGATCAGAATATTATTCTGATCCCGTGATCAGAATAGTGTTTATATATATATATATATATATATATATATATATATATATATATATATATATATATATATATATATATATATATATATATATATTCTAAAAACATCCACGAGCACCATGAAAAACTATTTCCACCGCCATAACCTTCTGTATCCACGAGATCCCATCTTGGAGCCTTCGTCGGCGCTCCGCCGGAGGGGGAATCACCATGGAGGGCCTCTACATCATCTCCAAGGCCTCTCCGATGAGTTGTGAGTAGTTTACCACAAACCTTTGGAGCCATAGTTATTAGCTAGATGGCTTATTCTCTCTCTTTGAATCTCAATACAAAGTTCTCCTTGATCTTCTTGGAGATCTATCCGATGTAACTCTTTTTGCGGTGTGTTTGTCGAGATCCGATGAATTGCGGGTTTATGATCAAGTTTATCTATGAGAAATATTTGAATCTCCTCTGAATTCTTTTATGTATGATTGGTTATCTTTGCAAGTCTCATCGAAATATCAGTTTGGTTTGGCCTAATAGATTGATCTTTCTTGCAATGGGAGAAGTGCTTAGCTTTGGGTTCAATATTGCAGTGTCCTTTCCCAGTGACAGCAGGGGCAGCAAGGCACGTCTTGTATTGTTGCCATCGAGTATAAAAAGATGGGGTTTATATCATATTGTTTGAGTTTATCCCTCTACATCATGTCATCTTGCTTAATGTGTTACTCTGTTCTTATGAACTTAATACTCTAGATGCAGGCAGGAGTTGGTCGATGTGTGGAGTAATAGTAGTAGATGCAAAATCATTTTGGTCTACTTGTTGCGGACGTGATGCCTATATACATGATCATTCCTAGATAATCTCATAACTATGCACTTTTCTATCAATTGCTCGACAGTAATTTGTTCACCCACCGTAATACTTATCCTATCTTGAGAGAAGCCACTAGTGAATCCTATGGCCTCTGGGTCTATCTTTTATCATATAAGTTTCTGATCTAATTTTATTTGCATCTTTACTTTTCAATCTATATCATAAAAATACCAAAAATATTTATCTTATCTTATTATCTCTATCAGATCTCACTTTCGCAAGTTACCGTGAAGGGATTGACAACCCCTTTATCGCGTTGGTTGCGAGGTTCTTGTTTGTTTGTGTAGGTACGAGGGACTTCTGTGGAGCCTCCTACTGGATTGATACCTTGGTTCTCAAAAACTGAGGGAAATACTTACGCTATTTTGCTGCATCACCCTTTCCTCTTTAAGGGAAAACCAACGCAGCGCTCAAGAGCTAGCAAGAAGGATTTCTGGCGCCGTTGCCGGGGAGGTCTTCGCTCAAGTCAAGACATACCAAGTACCCATCACAAACTCATCTCCCTCGCATTACATTATTTGACATTTGCCTCTCGTTTCCCTCTCCCCCACTTCACCCTTGCCGTTTTATTCACCCTCTCTTTACCGTTTGCCTTCCCTTTGCCATGGCCGAATCGAAAAGAACTAAGGGTTCTTTCCAGAGTTTTAGTACGTTGGATAGTCCCTCTGTCCTCTCTAAGTTCATAAATAATGATGCTATGGAAAGACCTACCAGGGTTATCAATGAAAGTTCGAGTAATTTCGATGAAGATGACTCCGGAATTTTTCGTTATTTACTTGATGAGACTTTAAAAGATGCTTGGGATAGGCTATTAAGGATTCGAGCTAGCTACGTGCCACAATATCAAATTGAGATATACTTAAAAAGCTTTTATGTTGGCTTACCTGCTTCTTTCAAGCAAGTTCTAGATTCTATTTTTGAAGGAGGTTTTCTTGAAGGGGATGCTTTATATACTTATGAAAAAATGAAAACTATATTTGAGCACCCCATGAATGATAAGGTTGAATCCACCACTCTCTTATGCTTTTATCAAAACAAAATTATCAAAGAAATGAAGGCTAGCTTAGATGCAAATTTCTGTAACGTGCTTAATCTTTCTTCCTCAATTAATGGCAATGTGCTTTCCCAAAATAGAAGAATGAATGCTATAGAAAGGAAATTTTCTCTTTTCTTTCCCAATACCAAAGATGGCAATACTTAGATCTATTCTCGCTTTCATGCCTAGCTAGGGGCATTAAACGATAGCGCTTGTTGGGAGGCAACCCAACCTTATTTTTGTTTCTTGCTTTTAGCTTCTGTTTAGTAATAAATAATTCATCTAGTCTATGTTTAGATGTGGTTTTATGTTTTAGTTAGTGTTTGTGCCGAGTAGAACCTATAGGATCATCTTGGGTGATAGTTAATTTGATTCTGCTGAAAAATAGAAACTTTTTGCACACGAGAATAATTTTAATAAATCACATAAACGTGATTTTTAGTTGATTCTTTTTGCAGTAGATCAGTAGACAAATTGCCTAGGACTTTCTATTTTGGTAGGATATTTAGAGTTTCATAAGTATTCGAAAGTTACAGATTTCTACAGACTTTTCTGTTTTTGACAGATTCTGTTTTTCGCGTGTTGTTTGCTTATTTTGATGCATCTATGGCTAGTATCGGGAGGTATGAACCATATAGAAGTTGGAATACAGTAGGTTTAACACCAATATAAATAAAGAGTGAGTTTGTTGCAGTACCTTAAGTGGTGGTTTTTCTTTCTTGCACTAACGGAGCTAATGAGATTTCCTGTTGAGTTTTGTGTTGTGAAGTTTTCAAGTTTTGGGTAAAGATTTGATGGACTATGGAATAAGGTGTGGCAAGAGCCTAATATTGGGGATTCCCATGGAACCCCAATATAATCCAAGGACAACCAAAAGCCTAAGCTTGGGGATGCCCCGGAAGGCATCCCCTCTTTCCTCTTCGTCTATCGGTAACTTTACTTGGAGCTATATTTTTATTCGTCACATGATATGTGTTTTGCTTGGAGCGTCTTGTATGGTATGAGTTTTTGCTTTTTAGTCTACCATAATCATCCTTGCTGTACACACCTTTTGGAGAGACATACATGATTCGGGATTTATTAGAATACTCTATGTGCTTCACTTATATCTTTTGAGCTAGACAATTTTTCTGCTCTAGTGCTTCACTTATATCTTTTAGAGCACAGCGGTGGCTTAATTTTGTAGAAATTGTTGATCTCTCATGCTTCACTTATATTATTTTGAGATTCTTTTAGAACATCATGGTATTTTCTATGGTTATAAAATTGGTTCTAGAATGATGGACATCCAAGTTGGGTATAATAAAAACTATCATAGAAAGTGCATTAAACACTATGATCAATTTGATGCTTGATAATTGTTTTGAGATATAAAGTGGTAATGTTAGAGTCATTCTAGTTGGGTAATTATGAAATTGAGAAATACTTGTGTTAAGGTTGGCAAGTCCTGTAGCATGCACGTATGGTAAAAGTCGTGTGACAAATTTGTTGCATGGGGTGCTCTTTTAATTGTCTTCCTTATGTGCGGAGGTCGGGATCGCGCGATGGTTAACTCCTATCAACCCTTCCCCTAGGAGCATGCGTAGTAGTACTTTGCTTCGAGGGCCAGTAAACTTTTGCAATAAGTATATGAGTTCTTTATGACTAATGTGAGTCCATGGATTATACGCACTCTCACCCTTCCACCATTGCTAGCCTCTATTATGCCGCGCAACTTTCGCCGGTATCATGCACCCACCATTTACCTTCCTCAAAACAGCCACCATACCTACCTATTATGGCATTTCCATAGCCATTCCGAGATATATTGCCATGCAACTTTCCACCGTTTCCTTTATTATGACACGCCCCATCATTGTCATATTGCTCTTTGCATGATCATGTAGTTGACATAGTATTTGTGGTAAGGCCACCTTCATAATTTTTCATACATGTCACTCTTGGTTCATTGCATATCCCGGTACACCGCCGGGGGCATTCACATAGAGTCATATTTTGTTCTAAATATTGAGTTGTAAATCAATAAAAGTGTGACGATCTTCATTATTAGAGTATTGTCCCAAGTGAGGAAAGGATGATGAAGGCTATGATTCCCCCACAAGTCAGGATGAGACTTCGGACTTTACAAAAAAAAGAGGCCAAAGAGGCCCAAATAAAAAAAGGCCAAAGAAGCCCAAATAAAAATGAGAGAAAAGAGAGAAGGGACAATATTACTATCCTTTATCCACACTTGTGCTTCAAAGTAGCACCATGATCTTCATGATAGAGAGTCTCATATGTTGTCACTTTCATATACTAGTGAAAAATTTTCATTATAGAACTTGGCTTGTATATTCCAATGATGGGCTTCCTCAAAATGCCTTAGTCCTTCATGAGCAAGCAAGTTGGATGCACACCCACTTAGTTTCTTTTGTTGAGATTTCACACATTTATAGCTCTGGTGCATCCGTTGCATGGCAATCCCTACTCACTCATATTGATATCTATTAATGGGCATCTCCATAGCCCGTTGATACGCCTAGTTGATGTGAGACTATCTTCTCCCTTTTTGTCTTCACAATCACAACCCTATTCCACATATAGTGCTATGTCCATGGCTTGCACTCATGTATTGCGTAAGAGTTGAAAAAGCTGAAGCGCATTAAAAAGTATGAACCAATTGCTTGGCTACAACCGGGTTTGTGCATGATGGGAGTATTTTGTGTGATGAAAATGAAGCATGGCCTAACTATATGATTTTGTAGGGATGAGCTTTCTTTGGCTATGCTATTTTGATAAGACATGATTACTTGTTAGTATGCTTTAAGTATTACTATTTTTATGATTTATGAACTTTTATCTTGAATCATTTGGATCTGAACATTCATGCCACAATAAATAAAATTACATTGAGAAATATTCTAGGTAGCATTCCTCATCAAAAATTCTATTTTTATCATTTACCTACTCGAGGACGAGCAGGAATTCAGCTTGGGGATGCTTGATACGTCTCCAACGTATCTATAATTTTTTATTGCTCCACGCTATTATATTACCAGTTTTGGATGTTTATGGGCTTTACTTTACACTTTTATATCATTTTTGGGACTAACCTACTAACCGGAGGCCCAGCTCGAATTGCTGTTTTTTTGCCTATTTCAGTGTTTTGAAGAAAAGGAATATCAAACGGAATCCAAACAGAATGAAACCTTCGGGAGCGATCTTTTTGGAACAAACGCAATCCATGAGACTTGGAGTGGACGTCAAGAAGCAGTTGAGGCGGCCACGAGGCAGGAGGGTGCGCCCCCCACTCTCATGGGCACCTTATGGCTCCCCTGACCTACCTCCTTCACCTAGGAAACATCCAGGAGCACCACGAAAACATCCAGGAGCACCACGAAAAACTATTTCCACCGCCGTGACCTTCTGTATCCGCGAGATCCCATCTTGGAGCCTTCGTCGGTGCTCCGCTGGATGGGGAATCGACCACGGAGGTTCTCTACATCATCTCCAAGGACTCTCCGATGAGTTGTGAGTAGTTTACCACAGACCTCCGGGTCCATAGTTATTAGCTAGATGGCTTCTTCTCTCTCTTTGAATCTCAATACAAAGTTCTCCTCGATCTTCTTGGAGATCTATCCGATGTAACTCTTTTTGCGGTGTGTTTGTCGAGATCCGATGAATTGTGGGTTTATGATCAAGTTTATCTATGAGAAATATTTGAATCTCCTCTGAATTCTTTTATGTATGATTGGTTATCTTTGCAAGTCTCTTCGAATTATCAGTTTGGTTTGGCCTACTAGATTGATCTTTCTTGCAATGGGAGAAGTGCTTAGCTTTGGGTTCAATCTTGCGATGTCCTTTCCCAGTGACAGCAGGGGTAGCAAGGCACGTATTGTATTGTTGCCATCGAGGATAAAAAGATGGGGTTTATATCATATTGTTTGAGTTTATCCCTCTACATCATGTCATCTTGCTTAATGCGTTACTCTGTTCTTATGAACTTAATACTCTAGATGCAGGTAGGAGTCGGTCGATGTGTGGAGTAATAGTAGTAGGTGCAGAATCGTTTCGGTCTACTTGTTGCGGACGTGATGCCTATATACATGATCATGCCTAGATAATCTCATAACTATGCACTTTTCTATCAATTGCTCGACAGTAATTTGTTCATCCACCGTAATACTTATGCAATGTTGAGAGAAGCCACTAGTGAAACCTATGGCCCCCGGGTCTATCTTTTATCATATAAGTTTCCGATCTACTTTTATTTGCATCTTTACTTTTCAATCTATATCATAAAAATACCAAAAATATTTATCTTATCTTATTATCTCTATCAGATCTCACTTTTGCAAGTTACCGTGAAGGGACTGACAACCCCTTTATCGCGTTCGTTGTGAGGTTCTTGTTTGTTTGTGTAGGTACGAGGGACTTCTGTGGAGCCTCCTACTGGATTGATACCTTGGTTCTCAAAAACTAAGGGAAATACTTACGTTACATTGTTGCATCACCCTTTCCTCTTTAAGGGAAAACCAACAAAGTGCTCAAGAGGTAGCAGGGCGCGCCCCCTGCCTTGTGGGCCCCCTGGACCTCCACCGACCTCAACTCCAACTCCATATATTCACGTTCGCGAAGAAAAAAATCAGAGAGAAAGTTTCATCGTGTTTACGATACGGAGCCGCCGCGAAGCCCTAATCTCTCTCGGGAGGGCCGATCTGGATTTAGTTTGGGGCTCCGGAGAGGGGGATTCGTCGCCGTCGTCATCATCAACCATCCTCCATCACCAATTTCGTGATGCTCACCGCCATGCCTGAGTAATTCCATCGTAGGCTTGCTGGACGGTGATGGGTTGGATGAGATTTACCATGTAATCAAGTTAGTTTTGTTAGGGTTTTATCCCTAGTATCCACTATGTTATGAGATTGATGTTGCTATGACTTTGCTATGCTTAATGCTTGTCACTAGGGCCCAAGTGCCATGATTTCAAATCTGAACCTATTATGTTTTCATGAATATATGTGAGTTCTTGATCCTATCTTGCAAGTCTATAGTCACCTATTATGTGTTATGATCCGACAACCCCAAAGTGACAATAATCGGGATACTTCTCGGTGATGACCGTAGTTTGAGGAGTTCATGTATTCACTAAGTGCTAATGCTTTGGTCTGGTACTCTATTAAAAGGAGGCCTTAATATCCCTTAGTTTCCATTAGGACCCCGCTGCCACGGGAGGGTAGGACAAAAGATGTCATGCATGTTCTTTTCCATAAGCACGTATGACTATATTCGGAATACATGCCTACATTAGATTGATGAACTGGAGCTAGTTCTGTGTCACCCTATGTTATAACTATTACATGAGGAATCGCATCCAACATAATTATCCATCACTGATCCAATGCCTACGAGCTTTTCACATATTGCTCTTTGCTTAGTTACTTTACCATTGCTACTATTACAATTACTACAAAACTGCTACTATTACTTTTGCTACTGTTACCGTTACTTCCATACTACTTTGCTACTAAATACTTTGCTGCAAATACTAAGTTATCCAGGTGTGGTTGAATTGACAACTCAACTACTAATACTTGAGAATATTCTTTGGCTCCCCTTGTGTCAAATCAATAAATTTGGGTTGAATACTCTACCCTCGAAAACTTTTGCGATCCCCTATACTTGCGGGTTATCAGCAAGCAAAAACTAGCATATGCAAGGAAGAAGAAAGAGACGATAGCAGTCTCAAGATGAAGAGAGGTAATTTAGTAACATGAAAATTTCTACAACCATATTTTCCTCTCTCATAATAATTACATGTAGGATCATAAGCAAATTCAACAATATAGCTATCACATAACATATTCTCAACACAATCCACATGCATGAAAAGTTGACACTCTTCCAAAATAGTGGGATTAACATTAGCTAAAGTCATGACCTCTCCAAATCCACTTTTATCAAAAATTTCATAAGATTAACATTCTCCAAATAGGTGGGATCTAAAGTTGACACTCTTGCACACCCACTTTCAATATTATTGCAAACATTATTATCAATCTCATATTCATCATGGGACTTAAATAAATTTTCAAGATCATAAGAAGAATCACCCCAATCATGATCATTGCAACAAGTAGTAGACATAGAAAAATTAGCATCCCCAAGCTTAGGGTTTTCATATCATTAACACAATTGACATTAATAGAATTTGTAATAACATCATTGCAATCATGCTTTTCATTCAAAGATCTATCGTGAATTTCTTCATAAAGCACTTCATCACAATTTTTAGATCCACGAATTTCAAGCAAAAAATCGTAAAGATAATCTAGTGCACTCAAATCACTAGAAATTGGTTCATCATAATTGGATCTCTTAAAAAGATTAGCAAGTGGATGAGGATCCATAAACTTTTAGCAAGCAAAGATGCAAGCAAAAAGAAGGCACATGGTAAGACAAGCAAATGAAAGATCGAACGGAAGGAAGGCAAAGAAAAGATGAATCTTTTTGAAAATCGTTTTAGAAGTGGGGGAGAGGAAAACGAGAGGCGAATGGCGAATAATGTAATGCAAGATATGAGAGTTTATGATGGGTACTTGCTATGACTTGACTTGGCGTAGATCTCCCCGGCAACAGCGCTAGATATTCTTCCTGCTACCTCTTGAGCTTGCGTTGTTTTTTCCCTTGAAGAGGAAAGGGTGATGCAGCAAAGTAGAGTAAGTATTTCCCTCAGTAGTGATGGAAAAGAGACCTGGGGGGCATATGTTTGACTAGTGGCTTCTCTCAAGATAGCAAATAATACGGTAGGTGAACAAATTGATGTCGAGCAATTGATAGAAGAGCGCATAATTATGATGATATCTAAGGCAATGATCATGAACATAGGCATCACGTCCTGGTCAAGTAGACCCAAACAATTCTGCATCTACTACTATTACTCCACACATCGACCACTATCCAGCATGCATCTAGAGTATTAAGTTCATAAAGAATAGAGCAACGCATTAAGTAAGATGACATGATGTCGAGGAATTAACTCAAGCAATATGATGAAAACCCCATCTTCTTATCCTCGATGGAAACAATACAATATGTGTCTTGCTGCCCCTACTGTCACTAGGAAAGGACACCGCAAGATTGAACCCAAAGCTAAGCACTTCTCCCATTCCAAGAAAAATCAATCTAGTAGGCCAAACTAAACCGATAATTCGAAGTGACTTGCAAAGATATCAAATCATGCATATAAGAATTCAAAGAAGATTCATATAATATTCATGGATAATCTAATCAAAAATCCACAAATCATTGGATCTCGGCACACACACCGCAAAAAAGTATTACGTCGAATAGATCTCCAAGAACATCGAGGAGAACATGGTATTGAAAATCAAAGAGAGAGAGAAGAAGCCATCAAGCTACTAACTATGGACCCGTAGGTCTGTGGTAAACTACTCACGCTTCATCGGAAGGGCAATGGTATTGATGTAGAAGCCCTCCATGATTGAATCCCCCTCCGACAGGACACCAAAAAAGGCCCCTATATGGGATCTCACAGGTACAGAAGGTTGCGGTGGTGGAAAAGTGTTTTCGTAGTTCTCCCTAATGGTTTTGGGGTATAAGAGTATATATGGGCGAAAGAATTAGGTCAGGGGACCCACGAGGGGCCCACAAGACAGGGGGCGCGCCCTACCCCCCTGGGTGCGCCCTCCACCCTTATGGCCGCCTCGTGGCTCCTCCGTCATCTCCAAGTCTCCTGGTTTGCTTCTAGTCCAAGAAAGATCACCACGAAAGTTTTATTCCGTTTGGACTCCATTTGGTATTCCTTTTCTGCGAAACTCTAAAACAGGCAAAAAACAGAAATTGGCACTGGGCTCTAGGTTAATAGGTTAGTCCCAAAAATAATATAAAATAGCATATTAATGCATATAAAACATCCAAAACAGATAAATATAATAGCATGGAACAATCAAAAATTATAGATACGTTGGAGACGTATCAAAGAACATGGTGCTACTTTGAAGCACAAGTGTGGAAAAGGATAGTAACATTGTCCCTTCTCTCTTTTTCTCTCTTTTTTTCCTTTTCTATTTTCTGGTGGGCTTCTTTGGGCTCTCTTTTTATCTGGGCTTCTTTAGCCTCTTTTATTTTGATAACCTCACATGGGACAATGTTCTAATAATGATGATCATCACACTTTTATTTACTTACAACTCAAAATTACAACTCGATACTAGAACAAAGGTATGACTCTGTATGGATGCCTCCGGCGGTGTACCAGGATGTGCAATGATCAAGAGTGACATGTATAGAAAATATGAATGGTGGCCAAACCACAAATACTATGCCAACTACATGATCATGCAAAGCAATATGACAATGATGGTATGTGTCGTAATAAATGGAATGGTGGAGTTACATGGCAATATATCTCCGAATGGCTATGAAAATGCCATAATAGGTAGGTATGGTGGTTGTTTTGAGAAAGGTTAAGAAGTGGGTTTAATGTACCCGCGAAAGTTGCGCGGTACTAGAGTGGCTAGCAAAGGTGGAAGGGTGAGAGTGCGTATAATCCATGGACTCAACATTAGTCATAAAGAACTCACATACTTATTACAAAAAAATCTATTAGCCCTCGAGCAAAGTACTACTATGCATGCTCCTAGGGGAGACATTGGTACGAGTTAGCCATCGCGCGCTCTCGACTTTCATGCAAAGGACAACAATCAAGAATAAATTGCGCTCCAATTTCATCACATAACTAGAAGATCATACGTGCATGCTATGGGAATCACAAACCTTAACGCAATTATTTCTTTGACTCCAAAATTTACTACTAGCATGACTCTAATATCAACATCTTCATATCTCAAAACAAAATGCAAGGAATCAAAATTCTCATGTATCCAATGCTCTATATGAAAGTTTTTATTATATCTCCTTTGGACGCCTATCATATTAGGAATAAAATTATAACCCAAGAAAATTACCATGTTGTTTAGCAAGTATCTCAGACTAATATAAGTGAAGCAAGAGAGTTCAATGATTTCTATAAAATAAAGCCATCGCCGTGCTCTAAAAAGATATAAGTGAAGCACTAGAGCAAAATTGCCTAGCTCAAAAGATATAAGTGAAGCACATAGAGTATTCTAATAAATCACGATTCATGTGTGCCCCTCTCAAAAGGTATGTACAGCAAGGATGATTGTGGAAAACTAAGAAGCAAAAACTCATATCATACAAGACACTCAAAGAAACACATATCATGTGGTGAATAAAAATATTGCCTCAAGTAAATTTACCGATAGATGAAGACGAAAGAGGGGATGCCATCTGGGGCATCCCCAAGCTTAGGCTCTTGGTTGTCCTTGAATATTACCTTGGGGTGACTTGGTAATCGCCAAGCTTAGGCTCTTGCCACTCCTTATTCCATAGTCCATCAAATCTTTACCCAAAACTTGAAAACTTCACAACACAAAGCTCAACAGAAAACTCATGAGATCCGTTAGTATAAGAAAATAAATCACCACTTTTTGGTACTGTTGTGAACTCATTCTTTATTTATATTGGTGTAATATCTACAGTATTCCAACTTCTCCATGGTTCATACCCCCCGATACTACCCATAGATTTATCAAAATAAGCAAACAACACACGAAAAACAGAATCTGTCAAAAACAGAACAGTCTGTAGTAATCAGGAAACTTCGTAAACTTCTGTAACTTCAAAAATTATGAAACATTAAGACAACCTTGGAAATCTGTATATCAATCTTGTGTAAAAAAAATAGATCAAAAGCGCGCTTCTGTGAAATATGAAAATTATTTTACTGGGCACAAAAGTTTCTGTTTTTCAGCAAGATCAAATCAACTATCATCGTAAGCCATCCCAAAGGTCTTACTTCGCACAAACAATAACTAAAACATAAAAAAAAACTTCTAGCCAGAGGCAAGATGATAAAAATTTATTGCAAAACAGCAAGGAAAAATATTGGGTTATCTCCCAACAAGCGCTTTTCTTTAAAGCCTTTTAGTTAGGCATTGATAGTTTTAATGATGCTCACATGAAAGACAAGAATTGAAGCACAAAGAGAGCATCATAAAACACGTGACAAACACATCTAAGTCTAACATACTTCCTACGCATAGGAAGTTTATAAGAAAAAAATTATCAAGTCAAGCAAACACTAGCATATGCAAGGGAGAAGAAAGAGACGATAGCAATCTCAACATGAAGAGAGGTAATTTACTAACATGGAAATTTCCACAACCATAATTTCCTCTCTCATAATAATTACATGTAGGATCATATTAAAATCCAAGAATATTGCTATCACATAAATTATTCTCAACACGATCCACATGTGTCGTGGTGGGCGCACGGCAGATGCCAAAGTATGGCTAAAGAGAGGAGCTGGCTCGAGGGCACCGGTGGGCTCCAAAGGCGGGGCTGGCAGGAGCGAGCGCGGGAAGCAAGACATACCCAGGTTCGGGGCTCTCCGGAGAGATAACACCCCTAGTCCTGCCGAGGTTGGTTTATGTGATATGGTATAGAGTTGCTCCTAGAGCTGTTCGTAGGAAGAAGGAAGACAGGCCAAGGCTTAGGTTGTTCCCTCTCCCTGGTTCGTGTGTGTGTAGTGGTGTGTTCTATTGATCGCCTCACCCCTGTACATGGAGGCTACTAGGGTTTTTTATAGGTCAACCCCCAGGGTTACAATGGTAAAGCTACAAGGTCATGGGGTCGGGTTGTCATTGTCCGGGAAGCCGGTGCTGGGACCCGCCGGGTGTCAGGGCTTGCCGGGTTCCCCGGGCGAGGACCACACATGCCGGGTGGCACTGTTCTCTGTCTTGTCAGACGTCATGGAGTGGCCGGGTCGAGTCATCTACAGTGGTGCTCCACCTGGTAGCCGTCTGCTATCGTCAACAGTGACGACGGGACTGATGTAGCCACACCGGCCTCGGTCAGCAGGGTAGGTGTGGCACTGTTGCCATGCCTTTGCCGGTCAGAGGAGTTGTTGGGGCACTGTTGCCTCGCTCATCTCTGAATGGAGACTCGTCCCATCGTACGGCTGGGATGGGACGGGCGCTGACCCATGGCCGGGTGGAGGAATACGCCACGGGGCAACTAGCTTGTTGGGGAAGTCTTGATGCGCCGGGTTTTGCCGGCTTGCGCTAGCCGGCAGGGTCGGGTTGCTTGGCTTGTTCATGTCGAAGAGTTTGGCCGGGTTGGCCAACTTGGCTTGGTCGCGGGACCCGAACGAGCGCGAGCTGGACTAAGGGGCGATGCTGGCCCCAATGTTTTGAAAAAGATCCGGGTTTCTTTGCCTGCCCGGGGTTCATCCCCTCGATAGTAGTCCCCGAAGCTGTGAAGGTCCGCCAGCTTAGAGCAGGGGGCCTTCACAGGTTCCCCCCTGAGCAGAGGTTTGTTGATGAAGCTTGCAAACGCTGGGTCCGGCAACACCCACTATGTGCCGGCTTCCGGAAGCCGGATGGCAGCAACCTGGCATGGGCGGGAACCGAGGAGCCCGTCGAATCTTGAAGCAATCTTTGAGGCTTCGCGCAGGCGCCACATGGCGCTCGGGAGCCGAAGGGACCTGACAGGACACACGCGTGATGGGATGGGGCGACGAGCTGGGGCCCGCTACTGTGCGCCCTCGGCCCACGTGCGCGGATTTATTGCAGCGTTCGCAAGTCGGTTGGTATTCTCGATGTAGTTATGGCGTGCGGTATGCGCGCACTTATTACGGGGAAGTGGGAGGGGCGTGCACAAATGATCCCACTTCCCCACAATGAGACGTGGCTTATAAATTGAGGGGAGGGGGCTGCGGAGATTATTCTCGCTCGCGCTCCCCATCTTCTTCTTCCTCTGTGCTTGCGACCGCCGCGTGCTGCGATGCTCTACCGCTCTTCGAGAAAGGCTCCTTCGTCGATCTTTTCTCTCTTCCGCCGCTCTGCCCCGAATCGCCGATGGCGCTGCTGTCAGGTTCGTGGATGGGCTCCACCATCACCGCCGCGGATATCAAGTACCTGCGCGACACCAGGCGCATGCCGAGGGAGACGGACATTACCGTGTGGCTGCCGCAGGGTGAGCAGGAGCTGCAGCAGGAGGGGACCGAGCGCGTGGTCTTCTTTACGCACTTCAAGCGCGGGTTTGGCCTTCCCGCGAGCAACTTCTTCCACACTTTCTTGGAGTTCTTCGGGCTCCAACCGCATCATCTCAGCACAAACGCCATCCTCCAACTCTCCGGCTTCGTCACCCTGTGCGAGGGGTACCTGGGGGTCGATCCCTCGATCGACCTCTGGGTGCGCCTCTTCTTCTTGAAGCAGAAGGGGCCGACCGCCGAGGAGATGTCTCATCACTGAGGGAAATACCTACCGTTGTTGTGTTGCATCATCCCTTCCTCTTTGGGGAAATACCGACGTAGTTCATGCTAACATCAAAAGGAATTTCTGGTGTCATTGTCGGGGAGACATCATCAACATTTACCAGGTTCCTAATCACAAATCTCATCTCATTGCAATTTACATTATTTTCTGTTTGCCTCTCATTTTCCTCTCCCCCACTTCACAAATATTTTTCGTTTTATTCGCCCTCTTTTTCGTTCGCCGTTTTCTCGTCAGGTCTGTTTTTGAGTGCAATCTTGTTGCGAAGTCACGATGACTCAAGAGAACACCAAGTTGTGTTATTTCTCCAATACCAACAACAATGATTTTATTAGCACTCCGATTGCTCATCCCGCCACTAGTACGGAATCTTGTGATATTAATGCCGCTTTGTTGAATCTTGTTATGAAATATCAATTTTCCGATACTCCTAGTGATGATGTCGCGTCCCATCTTAACACATTCGTGGAATTATGCGAGATGCAAAAGAAAAAGGATGTGGACAATTTTATTGTGAATTTGAAATTATTCCCGTTTTCTTTGCGAGATCGTGCAAAAAATTGGTGTTCTTCTTTGCCTCGCAATAGTATTGATTCTAGGGATAAGTGCCATGATGCTTTTATTACTAAGTATTTTCCGCCCGCGGAAATTATTTCCCTTAGGACACAAATCATGAATTTTAAGCAACTTGAGCGTGAACATGTTGCGTAATCTTGGGAAAGAATGAAATTGATGCTAAGAAATTGTCCTACTCATGGTTTAAATCTTTGGATGATTATACATAAAAATTATGCAGGATTGAATTTTGTTTAGAAATCTTTTAAATTCCGCCGCGGGTGGTACTTTTATGGAAATTACTTTGGGTGAAGCTACTAAATTTCTAGACAATATTATGGCAAATTATTCACAATGGCATACCGAAAGAGCTCCTACTAGTAAAAAAGTTAATTCGATTGAAGAAATTTCTTCTTTGAGTGAAAAAGTTGATGCTCTTATGAAATTGGTTGCTAATAAAAGTGATCCTATTGATTTTAATGATGTGCCTTTGTCTACTTTGATTGAGCAAAATAGTGATGCCATAGATGTGAATTTTATCTCGTGAAACAATTTCAATAACAATGCTTATAGAGGTAATTTTAATCCTAGGCCTTTTTCCTAATAGTTCCTCTAATAATTATGGTAATTCCTATGGTAATCCTTCTTATAATAATAATAGTAACACCTCTGATCTTGAGAATAATATTAAAGAATTTATCAATACTCAAAAAGTTTTCAATGCTACAATAGAAGAAAAGTTGAATAAGATTGATGATATGTCTAGAAGCTTGATAGGATTTCTCATGATGTAGATAATCTCAATATGAAATTTTTTGTGCCCAAGGTTGAGGAATCAATTAAAGCTTTATATGTTTCTATGTATGAAAGTAAGAAAAGAACCGCTATGCTTATAGCTAAAAGAGATTTTTTAGAAAAGGCGTTTTTTAGTGATTGCTTTCATAAAAGTGATGAAGATCTTAAAGTGATTGGTGTTTCCTCTATTTATTCCTTGTTTAGTAAGATTAAAATTGATGATAAAGGGACTGGAGAAGAGTCAACTTTAGCTAGAAGGCGTCCCATAATTTGGAGGGTGAAAATCCTGTTAAGAAAATTGATAAAATTGGGTTTGGAGAGGTCAAAACTTTAACTAGTGATTTGCCCACTCTTTTGGATTACAAAGACTTTAATTATGATAATTGCTCTTGGATTGATTTTATTTCTTTGTTGAAATCCATGATAAATTCACCCCATGCTTATGAACAAATAAAACTTTTACTAAACATATTGTTGATGCTATGATGAAAGCTTTGGAAGAAAAGTTGGAGTTAGAGGTTTCAATTCCTATAAAATTACATGAGTGTTTTGCTTTATTTGACTTGGGTGCTAGTGTTTCTACAATTCCGAAATTTTTATGTGATGTGCTTGGTCTTACCGATATTGAAGAATGTTCTTTAAATTTGCACTTGGCAGATTCTACTATTAAAAACCCTATGGGGAGAACTAATGATGTTCTTATTCTTCCAGATAGGAATTATGTGCCCATAGATTTTATTGTTCTTGATATTGATTACAATCCGTCTTGTCCAATTATTCTTGGTAGACCATTTTTACGTACTATCGGTGCCGTGATTGATATGAAAGAAGGCAATATTAAATTTCAATTTCCACTAAGGAAGGGTATGGAACACTTCCCTAGAACTAGAATTAAGCCACCATATGAATCAATCATGAGGGCATCGTACAGATCTAGAAACAAAGACGACAATACTTAGGTCTATGCATTATGCTTAGCTAGGGGCATAAAATGATAGCGCTTGTTGAGAGGCAACCCGATGCATAAAATTTATTTTTGTCCTTTTCTTTCTGTTATTGAGTGTTTTCACAATAATGCCTTTTTTATGATTGTGTTTTTTGTGTTTAAGTTAGTGTTTGTGCCAAGCAAAGCCTTTGGGATCATGTTGGGTGATAGTTGATTTGATCTTGTTAAAAAACAGAAACTTTTGCGCCCAGTAAAATAATTTTCATAAATCACAGAAACGAGATTTTTGCTCTGAATTTTCGACAAAAGATTGATATACAAATTTCCCACGTTGTCCTAATTGTTCAGAATTTTTGGAGTTACAGAAGTGTACGAAGTTCCCTGATTACTACAGATTGTTCTGCTTTTGACAGATTCTCTTTTCTTTGCATTGTGTGTTTATTTTGATGAATCTATGGTTTGTATTGGAGGGTATAAGCTATAGTAAAGTTGGAATATAGTAGATATAATGCAAAAAATAAGATATGAATGGGTTTGCAACAGTACTTATAGTAGTGATTTGCTTTGTTATACTAACGGATCTCACGAAGGTTTTGTTGAGTTTTGTGTGATTGAAGTTTTCAAGTTTTGGGTGAGATCACGATGGTTGAAGGAATAAGGAGTGAGAAGATACTAAGCTTGGGGATGCCCCATGGCATCCCAAGCTATTATCTAAAAGAGAAGCAAGAAACTAAGCTTGGGGATGCCCAAGTGACATCCCCTCTTTCTTCTAACGACCATCGGTATTTTAATTGGAGCTATATTTTTATTTGTCACATATCATGAGTTTTGCTTGGATCATCTTGTATGATATGAGTCTTTGCTTGTTTTGCTTTAAGTCATCTATCCTTGCTGGACACACCTATTTGAGAGAGCCAAAATTATGCTATAACTTGTTAGAATTGCTCTCTATGCTTCACTTAAATCTTTATGAGCTATGGAATTGCTCCAGCGCTTCACTTATATCTTTTTAAGCATGGTGTGCTTTAGTTTTTTTTTTTGAAAAAATGCTCTCATGCTTCACTTAGATTTATTTGAGAGTTAGAAATTTTTTAAGAAATTCTCTCATGGTTCACTTAAATTATTTTGAGAGAAGAATTTTTTTTATGCTCATGTTCTTCACTTAGATTTGTTTGAGCTATCAAAAGCAACATATGAAATTAGTCCCAAAGTGATAGATATTCAAGAGGGATATAATAAAAACTTTCATGAAGATCATTGGACAAAATAATCTTGATTCCTTGTAATAGTTTTGCAATATATTGATATAATATGTGAGTCATGTTGATGAGTAATAATGCTTTAGTAAGAATATTGGTGTTAAGGTTCGTGATTCCCTATGCAAGCACGAAAGTCAATAGTTATGCAATGGAATTACATCCTACTTGTGGTGCATTATTCGGTTTTAGTTATGCTTAATGCTCGCTTATGAGATTTTTCATTTCTTGGTTGGATGCTTCTCAATCGTTTGCTAGCCTTCATTTGCACTAAGTATGATCACTACTTGTGCATCCAAAATCCTTAAACCCAGTTTTGCCATATGAGTCCACTATACCTACCTATATGTGATATTTCCGTGTCGTTCTAAGCAAATTTGTATGTGCCATCTCTAATTTCAAAATAAATTTATCTTTTGTGTGCTCGTACCACTCATGAAATGGTAGGGGGTGGCTGATATTTTTCCATGCTAGATGTGTTATTCTCAAGATGAGTGTTTATTCACTTCTCATTGCATGAGAGTACGGCAAAGGTATTAGGGATGCCCAGTCCCGAAATGAAAAATGAATTTACTTTATGTTGTCAAATAATAAATTTCTTGGAAAGTGTTGGTATGGACGGCACCTGTGGATTCAGTTAGCCGTGCAATGTGAAAGTTTGGTGGAAAAAGGAATAAACTTTATTTTCTGTTTAGGAATCGCCTATGATATATCTAGCATGGAAAGTACTCAGGACTACTCGGTCATTTATGTTGACAGGAAAAGCATGCCACCCAAAATGTTTTTATCTCTATCTTTTTTGCTTTGAGCTCTAGCACCTCTACAAATCCCTACTTCCTTCTGTGAAGGGCCTTTCGAATTTACTTTATGCAAATTTTATTTTTTGAGTCTCCATCTTATCTTACAAAGCAACAAACTAAGGGGCACTATGATCGTACTTGAGCATTGGGTGTAGCTAATATGCGTGTGTGTTTCATGAATGGATCAATGATTGAGCATAATGGGCTAGGGATAACTTGTTTTAATGTTGATATTTGAAATACATGGTTGTTTATTGATATGCTTGAGTATTGAAATCTTCATGACAAAACTAGACTATTGTTTTGAATCATATAAAATTCCAAATGTCCATGCTACAAAGAAAATAATAAGTGATGAACATGTTAGGCAGCATTCCAGATCAAAAATTCTGTTTTTATTACTTGCCTACTCGAGGATGAGCAGGAATTAAGCTTGGGGATGCTGATACGTCTTCAACGTATCTATAATTTTTGATTGTTCCATGTTGTTATATTATCATTCTTGGAAGTTTTACAATCATTTTATAGCAACTTTATATCATTTTTTGGGACTAACCTATTGACATAGTGCCCAGTGCCAGTTGCCGTTTTTTTTGCTTGTTTTTTGCTTCACAGAAAATCAATACCAAACGGAGTCCAAATGTAGCAAAACATTTTGGTGATTTTTCTGGACCAGAAGACACACGATGGGCCAAGAAAGTACCTGAGGAGGGCTCCGAGGGGAGCACAACCCACCAGGGCGCGTCTGGGGGTCCAAGCGTGCCTGGTTGGGTTGTGCCCACCGCCTCTTTGCTCTATAAATACCCCAATATTCCAGAAACCCTAGGGGAGTCGACGAAAAACAATTTCAGCCGCCGCAATTCTAGAAACCACAGATCCAATATAGACACCATCACAGAGGGGTTCATCATCCTCATTTGGTGCCTCTCCGATGATGCGTGAGTAGTTCATTGTAGACCTATGGGTCCGTAATTAGTAGCTAGATGGCTTCCTCTCTCTCTTTTGATTCTCAATACAATGGTCTCTTGGAGATCTATTTGATGTAACTATTTTTGTGGTGTGTTTGTTGGGATCCAATGAGTTTTGAGTTTATGATCAGATCTATGTTTTTATCCGTGAAAGTTATTTGAATCTTTTGATCTCTTATATGCATGATTACTTATAGCCTCGTATTTCATCTTCGAATCTTTGGTTTAGTTAGGCCGACTAGATCGATTTTTCTTGCCATGGGAAGAGATGCTTTGTCATGGGTTCGATCTTACGGTGCTTGATCCCAGTGATAGAAGGGGAAACGACACATATGTATCGTTGCCATTAAGGATAACAGGATGGGGTCTAATTCCTACATGAATAGATCTTGTCTACATCATATCATTGTTGTTATTGCATTACTCTGTTTTTCCATGAACTTAATACACTAGATGCATGCTGGATAGCGGTCGATGTGTGGAGTAATAGTAGTAGATGCAGGCAGGAGTCGGTCTACTAATCTTGGACGTGATGCCTATATAATGATCATTGCATGGATATCGTCATATTATTTGAAGTTCTATCAATTGCCCAACAGCAATTTGTTTACCAATCGTATGCTATTTTTCTTGAGAGAAGCCACTAGTGAAATCTATGGCCCTCGGGTCTCTTCTTTATCATATTTGCCTTCAAGATCTATTTTTATTCGCTTTTATTTTCAGATCTATATTATCAAAAACACAAAAATACCTCGCTGAATTTTATTTGCTTTTATTTGCATCTATCAATCTACTACAATTTTATCTCGTCAACTTGACAATTTCTGGCGCCGCTACCCGAAAGGGATTGACAACCCCTTTTACACTTCGGGTTGCAAGTATTTGTTCTTTGTGTGCAGGTACCATTTACATAGTGTTGATTGGTTCTCCTACTGGTTAGATAACCTTGGTCTCATCACTGAGGGAAATACCTACTGTTGTTATGCTGCATCATCCCTTCCTCTTTGGGGAAATACCGATGTAGTTCAAGCCAACATCAACCAGCAATACGATAGCAACCTCACATTGCGTTATTGAATGATGTACATGTCGTAGGACACAACTAGACCATGAAAGCGCGCTTTGCCGCGCCCGCCCGTTCTTAAGAAAAAATATATTAAAAACCAATTGAAAATTTCAAATAATTAATATTGTTGAAATAGTTCAAATTGTAGTTAGTCAAGTCCAGGGCCATAGAGAAAGATTGATTCCACTTGAATACATAACAGTGGTTCTATTCTAGCACAAATATATTACCGACAAAAAGATGTAGTCCAATTCTAAAGCAGTAAAACACCAATGCAGCAATGCTCATGTATGTAATGGCGCTTGAACACCCAAGGGAAAAGTGCCCTTTGTTGAAAATTCAAGGTCTAGTTAGGGCTCATACCTGTAATGAACAAGATGAAGAGTTTTCTAGTAAAAAAAGAACAAGATTAAGAGTTTTGAAATATAAAAGGACGCTCAGTTGTTTCTCTGTATGTTCTTCCAGTATGCAAAAGCTCGTTGTCTACATAAGTGGATGCACGTGTGTCAAATAGTAAAACCTGCAGTTCCATATGAATGCTAACCTTCAGTTCTAACGCATGGTATGGGAGGATGGGAATGTACGTCTTTGAACATGTCGCACTGCAAGTAGCGACATAAAATTAGAACTAAGAAATAAAAATCATATTTTTCACGCTGTGCGTGCGCAATCCTGAAGCCCGTCAGCTATACAGGTACATGAAAATGATAACAAACTCGAACAGATCTGTGAGAATAAACCCGCACTATTCTCAGATTGAAGTTGAGAGAAAGCAGAAAGAAAAGGGACTTGCACGGCTTCTATCTTCCTCGTGGCTCATGGGCGTTTGACTGCCAAAGTGCGCAGGCTGGGGGGAGAAATCCACGTCCGTCGCTAGAGATTGACTCCGAGCCGCAGATGAAAGTGACGAAGGGGTTGAAGGCCAGAGGGCAAGGACGACCTTGGCACACCGCCTCTCCTTCACCGCCCCTTTTTCTTCCCCTGCAGCAAGCACCCTAGTATCAAAAGAAGCCACCGCCAAACCATGAGTCCGCTGCTGCAGGATGCCACTGTGTGGACGGGGGATGCTAAGGTGCTGTGCGTGCCGCGTTGTAAAGGAAGCCGCCATAGTTTTTTTTCTTGAGAATCTGGAAGCCGCCACAGCTGTCGCATGTATTCTACATCGGTGAACGGGAGGCCGCCTAGATCGATCTTCGGAGCAGCAGCCCATTATCGTTTGGGCCGACCTGGACGTTCGGGGTGGGAGCGGTAGAAAAGGCTACGGGGGACGCTGTGATACGACAGAAGGATCCAGAACGTTGATTGAGCTGATCGGACGGTCTAAAGTGTCAAATCACTGTGTGAGCTCGTAGGTGACTCTGTTATATTGTTTAGTATGTGCTTTCATGCATGAAATGATTCATGCATTTGCTGCCAGAAGGTCCCCCTCTGCTCCTGCCTACGAAATCCGTGGATACGGCCAACCACGCAGAGCACAACAACTCATCCTCCATGGTCGAGTACTTCGCCATCCTTCGTACTCTAAGAAATGACACAACATTCGAAAATAAGCTCAATGACATTTAGCCGAACACCTGCCGAGCGTGGTGTTCGTCATGGAGGTCGTAGACAAGGGGGGGGGGAGTGTACCGGGGTACAAACAGCTCCGGGGTGGACAACATCGTCGTAAAGGCGAGCGGGCACGTCGGTGCTGGTTGCGAAAGTCTGGCAATGCCTCTTTGGCGGCCGGAGGCGTACATCAGCGAAGGTGGAGGGGGCTGATGCAAAGCAAGGGGGGGTCCTACGTGGCTGTTCTTCGAGCTCACGCACCCCCCCCCCGGTCTCTAATATGCGGGAGAAAACATGTCCGGACCGCTCGGCGGACAGATACATGCCCGTATTGGATGGCTTACACGGTCTAGACCGCGCGGTCCGGACGTATGCGGGCAGTTTGAGAGTTTGTGTTGGAGATGCCCTTACATCTAACTACTATACTTGCCGGCTATAAGGTTTGCTATAGATGGTGTGGCAATATCATATAGCCAACAACTGACTGAGAACGGCATTTTGGAGCTCGGTCTCCATGGAGGCCAATTTTTTTGATTTTTTTTTCTAAATTCATACTTTTTGGTTTCAGAAAAATCTAAAAAAATTGTACAAGCACACAAAGATGTGATGTGTATGTGTGTAAAATTTTAGAATGAAATACCTTGAGATGCGATCTATGCAAAAAGAACAAATTCACGGGCTTTTGAGATGAATAGTATAATGTGTTGAAAAGCCACATATTTGTCTTTTTTGCACAACTGCCATTTCAACGTATTTCGTCCTAAAAATTTACGCACATGCATGTTATGCCTCCATGTATGTCTGTATTTTCAGAATTTTTGAAATGTAAAATATATGATTTTTTTCTTCAGAAACCGGCCTCCATGAAAGCCGAGCTCTATAAGCAATTTTCCGCAGCTGACTATACTATTAACCATGTTCTAAGTATAAAGTTTCAAGGAGCGGAAGCTTTTAATATCCACCTCTGTCTCCTTGTTTGTGGCACTCCTTTTCCTTTCAGTTTTAATAGTAACAATTTTCAATAATTAAATGGACAACTATGTAGATTTTTCGTATTTACATTTGGGGAAGCTCAAGTTCATGGTGTTCCCACAATTTTTTCAATTTTGTTGCCACAAACTCCTATTGCCATTTTAGAGAAAATACTTTAAAAATTGTATTTAAAAACAATACTCACATGCATGAAATTCAAATGAAAAATACATCTAAACAACATGAGTATGAGTGTATGGAAAAAATATATCATCCACGCCATCCATTCTCCGAAATCAAATTCTGCCGTTCCGATATCCTTTGCTTGTCTTTTTCAAAACAAAACAAAAAATGCCGTACACGGTTTTTGCCACCACAGCTATAGACTACGCTATAGACGGACCGCAGCAAATCTGGATCGTTGCAAGCAACATCGAACGCTTCATCCTATGCCATGTCAGCGATCCGCGGCACCCACAACTCCACCAATCAGCGCTGACTCTCTCCCCCTATAAACCCAGCACCGTGCTCCTTGTTTCCATCAATTCCAAATCCCCCACCCACCTTCCCGTCTCCCGTGCACACAACTCTCCACCGCAGCCCCCAATCCCCATCCATCTTCCCGGAGCAGCGATGGCCCCCAAGGCGGAGAAGAAGCCGGCGGCGAAGAAGCCCGCGGAGGAGGAGCCCGCGCCGGAGAAGGCCGAGAAGGCCCCGGCCGGGAAGAAGCCCAAGGCCGAGAAGCGGCTGCCGGCGGGCAAGAAGACCGCCTCCAAGGAGGGCGGCGGCGAGAAGAGGGGCCGGAAGAAGGGCAAGAAGAGCGTCGAGACCTACAAGATCTACATCTTCAAGGTGCTGAAGCAGGTGCACCCCGACATCGGCATCTCCTCCAAGGCCATGTCCATCATGAACTCCTTCATCAACGACATCTTCGAGAAGCTCGCCGGCGAGGCCGCCAAGCTCGCCCGCTACAACAAGAAGCCCACCATCACCTCCCGGGAGATCCAGACCTCCGTCCGCCTCGTCCTCCCGGGGGAGCTCGCCAAGCACGCCGTCTCCGAGGGCACCAAGGCCGTCACCAAGTTCACCTCCTCTTAGATTCCATTGCCTGTATCTAATGGCTGTTCGCCATGGTTATCGCCAAGTAGAAGTAGTGTTAGTGCTGGATGGGAATTGCTGAATGGTTGCCAATGCTTCATTGGCTGTAAGAAAAGAATTATGAATCTATGGTGCCCCTTTTGCAAGCTGAGATTTAGTAACGTCGCTTATGATCTGACTGTTGTTTGCTTTTCTGCTTTTCTGCTTTTCTGAACCGAACTGTGCCACGGGACTGAACATTTGTATTGTTAATGTTAGGTTTCAGTTCTCTGAAACTTATTGGATTGGTTGCAACACTTCAGGTTATGAGTACCGCTGTGTTCATGCAAGGTAATGATGAGCAACATCAACACCATGATTTTGCTTTGCTCGTGCTTTTGGTTTGTTACTCTTGAAGTTAGCATTGCTTTTCAATCAGTATAATCTAGCCAGTCTGTTTGGAGCACCATATTGTCACTATATGTCAAGTATGACAGTTGCTGTCTATTTCTAGCTAGAAGCTGGTTCCTATAAGCAAGAGTGGTGATCTGGAGTACTTTTACCTTGCTGTTTATCGGAAAGAAGTTACAACTCTGATTTTTATGCACTGCTCAAGCAATGGTCTGCTGGCTGTAGTTGCTGATTTGGTGTGCCGGTATCATAGACTAGTAATGTTTTATCTACTGATCCTGTGCTTGTAGGTTTTGTACTTCAAATGGAATGTGAAATATCCGCACTGAACTGAAGAATTCAGAACTTTGTGGCTTGAGACAACAGTATTATGTAGAGTTTTGCATTTGGGATAGCAGTAACGAACTAATCTGTGCACCTCCATCATCACTTCAGAAGACAGAAATACTGGCACACATGTTAACCGTGGCAATTTTTATAGCGACCGCAAAAGAAATTGAGCATGTTAACCGTGGCATGCTCTCTATTAGAGCATCTCCAACAGCATGTGTAAATTTAGGTGTCTATATATCCATATAGACAATGGTCTATAAAGATTCTTTGATATACACGTTCAGTTTTGCAGCTGAATGTCTATATATAGAACGTCTATATTCTCCCTCCTATATTATAATATTATTTTCTAACTACCAATTCAACTGCCATTTCAATGGTAGTTCAAACAATTTATAATTGCATTGGTTTCTAACTACATCATATAGCCTACCTAGTACCATCAATATCAATTCGCAAAAAAAAAAGTACCATCAATATCAAAGAAAATTCTCTATATAAGTGGGAGTAGCAATATTAGTATCACTGAACATACTTAGTAGTACACGCAGAGTATCTAATTAAAATTTTCAGTCCAGTAGCACTGAACATATTCAGTTAACTTGCACGGCCAATGCATTGCCACATACTTCCTCCGTCCCAAAATAAGTGTCTCAACTTTGTACTCCCTCTGTCCCAAAATTCTTGTCTTAGATTTGTCCAAATATGGATGTATCAAGTTACGTTTTGGTATTAGGTACATCCATATCTAGACAAATGTAAGACAAGAATTTTGGGACCGAGGGAGTACTTAGTACAAAGTTGTACTAAGCTTGAGACACTTGTTTTAAAACGGAGGGAGTATTCAGTTAACCTGCACGGCCAATGCATTGCCACATATTCAGCTTAACTCTGACCGAACATATTCAGTTAAACTACTCTCGGATACCTGCGGCTACCTCAACAGATAGGCGCGAGGTGGCCCTCGAGCGTCGCGGCGGCCGCTGGATCCATCTCCAACCCGCCCTGGCTCCGGTGCCCCAACCCTCCCTCTCTATCTGTCGAGGAAGAAAGGAGCCATACCTCGAGGGAACAAGGGCGACCTCGCGACGTTGCAGGCGCAGCTCCAACGACCCCGGATGGTGGCGCCAACAGCTCTGGGATGGAGCGGTTCCTCTGTCCACGACGTCTCGACGATGTCCATGCGTAGACAATGTGGAGGTGAATTTGGACGATGTGGATGGATAGACGACGCGATGCACGAGCTGCTGGGAGGCCGTTTTCGGGCCTTCGTCATGTATATGGGCTTTAGACGATCATTTAGACGAGCTGTTGGAGATGCTCTTAAGCTTCTTATAAGTTGCAGTATTACTTTTGCAACAGACCTGAAGTTTAAGTGGAATTTATAACAGACTAAAGGAATGTGCAAGTGTTTTTTTTACAAATGAATATGCATGTGGCATGATGGAGTCATGGAGGGGAGAGTATATGGCATAAAAGATGGACCCTGATAAGTGCCACACGTGTGGCACGAAGCAGTTCCACCCTGACAAAACTATCAGTATTGCGGCAAGGGTTCCAAAAAACTATATGTTTTTAAAATTTACCGAAAACTACCACGAATTTGTTTTTTCATTTCAAAAACCACTGATGACTGGTTTGATTAATTTTAAACTGTTTTATGACTATTGGAGCCCACTCGCCAGGTTCACATTACGTTTTATGAACGGTGGGACCAACATGTTTGCCTCACTAAAATCCCCAATGAAAAGGAACCCCACGCTCCCAACCTCCTCCCCCTCTTCCTCCCGACAGAGTGCCACCGACCGCCTTAGGCGTTCGCGCTTGATGCATCTGGCCTTGCGTTCAACCGCCCCCGCCGATCATTAAGTATGAGCGGGTTCTGCTCCTGCAGAAGCCGCAACGCCGTGTTGGCTACTACCTCTAAGTTGCGTTTCATGCAACGCAAGAAATGTCTCTTCGAGGTGGAGGCGCGTTAGGAGCGGTTTAGGCGCAGTACTCGGCTGCATTCGTCAAAACCCAGTTACCGCCGACCTGGGTGCTCGTGGACCCCGCGCTTGCGGATGCTTGTGCTCTCGATTCGTCCAAGACCATCATGGCGTCGGACGTCACGACACCGGTGTTGTTTCAACGCCTAGCTTGTCCAAATTGCGATGGTCTAGTTTGAGCGCACTATCACTCAACCACTCAAAAAAGTCGATGAGAGCGTGATGCACAGTGGAGGAGGCGGAGCGTCTGCACCGCGAGCGCGACACCGTGATCGGGGAGGGACGCCTTCCTCAAGCGGTGTGGCAGCGAAGACAACGACTTAGACATAGGCGAACATGACAACGTGAATAACGACGGCAGCGCGAGGTCACTGTTTGCTACTTTGGCCTAGTTTAGATATGAAACCTCGGAGGCCATGCCTACGAGGTCACAGTCTGGTCTTGTTCGCCCCGTCATCGGCTTGACTGGTAAATTAAGGCCACATAAGCAAAAAAAAAACATATAGAAACGTATCAGAAACTTACACAATGACTGTATACAACACTGAGAGCATGTATAGTGACCACATTGAAATTATATTGAAGTCCGATGACCAAAGTCAAACGCGGACTCAAGTTCACGTTTGTCATGAATAAATTTTGCTTCTATTGCAACCACAGGAAGGCAATCTGAATTCTGGCGGAAAATTGGAAGAGGGAGGAATAGAGTGACACATATCGCAGTTTTGGCCCATGCTCGATCACACCACGAGAGAACCTAAGAACCTTCTCATCAATGAAGAAAAAGAGAGAACCGAAGCGGAGGGGTCTACGTGACTACGCAGCCCACAGCTCCAGCACGCGCGAGCACACGAACGCAATTGCAGCGAACCAATCAGAATCGAGGAACCCCCGCGCCGCGGATCGCTCCCCGACGATCCGCGTGAATCGTCCGAAACTAAATCCTCACCACCCACTTCCCGCAGATCCAACGCTCGGAACTCCTCTCCCCTCCCGAATCACATCGCGCCCAGAAACGCGAAAATTTCCCCAGACTCGCGCCCACCGGCCGCCACCCGCTCGTTAAAACCACCGGATCCCCTCCCCGTCTTCCTCATCCCAGCCCCCAAATCTCCCAAGCAATTCCTCACCCTCAACCCGAGCCCACCGCGCCCACCCGCCAGCCCCGATGGCCCGCACGAAGCAGACGGCGAGGAAGTCCACCGGCGGCAAGGCGCCGCGGAAGCAGCTGGCGACCAAGGCGGCGCGCAAGTCCGCCCCGGCCACCGGCGGCGTGAAGAAGCCGCACCGCTTCCGCCCCGGCACCGTCGCGCTCCGGGAGATCCGCAAGTACCAGAAGAGCACCGAGCTGCTCATCCGCAAGCTGCCCTTCCAGCGCCTGGTGCGGGAGATCGCGCAGGACTTCAAGACCGACCTCCGCTTCCAGAGCTCCGCCGTCTCCGCGCTCCAGGAGGCCGCCGAGGCCTACCTCGTGGGGCTGTTCGAGGACACCAACCTCTGTGCCATCCACGCCAAGCGCGTCACCATCATGCCCAAGGACATCCAGCTCGCCCGCCGCATCCGTGGCGAGAGGGCGTAGAGTGCCTCGTAGTTGTCTGATCTGGAGGTGTAGAGATGTTAGCTTCATCTTAGCATGTGTCTGATCTTGTATCGTGGTAGGAAGGTCCCTCGTTCGTGGTAGCTTGGCCGTGTTATGTTCTAGTGTACTGTCTAATGTTACCCCTCTTGTTGCCATCAGCAATGTGAAAGTTGGCTCTCAGATCTTAATTTTGTGCTTTCTGATGCCCATTGCGTAGATAGAAATTTCTTGGAATTTTGTGCTTTGCGATGCCTTTTGCGCTCTTGCTGTTTGCAAACCTTATCGGGTTGAAAGAAATTTCTTGCAACCTGATAAGTGGCGATTTGTTCCTCCAGTTTTCAGTTTGTTCCATAACATGTTATTCCACTGTGATGCTAATGGAATGAATCTTGTATTCTTTGAAGCCTAGTGCACTGATCTTTTTGATTTGACCTTCACATCTTGTTATTGAAACACTTGAAGTTTCTGAAATCTGTCCCAGGTTAGTGTACTGAACGAGTAAACGTCACATGGCTTCTGGACATAGAGCCCTACAGTTAAATTTGAAAGAAACCATTTCCCCCTCCTGGAGTAGTAAAAGTAAGATCGTGGCTTCATTTTCCTGACTATAAACTGTAGTGTAATTGACATATTTTTTAATCAATTTTGAAGCTAGTCTTATGACAGTATGGTGCATCAGATATTATGTGTTGACTAAACTAATAGCCATTCAAATCAGCCCTCTATACAAGTACTTTCAAACCTGCCGTTGTGTTTTCTGTTTCCCAACCTCTTATCGCTCCAAGGTTTCTGTTTTTGTTCTTTTGTCTCTTTAATTCAACTTCTTTGTGAAAGCCACATTATTCAGAGCTCTGCCGAGGAGGGCGCCGAGGCCTACCTCGTCGGCCTCTTCAGGGACACACACCTTTCTGCCATCTGTGGTGAGAGGGCCTAGTTGCTTGCTGCTTCCTAGTTTCCGATCTGAAGGTGCTAGTTTCTTCTCATTAGCCCGTGGTCTCTGGTACCAAGGTTCATCGTTTGTGCTGTGATGCAGTATCTAATACTTTTTTTAGAAAAGGAGGATGACCCCCGGCCTGCATCTGGACGATGCATACGGCCACTTTATTAATTATTCTCACAAGACCTTACAAAGTAATAGAACAGTACGACTAAAGCCGCCGTCTAAGCCACTCTATCCAGTTGATGAAGGGGCGCAGATAGCCCGGGCCTAATACCAAACAGGCATCGCAGCCAAACCTAACATCTAAGACCTGAGATACCATTCAGGACGCCTGTCGGGCATGGGTCTCACCGGTCCGGCGTGCACTCAGAGGCCGCCGCCACCAACTTCCACCGCTCCATCTTCAGAACTGTACTAATGCATCAACCTTGCTCGGTCCAGCTATTGTCGACGCCACCACGGCGCCCAACGGCACCTCCTCCCTTCATGCAAACATCTGAGGACGTCGCGGTCGCCACTGATACACCTCAGCACCATGCTGCCAAGTACCACCAGCCGACACAGCTTGAAGTCTTTGGAAGATCTGTCGTGCGTAGCACCTGCCGACCAGGCATGACAAAGCGTAGCACCTGTTGGTCAGGCATGACTTGACATCTCCACCGAAGCTCCGTGCAAGATGAAGCCGCTCCACCTCCAGCCTCTCTGAACGGGACGGGAGCACCCTAGGAAGACACGGCGAAGAGTTGGGCACCACAATCACCATGAGAGCCGAACCAGCCGACCGCCATGGCGAAACGACACCACTAAAGAGAATCGCCGCCATCAGGAACGCCAAGAACGCGCTGCAGCTGTCCCACCTCCCCTCGAACCCAAAGCGGCGCCTTCAAGAAGGTGACGGAGCCGGGCACCGCCGCCGCCCAACCAAAGTTGTGGGCTTTCACCCGGGTGCAGGGGGAGGACGAGGGAGAGGGAGCTGGATCTCGAAGTCGCCTTCAAGAAGGAAACAGCGCCTGGGGCGCCGCCGGCGTCGTGGCCGCCGCAGCCGGCCAAGAAATTACTCCGATCCAGAGACCCCAACCCCACATCCGTGCAGTCCGCCACCGGATCCGGCCGGATTGACGAGGAGGAAGCAGCAGCACGGGGGCGCCGTCTTCAAATCTGGCGAAGGAGAGCAGCAGGGGATCCCTCCACGTGGCGCCCGCATCCACCGCCAACTCGCCGCCCGCGCGGCCGAGAAGACACGGTCCACAACTTCGGCGAGCGCCGCCCACCTCCCGGACGACGCCGCCCTCACCAGCAGAGGCCGCCGCCTCAAACCCGAGGCCCGGGCCGGACGGATCTGACGGATCCGATCCATGTGCCTGCCCGAGCGCGAGAAGCTCCCGGCCGCCACCGTCCTTGGCTGCGCCCAGGGCCTGCCCGGCGCTAGCCTCTGGCAGCGGCGAGGACAGGAGGAACGTGTGACGACGAGGGGCGGCGGCGCGAGATCGCCCCCGTGTCGCCCCGCGCGGGGATACGGGGGTACCCTGATGTAGTATCTAATGCTGCTATCTTATTGCCATCACCGATGAGAACTTGGGAAGTGACCAATCTGATTTTAAAACCACTGCCTGTTCTTACGATTTCAGCAAACGGTGTGGTTTATCCCACTTGGTTAGGTCTCTGGCTGAAAAAGTTTTTAAAAGTACTTCGGTTTCAGCTTCAATGATGTCTTGGTTATGCCAATTTTCAGCACTTTGTTTGCTGGAATTGGCGCCATTGTATCTGACGAGCATGATGTTCAAATGCTCCAGCCCAGTTCAATTGTCACACTCCTACCAAGCTCTCGCAGCGTGACGAGGGCACAAGATGTAGAGGGGATACAGAAGAGCATGGCAGGGAGCAACAGAGATGCAGGAGAAGTTCAGTCGTTAACTGACGAAACTGAAGAAGTACATGTCGACCGAGGGAAGCGAGGAAAGGAGGGAATTGTTGGCGCCAGCAAGTGGGTGACTTGGCATAGAGTTGTCGGACGTGGGGCCTAGTGGGCAGTGGGTGTTGTGGCCTACGATTTCAGCCAAAACCGACAAAAAGGATGCGGGGACGCAATAAAGTATTGAAAATCTTTGACTACCACAATGTAAAAAGCAAGAGGTAAAAAGTGATGATATAAATATACTCATAGTACTCTAGAAGAGAAGGCCGGGGAGGGAATCATGCAGAGGTACACACAACCCTCGTAGCACGACGCCAACAACACCCGCTTGTGCGCGGTTGGCTCCGGAACCGCCTCCAGCAACAAGAAGCCCCTCCTATACCGGCGCCCGTCAACACACATTCTCTCGTGGCGGAATAAAGCTGAGTCCGGCAAATCCTCCAACAGGCCCTCCGTTATGGTGGAAGGCGGCGACATTAGCTCGACAGGCCTTGATCGGTAGCGCCACCCTCAGCACATGTGCCTAACCTTCGTCTTCCATCGGCGCACGCCATTTGCGTGGGTGGTTGCTAAGAGCATCTCCAGCCGCCACCCCTCACGGCGCATTTTTTATCGCCGACGTTGATAAAATGGCCCAGCCGCGCCCTCAGATCCTCATTTTTCGCCGGTTTGAGCCGAAATTACAACCAGCAAACCTAAGCGGTCTGGGGCACCGACTGAAGCGAAAAGGCACGTGGGCCCATGCTGTCGGCGACACCGGCCGACTTTCCCATCGTTTTCCCCCTTTCGCTCCATTACTGACCCCTTCCCCCAGCCGCTCCCGCCATTCTCCCCAGATCCGCACGCCATGTCGCCGAAGAAGTATGCGGCCCCTCGCCTAGCCACCGATTCCGTCCAGCCAAAGTAGAGGAAGCCGATGGCGCCGGTGCCAAGGCCCCCGGGCTTGACGAACGCCCAGTGGAAGGCAGACGTTGATTGCTGGGCGGCGGTCACCACCAATCGGCAGAACAGGCTCAATATGAAGAAGGCTAGGGACGCAGCGGCGGAGCAGGAGGAGACGTCTCGCGCGGGCATGGCGAATGAGCGCCAGCTCCTTCCGCCTCAGCAGGCTGGCCAGTACCCACAAGGCGCGTGGGGTAGCCAGCAGAGCGTCGCGTCGCCGGCCAACTTCTCGTCACTAGTGTGGGGGTAAGCGCCCTCGACTCACTACACCGACGACGACGCGGTTGGTGGCTTCAACCCCAACATCACCTTCCCGCATGGCTCTACAGCGCCACGCGTGTTGGGGAACGTAGTAATTTCAAAAATTTTCCTACGCACACGCAAGATCATGGTGATGTATAGCAATGAGAGGGGAGAGTGTTGTCTACATACCCTTGTAGACCCGAAGCGGAAGCGATCACAACGTAGAGGAAGTAGTCGTACGTTCTCCTCGCGATCCGACCGATCCCGGCGCCGTTACTCGGCGCCCGAGTTCTTGACACACGTACAGCTCGATGGCGTCCCTCGTACTCCGATCCAGCCGAGTGTCGAGGGAGAGTTTCGTCGACCTGACGACGTGGTGGACGATCTTGATGTTTCACCGCGCAGGGCTTCGCTTAAGCTTCGCGACAGATAACCGAGGTGGAATATGGTGGAGGGGGCACCGACACGGCTAAGGAACGATCTAAAGATCAACTTGTGTGTTCAAGGTGCCCCCTGCCCCGTATATAAAGGAGCAAGGGGAGGGGCGGCGGCCAAGGGGAGGCGCGCCAGGAGTCCTACTCCTCTGAGTAGGATTCCCCCAATCCTAGTTGGACTAGGATTCCTGGAGGGAAAGAGAGAGAGGGGCGGCCCTTCTCCTAGTCCTAGTAGGACTAGGGAAGGGGGAGGCGCGCCCACCTAGGGCTGGCCCTTCTCCTTTCCACTAAGGCCCATCGAGGCCCATTTACCTCCCGGGGTTCAGTAACCTCCGGTACTCCCAGAAATTCCGTTTTAGCGAACCATTCGAACTCCAAACATAGGCTTCCAATATATCAATCTTTATGTCTCGACCATTTCGAGACTCCTCGTCATGTCCGTGATCACATCCGGGACTCGAACTCCTTCGGTACATCAAAATACATAAACTCATAATAAGCATCATCGAAACCTTAAGCGTGCGGACCCTATGGTTCGAGAACAATGTAGACATGACCTAGAACTATTCACGGTCAATAACCAACAGCGGGACCTGGATGCCCATATTGGTTCCTACATATTCTCTGAAGATCTTTATCGGTCGGACCGCATAACAACATATGTTGTTCCCTTTGTCATCGGTATGTTACTTGCCCGAGATTCGATCGTCGGTATCCAATACCTAGTTCAATCTCGTTACCGCAAGTCTCTTTACTCGTTCCGTAATACATCATCTCACAACTAACTCATTAGTTGTAGTGCTTGCAAGGCTTAAGTGATGTGCATTACCGAGAGGGCCCAGAGATACCTCTCCGACAATCGGAGTGACAAAACCTAATCTCGAAATAAGCCAACCCAACATTTGCCTTTGGAGACACCTGTAGTACTCCTTTATAATCACCCGATTCGTTGTGACGTTTGGTAGCACCAAAGTGTTCCTCCGTAAACGGAGTTGCATAATCTCATAGTTACGAGGAACATGTATATGTCATGGATAAAAGCGGTAGCAACATACTAAGCGATCGTGTGCTAAGCTAAGGGAATGGATCATGTCAATCGATCATTCTACTAATGATGTGACCTCATTAATCAAATAACAACTCCTTGTTCATGGTTAGGAAACATAACCATCTTTGATTAATAAGCTAGTCTAGTAGAGGCATACTAGTGACATGTTGTTTTGTCTATGCATTCACACATGTATCATGTTTCCGGTTAATACAATTCTAGCATGAATGATAAACATTTATCATGAAATAAGGAAATAAATAATAACTTTATTATTGCCTCTAGGGCATATTTCCTTGATCTCCCACTTGCACTAGAGTCAATAATCTAGATTACATAGTAATGATTCTAACACCCATGGAGTCTTGGTGCTGATCATGTTTTGCTCGTGGAAGAGGCTTAGTCAACGGGTCTGCAACATTCAGATCCGTGTGTATCTTGCAAATCTCTATGTCTCCCATCTGGACTAAGTCCCGGATGGAATTGAAGCGTCTCTTGATGTGCTTGGTCCTCTTGTGAAATCTGGATTCCTTCGCTAAGGCAATTGCTCGATATTGTCACGAAGATTTTCATTGGACCCGATGCACTAGGTATGACACCTAGGTCGGATATGAACTCCTTCATCCGCACTCCTTCATTAGCTGCTTCGAAGCTGCTATGTATTCCGCTTCACATGTAGATCCCGCTTCGACGCTTTGTTTAGAACTGCACCAACCGACAGCTCCTCCGTTTAGTGTAAATACGATCCGGTCTGCGATTTAGAATCGTCTGGATCGGTGTCAAAGCTTGCATCAACGTAACCGTTTACGATGAGCTCTTTGTCACCTCCATATCGAAAACATATCCTTAGTCCTTTTCGGTATTTCAGATGTTCTTGACCGCTGTCCATGATCCACTCTGGATTACTTTGGTACCTCCTGCTAGGCTTATAGCAAGGCACACATCAGTCTGGTACACAGATTGCATACATGATAGAGCCTATGGCTGAAGCATAGGAACATCTTTCATTTTCTCTCTATCTTCTGCGGTGGTCGGGCATTGAGTCGACTCAATTTCACACCTTGTAACACAGTGCAAGAACCCTTTCTTTGCTTGATCCATTTTGAACTTCTTCAAAATTTTGTCAAGGTATGTGCTTTGTGAAAGTCCAATTAAGCGTCTTGATCTATCTCTATGGATCTTGATGCCCAATATGTAAGCAGCTTCACCGAGGTCTTTCATTGAAAAACTCTTATTCAAGTATCCCTTTATGCTATCCAGAAATTCTATATCATTTCCGATCAGCAATATGTCATCCACATATAATATCAGAAATGCTACAGAGCTCCCACTCACTTTCTTGTAAATACAAAGCTTCTCCAAAGTCTGTACAAACCCAAATGCTTTGATCACACTATCAAAGCGTTTATTCCAACTCGAGATGCTTGCACCAGTCCATAGATGGATCGCTGGAGCTTGCACACTTTGTTAGCTCCTTTGGATCGATAAAACCTTCGGTTGCATCATATACAACTCTTCTTCCGTAAATCCATTCAGAATGCAGTCTTTACATCCATTTGCCAAATTTCATAATCATAAAATGCGGCAATTGCTAACATGATTCGGACGGACTTAAGCATCGCTACGGGTGAGAAGGTCTCATCGTAGTCAATCCCTTGAACTTGTCGAAAACCTTTTGCGACAAGTCGAGCTTTATAGACGATAACATTACCGTCGGCGTCGGTCTTCTTCTTGAAGATCCACTTGTTTTCTATTGCTTGCCTACCCTCGGGCAAATCAACCAAAGTCCATACTTTGTTTTCATACATGGATCCCATCTCGATTTCATGGCCTCAAGCCATTTTGCGAATCTGGGCTCACCATCGCTTCTTCATAGTTCGTAGGTTCATCATGATCTAGTAGCATGATTTCCGAACAGGATTACCGTACCACTCACAGTGCGGATCTTACTCTGGTTGATCTACGAGGTTCTGCAGTAACTTGATCTGAAGTTTCATGATCAACATCATCAACTTCCTCACTACTTGGTGTAGGTGTCTCAGAAACCGTTTTCTGCGACGAACTACTTCCAAGTAAGGCAGAAGGTACTATTACCTCATCAAGTTCCACTTTCCTCCCACTCACTTCTTTCGAGAGAAACTCCTTCTCTAGAAAGGATCCATTCTTAGCAACGAATGTCTTGCCTTCGGATCTGTGATAGAAGGTGTACCCAACTGTCTCCTTTGGGTATCCTATGAAGACACATTTCTCCGATTTGGGTTCGAGCTTATCAGGTTGAAGTTTTTTCACATAAGCATCGCATCCCCAAACTTTAAGAAACGACAACTTTGGTTTCTTGCCAAACCATAGTTCATAAGGTGTCGTCTCAACGGATTTCGACGGTGTTCTATTCAGTGTGAATGCGGCCGTCTCTAGAGCATAACCCCAAAACGATAGCGGTAAATCTGTAAGAGACATCATAGATCGCACCATATCTAGTAAAGTACGATTACGACGTTCGGACACACCATTACTGCTGTGGTGTTCCGGTGGCGTGAGTTGCGAAACTATTCCGCATTGTTTCAAATGTAGACCAAACTCGTAACTCAAATATTCACCTCCACGATCAGATCGTAGAAACTTAATTTTCTTGTTACGATGATTTTCAACTTCACTCTGAAATTCTTTGAACTTTTCAAACGTTTCAGACTTATGTTTCATTAAGTAGATATACCCATATCTGCTTAAGTCATCTGTGAAGGTGAGAAAATAACGATATCCGCCACGAGCCTCAACATTCATTGGACCACATACATCTGTATGTATGATTTCCAACAAATCTGTTGCTCTCTCCATAGTACCGGAGAACGGTGTTCTAGTCATCTTGCCCATGAGGCACGGTTCGCAAGTGCCAAGTGATTCATAATCAAGTGACTCCAAAAGCCCATCTGTATGGAGTTTCTTCATGCGCTTTACACCGATATGACCTAAACGGCAGTGCCACAAATAAGTTGCACTATCATTATCAACTCTGCATCTTTTGGTTTCAACATTATGAATATGTGTATCACTACTATCGAGATTCATAAGAAATAGACCACTCCTCAAGGGTGCATGACCATAAAAGATATTACTCATATAAATAGAACAACCATTATTCTCTGATTTAAATGAATAACCGTCTCGCATCAAACAAGATCCAGATATAATGTTCATGCTCAACGCAGGCACCAAATAACAATTATTTAGGTCTAAAACTAATCCCGAAGGTAGATGTAGAGGTAGCGTGCCGACCGCGATCACATCGACTTTGGAACCATTTCCCACGCGCGATCGTCACCTCGTCCTTTGCCGGTGTTAAGCAATCCGTAGTCCTGTTTGAGTTGCAAATATTAGCAATGAACCAGATCAAATACCAGTGCTACTGCGAGCTCTAGTAAGGTACACATCAATAACATGTATATCACATATACCTTTGTTCACCTTGCCATCCTTCTTATCCGCCAAATACTTGGGGCAGTTCCGCTTCGGTGGACGATGCGCTTGCGGTAGAAGCACTCGGTTTCAGGTTTAGGGCCGGACTTAGGTTTCTTCTCTGAGCGACAACTTGCTTGCTGTTCTTCTTGAGATTCCCTTCTTCTTCCCTTTGCCTTTCTTCTTGAAACTAGTGGTCTTATTGACCATCAACACTTGATGCTCCTTCTTGATTTCTACTTCCGCAGCCTTTAGCATTGCGAAGAGCTCGGTATAGTCTTTACTAACCCTTGCATATTATAGTTCATCACGAAGCCTTTGTAGCTTGGTGGCGGTGATTGGAGAATTACATCAATGACACAATCATCCGGAAGATTAACTCCCAATTGTGTCAAGTGATTGTAGTACCCGGACATTACGAGTATATGCTCACTAACGTAACTATTCTCCTCCATCTTGCAGCTATAGAACTTATTGGAGACTTCATATCTCTCAATCCGGGCATTCTTTGGAATATCAACTTCAACTCTGGAACATCTCATATGCTCCATGACGTTCAAAACGTCGTTGAAGTCCCGGTTCTAAGCCGTAAAGCATGGCACACTTGAACTATAGAGTAGTCATCGACTTTGCTCGCCAGACGTTCATAACATCTGCGGTTGCATTAGCAAGAGCACTGCACCTAGCGGTGCATCCAGACGTAACTCTTACGTGCAGCAATGAGGATGATCCTCAAATTACGGACCCGATCCGTGTAATTGCTACCATCATCTTTCAACTTTGCTTTCTCAAGGAACACATTAAAATTCAACGGAACAACAAAGACGAGCCATCTATCTACAATCAAACATAAACAAGCAAGATACTATCAGTACTAAGTTCATGATAAATTTAAGTTCAATTAATCATATTACTTAAGAACTCCCACTTAGAAAAACATCCTCCAGTTATCTAAGTGATCACGTGATCCAAATCAACTAAACCATAACCGATCATCACGTGAAATGGAGTAGTTTTCAATGGTGAACATCTTATGTTGATCATATCTACTATATGATTCACGCCGACCTTTCGGTCTCCGTGTTCGAGGCCATATCTGCATATGCTAGTCTCGTCAAGTATAACCCGAGTATTCTGCGTGTGCAAAACTGGCTTGCACCCGTTGTAGATGGACGTGAGCTTATCACACCCGATCATCACGTGGTGTCCAGGCACGACGAACTTTGGCAGCGGTGCATACTCGGGAGAACACTTCTTGATAATTTAGTGAGAGATCATCTTATAATGCTACCGTCAATCAAAGCAAGATAAGATGCATAAAAGGATAAACATCACATGCAAATCAATATAAGTGATATGATATGGTCATCATCATCTTGTGCTTCATGATCTCCATCTTGCAAAGCACCACCATGATCACCATCGCCACCGCGCGACACCTTGATCTCCATCGTAGCATCGTTGTCGTCTCGCCAAACTTATGCTTCTCGACTATCTCTACCGCTTAGTGATAAAGTAAAGCATTACGAGCGATGCATTGCATACAATAAAGCGACAACCATATGGCTCCTGCCGATTGCCGATAACCGGTTACAAAACATGATCATCTCATACAATAAAATATAGCATCACGTCTTGACCATATCACATCACAACATGCCCTGCAAAAACAAGTTAGGCGTCCTCTACTTTGTTGTTGCAATTTTACGTGGCTGCTACGGGCTTAAGCAAGAACCAGTCTCACCTCGCATCAAAACCACAACGATACTTCGTCAAATAGACTCCGTTTAACCTTCACAAGGACCGGCGTAGCCACACTCGTTCAACTAAAGTGAGAGAGAGACACCCACCAGTCACCTTTAAGCAACGAGTGCTCGTGGCGGTGAAACCAGTCTCGCGTAAGCGTCTGCGTAATGTCGGTCCAGGCCGCTTCATCACACAATACCGCTGAACCAAAGTATGACATCTTTGGTAGGTAGTATGACTTGTATCGCCCACAACTCACTTGTGTTCTACTCGTGCAAAACATCAAACCATAAAAACCTGGCTCGATACCACTGTTGGGGAACGTAGTAATTTCAAAAATTTTCCTCGCACACGCAAGATCATGGTGATGTATAGCAATGAGAGGGAGAGTGTTGTCTACATACCCTTGTAGACCCGGCGAAGCGATCACAACGTAGAGGAAGTAGTCGACGTTCTCCTCGCGATCCGACCGATCCGGCGCCATTACTCGGCGCCCGAGTTCTTGACACACGTACAGCTCGATGGCGTCCCTCGACTCGATCCAGCCGAGTGTCGAGGAGAGTTTCACGACCGACGGCGTGGTGACGATCTTGATGTTTCACGGCGCGAGGGCTTCGCTTAAGCTTGCGACAGTATAACCGAGGTGGAATATGGTGGAGGGGGCACCGACACGGCTAAGGAACGATCTAAAGATCAACTTGTGTGTTCAAGGTGCCCCCTGCCCCGTATATAAAGGAGCAAGGGGAGGGGGCGGCCAAGGGGAGGCGCGCCGGAGTCCTACTCCTCCGGGAGTAGGATTCCCCCAATCCTAGTTGGACTAGGATTCCTGAGGGAAAAGAGAGAGAGGGGCGGCCCTTCTCCTAGTCCTAGTAGGACTAGGGAAGGGGGGGCGCGCCCACCTAGGGCTGGCCCTTCTCCTTTCCACTAAGGCCCATCGAGGCCCATTTACCTCCGGGGTTCCGTAACCTCCGGTATCCGGTAAATTCCGTTTTACTTGGAACCATTCGAACTCCAAACATAGGCTTCCAATATATCAATCTTTATGTCTCGACCATTTCGAGACTCCTCGTCATGTCCGTGATCACATCCGGGACTCGAACTCCTTCGGTACATCAAAATACATAAACTCATAATAACATCCATCGAAACCTTAAGCGTGCGGACCCTATGGTTCGAGAACAATGTAGACATGACCTAGAACTATTCACGGTCAATAACCAACAGCGGACCTGGATGCCCATATTGGTTCCTACATATTCTCGAAGATCTTTATCGGTCGACCGCATAACAACATATGTTGTTCCTTTGTCATCGGTATGTTACTTGCCCGAGATTCGATCGTCGGTATCCAATACCTAGTTCAATCTCGTTACCGGCAAGTCTCTTTACTCGTTCCGTAATACATCATCTCACAACTAACTCATTAGTTGTAGTGCTTGCAAGGCTTAAGTGATGTGCATTACCGAGAGGGCCCAAAGATACCTCTCCGACAATCGGAGTGACAAAACCTAATCTCGAAATACGCCAACCCAACATTTGCCTTTGGAGACACCTGTAGTACTCCTTTATAATCACCCAGTTACGTTGTGACGTTTGGTAGCACCCAAAGTGTTCCTCCGGTAAACGGGAGTTGCATAATCTCATAGTTACGAGAACATGTATATGTCATGGATAAAAGCAGGTAGCAACATACTAAGCGATCGTGTGCTAAGCTAAGGAATGGATCATGTCAATCAGATCATTCTACTAATGATGTGACCTCATTAATCAAATAACAACTCCTTGTTCATGGTTAGGAAACATAACCATCTTTGATTAATAAGCTAGTCTAGTAGAGGCATACTAGTGACATGTTGTTTTGTCTATGCATTCACACATGTATCATGTTTCCGGTTAATACAATTCTAGCATGAATGATAAACATTTATCATGAAATAAGGAAATAAATAATAACTTTATTATTGCCTCTAGGGCATATTTCCTTCAACGCGCACCCCCTGTCTTCAACCCCGACCAGCGCACACCCTCCCCCGCGTTCATCGCCGGCCTCAACACCCAGTACGACTACTCGCTGCTGACGTACTCAGGCTCGCCTGTGTCGACTCTGCGCCGTGGAACCCTACCCTTCGCACCTGGCTCGGCGCCACAGTTCAGCATCACCGATGCCGACATGGACGAGATCATCACGAACGGTTCAGCTGCCGCCGCTTCATGCCCCGGGTTCCGCACGCAAGACGAAACGCTGGACACGACCGTCGACATGGAGGATGTCGAGCATGATGGTGCCGAGGAGGAGGTGGAAGAGGAAGAACTTGCGGAGCCAGCGACCAAAGGAAGAAAGAAGAAGAGGCTGTCCAACGCCAGGCCGAGCGAGCCTCGCGTCAAGTGGACACCAAAGAAAGATGAGTGTCTCTGAAAGCACAAGTGCTCCCTAGGTGGTTTTGATAATTAATGTCAACATATCTCTTGTTGGACTAACACTTTTATCTAGTATGTTTCAGATGAGTTCAACAATGGAGTGGCATGGACTAAAGGATGTGGGAACTCCTTCAAGATGCTAAGGACAAAGGATTGACTCAAGATTCAAGCTTAAGACTCTTCATTTTACATTTTAGTGATCCAAGATCACATTGAGTCTATAGGAAAAGCCAATACTATCAAGAAGGGATGGGGTGTTGCTTAATGAGCCTCTTGCTTCATGTGCTTAGTGATATGCTCCAAAACCCTCAACTACTTTCCCACTTCCACACATATGACTTAAACCTAAAGCCAAAATCGGTCACACCGATTCTTCCTATCCGGCGCCACCGATTCCAAAAGTCATAACCACTGCCACAAACCCTAAGCAAATCGGTCTTACCAATAGGGATCTCGGTCTCACCGAGATGGGATTGTAATCTCTTTGTTTCCCTTCGTAACGTTTTGGTCTAACCGAAGTGAGCGATTGGTCCCACCAAGATTGCAATGTAAACTCTCTATTTCCCTTTTGTAACATTTCGGTCTCACCGAAAAGAGCAAATCTGTCCCACCGAGTTTGCCTGACCAACTCTCTGGAAAGCTTATTACCAAAATCGGTCTCACCGAGTTTGTGTAATCGGTCTTACTGAGATTACGTTATGCCCTAACCCTAATCATATCGGTCTCACCGAGTTGCAATTCGGTCCCACCGAAAATCCTAATGGTCACATTATTTGCTAAGTCGATCTGACCGAGTTTCACGATTCGGTCCCACCGAGTTTGGTAGATTGTGTGTAACGGTCAGATTTTGTGTGGAGGCTATATATACCCCTCCACCTCCTCTTCATTCGTGGAGAGAGCCATCAGACTAAACCTACACTTCCAACTTACCATTTCTGAGAGAGAACCACCTACTCATGTGTTGAGGCCAAGATATTCCATTCCTACCATATGAATCTTGATCTCTAGCCTTCCCCAAATTGCTTTCCACTCAAATCTTCTTTCCACTAGATCCAAAACCTATGAGAGAGAGTTGAGTGTTGGGGAGACTATCATTTGAAGAACAAGAGCAAGGAGTTCATCATCAACGCACCATTTGTTACTTCTTGGAGAGTGGTGTCTCCTAGATTGGCTAGGTGTCACTTGGGAGCCTCCGACAAGATTGTGGAGTTGAACCAAGGAGTTTGTAAGGGCAAGGAGATCGCCTACTTCGTGAAGATCTACCGCTAGTGAGGCAAGTCCTTCGTGGGCGACGGCCATGGTGGGATAGACAAGGTTGCTTCTTCGTGGACCCTTCGTGGGTGGAGCCCTCTGTGGACTCGCGCAACCGTTACCCTTCGTGGGTTGAAGTCTCCATCAACGTGGATGTACGATAGCACCACCTATCGGAACCACGCCAAAAACATCCGTGTCTCCAATTGCGTTTGAATCCTCCAAACCCTTCCCTTTACATTCTCGCAAGTTGCATGCTTTACTTTCCGCTGCTCATACACTCTTTGCATGCTTGCTTGATATGTATTGTGAATGTTAAACTTGTGCCTAAACTCCACTTAAACTTAAAGAAACTTAAAAACTCCAACTTTGGTACTTAGTGTCTAATCACCCCCCTCTAGACACCTCTTCTCAAGGTCCTCCAAGTGGTACCAGAGCATTGGTCTCCATTGCTTTGGTTTAATCACCATTGGAGGAAGATGGATGAGTCTACTTTGGGGAGTCTTAGACATAGAGTGCCTATTCTTGATGGAGAGTATTTTCATGAGTGGAAAAATGAGATGCTTGTAATTTTCAATCAATATCATTTGAACAAGTACATTGCTAGCCCTTGTGCACCTTATGTTGATCCTATGCATCCTACCCATGATGAGTCAATTGACATGATTAGGAATCTGAGAACTGCCAAATTTATCATTAGAGGATTGCCTAGAAACTTGATTGGATGCTTGCCTACTTTTAAGTGTGCCTACACCATATGGACATAGAACCGTACAGTACTGTTAGTTTTTTTTGTTGAAGTTGAGTATTGTTGCATTTCCTGTATCTACCACAATCATTTAGTTCATTGATGGCTTAGTGCCTTGGTCAGTAGCTGTACCGGGCAGCTTTCTATTGATATTGCTTGCTTGTTGCATTTCTACTGAGATCATCTTTAACCTATGAGTGGCATGGCAACTTGGCAAAGCTAGGCCTGCTAATTTGTATGCTTATGTCATCTAATCTTTGGAAGACCCTATTTCCCTCTACTGAACTAGCAAAAGTAAGATTACGGCTCCATTTTCCTGACTATAAAGCAGTGTGATTGACATATTTTTAACCACTTCTGAAGCTAGTCTTATGACAGTAGTTATGCGTTGACTAAACTAATAGCCATTCAAATCAGCCCTCTATACAAGTCCTTCCAAACCTATATATGTGTATCATTTCAGAACCAAAAAGGAAACATTATGTAATAGGATGTACTATTACTATATATTTGCATCATTTCAGAACCAAAAAGGTGTGATGCTAGTTTTCGTTTTTTTAGCAAACATTTGTTCGGGATTGTACTGTAGTACATAGCAGCTGCTGCATCATGTATGATGGCCGACGGGCTTAGATGGCTACTGTCGGCGTTGTGCTTCTTATTGCTCCAAGGTTTTCTGTTTCTATTCTCTTATTTCTTCAATGCAACTTCGTTGTGAAAACCACATTATCCAGAGCTCTGCCGTCTACGCGCTGCAGGAGGGGGCCGAGGCCTACCTCGTCGGTCTCTTCAGGGACACACACCTTTGTGCCATCTGTGGTAAGAGGGCCTAGCTGCTTGCAGTTTCCTGGTTTCGGATATGAAGGTGTAGAGATGTGCTAGTTTCTTGTCATTAGCCTGTGGGCTCTGGTAGTAATGTTCATCGTTTGTGCTGTGATGCAGTATCTAATGTTACTATTTTATTGCCATCATCAATGGGAACTTGGGGAGTGACCAATCTGATCTTAAACCACTGCCTGTTTGTATGATTTCAGCAAACGGTGTGGCTTATCCCACTGGTTAGATTTCTTGCTGAAAAATTCTTCAAAACTGCTCCGGCTTCAGCTTCAGTGATGTCTTGGTTACGTCAATTTTCCGCACTTTGTTTGCTGGAATTGGCGCCATTGTATCGGACGAGCATGATGTTCAAATGCTCCAGCCCAGTCCATGTCACACTCCTACCATGCTCTCGCAGCGTGACGAGAGCACTAGCTGTAGAGGGGATGGAGAAGAGCATGGCAGAGAGCAACAGAGATGTAGGAGAAGTTCAGTCGTTAACTAACGAAACTGAAGAAGTACATGTCAACCGATTTGAGTGAGGAAAGGAGGGAATTGTTGGCACCAGCAAGTGGGTGACTTGGCAGAGAGTTATCGGATGTGGGGCCCAGTGGGCAATGGGTGTCGTGGCCTAGTTATAAGCTAGCCAAAACCGATAAAAAGGATGCGCGGACGCGATAAAGTATTGAAAATCCTTTGATTACAATGTAGAGTAAAAAAAGTAAAAAGTGATGCAAAACATACTCATCACTAGAAGAGAAGGCCGTGGAGGAAATCAGAGGTACACACAACCCTCCTAACACGGACGACGCCAACAACACCCGCTTGTGCTCGTTTGGCTCCGGAACCGCCTCCGGCAACAACAAGCCCTCCTGTACCGACACCCGTCAACACACATCATCTCTCGTGGCAGAACAGAGCTAAGTTTGGCAAGCCCTCCAACATGCCCTCCGTTATGGTGGAAGGAGTGAATTGCAGAAAACCACCACATTTCAGCTTAGGTTTGCAGAAAACACTCTTCTACGATTTTGCTGCAGAAAACACTGATTTTTTTTCCTAATCTTTTGCAGAAAGCACAAAACCTCCTGTTCGGGCAGTTTAAGCACTATTATGACAGGTGGGACCCTGTCTTGTCGACGTGGCTCACGGCCGCGAGCTGATGCCGTCTAACGGCGCTACAGTGCTCACAGACGACCCCGCTAGGTCAAGAGACCAGATCGAATCGACACTTCTCCCCCATCTGAAAATTTTCCCACCATCCCCGCGACAACGCACTCTCTTCTCTCTGTCTCATTCATGGCAACGGCGAGCCCGGACGACGGCGGCGGAGTGGATGGCGGAGGTGGCTACGACGCAAGAGGGTTGTTTGGTGGCGGAGATCCAAAGCCACCCGAGGAGGTCTGTGGTAGCTCTAACCCTAGCCAGGCCCATGGAGCGACCACCGTCCCGTCATTTGGAGTACCGTGTCAGCGGTGCTTTGGCCCGTCTTTGTCTGAGCTACTCCGACAGGGAGCCACCACTGGGCATCTGCATTCGGCGGTGTGGAGTAAGATATCTCCTCTGCCTCCCCCACCCCCCTCATTTTCTGTCGATTCCACAGTTAGGGTTAGGTGTGTAAATCAAAAATGGATCTTTTGCCTAGTACTAAGTGTTCATCTGCTCTCTAAATTAGATTGTAGTGATATTAGTATGCTCTGTTTAGGAGACAATATAGTGATAATTTTTGTGATTTTAATTACTATTTGGGTTAGGATGCACTATTTATTTAGTAGACATTAGGGTCACAGTTAGCTCTTATTGAAATTGGTATGCATAGTATATTTTAAATGGTCACTTGTATTGTTTGTAGTTAGTGTTATACTGTTTAATTAATAAGTACAAGAATTGTTCCTTTTTGTAGCTTGTCTGATGATGTTTGGGAGGTTAGACTGCACTTTCATGATATGGATAACTTGGAAAGGACCATGTGTGTTTCAGACATCACTTTTTACAATCTGTTAGCACTCATAGAGATAGCAGGATATGGAAGTAAAGACTATATGTATTATGTGAGGGATGCTGGGTTGGGAGTAGCTGGTTTGGAGGAGATATGTGATGATGACAAGGTGGATGAGATGTTGGATGACATTGCCAATAAAGATCAGAACATAGTAAACCTGACAATAGTTAGGGGTAGTGAGCCCAGACTTGCAGATATAAACAGAGGTTATGTTTGTGATCAGCAAGTTCCTATAGGCAATGTTGGAGAGAGCATTGTATATGAGGTGAATGATACACACCAATAAGTGGGTTACACATGAAGTTTTAGAAGCAATAAGAACATACTTGAACACACCAATAAGTACAATAATGCAAAATCTGAAGAGCAAGTATGGAGTTGAGATCAGCACTCATATGGCCTACAGGGCTAAGAACAATGCTATTAAGGTGATGCAAGGAGATCAGAGGGGGCAATACACCAGGATTAAGGATTACTTGCAGGCTGTGTTAGACACCAATCCAGGTAGTAGGTGCATTGTCACTACTAAGTTCCTAAAAGACCATCCAAGCATCAATCCAAGGTTTCATGGTTTGTTCATATGTTTGAATACTTGCAAGGAGGGATTTCTGAATGGATGCAGACCATTCATAGGTGACTACTAAACTGTGTTATATATGACATAAATGTGGTGCACCATACTTTGTTTATAACATATCTTGTGTGCCATTGCAGGTGTGGATGGATGTTTCATCAAGCTCTCAACTGGCCAACAAATCCTTGCTGCCACAGGAAGGGATGGGAATAATAACATCTATCCCATTGCCTTTGGAGTTGTGGACAAAGAAGACACAAACAGTTGGACCTGGTTTCTCACAGAACTGAAGGCAGCTATTGGTGGAGAATCTGGGAGATTTGATTTTTACACCATAATCTCTGATAGACAGAAGGTATTATAGAATTTGCTCATAAAATTTGCTTAGTATTAGTAGTTCATAGTAATTGCTTACTAGTAGTTCATAGATTTTGATTAGTACTAGTTAATATTCATAGTAATTGCTAGAAGTAGTTAATATTTTCATTGCTCATTAGTAAGTTTGGTAATTTCTCCAAATAGGGTCTTCTGAAAGCTGTGAGCCAAGTTTTCCCCAATTGCCCCCAAAGATTCTGCCTTAGACACACCTACCAAAATTTCCAAACTGCTGGTTTTAGGGGGTCAGAATTAAAGAAGTACATGGATAAGGCAAGTTACTCCTATACTGAACATGGCCATCTTCCTGCAATGGATGCTCTTAAAGTAGAGTGTAAGGCTGCCTGGACTTGGTTAAATAAAATTCCTAGACATGCTTGGGCTAGATATGCCATGGACTTCAACTGCAAAACTGACCTAGTTGTCAACAATATTAGTGAAGTGTTCAACAAGATGATATTAGATGTGAGGGGTAAACCAATAAAGACCATGGTAGATGGAATCAGGACTAAGTTGATGGTCAGGTTCAATACAAATAGGAGTAAGACAGAGTTAGCCAAGTGGGAAATATGCCCACATATGCTGAGTTACTTGAAGAAGCCAAGAAACACTCTAGGAACTGTCAAGCATTGATGGCTGGGCCAAATATTTACCAAGTGACAAGCAATGAGAATACCTATGCAGTTAACTTGCAGCATAGGACATGTGGGTGTAGAAAATGGGATATGACTGCAGTGCCATGCAATCATGCAGTCTCTGCTATTACCAAAGCCAAATTAAGTCCTGAAGATTTTGTGCATGACTTCTTCAAAAAGCCTATGTATTTGGCTGCATACAGTCCCATCATATTTCCTGTACCTAGACCTGACCTTTGGCCTAAGACCAAAACTAGAGACATAGAACCCCCAGTTTTCAAGGATAAACCAGGGAAGAAGCAAACCAAAAGGAGAAAGAGTCAGTTTGAGCCACCAGCACCTAAAGATACATCTAGGATGGCATCAATTACATGCAGCAATTGCAATCTTGTGGGTCACAGATACACATCTTGCCACAAAACACTAAAGCCAGCTCTAGCAATGAGAAAGAACAGGCATGAGGTTAGTCTCTATTGCCATACTTGCTGCCATCTATTTCTGTTTTGTACCACTTGAATGTATTAACTTGCTGCCATTTTTGAATGCAGTCAAACAGGACAGAGGAGGGTACCACATCTACTACTGCAGCTTCATCAGTTGCAGCTCCAGCAAATAGGGCACTACCAGTGGCAAGCAACACAGCAGCTCCAGCAAGCAGGTCAAGCAGGTCAGCAGCTCCAGCAAGCAGGCCAAGCAGCTCAGCAGCTCCAGCTAGGAGGGCAAGCAGCTCAGCAGCTCCAGCAAGCAGGCCAAGCATCTCAGCAGCTCCAGCAAGCAGGCCAAGCAGCTCAGCAGCTCCAGCTAGGAGGGCAAGCAGCTCAGCAGCTCCAGCAAGGACATCCTTCTTGGCACCAAGACAGAGGAAGAAACCATCAAGGCTGAAGGATTACTTTTATGCTTCAGGGAACTAATGTGCTTTGGAAAAACTGTTGATGATGTGATCAGGCAAAACTGCTAATTGCTATGATCTATTTTGGGAACAACTTATGCTGGTTTGATGTTATGGTACTGTAATAACTACTATTGATGGTCTTGCTTTTATGAGAATTATGCACTATGATGTTGTTGCTGTTATCATGTTCAATTTGATGATCAATATGATGGTCTGTCTGCTACCATGTTCAATTTGATCCATATGATGGTCTTGCTTTTAGGAAAATTATACACTTGTTGATGATGGTCTTGGTGTTTTGATAATTATACACTTGTTGATGATGGTCATGGTGTTTTGATAATTATACACTTGTTGGTCAAGGTACCCCTAGGGCCATTTTGTCGATGAATCGATGAAATGGTGGTCAAGGTACCCCTAGGGACATTTTGTCCATGAATCGATGAAATGGTGGTCAAGGTACCCCTAGGGTCATTTTGTCGATGAATCGATGAAATGGTGGTCAAGGTACCCCTAGGGCCATTTAGTCTATGAATCGATGAAATGGTGGTCAAGGTACCCCTAGGGCCATTTTGTCGATGAATCGATGAAATGGTGGTCAAGGTACCCCTAGGGCCATTTTGTCGATGAATCGATGAAATGGTGGTCAAGGTACCCCTAGGGCCATTTTGTCGATGAATCGATGAAATGGTGGTCAAGGTACCCCTAGGGCCATTTTGTCGATGAATTGATGAAATGGTGGTCAAGGTACCCCTAGGGCCATTCTGTCGATGAATCGATGAAATGAGGGTCAAGGTACCCGTAGGGCCATTATGTTGATGAATCGATGAAATGAGGGTCAAGGTACCCCTAAGGCCATTCTGTCGATGAATCGATGAAATGAGGGTCAAGGTACCCCTAGGGCCATTTTGTCGATGAATTGATGACATGAGGGTCAAGGTACCCCTAGGCCCATTTTCTCGATGAATCGATGAAATGAGGGTGAAGATACCCCTAGGCCCATTTTGTCGATGAATCGATGACATGAGGGTCAAGGTACCCCTAGGCCCATTTTGTCGATGAATCAATGACATGAGGGTGAAGATACCCCTAGGCCCATTTTGTCGATGAATCGATGAAATGGTGGTCAAATTGGATCCAAACCCATTGATAACAAAATAGTGAGTTAAATTACTTGGTTGACAGATTCATACTCAAATACTGAATAGATGATAATCATCTAAACCATACAAAACCAAATTGTACTAAGCACATAAAGCATATAACATCAAATTTGACTCACATTCATTAAGGTTCATCAAGGTTGGATCCAACACAATGGATCACAACATACATACTTAAATTACTGGGTTCACAAATTCAAACTAAAGTACTAAATAGATGATTATCATCTACATTACAACACTGGTGGATTCAACACCATGGATCACAAAATACATAGTTAAAGTAGTTGAGAACCAAGTTCATACTAAAGTTTTACATAGAATACTATCATCTACATACAAATAGATCATTATCATACTAGAAGACACCCCTACTCATCTAAGATGGCCTTCACCCCCTGAAGCTTTTGCTTTATCTTCTCTTCAGACTTTTGAAGCTTAGAAATGTGATGTTGCAATTTAGGCCTCTCTTCTGTCAGCCTTTCCTTCTCCTTCAAATGATTGAACTTCAAGTTCCTAATCACATTGGCTTGAGCACCTGTTAGGTTCACTAGAGTCTCATACTTTTGCAGCAGCTTCTTCTCCTCCTCCTCTTTCTTTGATAGCTCTGCCTTCAAGTTGCCCACTACAGTTTCTAGCTCAACAATCTTCAAATCAACATATTCCTTCTGCTCCTTCTGATTGTTTAACTCCACACCCTTCTGCTGCTGGGCATCCAAGAGAGCATTCACATCAGCATACAAACTGTCATAGTCCTCCCGTACTTTCTTCTTATCCTGTTTCTTTGCCAGCTCTGCCTTCAAGTTGCCCACTACAGTTTCTAGCTCTGCAATCTTCACATCAAGACATTGATTCTGCTCCTTTTGATTGCTCAACTCCAGACCCCTCTGTTGCTGGGCATCCAAGAGAGCATTGACATCAGCATACAAACTGTCATAATTCTCCTGTAGTTTCTTCTTCTCTTCTGCCAGGTTGTGAATTACAAAGGAACTCTCCAGATTGTCATTGGTCCTACCTGACTTACTCTCCTCATACATATCCCATAACTTGGCCAATGCCTTCTCCATTGAGTCTGGCCATTCAAAATCAATCCATTGAACTACTCCATAGTTTATGCCTTCCTGTAAAATAAACAATAAAACAATAAAGAATCATCTAAGTGAGTAGGATGAAGACCACTGTTAAGTGCCATACTGATACATCTCCGTCGTATCTACTTTTCCAAACACTTTTGCCCTTGTTTTGGACTCTAACTTGTATGATTTGAATGGGACTAACCCGGACTGACGCTGTTTTCAGCAGAATTGCCATGATGTTGTTTTATGTGCAGAAAACAAAAGTTCTCGGAATGACCTGAAACTCCATGGAACGTCTTAGAAAAAATAATAAAAAATCCTCGCCAAAGATGAAGACCAGGGGGCCCACACCCTGTCCACGAGGGTGGGGGGCGCGTCCCCCCTCCTGGGCGCGCCCCCCTACCTCGTGGGCCCCTCGGTGGCCCTCCGACGCCAACTCCAACTCCATATATTGGCTTTCGGGGAGAGAAAAAATCAGAGAGAAGAAATAATCGTGTTTTACGATACGGAGCCGCCGCCAAGCCCTAATTTCTCTCGGGAGGGCTGATCAGGAGTCCGTTCGGGGCTCCGGAGAGGGGGATTCGTCATCATCGTCATCATCAACCATCCTCCATCACCAATTTCATGATGCTCACTGCCGTGCGTGAGTAATTCCATCATAGGCTTGCTGGACGGTGATGGGTTGGATGAGATTTATCATGTAATCGAGTTAGTTTTGTTAGGGTTTGATCCCTAGTATCCACTATGTTCTGAGATTGATGTTGCTATGACTTTGCTATGCTTAATGCTTGTCACTAGGACCGGAGTGCCATGATTTCAGATCTGAACCTATTATGTTTTCATGAATATATGTGAGTTCTTGATCCTATCTTGCAAGTCTATAGTCACCTACTATGTGTTATGATCTGGAAACCCCGAAGTGACAATAATCGGGACCACTCCCGGTGATGACCATAGTTTGAGGAGTTCATGTATTCACTATGTGCTAATGCTTTGTTCCGGTTCTCTATTAAAAGGAGGCCTTAATATCCCTTAGTTTCCAATAGGACCCTGCTGCCACGGGAGGGTAGGACAAAAGATGTCATGCAAGTTCTTTTCCATAAGCACGTATGATTATATACGGAATACATGCCTACATTACATTGATGAATTGGAGCTAGTTCTGTGTCACCCTATGTTATGACTGTTACATGACGAACCGCATCCGGCATAATTATCCATCACTAATCCGGTGCCTACGAGTTTTCCATATACTGGTTCTTGCTTATTTACTTTTCCGTTGCTACTGTTACAATCACTACAAAAAACCAAAAACATTATTTTTGCTATCTTTACTTTTGTTACCATTACCACCACTATCATATTACTTTGCTACTAAACACTTTGCTGCAGATACTAAGTTTCCAGGTGTGGTTGAATTGACAACTCAGCTGCTAATACTTGAGAATATTCTTTGGCTCCACTTGTGTCGAATCAATAAATTTGGGTTGAATACTCTACCCTCGAAAACTGTTGCGATCCCCTATACTTGTGGGTTATCAAGACCTTTTTCTGGTGCCGTTGCCGGGGAGCATAGCTCTATTCTTTTAGTCACTTGGGATTTATATCTCCTGGACACTATGAAGAACTTGAAAGATGATCGAACTACTATTTTGCCCTCAACTACGAGGGGAGGTAAGGAACTGCCATCTAGCTCTGCACTAGATTCACCTTCTGTTATAAGTAAGCTTGCGGCACCTAAACCTGCTACTGCTATGAATTCTCATATGTCGCATGTTATTGATGATGCCACTTCTGCTATGCATGATACTTATGATGAAACTACTTCTATGCTTGATACTACTGCGCCCCTTGGTGAATTTGTTGATGAACAAATTGCTAGGTCTAGAGAAAGAGAAATTATTGAATTTGAATACGATGATGAGAGTGATGATGAAAATATGCCTGTTATTCCTGAGGGTTATCTTTTTGATGCGGAATCTTTTTTAGCTATTTTTGCTTGCCAGGATAGATACGAACTTAAGAGGTTGCTAGTTAAATGAGTAAAGAATCTCTTAGAGATAGAATGAGACCTGTGTTCCCGATAAGGATTATTATGAATTTTCTATTGATCCAAATATAACTACTTTGGTTGAATCTGATCCTTTTTATGGCTATGAATCTGAAACCGTTGTGGCACATCTTACTAAGTTAAATGATATAGCCGCCCTGTTTACTAATGATGAGAGATCGCGCTACCTTTATTTACTCAAAATATTTCCGTTCTCATTAAAGGGTGATGCTAAGATATGGTTTAATTCTCTTGATCCTGGTTGTGTGCGTAGTCCCCAGGATATGATTTATTACTTCTCTGCTAAATATTTCCCTGCTCATAAGAAACAAGCTGCTTTGAGGGAAATATACAACTTCGTGCAAATTGAAGAAGAGAGTCTCCCACAAGCTTGGGGGAGGCTTCTCAAGTTACTTAATGCTTTGCCTGATCATCCTCTTAAGAAACCTGAAATACTTGATATCTTTTATAATGGACTAACTGATGCTTCCAGTGTCGTGGGGATCCTGTGGGAGCACGAACACCTATGGGGCAGGGGGCCCCTTCTGGTCCGGCAAGGGAGCGGAGGGCGCACGCAGAGCAGATCGAGGCGACGGCACGCGGGTTTTTACCCAGCTTCGGAGCTCTCCGGAGAGATAAAACTCCTACTGCTGCTTTGTGTTTGTATTTGTTCTTGCTCGAGAGCGCGAGCGTATAGTGGTGTTGGATGAGTCGAATGAACCGAACCCCCTCTACGTGCGCATGGGCCTCCCTTTTATAGTCTAAGGGGGTTACCGACAGGTGGCAGCGTAGAAAGAGGGGTAGAAAGGTAAAAACGCAGGTTGGTACAACAGTGTCCAACAGTGTCCCCTACCTAACTCTGACGGCAGGGGACAAGGGCATTTAATGCCCGTCCGGTCGCCCCAACAGTGCAAGGAAACGACCGTTAGGAGCGCCACCGATCGCCACGATGGCCTCCTTGTCAGCTCCGCTTGCCACCTCGCACCGCATGGCTGCACAACGCCTCGCCACGTGCCCCTAGGATGGCCCTGGAGTGACACGTCGTTGGATGCGTTGGAGCTTGGGCGTAGAGTGGCAACCTTGCCGCGGCAAGCGCCTCGCCACGGCCCTTCTCTTGTCGCGCCGGCAAGCTTGCCGGTCGCCGTGCCTTGCCGGGACGCGCGGGGCGTCGCGGCAAGTCTTCTGGAAGCGCCTTGGTTGGCCTTCCCGGCAAGCTCCTCTTGCCGGGGCCTTTGTTCTTCCCGGCAAGCTCCTCTTGCCGGGGCCTTGTCTCCTTAGTTAATACTTTCTTCTTGAATGGCAGTAATAGGAAATGACGGAGGGTCTTGGCGGGTGCCCGGCAAGCTTTGCCGCGGGGTGCTGCGACTGCCCGTGCACAAGTTCGGGGTACTAAGGTACCCCTACTTTAGTACACCGACAGGAGCCCCCGGGCCTGGTGAAAGATCGAGGATGTCGCCTAGAGGGGGGGGGTGAATAGGCTTTTTAAAATAATTACGGTTTAGGCTTGAACAAATGCGGAATAAACCTAGCGGTTAATTTGTCAAGCACAAAACCTAAAACAACTAGGCTCACCTATGTGCACTAACAACTTATGCTAAGCAATATAAGCAACTATGTGATAGCAAGATATATGACACAGAACAATATGACTATCACAAAGTAAAGTGCATAAGTAAAGGGGCTCGGGTAAGAGATAACCGAGGCACGCGGAGACGACGATGTATCCCGAAGTTCACACCCTTGCGGATGCTAATCTCCGTTTGGAGTGGTGTGGAGGCACAATGCTCCCCAAGAAGTCACTAGGGCCACCGTAATCTCCTCACACCCTCGCACAATGCAAGATGCTGTGATTCCACTATGGGACCCTTGAGGGCGGTCACCGAACCCGTACAAATGGCGACCCTTGGGGGCGGTCACCAAACCCGTACACTTTGGCAACCCTTGGGGGCGGTCACCGGTACCCGTCAAAATGCTCAGGCGATCTCCACAACCTAATTGGAGACCCGACGCTTGCCTGAGCTTTACACCACAATGATTGAGCTCCGAACACCACCAACCGACTAGGGGGCCCAAGCACCCAAGATAAACAAGCTCAAGGGCACCAAGCACCCAAGAGTAATAAGCTTCTCAAACTTCACTTCCACGTATCACCGTGGAGAACTCAAACCGATGCACCAAATGCAATGGCAAGGGCACACGGAGTGCCCAAGTCCTTCTCTCTCAAATACCACCGAAGCAACTAATGTTAGGGAGGAAAACGAGAGGAAGAACAAGAAGGAGAACACCAAGAACTCCAAGATCAAGATCCAAGGGGTTCCCCTCACATAGAGGAGAAAGTGATTGGTGGAAATGTGGATCTAGATCTCCTCTCTCTTTTCCCTCAAAAACTAGCAAGAATCCATGGAGGGATTGGGAGTTAGCAAGCTCGAAGAAGGTCAACAATGGGGGAAGAACACGAGCTCAAAGGATAAGGTTCAATGGGGAAGAAGACCCCCTTTTATAGGACCTCCCGATTCCAACTGTTATGTGCTCAGGTCGTGCACAAGCGGCACTACCGCTTAGCACGCTCAAAACAGCCCAAACGAGAGAGAAAACACGAGTTTTTGGTCCGGGGCGGTACTACCGCTTAGGAGCCACGGTAGTACTGCTCTAGAGCGGTAGTACCGCTCAGGAGCCGCGGTAGTACCGCTCTAGAGCGGTAGTAAAAAATTACATCCGCTCTAGTCGCGGTAGTACCGCTGCAGCCTTCACCAAAGCAGCCACAACTTTTGCAAACGGACTCCGAATTCGATGAAACCAAGTTTGTTGGAAAGCTAGAGACAAGGGCTAACACAATATTGAAAGAAATACCAATAATAAGCAAATGAGAAAAGGCCCAAAATAAAATGGTGAGAACCCTTCCTCAGAGAAGACAGGTAAAACCTCCAACACCGAAAACATCATAGAAGACGCATGCAAACTCCGTTTTCGATGAACTCAAGCTTATCATAAAGATGACCATAAGCTCTAAGACTCACAAAGAGAATCAAACAAGAACCAAGAAACATGATGCAAGGATGCAATGGTTTGAGCTCTCGACGAACGATACGATCAAACTACTCACTTGAGAGCCCCCCCTGATAGTACGGCTATTGATTCTATAACCCGGTCTCCCAACTACCACCATAAGACCGGTAAAATAGAAAACCTATCAAGGGCAAACCTTTGCCTTGCACATGGTCCACTTGAGCTAGATGATGACGATCTTGACTCCCTCAAGTTGGACCACCTTTCTTGATTGCATTGGCTCGATGAAGACTAGATGATTGCTCCCCCATAGTCACTACGGGTGAGCGACTCTTCGGCACATCTTCACAAGTCCATTGACACCACAATGGATGGCAAGATTCAAACTTGATTGCTCTCCCATACTCCATTATGGGTGATCCACTCTTTGTGTTGCTCCACTTGAACTTGCACACAGCAAACTTGATGACGATCACCACTTGATGTCATCCTCCATGGGTTGTATGGGATCTTCCTCTTGACGCAAGACCATGGAAACATACCTAACCCCACAAAGAACTCTCACGTAGACCATGGGTTAGTACACAAAGCGTAATGGACAATGCTTACCATACCATGGGAACACTTGGTCCCACTCGGTACATCTTCTATGCTTTGTGAGTTGATCAACTTGATTCACTCTTGACTTAGTCTTGATCAACCTTGAATCTTTCCAACTCTCTTCATTTGGATGATGTATTGAAGGTAAATATGAATGATCACACAATCTTCTTCTTCAAGACATGCTTGCAATAAGCTCAACACTCACATGACCAATCTTTGGATAATTCCTTAATAGCACCTTGGTCAACCCATAAACTCCTTGAAACCAGCACACGGACTTCAAGAAATGCCTATGGAAACATCCTTCAAATATAACTCGATGCAACCATTAGTCCATAGAGAATGTCATCAATTACCAAAACCACACATGGGGGCACCGCATGTCCTTTCAATCTCCCCCATTTTGGTAATTGATGACAATCACTTTCAAGAGAGTTTATATAAGGAATTATGCATCACAATGCAATGCAACAACCAATGATGCAGGAGAATGAGATGCAAATGCTTAGGACCAAAACCAAAGCAAGGAGAAAACTCAGAAGACTTCTCCACAAAACTCTCTGAAACTCCTCCCCCATTGGCATCGATTGCCAAAATGGGTGAAAAGCTGAGAATGCCAAAATAAAAGGTCTTCCTCCATAAATTGTGTATTTCTCAACAAGAGAGTGGAATGCAATACACATATCCAACTGCCAATACTTGGAGGAAGACAAACTATATTGAGGCTCAAAGATTGCAACAAAAATATATGACACAAAGACATAACAAAGAGAGACACAAGCAATCAGAAGATACCAATTGAAGCAAGCAATCAACGGATATCAATTGAACCAACTAGACCAATGATCCCTACATGCCACAAGAAAAAAAGATATTATGATAAACGCAAAGGAGTGTTCTAAAGAAACTAGAGAAGCTCCCCATGATTTGTGCACACATAAGAACTTTTGTATTTGAATACAAAGTGCACAAAATAGGATCATAGCTCCCCCAAAATCAATAGAAACTCACATCCAGTGCAAGTGAGCATATAGGAAACAAAGCCTAGCGCTTGCAACAAGCACATGGTTGAGCAACATGTAAAAGAGGCAACTTAAGAATAGGCTCAACCAAAATGATGTGTGTGAGTCATGGCGAAGCACTTGAGAGGACTAAAATTAGGATGAGCATTAAGCATCAACATAGTCTTGAAATAATGAGGCACACGGTGCAAGGCCTATCATTCCCACACACACACAACTAGCAAATGGGTTCACAAGCTTACTAATAAGCATATAAAGAACTTATGCTTGTGACAACCCGTGGTGAAGATAGAAGATGAAAGCCTCATCAAGACGAGGGATGCCAATTAAGATGGCAAAAGCCTTGTAAAGATAAGCATGAAGAAAATAATCTTCACCACACAAGAGTGCATAAAGATGCAACGATAGAGGACACGCACTCAAGGCAAAAGCTTTCATGAAGCCACCAAAGAAATAACATAAGAAAGACAAGGTGGACGTGAAAGAAAGGATATCAACTAGAGATGTAATTCTCTCAAGTGTATAAGGTTCTATGTAGACGAAATCATGATGATATATATATATCTACAAAGAAGGATGTACACCCGAAATAGTTACACCACGAAGGAACAAGATATCCACAAGGAAGTCATAAATATACCAATAAGATATTTGCTTGAAAGCATAGCACTTGGCTAGATATGGTGTTATTGTATATAAATGAAGTCCAAACACACATCCATCAAGGGCATCACAACTAGCAACAGAGATCATCGTTGGGATGCTTTGAGAAAGGAAACAAGTATCACAAGATATGAAATGAATATCATGCCAAGATACAGCCTACACAAGGTTGAATGCAAGAGAGGAAAGCATGAATAGATACTTGTTACCGAGATATCATTGGAAGGATGTAGTAGATACCAATTGAAGGTAGATAGTAGTTCATTGATCATCCTAGCTTGACTCCAATATGCACATGGTGACAACACCTTCCTTGTGAGTGAGCCGAGCATCCAATGCATCTCCAAATGTTCCTAGAAGAACAACACAAACTAAACGGTACCCAAACTCATCGGGACCAAATAGTTATAAACACCAATACATAGGACAAACTCCACATAAATATGTGCATATAGATATGAAAATGAATTTCATGCACATCTCATCCAAATTGAGACTAGGTGGAGTTTCCCCTATATATTGAGTCAAAGAAAGAAAGCATGCCAAATGAAATACATGAAGTAAACGTGCATGCTCAAGACTTTCAAAACCCGAAACCAAAAGACAAAGAAATTCCAAGTGAAAAGGATACTAAATGGAGAAATCATCACTTGGAAGATATCATTAAAGATACATCAAGGAATGAGATATCCATTGATACATACTAAACTAAAGATGTCAAACTCCCAAAGAGAGGATGGTTTCAAACAAACCAAGCCCTCAACAAAGTTTCATGATGGCACAAAGTACCAAAAAGAAATGGCTTGCCTTCCACCAAAACACACTTGATAAGGATCACAAGAAGAGTGTTCTTAAGAAAATAGAATAGCTCCCCCACGAGTTGTGCATTATATAGGATTTGTATTTGAATACAAAATGCACAAGGTGGGATCACCGCTTTCACTATATCTAGAAAACACTAGACAAGAACAAGAAATAAACAAGATCCACAAGTGGTATGGAAGACAACGGGAGTTGACACAATCCTTGGCAAGAGAAGAGGCAAGTAAAACAAAAGCCAATGTAAAGATGATCAATAAATTCTACCACACATAAATGACTACCAATTGTCAAAAGACAAGAAGTAGATGGAAAGAATTCCGTGGTAGATAGCAAGGATATCCAACATCATCTTCACACCACACACAAGCAGATTGCAACTTGTAGAGCTAACATGCCACCTAGGAACAAGATAATCTACAATATCAACACTAGGTGACAATATCTCAAATGTACACATTTTCTAGGCTAGTAATATACATAGCATATTACTCCCCCATAATGTGATACCAATGAAGAAAACTTAACAAGAGGCAATAAGAGGATCCAACAAGAGATAATTAATGGACAATTTAGAATTTGAATTTCTCATGAGAAGACATACCACATAGTGACTAGATAATCTTGTAATATCAATACTAGATGGTATTCCTCATGTACACACACTTATAGGAGTGTGAGGTGCACAAAGCACATCACTCCCCAATAATGGGATATTCCATTAATCTCTCACAAGAGCCAACTAAGATACAAAGAAGATGCACAAAGGCTCAACACACAACTCACACGTACATGAAGTGCACACCAACATACATAAGCAAGTTGGAAGCGCAACATATACAAACACATGCAAGGAAAAAAACCAAAACATGCAAGGGGGCAAGTAACTTTCAAAGTAAACAATTTAAGTACAAGTTACATAAGGAGGCACATTGGATATAAGATAGAAACTTGATAATCCAATTGACTTGGCTTGTGACAAAAAGAATGATGAAGTCCCTTAATTCTTCATAATGTAGCCAAGTCTCCAATGCCCTCCAAAACACCTATTGATCAAGTTTGAGCTTGTTGGTCCCCAACCAAGTTGGGTCCTAAGAGGTTAGTCACAATAGGCTTGGCTACCCAAATGGTTCTTTTCTTGACACCACTTTGAGTACCAACAAACTTGGCAAACACATTGCCAACCTTATCCTTCCCAAGAGAATAGATATCATCAATAATAATTGGGTTGGATAAGTTACCACTAGTGCATGAAGAAGCGACGTGACCTTTCTCGGGACATAAGTAGCAACGTCTACTCTTCACTTTCTTCTCACTTGATTTTTCCACAAGAGAAGCATTAGCTTGAGTCTTCTTGGGAAGTGGCATTTCTTCAACTTGAGGTTGAGCATGAGATTGAACTTGTGCCCTCTTCCTTGTTGCTTGACACTAATGGCCTTCTTCTTCAATGGGCAAGATCTAACATGATGCCCTTCTACTTTGCACTTGAAGCAAACAATCTTGGCGAATTCTTGACTTGTTCTTGGCCCTTCTTTTTGTTCATGTTGGACTTCTTCTTCTTATTGGAGTTGAATCCAAGTCCACCTTTGTCATTGGGGATTTTGCACACTCAAGATATTGTTGAGTGCGGATTTCCTTCATGACACTTTTCAAGTATTTCTTCAAAGAAGTGACTTGGGCCTTGAGCTCTTTGATTTCCTCTACATGGTTAGTCTCAACACAAGTACTAGAGGAAGTATAAGCTTCATCGTTAGAGCAACAAGGCAAGGAAAGCAATTCATCACAAGATGTACCAAAATTGTGAGTAGATGAATTACAAGGACTAGCACATGGCAATATACTATTTTGACTAGAAGTAATGCTAGTATCCACATGAGGCTCACTAGATGTTACCTTAGCAATCATGGCCTCATGAGCTATCTTTAGCACACTATGGGATACTAGAAGATCATCATGAGAGCTTGAGAGCTTTTCATGACTTTCTTCCAATTTCCCATAATTGCAAGATAGCACCTCAAGTTGAGCCCGTAGCTCAACATTCTCCTTCAAAATGGATGCTTCACAAGTAATAGAATTAGTAGCACAAGCATCATCATTAACAACAAGAGGAGAAGGCAACTTGGCAAGCTCTTTTAAATAAGAAGCTTCAAGTTGAGCATGAGACTCGGTGAGTTTGATGAGCTCACCCTTGATGACCCTTGAGCCATTTTCGAGGTGCTCAAAATCCTCAAGGAGTCTAGCATGAGCAACTTCAAGCTTAGCATTTTTAGTTTCAAAAACATTGGCCACCTCAAGGGATCTATCAGTAGATTCCTTCACTCTAGACAATTCTAGAGCAAAAGTCTCCTCAAGAGATTCCTTGGTGGTTTGTTCAAGTTCAAGAGCATGAGAGAGGTCCGCAATCTCATTAGCGTAATCACGCCCATGACCTTCCATTTTATCAATGGTGACCTCATGCTCCTCAAGACGAGATTCCAACTCATCAATATATTTCTTGCTCTCAATAGCAATGGACATAATTTCCATGAAGTTGGAGCGAGCAATTTTATTTTATGAAGAGCTTTAAAACCATTTCCCCTTAATTTTTAAGGAGGCAACATTATCATTCTCTTCATCATTATCCTCATCATCGTTAGCATCAACATCATCATCAAGAGACATATTGGGGTACAAAGTAGGAGATACCTTTGACGCCTTAGCCATAAGGCAAAACGCAATAGATGATGATGTAGGATCCCTTGAGGCACCATTAAACACCACATCTTGTTCCATGGAGTGTTGGTTTCCTCTACATTGTTAGCACAACAATTGAGGAAATAGATGCATTTTATCATGGCAACAAGGCATAGCAAGCATATCATCATGATATTTAGTCAAGCAATTTCTACATGATATGCAAGGACTATCAACACAAGCATGTGAAACATTTGGAGTGCTCAAGTGTTAAAGCCCAAAGAGGGAGCATTGCAATAATATAGTGATGAAGGATCATCCACAATAAGCATACTATCATCATTGCAATGACCAACACTACTCACCATATCATTACCTTGTGGCAAACCACATGTAGGTGAAGTAGAAGAAGTTGAGAAGACTATATGACCGGAGGTGGAGGAGAACAACCATCCCCACAAATCTTGGACACACCATATTTATCTAGAAGCTTTGTCCATAACTCATGAGCATCCCGAACGACATGAGTTGAAAAATAACTACATTGCTCAAAGCATCGAAAAGCACATTAGAGGCTTGAGCATTGAGATAAGAGTTTTCTCATCCTCTAAAGATAATCTTTGGGGATCCTTTGGAGGAGAAAACCCATATCTACAATTCGCTCTAAATTTGGGTCCATGACCCTAAAGAGATTAAGCATGCGAATTACCCAAACATCAAAATTTGTGCCATCGAAACTAAGAGTGTCAGAGAATCCTAATCCTCTAGTCGACATCTTTACTCTCTAGGCGGTTAAGCCCAACAAAGAGAGACGAGGCTCTGATACCAATTGAAAGATCGAGGATGTCGCCTAGAGGGGGGGGGGGTGAATAGGCGTTTTAAAATAATTACGGTTTAGGCTTGAACAAATGCGGAATAAACCTAGCGGTTAATTTGTCAAGCACAAAACCTAAAACAACTAGGCTCACCTATGTGCACCAACAACTTATGCTAAGCAATATAAGCAACTATGTGATAGCAAGATATATGACAAAGAACAATATGACTATCACAAAGTAAAGTGCATAAGTAAAGGGCTCGGGTAAGAGATAACCGAGGCACGCGGAGACGACGATGTATCCCGAAGTTCACACCCTTGCGGATGCTAATCTCCGTTTGGAGTGGTGTGGAGGCACAATGCTCCCCAAGAAGCCACTAGGGCCACCGTAATCTCCTCACGCCCTCGCACAATGCAAGATGCTGTGATTCCACTATGGGACCCTTGAGGGCGGTCACCGAACCCATACAAATGGCGACCCTTGGGGGCGGTCACCGAACCCGTACACTTTGGCAACCCTTGGGGGCGGTCACCGGTACCCGTCAAAATGCTCAGGCGATCTCCACAACCTAATTGGAGACCCGACGCTTGCCGGAGCTTTACACCACAATGATTGAGCTCCGAACACCACCAACCGACTAGGGGGCCCAAGCACCCAAGATAAACAAGCTCAAGGGCACAAAGCACCCAAGAGTAATAAGCTTCTCAAACTTCACTTCCACGTATCACCGTGGAGAACTCAAACCGATGCACCAAATGCAATGGCAAGGGCACACGGAGTGCCCAAGTCCTTCTCTCTCAAATCCCACCGAAGCAACTAATGCTAGGGAGGAAAACGAGAGGAAGAACAAGAAGGAGAACACGAAGAACTCCAAGATCAAGATCCAAGGGGTTCCCCTCACATAGAGGAGAAAGTGATTGGTGGAAATGTGGATCTAGATCTCCTCTCTCTTTTCCCTCAAAAACTAGCAAGAATCCATGGAGGGATTGAGAGTTAGCAAGCTCGAAGAAGGTCAACAATGAGGGAAGAACATGAGCTCAAAGGATAAGGTTCAATGGGGAAACCAAGTTTGTTGGAAAGCTAGCGACAAGGGCTAACACAATATTGAAAGAAATACCAATAATAAGCAAATGAGAAAAGGCCCAAAAGAAAATGGTGCGAACCCTTCCTCGGAGAAGACCGGAAAAACCTCCAACACCGAAAACATCATAGAAGATGCATGCAAACTCCGTTTTCGATGAACTCAAGCTTATCATAAAGATGACCATAAGCTCTAAGACTCACAAAGAGAATCAAACAAGAACCAAGAAACATGATGCAAGGATGCAATGGTTTGAGCTCTTGATGAACGATACGATCAAGCTACTCACTTGAGAGCCCCCCCTTGATAGTACGGCTATCGATCCTATAACCCGGTCTCCCAACTACCACCATGAGACCGGTAAAATAGAAAACCTATCAAGGGCAAACCTTTGCCTTGCACATGGTCCACTTGAGCTAGATGATGACGATCTTGACTCCCTCAAGTTGGACCACCTTTCTTGATTGCATTGGTTCGATGAAGACTAGATGATTGCTCCCCCATAGTCACTACGGGTGAGCGACTCTTCGGCACATCTTCACAAGTCCATTGACACCACAATGGATGGCAAGATTCAAACTTGATTGCTCCCCCATACTCCATTATGGGTGAGCCACTCTTTGTGTTGCTCCACTTGAACTTGCACACAACAAACTTGATGACGATCGCCACTTGATGTCATCCTCCATGGGTTGTATGGGATCTTCCTCTTGACGCAAGACCATGGAAACATACCTAACCCCACAAAGAACTCTCACGTAGACCATGGGTTAGTACACAAAGCGTAATGGACAATGCTTACCATACCATGGGAACACTTGGTCCCACTCGATACATCTTCTATGCTTTGTGAGTTGATCAACTTGATTCACTCTTGACTTAGTCTTGATCAACCTTGAATCTTTCCAACTCTCTTCATTTGGATGATGTATTGAAGGTGAATATGAATGATCACACAATCTTCTTCTTCAAGACATGCTTGCAATAAGCTCAACACTCACATGACCAATCTTTGGATAATTCCTTAATAGCACCTTGGTCAACCCATAAACTCCTTGAAACCAGCACATGGACTTCAAGAAATGCCTATGGAAACATCCTTCAAATATAACTCGATGCAACCATTAGTCCATAGAGAATGTCATCAATTACCAAAACCACACATGGGGGCACCGCATGTCCTTTCACCTGGGCCATACACGGTGCCGAGCGCTGTTGGGCCAGGCCCAAAACAGTGCACGGGCACGCGCGGCCTGGGTCCAACCGAATCCATTCCGTATCCGCCGCGCCCTCCTGTAACGGCACGCGTCAATCGCGGCGTTGTGGGAGGCGTGGGTGGCGTGCACGATTTTCAAGGCGCCCACCCCCATGATCACGGGGCGGGGCGCAGTTATCTCACCTGTCGCCTCGGCTCTGCATCCCCGCCACGCGGCTCCCATGCGCGTGGGGTCGCGGGCGGTGGAGGTGGGAAACCGAGCCGTCACGGGCGGAGGCAGCGGGTCGGCCCCGATCCCCTGCCCTTCTCGTGCTCTGATTCGTCGAGCGGGGCGGCCGAGCCCCCACCTCGCCCCCTTTAAGAAGGGCGACAGGGGAGCGCATGAACCCGCACTTCCTCATCTTCTCCTTTCTTCAACTTCTGCTCCCCTTCCTCTCGTACGCCATGGAGGAAGGGAACCCTGGCCCTTCGTCGGTGGCGGCGAGGGTCGCTGCCAGGCAGTGCATCCCTCCCTATCCCGCGCCCGTGGTGGCAGAACCAGCCCCAAGGGGGAGAGGGAGGGGGCGCGGTCATGGGCGAGGTCGAGGGCGAGGTCGAGGCGCGCGGGGAAGAGGCGGCCGGGCGGCGTCGGCCGCCTCCGGCGGGTTCCTCTCTCCCAGCGGTCCACACGGGATGACCCTTGGGAGTTCTTCGTCAAGCTGCGCCGGCACCCGCCGTCGCCTCCGGATTCCGGCCCGCTTTGCAGCGCGATGGTGCGGACCACCCGAGACGCGAGATTGCGCATGAGGGCTGCGGGATCAGCGCACGCGAGTCAGCGTCGTATCCCCAGCCCGGCGTGATGTATCTTGATCGAGGTGGAAGACGTTCGCGCATCCACAGCTTGACGGCGGGTTTACCCTCCATTTCAAGTTAATGGAGGGCGACCTCCTCTCCGTCAAGGTCTTGAGGACTCCGCACCGGGCGAGATGCTGCGTGGACAGCTCCTCCGATAGCGAAGACTCCTCCTCGGCGAGAGTGACGAGGAGGGAGCGACAGCGACGACGAGGATGGCGGGTCCGACTAGGCGTCGGGCGTCGCTCAGTCGCCACCGCGACCCCATCATCCGGTCGCCGCCTCCTGAACTCCCCGGGTCGCCTCCTTGGGCGGCTGGCGTAGGGAGGCTGCGGAAGAGGAAGAGGGTTGGCGGCAAGGCCGTCAAGTCAGAGTACGAGGGCGTGGTGCCCTCGACAGCGTGCTGACGTCCTGCCGCCCCGTCTTCGAGCTTTGCCTCCGGCGCCTCCGTCTCTGCCAAGCTCCCGGCCGGCCCCCAGGATGTTCTCTTGGTGTCTTCTGGCACCCGTAGCTCACCTAGGCGCTTCTTTTGCCCTTTTCGCCTCCTTGACCTACCTCCTGAAAAAGGGGGACAGGAAAGGGATTTACGGGCACCTTATCTTTTCAATTTGTAAGCCTTCGGGCCTTAGTTGCATCTAAAACTTGTAATCCTCTCTTTCATGTTTTTCATCCTCTATGGACTGTACCCAAATGGGATGTTTTTTAATGAAAAAGGGGAAGCCTGCTACGTTACATCCTTTACTTGTTTCTGTGCCTTGCATGTTTTTACCCTGCGCTTTGAGGGAACTTGCCGGCGCGAACACGCTTGCTGAGTGCGGGACATCAGCAGCCCGCTGGCGGTGCTGCCTCCGGCAAGAAACCTTGTCGGGGCTAGTTGCAGCTCACTTGTATTGTTGAGCGGGCTCGAAAACAAATCAAGGGCGCAACTTAGCCCCGAGTCGATTCCTCCACGCACAGGCTTTCCACACAAGGCACAGACGTTCAAGGAATATAACTTCACGCTCCTCAGTCCATAAAAGGATGCATGATGAGGGATGAAAAACTTATCTGATATCGCAGCCCCCGGCAACTCTGGCTTGCCGGGGATGAGTCTTGGTACTTGCAGCCCCCAGCGACGTTGGATCGCCGGGGCCCAGGTGCCGGCGCACCTTTCTTCTCTTTCCTTGTTCTCGCCACTGCTAGATGTGTCATAGGAACAATCTCTTAGAGCGCGGCAAGTTATTTACCGTAATATATAACTTTATTCTAAGCAAAGCTTGCTATGTCATGCCCTTTTACTTGATTCGGTGCCTTGTATGTTTTTACCCTACGCTTTGAGGGAACTTGCCGGCGCGAGCACGCTTGCTGAGTGCGGAACATCAGCAGCCCGCTGGCGGTGCTGCCTCCGGCAAGAAACCTCGTCGGGCTAGTTGTAGCTCACTTGTATTGTTGAGCGGACTCGAAAACAAATCAAGGGCGCAACTTAGTCACGAGTCGATTCCTCCACGCACAGGTTTTTCATACAAGGCACGGTCGTTCAAGGAACATAACCTTAAAGAATTTGAAACTGGCTGGGCTTTGTGCTCAGACTTGGGCAACTTAGCTTTTCTAGTCGTTTGTGTCCCGGCAATGCTGCGCTTCTTTGAACGACGCCAATTGCTATGTTATATCCTTTACTTGACCCTATGCCTTTGTATGTTTTTACCCTACGCTTTGAGGGAACTTGCCGGCGCAAGCACACTTGCTGAGTGCGGAACATCAGCAGCCCGCTGGCGGTGCTGCTTCCGGCAAGAAACCTCGTCGGGGTTAGTTGCAGCTCACTTTCATTTGTTGAGCGGACTCGAAAACAAAGTAAGGGCGCAACTCAACCACAAGCCGGTTCCTCCGCGCACAGGTTTTTCATACAAGGCACGGCCGTTCAAGGAACATAACTTAAGAATTTAAGAACGACCGTGCTCTAGCTCGATGGTGCATCCTCGGCAGCGGCGCAGCACTCTGAAGAGGTGCGCTTGCCGGAGTGGGCATCAGAGCTATGCTTGCCGGACTTAGTCTCTTGTGAAGCTGCCTTTGCCTTCTTGCACTTGCCGGTGGAGCTTGATGGTGCGTCCTCGATGGTAGCGCAGCACTTCGAAGAGGTGCGCTTGCTGGAGTGGGCATCAGAGCTGCTCTTGCCGGACTTGGCCTTCTTCATTCCCCCGGGGAGCTTCAGTGGCAAGTGGCTTGCGCTCTGCTGCGGCTGCTGCTTCCCGGTAGATCTTGTCGGTGTAGATAAGTGCGTCCTTCTTGTCGCCTTGGACAGAAATGACACTTATCGGACCAGGCATCTTGAGCACATTGTAGGCGTAATGAGAGGCTGCCATGAACTTGGAAAGCGCTGGTCGACCGAGTATCCCATTGTAGGGCAATGGGAAATCAGCGACGTCAAATGTGACCCTCTCTGTCCTGAAATTCAGCTCGCTGCCAAACGTCACTGGCAGTGTGATCTTCCCCTTCGGCTTGCTCCTTCCCGGGTTTATTCCTTGAAAGGTACCAGTCTCTTCGAGCTCGTTGTCGGGGATCTGGAGCTTCTTGAGCACTGCGGAGGAGATCAGATTCAGGCTGGCCCCGCCGTCAACCAACATCTTCGTGACCTTGAGGTTGCGGATTGTTGGCGAGACCAACATCGGCAAGCACCCGACCGCAGTGATGCGATCAGGGTGATCCTCAACATCGAAGATGATGGGTGTGCTGGGCCACTTCAGAGGCTTGCGTGACTCGACGGACGGCTCCGCTGCGCTCACTTCTCGCACCCACTGCTTGAGTTGGCGGTGCGAGGCGTGCAGAGAGGCGCCGCCGTCGATGCACAACACCTCCGTTGCCTTCTGAAACTCTTGGTCATCAGTTTCATCTTCCTCCATCTCATCATCCTCATCTTCATCTTCGTCCTTGTCACGGCCACGGGGAGGCCTGTCTCCTTGCCGCGGCTTGGCCTTGCCGCGGCGCCCTCCCCGGGCGGGAAGCCTCTTGCCGGATCCTCCGCCACCTCCCTGGGCCCTCTCCTTGTCGCGGCGCTCGTACTCAGCTTTCTGTAGCTCCGCCATCTGCTCAACTTTTTTGCAGGCTTGGAGGTCATGGCCCTTGGTGCGGTGGATCTTGCAATATTGCTTGCCGGAGCCATCCTGCTTGTCGGCGGCTACCACAGCCTCGCCGGACTCACTAGCTTTGTCCTTGTCGGAACCGCCTCCGTCGCCGGAATGCTCGACAACTAGCACATCCTTAGCTTTTCTTTTCCTATTGTTCCGCCTCTGGTTCTTCCTTGCCGGGGCGGCATCCTCACTGTCAGATCCCTTAGCTCCTGCAGTCTCTCCGGGGATTTTCCTCCCCTCCTCAGCTCGTGCACACTTGTCGGCCAGAGCATATAGCTCGCTGACATCTCTGATCTTGCACATCGCCATTTCCTCCCTCATCCTTCGGTTACGCACGTTCTGGTGGAACGCGCTGATAACTGCGGCAGGGTGGACATCTGGGATGTTGCGCTGCACCTGGCTGAATCTCTGTATGTACTTGCGCAGGGGCTCTCCCTCCTTCTGGACGAGCAGATGCAGATCGCTCTCCTGGCCATGGGGTTTGTGGCCGCCTGTGAAGGCGCCGACAAACTGATGACACAGGTCCGCCCACGAAGAGATGGAGCCGTCCGACAAGTGCATGAGCCAAGATCTGACGTTGGGCTTGAGCACCAGCGGGAAGTAGTTGGCAAGGATCTTCTCGTCGCGTCCTCCGGCAGCCTGCACCGCAATGGTGTAGACGCTGAGGAACTCCGACGGATGTATCCTGCCATCGTACTTCTCGGGCACGTCTGGCTTGAAGTTCTTGGTTCTGGGCCACTGGACTTGCCGCAGCTCACGGGTGAACGCAGGGCAACCTGCCGCGTACGGTAAGTCGCCTGGTTCCCCTGGCGCTTGCACATCGACAGAGGGCCCAGCGCGTTGGTCAGATCGACGCCGCGCTTCTCTTCTGCGCTTGATGCGTGTACGAGCGTCTTCGTGTCGTCGTTCTTGAAGAACTTGGCGTTGATCACGGCGAGTTCGCGGGTCCGATGACGCGGTGGAGTCAGCGTCGAGGTTGGCCCGGCGAGTCGGCGATCTTGGCCTTCGGGGCTGGGAGTGCACGGTGGTGGCACCCCCAGCGGTCTTGTCGGCGTCGGCTTGCGCCTGGGCGTCTTGCCGGGGCTTCGACGTGCTCGGTTGCCGGGGCTTGTCGCCGTTGGCGAAGCCGATGAGGCTGTAAATGGTTGCCCTCCAGTCGTCGATCTTGTCGGGCGCTGGAGGGTTGTCTAGGAGCAGCTGGGCTCGGGCCAGCGCTTCCTCTGGAGTCTTGGGTGGCGGTGGCGAGCGACGCGAGATGCGAGACATGCTGAAACTCCTAACAGTGTCAGAAGGAGCAACATCTCGACCAGGCGACCGCACTGCGCTCGTTCCAGCGTGTTGGGGCGCATGCTGGCCTTGAACGTCCCGCAACCCACCAGCTTGGCCTTGTTCCAACGCGAGCACGGTGCTAGGAGCACCGTGGCGTTGTCGATCTTGCACCTCCTGGGAGGGGTGCGGTGGATGTGCAGATGCTGAACCTTGCGGGGCCTTGTCTTTGGATCGGGTGACGATGTGAGTCCCCCCGCTGGCGCCCGCTCCTCCGCCGGCGTCCACCCCACCACCCGTTTGCTCCGGTGGCGGTGGGACGGTCGCAGACGGAGCGGCCACCTCCGAAGTCTTCTTCTTCGGTGGCATGTTGACGAAGAAGCTGATGTAGCGCGCGTAGACGCCGGATCAGATACGCACGACCTCGACGCCCCCCTACCTGGCGCGCCAAAGATGTCGTGGGGATCCTGTGGGAGCACGAACACCTATGGGGCAGGGGGCCCCTTCTGGTCCGGCAAGGGAGCGGAGGGCGCACGCAGAGCAGATCGAGGCGACGGCACGCGGGGTTTTACCCAGCTTCGGAGCTCTCCGGAGAGATAAAACTCCTACTTCTGCTTTGTGTTTGTATTTGTTCTTGCTCGAGGCGCGGCGATAGTGGTGTTGGATGAGTCGAATGAACCGAACCCCCACTCGTGCGCATGGGCCTCCCTTTTATAGTCTAAGGGGTTACCGGCGGTGGCAGCGTAGAAAGAGGGGTAGAAAGGTAAAACGCAGGTTGGTACAACAAGTGTCCAACAAAGGTCCCCTACCTAACTCGACGGCAGGGACAAGGGCATTTAATGCCCGTCCGGTCGCCCCAACAGTGCAAGGAAACGACCATTAGGAGCGCCACCGATCGCCACGATGGCCTCCTTGTCAGCTCCGCTTGCCACCTCGCACCACATGGCTGCACAGCGCCTTGCCACGTGCCCCTGGGATGGCCCTGGAGTGACACGTCGTTGGATGCGTTGGAGCTTGGGTGTAGAGTGGCAACCTTGCCGCGGCAAGCGCCTCGCCGCGGCCCTTCTCTTGTCGCGCCGGCAAGCTTGCCGGTCGCCGTGCCTTGCCGGGACGCGCGGGGCGTCGCGGCAAGTCTTCTGGAAGCGCCTTGGTTGGCCTTCCCGGCAAGCTCCTCTTGCTGGGGTCTTTGTTCTTCCCGGCAAGCTCCTCTTGCCGGGGCCTTGTCTCCTTAGTTAATACTTTCTTCTTGAATGGCAGTAATAGGAAATGACGGAGGGTCTTGGCGGGTGCCCGGCAAGCTTTGCCGCGGGGTGCTGCGACTGCCCGTGCACAAGTTCGGGGTACTAAGGTACCCCTACTTTAGTACACCGACATCCAGAGATTACCTGGATAGTTGTGCTGGTTCTCTTTTCAGGGAAAGAACACCGGATGAAGCTGAAATTCTATTGAACAATATGTTGACAAATGAAAATAATTGGGCACCTCCCGAGCCACCTCCCGAGCCAGCTCCTGAGCCAATTACTGAGCTTATCCCTAAACCAACTCCGAAGAAGAGAGGTGTTCTATTTCTCAGTCCCGAAGATATGCAAGAGGCGAAATCTATCAAAGAAAAAGTTATTAAAGTTGAAGATGTTAAGAATTTACCTCCTATTGAAGAAATACACGGTCTTAATTTACCGCCTGTTTATTCACTGAAGAACCTCCTGATCCTGATATCCCGACACAGGTTGTAAAGGTAAATTCTCTCTATAGATATGATAAAGCTGAAGTCCCTCCTACTAAAATTGCTTGTCAGTGCTTGGATGAGTTTGATGACTTTATGTTTAAGCAAGATGACTTTAATGCTTATTTTGGTAGACAATTAAAACAGAATACCTTTATGATTAAATGCTCGGGTGATTTTATGGCTAATATTAGAGGTGAACTTAAACTTGTTAGCAAACATGCTTCTATGGTTACCACTCAAGTAGAACAAGTACTTAAAGCTCAGAAAGAAGTGCTCGATGAAATGAATAGTAAGAAAAATGATTATGCTGTTAGAGTGGCTACTAGAACTGGTAGAATGACTCAGGAACCTTTGTATCCTGAAGGCCACCCTAAGAGAATCGAGCAAGATTCTCAGAGAAATAATGTTGATGTACCTAGTTCTTCTAAAAGGAAGAAAAAGAAAAATGATAGGACTTTGCAAACATCTAGTGAACCTATTGCTGAACCACCTGAGAATCCAAATGATATCTCTATGTCTGATGCTGAAACACAATCTGGTAATGAACATGAACCTAGTGAAAATGTTAATGATGATGCTCATGATGATGCTCAACCTAGTAATGATAATGATGTAGAAGTTGAACCTGCTGTTGATCTTGATAACCCACAATCCAAGAATCAACGTTATGATAAAAGAGACTTCGTTGCTAGGAAACATGGTAAAGAAAGGGAACCATGGGTTCAGAAACCCATGCCTTTTCCTTCGAAACCATCCAAGAAAAAGGATGATGAGGATTTTGAGCGCTTTGCTGAAATGATTAGACCCATCTTTTTGCGTATGCGATTAACCGATGTGCTCAAAACAAATCCTTATGCTAAGTATATGAAGGATATCATTACTAATAAAAGAAAGATACCGGAAGATGAAATTTCCACCATGCTTGCTAATTATACTTTTAAGGGTGGAATACCAAAGAAACTTGGAGATCCAGGAGTACCTACTATACCATGCTCCATTAAGAGAAATTATGTTAAAACTGCTTTATGTGATCTTGGAGCAGGTGTTAGTGTTATGCATCTCTCTTTATATCGTAGACTTGACTTGAATAAGTTGACACCTACTGAAATATCTTTGCAAATGGCTGATAAATCAACTGCTATACATTGCCGGTATTTGTGAGGATGTGCTGTTGTGGTTGCAAACGTTACTATTTTAACGGACTTTGTTATTCTTGATATTCCCGAGGATGATAGTATGTCTATTATTCTTGGAAGACCTTTCCTTAATACTGCAGGGGCTCTTATTGATTGCAACAAAGGCAATGTCACTTTTCATGTTAATGGTAATGAGCATACGGTACACTTTCCGAGGAAACAACCTCAAGTTTATAGCATCAACTCCATTGGAAAAATTTCATCGATTATATTTGGAGGTTTTGAATTTCCTCTCCCTACTGTCAAGAAAAAGTATGATATTCTTATTGTTGGGGATTTTCATATCCCCGTTGAGGTAACTTAGTGTTATTCGAAATTTCTCCGGTTCCGTGTTATTCGGAATGAGTTTGTTAACAAGACTTGATCAACCTTGTTAGTGGGTTCATTTTGATGATCACGAGATGGATGAAACTAGAAGCACAACCTTCTGTACTCTCTTTATATTTTCTGTCATTTAGTAGAAATAAAGTAAAATAGTATTTTTTCCGTCTGTTTCCTGACTTATCCGTGCAATATAAAAATATCCCGAAAATAAAAGTCCTCAGAATGCCATGCCAATTTAATATGATTTTTTCGGGAATATTTGAGGATTTACCATGCAAAAATTACCGCGGGGGGAGCTGCCACCTGGTCACGAGGGTGGAGGGCGCGCCCTACCCCCGTGGGCGCCCCCCTGCCTCGTGGGCCCACGGTGGCCCTCCTCCACTTATCCCTGCACCCATCTTCTTCCTCTGCCTCACACAAACACGGAAAACCAACTCAAGCACGAGTTCCAGCCCCCGTTGCTGTGATTTTCGATCTCCTTGCTCAAAGCACCTCTTGCAAAACTGCTTGGGGAGATTGTTCCTTGGTATGTAACTCCTCCATTGGTCCAATTAGTTTTTATTCTAGTGCTTTATTCGTTGCAAATTTGTGCTGCATAGGTGACCACGTTCTTGAGCTTGCATGTCAAATTTATATGGTTCCAAGTAGTTCTAATGCTTTATATAAGCTCTAGGAACTTGTAGGAGTTGTTGCTATCAATTTTATTGAAGTTGGTTCATTTTTATTTGAAGTTACTAAAAATTTCAGATTACTTTAGAAAATAATGAAGAGACTTTTGAGGGGCTCGTCGAGCCGAAGCTCGAAGGAAAAACAAAAGGAAGAAGAGCAGAAGCCCAAATTTAATTTTCCTCGCACCGCGGAGGTCCGGCCGTGTGAATGGCCTTCCAATGACTTATTGAGGAGAGCCGGGATTTATGAGGATTGCTATTTATTGATTGAGAATGTTGGCCTCACCGACTTCCTCCGCGACCAACGTCATCAGTATCTCTTACTCACAAATACTTTTGTGCAAAACTTCTACTTTTTCCCTAAGAAATCACCTCCATCAGTAGAGTTTCATTTATATGACGTTGTTAAGGAGATGACATTAGCTGAATTTTGCGGTTTGCAAAATACCCTTTGAGGGCACCTTGGATGAACCACACCGTAATGAAGTAGAAGCTTTTATTAACACTATCACTGTGGGAGAAACTAGGAAGGTTTTTTGATGCCAGGATTACTAGCATACATTTTCCTGTTTTACGCTACTTTGCCTTATTTGCTAGTCGTTGCTTGATTGGACGCGGGAACTGTGGAAACTTTAGTGTTCCTGATATTATTATTTTGCTCCATGGTTTACACCACAATAACTCTATTAGTATGGGTGGAATTGTTGCTAGACGGTTAAGTCTGAACCGTACTAAGGGCCCTATCTTTGGAGGCATTTATGCTTCACGCTTAGCTGAATATTTTGAAATACCTATTAGGCATGAGGATAAAGAAGAAACATCGTTGCCCCGTGCTTATTTAGATTATAAGAGTATGATAGCGCATGACTTTCTTGTTAAGAGTCGTGAAGGGGAGCTCAAATATAAATTATACTTTGATAAACATCACCCTGAGACTATTACTTTGCCTGCTCCCTCTTTGTTTAACTTGTCTGCAGGTCCTCACATCGTTCCGTGGGCCGCCGTTCAATCCTATCGGAATCCTACACCAGCCCCGGAACCGGAGCCACAAGATGATCCTCCACGACAGTCTGTTTATTCTTGGGATCCAGAGGTGGTTGCCACCCGATGGCGCCGAGTCTTCGCATCGCAAGATGACCCCAGCTTCACCTACGGGTATCCGCCAGGCTATCCCTGGCAATAGACCAACTTAGGCCAAAAGCCTAAGCTTGGGGGAGTACGTATTTCCCACCGACATTACATTTATGCTCACGCACACTCATTGCTAGATGTCGGTGCTCATACTCTTTCACTGTAATATCCATGCCAGTTTATTTTTTATTCCTGCTTTCTTCTTGTGTGTTTAATAAACCTTAAGAAAAAACCAATTTTTTTATTAGTAGTAGTTTATTTCTTTGCTGTAGTAATTAAAAAGAAAACCCAAAAATATTTCCCGTTCTTCTTTTGCTTGTTGGGAGCTTTCCCGTGTAAATAGTTTTTATTTCTTTTCTTTTCTTTGGGGGTCAGTAGGAGAAGACCATGATTAAATTGTTGAAGTGGCTCTTATATGCATGATTGTTTATCTAACTTAGAGCCCATATTACTTGTCTTCTCTCTTGAGTTGAATGCTTGCAGATTCCAGCTTAGTCCAATGCACGTGCACTCTTATTATTATACACATCCTTCGGTCATGCAAGTGAAAGGCAATAATGATGATATATGATGGACTTATTGGGATGAGAAAAGCTGGTATGAACTCGACCTCTCTTGTTTTTGTAAATATGATGATTCATCATTCCTGAGTTAGCTATTATGAAGTAAACATATTTGCAATGACATTTAGAGATTATAGTTGCTTGTGCCATGCTTGATTAGCTATGAGTTATAATGGTTTACCTTGCGTGCCAACATGCTATTATAATGATTATGATGTGGTATGATGAGATGGTATCCTCCTTTAAATGAATTGAGTGACTAGACTTGGCACATGTTCACGCATGTAGTTGAATCAAATCAATATAGCCTTCATGATATTTATGTTCATGGTAGATTATATCCTACTCATGCTTGTATTTGGTGTAAATTAATTTTAATGCATGTTTACGACTGTTGTCGCTCTCTCGCTTAATCGCTTCCCGCCTTTTGCTAGCCTTCACCTGTACTAAGCGGGAATACTGCTTGTGCATCCAAACTCCTTAAACCCCAAAGTTGTTCCATATGAGTCCACTATACCTACCTATATGCGGTATTTACCTGCCGTTCCAAGTAAATTTGTATGTGCCAAACTCTAAACCTTCAAATAAACATTCTGTTTTGCATGCTCGAATAGCTCATGTGTCGACTAGGTCTGCCCTTATCTTCTGTGTTAGGCGGGTTATTCTCAAGAGGAGTGGACTCCGCTCCTCATTCACGAGAAAATGGCTGGTCACTGGGATGCCCAGTCCCATGCTTTATGCAAACTAAATCAAAATAATTGCAAACAAAACTCCCCCTGGGAACCGTTGAATGTTGGGCACTCGTTGTTTCGAGCAAGCCATGGATTGATGCTTCTGGAGGAGGGGGAGTATAAACTTTACCATTCTGTTTGGGAACCGCCTATAATTTGTTTAGCATGGAAGATATCGTCGTCTCTTAGTTGTTATGTTGACAATGAAAGTATGCTGCTCAAAATATAATTTATCTCTATTTCAAAACCGAGCTCTGGCACCTCTACAAATCCCTGCTTCCCTCTGCGAAGGGCCTATCTATTTACTTTTATGTTGAGTCATCATCCTTCTTATTCAAAGCACCCGCTAGAGAGCACATTGTTGTTTGCATTCATTATAATTGGTTTATATTGGGTATGACTTGACTGGATCTCTTTTACCATGAATTACAATGTTTAGTCAGTCCTTGATCTTTAAAGGTGCTCTGCATTTATGTTTTGCGGTCTCAGAAAGGGCTAGCGAGATACCATTTTGTTATATCATGTTATGATTATTTTGAGAAAGTGTTGTCATCCGAGTTTTGTTATTATAGCTCGCTAGTTGATTATGCTATTGATATGAGTAATTGTGAGACCTATTTGTTATTGTTATTATGGTTAGTTCATAATATTTGCTGAAACTTGAATGCTGGCTTTTCATGTTTACAACAAAAAGAGCAAATAGAGTTTGTAAAAGTTTTTCTTTTTCTCAGTTTGTCAACTGAATTGCTTGAGGACAAGCAAGGGTTTAAGCTAGGGGGAGTTGATACGTCTCCGTCGTATCTACTTTTCCAAACACTTTTGCCCTTGTTTTGGACTCTAACTTGTATGATTTGAATGGAACTAACCCGGACTGACGCTGTTTTCAGCAGAATTGCCATGATGTTGTTTTATGTGCAGAAAACAAAAGTTCTCGGAATGACCTGAAACTCCACGGAACGTCTTAGAAAAAATAATAAAAAATCCTCGCCAAAGATGAAGACTAGGGGGCCCACACCCTGTCCACGAGGGTGGGGGGCGCGCCCCCCTCCTGGGCGCGCCCCCTACCTTGTGGGCCCCCGGTGGCCTTCCAACGCCAACTCCAACTCCATATATTGGCTTTCGGGGAGAAAAAAATCAGGGAGAAGAAATAATCGCGTTTTACGATACAGAGCCGCCGCCAAGCCCTAATCTCCCTCGGGAGGGCTGATCTGGAGCCCGTTTGGGGCTCTGGAGAGGGGGATTCGTCGCTGTCGTCATCATCAACCATCCTCCATCACCAATTTCATGATGCCCACTGCCGTGCGTGAGTAATTCCATCGTAGGCTTGTTGGACGGTGATGGGTTGGATGAGATTTATCATGTAATCGAGTTAGTTTTGTTAGGGTTTGATCCCTAGTATCCACTATGTTCTGAGATTGATGTTGCTATGACTTTGCTATTGTAAGTGCATATAGTGCCCCTTAGTGATTTTGGTGTATTGAAGACTTATAGGTTAAGGGACTAATGCGTTTGTGAGTGTACACATGTCTATAAGTCTATAAGGAGTTTCATATTTACAGAGAAAGTCGACCCCTAAAAATGAAGTTCTTCGACTGAAGACTTTGATATCCTGAAGACTTTCTGAAGACTTTGAAAGTGAAGAAATTGGTGTGACCTTGAAGACTTGGTATTCATTTGAGGAACATGAAGCGTGAAGACTTTTGTTTTCGTAGTTTCATTTTCTCTTTCTTGAGTCATAGGAAACACCGTCTTTGTTAAAGGGGTCGAGGAAATACTAAGGAAAAATTTCCATGTGATGCTCAACTCAAAATCCTACACCTACCAATCCTTTCGAGTGAAGCCTTTGGAAATCTCATACAGATTCACCACTTTCTTGATGTGATGAGACGAAGTTCTTACAGTCGTTGATGAATTTGTTCGGACGAGGAGTTAGGAATTCGCTAGTGCGAATTGCCTACATGAGAACATGATAGCCCCGAGGAATTTGAGAGTCAAATTTCCGACCGTTCTTTGTTCTTGCCACCTGTCCCAAAATATCTTATCCACCTAACGGTCATATCATTGAAGGGCATTTATGTCTTATCATGTCGGGCTGCTCCCTAGGCTATAAATAGCCGCCCCCTACAACCACTAGCTGGTTGGCTGCTCCGAGAGAACTTGACACTTGTCATTTGAGAGCAACCCATCCTCCGAGGACTTTGAGCGGAAATCATCAAGTGAGGAAAACCCTAAACCAAACCCCCACAAACCCAAAGTGATTGAGCATCACTAAAGAAATTGATCCTGCGTGGATCCGATGCTTGTTACCTTTGAAGACTATGCTTCTTCCAGACGGTTAGGCGTCATGGTTTAGAGCATCCAAGAGGAATTGTGGATCGCCGAGTGACCAAGTCTGTGAAGGTTTGGAAGTCGCCTGAAGACTTACCACGAGTGATTGGACGAGGTCTGTGTGACCTTAGTTCAAGGAGAATATGGTGAGGATCGGGTGTCTGAGCTGCGTGCTTTCGATGATCGGGTGTCCGGACTGTGTGTCCTCGAGTTTAAATACTCAGCCGCTCCAACCAGACGTATAACCGAGACAACAGTTGGAACTGGTCTACCAAATCATTGTCTTCATCAACCTAACTGGTTCTATTTCCTCAACCCTTTCATTTCCTCATTACTGTGTTGAGTGTTTGTTCATATCTGTGTTAGAATACTTTGACTGAAGACTTTCTCAATTTCTTCAGTCTGTTTGTCTTCATCTTGTGTTATCCTGTGATTACGCTTTCTGTACTCTGTGCTAGTCTTCATTTCATCATGATGACCATGCTTGTATTCTGTTATGCTTACTTCTGGGTACTTATTCCGCTGCTAATAGTTCTTCGCTAAGGAATTTCCTCACCGGCAAATTCCTCAGTGAAGAATTCATAAAAATCACCTATTCACCCCCCTCTAGTCGATATAACGCACTTTCAATTGGTATCAGAGCGAGGTACTCCCTTGTTTTGTGTGATTTTGGTTTAACCGCTTGGAGTTTTAGTTATGTCGACCGCAGGTATGATCAAGGTCTCGGCTGGGTGTCCTACCTTTGATGGGACGGACTACCCCTACTGGAAAAACAAGATGCGAATGCATCTCGAGGCAATTGACAACGATCTCTGGTATGTTGTGGAAAATGGTGTTCCCTCTGTCTCACCCTCACTGAACGCTGCCAATGTGAAGAGATTCAAGCAACTCGATACTCAAGCGAAGAATATCATATGTGGCCATCTGAGTAAAGGACAGTATGGAAGAGTGAGTGCTTTGGAAACTGCTAAGCTTATCTAGGATAGGCTGTCCAAAGTGAATGAAGGAGTCTCAACTCAGCGTGACTCTAGAGTTGATGTTCTTCGAAATCTCTTCAACCGCTTCAAAAGACTCGACAATGAAAATGTCCAACAAACCTTTGATCGCCTCACTGACATCTCAAATGAGCTTCAAGCCCTCGGTGCCACTGACATCACTGACCATGAGGTGGTGAAGAAACTGTTGAGATCGCTTGATTCCTCATTTGATACTCTAGGACTGATGATACAAGAACGGGCCGACTACAAGTCTCTTGATCCTGCCGATATCCTCGAAAGGCTAAATACTCACGAGTTCTAGCTTGCTGAAAAGAGAGATCTCTATGGTTCGAGCTATGGCAAACCACGTGCCCTCAAGGCCAAGGTTACATCGAGTCTGAATGTGAGGATTCTGGTAGTAGCCTTGGTGATCCTGAAGAATTGAGCCAGGAGCTAGCACTGCTCGTGAAGAAATTCCAGAAGTTCTCAAGACGTGGTCGCTTTGGAAAATCCTCAAGAAGCAGTGATTCCTCATCAAGTGACTATAAGAGAAGGTTGTGCCACAAATGCAAGAAACCTGGTCACTATATTCAAGATTGTCCTCAGTGGGAAAAGGAAATGAAGAAGAAGAAATACAAGGATTACAGTTCTGATGATGCGAAGAAGAAGAAGAAATTGTCAAAATCTTCGTCATCAAAATCCTCAAAGTCTTCATCTCACAAGAAGAGCAGCTCCAAGAAGGCTTGGGCATTCATTGGCAAGGAAATGGACTCTGAAGCTGAATCTGAGGAACATGAGGAAGAGGAGGCGTCTGAAGAATCCGAATCTGGTGTGGCGAGTCTGGACTTCGCTACTGCTTTCGTTAGCAAGTCCATCTTCAACACTGAAGAAACTGACCCCACCGACAAGCTTGATGAAGATAATGATGACTACGCTCCCACCTATTGCTTCATGGCGAAAGGTGCAAAGGTACTCAAATACACCTCCTCTGAATCTAGTGAAAATGAATCTCATGAGGATCTCAAGCCCAGCTACTCTAAACTTGCTAAGATTGCTGTAAAACAACAAAGGGCTTTTGAAAAGGTTCAAAACATGCTAGACAAAAGTGATGATATGTTGGGTGAAGAAATGGATCGCACTAAAGCCCTGACTGAAAATCTTGAGAGACTTGACCTAGGTTTGATAACCTTCAAAGTCATCATAACACTCTCTTATCTGATCATGAGAAACTTTCTTATGAATTTCTTCAAAGAAAGCAAGATCTTGAGAAGCTAAGAGTGAGTTATGAAGATCTTCAGAAGGAGCGCGATTCATTACTAGCTCAACAAATCAGCGCTTCTCAGGAAGAATTTGTTCCTCCATGCTTAAAGTGCATTGAACGTGAATCTGCTAATTCTTCACCTGAATGTTCAAATGCTTCAACTGTTACAAATTCTTCACTTGCCTCTGCTATCACTAATTCCTCATCTGAGGACATTGCTAGTATCACTGACGATGCAGGGCTGAAGGAATTGTACATGACAGGCATGTACAAAAGCCTCAAAGGGCATCAGACTCTTTGTGATGTGCTTAAAAAGCAGATCATCAACAGAAACCCTAGGAAAGAGGGTATCGCCTTTGAGAGGAAACTTAATGCTGATGGAACATATTGGAAGCCTGAGAAGTACTCCAAAACCTCATGTTGCTGCAAAGGGACCTCCAGTTGATCCATCTAACTTATCTGGCTTTACATGTGAATCTCCTCATTCTTCTGATGGGTCATTTGACTCCAACTATAAACTGTTCAAAAATCAGAATGGTGAAGTATTTGCTAGATATGTTGGCACTAACTGCAGGAACGGTTCTCCTATGAAGAAAATCTGGGTTCCCAAGAAGTGCCTTGAAAGTCTTCAGGTGAATGTCCTCATGACACCACCTGTGAAGAACAGGAACCCCAGATCAAATTCTTCATATGGACCAAATTCTTCATATGGATCCAAGTCCTCACACGGACAAAATTCCTCACGTGGATCAAATTCCTCAAAAGGATCAAAGTCCTCACATGATTATCATCGTGCTAACAACTCTGTTTCGCAGGGTAGAGCTAAGGGCTATGAATATGTGCATTATTCTTCAAACCGTTATGTTCATAAGTCCTAGAAGAATTTCTCTGCTTATTCATATGCTTACCCTAACCCCTCTTATGTGAAACGAAATGGTTTGGCTTCTATGCCACCATTCTCGTATGGTGCTCGCAGAGTGATGAACTCTTTGCCACCCCTTCAGATGTGGGTGGTGAAGAAAAAGAACTAATCTCTTCTGCAGGGTCAGGTCTCCAGACGTGCTTTAACGTCTGAAGAATTTACTGGGGACCTGACAAAAGTGCCTGAAATGACGCAGGCGACTCATGATGAAATGAACCTTCATTTCACACGTCCTCATACTGCTATATCTGTTTACTGATTGATGAAATTCATCTGATGAACTTGATATCATATTCTTCACAAATGAAGCATATGAGATTGTAAGTTACACTAATTCATCTGCAGGATGACCAACCCAAAGCTATTGAGTGGGTCCTCGATAGTGGATGTACAAATCACATGACTGGTGACAACAATCTTTTGATGGATGCTCCCTTATCACCGTCGCATCTGAAGCATATCATCTTTGCTGACAAAGGCAAAAGTCAGTCTTCGAAGGCTTTAGGAGAGGAGACCTGTATATTGTTGATTTCTCTACAGGATCACAACCAGCCGTGTGTCTACTTGCAAAAGCTTCAGAAGGCCGGCTATGGCATCGACGACTTGGTCACGCAGGCATGAGGAATTTGCACACGCTTGCGAAGAAGAAGCATGTCATTGGCATTGAGAATGTCAAATTCCTCAAGGATCACTTATGCGAACTGTGAAGCTGAAAAATGACCAAGGCCAAGCATCCAGCGAAGACTATCATGACCACTACTCGTCCATTCGAATTGCTTCACATGGACCTCTTCGGACCTAATCATTACTCAGCAGTCACTAATGATGCATCTCTATATGGTTTTGTCATTGTTGATGATTACTCTCGATATACATGGGTACACATTGTTACTTACAAACATGAAGTGCAGGAAGTCTTCAAATGATTTTCCTCGAGGGCTTCAACCAACTTTGGTGTGAAGATCAAGCACATCAGAAGTGACAATGGAACAGAGTTCAAGAATTTCGTCTTGATGACTATCTTGATGAACTTGGTGTTACTCATGAGTTATCTGCTCCCTATACTCCTCAGCAAAATGGCGTCGTGGAGCGCAAGAACAGAACTCTTGTTGAGATGGCTCGCACTATGCTTGATGAATACAAAACGCCTCATCGTTTTTGGATTGATGCAATTGATACTGCGTGCCACATCATCAACAGAGTATATCTTCACAAATTCTTTAAGAAGACGTGTAAGTGCATCTAGTGCCCCTTAGTGATTTTGGTGTATTGAAGACTTATAGGTTAAGTAACTGATGCGTTTGTAAGTGTACACAGGTCTATAAGTCTATGAGGAGTTTGATATTCTGAGAGAAAGTCGACCCTAAAAATGAAGTTCTTCAACCAAGACTTTGATATTCGAAGACTTTCAAGACTTTGAAAGTGAAGAAATTGGTGTGACCATGAAGACTTGATATTCATTCGAGGAATATGAAGCGTGAAGACTTTTGTTTTCGTAGTTTCATTTTCTCTTTCTTGAGTCATAGGAAACACCGTCTTCGTTAAAGGGGTCGAGGAAATACTAAGGAAAAATTTCCATGTGATGCTCAACTCAAAATCCTACACCTACCAATCCCTTCGAGTGAAGCCATTGGAAATCTCATACAGATTCAGTCAAATTCTTGATGTGAGAGACGCAGTTCTTCCAGTCATTGATGACTTTGCTCGATCGAGAGTTAGGAATTCGCCAGTGTGAATTGCCTACATAGTGAGGAACATGATAGCCCTGAGGACTTTGAAAGTCAAATTTCCGACCGTTCTTTGTCTTTATACCGCGGACCAAAATATCTTATCCACCTAACGGTCATATCATTGAAGGGCATTTATGTCTTATCATGTCGGGCTGCTCCCTAGGATATAAATAGCCGCCCCCTACAACCACTAGTTGGTTGGCTGCTCCGAGAGAACTTGACACTTGTCATTTGAGAGCAACCCATCCTCCGAGGACTTTGAGCAAAAATCATCAAGTGAGGAAAATCCCAAAACCAAACCCACAAAACCCCAAGTGATTGAGCATCACTGAAGAAATTGATCCTGCGTGGATCCGACGCTTGTTTACCTTTGAAGACTGTGCTTCTTCCAGACGGTTAGGCGTCAAGGTCTAGAGCATCCAAGAGGAATTGTGGATCGCCGAGTGACCAAGTCTGTGAAGGTTTGGAAGTCACCAAGACTTACCACGAGTGATTGGACGAGGCTGCGTGGTCTTAGTTCAAGGAGAATACGGTGAGGACTGGGTGTCTGAGTTGCGGCTCGAGATCGGGTGTCCGGACTGTGTGTCCTCGAGTTTAAATACTCAGCCGCTTCAACCAGACGTACAACTGAGACAGCAGTTGGAACTGGTTTACCAAATCATTGTCTTCACCAACTGACTGGTTTTAATTCCTCAACTCATCCATTTCCTCATTCTGTGTTGCATGTTGTTCATATCTGTGCTTGAAGACTTTGACTGAAGACTTTCACAAATTCCTCAGTTCAATATCTTCAGTCTGTTTTGTCTTCATCTTGTTATCCTGTGTTTACGCTTTCCGTACTCTATTCTAGTCTTCATTTCATCATGCTGACTATGTGTGCATCCTGTTATGTTTACTTCTGAGTACATATTCCACTGCAAATAGTTCTTCGCTAAGGAATTTCCTCACCGGCAAATTCCTCAGTGAAGAATTTCATAAAAATCGCCTATTCACCCCCCCTCTAGTCGATATAACGCACTTTCAATTAGTGTGATTTTGGTTTAACCACCTGGAGTTCTAGTTATGTCGACCGCAGGTATGATCAAGGTCTCGGCTGGGTGTCCTACCTTTGATGGAACGGACTACCCCTACTGGAAGAACAAGATGCGAATGCATCTTGAGGCAATTGATAATGATCTACGGTATGTTGTGGAAAATGGTGTCCCACATCCATTGAAACACCGACCGCCATGATGTGAAGAGATTCAAACAACTCGACTCTCAAGAGAAGAATATCATCTGTGGCCATCTGAGCAAAGGACAGTATGGAAGAGTGAGTGCTTTGGAAACTGCTAAGCTTATCTGGGATAGGCTGTCCAAAGTAAATGAAGGAGTCTCAACTCAGGGTGACTCACGAGTTGATGTTCTTCGGAATCTCTTCAACTGCTTCAAAAGACTCGACAACGAAAATGTCCAACAAACCTTTGATCGCCTCACTGACATCTCAAATGAACTTCAAGCCCTCGGTGCCACTGACATCACTGATCATGAAGTTGTGAAGAAACTGCTAAGATCGCTTGATTCCTCATTTGATACTCTGGGACTGATGATACAAGAACGTGTTGACTACAAGTCGCTTGATCCTGCTGATATCCTCGAAAGGCTTAACACTCACGAGTTCCACTTGCTGAAAAGAGAGATCTCTATGGCTCAAACTATGGCAAACCACGTGCCTCAAGGCCAAGGTTGTGTCGACTCAATGTGAGGACTCTGGTAGTAGCCTTGGTGATCCTGAAGAACTGAGCCAGGATCTAGCTCTGCTTGTGAAGAAATTCTAGAAGTTCACAAGACGTGGTCATTTTGGAAAATCCTCAAGAGGAAATGATTCTTCATCCAGTGACTACAAGAGAAGACTTTGCCACAAATGCAAGAAGCCTAGTCACTATATTCAAGATTGTCCTCAGTGGGAAAAGGAAATGAAGAAGAAGAAATACAAGGACTACAGTTCTGATGAAATGAAGAAGAAGAAGAAATCATCAAAATCTTCTTCTTCAAAACCATCAAAGTCTTCATCTCACAAGAAGGGCAGCTCCAAGAAAGCTCGGGCATTCATTGGCAAGGAAATGGACTCTGAAGCTGAATCTGAGGAAAATGATGAAGAGGAGGAGTCTGAAGAATCTGAGTCAGTGTGGCGAGTCGGCGTTACTCTTGCTTTCGTCAGCAAGTCCATCTTCAACACTGAAGAAACTGACTCTGCCAACAAGCCTGATGAAGATAATGATGGCTACGCTCCCACCTATTGCTTCATGGCAAAAGGAGCTAAACTACTCAAATACAACTCCTCTGACTCTAGTGAAAATGAATCTGATGAGGATCTAAAGCCTAGCTACTCTAAACTTGCTAAATGTAACGCCCTCGATGCGGCTATATCTCCCACGTGTCGAAGCACGACTTAGAGGCATAACCGCATTGAAAGCAATGTCGCAAGTGAGGTAATCTTCACACAACCCATGTAATACATAAGGGAAAGAGATACATAGTTGGCTTACAATCGCCACCTCACACAATTACATGAATAAAGCATTACATCATCCAGATACAATCAAGGTCCGACTACGGAACCAAAATAAAAGAAGAACCCCAAATGCAAAAGGTCCCCGATCGACCCCAACTGGGCTCCACTCTTGAACAACTAGAACGAAACAACACAAAGGGCAAGATCTTCATCGAGCTCCTCCTTGAGCTTGATTGCACCACCGCCGGTAACATAGGCACCGCAAACTGGTTTTGAAGTATCCGGTGAGCCACGAGGACTCAAAGAATCCCATTACCATGGGTATCAAGACTAGCAAAGCTTAATGGGAAAGGAAGGGGTAAAGTGGTGAGGTTGCAGCAGCGACTAAGCATATATGGTGGCTAACATACGCAAATGAGGCGAGAAGAGAAACAAAGGAACGGTCGTGAACTAGCAATGATCAAGAGGTGATCCGAACACCTACTTACGTCAAACATAACACGAAACCGTGTTCACTTCCCGAGACTCCGCCGAGAAGAGACCATCACGGCTACACACTCGGTTGATGCGTTTTAATTCGGATCAAGTGTCAAGTTATCTACAACCGACATTAACAAATTCCCATCTGCCACATAACCGCAGGCACGGCTCTCGAAAGTTTATACCTGCAGGGTGTCCCAACTTAGCCCATGACAAGCTCTCGCGATCATCGAAGAATAGACCTTCACCCAAGACACTCCGATCGGACTCGGTATCCGGTACATCAAGACATTTCGACAATGGTAAAACAAGACCAGCAAAACCTCGGCGTGCCGACATCCCGATAGTAGCCGCGTATCTCGTCTCGAGCCACGACCGGATGAGCTAAGCGTCAGTACCGACGTAACCCAAGTTGCCAAGGGATGGTCCCAAGACGGTGCTCTAGTTTGGACCAACGCTAGACAAGCAATCGCCCGGGGCTATAATAAATATGACCCTTGGGTTAATTACTCCCAAGGGAAAAGTAGGTGGTGGTGAGGCAAATGGTAAAAGTCAATGTTGGGCCTTGCTGGACAAGTTTTATTCAAAGCGAACCGTCGGGGGTCCCATAAATCACCCGACCGCGTAAGGGACGCAAAATCCGGGAACATAACACGGTATGACGGAAACTAGGGCGGCAAGAGTGGAACAAAACACTGGGCATAAGGCCGAGCCTTCCACCCTTTACCAAATATATAGATGCATTAATAATATAAGAGATATTGTGATATCCCAACATAAACCCTGTCCACCATGGAGAAATCTTCAACTTCACCTGCAACTAGCAACGCTATAAGAGGGGCTGAGCAAAAGCGGTAACATAGCCAAACAACGGTTTGCATAGGAAAGGTGTCAAAGGTTAGGGGTTCATGGCAATATGGGATGGTTGGACAAACAGGTAATAGGTAGCGCAGCATAGCAAAAGAACGAGGCAACTAGCATAGCAATGATAGTAGTGGAATCCAGGGTAGCGGTCATCTTGCCTGAAATCCCGCAAGGAAGAAGAACGAGTCCATGAAGAAGACAAACGGATGTAGTCGAACGAGTCCTCACAACTCCGGAACGAAACCGAAGCTAACGAGAGAGGCAACCCGGAAAGAAGCAAACAACATAGTAAACACACAAGCATAATCATGGCATGATGCGCAGACAAATATGATGCATGTCCGGTTTAATGAGGCATTGCATGGCAAAATGCAACAAACAATACTACAAGTTAAGTGGAGCTCAATATGCAACGAGTTGCATATTGACGAAACACCACATGCAATTATTTAGTTTGATCTCGTTTAAGCTAGCAAACAATATTAAATGTTGTTAAACATGGCAAGGGTGAAGCATAATGGAAACTAACTATTTAAGCAAGTTTAAATGAGGCCGAAGAATAAACAACAATTCCTAAACTCCTCATATGCATATGTTAGGTTTGGTACTGTTCTGCCCTAAACACAATTTTAGAGTTGTTAAACAGCAACATAAAGTGGACCATGTTAATCTAGGCATTTTTCCACCCCATTTACATATAAAGTTTATTTAATTCCGAGTTACGGTTATTTAGTTATGAAATAAACCATTTTAACATGGCATTTAAGCAAATTTAAACAAACATCACTTTAAACATATTAACATGAGATGAAAGTGGCATATTGTTAAACTAGATGAAAAACTAAGCATTTTACATATATAAAGTTTTTACATATGATGCACGTTGAAGAGTTATTAAATGTATGAAGAACGGGGGTTTTCAGAACTGCAAACTCGGGTAATAGACAAACACGCAGCAGAAAAAAAAACAACAACTGGCCAAATCTGGCCGAGCAGCCCAACAGAAAAAAAAAAGGGGCTGGGGCCTCACCCATGGGCCAAGCCAGTGTCGGTGGAGGAGGCGGTGAGATCCAGTGGTGGGCTTTAGAGCATGCGCAGGCGACGGTCAACGGCGCGATTTAGCGGCCTCTCTGCTGATGCAGAGAGAGAGAGGCAGCGCGCTTGATCTGGAGCAGGAGAAGCAGAGCCGGCGAGGAGGGACTCCGTGGGCGGCGCAGAGGTCTCCGGCGGCGGAGGATCCAGCGGCGGGGAGCTCCCCAATGGCGCGCCCATCCATGGCGTCGGGAAGAACCTAGGGCGGTGCCATGGCTTGATCTGTTGCAAGCAGAGGAGACAGGTGAGGAACGAGGGGAAGTAGAGGAAGGGGAAGGAGTGCAGGGCGTGAGAGAGAGGCCTGGATGGACTGCTCCGGCGACCAGCCGGCGAGGTCGGACGGCGGCCTGGGTCTGGGAGCAGAGGAGACACTCGGGCAGGTTTGAGCGGCGCATGGAGCAGCTCCGGCGACGCGGGCGATGGAGGTCAAGGGAGGTGAGGTGGTGGATCGGGAAGGAGGCTGGCGATAGGCTCGGGGACGGTGCTGCAGCTTCGGGGATGGGCAGTTGGCGCACGAACGAGGAGCTCCTGGCTCGAGGGCGACGAGGAGAGCGAGGAGGGTTGGATCGAGGGGAGGCCTCGGGCAGGAGGTTGGAGGGGGAGTCGATGGATTGGGTCACAGGGGATGGATTTGATAGGATCGGGAAAAAAAACGAGGAGGGTGGCTGGTTTGTTCGACGCTGATAACAAGGAGAGTGGCGGCGGCGTGGGAATGGGATGGATGGGACAAGGTAGGGCTAGGGTTTGTCCAAAATAGTCTAGGAGTGGACTATATATATGAAAAAGAGGGAAGTTTAGATCATCGGATCGAAATCTGACGGATGAGAATAACTAGGTAGGGAGTCCAAATAAGAAAACGGAGATACTTTGTAGACGTTAGGGGATGATCCGAATCCAACGGTGATGACTGCCCGGGTCGGGTTCGGGGAAGTTTCGGACACGCTCAAGAGGGGAGGTGGTTGTGCAGAGAGGGTCAAACGGTCAGACAAGAGGGAATCGAAAAACCCGGTTTGACTCGGAACGGCCAACAAAAGCAAGGGGGACACGGCAACTACGAGCAGATGCAAGTTTTGAAAACATGCAGATGAAATGCAGATGATGACATGGCAAAATGCACCACGCAAGCAAAGGACATGGCAACGACGGCGAATAACTGGCGGACACCTGGCGCATCGGATCCGGGGCGTTACAACACTCCACCACTACGAGAGGATCTCGTCCCGAGATCTAGGATGGCACCGGAGGGAAAAGGAAGAGGAAGATAAGAGGTAAACTAAGTTGCTTCTTTGACCAACGAGTGAAACCACGAACCTTGAGAGGTTGAGCAATTTAAAAGAAAGAGTACAACAGAGATGAACAAGATTGCAAACAATCCGGTAGAAAAGAGGAACAAGGAGTATTACGAGAACTTGAAGGTTGAAAGACATGAATCAAGAGTTTAATGGACAAGATAGATTTCGAAACCACCCCGGTTAAAACAAGATGAGAGAGGAAGAATGATATAATTTGGGCAGCACTCCGACTGTAAATGGAAGGAATTGAACATGAACTTGACAAGATGAGAGGATACACGATGAAATCAACAACACACTGCCTCCGGAATTGAAAGAATGGCACAAGGGGTAAGAAACATTTCAGACCACACTCCGGTTGAGAAGGGAGGCAAAACTTGATAAGATGAAAGAGCTTGAATGAGAACACAACACTCCGGTTAAATGGATAAGCACGGAAAATAACGTGATCTTGACAAAACGAGGTGATGGGTGAAGAGAGCAACATCACAATGCCTCCGTAACGAAAGAATAGAAGTTAGACCGTTGGGATAAAGGGACGGAGAAGAAAATGACAACTTCTACCACAATTGAATTTGGAAGGCATCCTTGCAAGAAGGTTAGAATAGAGTTGTTGGAAGACCAACAACGAAAATAATAAGTTTGTAGTGGGCTTATGGAAATATCTCAACATTATGAGGTGACAACCGGCCACTAACGGAAACAATTGATTGGTTGAGATCAATGAAGATAAGAGAAACTTCTTCCACCAAGATGATAGAGATATAACTTGGATCATTGATAAGCACCACAAATAGCAATATTCCTTAGGGAAGGCTTTAGGTGAAATCTATACCAAGATAACTCCAACAAAGAAGTTGACGGTTGAAAAGATCTCTTGAATAAGAGAAAATGATGGCTTTAAATATCTCATTCTTGACAACATATGAATCATGAAACATGAAGGAAATTGTCAAGAGTGACATAACACCACCTCAAAAGATAAGGTAGAGAGAATTGCACTTTGGAATGCAAGACAAAGAATACTTGAGCTCCTCAAAACAAAACATGTGTTGAGCACCATGTTTATTTTAGAGTATAGCTTGGCGGATCTTAACTTCGAGAGAAATCTTGATGAACAATTGAAGAATGAAAAGAATCCTTGACAAAGCACCATGTAGAGTCTCCATGAAGAACTCCGTTAATAGAAGGATGATGAAAAGAAAGAGAAGTTGAAAAGACAAGGTGAAGCCTTGCAATGATTTAGATGGAGCTTCGCGATTATACAACTGAGAGAACTTGGAACTCCGAAAAAGAAGGATGAGCAATTGAAACCAAGAATTTTTTGAAGAACCTCCGGAATAAGGAATTGAATTTACTCGATGAAACAAGAATAAGAATTACATTATGCTTATCTCTCATCAATTAAATTGATGACCCACAATGGATTTGGCATGCCATTTATTCTCGAAGAAAGGATTAAGATAGAAATGGTGCAAGCTTGGGAAGGTCTTCAATGAACCACCGGTAGGATTTGGAAAGAACGAATGAATTAAATGGTAACGAAAGAGGTGAAATCTTGAACGAACCACCGGTAAGATTTGGAGAATGATAGCTACACGCTGAGAATGAAGAATTATGACATGATGGTCTTCGGAGGAAAGAAATGGAAACAACTCATGAAATGCTCCGGATGGCAAACTGAGAAGACTCTTGAACATCTCCTGATAGGTGAAAAAGATTCTCACAATCAAAAACAATTATGAGAGGATGGCAACAAGCTAGCACCATGAATCTTGAAGAGAATAGAGCAAGATTAAAGAGAAACCCTTCTTCGGTCTTCAAATGATGAGAATGACAACGAGAAACACCACCAAGAATTATTGAGGCACGCCGGAAGAATCAAAAGCGAAGAGGTTGAGCCAACTATGAAAAGAATTTGAAAGATCTTGGAGAAAAGCATTTGACTGATGATAACTCATTCTTACGTCAAACTTGGAGAAGAATTTAGGATAGATCTGGGAAAATAGAAGAGTCGTAAGATCCTCGAAAAGACACGTGGGTTAGGGCCCACTCAAAAGAACATCGTTGAAAAGATTTAAAAGAGATGTTGCACCGGTTGAATTAAATGACTTGAATGAGATACCAATCTCGAAAGAGCTTGAACGAATGCAGAGTGGAAACACGAATCTTCTAGATATCTTGAGCACTCCGGAATAACAAATAGCGAGAAGTAGAATGATAATGAGGTGCACCGGTATGAGAAAGCATTAGAAACGAGGAAAGGAATATGATGAATATCGAAGGCTTGAATAGGATCCACCGGAGGAGAGACAACAATGAAGGATGATGAACTTGAAGCTGTTGAGCATCTTCATGGGAAATCACCGGATAAAACATTGATTGAAAAGAATGAAGAGACTCCACATGAATAAATGGATACTTGATTAAGAAATCTTTGTCCTTGAGGAAAAAGGGTGGGTGGGCGGAAAAAACAAAGGCAACTTGGAGACGCATGAAACAAACACCGTTGAGAAAACCTAGATTCGAACTTGCGGATGGGGAAAATGATGGGATCCACTTGAAGAGAAGCACACCGGTTGGAAAGGATTGACATGACAATCTCGATTGTCGAGAAGGATTGGTATTCACATCGGAGTATGAGAACACCATTTAGGAAAGGTATGGATTCAACATTTGACTTCGAAGCAACTCGAATACCACAAATAAAACAAAACAAAGGATTTGGCTTGCAGAATAAGCCGGAACAAACACATATGATAGAGATTTACCCAATCCCATATCATGAATCTGTCGAAAGATATTCTAGGAGCTACTTGAATTCCCACCTATAAAACTCCCGAAACTTTCTGGTTATGCAATCTGGTGTTGGGGATACAGGGGAAGCAATATATCTCACCCAAACTAACAATACCTACATCCAAGCTGTATCCATCCGTCAACACATAACCAAGATACCTTCGGAAATCGTGTACCTCAACCTTCGAAAAGCATCCGTTATACGAGTCATGGCAATACTCCCGTACTCACCTCAAGATCAAGGTTAGCGGGGTTATCTCACCAACAACTGCATAAAAGAGATTTTCGATGTCGGCGCACTAAACTCGGTATTCCGAAACTACAACGATAAAATTATGACGACAACACCTCGAGCTCAACTCCACGGACACCTCCACTAAAAAACCCCTGGCGGACGGAGGCATCAAGACAATGTTGTCCTCATAAAACCATCGAACGATTCTAAGATACCAGCGTGATCCTAAAAAAAATTAGTGAAATTTGAGAAGAGAAGAGTCAAACTCTCGTCGGATACCTCACCAGGCGATGAAGGGACCGAGGAGTAAAAAGAATTCCTAACTCTCCGATATATATAATCCTAAATGACTCAAAACATTTTTCTAGACACAACTCGCCGCTAAAAACGATCAGCGGTGGGGCTCCTAAGGTCGGGAAGGCTTTGATTACCAACTTAGCGCCCTCGATGCGGCTATATCTCCCACGTGTTGAAGCACGACTTAGAGGCATAACCGCATTGAAAGCAATGTCGCAAGTGAGGTAATCTTCACACAACCCATGTAATACATAAGGAAAGAGATACATAGTTGGCTTACAATCGCCACCTCACACAATTACATGAATAAAGCATTACATCATCCAGATACAATCAAGGTCCGACTACGGAACCAAAATAAAAGAAGAACCCCAAATGCGAAAGGTCCCCGATCGACCCCAACCGGGCTCCACTCTTGAACAACTAGAACGAAACAACACAAAGGGCAAGATCTTCATCGAGCTCCTCCTTGAGCTTGATTGCGCCACCGCCGGTAACATAGGCACCGCAAACTGGTTTTAGAAGTATCCGTGAGCCACGAGGACTCAAAGAATCCCATTACCATGGGTATCAAGACTAGCAAAGCTTAATGGGAAAGGAAGGGGTAAAGTGGTGAGGTTGCAAGAGCGACTAAGCATATATGGTGGCTAACATACGCAAATGAGAGCGAGAAGAGAAACAAAGGAACGGTCGTGAACTAGCAATGATCAAGAGGTGATCCGAACACCTACTTACGCCAAACATAACACGTAAACCGTGTTCACTTCTCGACTCCGCCGAGAAGAGACCATCACGGCTACACACTCGGTTGATGCGTTTTAATTCGGATCAAGTGTCAAGTTATCTACAACCGACATTAACAAATTCCCATCTGCTTCATAACCGCAGGCACGGCTCTCGAAAGTTTATACCTGCGCAGGGTGTCCCAACTTAGCCCATGACAAGCTCTCGCGATCATCGAAGGAATAGACCTTCACCCAAGACACTCCGATCGACTCGGTATCCGGTACATCAAGACATTTCGACAATGGTAAAACAAGACCAGCAAAACCTCCCGCCGTGCCGACATCCCGATAGTAGCAGCACATCTCTCGCCTCGAGCCACGACCGGATGAGCTAAGCGTCTGAGTACCGACGTAACCCAAGTTGCCAAGGGATGGTCCCACACGGTGCTCTAGTTTGGACCAACGCTAGACAAGCAATCGCCCCGGGGCTATAATAAAGATGACCCTTGGGTTAATTACTCCCAAGGAAAAGTAGGTGGTGGTGAGGCAAATGGTAAAAGTCAATGTTGGGCCTTCTTGGACAAGTTTTATTCAAAGCGAACTGTCGGGGGTCCCATAAATCACCCGACCGCGTAAGGGACGCAAAATCCGGGAACATAACACCGGTATGACGGAAACTAGGGCAGCAAGAGTGGAACAAAACACTGCATAAGGCCGAGCCTTCCACCCTTTACCAAATATATAGATGCATTAATAATATAAGAGATATTGTGATATCCCAACATAAACCCCGTCCACCATGGAGAAATCTTCAACTTCACCTGCAACTAGCAACGCTATAAGAGGGGCTGAGCAAAAGCGGTAACATAGCCAAACAACGGTTTGCATAGGAAAGGTGTCAAAGGTTAGGGGTTCCTGGCAATATGGGATGGTTGGACAAACAGGTAATAGGTAGCGCAGCATAGCAAAAGAACGAGGCAACTAGCATAGCAATGATAGTAGTGAGATCCAGGGTAGCGGTCATCTTGCCTGAAATCCCGCAAGGAAGAAGAACGAGTCCATGAAGAAGACAAACGGATGTAGTCGAACGAGTCCTCACAACTCCAGAACGAAACCGAAGCTAACGAGAGAGGCAACCCGGAAAGAAGCAAACAACATAGTAAACACACAAGCATAATCATGGCATGATGCGCAGACAAATATGATGCATGTCCGGTTTAATGAGGCATGGCATGGCAAAATGCAACAAACAATACTACAAGTTAAGTGGAGCTCAATATGCAACGAGTTGCATATTGACGAAACACCACATGCAATTATTTAGTTTGATCTCGTTTAAGCTAGCAAACAATATTAAATGTTGTTAAACATGGCAAGGGGTGAAGCATAATGGAAACTAACTATTTAAGCAAGTTTAAATGAGGCCGGAAGAATAAACAACAATTCCGGAAACTCCTCATATGCATATGTTAGGTTTGGTACTGTTCTGCCCTAAACACAATTTTAGAGTTGTTAAACAGCAACATAAAGTGGACCATGTTAATCTAGGCATTTTTCCACCCCATTTACATATAAAGTTTATTTAATTCCGAGTTACGGTTATTTAGTTATGAAATAAACCATTTTAACATGGCATTTAAGCAAATTTAAACAAACATCACTTTAAACATATTAACATGAGATGAAAGTGGCATATTGTTAAACTAGATGAAAAACTAAGCATTTTACATATATAAAGTTTTTACATATGATGCACGGTTGAAGAGTTATTAAATGTATGAAGAACAGGGGGTTTTCTGTAAACTGCAAACTCTGGGTAATAGACAAATCACGCAGCAGGAAAAAACAACAACACTGGGCCAAATCTGGCTGGAGCAGGCCCAACAGAAAAAAAAGGAGGCGCTGGGGCCTCACCCATGGGCCAAGCCCAGGTCGGTGGAGGAGGCGGTGAGATCCAGCGGTGGGCTTTAGAGCCAGCAGGCGCGACGGTCAACGGCGCTGATTTAGCGGGCCTCTCTGCTGATGATGAGAGAGAGCGAGCAAGGCGCTTGATCTGGAGCAGAGAAGCGAGGCCGGCGAGGAGGAGGACTCCGGGGCGGCGAGAGGTCTCCGGCGAGGCGGAGGATCCAGGCGGCGGGGAGCTCCCCAATGGCGCGCCCATCCATGGCGTCGGGAAGAACCTAGGGCGGTGCCATGGCTTGATCTGTTGCAAGCAGAGGAGACAGGTGAGGAACGAGGGGAAGTAGAGGAAGGGGAAGGAGTGCAGGGCGCGAGAGAGAGGCTCGATGGATCGCTCGGCGACCGCCAGCCGAGGTCGGACGGCGGCTGGTCTCTGGGAGCAGAGGAGACGCTCGGGCAGGTTTGAGCGGCGCATGGAGCAGCTCCGGCGACGCGGGCGATGGAGGTCAAGGGAGGTGAGGTGGTGGATCGGGAAGGAGGGTGGCGATTGGCTCGGGGACGGTGCTGCAGCTTCGGGGATGGGCAGTTGGCACACGAACGAGGAGCTCCTAGCTCGAGGGCGACGAGGAGAGCGAGGAGGGTTGGATCGAGGGGAGGCCTCGGGCAGGAGATTGGAGGGGGAGTCGATGGATTGGGTCACAGGGGATGGATTTGATTGGATCGGGAAAAAAAACGAGGAGGGCGGCTGGTTTGTTCGACGCTGATAACAAGGAGAGTGGCGGCGGCGTGGGAATGGGATGGATGGGACAAGGTAGGGCTAGGGTTTGTCCAAAATAGTCTAGGAGTGGACTATATATATGAAAAAGAGGGAAGTTTAGATCATCGGATCGAAATCTGATGGATGAGAATAACTAGGTAGGGAGTCCAAATAAGAAAACGGAGATACTTTGTAGATGTTAGGGGATGATCCGAATCCAACGGTGATGACTGCCCGGGTCGGGTTCGGGGAAGTTTCGGACACGCTCAAGAGGGGAGGTGGTTGTGCAGAGGGTCAAACGGTCAGACAAGAGGGAATCGAAAAACCCGGTTTGACTCGGAACGGCCAACAAAAGCAAGGGGGACACGGCAACTACGAGCGGATGCAAGTTTTGAAAACATGCAGATGAAATGCAGATGATGACATGGCAAAATGCACCACGCAAGCAAAGGACATGGCAACGACGGCGAATAACTGGCGGACACCTGGCGCATCGGATCCGGGGCGTTACACTAAAATTGCTGTGAAACAACAACGAGCTCTTGAAAAGGTTCAAAACATGCTGGATAAAAGTGATGATATGTTGGGTGAAGAAATGGATCGCACTAAAGCCCTGACTGAAAATCTTCAGAGACTTCAGTCTAAGTATGATAACCTTCAAGGTCATCATAACTCTCTTGTCTCGATCATGAGAAACTTTCTTATGAATTTCTTCAAGAAAAGCAAGACAATGAGAAGCTTTCTCTTGAAGCTATTCAAAGAAAGGCAGATCTTGAAAAGCTAAGAGTATGTTATGAAGATCTTGTAAGGAGCGCGATTCATTACTAGCTCAACAAATCAGCGCTTCTCAGGAAGAATTTGTTCCTCCATGCTTAAAGTGCATTGAACGTGAATCTGCTAATTCTTCACCTGAATGTTCAAATGCTTCAACTGTTACAAATTCTTCAACTGTTACTAATTCTGCTATCACTAATTCCTCATCTGAGGACATTGCTAGTATCACTAACAATGCAGGGCTGAAGGAATTGTACATGACAGGCATGTACAAAAGCCTCAAAGGGCATCAGATACTTTGTGATGTGCTCAAAAAGCAGATACTCAACAGAAACCCTAGGAAAGAGGGTATTGCCTTTGAGAGGAAACTCAATGCCGATGGAACATATTGGAAGCCTGAGTAGTATCCCAAAACCTCTTGGGTTGCTGCAAAGGGACCTCCAGTTGATCCATCTAACTTATCTGGCTTTACATGTGAATCTCCTCATTCTTCTGATGAGTCATTTGACTCCAACTGATGCAATTGATACTGCCTGCCACATCATCAACAGAGTATATCTTCACAAATTCTTCAAGAAGACTGCCTATGAACTCCTCACTGACAAGAAAACGAATGTGAGTTATTTCAAAGTCTTCGGTGCTAAATGTTGGATTAGAGATCCTCATCACAACTCTAAATTTGCACCGAAAGCACATGAATGTTTTATGCTTGGTTACGGAAAGGACTCGCACACCTACAGAGTCTTCAACATTGTTCTTCACAAGATTGTTGACACTGTAGGTGTGCGGTTCGATGAAACTAATGGCTCGCAAAGAGAGCACCTACCTTCTGTGTTAGATGAACCAGCATCCGAGGATGCTATCAAGCTCAAGGCAACCGAGGATGTCATTCCCTCTCAAGAATCTGCTGAAGAATTCATTCCTGTTTGTGAAGAACGTCGAGCTGATGCACCTGAAGAACATGATGAGGAAAATGGTGCTGAAGAAAATGCTGATCAGAATCCTCAGCGACAGCCAACTCATCCACGCGTTGCAAAGGAAGTGCAAGTGGAGAAGATCATCGATGACATCAGCGCACCAGGTCCTCTCACCCGCTCAAAAGCCTCACATTTATCTAACTTTTGTGGGCACTATGCTTTTGTGTCTATCTCAGAGCCCACTAAGGTAGATGAAGCATTTCTGGAGCCGGAGTGGATTCAGGCTATGCAAGAAGAATTACATCAGTTCGAGCTGAACAATGTCTGGGAATTGGTCAATCGCCCAGATCCTCGCAAGCATAATATCATTGGCACAAAGTGGATCTACCGCAACAAGCAAGATGAAAATGGCCTTGTGGTGAGGAATAAGGCACGACTAGTAGCTCAAGGCTACACACAGTTGAAGGAATTGATTTCAATGAAACTTTTGCACTGTTGCTAGACTTGAAGCTATTCGCATTTTACTTGCCTATGCTAACCATCATGATATCATCTTATATCAAATGGATGCGAAAAGTGCATTCCTCAATGGTAAGCTTGAGGAAGAAGTATATGTTGCTCAACCCCTGTGTTTTGAAGATCCCAAGAATCGACAAAGTCTTCGACTCAATAAGGCTCTCTATGGCCTCAAGCAAGCCCCTCGGCGTGGTATGACACATTGAAGGAATTCTTCGTGAAGAATGGCTTCACACCGGTTCACTTGACCCTACTCTATTTACTAAATCATATGATGGTGAACTGTTTGTGTGCCAAATATATGTTGATGATATTATCTTTGGCTGTACTAACCAACGATATAGTGATGAATTTGCCTATATGATGAGTGAAGAATATCAAATGTCTATGATGGGAGAGTTGAAATTCTTCTTAGGTCTTCAAATTAAATCGACAGCGCAATGGCATATTCATATCTCAGAGAAATACCTCAAAGATGTAATTGAGGAAATTCGCATGCAAGATTGCAAAGGCGTCAAAATTCCTATGCCCACAAATGGCCATCTATGCAATCGATGAAAATGGTATTGACTTGATCACAAGGTATACCACTCCATGATTGATTCTTTATTGTACTTATGTGCATCTAGGCGGATATAATGCTTAGTGTTTTCATGTGTGCCCGATTTCAAGCTGCACCGAAGAATCACACCATAAGGCTGTGAAGCATATTCTTCGATATCTAGCTCACACACCAACACTAGGATTATGGTACCCCAAGGGCTCTGCCTTTGATCTCATTGGATATTCGACTCGACTATGCTTTGGTGATCGTGTGGACCGCAAGTCAACATCCGGCACTTGTCATTTCCTCGGACGATCTTTGGTCCATTGGTCCTCGAAGAAATGCAATTGTGTACCACTATCTACTGCTGAAGCTGAATACATTGCTGCTGGCTCATGCAGTGCTCAACTGCTGGATGAAGCAAACCCTCAAGGACTATGGCGTCAACGTGAAGAATGTGCCTCTCCTCTGCGACAACGAGAGTGCCATCAAGATTGCTCACAACCCGCTTCAGCACTCAAGACTAAGCACATCCAGATTCGCCATCATTTTTTCGTGATCATGTGTTTGAGGGCGATATCTCCATCGTGCATGTGAAGACTGAAGAACAACTAGCTGATATCTTCACCAAGCCCTTGGATGAGAAGAGATTTAGCAAGTTGCGGTGCGAGCTAAATATCTTAGAATCTTTGAATGTTCTTTGAAAAGGACACACATCCTAACCCTTATGCATAATTGATGACTTAGATGTGCAACACATGAAGAAACGTTTTTCCTCAATCAATGAAGAATAACATTCTAATTGTGAAGAAATTAATGAAGAATTTGATTCTCAGAACCCTACGACAATTGTACGCGGTGTCTGAAATCATCATTCTTATACGGTGGGCTACGCCACCACAAAAGTTGAAAATCTTCAATTTGAGTTTTTCCTCATTTTTGAAATTCCTCAGTTTTTCAAATTCTTCAACTTTGCAAAATCTTCAATATTTCCGTTGTTTTTTCTTCATTGGATATATATATATGTGAGTTTATGTCCTCTACAGCATTCACTTATTGCTAATTCTTCAAGTTGCTATTTCTGCTAAGTGAATGTGATCGGACCCTTCCCCTCTATGCTATACTCAATCCATTCTATTCACAAATTCATCATGTGCGTTCGATTGAAACTGCTTCAAAGTCTTCACCGGTCCTTGACAGTGAAGAAATTGCGAATCTAAACTTTTAACAAATCTTATCCAAGTTTTTGGTTTTACCGCTCAAACCGCTCCGCATCCCACGATGTATTAGTTTAATCACCCACGATCTTACGATCTCATCTCGCGAAGACGTGGGTGACACATGTCGCGTGAAGGAGTAAGGGCAGGGCATGTTCGTCCAAAATCTTCGGGCGAACAGTTTTTCACCGTGGCTATAAATACCGCTCTACCCTCCTCACTTCATTTAGTCCGCTCAATCGCTGTCTCTCGCTCGAGCTCTCCTCAAACCCTAGCTCCACCGCTACTCCATCGCCGGTGAGGAAAAGCTTCACCGCCGACCTCATCGCTGTCAGACTCGCCCGACCATGAAATCTTCACTCCGCCGCCGCCGTAGCTGTCTCCCTCTGCCAAGTTAGGGCGTGGGAGATCTAACGTGACGAACTTCACTATAGTTCATCTCTGTTCGTTGTGTTCTTCAGTTCGGGTAATTAAAAGTCACTTTTATTACTCGCGTTGATTCTCAAATCTTTCGAAAAATCTTCAAAGGTGTTTTTGCTCTTCAAATCTTCACATATGAACACCTCACACACTATATGCTCTTGATTTATCTCTCTAAGCATTCATTTCTTCAAGATTCCTCAATTGTGCGAATTCCTCAAGGCTCAGCTGGTCAAATTCCTCAAAACTTGCTTCTTTTGAAAAATCTTCTGAGAACGCATATGACCTCTCCAAATTCCTCGCACCTACACTCTGTTCACAGGTACTCATGTCCGCTGCTGAATCACTAGGTTCTCATCAACTTAACTCATTTGCAGCGTTCCTCGAAGAAAAACTGCATACTTCTTCCGAGTGCTCTATTGTTCAAATTCCTCACCTGAAGAAAATGGCAGATGGCAAGAGACCGCAGAAGGGAGGAAAGAAACCGGAGGTCATGACTGCCTTTGAGATTCCTGAGGAAATATACAAAGACTACTGCACACCTGATGAATCCAAATTTGGCAAGGAGACCAAAAATCAGCGCAAAGTGCGCATACAGAGGATAGAAAGAAGATGGGCACGAGAATGGAGAGAATACCGCTATGTCACTCCCAAGTACATGAGGAAATTCGCTTTGAACCCTCCATGCCCAAGAGCTCCTCTGGCACCTGGCCAAGTTGCTGATCCCACTAGCATCAAGATTGGTGAAGACTTTCCTGAAGAATGGTCCAGGCGCCAAGCCAAATTGGCAAGACAGGCCAAGGAGGCAGTGAGGAAATTCAATGAGGATTCTGCTGCTGCTGCTGCTGCTGAGCCCTCGGTCAAGCCGAGGAAATCAATGCCGAAGAAGCCTGCTCGCAAGCCAAGTGCTTCACCGTCCGCGCCCTCACGGCAAATTCCTCAGACTGCTGCTGCTCATTCAAAATCCTCAGCAGCTCCCACCAAGTCCTCAACACCTGTGCATCTTGCTACTTGTCAAAGGACTCAAGGTTTCTCAATTGCTTCGTGTCTCAAAGAAGTTCCTCACCGCACCAATGTCCTCAACAGGCCCCACTCTGCTGAAGACAAAAGCAACTGCTGGACGCGGTCCTCGACCAAGTCCAAAGAAGAAACATGTTGCATTCAACGTTCCCTCTGATGATGAAGCCTCGGATGAAGAACTTGAAGAAATCATCAGGGACAGACTGACCAAGGCCGCTAGTGCCAAAAGAACGAGTGTGCCTCTACTTTTGGATCCGAAGAAGATCCTTGACTTCATTGACCTATGGCATCAGGATCCAAACACTCCTATACCGGATCTGCCACTGACTCCTGGTCAAAGTCACATGCTGAACCATTTCATCGCTGAAGAGAAATGGAAATTTGAAAAGGCTCGTGAATTGAAGAAAGCAAAAGCCAGAAAGGAGAAGCTTCTAAGGAAGAACATCATCAACTTGACTCCTGAAGAACTTCTCAAAGCACAATATGAAATTCAAGCCCTCAGCAAGGATTTCGATGCTTACAATGCTGATTGGCAAGGAGCCAAGGTGAGATTCGTCAATCTGACGAAGAAAATGTCAACTGTTGCAACTCCATCGCAACAAGAAAATCCTCAGGCTGAAGAATCTGCTCAGCCTGCTGAAGAACATGCCAAGATCTGCTGATGACTTTCAGCGTCTTGATGAGAACACAAGTTCGTGGCTGATGACTCCATTCCACTGCCAAGAAATTCCTGTGGCATCCACTAGCGGTGCGCTGAAGAATCTGAAGGAATCGAGGCAATCGCACCGATTCATACCAAGAAACTGTACCACAATCCTCAGCTCCTCCTGCGCCAACACCAACTCCAGTTCTTCCTTCTGCTTATGAAGTGAAGAAAACAAAGGCTGCAGAACGAGCTGCAGTGAAGAAAAGGAAGGCATCAGCTGCGTCAAATTCTTCGGCTGCGAAGAAAATGAAGCCAATGACCAGCTCGATTGAAAATCCTATTGATGCCATTCCCATCTCCTCCATGTCGTCAAAGGAAATTGTTCCTTATGGAGAAGATTACAAGATCCCAAGCGGATCTGATGAAGAAAATCAATCTGTTGCTACCTCAGAACAGCTTGATGAAGAAATTGAAGTGGAAGCTTTCCCTTCAACTCCACTTGTTTCCTCACCCGTGCCTCAGTTCACTGCTGAAGAGGCAGGTGTTGAGGAAATTGAAAAAGAAGATGAAGACGTGGATATTGGGTGCACTACACCTGTGATGAACAATGACTTTTGGGAAAGTCAGCATCCCAATACTCCTCTCTTCACTCTGCTTCAACAAGTTCCTCCGTCCCTGCTACAACTGCTCAAATGGGCTCAAGAAACTCATCCCACATCGCTCATCAATGAAGAAATTCCAGCCACTAGCGCCAAGAACCCACTTGATCCTCAAACTGCACAAGGAGAGGAACCTCAAATTCCTCACTGAAGAACACGAGATCGCGATTCTCGAGGTTGTGTTGCAAATCACCGATATTCCTATGCCCAAACCAAGAATCCGCTCTCAAGCAAGCAAAAATTCAAGGTGAAGACTTCTTTTACGAGCATGTGTTCTTCATCGCTTATAATCCTTATGACTCTGCTCGAATGAGGAAAAGACGCTTACGACTCCTACACAAGCAAACTTCTATTCCTCAAGATTATTTGACAAGGACAAGATCTTCACCATGAGCATATTCCTCATGTGGATATGGAATCACCGCCGTGCTTGAGCCAAGACTCGTGTTCTTCACGATGCGAGGCTGCTGAATTTCTGACCGATATATGTGGATCGAATGAAGAACTCATTCTTCATTCTATGCCACCGCACATCACCGGAGATGTCAAGACATCAATTCATGGGTACTGGATTGGATGACGAGAATACTCACTACAAGGCACCAGCAACTGAATTGCTTCGTGTCCTTCCTCTTGATCCTTCCCATGAATCTGCACGCTGCATTTACAATGACCGTGAATTATCTGATCACTTTATGCAAGTACTCATGAAGCCGTTGAAGCTAGGAGAAGCACCTCGAACCAAATTCCTCGTCAAGGATTTGCTGTATGTGCCTCGGACTGTTTATAGAATCTTGACGAAGACAATGAGTCCCATCAAAGGCCACGACTCAAATGAAGAAGATGTCGTTGGCATCATGAAGAACATGCTTTTCAATATCATTCATGGTGTTCCTGTCAATTTCCATGATTTCTTCATGAGGACTCTGGCCAATGTTGCAATGTCACCTTTTGAGCTGAAGCCATATGCGCCTTGGATCATGAGATTCATGAGGGCAAGATCTTCAACGAACTACAAGGTGACACTCAAACCATGGCAGCTTCACGCCGCCCATTGAAGTCCTCAGCGACCAATTTCATCATCGATGACAAGGGCAAGGCAGCAGCTGTAATTGATGAAGGCACTCGTCCATTGGATGGTCAATTTCGCAAGGCTGCATCTTACTCCACCAATGACGATTCTGCAACGCATGACACCGCCAAGAAATACCTCAACCAAGCAACAGCCTCAAGCAATCGCACCTGTGGTGATGACCGATCGTGAGCTACTCCTCAGTCTTCATCAGAAGGTTGAACGCAATCAGAAATGGGTGAAGCGCCAATTTGTTGCAATTCTTCACAACATGACCTCAACGCATAATGCAGTGAAGAAAAACCAGTACTACCTTCATGAAACCCTCAACCGCACCTAGGCTGTTCTTAATCATTTCTATTCCGCGGAAGAATTGAAGACTATGGGCCTTCAGGAAGCATTTGACTGGTCTGCACCACCTCCGAAGAAATTCAAGAGAGTCAAAGTTCCTGATCTGGTGGCCAGTTCTTATTCTTCATCGCGTGAAACTGATGAATATGAAGATTTAGACGACAACTGCGGCAGCCCTACTTCAACATCCAACCCGACAACGCCGGCGCCTCCATCAACTTGAAAATCTTCAAGGCGTTAGTCCTCGCCGATCCTTTTGGTCATTTGATGACAAAGGGGAGAAATCTGAGTTAGTCTTCAAGCGGGTTTATACTATGGGCGTTTTTATTAAGTTACAACTCTCGTTCTTCCGAAACTTTTATTGGATCGAGTTGTAATCTTAAATCCGATGGTGCCCTGATACTTTTGAACGGTGCATTGTGCTGACTTTGCACTATGCTCTGATACTCTTGATCGTGCTTTGATACGTTTGATGCTCCGATTTTGATACGTGTTATGCTCTGATGCTTTTGAAGCACTAAGCTCTGAATGTGATATTTGAGCTCTGAAACTTTTGATGTGATATTCCACATGCTTATTCCTAGTCAATACTATTGCACGCATGCTGAATCTCATCAGGCACCATATTTCATCATGCATTTCAAATTCTTCATAGTATATATATCAAATGCGTGTATGAAATACAAGATATAGGGGGAGATCATGATTCAATTCTTCAAATGTGCATTGCCTCAAAAGAAAATTCCTCATTATGCACATATTCAGGGGGAGTTCTTCTATATCTTGCAATCAAATTCCTCAATATCAGTATTTACACTTCATATGTTTATCCCCGTTGAAAACTTAACCTATGTTGTCATCAATCACCAAAAAGGGGGAGATTGTAAGTGCATCTAGTGCCCCTTAGTGATTTTGGTGTATTGAAGACTTATAGGTTAAGTAACTGATGCGTTTGTAAGTGTACACAGGTCTATAAGTCTATGAGGAGTTTGATATTTACAGAGAAAGTCGACCTCTAAAATGAAGTTCTTCAATCAAGACTTTGATATTCGAAGACTTTCAAGACTTTGAAAGTGAAGAAATTGGTGTGACCATGAAGACTTGATATTCATTCGAGGAATATGAAGCGTGAAGACTTTTGTTTTCGTAGTTTCATTTTCTCTTTCTTGAGTCATAGGAAACACCGTCTTTCGTTAAAGGGGTCGAGGAAATACTAAGGAAAAATTTCCATGTGATGCTCAACTCAAAATCCTACACCTACCAATCCCTTGAGTGAAGCCATTGGAAATCTCATACAGCTTCAGTCAAATTCTTGATGGATGAGACGCAGCTTCTTACAGTCATTGATGACTTTGCTCGACCGAGAGTTAGGAATTCGCCAAAGTGAATTGCCTACATAGTGAGGAACATGATAGCCCCGAGGACTTTGAAAGTCAAATTTCCGACCGTTCTTTGTCTTCTTACCGGCGGACCAAAATATCTTATCCACCTAACGGTCATATCATTGAAGGGCATTTATGTCTTATCATGTCGGGCTGCTCCCTAGGATATAAATAGCCGCCCCTACAACCACTAGTTGGTTGGCTGCTCGAGAGAACTTGACACTTGTCATTTGAGAGCAACCCATCCTCCGAGGACTTTGAGCGAAAATCATCAAGTGAGGAAAATCCCAAAACCAAACCCACAAAACCCCAAGTGATTGAGCATCACTGAAGAAATTGATCCTGCGTGGATCCAACGCTTGTTACCTTTGAAGACTGTGCTTCTTCCAGACGGTTAGGCGTCAAGGTCTAGAGCATCCAAGAGGAATTGTGGATCGCCGAGTGACCAAGTCTGTGAAGGTTTGGAAGTCACCAAAACTTACCACGAGTGATTGGGCGAGGCTGCGTGGTCTTAGTTCAAGCGAGAATATGGTGAGGACTGGGTGTCTGAGTTGCGCTCAAAGACTGGGTGTCCGGACTGTGTGTCCTCGAGTTTAAATACTCACCGCTCCAACCAGACGCATAACCGAGACAGCAGTTGGAACTGGTTTACCAAATCATTGTCTTCACCAACCGACCGGTTCTAATTCCTCAACTCATCCATTTCCTCATTCATGTTGCATGTTGTTCATATCTGTGCTTGAAGACTTTGATCAAGACTTTCACAAATTCCTCGCCCAATTTCTTCACCTCTTTTGTCTTCATCTTGTTATCCTGTGTTTACGCTTTCCGTACTCTATTCTAGTCTTCATTTCATCATGCTGACTATGTGTGCATCCTGTTATGTTTACTTCTGAGTACATATTCCGCTGCAAATAGTTCTTCGCTAAGGAATTTCCTCACCGGCAAATTCCTCAGTGAAGAATTTCATAAAAATCGCCTATTCAACCCCCCTCTAGTCGATATAACGCACTTTCAAGACGGCCTATGAACTCCTCACTGACAAGAAACCCAATGTGAGTTATTTCAAAGTCTTCGGTGCTAAATGTTGGATTAGAGATCCTCACCACAATTCTAAATTTGCACCGAAAGCACATGAAGGTTTTATGCTTGGTTACGGAAGGACTCGCACACCTCTGAGTCTTCAACATTGTTCTTCACATGATTGTCGACATCAGATGTGCGGTTCGATGAAACTAATGGCTCGCAAAGAGAGCACCTACCTTCTGTGTTAGATGAACCAGCACCTGAGGATTCTATCAAGTTCAAGGCAACTGAGGATGTCATTCCTACTGAAGAATCTGTTGAAGAATTCATTCCAGTTCATGAAGAACGTCGAGCTGATGCACCTGAAGAAAATGCTGAGGAAAATGGTGTTGAAGAAAATGCTGATCAAACTCCTCAGCGATAACCACCTCATCCTCGCATTGCAAAAGAAGTGCAAGTGGAGAAGATCATCGATGACATTAGAGCACCAGGTCCTCTCACACGCTCAAAAGCTTCACATTTATCTAACTTTTGTGGGCACTATGCTTTTGTCTCTATCACAGAGCCCACTAAGGTAGATGAAGCATTTTTGGAGCCGGAGTGGATTCAGGCTATGCAAGAATAATTACATCAGTTCGAGCTCAACAATGTTTGGGAACTAGTCAAATGTCCAGATCCTCGCAAGCATAATATCATTGGCACAAAGTGGATCTACCGCAACAAGCAAGATGAAAATGGCCTTGTGGTGAGGAATAAGGCACGACTGGTAACTCAAGGCTACACACAGGTAGAAGGAATTGATTTCTATGAAACTTTTGCACCTGTTGCTAGACTTGAGGCTATTCGCATATTACTTGCTTATGCTAACCATCATGATATCATCTTATATCAAATGGATGTGAAAAGTGCATTCCTCAATGGTAAGCTTGAGGAACAAGTATATGTTGCTCAACCACCAGGTTTTGAAGATCCAAAGAATCCAGACAAAGTCTTCAGACTCAATAAGGCCCTCTATGGCCTCAAGCAAGCCCCTCGAGCGTGGTATGATACATCGAAGGAATTCTTCGTGAAGAATGGCTTCACACCCGGTTCACTCGACCCTACTCTCTTTACTAAATCTTATGACAGTGAACTGTTTGTGTGCCAAATATATGTTGATGATATTATCTTTGGCTGTACTGACCAACATTATAGTGATAAATTTGCCTATATGATGAGTGAAGAATATCAAATGTCTATGATGGGAGAGTTGAAATTCTTCTTAGGTCTTCAAATTAAATCAACAGCGAATGGCACATTCATATCTCAGAGAAATACCTCAAAGGTGTCTTGAGGAAATTCGCATGCAAGATTGCAAAGGCGTCAAAATTCCTATGCCCACAAATGGCCATCTATGCAATCGATGAAAATGGTATTGACTTGATCACAAGGTATACCGCTCCATGATTGGTTCTTTATTGTACTTATGTGCATCTAGGACAGATATAATGCTTAGTGTTTGCATGTGTGCCCGATTTCAAGCTGCACAAGGAATCACACCATAAGGCTGTGAAGCATATTCTTGATATCTAGCTCACACACCAACACTAGGATTATGGTACCCCAAGGGCTCTGCGTTTGATCTCATTGGATATCCCGACTCGACTATCTTTGGTGATCGTGTGGACCGCAAGTCAACTTCGGCACTTGTCATTTCCTCGGACGATCTTTGGTCCGTTGGTCCTCGAAGAAACAGAATCTGCGATCACCGCTCATCTGCGGAAGCTGAATACATTGCTGCTGGCTCTTCTGTGCTCAAGCTGCTTTGGATGAAGCAAACACTCAAGGACTATGGCGTCAACGTGAAGAATGTGCCTCTCCTCTGCGACAATGAGAGTGCCATCAAGATTGCTCACAACCCAGCTTCAGCACTCAAGACAAAGCACATTCAGATTCGTCATCATTTTCTACGTGATCATGTGTTGAAGGGCGACATCTCCATCGAGCACGTGAAGATCAAGAACAGCTAGCTGATATCTTCACTAAGCCCTTGGATGAGAAGAGATTTAGCAAGTTGCGGTGTGAGCTAAATATCCTAGAATCTTCGAATGTTCTTTGAAAAGGACACACACCCTGACACTTATGCAAAATTGATGACTTAGATGTGCAACACATGAAGAAAAGTTTTTCTTCAATCAATGAAGAATAACACTCTAAGTGTGAAGAAATTAATGAATAATTTGATTCTCGTAACCCTCGACAATTGTGCGCGGTGTCTGAAATCATCATTCTTATCTGATGGGTCACGCCACCACAAAAAGTTGAAAATCTTCAATTTGAGTTTTTCCTCAGTTTTGAAATTCTTCAGTTTTTCAAATTCTCCAACTTTGCAAAATCTTCACTGTTTCCGTCGTTTTTCTTCATTGGCTATATATATATACATGAGTTTATGTCCTCTACAGCATTCACTTATAGCTATTTCTTCAAGTTGCTTTTTCTGCTAAGTGAATGTGATCGGACCCTTCCCCCTCTATGCTATACTCAACCCAATCTATTCACAAATTCTTCATGTGCGTTCTATTTGAAACTCGTTCAAAATCTTCACTGTGTCCTTGTCAGCTGAAGAAATTGCGAACGAAACTTTAAAACAAATCTTATCCAATTTTTCAGTTTCTGCCGCTCAAACCGTTCCACATCCCACAATGCATTGTTCTATTCACCCACGATCGTACACGATCTCAACTACACAGTACATGGGTGACTCATGTCGCGAGAAGGAGAAAGGGCAGGGGCATGTTCGTCCCAAAATCTTCGGGCGAACAGTTTTTCACCGTGTCTATAAATACCCCTCTCCCCTTCCTCACTTCATTTACTCCGCTCGATCACTTCTCTCTCACTCGAGCTCCTCAAACCCTAGCGCCGCCGCTAGTCCATCGTCGCCGGTGAGGAAGAGCTTCGCTGCCTTGACCGCTTCGCCGTCGTACTCACTCCGACCGCGGAAATCTTCACTCCGCCACCGCCATAGCTGTCTTCCTCTGCCAAGTTAGGGCGTGGGAGATCTAACCTGACGAACTTCACATCTGTTCTTCTCAGTTCGTCGTGTTCTTCACTTCGGGTAATTAAAAGTTACTTTTATTACTCACTTTGATTCTCAAACTTTCCTAAAAATCTTCAAAGGTGTTTATTCTTCAAATCTTCACACATATGAACACCTCACACATCATATGATCTTGAACTGTTTCTCTAAGCAATCATTTTCTTCAAGATTCCCTAATTGTGTGGATCTTCGATCTGTACAACTCTAGAACCTAAGACAAGAATGCTTAGTGAAATTCCTCAAGGTTCATCTGGTCAAATTCCTCAAAACTTGTTCTTTTCGAAAAACCTTCTGAGAACGCATATGACCTCTCCAAATTCCTCGCACCTATACTCTATTCACAGGTACTCATGTCTGCTGCTGAATCACTAGGTTCTCATCAACTTAACTCATTTGCAGCGTTCCTCGGAGAAAAATTGCATACTTCTTCAGAAAATTCGATTGTTCAAATTCATCAACTGAAGAATATGGCAGACAGTAAGAAGCCGCAGAAAGGAGGAAAGAAACCTGAGGTTATGACCGCGTTTGAAATCCCTAAGGAAATATATGCTGGCTATTGCACACCTGATGAAGCAAAATTTGGCAAAGAAAACAAAAATCAGCGCAAGGTGCGCATACAAAGGATTGAACGGAGATGGGCAAGGGAATGGAGGGAATACAGATATGTGACTCCAAAGTACATGAAGAAATTCACCCTCAATCCTCCATGCCCAAGAGCTCCATTGGCACCTGGCCAAGTAGCTGACCCCACCAGCATCAAGTGTGGTGAGGACTTTCCTGAAGAATGGGCTAAGCGCCAAGCTAAATTGGCAAGACAAGCCCACGAGGCAGTGAAGAAATTCAATGAGGATTCTGCCACTGCTACTGCTACCGAGGCCTCGGTCAAACCGAGGAAATCTATGCCAGAGAAGCCTGCTCATAAGCCAAGTGCTTCACCAACAGCGCCCTCACGGCCAAGTTCCTCAGCAATGCCCTCATGGCAAATTCCTCACACTGCTGCTGCTCCACCAAAGTCCTCAGCAGCTCCTTCAAAGTCCTCAGCTCCTGTGCATCTGGCTACATGTCAAAGGACTGCTAGTTTCTCGATTGCCTATGGTGTTTCAGCAAGTTCCTTAGCTGCACCAATTTCCTCACCAGGCCCCACACTGTTGAAGACCAAAGCAACAGCTGGACGAGGTCCTCGGCCAAGTCCAAAGAAGAAATAGGTTGCATTCCATGTGCCTTCTGATGATGAACTTGCAGAAATCATCAGAGACAGACAGGTGAAGGCCGCTAGAGCCAAAGGCACATCTGTGCCACTGCTTTTGGATCCGAGGAAGATCCTCGACTACATTGACCTCTGGCACAAGGATCCAAACACCCCAATGCCTGATTTTCATCTGACTCCTGGTCAAAGTCACATGCTGACCCATTTCATCACTGAAGAGAAATGGAAGTTTGAAAAGGCAAGAGAGATCAAGAAAGCGCAATACAGAAAGGAGAAGCTCCTGAAGAAAAATGTTGTCAGAATGACACCTGAGGAACTTCTCCAGGCTCAGTCTGAAATTCAAGCCCTCAACAAAGACTTTGATGCCTACTATGCTGATTGGCAAGGAGCTAAAGTGAGATTCGTCGATCTAACGAAGAAATTCACAAACGTTGCTGCCCCAACGCAACAAGAAAATCCTCAGGCTGCAGACTCTGCTCGGCCTGCTGAAGAACATGCCAGCACCGCTTATGACTTTCAGCGTGCTGAAGAAAATGCTAGTTCCAGGGCTGGTGAAGAAATTCCAGCCGCTGAAGAAATTTCCAGGGCATCCACTAGTGGTGCGCTGAAAATCGAAGAGATCGAACAAACTGCATCGATTGCTTTGAAGAAAAGAACCAGATTCCTCAGCTCCTCCCGCACCTACACCAACTCCAATTCTTCCATCTGCATCTGATGTGAAGAAAACTAAGGCTGCAGAGCGAGCTGCAGTGAAGAAAAGGAAGGCATCAGCTGCGTCAAATTCTTCGGCTACAAAGAAAATGAAGCCAATGACCAGCTCATTTGAAAATCCTATTGATGCTGTTCCGATTTCCTCCATGCCATCAAAGGACCTTGTTCCTTTTGGAGAAGACTATAAGATCCCACGCGGATCTGATGAAGAAAATCATTCTGCTGCTTCGTCAGAGCAGATTGATGAAGAAATTGAAGTGGATGCAATCCCTTCAATGCCTGCCATTTCCTCACCTATGCCTCAGTTCACAGCTGAAGAGGCTGGTGTTGAGGAAATTGAAGATGAAGATGTGGATATAGGATGCACCACACCTGTGATGAATGATGACTTTTGGGAAAGTCAGCATCCCAATACTCCTCTCTTCACACCTATCCAACAGATACCTCAGTCCCCTGCACCAACAGTTCAAATGGGCTCTGAAGAAACTCAACCCACTCTCTCTGTGCATGAAGATATTCCAGCCGCTAGTGCTAAAGAACCTGCTGCTGCTGATCCTCATATTGCACAAGAAGAGGAACCAGAAATTCCTCAGCCTGAAGAACCTGAGCTCGCGATTCCTGAGGTGGTGATGCAACTCACTGACATCCCTCTGCCAAAGCCAAAGAATCCATTCTCAAGAAAATAGAAGTTCAAGGCTGAAGACTTCTATTCCGAGCATGTATTCTTCACTGACTACAACCCCTATGACTCGCTCGCATAAGGAAGAGGCATTTACGACCTGCTAGTCAAGCCAACTTCTATTCCTCGGTCTTTGTTTGACAAAGACAAAATCTTCGATCATGAACATATTCCTCACGTGGATATGGAATCTCCCTCGCTTGAGCCAGTCCTCGGTGTTCTTCATGATGCAGATTACTCAATTTCTTCATCGACATCCGTGATTGGAATGAAGAACTCATTCTTCGCCCTACGCTACATCGCATATCACTTTGAGACGCTGAAGATGTCAACTCATGGGTGTTGGATGGATGATGAAAACACTCACTACAAGGCACCGACAACTGAATTGCTTCGTGTCCTTCCTCTCAATCCTCCCCATGACGAAGGCACGTTGCATCTACAAAGACCTGAATCGACAAATCACTATATGCAAGTGCTCATGAAGCCTTTGAAGCCTGGGCAGGCCCCACGAACCAAATTCCTCGTCAAGGAATTACTCTATGTGCCTTGGACTGTCTATCACATTCTGACGAAGACAATGAGTCCTATCAAAGGCCACGACTCAAATGATGAAGAAGTCGTTGGCATCATGAAGAATATGCTTTTCAACATCATTCATGGCGTTCCCGTCAACTTCCATGATATCTTCATGAGGACTCTGGGCAATATTGCTATGTCACCATTCGAGCTGAAGCCCTATGCTCCTTGGATTATGACATTCATCAGGGCAAGATCTTCACTGAATCACAAAGCTGACACTCTGAACCACGGCAGCTACTTGCCTCCCATTGAAGTCCTCAAACGGACAGTTTCATCAGATGATGATAAAGGCAAGGCAGCGGCTATGATCGATGAAGGCATTCGTCCATTGGATGGTCAATTTTGCAAGGCTACATCTTACTCTACCAATGACGACTCTGCCACACATGACTCTGCCGCAAATACCTCAGCCAAGCAAAATCCTCAAGCCACAAAGACCTGGGTGATGATGACCGTGAGTTACTCCTCGCTTCATCGGAAGGTTGATCGCAATCACAAATGGGTAAAGCATCAGTTTGGTGCACTTCTTCACAATATGACCTCAACACACAATGCTGTGAAGAAGAACCAATACTACCTTCATGAAACCTTCAACCGCACCTGGGCTGTCCTCACTCATGTCTATAGCGTTGAAGAACTGACGACTATGGGTCTCAAGGAAGAATTTGACTGGTCTGCACCTCCTCCGAAGAAATTCAAGAGGGTCAAAACTCCTCCACTGGTGGCCAGCTCTTATTCTTCATCACGTGACACTGATGAAAATGAAGATTTGAACGACACTACGACAGGCCTTGCTACAACAAACAACCCCGACAACGCTGGCGCTCCTCCATCGACTTGAAATTCTTCAGGGGTGTTAGTCCTCAGTTTCAATCCTTTTGGTCATTTGATGACAAAGGGGGAGAAATCCGAGTTAGTCTTCAAGCGGGTCTATATAAAGGGCATTTTTTAGGTTACAACTCTCGTTCTTCTGAAACTTTTATTTGGATTGAGTTGTAATCTTAAACCCGATGGTGCGCTGATACTTTTGTTGCATTATGCTTTTGATGCTTTCGGCATGCTTATTCCTCGTTAATGACATTGCACGCATGCTGAATCTCATAAGGCACCATATTTCATCATGCATTTCAAATTCTTCATATTATATATCACTAGTAAGCTTGCACGTGCAACGCACGTCTCGATCAATACTCTTTTCAATGATATACACCTATTACAAATCACATGAATTTAAAGTTCAAGCAAAATACTCATGAAACTTTAAAATAATAGCTACCATATACGACTCGCAATGATAATGTCAGTTGGTTTACAATGAGAAGTAGTGCCCAGAGGATTAGGTCCATGGAGCACATATGGTCCAATAATGCTCGTGAAACAAACTACAAGCAGAAAATAAACATAATTTGAATGAATAAAAAATTGGTAAGTGATATACAACCACAAATAAAGGGAGCATACATATGGAGAAAATGGAACATAATGTAGTGGACAACAATGCCCAACCATGTCATGACATTTTTAGAGCAACTTCGAACTTGCTTGTTAGATACCATCTATTCCAAGTCAATAATGCTTAAAAATACATTGAAAAGGGGATGTAAAAGCCAAGCAATACAATTTGCTATTGCTCTACTAAAAAAATCAATTGTGCAACACTATTTTGTCTCCATTGAAATATCTTCACCAAGATTATGTTATCTGCTTCCTCTTCATCCAGATTCATATTGAATTTAAATTGCTCATTTGTTGACACTCAACATAGGAGATCAATAATACCCTTGCAGTAAATCAATAAAGAGAAAAGCCACTTCACAAGCATGTCTCATATTGCCGTATATAATAGGAAATGGGGATGTAAAAACCAAGCAGTACAATTTGCTATTGCTCTACTAAAAAATATCAATTGTGCAACACTATCTTGTCTCCATTGAAATATCTTCACCAAGATTATGTTATCTGCCTGCTCTTCATCCAGATTAATACTGAATTTAAATTGCTCATTTGTCGACACTCAACATAGGAGATCAATAATACCTTGCAATAAATCACTAAAGAGAAAAGCCACTTCACAAGCATGTCTTATATTGCCATATATAATAGTATTTACTGCCCATGTAAGAAAACAACAACAAAAAACAACCAGGATTATATTCATTATATGACATCGTACCATACTTTCCAAGGTAATTCATTAGCTAATGAGCTGAAACTATAGATAGTGATTGAAATAAGATGTCCCAGTACAGCAACCCAAGTACCCATGTAGCAATATTGACAACCAACAAAAAATGGTTACTAAAACCTGACAAATAAGGTAAATGTTCTTCAAGAATATTTAAATCACATACCGGCATCATTCCATTGAAGTAACTTTGGTCAACATCAATTTCCAAGTATAACGCTCCAAGCCTAAAGAAAAAAGAAACGCATATGGACATACCTGAATGATGGGCGCATGATAGTTGGTTAAATAAGTCAACCATTTCCACCCAATAAAAAAATCATGACAATCTGCACTTATACAAATTAGACATAGAAGAAACACACCTAATTTGTTTTCCTCATATGAAACTGGGGCCCATCAAAGAAATATAATAGTTCTATCTAGGTTTCCATAGTTACTTTGTATAGCTATTGTTTTTGGCACATGGCAACCTTGATGAGTGAAAAATGAAGAAACATTTTTATATGTCTAATACAGTAGAGAATATAACTTGAGGTTATGTGCATTTCTTGACTCTCCTATATGTGCTATAAATCTTCAATGTCCCCCACTATGTCTCAAAAGTAGCAGCAACCTCGAGTAAATGTCAACCTTCATTTGTTGTTGCAAACAAAATAGAGACATAGCTCAATTATATTAAGTTAAATACCAATGTAAGAGACATCACCCAGACTACAGTGCATAATAAAGAGCTTGTCGTCAAAGATAAGCATGTGACGGAAGCAGCAAAAAATTTATATTGATGATCCTTCACCTTTTAAATTTCCTTACTCATACATTGCATCAGGAGTCCCGTGCAAGAACTCAATGAATTCAGACTTAGCTTTCATATTAGTATAACGAAGGAAGTCATCCAGAACCTCGACTTGTAATTAATCAGCACCCGCCACATTGTATCATGTATTGAAGAAATGAAATGTGCCTCTAGGGGCACACTCGATACCAGGTGCCCATTATTTTTGATCTGAACAGGAAGTATAGTTGGGTTGCATAAGATTACAGAAATCATCAATACAGGACCAAAAAGTAAATTTTGCATAAAGTAATTAAGGTAAAACCTTTATTGTACTTTTTGAATCCTTTATACTCACATCTCCTAAAAGGATACTACCCAACGATGATTGAGTTGCAGTCCCATTTACATTTACAGATGTCATACCTGAAAAATATGTACAAAATAGTATTTTGAGGATGACACAGTTGGATGAAAGAGAAATATAAAGATTATTTTGTTTCCTTACTGGAATTCATGAGAACTGTAAAGTTGAAATTGCAAGCGGTCTCAGCTATACAGCCACATAATACTGCAAAACTTCGCTATCATAACAAGAAGAAGAATGTAAGTGTGGTGAGCATGTGAAAAGCGGACGATCGATCCAGGAGGATGTGGCTGGCGGCGGTTTACACCCACGCTCATCCATAGAAATCAGAGATGACACCAGCGGTAATCGGGTCATGGCGTCCACTGATACTATGCAAAATCATAAAGTCCGTACGTCAATGGGTCTATTAGCCGTGTATTGCTGTCTGCGTGCAGCAAACAAATAATTTAACTGAAAATGTGATTAGGCTGAAACACAATTTACGCTCTCTAAAATTTTCGAAGGAAGAAATCACCTGAGATTTGGGGACAAAAGAAATTATCTAGAAACTAAAAAATCACTTGCATCATCTCAAGAACAGGGGATGGAGAACTGAGTGCTGCACAGGACGCACAGAGGACGATCACCTCACCTCGCCTCGCCTCGCGTCGGCAATGTCGTGAGAGGAGTCTGGTTGAGCCACTCGACGCTAGTCCAATCAATGAAGTTGACCAGATCCACCTGTCAGCGCGGCACCAATGCGGAGCCGACGGCCACAGCAGGGGTGGCCGTGGTAGTAGAACATCGATAGTAATGGTGGGCGTATGTCCCGGGCACCGACGTGAGGAGAGGTGGTGCGGGGCGGAGACGGCGGCTCCGGTGTGAGGCGAGGCAGCAAGGCGGCTGGGAGGTAGGTCAGGGTGGCAAGGTGGTAGTGTGGGATGGTGTGGAAGCGGTGAGAGGCGGCGCCGGTGCGAGGTGCTGCGGACTTGGCGGCATGCGGAGAGGAGTGTTGGGAAGGGAGGTTGCGGCGCAGGAGGAAGGCTCCCTTCCCAGCGCTCTAATCGTGGTGATCGTGGGTGGATGACAGATATTTTGGTGGCGCTGTTTTTTCTTGATCTGAAGAGAGAAAGAAGGATCGGGGAGGCACGATTCAGATGGAATCGGCCCGAAAATTATGGAGCTGCGAGCGGAATCGAGGGCGCCGTTGTTTCCCTCGTGCAGGGTGGGAACGGCAGAGTTTTCGTTCGCCCTGAACATGTTCTCTTGTTTAATAGTAGTGTAGAAATGCGTGTATGAATTACAAGATATAGGGGGAGATCTCCATGATTCAACTCTTCAAATGTGCATTGCCTCAAACGCAAATTCCTCACTATGCACATCTTCAGGGGGAGTTCTTCTATATCTTGCTATCAAATTCCTCAATATCAGTATTTACACTTCATACATTTATCCCCGTTGAAAACTTAACCTATATTGTCATCAATCACCAAAAAGGGGGAGATTGTAAGTGCATCTAGTGCCCCTTAGTGATTTTGGTGTATTGAAGACTTATAGGTTAAGGGACTAATGCGTTTGTGAGTGTACACAGGTCTATAAGTCTATGACGAGTTTGATATTTACAGAGAAAGTCGACCCCTAAAAATGAAGTTCTTCGATCAAGACTTTGATATTCGAAGACTTTAGAAGACTTTGAAAGTGAAGAAATTGGTGTGACCTTGAAGACTTGGTATTCATTTGAGGAACATGAAGCGTGAAGACTTTTGTTTTCGTAGTTTCATTTTCTCTTTCTTGAGTCATAGGAAACACCATACTGTTAAAGGGGGTCGAGGAAATACTAAGGAAAAATTTCCATGTGATGCTCAACTCAAAATCCTACACCTACCAATCCCTTCGAGTGAAGCCTTTGGAAATCTCATACAGTTCACCACTTTCTTGGTGATGAGAGCGAAGTTCTTCCGTCACGATGAATTTGTTCTGACCGAGAAGTTAGGAATTCGCCAGTCTTAATTGCCTACACAAATGAGGAACATGATAGCCCCGAGGAATTTGAGAGTCAAATTTCCGACCGTTCTTTGTCTTCTTGCGCCGCCACTGTCCCAAAATATCTTATCCACCTAACGGTCATATCATTGAAGGGCATTTATGTCTTATCATGTCGGGCTGCTCCCTAGGCTATAAATAGCCACCCCCTACAACCACTAGCTGGTTGGCGGCTTCGAGAGAACTTGACACTTGTCGTTTGAGAGCAACCCATCCTCCGAGGACTTTGAGCGAAAATCATCAAGTGAGGAAAACCCTAAACCAAACCCCCACAAACCCAAAGTGATTGAGCATTACTGAAGAAATTGATCCTGCGTGGATCCGACGCTTGTTACCTTTGAAGACTGTGCTTCTTCCAGACGGTTAGGCGTCATGGTCTAGAGCATCCAAGAGGAATTTTGGATCGCCGAGTGACCAAGTCTGTGAAGGTTTGGAAGTCGCCTGAAGACTTACCACGAGTGATTGGACGAGGTCTGTGTGACCTTAGTTCAAGGAGAATACGGTGAGGATCGGGTGTCCCGAGCTGCGTGCTCGATGATCGGGTGTCCGGACTGTGTCCTCGAGTTTAAATACTCACCGCTCCAACCAGACGCATAACCGAGACAGCAGTTGGAACTGGTCTACCAAATCATTGTCTTCACCAACCTAATCTGGTTCTATTTCCTCAAACCTTTCATTTTCTCATTCTTGTGTTGAGTGTTTGTTCATATCTGTGTTAGAAGACTTTGATCAAGACTTTCTCAATTTCCTCGCTCAATTTATTCATCTGTTTGTCTTCATCTTGTGTTATCCTGTGATTACGCTTTCTGTACTCTGTGCTAGTCTTCATTTCATCATGATGACCATGCTTGTATTCTGTTATGCTTACTTCTGAGTACTTATTCCGCTGCTAATAGTTCTTCGCTAAGGAATTTCCTCACCGGCAAATTCCTCAGTGAAGAATTCATAAAAATCGCCTATTCACCCCCCTCTAGTCGATATAACGCACTTTCAGCTATGCTTAATGCTTGTCACTAGTCAAAATGGCAACGAGGACGGGTATCTCCGGGGGGCACTCCACCATCACCGCCTGATCCCTTGCCAGCCCCGCCCCGCTTAGCCCCGAGAAGCTTGGCGGGAAACGCCCCATCCCGACAATGGCGGGTACCCGTTCCCCGGCGGGGACTCCACGGGGAGCGTAACGCGCCAGCGTCTTCTCCTTGCCCAGTTGATCTCAACGCAAAGACGCCACCTCCTCGCAACCGTCGCTGTCGACGCCCGTCGCCGTCGTCGCCAAATCGCGCCCTTCACTGTTGCGGCCTTGAGGTGGAGGACAGGAGGAGAACTGGAGGAGGAGGCGAGGAGGAGAAGTAGGTGAGGGCCATGGGGCCAGACGGGAAGGATGCGCCGCCCACTGCCGGCCGCCGCCGGTGGTGGTCTGACGGTCAAGACCGGGCTCGATCTCAGAGGAACAAGAGGGAGGCGGCTGCGCTGTGAGGAAGAGGAGCTAGCGAGAGGAGGGTCTCGTGTTAGTTAGGTTAGGCCAAGTGTGTTGGGCTCGTCTTGGGCTATGGCTGAATGGCTGGCTGCTGCTAGGTTGGCCTGCTATTTGGAAGGAGGTCCCACATGTCAGTCGTTGGCGGGTATCCATGGAGACTCCACGGGGCGAATTTGTCCCCCATCCCCGCCCCGTTATGCTATCGGGTACCCGCCAAGCAATCCCCATGGAGGCAATTTGTCCCTCGTCCCCGGTTCTTAGCGGGTAAATCCCCGCGGGTACCCGCCTCCACGGGGAAAACTGCCATCTTGAGTCACTAGGGCCCGAGTGCCATGATTTCAGATCTGAACCTATTATGTTTTCATGAATATATGTGAGTTCTTGATCCTATCTTGCAAGTCTATAGTCACCTACTATGTTTTATGATCTGGCAACCCCGAAGTGACAATAATCGGAACCACTCCCGGTGATGACCATAGTTTGAGGAGTTCATGTATTCACTATGTGCTAATGCTTTGTTCCGGTTCTCTATTAAAAGGAGGCCTTAATATCCCTTAGTTTCCAGTAGGACCCCGTTGCCACGGGAGGGTAGGACAAAAGATGTCATGCAAGTTCTTTTCCATAAGCACGTATGACTATATACGGGATACATGCCTACATTACATTGATGAATTAGAGCTAGTTCTGTGTCACCCTATGTTATGACTGTTACATGACGAACCGCATCCGGCATAATTATCCATCACTAATCCGGTGCCTACGAGTTTTCCATATACTGGTTCTTGCTTATTTACTTTTCCGTTGCTACTGTTACAATCACTACAAAATACAAAAAACATTATTTTTGCTGTCTTTTCTTTTGTCACCGTTACCACCACTATCATATTACTTTGCTACTAAACACTTTGCCGCAGATACTAAGTTTCCAGGTGTGGTTGAATTGACAACTCAACTGCTAATACTTGAGAATATTCTTGGGCTCCCCTTGTGTTGAATCAATAAATTTGGGTTGAATACTCTATTCTCGAAAACTGTTGCGATCCCTATACTTGTGGGTTATCACATACTCCATAAGCAAACATGTTCAGGGGGTCTAATATGTGCAGCAAACATATCACACAACAAACAAATAAACGATGACCACTGTTAAACAAGTAATTAAGCACTGACCATAATAAACAATGACAACCATCCACTCACTGGATAAAACAAGTTAAACAAAGACTAAGCACTTAACCAAGCTTAACAACTTGATAAACAAAGCAGTAATCACTAACCACAATAAACAATGTGTACCATCTGATGACAAGGCATGTCAGGTAAAGGTCAAGAAAGACCAAACTAAACAAAGCTTAACAACTACGTAAACAAAACATTAAGCAATGAACACCTTCCTTTACAAAGGTTCATACCTTCTTAGCACATCCTAGAAACCTCCTGCCGGTGTGCATCCCTTCAAATGCAACTAAGCGCTCGGCCGGCTCACCGTGTTCGCACAAAACATTCACATCGGCGTCAGTGCCATTGAAATTCGGATTGTGCATCAGCTGGAAGCCGCGGGAGCAAGCAAAGATAAACCTAGGTTCACCTCGAGCTCATTCACAAAATCCCCAAATCACTAACCCTAACCCTAACCCTAGCTGTAGCAAACTGACCTTGATGATGCCATCGCAGGAGGAGGAGATGTTCATGACTGAATCCTCACTGGTCTCATCGCTCCATGACACTCATGGCCACGGGGGAGCAGCAGAACGGCGGCCGGCGTTGTGGCGGCATCGGGGGAGAAGAACAGAGTGAGGAGAGGAGAAGAGTGACGAGAGGAGAGTGCAAGGCAGAGGAGAGAGCTGGATCGAGCTGGTTTCTATCGGCGGACCTGCACTGTAGCGCCGTTAGACGGCGTCAGCACGCGGCCGTGAGCCACGTCGACAAGACAGGGTCCCACCTGTCATAATAGTGCTTAAACTGCCCGAACAGGAGGTTTGGTGCTTTCTGCAAAAGATTAGGAAAAAAATATCAGTGTTTTCTGCAGCAGAAATGTAGAAGAGTGTTTTCTGCAAACCTAAGCTGAAATGTGGTGGTTTTCTGCAATTCACTCTAGTGGAAGACATCCATCGTCCCTCGCTAGCGTTGGTGACGACATCAGCTCGACAAGCCTTGATCGGTAGCGCCACCCTAAGCACATGTGCCTAACCTTCATGTTCCGTCGCCGCACGACATTCGCGTGGGTGGTTGCTAAGTGGCTGTGAGCAAGGAGGGAAAAGAGCCTGCGTGCTAAAGCTTCGTCCGAAAGCAATGGCAGAGGGAGCACAAAGAAGATGATGGAGAGGGTAAAAGCAATGTGCCGTTGATTACATTCGATCCAATTTTGGATGTAGATTGTTTTATTTCTTCCTAGAGTGACCCTATGTTATCGAATCCACGGAAAGTGATTCCTTTTTTTTTCAGAACATAGACGTCAGAGACGTCCGGCTTTAAATTAATAAAACCCACAACATTAGGCAGCGTGCAAACATGTTTCAAGACCAAACTAAACGGAACCGAAGCTAGACAGCCAAGTTTCGAAGCAGAGCCAAAAGGCGAGAACGGTGATAAGTGCGTTACATGGCATAGCTAGCCAGAATAGCGAGCACGCAGGCTCAAAGGAAGCAGGACCAAAAGGGCCGCCTATCCCTATAAGGCAGCAGACGGAGGAGGCGACGGGGCTCGGGACACCGAGTAGACTGTGCGGAGCCGAGAGATAGCATGTCAATGGAGATATACATCCTATTGCCTTCCCAGCGGAGCCCACTGCTGCAAGAATAAGATGCATTTGAAGATAACATCAGCGGGGTGAGAGGGAAACGCTCCCTCAATAGTAAACTTGTTACAAATATGCCATAAGGCCCATAGCAAGGCCGAAGCACACGTCCACATTATCCGGCGCAAGGAGCCCGGGATCGAAGATAAGTAAGACACAAGCTCAGAGCGTGAGCGTGGATCCCAATCCACCCCAGCGGCCTCCCTGACCGCACTCCAAGCAAACCGCGCCAAAGGGCAACGAAAAAACGCGTGGTCAGCATCTTCCACGTTATGACACAAAGCGCACGGTCCGGAAGCAGTGCCATTGCGCTTGGCTATATTAATAGAGGTAGGAAGGCGATCCTGACATAATTGCCAAAGAAAGACCTTAATTTTTAGCGGGATTCGCGCCTTCCAAAGCCCCGAGGCTGCCATAGGGGCATGCCCGCGGCACAGCTCCCTGTACATTGACTTGACAGTGAACTTGCCAGAGCCCGAGAGTCTCCAAGAGACCTTGTCTGCGGAGTCCGATAAGCGGACGGTCGCAGTCAAAGCCCGCACGTGATCCCACTCGGCCCGCTCCGGTCCCACAAGCTCCCTTCTAAAGTATATGGGGGGCGGGGAGGCACTGAGGGCCGACGCCACCAGTTGATTGGGCTCAACCGCGATGGCGTAGAGGTGGGGGAACTCCGACCAAAGGGGTTGCTGACCAATCCACACGTCGTGCCAAAACCGGATGGAGCGGCCGTTGTTAACCGTAAACCTCGCTCCCCTGGCGAAGTATGGTTTGAGGGATTGGATGGAGGTCCAGAAAGGTGACCCGTGAGGAGACGCCTCAAAGAAATTCCCATGTGGGAAGTACTTGGCACGAAGGAGGTCAATCCAGAGGCCGGTCCCTCCCTGGGACAGCTTCCAGATCCACTTGCACATAAGTGCAATGTTCATCAGCTTAGAGTTGATGACCCCGAGGCCCCCCTGGGTTTTAAGTCTATAGACGGCTTGCCACTTAACCATGTGGTTCTTCCATTTAGGGCCCGCACCTTCCCAAAAGAAACGTGCCCGGGGAGTGTCCATTTTCTTATAGACTCCATCCGCCAACAAGAACATACCCATGGCGAACATGGGTAGGGACGAGAGGCTAGAGTTAGTAAGGATTACTCGTGCCCCTGATGACATAAATCGACCTCTCCATGGACATACCCGGTCCGCCACCTTAGTGTTGAGAGGTTCCCAATCGGCAATCGAGCATTTCTTCTCTGCGATCGGGAGGCCAAGGTAGGTGAACGGGAACTTTCCAAGCTTGCAATTTAGCAAGTTGGCCACCCGTTCACTTTCGGCCGCACCCATCCCTATGGGCACCACTTCACACTTGTGGAAGTTAATTTTTAGTCCGGACATTAGTTCAAAACATAGCAAGATGGCCTTAACCGTTGCTATGCTGTGAGTGTCCGGCTCAAAAAGGAGTAGGGTGTCATCGGCATATTGATGGTGCGACACCCCTCCAGGGATCAGATTGCCGACCACTCCCCTGATGTGGCCAGCAACGCGAGCTTTGTCTAGCATGACGCCCAATGCATCTGCCACAAAGTTGAAAAGCAACGGTGAGGCTGGGTCCCCTTGACGCAGCCCACGCTTGTTGCGGAAGAAGTTCCCTACTTCTCCGTTCACCGCAATCGCCGTTTGGCCTCCCGAGACCAATTGCATCATATGGTGAACCCAAACTGCCGAAAACCCTCGATCCAGAAGGATTTGTCGGAGAAACTCCTAGTTCACTCGGTTGTACGCCTTCTCAAAATCTAATTTCAGAAGTATTGCCGGCTGGCGGCTACGCTTGAGCGAGTGAACGATCTCTAGGAGGGCCAACGGGCCCTCCAAAATGTTGTGACCACGAATAAACACCGTTTGATTCCTACTAATAATACGATGGGCCACCGGAGACAAGCGCGTAGAACAAGCCTTAGAGCAGATTTTGAACGGGACGTTGATAAGCGCTATGGGGCGAAAAAGTCTAATATTGTCCGCGCCCTGAACTTTGAGGATAAGCGATAGAACCCCAAAGTTAAGGCGCGAGATGTCTACAGTGCCACGCATAAACCCGTTACACACCTCGAAAATTGGGCCCTTGAGGACTTGCCAAATTTTTTTGAACATCGCCCCCGGCCACCCATCCGGGCCGGGTGCCATGTCAGATTTCATCCCCAGGATCGCCTGGTCGATCTCCTGAGGAAGGAAGGCGAGGCCCAAGGCTTCGTTCTCTTCATCCGAGACCTGCAGAGCGGGATCCCAGATATCCGCCCGTAGGCGAGCCCTAGACTCCTCCCTGGAGCCCAGCAGCTCGATGTAGAAATCGTAAATGTGCCGGACTATGTCCCGTTGGCGCAATAGGAGCCCCTGCTCCGATTGCAACCTTAGAATGGCACACTTACGTCGCCGGCCATTGGCATAAGCATGGAAGTATTTTGTGTTTGCGTCCCCTTTGAGCGTCCACTTTATTCCACCCCTCCTACGCCAGTACTCCTCCTCTGCACGGAGGAGGGCCTCAACCTGGGCCTCAACAGCGTACCGCTCGGCCCATTCTTGCTCCGAGAAAACCCGTACGTCCGCAGCCGCGTCCATACGGGCGAGGTCCGTCACCAAACGGGCTCGGAGCAACTTATCCTCTCGGCCCTGGTTGGCCCCCCAACCTTTAAGGGCCGCGCGCAACCCCGCCCCTGCGGAAATCCAGAAATCCATGGGCCCTCTCGCGTGCCGGATCCGGGCCACACAGGACTCCCATTTGGAGAGGAAGATTTGTTCAAATTCCGGGTTTTGAAACCAAGCAGTTTCAAAGAAAAACCGTGGGCTTCGTTTTAACCGGTCCTCCCCCGAGGAGAGGATTAGAGGGACGTGATCCGACCCGATCCTCGTTTCAGCGTGAAGTGAGCACATGGGAAAGAGCATCTCCCACTCCGCGGACATAAAAACACGGTCCAGCACAGACCAGACCGGTGTTAGTTGCTTGTTTGTCCAGGTATAGCGTGCGCCCACGCGAGCCACTTCCCTAAGGGCCATAGAAGCAATCGCATTATTGAACATGGACACCCTTGTCCAGTTAATAATCCCGTTGTTCTTATCCGCTCCCGAACGGATAAGGTTAAAATCCCCTCCCATGATGAGGGGTAGGTTGCGGACACCCAAGGCCGCAACCTTTTCCTGAAGTTCCCCCAAGAACTCATGCGAGTGTGAATGATCTGCCGGGCCATAGACCACTATAATCTCCCAATCGCGGAGAGACGCACGGTGGCGGACATGAGCCGACACGAAAAACCGGCCGGCGTCCCAAGCCACCACCTCGCAGCACACAAGGCTGATGCCAAGTAGCATACCCCCAGAGTGGCCAATCGCTGGCACCCAGTGCCACACGAAGCGTTCGAGTGGGTCGATGGCGAGCAGGTCTCGGTGAGAGAAATCAGCCTTGATGGTTTCCTGCAGACCAACTACATCGATGTTTTCGCCGCGAATGAACTCGTTTAGCTGGGTCCGCCTCCCAACGTGGCCGTAGCCTCGGATGTTCCAGAAGAGGAAACACATTTAGATTATGCGATTGCGGAGGCGGATACCACGAGGGGTAACCGCCTTGGCCACTCGCCGTGTCCTCACAGGACCACGGGCTGGGGGGGACAGTGCAGCCCCTGCTGCTGTGTCCGCCCGATCGGGCCGAGCGACCGGGACCAAAGAAGCCCCTGCCTCTTCTGGTGCCATCACAGCGCGTGCTGCCGCCGCCTGGGCAAGCACGGCCTGCGCGATCTCCTTAGAGCGAATGAGAGATAGGAGCTCTCGGGCCTCTCCCTCCTCAGACAGATCAACCCCACTATCCCCTAAAATACTACCAAGGCACTCATCCGAGTAATCATCGAAAATCGTAAAACGGGGTAGGGGGTTACCTTCGGTCTCCATGTTCTTCTGGGCCAGCAAGAGTTGCGCGCGTTGGAGAGCAGGGAGGTTGCCCTTGGCGCCCTTTGGCCGGGAGCTAACCCATTCCTGCGCCACCGGGGTCGTCACCACCGCCTTGGAGCGCCTGGCCGTGGAGATGGGAGCCGCCTTGGTCACCTCCGCCCGGAGAGTGTCGGAGGGAGGCGGGGGTTCCGTCGGCCCGTGCCCCCCGACTGCACCGCCAGGGGAAGCCAACGCCATCACCACCATCCGGTGCGAAGCGGGCGTGCCCGCCCGCACCGAGGGGGGACTCGTTGGCGCCACCGGGGGGGGGGTCTTGCGGCCTGCCGTCTTCTTATGGAGCCGCACCCCGCCAATCACCAGACCGCGCGCGGGCGTGGAGAGCCCGCCTTGCTCCGCAGCCGGGGAGATGAGCATGGAACGGCCCTCCGAGTCGCACGAAGCCGAGATGCCCTTGTCGAGGTCGAGGCCGAGGGACATGTTGGAGCCGTATTGATTAAAGCCCGTTTCGTTGCTGCCCACACCAACTTGACGCTCCTCCAGGTCCTTCGCAGCCCCCGCAGACGGGGCCACGGCCTCCGAAGTCTTGCCCTTGAGGCCCAGCTTATCCCATGTCGCATTGTCAATGGAGTCATCCCCCATGCTCGCGTCCCTATCCTTATCCATGTCCTTGTCCATGTCATCAGGGCCCTTGTCCTTGCTAGCCGGGGGAGGGGGAGGGGGGCACCTCCCAGCCTGCCACCCGCCTCGGCCTCCATCTGAATGGTAAAACCCTCACTGTTGAACCAGATTTGAACATATCCTTTGATCTTGGCCCGGGAGCGACACGCAAAACGCATCCGCACGGGACCCAGCCCCGCCAATGACGCCTTGTCCACTTCCATCGGGCGCCCGATCATCACAGTCCCCGCCATGAGACGGTCCATGCGGCGGTGCTTGGGTGGCACTCCCCAAAGTTTGACCCACACATCCGGCATGATTTCGGCCTTGGGAGTCTCCAGAACAGCTTCCTTGATCTCTTCCATGATGTCGTTGAGGGAGAGGTACAGCTTGCCACTGCGCGTCGCCATTCGCAGCATGGCCTTGTCGGGGAAGACGACGGAGAACAAGTCGTCCCCGACGGCCACCACCTGCCAATCCCAATCCCCTTCGAAGAGGTGGGGGAGTTCCGCCTCCAAGATCGAGATTGACAGCTTGCCAGGTGCCGCCGAGATGAGCGCCGCGTCCGCCACCGCCGGGGCACTGACCTCCTCGCCCGCCGACTCCACGAAGGGCAGGCAGAAGAAGCCCTCGCCGGGGATGGCGTTGCCCATGATCTGCATCTGCAGAGGCCGACCGCGCGTGGGGCAGTGCGCCGATGCGTGCCCCTCCTCGTGGCAGACGACGCACAGAGGCTTGAAATGGCACATATTCTGGTAATGGCCCACCCTCCCGCATTTGAAGCACTCTGGCCCATCGAGTTCCTCCACTGGGATCGGGGCGTCAGCCGAGCCCTTCGACGCCGACGGCCTAGCAGCCAGCAGCGGAAGCGCCGAGCCTGCCCCCTTCTGCTTCTGCTTCTTGGCGAGAGGATCCCCAGCCCGCTCGCCGCTCAGAGGAAGGAGGGATTCCTTCCTCTTGAGCTCCTTCTTCTGTTCAAGCCCACGGCGCCGGTACTCCTCTTCTTCTTTTTGCGCTCACGCTCCTCCTCCTTCTTCCGCTCTTGCTCCGCGAGCCACCAGGGAGGCGGCGGCCCCCAGCCCGCCTCGCCCGCCGGCGGCGACGAGACCTTGGCGAGCGCCTTCGCCCGCAGATCTTGCTCGCGTTTCCGCTCCGCCGCCGGGATCGGAGGCGACATGGGTGGCTTCTCCATGCGGCGGGAGCCCATCCTCACCGCGGTGGCGAACGAGCGAGTGAGTGGAGGTGGAGAGGCGGAGCGGCGCAGGCGACGCGCGCGATGCCCGAGCCGCCGCACCTGCGAGGGGGATGCGGGAAACCCTAGCGACAGATCTAGGGCACCCTTCGGCAGCCACAGCCACCTATAAATAGGCTGGGGCGGCCGCTCATCCCCCGTCGCGATGGGCCCAGGCCTCTTCCCTTGCGGGCCTGAGGCGACTGGGCCAGGCCGACCAGGCCCAAGCACTGGGGGGCGCCCCTGCGTCCCTGCTGGCACTGGCACACTAGGTTCGACCACTGGGCCTCCCGGCCCGCAAACAGGCAAACTGGGCCATTCCGACAGGCCCAGCAAGGCGTCCGGCCCGGGCGCTGCCAACGCCGAAACCCTAGCCGCGGGCTGCGTCTCCCTTGCAGGGGCCGCCTCGCCGCCGTCGTCGACCCACAGCCGACTCGGCGGAGCACGCCGCACCCGCCGGCGGCGCGCTAACGCCAGATCGAGGCACGCCTTCGCCGGCGACGCGCGGCGCCCGCCCGGGCCGGTCCACACCTTGACGGGCGCCAGATCCGCGGGGCAAGTCCACGGCCGCCGCGTCCACCAGGGGCGAACGCGCGCCGGCGACCTGCCATGAGAGAGCCCCCCAGCTCCTCCGCTCGGGCGACAAAGTCACCCACCGAGCACCCCGCACGGGGCCTCGGCGAACCACCACCGCCACCTGCACTTACCTCACTCCTTACCTCGTCGTCGTCGTCGTCGGAATCGCACCCCACCAGAGCCCAGAACCTGCTGCCGGAGAGGGACGGGGCAGGGGCCCCGCCCTAGGCGGCGAGCGCCGCCACCGGCACCCCGGAGCGGGCCGCACCTCCGTCCAGCCGTCCGCCTCCGCCCGCGGGGCATGGCGGCGCCACCCCGAAGTCGCCCCAGCGTCGCCAGACCGAAGCGCCATCCCCTCTTCCTCTACTGCTCTCATCCGCTCGGAAAGTGATTCCTTTGCAAGGTGATTTTTTGCAAGGATTGTTGCTAAAAGAGTTCCAATTTTCTGAACTAAATTACACAATATAAAAGAAAAGACAAATAGGCCAGGGCTAGAGGTTTTACAAGCAGCAATCCGATCAGTACATGAAGACTGAGGAAACCTTAACAAGAAAAATCATCTCCACTCTCCAAAACAAAACATAGTAAATAATCAGGGGATCAAACACACGACTCCAAAATAAAGCAACAAAACACCGGTTGCACCTTTTAACTTCTGCAGAGAAGGCAACACCTGAGAGGCGCACACTTTCATATCCAAACATCCAGACCAGCCCAACAATCTCCCATTATTCTTCCAATTACAGGTTATACCTCCACCCGCTCTTGCCTAGTAACCTACCATGCTCCTCAAGATGGACCTCGTCGAGGGCACCAAGGTAGTAGTAATAAGGATCATAGTCATAATCTGCATCCTCTTCTCGTCTCTTTTGTAGCTCCTGGAAATACTCGCTCATAAACAATGAAGAGTAAACACTGATACGGAAGTCAGACTGAAAGCTACCTAGACTAAAGTTATCTTTATCATCGTTACACCTATGTGGGACATATATCTTTGTCTTGATCCCAGCACACTTGGCTTTGAGGGCATCATTCATGGTGATGTTACCACAACTGCGTATGTCAAGGTATTCCAACTGTGGGCAGTTGTCAACGATGGCCATCAATCCTTCATTGGTGAGGGTATCGTAATAAAGCGTCAGGGAACGCAATTCGTGCATCCTCCCTATTGCCAAGGCTTCACGGTCATTGTTGGGGTCGTCACTAAAGTATGGATTATATCTACTGCGGTGTTTTTCATGCCTGAAAAGCCTCAACCGTGGACATGCTTTGGCAACGAGCTCAAACACTCCAGTGTTGGCATCTACACCGTGGCAGTTACTAAGTTCGAGCTTCTCGAGGAAAGGAAGCTTAGTTATAGCCGCAACGAATCCTTCACTGGTCACAGTAGGAAAGTAGCTGAGGTAAAGACTTCGTAGCAAGGGTGCCCTGCATGGATAAGGTTTGGACATCAGTAAGCATAGCCGATTCACTTCCAAAATGAAATGCAAGGTCACAGAGCATCAAGTCAGACAAAGATCAACATTCATGTAGGGATATAGAACAACAAAGCATCTAGTCCCAAATAAGTTGCGGTAGGGAAGAGCTGAAACCCATAAGAATCTCACAACCAACTCATAGTTCTGGCACATGGATATCATAGATCAAATTTTGCTTCTATACTCGATACAAATAAGGACCTATTTTGAACTCCTGGTTCTCAAAGAGCAAAAAAAGATAAAAGAAAACGGTATCCTACTGTGAATAATGATGGAAACAAATCATATGCAGATCAGATAGTGCTCTTCTCACTCCTTTTTTTTTTCATAATACAAGTGTGAGTGCAAATACCGATACTATCGGATGCGAATACGGAAGCAGATTTTACTCGAATATGGATACATACCGGATGTGTACTCAATTGGTAACAAAGACAATTATATGCTCAATTTAGCGACATACTCCCTCGCTTTCAAATTAATGAAAGTTCTAGGTTTGTCCTAAATCAAACATTTTGAGTTTGACCAAGTCTATAAACTATATATTGGCGTGTCGCCTCAGATATGCCTCCATAAACTATATGTCAGCGTGTTGTCTCAGATCTGCCCATCGGAACAGTTGGTCACCTGCGCCGTCACGCCGGCGTCACACAAAATATGCCGTGACAGAACAAAAAGAGGGCTTGGCCCCGTGTCAATCTCGCGGGTGACATGGGCGCCCAACCTGCGGCGCCGCCTTCTCTTACCTCCTCCCTGTCCCTGCCGCGAGCCCGGGGTGACGCGGGTTGCCGGATCCCGTGAGGGCACAACCCCTTGTTGTGGCTTCGTGGCAGCACGGTCTGCTGGCTGTTTCCCGACGGCGTGGCGGCGAAGGGTCGCGATGATGGTGCTTGGTCGCGGCGGGGGCATGGTTGGGAGGCGGCGGCGTCGCATGGATCTTGGACTCTGTCCTGTCCCTGCTTCATCGGCGTGATGCTAGGTGGTGGCTCATACCGAGGTGCTACGCCCACCACGTCGCTGCCTACGGGAGGCTGGCCCAGACCTGACAGTTCTGACCCCACAGGCGGTGGTGCCGATCTGAGGTTTGGGGGCCACACTGCGGGCCATGGTCGACAAGAGCGACATGATGAGCTCTTCCCCATCTAGATCCAGGCGGGTTTGATTGGGATGGTCGGTGTCGCTGGTTCCACCATGATATATGCTAAATTCCATAGGAATGGAGTTGTCTAGGGGTCGTAAGGCGGCGCCTTTCCAACTGTTTCTCCGGTGGGTGTTGTTTGACAGCTAGGCGAAGTTGGGGGCTACGAGATATGGGATGCCGGATTGGCGGCCCTGGAAGGTGGACTGTGCGGCCGACTCTTTGGCGAGCGACATTGCAGTGGTGGTGATTGCATTTCTCCTTCTGTGTGGGCGGCGAGGAAGAGGCAGTGGGCACCCTGGCGGTGGCGTGCTTCAAAAGTGGCGTCTCCTAGATCATGATGTGGAGGCTTGGTTTGGTGGCGGTGCCTTCGTGAACATGGCATCTAGCTGTGTTGCGGGTGAGACTCTGAACGAAAGCTCCGCGCTCCGGCGCTCGAGGCGACGACACCTGCAGGTGTCGTGTCCCTCTTGGGGGCATCGTTGTGGTTCCTCTCCCCGCACCAGAGCTCCAGATGAAAACCTTGACCATATCTTCGGTCTTGAAGGGGGTGGCGCATGGCTCGTCACCCTCTGGGTGGCATCATCATGGAGCTTAGGTATACCCTTCGACCGCGTCTCATAGCATCGACGGGCGAGCTCGGATCCTAACTCAAGGCTCCTTTGGCTCTAGCATGGGGTGATCCTGACAGCTTCCTATCTTTTACATGTGATGTCGTAGTCATCACTCTCGGCCCTCGTTGTTTGTAGGAAGGATCAGCAATCCACAGACCAAAGCGAGAGGGCAAGTGGCTATCTCCCGCGACAACCTTTTTTTTTGAACATCTCATCACCCCTTTATTAAGAGTAGTGATAAAAGTAGCATCCCTTACAAGGATAGGGGTGATGGCACTAGGAGGCTTATCAAACCAGGTACTAGGTGTAGAAAATTTAGCAATTCTAGCTAATTCATGAGCTACGCTATTCCCTTCTCTATGACAGTGCTAAAAAGGAACATGAGAAAAATCCCGAGCCATATGATAACAATCATCAATAATGGCAGCCCATGACAACTTGGTGTGTGCATTGCATCGGCATTCGATGGTTTCTCATGGAGGCTCGGTTTCTCTTCTTGTCCGTAGCCTTGGGTGCTTGTTGGTGGGGTGTGGGTACTCCAATAATCTTGTTTTATCTTTGACCTACTTTGTAAGAGGTTTTCCTTATCACCTTGTACCGATTTGGCTGTGTTGCTTTATATATAAAGTGGGGCAAAATCCCTTTTTAGTATAAACCATATATCAACATCTATGATATCTAATTAGTTTCACTAGATTTTTTTGATGTTGTAGTATTTAGCATATTTCTATAAAATTGGTAAAACCTAAAGAAGTTCGATTTAGGATAAATCTAGAATTTCAATTAATTTAAAACAGAGGGAGTAGTGTGTATTAGAAATTAGTCAGCAACTATGTGACACAAAAAAAATATATCGATTGGTGACACACAGTAAGTCAATGATAGATTGGCTGACGTAAAACTACTAGGATTATACTATAATGTTCTATGTTCACATTTAAGTAAATTTGACAACTTGTGGGTAATCCACTTGCATATTCACATTTGCTCTAATATCCAACAATTGTATTTTTATTTGTAAAATAAATTCTGATATTTTTCACTTCCATTTTCATTTTAGTTTGGATGTGGATCTTGACTTTCCCTACAGATGTTTTCTCAAATATCACATGTTTGAATTATGCACTACCACTTTCCACCCTTAACTGCAAGGGTGGTCATAAGAATTGAAAAGAGGTTGCTGACATGAGATAGATGCATCTTACCCTCTACAACTCTCGAAAGAATTATATTTACATGACAAGGAAAAATGGTCTATAAATTTCTCTCTTATATAACATATCCATTGAACTTCCATAAGGTTGTGTTTGGCAGCTCAATTTTTTGGAGTATTTAGAGAATAGCGTGGGTTTTCTAGAAACAACGGTTTTAGAAACTTTTTAGGTGTATAACATCAACAGGAACCATAATTTAATAAACCACGGTATCCCTAATACCATGCTTTTTGTTGTATTTGTAGAAGAGGTATATATGTACCTCTTTTCCTAAACTGAAGTGAGAAAACTGTAGTTTTTAGAAACTAAAGTATTAATTGCCCAATAATTGGAATACTAATATTACGCTTTTGAATAAACTGTGTTGCCAACCTAGGACTAAGTAGTGATGAGATCAAGGAATAGATCAAATGTTCTCAAATACCGTGAAAGAAAAACATTACATAATTGAAATTTCATGGCATTCGGAATCCTAGAGGAAAGGAATATATTTCAACTAGCAAATGTGGCTCTTCGAAAAAAGAGTGCATACACAACACTTTTTAAAAATTTGATAGCTCCATTTCTTTGAATTAAAGGGCATCCAAAGAAAAAAAAACATAAATGGAAATCATAAATCCTTCAATCTAGGAAGGCCAACGGCAATAAATTTTGCATTCCAAGATTTAAGATAAGAGAACATTGCTAAACATCTCCTCCTTCCATGCAAGCAGTAAGGTTAGCACAAGCTAAAATTTCCTTTGGCAACTTATGGGAGGGAGACTAGCGTCTGGTGATCAAGTGTTGAAACGTCATGGACCTGGAGATGGGCAATGCCCTCTCAGCGAGATGGCAGAGGACATGAACCACATTTTTTTCTTCGGTATCTTTGCCAGTTTCTTTGGAACTGCGTCCGTGAAGTCTAGGGCAACGGGTGATGTCCCGCTAACTTCCCTGACGCATATATAAATATCGCCGCTTGTATTGGCCAGGACCAGTGGTTGATGTGGATAACCTTTGTAACCTCGGCTTAGGACTCTTTGGGGCATTCGAAATAAGCTTGTAATTGAGCATGTTCACCTCGCTCAGGCCCACTGACCCTATATAGGACCCTAAGCAAAAGGCATAACTAGCTGGCCATCGACGTGTTTACAAGGAACTTCAAGGCGCTGGTCTCTCGGCTACCTATAGCTACCTATCCTCCTTGAGTCGTTTTGCTTTTAGTCATTTAGTGGGCTTGTTGTGCTGCTGCCCCCGGGGTGAACTTGCTGTTTTTATTTTCTATGAACCTATGTTGTGTGTTCTATTCGTACTTTGAACTATGTATCATTGCTATGTCTTTATCTATAAAAGCAGGGTTTAAGTCTTTTTTGGCAAAAGTATCGGTCCAGTCTACGATTTAGATTTAGAAACACCAGCCTAATTAAAGTTCAGACCAACCTCTTAAGGATGAATTGTAACAACCAGATGATTTTGGGAGATATAAAATTTAGAGATCTCACTGATCGGCAAGGAAGGAGAGGAAGTCGTCGTCGCCGAAGTAGTCTCCGGAGAACGCCTCGCACCGGCCGGAGCTGCGTCGCGCGGCCTCCCGGGCAAAGACGTCCAGACGGAGGTCCCGGGAGCAGCCACCCATGTGGATGCGGCGCCACAGCTCGGGCTCGTCGCGAGTGACGCGGCGCCAGAAGCGGCAGACCCGCCCCACGCGGCCGAGGAGTTCGACGGGATCTAGCCAGCGGAAGATTTTCAATGTCACGTCCAGCGGCAGCTCCGTCCAGTCCCGCTCCTCCTCCACCGGCGGCGGAGGCGGGTAGCGGTAGTAGTTGAACACGTGGATGTTGTACGTTCGTCCTTTCACGCGTCGTTGTTGTCGTCGGCGTGGAGGCGGAGGAGCCACCGCCCGCGATGGTTGCGGAGGCAGCGGCGGCATCGCGAGTTGGATCTCGATCGATACGTACGTAGCGGCGGCAATTGTTTGGACTACTAGTTTTCTCTTAAACTGGTGGGTAATACTCCTACTCGGCTTCGGTCGGCTCTCGAAAGGTCCCTTCTGCACCATACGATGCGTCTCCCCGTGATCATTTGATCCACCTCCGCACGCAGCTTCAGCCTTTGCAATCTTCCTCGTGCAAAGCCCCAATGCCTCCACTGCGCTCCCCGTCCCTGAGCAGTGTGTGCCGTCTTCATTCACAACGGCCCAACGACCTGAGCCAACATCGTTGATCAATAGCTACATCAGCCACCGGTTAACCGCTCCTCGGCCCCATCCCCATTCCACAACAGCTTCTGCCTCGCCGGCAAAATCTCACAGTTGCAGCGCCTCGTAGCATCCTCATCACCGGGCCTTACAACATTCGCCGTCTGCCATTGCAGCATCCACCCAACACCTTGGCGTGCATCGCGACACTTGTAGCACAAGCGGTGGCCGGATGCAGCATCAGGCGTCACCAGTCCAGCATTGGACGTTGTCGGTTCCAACTTTGAATGTCGCCGGACGCAGGATCTGGCGGTACCGATTTCAACATTGGACGTCATCGATGGTAGCATCCGCAACCGCCAATTCTAGTAGTGGAAGTTGTCGGTCGCTGCATCCACCACCGTCGGTCCCAGCAGTTGATGTCATCTGTTTCGGCGGTTGATGCCACCGGTTGCAACATCCGGTGCCACGGATTGCAATATCCCAACATCCCTTGGTAGCCATCGAAGCAATGTCTTGCAGGCAGGCGGCGAGCGCGACATTGCCTCCTGGCGAATGCTTGCATCATCGACCAAAACTACCCCCACTTAAACCTGCATCAAAAGGAGCGTAGACGCGTCCCTGACATGATGATGATGAGGTAGCCGATAAAAGGTGCCCACAGTGTTGTGCGGACAGGGGAGGGAGCTGCTTGCAGCGTGATAGCCAGTAGGTGGAGAGAGGAGAGTAGGAGTGGTGCTCGAGAGAAGCGTATCAATGGCAGCATAGCGTTCGCTGCAGACGAGAAAGATGAAGAGCCCAAAGAAGAACGAGTGGATGAGCGCATGCGTGAGGATAAGGGAAAGAACGATAAATCTAGGGAACGGACAATGGGCAAGGCCTACGTAGAGGATGTGGTGGCGTTTAGGGCTAGCTTTTGGCCAACTCATTTTCCATCGATCGGCGAGGAGCATCATAGGGAGGAGGGATACCTCGTTCTTGCTACGCACCTTGAGCCGCAACTCTAGAACTCGCGTTGGATGAGCTCGGTTCACGCATTTCTGACACGACATGAGGAGGAGGGAGGATAGAGGTGATGGATAACGGTCGACAAAGGGTTCCTGCAGGACCGAAAGATTGTTCAAGCGAGAACACATGGGCTGAGGCTGGCCGACATCGAGCTATGTGTGACACCGGCCATGGCGACACGAGACAGAGCACATGGACAAGCTAATGCATCACAGAGGAAGTTATGCTACGAGGGTCGCGTCAACACTGATGGACGTCGGAAGGTGTCTATTACATCGGAAGGTGGCTATTATGCAGTGATTGTGCAATTTTGAGGTGGTAGAAGGAGTATCTTTTAAGTAAGACACACCCTAAATGCATAGTTGTAAACACCGGACCGACAATCGAACCAATGAGATTGTCGATTTAGGTTCAACTAGTTCAATAGCAACAAAAAAATATTCAAGTTATTTTTCTAAAAAATGGACCTCCCATCAAATGGACACACTTAATATTGGTTGTAATCCGTTATTAAATCATAAATTGTACCTATCCCAGTTGATATTGGCTTTTGGGCTTGCGGTGGCTCAAAGTCATAGGTTTGATTCCTACTTAACCCATTTTATACATGATTTTATCGATATTTTGTTGGTTTCTATTAAAAAACTAACACACCCTAAAAAACCGAACGAGGCCTTAATTCTAACTTTCTCTGATTGGACCACCGTTCGGTCTTGTTTTAAAAACTACTAGCAAAAGGGCATGTGCATTGCAATGGGAGAAAAAAAATCATGATCTCCAATGGCCATGACAACATTTTGCCGCATAACCGAGATAAACTATCACTCTCAATTTCGTGAAATCATGAACAATATTTGAAATCGTGAACAATTTTCAAATTCATTAACACTTTTCCAAAATTTTGAATATTTTCTAAATCAAGAACATTTTTTGAATTCATGAACATTTTACACTATATGCAAAAAATTCTTGAATCGGCAAACATTTCTAGAGCTGACCAACATATTTTTGGAAATTGGGGGATTTTTTTTTGAAATTCAAGAACATTTTCTGTAATGCATGATCTCTTTTTTAATCAGCGAACATTTTATGAACAAATAAACTATTTTGTAAGTCACGAATAGTTTTTGAATTTTTAGGAAATTTTTCCTTTCATGAATATTTTTTGAATTTGCAAAATTTTGTTCAATTTCATTAACCTTTTTAAATACACAAACTTTAAAAAAATCGTGAACTTTTTTGATTTCCCAAATATTTTTTGTTTCAAAATATCAATTTTTTTTTGAATAAGCAAACTTTTTTACAAAATCGCATTCAGTTTTTGAATCCACAAACATTTTCTGATTTATTAAAAAATTATTTCAAAATTATCATTTTTTTAGTTTTGAAGTCCCAAATTATTTAAAATAGAGGAAAACAAAAACGTAAAATAAAAATAAAAAATAAAAAGCGAAATTTGAAAAACAGGCTGCCTGGTATGGCCCGGGGCAAACGGGTGCGCCGCATCCTCTCCCAATGCACAGAGCACAGTATAGGAGGTCCCCACTATTTGGGCTGGCCCAGGCGTGACAGTCCCCCGTGGAAACGTTTTTTTATCACTCATACGTGACATTGATGGATAATATTTTACAACTATATAGGCAATTTCCTTGACTTGTTGCCAAAAGCAATTGGCCTCTTTATTCTTAGGTATATGATATGTCTATGTCGGAATCGAGGATCCGCAAACACAGTAAGGTTCGAACTATGGGGCGTGTACAAAGAACCTCACTTCACCGGGACGCTTGGCTTGCTATGCCCAAGGCTCGATCTCACCGTGCTCACGCTATTGCCGAGAAGGGAAAAACACAGAGATTTACCCAAGTTTGGGCCACCTTGCGATTTAAGACCCTACTATTGCTTTTGGTGGATTGGCCTCACGAGGAGGTGATGGATGAACTAGTATAGTGGTCAGTAGCCTCGCGAGGGCTCTAGTGATGAGGATTGATCGATCAGGGGTGGCGATGAGCCGATCCCTCTCTACGGTGGAGTCTAGCTAGTCCCTATTTATAGTGGCTTTGGTCCTCTTCCCTTATCGCACAGTCGGGAAGGGACCCACAACGACCAATTTTGAATGTGGACAAGAAGTACATCTTATCCTGACGAAAGGTGGTCTTCGCCTGCAAAGGTCTTGGCCATGACGCAGCGGTGGGCTCAGCGATGACATCCGTCCTACCGAATCTTTAGGGCCTCCCTTTGGAACCCGCGCGTGTCCTTGTCTCTTTAGCACTAAAGAGGAAACCGTCCCTCCTGCACCCGCTGGCGCGTGCCTGGCCTTGGTCGTCATGGCTCACGTCATCTTGAGCCTCATGAGGCGGGAGGTCTGCATAGAAAACTCCGCTCCTCGGGAGGCAGCCTGGGGATGCCGCTCCTCTGAAGGTCTTGGCGCCGTCTGCCTCGGGAGGCCTGGGGTCCTCGCAAAGGCCTTGCTCGCGTAGTCTCGCAGCCGGTCCATACCGGGTCATCAAGGGGGCCACGCGCTGGGCCGTAGGCATGTAAGTTTGGGTACCCCCGGTCCCAGAACGCCGACAGCCTAAGAGTAAAGTCAGGTAAATAATATACTAGAACGATAATTTTCATTTTTAATACAACATAGACACAGTCGCTCTTATATACTACCTCCGTCCTGGTTTATTGGTCCCCATTGTATGCCGTGCTGAATTTTGACTATAATTTAACTAACAGAATGTTCACGCATGCGAATCAAACGATATAATTTTTGTTGATATGCATCAACATTTTGTTAGTAAATTTTTTAGTCAAAATTTGTCACGGAATATAATGGGAACCAATAAACCAGGACAGAGGTAGTACACATATACACTTATCCCTATGCATGTGCACCCACACTCTATCCTATGAGCACTCTCGAGAGACCGAGCCAGCACATCATCTGATTTTGACTAAGTCGCCACAGACGTTTTTGTAGCGACGAGAATGTCTTTTTCCCACCGAACGCACATCGCCAAAACGCCTGAAATAAATCAAAAAAGTATGCGAGCACTAGTGAGTCTAGACTTCTAACTCTCGTGGGCTGAAAAATATGAGTGTGCTTCTAACCATCCATTCATATATTGGTTGGCATTCATTCGATTTTTAGGTCAAACAGTCGTTACATGCAACATGCGTGAACCTGTTTTGGACGCAATACCGTGCTTTTCCAAACGGGAGCGTAAAGCAATTATTTTTCTGAAACTCGTAAAGCAAATATTTGAGAGGGTTAACACATAATCCCTCCATCCCAAAATTCTTGTCTAAATACGAATGTATCAAGTCATGTTTTCATATTAGATACATCCGTGTCTACGAATCTAAGACAAGAATTTTGGGACGGAGGAGTACTTATCTCAAATCTCAAGCAGAAACTGCCGCGAGTTCATCATCGATGGCTGTCGCCGCCGCTCGTCGCCGCCTGTGGCGCGGGATGCGAACTGCAGCCGCCACCACCGCGTCAGGCGAGGAGCTGTACGCGTCCCTGCTCTCGCGCCTGGTGGCGGAGCCGGAGTGCCGCGTGAAGGCCACCATGGAGGAGGCGACCTCCTCGGTCCCGCACCGCGACGGCGCCTTCTGGGAGCCCCTTGCCGCGGCCCTCCTCCGCGCGTCCTACCCAGCCAAGGCGCACCTCGTGAGCTCCTCATACCCTGTATTTCCAGTTCCAATCCAATTGTGATTTCTTCATAGTTCTGTTTAGTAGCATTCGAGATCCCGAAAGCTGTCACAAGAACAACAGCAGAAATCAAACAAGGAAATGAATTTCAGGCACGATTTCCGGTTTCGTATTGATATTACGGGAGAAATTACCCAGATTCAGAAACAGATCGACTAGGTTTACTCCTTACACTGGAGAAATAGCAAGCGAAGTCACAAGCGATATTTCAACTCTTTCCCACCCCGGCACCCCCTGTGTTTTTTTTAGAAAAGGAGGTTAAACTCCCGGCCTCTGCATCAATCGATGCATGCAGCCATCTTTATTAATTATTCGACAAAGATCTGACAAGAACATACATCAATCCACCCAAAGCCGCCACTCACACCTACAAACTCGATAATGTTGACTAAATGCGGGTAATTAACAGCCAACACAACGACTCGGTAAGAGGGTGACTCCAACACCGTGGATTTTAACTCGTCTGGTTAACCTGTCCAAGTGCTATGCTCTTGTTTCTTCAGAACAGAGAGTTCAGGCTAAGAGGGGATTCAGAGATGCAGGGCTGACAGCTTTGTTCATAGTTTATTTAGTAGAAGTGGTAGAGAAATCCCCCTGCCCCCTTCTCCCACATGTTAGAATCAGATCTGCGATGCATATGGCAGTAGCATCAGCATGTGGTAGACTGAGGTATAGCGGATAGCTTAGTCTAAGTCAATATGATTAGTGAGTTCTGTGTGATAGTTTTTCTGGATTCATGAGATTTCTTCTTCGTATTTGTAATGACAGATATTTATTACGGTGAACTGATATGAGTTCAACATTGGATTAGGTCTTGGAATGGAAGCTAGAGAAGCTACTGATGGAAGGGGTTAATAGTCATAATTGTGAACCCTACTCGACACTGATCCGTTTCTGCGGAAAGACAAGGAATGCAGCTCTTGCAATGAGAGTCTTTGAGTGCGCAGAGGCACAGGGAATTCAACTGAACACTGGCATTTTCAATGCTCTTATTAACACTTTCTTGTCAGTCGGAGATCTCCTTGCTGCAGTGACCTTATACGAGACCATGGAAGGAATAGAGGACTCCAAACCTGACCGTGCTACATACGATGCATTCATATCTGCATTTTCCCGGCTTCGAAGTGGCGATGCTATGATGAGCTGGTACTTGGCTGCAAAGAATGCAGGGTTTGTTCCGGGTATTCAAGCTTTTGAATCTTTGGTAGTGGGATTTGTTCTGTTGAACAAGCTTGATGATGCTGAGTTGGTCTTCGAAGAAATGGTTTCATTTGAAATGAAGCCAACCTGTACTATTTTGGAGGCCAAGCTTGAGGTGCTTTCTAGAACAGAAGAGGTTAATAGGGTCAAAAGTTTCATAAAACTTGTCAGCGATGGCAACTGGGAGTTGAATAAAGCTCTGGTTGACAGACTAACAAGACTATGCCTGGATGGAGGTGAAATTGATGTAATGGAGCAGCTGCTCGCCCTAATACAAAAAGAAGCACACTTTAATTCTGTAACTGCACTGCATTGTGGAATTATCAGGTTCTATGCTAGTGCAGATCTCTTGTCAGATATGGAACATGCAATAGACCGGATGTTGGATGATGGCATGATGTTTCTGTGCCCAGAGGATGTTGAGGCTGTTATCTGTTCATATTTTCGTCACAAGGCCTTTGATAGGTTGGAGATGTTTTTAAACCGCATCCGAAGTTTGTACATGCTTACCCGCTCTAGCTACGATATATTAGTTGCTGGATTTCAGAGGTTTGACTTGCATCAAAGACTTGAGGCAACCATACAAGATATGAGGGAGGCTGGATTTGCGTGATGTTCCAAAAAAGTATGTACACTGGCTTCCTTTGTTTGGTATTTCCAGAAGTTATAAATAAAGTGTATCAAACTATCAACATCAGATCTTGGTGCACTTTTCCTAGCTCTAATTAGGTTTAGGAACGATCTCTCGACAGGCACATTATCATGTTGATTATTTATCTATTTAACCAAGATGTCACAAAGCTGTAGTGTATAGAATATGTGGCAGTTTATGTAATAGGGATGGGTTTTAACCCTCACTCTGCAGACCAGTGAGAGGTTTTTGCGTCCTAACATGCCATTTAGGTACGTAGTTGTTGTATCTTACAGGCACAGTATCATGTTTTTTGCTGTGAGGTGTTATCATATTTCACCTTGTTAGGCTCGAAGTTCTTAAAGCTAGCCCTCCTGATTGTAAAGATATTGTGATATATAGTATGATTTAATAGCCCTTGTCTGAAGTATTTTGCATAAATACACTTCCATTATTTTATTTTTCATGTAGTATAACAGACTTAGGAGTACTTCACTGGTCCCATTTGACCAAATGAGACCCTTTTACTAAAACCAGTAAGATACACTACACTTTGCTACTGTCAAACCATTTGATGTACTTACATAGCAGACATAGTAACATAATCAACTACTCCCTCCGTTCCGATTTACTCGTCGTGGTTTTAGTTCAAATTTCAACTAAAACCACGACGAGTAAATCGGAACGGAGGGAGTAGCTAGGAAGATAATCTGAAGTGAGCTAGATTCATCTTTTTCCTTGTCGGACACCTTGTCATCAAGAAGCCGTATTTCTGTAGTTTCCTTGCTAGCCTCTCTTAGCTGCCAAAGTCAAATAAATATGTATCCTTTCCAGCTGGTCGGCTGTTTATCTTTAGATGGGTTGGCTGGTAATTAGTGGATTAAGACGTACGAAATAGGTTGCTATATAGCCAGGCCCCACTATATAAGCCACGTCGTTGCTTTGTTTGTGTGGTATCATGCCGAAGGAAGGGATACTAGATAATATCCGTTCTTTAGTTCCGCTAACTTGTTTTAATTCTTCTAGGGTCTAATTCGTGGGTATCTTCAGTATTAAGTAGTCACTTCCGATGGAACCCATCCCTCTAGAGAGCTAAGAAAAGGATCATGATCACAGAACTGTTGTTGATATTAACTTAACACAGATGACACATATACAATAGCAATATGCCAATTTATGAGGGTGGTCCATCTGATCTTGACAGGGTTCGGAAAATCGTCAGTAGCATCATAAATTGGCATATTGCTATTGTATCCAATTATCCAATTATCCATGATCTTGACAGGGTTCGGAAAATCGTCAGTAGCATAAATTGGCATATTGCTATTGTATCCAATTAGCCAATTTATGAGGGTGGTCCATCTGATCTTGACAGGGTGCATACTATTCTACTATCCAATTATCCATGATGCTACTGACGATTTTCCGAACTTTTTTTTTTCTACATATGCATGAGTGTGCGTACTATGCATTAAAGGGGGGGGGGGGGTAAGAGTATCCAGGTCCACATGCAAGGTTTAGGTTACAATTTCACCTGAACACCATCGCACGTCCACCTCAACAACGCAAGACTAAGACTAACTACTCTCATTAGCTACCCACCTAGACAAGGCTCCCCATAGTGCGTCGTAATCCCCTGCGAGGCGGCCAGCCCGTAGCCAAGCACGCCCTTCCGCTTCCACTTGGCGTTGCACCATCAAAGACAACCGCATTGCGATGCTTCCACAACTCCCACATGACCAACATTGTGATGGCGCGGGTCTCTTTATGCTGGCGGCGGTCACCAGTCAAGACATACTCCTAGGATGTGTCCTTGCAAGAACGGTGCGGTCAACCATGTGGACGGCGCTTGGCAAGCCAGAGTGGAAGCCCTCCCCCTTTGTTATCTTATTATTGTTTTCTTTTTCTCCTACAGATTGCTTCGATTAAGATATTTGGCGCTCTTTATCTGTCAAATTGTTTTCCTTTTCTGCAATCTGATCTGAATTTTTGCTAAGAGTTACTGCCTCCATTTATTTATAGAAAACCATCTCATAGGGTCTAACTTTGACCATCGATTTGATCAAGAAAATATATGTTATATGCCACAATAAGTATACCATTGGAGTTGTATTTGAAAGAAGTTCCCAATGGTATATTTTTTCTGGCATAAAATGTATATTTTATTGCTGAAATCTATGGTCAAACTTAGACCCAAATTACAAGGTGGCCTTGTATACTTGTAATAGATGAATGGAGAGTCTATCCATATAACATTAGTTATGTCCTTAAATCTTAATCCTTTCCATGGAACTTGCGTAGTTTGCAGCACGATAGGACTAATCGCAATCCAGCATGCATCAACTACCAGTATGGTGCAGAATTTGGTGAAGAACAAAAAGGATAAAATGCACTGCAAATTTGTGAGGAAAAATAACATAGAATTAGTATATATGCAACTCCAGACTTGAGCGCAATAATGGTTGCTTGTGCCATTATTTTGTATGTAGATGGTTAATATCAAAGAAAACAAAAATGAACCCCGTTTGGATGAGAAGATAAATAATTTGATATTGTCGGAGTAATATTTTTGCATCTGTTCGGATTTAAAGATTCAGGCAAATAATTCTGGCATTCTTGACCTCTCATAATCTAAGACATCAAGCTCTAGGTGAGATAGACATTCAGATATTTAATAGCTCTGGTAGTTATAGAATACGAGTACAAGCCAATAACTGACTTCAACTTGGTTAGTTACAGAGGTAAATGGCGTGTAGAAATTGAATAACACTCGAGGAAACAAATGATTCCTAGATAGAACCATAGAAGTATGGGTTCTCAAGTATACTTTAGGTTTGGCATAATTGGGTCCTTGACACCGCATCTGTTAAATCATCACATAATCTATCACGTTGTGCTCATGGCGGTAACGCGTCCTAAGGTGAGCACCCACCTCCTTGACGCCTAAGTGTCGACTAAGCGAGGTGGACAAAATTGTAAGGCGCTGTCAGGGCGCCTTGTCACCCAAGCGTCCAAGATGGGACACCTTAATAACAATTGGCGTTTGCTGATGGATAAGATGCGCATTGCACAACACGTTGACTGAATTATCAAAATCGTCACTTTTAGGAGGGAAAAAGGAGTGTGAAATGGACACGGCGATTCAGTGCCCGAGCCTAGATGCTCCCGAAATCGGCGTCGTCTGTTGCTCGCTCGGGATCCGTAAAAATCGCTCTGGCACGTCTGACGCAATTTAAGGGAAAAGGGGCGTCTGGGGGATATACGGTAGGGAACAGTGGTGCGTACGTGGGCCAAGGTCGTACGGGGTGAATGCCTGACGCGCTGGTCCGTCGACCAGAACGTCGGCTTCGTAACTGAGCCGCGGGTCTGAGCCGTCTGGCTCAAACCACCCCTCGCTCCCCCAAACCACCTCCTTCTCGTTCCCCAATCTCGAATACGGTAGGTCCTGCGGCGGCGCTTGATTTGCACCGGCGGTATTTGGAATGGTAGATGCTGGGCTTGAGTTCTTGCTCGACAGGTTAGTTCATCTTGTATGGCTGGAGATCTTGTAGTGTTTGTTCTGTCAGCCGGCAGATCTGGAGAAGAAATCTGACGCCGGGTCTGGCCGTCGTCCATTGCTGTCAATTTTCAGGTTCCCTCTGCGGAAGGAGTACTGCTGGGTCTGGGTGCGGCCAGTAGGTTGGCTGCGCTGGCCCGGAGAGGGCACAGATGGGGGTTCGCCGGTGACCGGATGCATCTCCGACTCGGTCGGCACAATCAACTGACATGTCAACCTAGAGGCCCCTGGTTGGAGAAAAAGGTCCGTACCTAAAATTCACCTTCTGTTGAACTGTATTTGTTTCAAGTGGCTGGACATTCGTACATGAAACAATGGTTTTAACCACATAGTTGTATTCTGAAAAATTGTAGGAAACAGCAGTGCATCATCAACTTGTTAGCAGAACCACTGTCTCTGGTACTAGCTAATACTAGGTTTACCTGACTGACCGACAAAAACTGCATTAGTAGTCGTTTTTTCAGGCAAGAAAAATCCAAGCTATGCCTCACCAGTGCACCACCGGACCGCACACCATGTCCTATGATGAGTACACTGGAGCAGTCGATTCGAAAGTACGCAGGGGAAACTACAAAAAGTGTAATACGGCCAGCACTCATCCTACATACATGGGAAAATTTATGCACTGAAAATTTGAAACTTAATTAGAAATGAACTAGAACTGATTAGTATGTTCGATGGCAGGCCAGAACAGAGCTATGGAGGTGGCAATCAGCAAATTCTATCCGGACAATGTGCACGGGTGGTGCAAATGACATTTGCTGAAGGGCAAAGGAGAGCTTGGTCCCCTGTACTGTGCATGTAGAAGAGCGAGTTCCAAGCTGAATTCTATAAGGTTGTGAACCATATGTTAACTGAAGATGAGGTATGAAGTAAATGGGCATGGGGTATGCTGCTTGATAAGTACAACTTGATGAAGCACCCGTACATGACCCAGATCTACGAAGTAAGAAGTAAATGGGCAAAACCAAACTTCATGGCGTTTTTTTTTGCGCCAAGATGACAAGCACACAATGTAGCGAGAGCGCGAACCACATGTTGAAGACGTACATGCTTCCTGCTAGCCCGATGCACGTCTTTGTGAGGCAGTACAAGAAGTTGCAGTTTGACCGCGAGCACGAGGAAAGCTACGAGGAGAAGAGGACGATGATAGTAAGTTCACAACATTTCTATGCATAGTTTTAGTGCCACACCCCACGTCATGTATTCCCTCCATTCCGTTATACAAGGTCACCTCATATTTTTATGTCTAACTTTGACCATTAATTTTACCAACAAAAAGTGAGTTATATATGCCATAAAAAGTATTTCATTGGATGGACATTTCAAAGTACTTTCCGATGATATATTTTTTATGACTTTTAATTCATAGTTTGTTGACCAAAATTGTAAGTCAAAGTTTGACATGAAAAACGAAGTGGCCTTGTATATAAAAATGGAGGGAGTATTTATATGGTTTGCATCTTTTGAAATTGAGTTCTGTTTTGACAGGGTGGAGTTGTTAGGAGAATGAATTTGGCAATTGAGCAACACACAAGCATGATTTACAAGAGGGCTATGTTTGAAGAGTTCAGACACCTACTGATTGAAGGCATGGCATACAATGTCGCGGAGGTGGAGAGGATGATGAAGTATGTCACAACGCACAACAAAGCAGTGAAGAGGGAAAATGGAGTAGAGTTGTGTACGAGGTTACAGCAAATGAGAACCAGCCGGAGTTTAAGTGCGTGTGTGGACAATTCAAGCACACCAGGATGTTATCCTGCCATGTGTTGAGGGTAACTTCCATGGACGATATCATTTTGTGCCTCGAACTTCTGTTTGGATAAGAAATTTGTGTGTTCAGCGAAGACTTGCATGTGGATACAATATATTTTTGTTAACCGAACTGCCCTTGGCGCAGATCATGGATGTACTTCATTTGGAGGAGATTCCTGTGAAGCATATTGTGAAGCAGTGGACCCAAGGACGCGAGAGACATTCTGCCCCAGCACCTGATTCAGTACCAGAAGGACCACTCAGTTAACATGTCTTTCACATGCAGGCATTCAACACTAGACATGAAAGCTATGTAAGTCGCCAGGATGGGCGATGCGAGTGCAGAATCATTCGAGCACATGTTAGCTGGTCTTGATGCGTTGCTGTTGAGTGTCACGCCGTTTGCAGAGAAGAGGGATGGTTTGAGTTTTGAGGACCGTTTGGCAAATTTGCCCACCCGGAGATTGTCTAGAAATGGGGAGGTTGCATTTGTTGCGAATGGTGGTGCTGACCATGAAGACAGTGTTGGGCCCTCCGCTAGTGTGAATGCCCTTGAAGGTCTAGCAGCTCCAGATAAGCAAAGAGGGGTTGAAAGGCCGACGAATAGTAGGAAGAAGGCACCGTACGAGGGTTTGAGCAAGTGGATGAGGTTCTGCAGCATCTGTCGACGGAAGGCCACAAGCGAACAACCAGTCGCGGACGAGGGGATGCACCCAAGAAACCACGTGAGCTGGGGAAATGCAAGAACTGTGGCATGAAAGGTCACCGCCGGAACACGTGCACAAGGACTGTAGGTATTGTTGAAAAATTAAGTTGTGATTGTTAAGTTTGTATTCTGTATTCTTGTTTGCTGATGATTTTCTAGTGTGTTTTAGTGAGCATTGGTCCATGCTTGTTCCTCCATTTTTCAAGACGTTGGACACCCTATATGAATGGGTACAAATATGTTCATGTTCGTCAGCACAAATCTGTGGTTCAGTTTATGAAAAATGTTTCTTGTACTGAGGGAAGTCGACGTCAGTAGTGTTGTTGGCACGCCTTTGTTAGTACTACTTGTGTGTGGGATATATAATTATTATTAGAGGCTGGAATGGGGAAGGTGTTAATGACTCCCTGCGACGGAGACGGCCCAGCTCGGCACAGGAAAAAGACTGATCCGTGCGCGGAGAAGCTGTCCGCACCAACAGTACAGGCTGCCGCTGCAATCAATGCGTCTGTGGACTGGCCTTATATTATGTTGATACATGTGATATACGGGCAGGAATACAAGAAAGAGCACAGATCCACATGCTAGCAGACGGGTCTGATTTAGGGAGCAGCTGAGCCCGAGCTCAGAAATGAATATCCGGTGTGAAATGTCTTACTTCCCCTAAAAAAGAGATGAGAGAACAGCTAGAAGAGAGAAGAGAAGTGGGACAGACAACAGGCAGGTTGGCTCAGTTAGTCAAATGTGGCAACAATTCCAACCAAGTGCAGTGTCCAGAACCAAATTTTCCTTTCAGATTTGTGTGTCCCAAAAGAATATCAGTGCCTTTATGAAGTTGTAGGTTGATTTGCATTGCTACAATGTAAATCATGTTCCTTTGCTTTTATCAAACCATGCTACAATGTAAACCATGCAGGTATGATGTTCAGGCATTTGCAGTCAATGTCATTTACTGACTTGGGAACATGGTGATCAAGTGGTTCTCTTGGATATGTCATGATCATGACGTGTGTTTTTTTAAGTAAAAGCTTTGCCCCCGATTTCCATAAGAGAAACCAAGTTTTTACATCCAATCACATCAATTCAACCACCTCACGCAGGAAAAGACCACCAAAAGAAGAAAAAGGATAGACAACCAGGTGGGAGGAGGGTGAGGAGAAAAGGAAACATTCCATGTAACATTACAGGACTGAAAAACCAAGGACAAGAACAGCAGGAAGAGAAAGCTACAAGTTTTAGCACAATCTTGGACTTGAGGGTGTGTAGCCTCTACCAGCATTGAAGATTTCAGCGGCGATGTGTTCCAGCATTTTCGTGCAGCGGAGCAGTGCGATAGTCTTGCATCCTCCCTCCCCTGCAAAACACTTCAATGTTCAATCCGTGGCAAATCTGAAAAACAACAGCACCCAGGTCGCTAGACCATTGGGGCTAAAAGCAAGCTAAGTTTCTTACTCTCCATGTTCCCAAAGTACACCAGCTGCTGGTTTTCAAGTGCTGATCACTGCCTTGCATTTCTAAGAGTTATTTACCCAAAACCACCACACTTGAGGCTAGGGTAACAATTTAGTATCAGATTTGAACCAGGTCACAAAAAACCACCAACTATGTGCCTAATGCGTAACGCAAAGCACTGACGCTCGGATTTGTCCGCGAAAACAGCAAAACCGACAGGTGGGGCCTGCCTGCCGGGCTGGCGTGGCGAAGACCAAAAAGTTTGACCAACTGATGTGGCAAATAATACATGGGGCCCACCTGTCAATGAGTAAACAGTCATGTTCTTCACATCTCTGTTTGTATTGGGCGTTTCATCAAACAGCTTCTAGGCGGCCATCGGGGAGCTCTTTCTTGCAGGCATGACGATGAGTTTGACGGGGCCGGAGCATGGGGCTCTTTCTTGCAGGCCGCTCGGACGTGAAGCCAGCGGCTTGTCGGGCTTCAAGCTGCCGGCGAGGATGGCTCGGCGGCCGGCTAGACATGCCCTCCAGCACAGGCGCGACCAGGGGCTCCGTGCTCACCGCTGTAGCGTCGCCAGCCGCCGTGCGCAGCAGTCCAGCGTGTCGTAGCGTCGCCAGCCGCCGCACACAACCTTCATGCACCGCCCCGACAGTGCGCGCTCCGCCATGGACCGCGAGCTAACGAACACCTTTGACGACGCGAGGTCGCTCAGGCCCAGAGCGAGCACGCCATGGAGATGCTTGCCTGTAGGTGGTCGTCGCTCGTCCACCGCAGCGAGCTGGACCTAAGGCTGAAACTGAGTGCTTCTACTATAAAGGAATGGTCAGTAGAAGCGGAACTGCCCCAAATTCTTGGCGGATGAGAAGGATGGCAAAGTGAACAAAGATATATTTGATATACATGTTATTGATGTGTAACTTACTAGTATTCATAGTAGCCCCTAGGTATTTGATACTGGTTTAGTTGCTAAGATTAGTAACTCGAAACAGCAGTTGCAAAATAAACAGAGACTAGTTAAGGGCGAGGTGACGATGTGTGTTGGAAATGATTCCAAGGTTGACACGATCACCATCGCACACTCCCTCTACCTTCGGGATTTGTGTTTAACCTAAATAAGTATTATTTGGTGTTTGCGTTGAGCATGAATATGATTTGATCATGTTTATTGCAATACAGTTATTCATTTAAGTGAGCGAATACTTGTTGTTCTATTTACATGAATAAAATCTTCTATGGTCATACCCCCAATGTAAATGGTTTATTGAATCTCGATCGTAGTGATACATATATTCATAATATTGATGCCAAAAGATACAAAGTTGATAATGATAGTGCAACATACTTATGGCACTACCATTTAGGTCATATTGGTGTAAAGCGCATGAAGAAACTCCATGCGGATGGACTTTTGGAATTACTTGATTATGAATCATTTGATACTTGCCAACCATGCCTTATGGGCAAAATGACTAAAACTCCGTTCTTCGGATCAATGGAACGAGCTAATGACTTATTGAAAATAATACATACCAATGTATGCGGTCCGATGAGTGTTGAAGCTCGGGGTGGGTATCGTTATTTTCTCACCTTCACAGATAATTTAAGTAGGTATGGGTATATCTACTTGACAAAACACAAGTCTGAAACATTTGAAAAGTTCAAAGAATTTCAGAGTGAAGTGGAGAATCATCGTAACAAGAAAATAAAGTTTCTATGATCTGATCGCACAGGCGAATATTTGTGTTACGAGTTTGGCCTTCATTTAAAACAATGTGGAATCTTTTTACAACTCATGTTACCTGGAACACCACATCACAATGGTGTGTCCGAACGTCGTAAATCGTACTTTATTGGATATGATGCGTTTTATGAAGTCTCTTACCGATTTACCACTATTGTTTTGGGGTTATGCATTAGAGACAGCCGCATTCACGTTAAATAGGGCACCGTCTAAATTCATTGAGATGACACCATATGAACTGTGGTTTGGTAACAAACCTAAGTTGTCATTTCTTAAAAGTTTGGGGATGTGACACTTATGTCAAAAGGCTTCAGCCTGATAAGCTTGAACCCAAATCGGAGAAGTGCGTCTTCATAGGATACCCTAAAGAAACAATTGGGTACACCTTCTACCACATATCCGAAGAAAATATCTTTGTTGCCAAGAATGGAACTTTTCTAGAGAAGGAGTTTCTCTCAAAAGAAGTGAGTGGAAGGAAAGTAGAACTTGAAGAGGTAATCATACCTTCTCTCGAATTGGAAAATAGCACATCCGAGAAATACGTTCCCGTGATGCCTACACCAACTAGAGAGAAAGTTAATGATGATGATCATGAAACTTCAGATCAAGTTACTACTAGACCTCGTAGGTCAAAAAAGCACGTTCCGCACCAGAGTGGTACAGTAATCCTGTCCTGGAAGTCATGTTACTAGAGCATGACGAACCTACGAACTATGAAGAAGCTATGATGAGCCCAGATTTCGATAAATGGCTTCAGGCCATGAAATATGAGATAAGATCATGTATGAGAACAAAGTGTGGATTTGATGGACTTGCCCGATGATCGGCATGTCATTAAGAATAAATGGATCTTCAAGAAGAACACAAACGATGATGGTAATGTCACCATCTACAAAGCTCGACTTGTCGCAAAAAGGTTTTCGACAAGTTCAAGGGGTTGACTACGATGAGAATTTCTCACCCATAGCGATGCTCAAGTCAGTCCGAACCATGTTAGCAATTGCCGCATTTTATTATGAAATTTGACAAATGGACGTCAAAACTGCATTCCTTAATGGATTTCTGAAAGAAGAGTTGTATATGATGCAACCAGAAGGTTTTGTCGATCCTAAATGTGCTAACAAAGTGTGCAAACTCTAGTGATCCATCTATGGACTGGTGCAAGCATCCGGAATTGGAATATTCGCTTTGATGAGGTGATCAAAGCATATGGTTTTATACAGGCCTACGGTGAAGCCTGTATTTACAAGAAAATTAGTGGGAGCTCTGTAGCATTTTTTATAGTATATGTGGATGACATATTGTTGATTGGAAATGATATATAATTTCTGGATAGCATAAAAGGATACATGAATAAGAATTTTTCAATGAAAGACCTCAGTGAAGCTACTTACATATTGGGCATCAAGATCTATAGGGATAGATCGAGACGCTTAAGAGGACTTTCGCAAAGTATATACCTTGGCAACATTTTGAAGAAGTTCAAATCAGGCAAAGAAAGGGTTCTTGTCTGTGTTGCAAGGTGTGAAGTCGAGTAAGACTCAAAACCCGACCACGACAGAAGATAGAGAGAGAATGAAAGTCATTCCCTATGCCTCAGTCATAGTTTCTATAAAGTATGCCATGATGTGTACCAAACCTATTATGTACCTTGCCAAGAGTTTGGCAAGGGGGTACAATAGTGATCCAGGAGTAGATCACTGGACAGCGGTAAAAAATTATCCTTAGTTACCTAAGAGGACTAAGGAGAAAATTCTCGATTATCAAGGTAATAAAGAAGTTCGTTGTAAAGGGTTACGTCGATGCAAGCTTTAACGCTGATCCAGATGACTCTGAGTCTAAATCTGGATACGCATTGAAAGTGGGAGCAATTAGGTAGAGTAGCTCCATGCAGAGCATTGTTGGCATAGAAATTTGCAAATATACATACTGATCTGAATGTGACAGACCCGTTGACTAAACCTCTCTCACAAGCAAAACATGCTCACACCTTAGTACTTTTTGGGTGTTAATCACATATCAATGTGAACTAGATTATTGACTCTAGTAAACTCTTTGGGTGTTGGTCACATAGCGATGTGAACCATCGGTATTAAATAACATTGTGATGTGAACTAGATTACTGACTCTAGTACAAGTGGGAGACTGAAGGAAATATGCCCTAGAGGCAATAATAAACTTGTTATTTTATATTTCCTTATTCATGATAAAAGGTTTATTATTCATGCTAGAATTGTATTGGTCGGAAACCTTAATACATGTGTGAATACATAAACAAAAACCATGTCCCTAGTGAGCCTCTACTTGACTAGCTCGTTGATTAAAGATGATTAAGGTTTCCTAACCATGGACATGTGTTGTCGTTTGATAACAGGATTATATCATTAGGAGAATGATGTGATGGACAAGAACCATCCATTAGCTTAGCATAATGATCATTCAGTTTTATCACTATTGCTTTCTTCATGTCAAATACATATTCCTTCAACTACGAGATTATGCAACTCCTGGACACCGGAGGAATACCTTGTGTGCTATCAAACGTCACAATGTTACTGGGTGATTATAAAGATGCTCTACAGGTATCTCTGAAGGTGTTTGTTGGGTTGGCATAGATCGAGATTAGGATTTGTCACTCCGAGTACCGTAGAGGTATCTCTGGGCCCTCTCGGTAATGCACATCATAAGAAGCCTTGCAAGAAAAGTGACTAATGAGTTAGTTACAGGATGATGTATTACGGAACGAATAAAGAGACTTGCCGGTAATGAGATTGAGCTAGGTATGAACATACCGACGATCGAATCTCGGGCAAGTAACATACCGATGGACAAAGGGAATAACGTATGTTGTCATAACGGTTCGATCGATAAAGATCTTCGTAGAATATGTGGGAGACAATATGAGTATCCAGGTTCCGCTATTGGTTATTGACCAGAGAGGTGTCTCGGTCATGTCTACATAGTTCTCGAACCCGTAGGGTCCGCACGCTTCGATGACGATTTTGTATTATATGAGTTATGTGATTTGGTGACCAAATGTTGTTCAGAGTCCCGGATGAGATCACATACATGACAAGGAGTCTCGAAATGGTCGAGAGGTAAAGATTGATATATAGGATGATGGTATTCGGACACCGAAAGTGTTCCGAAGGGTACCGGAAGGGGTTCCGGGCATCCCCGGCAAAGATATGGGCTTAATGGGCCAAGTGAGGGACAGAACGCCCACAAGGGGCTGGTGCGCCCCTCCACCAGGCCGGCCAGCCCTAGGGAAAGGAAATGGTGAAGGGCAAGTCCCTCCTTCCTTGCCCTCCACAAGGGAGAAAGGAAAGGGGGCGCCACCTTCCCCTTCCTTCCCCTGGCGCCTATACAAGGAAGGGGGGGGGGGGCGAACCAGGGCAGGAGCCCAAGTGGGATTAGGCCTCACTTGGGGCACCCCTTGGCCTCTCCCCTTTCCCTCCCACCTATATATATGAGGATGGGGGCGCCTAGAAGATACAACAACAGTTGTTAGTCGTGTGCGGCGCCCCCCTCCACAGTTTACAACCCCGGTCATATTTTCGCGATGCTTAGGCGAAGCCCTGTGAGAATCACTTCACCATCACCATCATCACGCTGTCGTGCTGACGGAACTCATCTACTACCTCGACACCTTGTTGGATCAAGAAGGCGAAGGACGTCATCGCGCTGAACGTGTGCAGAACTCAAAGGTGCCGTACGTTCGGTGCTTGATCGGTCGGAGCTAGAAGAAGTTCGACTGCATCAACCACATTGTCAAACGCTTCCGCTTTCGGTCTATGAGGGTACATAGAAACACTCTTCCCCTCTCGTTGCTATGCATCTCCTAGATAGATCTTGCGTGAGCGTAGGAATTTTTTTGAAATTGCATGCTACATTTCCCAACAGTAACCAAATTAACCACCAGGAGCCTCCCACTAAGAGCGAAGAGCTTACCTTTCCATGACTTCATCCTGCCTCTCGTCTTATCAATTGTCCCCTGAACCTCAACTCTTTTTGGTTTTTTTAGCTCAGTGGAAGACCGAGATATATACTTACTACAAGGAAAAATCAACGTAGCCCCTCTGAATCTTTTTAAAATCTCCTGGTTCTCTAGCTGCTCACAACGGATGGCTTAAGTTGTGCACTTGTCAAAGTTGACATTAAGCCCAAAAATATCACCAAAGCGCACAAGCATTCTCTGCATAACATCAATGTCAGCCTTGATGGGGTTAAGGAAAAGCATTTTATATGGGCAAAGAGTTCGAAAGCATGTACATCATCAAGCTTCATCTTGAAAGCCTACATACTGATTTCGAAAGTCTGTAGTAGTAAAACTTACATGTCCCACATATAGGCTTGTACATATTGAATGTGACATCAAAATCAGTATGAGGACTCTTCAGATTATACGTGGGGCATATAAGTTATATTTACAAAAGCCTAGCTCAATTACCTCAAGTTGTATTTCTGTTCTTAGAAATGGAAAGGTGGTTAGCCCGGTTCAAGAAAAAGCCTAGCTCAATTCTGTTTGTATAGATGGGCACGATTAGAATTTAGAAATTCTGTTTAACAATGAAACAATTACTCACAGGTAAGTCATGTGTAGATCCCAGGATTTTCTCAGTTTTTGTTGATTACCATGGGAAATGTGGTGCCTTTAATTCCGCATGTTTTATATATAAAAAGCATACAATTAGTTTGCCAAAAAGAAAAAAAGGTAAAAGACTGTTTGAATTGACTAATTTCAGTTTAGTTTGTATGATTTTGTATATTAAACCTCAATGCCAAATGTATCGCACGCTCTTATAACTTCTACTCAATTTAGTTTGTGAGTTTTTCCTTTACCATGTTTTTTGTTTCAGGAGCACGATGAAGCCTCTCTCTCTCTCTCTCTCTCTCTCTCTCTCTCTCCATTTTACTACTTCCAATCGTCCGTACCTCAGGCCCTACTTTGTCCTAGCCCCGATCTAGCCGAAAATCCATTTTGGGGCACTTGCCCAGTCACTTTCAGTGATGCACCGTGGAGCCAACGGCCATGCCAACCACAATCTTGGTGTAGGTTCTGAACAAATTCATGTGGGTACGGGGGTATGAGGGTACGGGAGTTCACCGCGGGAGTGAGGCAGCTCAGCCAGGTGCTGAGGGCGGCGAGAGGAGCCCTTGGGGTGGTGTACGATGGTGAGGCGTGGCGGCCGTACCTCCAGAACATCCACCCCTGCTGGCTGTTGGCGTACAGAGTCGCGAGTTTACTGTTTTTCACGACGTTCACGATGATCATCGTCGAATCGCGCGGCCACACCATCTTTTATTACTACACGGAGTAAGTGTCTTTTTTACCCCTTCTTCAAAGAAACGTGGTCTACTTAATTAATTGGTGCTGTTTATTTCATAGTTGGATGATCCTCCAAAGAAACTTAAAATATGGTAAAATGCATCTGTAGATGGTAGTTTCTTCTACTTGTCTATTGTCAAACTTGCAGCGTGTGTAGCGTTGCACAATGCAGCGTGGCGCTGCCGAGTGCATCTGCTACGCGGGTTTGTTTTTTGAATCGCAGGTAACGCGTATCGAACTAACTCGCAGCCGCTAAGATTATGACCGATGGGCCTAGCCCGATAGCGGCGCTGGCCTCTTGCCGCTAGAGTCGCTCGCTTGACATGTTTTCCCCCCTGTGGCGCTTGCTAAGAGGAAAGTATCGTTTTCCCCCTGAAATCCTTTCTGATGGACCAATTTTCCCCTCAATTTTAATACCGGATCAATCAGCCCCTTAAATCTTTAATACCGGGTCAAATTTCCCCCAAGGTGGTTTTGGACTTGATGTTGAGTGGTTTAGACCCAGACCATGCTCTTCTCGCTGACTAGGCTGACCGTGCTCCAAGGCGCCGGCATGGCGGACGCCTACTCCTAGTCCTCCAAGCAGAGTTACAAGACCGACTACGTCTGGCACGACCTCACCACCGACGACCCCGTGCACCCCGCCAGCAGCGTCGAGTACGTGCTCAAGGGCCCCGAGCTGCTCCACCTCCTCCCTGTACTTGATTTTGCGCGACGCCTCCGCCGACGCATCCTCGTCCTCCTCCACCTCCAGCTGCCAGGCCGGGAACGAGAAGAAGATGCCTACAATGGCCATTAGCAGGGCCCACGACCGGCGCAAGAAATGGAGCTCCTTCGACCTCGGCCAGTACGGGTGGCAACCGCGCGCATCGGCACCGGGGCGGACGCGGCCATGCAGACCAGCGAGAAACACGGCCGGCACCGGGGCCTCGAGCCGTCTCCACCGCAACAGCCTACGACAAGCTTGGAGCCGACGAGATCTCGGCGCCGTCGTCGTCCAGCAGGCCCGACACGCTGGAGACGCTCGTCGAGAACAACGCCCGCGTGGCCACCGCCTCGAACACCGTCCCCCCTCGGCGGGAGGAAGAGGATGCGGGCTTGGCGCAGCAGGGCGTGATCGCGGACGGGCAGATGCGCGCGTCGGCGGTGTTGATGCGGCTCATCTCCTGCGGCAGCCAAGCAGGACACCGGTCCGGGCGGTGCGAGGCGCACAAAGCGTTTCCCGCGCGGGCGGTCAGACCTGAGCAGCAGCACGGCAGCGACCGGCTTCACGGGAGCATGGGGCATCGTCGTATGCATCGAGCGGGAGTACTTCAGCTGCAGCCCGGTGGAGACCAAGAAGACGACGAGCGGCGAGCGTGCCGGCCACAGAGGCGAGCTGGGCGCGTGCACTGAAGCGGTCATCTCCATCCAACTGTTGTGACGTGAAGTGCACGGTCAACCCAAGAAAAATGCACGGTATGGTTCAAAACCACTCAAAATCAAGTATGAAACCACTTTAGGGGGTGATTGATCTGGTTTTAGAGATTTGAGGGGGTGATTGATCCGGTATTAGAGTTGAGGGGGAAATTGGTCCATTAGAGAGAATTTCAAGGGGAAAACGATACTTTCCTCGCTTGCTAAAAAAACAGGTGCCGGTTCGGAAGAAAAAACAGCTACAATTTCTTTGATCAATATGATTTTTTTTAGAACTCAAAAAATTTCGTGAATTAAAAAAATCATGTATACAAAAAATATTCGTAAATACAAAAACTGTTCACAAATTAGGAAAATAAATAAGCATCTAGAAACTTTCCAAAACTGGTCCAAAAAAGAACACTACAAAGGCCAGCCAACTACCCGTACAAGCTGATGGCAGTGGTGTGACCAGTTTTGGAAAGTTTCTAGATGCTTATTTATTTTGTGTTTTTTGCTTTGTTTTTGTTCTTTTTTTTTATTTTCTTATTCTCATTTCCGTTTTGTCTTTTTTGAACGTTTCTAAATATGTGAACTTTCTAAAATTCATGACCATTTTTTCAATTCATGCACATGTTTTCAAATTCATGATTTTTTTTAATTTCATGATTTTTTAAAATCGTTAACTTCCAGCAATAATATATTATTTTATTTATTAAACATAAGAAATTCTCTATAGAAAACTGTGGTATATAAAATACACATAGAGGAAAAAAGAAGAAAGGATCCTAATCCCAAGGTTAATAAATTTTTGCTAGTTGATGCAGATAATAAAAAGTGATCTTATGGTGATTCAGTCCTGGAAAAGGAGAAGGGGAATATGTGTTTTAATTCGTAGACATTTTTTCAAATTCATGAATGGTTTTTCGAAACCGTGATCTTTCTTAATTCCATGAACAATATTTTCAAATTTGTGAACTTTTTAAAATTCATAATTATTTTTAAATCAACGAACGAGCTATTCGGCCCTCTCAGATTCTCCGTCTATGCTATCTGCTGATTTTTTTTATTTGGGGGGTGTATTTGAGAGCATGCTACCTGCTGCTTATCGCGTGTGTTGGCGGGTGCCACCTACTATCGTTCAAACTGGACCATCCAAATAGGGGCATTAGCACCCAAGGGGGTTAGTCTAATTCTAAAAAAAGAAATACACTTACCGATTGAAAAGCTGAAACATTCAATCAGCTTGTATATACTATTGAAAAGGGGAGTCCTACGTAGATTTTAATTGCTCTTTAAAGTTTTTTTTTTGCGGGATAATAGCTCTTTAAAGTTCACGTCTTTTAAAAATGTTTTGTGTTTTTTAAACGTGTTTAAGTATTTAAAAAAACGTTCGTCTAATTTAAAAAAGTGTAACAAATTTTATAAAAAAATGTTCATCTAATTCAAAAGTGTTCATGCCTTTAAAAAATCATGTAGTTCGTTTTTAAAAAGTGTTCGCGTGTTTAAACAAATATCCGTGTAAATAAAAATTGTTCACGCCTTTTATAAAACATAAAAATGATTTCAAAAAATATTCATGTATTTGACTGTGAAGAAACCATTTTTCTCTGGTCTTCATACAGTAAATTGATCTGTAGGATTTGTTGTTTCTCAATGAAGCTAACGACTTCTTTGGAATGCAAAATGTGTTATTCTGACCGTGATATGTGTTTTTGTGTTGTATACAGGTGGACGTTCCTACTGGTGATGCTCTACTTTGGGGTAAGCAGCCGCAAAAAAAAAAGAAAGCTAGCTTGAATTTGAAACGAAGTACCCGCAGAATACCGCTACTCAGCCATCAACCGTGTCAATTTTGTCAGGTTGCCAGTTGGATCTCCATCTACGGGTGTAGAAAAGCCGTTGATTCGAGCGCAAACAACGGAGAAAACGCAAAGAAGGTCGCTGGGTTTGGCGGTTACCTGCTGCAGGTTATGTATCAGGTAACAGCAGAGAAGTCTGACTACAATCTGTTTGGGAAACCCGGTCACCCGGGAGGGTGGCGGCGGCCGCGTGCAAAACGCACGGGCTAGCCTCTCCGGTTCCCCTCTTTACGTTGAGTGGGTACTTATCCCTTACCCCCTAGTCCCTATATAAAGCAACGAGGAGTCCATCATTGTAACACCTGATCATTGATTAATAAAGCTGGTCTCCTCCATATCCCTCTGTGTCATTTACTTTCGCGTGTACGACTACTTCGACTACTTCCTCTACGACGCTCGCTCTCGCTCCGCAACCTCGGACCGGACTCGCCGGCGGAGTTGCGGAACACGTTATCAGCACGCTTCGCTCCACCAACTCTCCGTCAAGCCTGCGTCAAGCCTGCATCACGCAGGCTTTCGTCGATCCCGCGGAGGTATAAGATTCAATCCCCATCTTTGCAAAAATGGATTCCTCTCGTTACCGCGATTCCGTTTTTGCGATTAGTTTCTTTTTCGGATTTGATCTACCTATGGTGCGGATTTTCCTCCCAAGAACCGAGCGGACGAACACGTCGCCGACCAATGTCGATGTTCTTGGACTAAGAGGAACTTGTTGACTGCACTATAGGGAGTCGGTACAGATCGCGATCCAGATGATCATGGTACCGCCGCAACGCACCCGCTGTGCCATGCGCCGTCGATGTTCCCGATGAACACGATGATATTTTTTTTGACATCCCGAGGCAGATAACGACGTCCCCGTCGCCGCCATGGCCCTGCTGGCCGTCCCGTCGCCACGCTGGCGTGCCATTACCTGCGTCGCCGTGCCGCCGCTGGCCGCCGTCCCTGTCGCCACGCCGGCGTGCCATTCGCCGCTGCGTCGCCGTGCCGCCTGCTGCCGCGACCCGCTGGTCGCCGGCGCACCATCTTTGGCCGTAACCTGCTGGCCGTACCGTGCCGATCGATGCGCTTCGTGCCGCCGCGTGCCTGCTGCCCGGCCGCGCTGTCGCCACCGGCTGTTGCCGCCCAGCGTCTTGCTGCGTGGTAGCCGCGCCCGAGTGCGTGTCGGCTGGCGCTGGTCGCCGCCGCCTGCTAGCCACCAGCGTCTGTAGCGTAGCCGCCGCGCCCGGCGTCGTGTCGGCTTTGCCGCTCGTCGCCGCCCATTCTTGCAGCCCAGCGTCTTGTAGCGTGGTAGCCCGCGCCCGGCGTCGCGTCTTGCGACTGGCGCTGGTCGCCGCCGGCTCTTGCCGCCCAGCGTCTTGTAGTAGCCGCTCTCGGCGGGCGACCGCTTGGCACTAGGAGCCGTCGCCGCCGCGACCGCACCCTTCGCCACCGCGCCCCAAAGGCCGTCCCTACCGCCGCATCCGGTAGCGCCGTTCGGATGGCAGCGCGCCAGCGGTCGTCGCGACCGCCGCCACGCTGCCCGAGTGGCCGCTTTGCCGCTGCGCAGCCGCCGCCCTCGAAGGCAGCACGCCGGGCCAGCCCCAGCCACTTCCGGCCTAGGTACCTGCGAGCAAGCCGCCGCCGCCGCTCGGGCGCTAGGGGAAACCCTAGCGTCGCTACGGACGGGTGGCAGCACCGCGCATGGGCCGGCTCGCTGGCTACTGGGCCCCTTTGGGCCGCGGCCGTGGCACCTTCATAAAAAAAAGAGGGCGCCGGCTGGGGCGCGGCAATTTGCCTTTTAGCCCCCGAAGTTTCCAGATTTTACGCGAATTTTTATTCCTGCTGTAATATTTCGCGTGGAAGCCCCTGGAACTATCTGTTTTCGCTGAAAACACGTATTTGGGCTTAAAAATGCCTCGGGAATTCAATTTTTGGGCTAGTTTTCACATACGAGATGCGCTTAACATGCTATCTTTTGTAACATGATATTATTGTATGATTTTACTGCTGTAGATTAATTGTTTAGCACTCTTAATCATTTAGTAAGTCATATAATAGCATGTTTTAAATATTGGAACGTCTTTTTATTGAATAAGTTTATCAACATCGCTTTGTGCAAAAGATTACCTGCTGTAATCTCATGATTTTTGCATAAATCGCAGATGGCCGGAATTGCCCACAAGGAGTTTCCTGAGTTGGCCCAGCGGGGCTGAACTACTGTCATGGTCCTCGGATCGCGAGATTTTCTCGAGGCAAAACCTCCCGAGGGCGATCGGTAAGGGGCCCACCGGCCGCCATCGATCCCAAGTTCAAATCGAGAATGCGCAGGCTCGCACTTTCTCCGTCATCACCGTCACCTACTCGAAGATGAGTATATGGTGGAGCGCATGCTTCGCCTTTGGACCGCTCTTAAGCAGCGGTTTGAGCGATCAAGTACACCGTGTGAAGCCACGTCTTGAGCGAGTGGATCCGTCGAGGTTTGCGGACTTCAAGACGGTTGGGGAGTACAATTGCTCTGCACCGGATTTGTACGACTCTTGATTGTGTGGTACCGAGATTACCGACTCCCGGAAGATTGAAAAACCCTATCCACTTTCCACCCGACGCGGTCCAGTCCTCACGGAACTACCGCCAGGAACTACACGAGGTATTCAGAGTTGATTGGCGTCCTCCGGTGGCGGAGGCGCAGGATGAGGTTCTCAAAAGAACTTTGTCGCAAGAACCACTTGGGGGAGTTCTCGCCAGGAGGTGAACGCTCTCAAAGTCCGCAAGCCTCAACAGAAGAAGAGGGGCCGCAAGGGCAAGAAGAAGGGCCCTCACCCTCCTGCCCCGGCTAAGCAGAACAAGCCGGGCAAGGGAGGGCAGCGGCCTCAGGACTGCTTCCGTTGTGGCTCGGTGGAGCATTTCTCCCGCCAGTGTCGCGCACCACCGGAGGTCGTTGAAGCATACAAGGCTCGGAAGGCGCGTGAGACGCACCTCGCCTTGGTTCAGGAGGGAGCACCACCGGCGCCCATGGCAGCACCGTGATGATTACTCGCCCCTGCTGCGCCCATAGAGGCGAACCCGTGGTGCCCATCGCGCAGCTTTGGCGGTCTCTACCGACGCCCACGTCTCCATGGAGGTTGACCACATGGTCGCCTCGGCGGCGCCGCCACTAGACATTGATCGGCCTCCAAGATGATTTCTAAGGAGGATCAATTCACTAGTATGGAGATTGCGGCTGAAGTTGATGGCTTCTTCACCGAGTCCACTTAGCATACCTCTTTGGTTATCATGATTCCGTGATTTGATACAATAAAATTGAATAAATTGATTTGGTTGTAAGCTCTATGAGAGCATAAACTTATTCTTTACTTTGGCGATTGGATGACATTTATTTCATTCATTTATTCCATTATTTATACATGATAGCATGTTATGTTCTGAGATGTGTGCCATTTATTTTAATGTATTTTCTTCCTCATTACATTAATTAGATGTCATATTTTAGAACGCGTGTGGCGCCCGAATGGAGGAAACGTGCCTTGCCGATAGCGCCACCACTCATACCATTTTACGAGAAACTAAGTACTTTGAGTCCATTAAAAAATCTCCGGGAAGTATTATGACAATTGCCGGCCGCGGTTCTCACATAGTTGGCTCCGGACGAGCCACTATTATACTCCCTATGGGAACAACTTTGATCATTAATGATGCATTGTTGTACCCGAGTCGACTCGCACTCTTTTGAGCTTTAGAGACATCCGCTAATGATTTCCATCTTTGAGACCGATGATGAAAACGGCAAGGAGTGCCTACTCATCACAAAGCGGGATGCCAGTGGTAAACATGTTATCGAAAGGCTTCCTTCGTTTGACACGGGGCTATACTACACTAAGATAGTAGCACCGCCCGTGTACACTACCCTCAAGACCGTCTTTAGAAGCTCTGAACTCTTCTGCCTCTGGCACGATAGGTTAGGCCACCCCGGACTTAGGATGATGAGAAATATAATTAACAACTCGCATGGCCATAATGTTCACGTGAAGAACTTCCCGAATCCTGATGATTTCGTGTGCTCCGCATGCGCTAAGGGGAAGTTAGTCATTAGGCCATTGCCCCTCAAGGTGAGGGATGAAATCCCCGCGTTCTTGGAACGTATCCAAGGGGACATATGCGGTCCAATTCAGCCCCTCACAGGGCCGTTTCGGTACTTCATGGTGCTCATTGATGCTTCCTCTAAACGGTCCAATGTTTACCTGCTGTCAACACGGAACCATGCCTTTGCAAAATTGATCTCACAGATCATATAAATGAGGAATAATTTCCCGGATTATCGTATAAAGTCTATTCGAATGGACAACGCCGGAGAATTTACTTCAAAGGCGTTCGATGATTATTGCATGGCAATGGGAATCAAAGTTGAGCACTCGGTACCACATGTTCATACACAAAATGGACTTGCCGAGGCATTGATTAAAAGAATTAAATTCATTGCCCGACCGCTCCTTCAGGGTTGTAATTTACCAACTACATGTTGGGGTCACGCAGTGTTACACGCGGCTCATCTCATCAACTTTCGACCGTCGGCCTACAACATCCACTCTCCTGTTCAACTTGCGCAAGGGTCGGCACCGAAAATTTCCCACCTTCGTAGGTTCGGTTGCCAGGTATATGTACCAATACCACCTCCTCAGCGATCGGCGATGGGCCCGCTCCGTAAGTCGGGGATATACATTGGTTATGAGACTGTGTCCATAATCAGGTATCTGGACCCCATGACAGTGGTATCACACACGGCTCGCTTTTTGATTGCATTTTGACGAGGATCTTTTCCCGACTTTAGGGGGAGAGAATCAACACCTTGATGCTAAAAGTTGAGAAATCATGTGGCAAGCCACGGGGATCCACGCTCATGACCAGCGCCTTCTTGAGGAGAGAGAAGTCCAAAAGATAATAGATTTGCGGTCATTAGCAAATCAACCGCTGACCACTTTAGTGACTTAAAGATCGTGACAAAATCGCATGTGCACGCCAATGCACCGGAAAGGGTTGAAATACCAAAGAAAAATGATGGTATACCCGCTCCGTCCCAAAGGCCTAAAAGGACGAAATCCGGCTTCTCAAATCCCAAGTACTGGGACGCATGACGAAAAAGGATAAGAGAGATTTATCGCAGCTGCCGCCAAAGTACCCCAAATTGAAGCGGGAGCCAGTCGAGACTGGCACAAGTACGGAAAATTCAGGCACGAAATTCCAGACTTAAACTTTCCCATAGGGAAACACCCAGCGGAGATGTGGCGCACACATCGGCGCTGAAATCTAAGGACCTTGCTCCCATAATGGGAAATTTGGTAGAGCAAGTGTTTGCGCGGATCGCTCCATGACGAAATGGCCATAAATTATATTTATACGGGGAGTCCTCGAACCGAGCAACGGTGATTGTCGACATCAACTTTGCTACAAAAATTGCCTCAATCATAGATCTTGACCACGAGCCTAACACGCTCGTGATTGCAAGAAAAGGTCGATTGGAAAGATTGGCGATGCAATTCTTGCCAATTATTATCTCTCAACAAAAGAAAGGTGTTCGACCAGTTTGTGAACTCCTCCCCACATTCGCCTGTTGGCCATAGATGGGTTTTTGTTCGAAAGAGAGATGAAAATAATAAGGTAGTACGGTACAAAGCAAGGCTCGTCGCTCAAGGGTTCACTCAACGACCGTGTGTCGACTTTGAGGAGACTTATTCCCGGTCATGGATGGAGTTACCTTTAGATACTTGATCTCGATGGCGTAAACATGGGCTTGAAAATGAAACTAATGGATGTTGTCACCGCTTACCTGTATGGTAACTTGGATTGAACATATACATGAAGGTTCCGAAGGTATCCTGTTCGAACCATGATAGAGCAAACAGGGTCTATCTGATGTCCAACTTCAAAAGGCATTATACGGACTCGAACGATCGGTAGAATGTGGTACAATCGCTAAGTGATTTCCTTCATGAGAAGGGCTACACGAGCAATAAAGATTGCCCATGTGTTTTTATCTGACGATCCCAAGATGGATTACAGATAATCTCGTGTGCGTGGGCGATTTAAACATAATCGGTACACCGAGGATATTGAGGAAGAGTCCTACGATGTCGGAATTGAGATGAAGGATTTGGGTAAAACCAAGTTACGTCTAGGTCTCGCAACTTGAACATTCCCCGATGGGATTCTAGTGCACCAATCGGCCTACACCTAGAAGGTGTTGGAAAGATTTGGTTTTGATAAGGCATATCCTTCTAAGACCCGATGGTCGGAGGTCTTTACAGACCGACAAGGACCCGTTCAGGCCAAAGGAAGAGGGGAGGAAACTCGGGACCAGAATTTCCTTACCCGAGTGCGATTAAGCGCACTCATGTATCTCGCAAACCTGTACCTGACCGAGACATTGCATTCGCCGTCGGTTGCTTGCAGGTACGATTCGAACCTACCAAAAGACATTGGAAAGGTGTCAAGGCGTCTTCCGGTACTGCAAGGGACCAAAGATCTTAGCCTATTTTATAAAAGGAATCAAGACCTATCTATTATAGGCTATGCCGATCTTTGGTACCTATCGGACCCGCATGATTGCAAATCGCAGATCGGATATGTTTCCTTTGTGGTGGAACTGCGTTTTCTCGAAATCGTCCAAGCAAACACTTGTGTCGACTTCCACAAACCACTCGAAATCATGGCACTATTCGAAGCGTCGAAAGAGTGTATCGCTCATGGATGATCAGCCACATTCAGCGGACATGTGGGCTGAACACCGTACAAACCGCTACCATTATCTATGAAGATAATGTTTGCTTGTGTTGCACAAGTGCGTATGGGTTATGTGAAGAGTAACCTCACTAAGCATATTAGTCCCAAGTTCTTCTATGCACATGAGCTGCAGCGGTTGAATGAGGTGAAAGTTTTGCATACTAAGTCTTGTGACAATCTTGCGATATGTTCACTAAATCATTACCGGCATCAACCTTAGAGAGGTGTGTGCGTGGAATCGGTATGATGAGACTTAGAGATGCAAGGTTCAGGGGAGAAACTTCACAAACTCGTCGCTAAAATCTCAATCCCGATGATCGAGTACTCAACTTGATGGTTGAGTGGATTGTACTCTTTTCCCTTGAGTGAGTTTTCTGATGTTTCTCACACGAGGTTTTGACGAGGCAATTAGTGCAATACAACAACGTATATTGTGCGCTCTTTCTCCATATTTTTTCCCACTGGGTTTTTCGGAGTTTTGAGGCATGGATATACGGATAATTACCCAAGGGGGAGTGTTGGGAAACCGGGTCACCCGGGAGGGTGGCGGCGGCCGCGTGCAAAACGCACGGGCTAGCCTCTCCCGTTCCCCTCTTTACGTTGAGTGGGTACTTATCCCTTGACCCCCTAGTCCCTATATAAAGCAACGAGGAGCCCATCATTGTAACACCTGATCATTGATTAATAAAGCTGGTCTCCTCCATATCCCTCTGTGTCATTTACTTTCGCGTGTACGACTACTTCGACTACTTCCTCTACGACGCTCGCTCTCGCTCCGCAACCTCGGACCGGACTCGCCGGCGGAGTTGCGGAACACAATCAATACATTTCTTTCAGAAATCCATTTTGGCCCCGGGGTGCAAATACTGCCGAAATCTGAACGGCTACACTTCCTCATGATGTATGCACCCATGTGTACTATTATGTCTCGTGTTTGCGCTAGGCACCACATTTTCAAACAGTAACCTGGCCCACGCCCCTGACTGCATTAATGCCGTATATATGCCGGTTACAGGACCCGCGTGAATAGATGTTTGTTTATAACTACTCCCTATACCTGGCCATACCTCGGGCGGGCGGAACCGGGCGGGCCTAGCTAAGCCCGACGCAAAAACCCGTGCCCAGGCCGCCCGCCCGACCAACGGGCTGTTTTTGGGCCCAAGCCCGCCCGAACACCTACAAGCCCGTCAGACTTGGGCCGGCCGCCCGACCTTCAGAAAGCGCAAAAATGACGGCCCGGCCCGCCTTGAGCTCAAAATCTAGGCCGAGCCCAGCCGAGCAGCGTCGGGCCGGCCAGGTCGGGCTTTTCGGGCAGGCAGGCGGGCCGGGCTTCCCATGGCCAGGTATACTACTCCCTCTGTCTCATAATGTAAGACGTTTTTTTAACACTATACTAGTGTCAAAAAAGTCTTATATTATGGAACGGAGGGAGTACTTATTACCGGTGCTCTCATCTATACCTGGCCATGGGAAGCCCGACCCGACCCGGCCCAAAAAAGCCCGACCTGGCCCGGCCCGACGCTGCCCCCGGGCCGGGCTCGGGCCTAGATTTTGAGCCCGAAGGCCGGGCCGGGCCGGGGCCGGGCCCGTCAATTTTGCGCTTTCCTGAAGGTCGGGCCAGGCCGGCCCGAAGCCCGACGGGCTTTTAGGTGTTCGGGCCGGGCTTGGGCCCAAAAAACAGGCCCGTTGGTCAGGCCGGGCCGGGCCTGGGCCTGGGTTTTTTGTGTCGGGCTTGGCTAGGCCCGGCCCGAAGCCCGGCCCGGCCCGAGGTATGGCCAGGTATACTCTCATCACCGATATCTAGCTACGGACTGCGTATTCTCAACAACAGCAAAAAGTGTACGGACGGTGTAGCAGTGCACCTCCCGTCGACGTCTTAGAGGCGACGACGCTTCAGCTTGCAAGATGACACTTTCATCTTCGTCACAGCGCCATGTGACTCCAGATTCTTCGTACTCCTCCAGCATACCAGCAGGCGGCCCGTCTGCATCCGGTGCAGCGTCGGGATCATGCTCCCCCACCACTTCCTGCAGCTCAACACAGGGCACCTGCTCAGCAAGCAGGCGTGAGTTCTTCAGTAAACTCCCAAACAATTAACCTTGTCAAACAACACACACACAAAAAAACCTTAATCTTCTTCAGTACACAGAGAAGAGCTGGTATTTGTAACTGTTTTGGTCCAACTTCTCACATGTTCGTCACCGTGTACTTCCCCAGGCATGGTGTTTCTCCTGCACATCATCAGCACGAAGCGCACCCGTCCCCTCTGGTCCCTTCACTAACCCCTCCATCACTACCTTCATGCACCTGCAACATGCTCACAAATTTAATGACTGCTCTACTCTTTAGAAAGGGAAGAGAAGCAATTGCAGGCGACCTGCACTAACCTCTTCGCTGGTCTCTGCGTCTGTACTCTAGCCTTCACCGATGTCAGATCTCCTGTAAGTTCAGTAAAAACGTGAATGCCTCAATCCTACGCAACAGAACCTTCACCCATTACCCTATCCACCTCGGCCCACCGTAGATCTCTGCCCCTACGGTCCCCCGTACTCCGTTGGAGCCTTCACCAAGCTGCCTTGACTAGCTGTCAGCGGAATCTCCCAACCGAGGCTCCGCCACCGCCATCCCTGCTCCGCGCGACCCATTCGCAGGCGGCCGTGTGATGGTATCTGCATCATCCCGTACCCCACCCTCCGCCGCCATACTCTCCGCTTCATCCAGGAAGATTGGAGAACGTGGAGGGAGAGGGGGGAGCCGACAGTGACGAGATTTTGTTACGATGAGGGGCGACAGAGGGGGCGACGGAGGGGGCGCCCAGGGTGCCCGTCCGGCGATCACCGGATCAGAGCGCTCGGGGGCCGCGGTTAGACCTCACGTCGGCGGCCGCTTCTGGGCGTTGGTCGGTTCCGACGAGGATGAAGCAGACGGGGAGGAGGATCCGGAGGCCACTCCACCAACGCCAACTCCATCGGACCTCTTCTGCGAGTTCTTCCATGCGGGATATGACGAGGACGAGGTGGCCTCGACGGTGGATCGGGTCTTGCCAGTGGAGGATCAGGCAAGGGTTGGCCTTCATGCGAGCGAGAGGACGGAGATGGTCAGACGCGTGGTGCATCGGCGAACGGCGGCAACGGCACTCCGGCCATGGAAGGGCCCCCTTCCCAAGGTTAGTCTACCAAACCTAACGCTTCTCGATATGATTCATCCGGATTCATGGATTCAAGTCAAGAGGAAGAAGAGGCCGACCCGTCCGGGAAGTGTGCCGGCGGTGGCCGCGGCGAGATCGCCGGCGAGGCATGGCAGCGAGATCTCGCGGATGCGGGAGGATCGTTTGAACGATCTGTTGGGCCGAACGCTCGATGGGCCGGCTCTGAGTGAGCCGGGCCTCAGACCGTGGGCTGGGTCAATTGGGTATGAGGCCCAGATTGACTAGGAGCATACGGCGGTTCAGGTCGAGCGTTTTTGCCTGTTCGACGTAGCGGCTCAGAGTCATCGAGCGACGGGACCTAGGGTTTTTCGACGTTCGGGCGAGCCGCGCTTCAGGATCGAGGGCGAGCCGTGCTCGCCGGATTCTCTCTCCGTAGCATGGCGGGCGGAGGACCGCCGCCCCAAACCCGCAGCCAGTAGGCGCGCCGGGCGGCGCGGCGCGAGGTCCGCCGGTGCCGGCCGGTGGCGGCCGCGGTGGTGCTCCGGCAGCGCAGGGCACGGGTCGGGGACGTGCTGGCGCGCAGCTCGGAGTTGGACGCGCGGCCACTCCCCCGTTGCCCGGCCAGGCGGCTCCGGGAGTGATCGGCAACCGACCTCCGCTGCAGGGGGGCTTTCCCAGGACCGGCGCGGCAAGACGCGGGACACCACCGACGGGGAACAGATTTCCCGGGTCTGCCGGGGGCCGTGGTGACCTTCGGCCGCCGGCGCCTCCTCCCGTGGCTGCTGCAGGGCGCGGCAACCCAACGGCGAGGCAGCCAGCCTTGGGTGGGCAGCTCCGTCCCACGGCGGTACAGACCGGGGCTAGGCCGCCTCATTTTGTGGCTCGACAGTCGCAGAACATGGCGGCTCTGGTCCTGGAGCAGGCGCAGTTTCAGGACGCTTCTGCAGCGGGGGGAGTATCGGAGGTGCCTCGAGGAAAGTGGGGAGATGACGGGCTTAACGCGTACGGAGACGGACAACACCGGGGGTCCTCGTCCACAGGTGGTGGGCGGGGATATGCTTGGCAGAGTGATGGCTCCACAGAGAGACCCTTCCTGGGGCCGACGGGAGGCTTCGTCGAAGGGGCATCAGGACCGGCTAACAGAAACCGCGGTGGTTTCCGGGGTAACCGTGGCTGAGGTGGTCGCTACCGCCCAAGGCAGCATCCAGTGGTTGTGGATCAGACAGCGGTTGATGAGGGCACTCAGGAGATGGCCTTGGAGGTGGCTATGGCTACGGCTGAGGTGGTTGCTTCGGATGAGGTCGTGTCGGTGGAGGGCTCCGACAGGACTGAGCTAGACAGGGTGGCTAAGTATGCTCGCAAGAAAGAAAAAATGCTTTGCTATCGTTGTGGAAATAAGGGTCACTTCATTGCTGAGTGTGAGGCGGTCTTATGCGACAGGTGTGGTAAGCCAGATCATGCCTCAGGGGAATGTCCGCTTATGAGAGAGCAGCTACCCAATCTTATGATGTATGGTGTGTTTTGTTCTGAGCTTACTTTTTTTGAGTCTCCAGTCGAGAGGGAAGTTACTGATGAGGTGCGCAGTGTGACAACTGGGATTGTTAAAGTGACTAAAGGAGAAGTCTCTGACGTCCAGATTGTGCAGCGGCTACGGGAGCTGGCCCCGGGCGACTTCCTCTGGGAGCTAGTCAGTCTTGAGCCTAACGCTTTCAGGGTGGAGTTTCCTTCGGTGGAGGATTTACAGAGGTTACTCAGTTTTGGGATGTGTAAGGTGCCAGGTACGGAGGGCATTCTTGAGTTTCATGAGTGGAAATTGACTGAGCCCCAGGGAAAGCCACTAACCCAGGCCTGGTTGCGTTTTTCGGGAGCTCCTCACAGACCTATGCAGGATGCCAGGGTGGTGGCTAGTCTGGCTGTTCTGGTTGGAAAGCCAGAACGTGTTGATATGGTCTTCACCAGAGCTCAGGGGGTGGCTCGCATTCTTGTTAGCATTTTGGATATTGAATTTGTTCCTGATGTGGTGAAGTGGGCTTATCGAGGTCAGGTGTATAACATTCAGATTGAGTTTGAGGATGACAGTTTGTTTCGTGAGGCACCTGCGGCCGTCGATGTTGACATGCACGAGGGTGATGATGGCATGGGGCGCAAGGAGCCTGAGATTGCTGATTCTGGTCGAGAGGAGGACAGACCGGGGTCTGTGGCTAAGACCACTGGAGGGCCGACCGCGCCTACATCTTCTGTACCGTCGACCACACTACGATTTGGGTCTTTTCAACCTTCGTCTGCACCTCCGAGATTATGGAGTGAGCGGGTGGAGTCTCCTGAGGAGTTTGAGTGCTCCTTACCTGAGTTGGATCTAGATGACCAGAGTGTCGTGGTCGGGAGTGGAGGAGGTTCGAGATAGCGTTCGCCCACCTCACGAGACTCTGTGACGATAGAGCTCTGGTGACTTGAGCGTGGTGGGGGCTTAAGGCAGGAGGCCTTGGCTCATCACCCTTCTGTCGCTCAGGTCGGGTCTCCTGAGAGGGAGGTGCCCTCTTCGTGCGAGCGACCGGAGGCGGACGCTTCGTCTGAGCGCTCTAGAGTTTGTCCGGAGCAGGTGGCGCAGGTGGCGCTTGCTGCGACGGTGTTGGCCGTACCTGGGGGAGGTCGTATGGGGCAGGAGGCCCCGCAGACCTCCCTTTCGGCTTCGACGGAGGCGGCTGCGCCTGTCGTGCTTGGCGGGAGTCCGGGGAAGGTGTCCCCGGTCCATCCCTCCTCCTCGGCGGTCGGGACGGTGGCTCCCACCGCCTTGAGGGGTGCGGCGGAGGGGGCGGTCGGCCAGGCGGCGCCGACTACACCTGGCCGCCTGACCGCCGGTGTCGGGAGTATTCCCTCTCGACGTTCTGCGAGTACTGCTACTCGAGAGGAGGTTATTGCTTTCGGCGGAATCCCTGATCCGGTTTCTGAGGGACGACGGATGAGCTCCCGTCTCCAGGACCAACCGGAGGTTGATGACATGCAGCAGAGGTGCGCAATGAGAGCGGCCAAGCTTTGTGACATTGAGATCACTATTGGTATGTCAGTCAATTTATCCAATTCTATTATGCATTTCTCTACGGATGAGATTATTCATAATGCAACTCAAGTAGGGGTTTCGCTAGGAAATAATAATTATGAAATCTCCAACTCGGTTAATGATCTTCTTGATTTGGAAGCGGAACGCGCCTTAGAAACCATTCGCAACCTAGCGGCAGTAAGGCCTATGAATGATGCGGAGATTGATGCGTTGGGGGTGAGAGTGTTAGACAATTTGTGTGCGGACCTTGCACCAACCTCTATGGAGTCTGATGAGGACGAGGCTAGTATTGATGTTGGGGATCGTCAATCACCGCATCCGCCGCCTGGTTATGAGGACCGGCTGGAGGGCAATGAAAAACCTAAACGTAAGTGGAAGCGGAAGGTGTATCCAGCATCCGCAGTACGTAGAAGTGCTAGGATTCGTACGGCCAAAAAATTTTATGATGAACTATGAAAGGAATCTTTTGGAATAGCAGAGGTCTTAAGGACTTGGCTAAAAGAAGGTTTCTCGCTGAGGAGACTCTGGAGCACCGACTAGATTTCGTTGCTCTCTCCGAAACTGGAAGAGATAATTTTGCTCCTCAGTTTCTAGCTTCTCTTGTCGGTGGTATCGATTTTGACTGGCGTTGCCTGCCGCCGCGTGGACGATCGGGAGGTATCTTACTGGGAGTGAGATGCGATTCTCTTGAGGTCCGGAGTGTGGTGATGGGCGACTTTGCGGTTAAGTTTCGGGTTAGGTCAAAAGTTGATGGATTCGACTGGGCTTTAGTGGCGGTTTACGGAGCCGCACAACCGGAGCTTAAACCAGAATTTCTAGCGGATCTTGTTCGAATCTGTGGATCCGAATAGCTCCCAATGCTGGTCGGGGGTGATTTCAATATCATTCGGAGGAGAGAGGAGAAGAACAATGATAACTTCGACGGGAGATGGTCGTTTATGTTCAACACCATTATTGAGAGCTTGGATTTGAGAGAGATAGAGCTTTCTGGCAGAAAGTTTACCTGGGCTAATGCTCTGCCAAACCCAACATATGAAAAGCTTGATCGTGTTCTGGCCAGCGTAGAGTGGGAACAGAAATTCCCTCTGGTTATAGTACAAGCTTTAACGAGGGGCATATCCGATCACACACCACTGTTTGTGGACTCCGGGGAGTCCAATTATGTGGGAAACAAGAACACTTTCTCATTTGAGATGGCCTGGTTCGAACGTGAAGGTTTCTTAGACCTTGTTGCCAGGGAATGGGATAAGGGTGGTGGAGGTAGGACGGCGGTTGAACGTTGGCAGAACAAAATTAGGCACTTAAGAAGTTTCTTACGAGGTTGGGCTAAGCACCTAAGTGGGGCTTATAAGATCGAAAAGGATAGACTCCTTGCTCTTACACAGGCCCTAGATACAAAAGCTGAATCTTCGATTTTGCTACCCGCCGAGCTCCAGGTTAAGAACGAGGCTGAGAGGAGGTTGAAAGAACTTCTCCGCGAGGAAGAGTTGAAGTGGGCGTTGCGCGCTAAGGTCCGCAAAGTAGTCCAAGGGGATGCCAATACTCAATTATTTCACTTGATTGCGAATGGCAAGCACCGTAAGAAGCGTATATTCCAGCTTGAGCAAGATGAAGGCACTATCATTGGGCAGGATAATCTCAAAACATACATCACTGAGTATTATAGACAGTTATTCGGACCGCCGGAGGTTAATTCCGTGTCCTTGGATGAGTCTAGGACTGACGATGTTCCTCAGCTGTCGGTAGCCGATAATGAGATTTTGCTGGCCCCGTTTACGGAGAAGGAGGTGTTTGATGCTATTGCACAAATGAAAAACAATAAGGCTCCCGGACCGGATGGGTTTCCGGCTGAGTTCTATAAAAAGTGCTGGCACATTATTAAGGGGGATCTGTTACCTATGTTTAACGATCTTTTCTCGGGACAGCTCCAATTGTTTCACTTGAATTTTGGAACTATCACATTACTCCCTAAGAGAACGGAGGTTGTGCGTATTGAGCAGTTCAGGCCGATTTGCCTACTCAATGTTAGTTTCAAAATATTCACCAAGGTCGGGACGAATGTGCTCTCACAGATTAAGCTTTACGTGGTGCAACAGTCCCAAACTGCTTTCATGCCGATGTAAACATCCTCGAAGGGTGGTTGTCCTGCATGAACGCAGCTCCATGAAATTCACTCTAAAAATTAGATGGGGTAATTTTTAAGGTGGATTTCGAAAAGGCGTATGATAAGGTTAAGTGGCCATTCCTACAGCAGGCATTGTGTATGAAAGGTTTTGATGATGCCTGGCGCCACCAGGTGGAATCTTTTACGCAAAAAGGGAGTGTTGGTATTAAAGTAAATGACGATATAGGTCGTTACTTCCAAACTCACAAGGGCCTCAGGCAAGGAGATCCAATGTCCCCTATCTTGTTTAACATTGTGGTGGATATGTTAGCAATTTTGATAGGAAGGGAGAAGGACAATGGACAAGTGGGTGGCCTAGTACCTCATCTGGTTGATGGAGGTGTATCTATCCTTCAATACGCTGATGATACAATAATCTTTATGGAGCATGATTTGGCCAAGGCGAGAAATATGAAGCTGTTACTATGCCTCTTTGAACAATTAAAGGGTTTGAAGATCAATTTCCATAAGAGCGAGTTGTTCTGCTTTGGGAGAGCCAAAGACGAACAAGAGTCTTATAGGCAATTGTTTGGGTGCGAGTTGGGAAGTTTACCTTTCTCCTACCTTGGCATTCCGATACATCATCGTAGGCTAACTAACAGAGAGTGGAAGTGTATCGAGGATCGATTTGAGAAGAAACTGAGCTGCTGGAAGGGTAAGCTCATGTCATACGGAGGCCGGTTAATCTTGATTAACTCGGTGCTCACAAGTATGCCTATGTTCCTCTTATCTTTCTTTGAGGTTCCAGTGGGTGTTAGGAAAAGACTGGACTTCTATCGATCACGTTTCTTTTGGCAGGGTGATGAGTGAAGGAAATATGCCCTAGAGGCAATAATAAAGTTATTATTTATTTCCTTATTTCATGATAAATGTTTATTATTCATGCTAGAATTGTATTAACCAGAAACATAATACATGTGTGAATACATAGACAAACAGAGTGTCACTAGTATGCCTCTACTAGACTAGCTTGTTAATCAAAGATGGTTAAGTTTCCTAACCATAGACAAAGGAGTTGTCATTTGATTAACAAGGTCACATCATTAGTTGAATGATCGATTGACATGACCCATTCCATTAGCTTAGCACCCGATCGTTTAGTATGTTGCTATTGCTTTTATCCATGACTTATACATGTTCCTATAACTATGAGATTATGCAACTCCGTTTACGGAGGAACACTTTGGTACTACCAAACGTCACAACGTAATCGGGTGATTATAAAGGAGTACTACAGGTGTCTCCAAAGGCAGATGTTGGGTTGGCGTATTTCGAGATTAGGATTTGTCACTCCGATTGTCGGAGAGGTATCTCTGGGCCCTCTCGGTAATGCACATCACTTAAGCCTTGCAAGCATTACAACTAATGAGTTAGCTGTGAGATGATGTATTACAAAACGAGTAAAGAGACTTGCCGGTAACGAGATTGAACTAGGTATTGGATACCGACGATCGAATCTCGGGCAAGTAACATACCGATGACAAAGGGAACAACGTATGTTGTTATGCGGTCTGACCGATAAAGATCTTCGTAGAATATGTAGGAGCCAATATGGGCATCCAGGTCCCGCTATTGGTTATTGACCGGAGACGGTCACGGTCATGTCTACATTGTTCTCGAACCGTAGGGTCCGCACGCTTAAGGTTTCGATGACGGTTATATTATGAGTTTGTGTATTTTGATGTACCGAAGGAGTTCGGAGTCCCGGATGTGATCACGGACATGACGAGGAGTCTCGAAATGGTCGAGACATAAAGATTGATATATTGGGCGGCTATATTCGGACATCGGAAAGGTTCCTAAGTTTCGGAAAAAAAACAGAGTGCCGGAGGGTTACGGAACCCCGGGAAGTAATGGGCCTTAATGGGCCAAGAGGGAGAGAGAGGGCTGCGCCAGAGGTGGCGCGCCCCCCATGGGGAGTCCGAATAGGACAAGGAGGCGCGCCCCCCTCCCTCTCCTCTCCTCTCCTTCCTTCCCCTTCCTCCTTCCTAGTTGGACTAGGAAAGGAGTCCTACTCCCACTAGGAGGAGGACTCCCCCTCCTGGCGCGCCTCCTAGGGCCGGCCGGCCCTCCCCTTGCTCCTTTATATACGGGGCGGGGGCACCCTAGAACACACAAGTTGATCCTTGAGATCGTTCCTTAGCCGTGTCGCGTGCCCCCTCCACCATAATCCACCTCGGTCATATTGTAGCGGTGCTTAGGCGAAGCCTGCGTCGATAGAACATCAAGATCGTCCACCACGCCGTCGTCTTGTGGAACTCTCTCCCGAGCTTTGCTGGATCGGAGCCCGAGGAGCGTCACCGAGCTGTACGTGTGTCAAGAACTCGGGGCGCCGAATGTAACGGCGCTGGGATCGGTTGGATCGCGAGGAGAACGTCGACTACTTCCTCTACATGTGATCGCTTCGCTTCGGTCTCACGAGGGTACGACAACACTCTCCCTCTCGTTGCTATGCATCACCATGATCTTGCGTGTGCGTAGGAAATTTTTGAAATTACTCGTTCCCCAACAGTGGCATCCGAGCCTAGGTTTTATGGTTTGATGTTTTGCACGAGTAGAACACAAGTGAGTTGTGGACGATACAAGTCATCTTGCCTACCAAAGATGTCATACTTTGGTTCAGCGGTATTGTGAGATGAAGCAGCCCGACCGACATTACGCGTATGCTTACGCGAGACTGGTTTCACCGTTATGAGCACTCGTGCTTAAAGGTGACTGGCGGGTGTCTGTCTCTCTCACTTTAGTTGAACCGAGTATGGCTCGCCCGATCCTTGAGAAGGTTAAAGCGGAGTCTATTTGACGAAATATCGTTGTGGTTTTGATGCGTGGGTGAGATTGGTTCTTGCTTAAGCCCGTAGCAGCCACGTAAAATTTGCAACAACAAAGTAGAGGACGTCTAACTTGTTTTTGCAGGGCATGTTGTGATGTGATATGGTCAAGGCGTGATGCTATATTTTATTGTATGAGATGATCATGTTTTGTAACCGGTTATCGGCAATGGCTGGAGCCATATGGTTGTCGCTTTATTGTATGAAATGCAAGCGCCTCACATAATTGCTTTACTTTATCACTAAGCGGTAGCGATAGTCGTAGAAGCAATAGATGGCGTAAACAACAACAATGCTACGATGGAGATCAAGGTGTCGCGCCGGTGACGATGGTGATCACGACGGTGCTTCAGAGATGGAGATCACAAGCACAAGATGATGATGGCCATATCATATCACTTATATTGATTGCATGTGATTTTTATCCTTTATGCATCTTATTTTGCTTTGATTGACGGTAGCATTTTAAGATGATCTCTCACTAAAATTATCAAGTAGTGTTCTCCACGAGTATGCACCGTTGCCAAAGTTAAATCGTGCGAGACACCACGTGATGATCGGGTGTGATAAGCTCTCGTCCATCTACAACGGGTGCAAGCCAGTTTTGCACACGCAGAATACTCAAGTTATACTTGACGAGCCTAGCATATGCAGATATGGCCTCGAACACGGAGACCAAAAGGTCGGCGTGAATCATATAGTAGATATGATCAACATAAGATGTTCACCATTGAAAACTACTCCATCTCACGTGATGATCGGTTATGGTTTAGTTGATTTGGATCACGTGATCACTTAGATGACTAGAGATGTCTGCTAAGTGGGAGTTCTTAAGTAATATGATTAATTGAACTTAAATTTATCATGAACTTAGTACTGATAGTATCTTGCTTATCTATGTATGTTTGTAGATAGATGGCTCGTCTTTGTTGTTCCGTTGAATTTTATGCGTTCCTTGAGAAAGCAAAGTTGAAAGATGATGGTAGCAATTACGGATCGGGTCCGTAACTCGAGGATTATCCTCATTGCTGCACGTAAGAGTTACGTCTGGAAGCACCGCTAGGTGCCAACTCTTCTTGATGCAACCGACGGCGTTAAGAACGTCTGGCGAGCAAAGCTGATGACTACTCTATAGTTCAAGTGTGCCATGCTTTACGGCTTAGAACCGGGTCTTCAACAACGTTTTGAACGTCATGGAGCATATGAGATGTTCCAGGAGTTGAAGTTGATATTTCAACAGAATGCCCGGATTGAGAGATATGAAGTCTTTAATAAGTTCTATAGCTGCAAGATGGAAGAGAATGGGTCTGTCAGTGAGCACATACTCAGAATGTCTGGGTATTACAATCACTTGACTCAACTGGGAGTTAATCTTCCGGATGATTGTGTCATTGAAAGAATTCTTCAATCACTGCCACCAAGCTACAAAGGCTTCGTGATGTACTATAATATGCAAGGGTTAGTGAAGACTATGCCCGAGCTCTTCGCAATGCTAAAGGCTGCGGAGGTAGAAATCAAGAAGGAGCATCAAGTGTTGATGGTCAATAAGACCACTAGTTTCAAGAAGAAAGGCAAAGGGAAGAAGAAGGGAACTTCAAGAAGAACAGCAAGCAAGTTCTTTGCTCGGAGAAAAAACCCAAGTCTGGACCTAAACCTGAAACGAGTGCTTCTACCGCAAGCGCATAGTCCTTTGAAGCGGAACTGCCCCAAGTATTTGGCGGATAAGAAGGATGGCAAGGTGAACAAAGGTATATGTGATATACATGTTATTGATGTGTACCTTACTAGAGCTCGCAGATAGCACTGGGTATTTGATCTGGTTACATTGCTAATATTTGCAACTCGAAACAGGACTACGGATTGCGAACACGGCAAAGGGCGAGGTGACGATGCGGCGTGGGAAATGGTTCCAAAGTCGATGTGATCGCGGTCGACACGCTACCTCTACATCTACCTTCGGGATTAGTATTAGACCTAAATAATTGTTATTTGGTGCTGCGTTGAGCATGAACATTATATCTGGATCTTGTTTGATGCGAGGCGGTTATTCATTTAAATCGAGAGAATAATGGTTGTTCTATTTATATGAGTAATATCTTTTATGGTCATGCACCCTTGAAGAGTGGTCTATTTTGATGAATCTCGATAGTAGTGATACACATATTCATAATGTTGAAGCCAAAAGATGCAGAGTTGATAATGATAGTGCAACTTATTTGTGGCTTCGCCGTTTAGGTCATATAGGTATAAAACGCATGAAGAAACTCCATCTTGATGGACTTTTGGAGTCACTTGATTATGAATCACTTGGCACTTATGAACCGTGCCTCATGGGCAAGATGACTTGAACCCGTTCTCGGTACTATGGAGAGAGCAACAGATTTGTTGGAAATCATACATCTGAGATGTGTGTGGCCGATGAATGTTGAGGCTCGTGGCGGATATCGTTATTTTCTCACCTTCACAGATGATTTAAGCGGATATGGGTATATCTACTTAATGAAACATAAGTCTGAAACATTTGAAAAGTTCAAAGAATTTCAGAGTGAAGTTGAAAATCATCGTAATAAGAAAATAAAGTTTCTATGATCTGATCGTGGAGGCGAATATTTGAGTTCTGAGTTTGGTCTACATTTGAAACAATGCGGAATAGTTTAGCAACTCACGCCACCGGAACACCACAACGTAATGGTGTGTCGAACGTCGTGTCGCACTTTACTAGATATGGTGCGATCTATGATGTCTCTTACAGATTTACCGCTATCGTTTTGGGGTTATGCTCTTGAGACGGCCGCATTCACACTGAATAGAACACCGTCAAAATCCGTTGAGACGACACCTTATGAACTATGGTTTAGCAAGAAACCAAAGTTGTCGTTTCTTAAAGTTTGGGGATGCGATGCTTATGTGAAAAAGCTTCAACCTGATAAGCTCGAACCCAAATCGAGAAATGTGTCTTCATAGGATACCCAAAGGAGACATTGGGTACACCTTCTATCACAGATCCGAAGGCAAGACATTTGTTGCTAAGAATGGATCCTTTCTAGAGAAGGAGTTTCTCTCGAAAGAAGTGAGTGGGAGGAAAGTAGAACTTGATGAGGTAACTATACCTTCTCCCTTATTTGAAAGTAGTTTATCACAGAAACCGGTTTCTGCGACATCTACACCAAATAGTGATGAAGTTGATGATGTTGATCATGAAACTTCAGATCAAGTTACTACAGAACCTCGTAGATCAACCAGAGTAAGATCCTCACCAGAGTGGTACGGTAATCCTGTTCTGGAAGTCATGCTACTAGATCATGATGAACCTACGAACTATGAAGAAGCGATGGTGAGCCCAGATTCCATAAAATGGCTTGAGGCCATGAAATCGAGATGGGATCCATGTATGAAAACAAAGTGTGGACTTTGGTTGACTTGCCCGAGGGTAGGCAAGCAATAGAAAACAAGTGGATCTTCAAGAAGAAGACCGGCGCCGACGGTAATGTTATCGTCTACAAAGCTCGACTTATGCAAAGGGTTTTCGACAAGTTCAAGGGATTGACTACGATGAGACCTTCTCACCCGTAGCGATGCTTAAGTCTGTCCGAATCATGTTAGCAATTGCCGCATTTTATGATTATGAAATTTGGCAAATGGATGTAAAGACTGCATTCTGAATGGATTTACGGAAGAAGAGTTGTATATGATGCAACCGTAAGGTTTTATCGATCCAAAGGAGCTAACAAAGTGTGCAAGCTCCAATGATCCATTTATGGACTGGTGCAAGCATCTCGGAGTTGGAATAAGCGCTTTGATAGTGTGATCAAAGCATTTGGGTTTATCTGAGACTTTTGGAGAAGCTTTGTATTTACAAGAAAGTGAGTGGGAGCTCAGTAGCATTTTGATATTATATGTAGATGACATATTACTAATCGGAAATGATATAGAATTTCTGGATAGCATAAAGGGATACTTGAATAAGAGTTTTTCAATGAAAGACCTCGGTGAAGCTGCTTACATATTGGGCATCAAAATCTATAGAGATAAGACGCTTAATTGGACTTTCACAAAGCACATACCTTGACAAAATTTTGAAGAAGTTCAAAATGGATCAAGCAAAGAAAGGGCTCTTGCCTGTGTTACAAGGTGTGAAGTTGAGTAAGACTCAATGCCCGACCACCGCAGAAGATAGAGAGAAAATGAAAGATGTTCCCTATGCCTCGGCCATAGGCTCTATCATGCATGCAATGCTGTGTACCAGACTGATGTGTGCCTTGCTATAAGCTTAGCAGGAGGTACCAAAGTAATCCAGAGTGGATCACTAGACAGCGTCAAGAACATCTGAAATACGAAAAGGACTAAGGATATGTTTCTCGTATATGGAGGTGACAAAGAGCTCATAAATGGCAGTTACGTTGATGCAAGCTTTGACAACGATCCGGACGATTCTAAATCGCAGACGGATCGTATTTTCACTAAGCGGAGGAGCTGTCGGTTGGTCAGTTCTAAACAAAGCGTCGTGGCGGGATCTACATGTGAAGCGGAGTACATAGCAGCTTCGAAGCAGCTAATGAAGGAGTGCGGATGAAGGAGTTCATATCCGATCTAGGTGTCATACCTAGTGCATCGGGTCCAATGAAAATCTTTTGTGACAATCTTGGAGCAATTGCTTTAGCGAAGGAATCCAGATTTCACAATTGAACCAAACACATCAAGAGACGCTTCAATTCCATCCGGACTTGGTCGGTGGGAGACATAGAGATTTGCAAGATACATACGGATCTGAATGTAGCGACCCGTTGACTAAGCCTCTTCCACGAGCAAAACATTATCAACACCAAGACTCCATGGGTGTTAGAATCATTACTATGTAATCTAGATTATTGACTCTAGTGCAAGTGGGAGATCAAGGAAATATGCCCTAGAGGCAATAATAAAGTTATTATTTATTTCCTTATTTCATGATAAATGTTTATTATTCATGCTAGAATTGTATTAACCGAAACATAATACATGTGTGAATACATAGACAAACAGCAGTGTCACTAGTATGCCTCTACTAGACTAGCTTGTTAATCAAAGATGGTTAAGTTTCCTAACCATAGACAAAGGAGTTGTCATTTGATTAACAAGGTCACATCATTAGTTGAATGATCGATTGACATGACCCATTCCATTAGCTTAGCACCGATCGTTTAGTATGTTGCTATTGCTTTTATCCATGACTTATACATGTTCCTATAACTATGAGATTATGCAACTCCGTTTACGGAGGAACACTTTGGGTACTACCAAACGTCACAACGTAACTGGGTGATTATAAAGGAGTACTACAGGTGTCTCCAAAGGCAGATGTTGGGTTGGCGTATTTCGAGATTAGGATTTGTCACTCCGATTGTCGGAGAGGTATCTCTAGGCCCTCTCGGTAATGCACATCACTTAAGCCTTGCAAGCATTACAACTAATGAGTTAGCTGTGAGATGATGTATTACGGAACGAGTAAAGAGACTTGCCGGTAACGAGATTGAACTAGGTATTGGATACCGACGATCGAATCTCGGGCAAGTAACATACCGATGACAAAGGAACAACGTATGTTGTTATGCGGTCTCGACCGATAAAGATCTTCGTAGAATATGTAGGAGCCAATATGGGCATCCGGTCCCGCTATTGGTTATTGACCGAGACGTGTCTCGGTCATGTCTACATTGTTCTCGAACCGTAGGGTCCGCACGCTTAAGGTTTCGATGGCGGTTATATTATGAGTTTGTGTATTTTGATGTACCGAAGGAGTTCGAGTCCGGATGTGATCACGGACATGAAGAGGAGTCTCGAAATGGCGAGACATAAAGATTGATATATTGGACGGCTATATTCGGACACCGGAAAGGTTCCGGAAGTTTCCGGAAAAAAACCGGAGTGCCGGAGGGGTTACCGGAACCCCCCGGGGAAGTAATGGGCCTTAATGGGCCAAGAGGGGAGAGAGAGGGCTGCACCAGGAGGTGGCGCGCGCCCCCCCATGGGGAGTCCGAATAGGACAAGGAGGGGGGGGCCCCTTTCCCTCTCCCTCTCCCTCTCCTTCCTTCCCCCTTCCTCCTTCCTAGTTGGACTAGGAAAGGGGAGTCCTACTCCCACTAGGAGGAGGACTCCCCCCTCCCTTGGCGCGCCTCCTAGGGCCGGCCGGCCCTCCCCCTTGCTCCTTTATATACGGGGGCAGGGGGGCACCCTAGAACACACAAGTTGATCCTTGAGATCGTTCCTTAGCCGTGTCGGTGCCCCCTCCACCATAATCCACATCGGTCATATCGTGGCGGTGCTTAGGCGAAGCCTGCGTCGGTAGAACATCAAGATCGTCCCACGCCGTCGTCTTGTGGAACTCTCTCCCGAGCTTTGCTGGATCGGAGCCCGAGGAGCGTCACCGAGCTGTACGTGTGTCAAGAACTTCGGGCGCCGAGTAACGGCGCTGGGATCGGTTGGATCGCGAGGAGAACGTCGACTACTTCCTCTACGTTGTGATCGCTTCCGCTTCGGTCTACGAGAGTACATAGACAACACTCTCCCCTCTCGTTGCTATGCATCACCATGATCTTGCGTGTGCGTAGGAAATTTTTTGAAATTACTACGTTCCCCAACAATGAGCACAAAAGAAAATACCGGCTTGCTAAGTGGGATATTATCTGTCGACCCAAAGACCAAGGTGGGCTTGGTATTGAGAATCTAGAAGTTAAGAACAGATGCCTTCTTAGTAAGTGGTTGTGGAAGCTCGCTTCCGGCACTAAAGCAATGTGGGCGCAAATCATACGCAGCAAGTACCTCCAGACTAGAACGTTATCACAGTGTATCGCTTAAGCCGATTAAGCCTTTCTCGAAGGGACTAATGAAAGTCAAAGTATTATCGTTCAATAGGACAAAAGTTGTCCTTGGAAATGGTGCTACTACACGTTTACGGGAGGATTCTTGGCTGGGAGACTCACCCTTGGCTATTCAATATCCGTCTTTATATCGTATTGCCTTAACGACGTGAGGTGTTAAGTGGCGACGGTATTTCAAACTATCCCCTTAATATTCAGTTTAGACGGTCGTTAGTGGGCAATCGCTGGGAGGTTTGGCTCCGATTAGTTAGGAGACTAATGGAGGTACAACTTTCGACTAACCCGATGCATTACGTTGGAAGTTGACCAAGTCCGAGTATTTACAGATGAGGTCAATGTATCTTGATGTTATTAACTCAAGTTCCATTCCAACGTCCAAAAAGGTCTGGGATGTCAAAGTTCCTTTGAAAATAAAAGTGTTTATGTGGTTTGTTCATAAACAAGTCATTCTCACAAAGGACAACTTGATAAAGCGTAATTGGACAGGAGCTACTAGGTGTAGTTTCTGTGATCGAGATGAGACAATTAAACATCTCTTTTTTGATTGCCCGCTAGCTAAGGTTCTATGGCAAACGGTGCACATTGCTTTTAATATTACCCCACCCACTATGGTTACCGCTTTATTTGGGACTTGGCTTAATGGGATTGACTCCGCATTTGGGACTTGGCTTAATGAGTTTGTGCGTTGATGTGGACCATCTGGTTGTGCAGAAATGATTTGGTTTTTAACAGAACATCACGAATTCATTTTTTGCAGGTTCTTTTCCGAGCTATGGCATTGATCCGTTCGTGGTCATTACTCACTCCGATGGAGGCCAGGGAGCATTTGGTTACTGGGTCTATCCGATGGGAGATGGTTGCTCGGGTTATCTTCAACCGGTTTGGATTGCGGTCATGTAATAGGATAAGCAATTAGTTTTCCTATCTTCTTTAGCCAGCCGGTTGTGGCATTTTATTTCTGGCTAGTCTGTGTTTCTAGCCTTCCGCGGTCGATATGGGCTGCATTTCCTTTGTTTGATTTTGAGACTATGGAACCTTGTATGCATGCTTTGTTGCTTTGATTAATAAGAGGGCCGTATGCATCATTCTTGATGCAGAGGCCGGGGTACTCCCCCTTTTAAAAAAAATCCGGGAAGATTGGCAACGTGAATTCAAGCCACCTTGTTTTCAGAATCGACATAGCCGGCACCCAAGAAGAAAGCTTCAGAGTTACCTGTCCACCGGATCCACTGGAAAAGCCACCGCCCAACCGCGCCGCCGGAAGAACCTCCCCCTTTCTCCAAGCGCCTTGAACTGTAGTTCTTTGCCTCCAGAGCTTTTCTCTCGGCCGCTCTCTAGTGTTTCGATTGTTTTTGAGCTTTCTGCCGCGTTTTTCTTGTGCACGTCAATTTCGTTATTCTTTGGTTCGCAAATTGGATGGTGTATAGGGTGTATTTGATTATTTTATTTTCTTATTATTAGTATTATTACCGTGCATCTATCCACAGACAGCTGCAGGTGCTGCCATGCTCACTGACACTGTTTTCTGGGGCATCATTTGCCCCGCCAGCCTCCATCATCGCCGTGATATAGACTTTGTAAGTGCTTCAATCCAATCCAATCCAATCCAATTTCCTACTAAGCATTTCCTAACCTGATCCTCCTAAAACAGCTAAGCGTCGTGATGCACTTTGCGAACGTTCTTCTTCTTCTAGGCGAGGCGGCCCTAAACAGTATGGTAAGCAGATACTCCTCCGAGCAAGGTTAAGTGCTTTTTACTGATTTACTTGCCACGGTCAATTCAATTCACCTCCTGATGATATAAAATTTCTAGCTTGTGTTCATTTCCTGCATAACTCCGGTAATTGCATTTTTTTAATAACCAAGTTCAATTTTTTCGCAGGTGGCCCTACCCGTTCCTGGACTTGTCGTCGAAGCTTGCACCTCTGTGGTAATAATATTTGTATCTACTTTTATTTTTCTTTTTGATGAAAAGTAAAAATGCATTTCATTGAAGTAATAAAACTACTCCAATTCGAATAATCAGTCGGACAAGTGGGTAAGGTAATGTTGGGTGGACCAAAAAAGTTTGGGTAGACCCGAATCCAAGTGTTGATAGTTTTATCTAAAAGAACTTGTGTCTATAATAGTCAAATATACTTTTCTCACTACGTTTCACATGCTGGTAGGTATGTTGTGGCCGGGGTGATGCAAATTCCGTGTTACTTGGTTTTCGGGCTGGTGATCAAGAAGTTGAAGAAGCACCTGAAGCAGTCGCCGTCTGCCCCAGTTCGCGCGACAGCCTAGCCTTCTGCTGTTCGAGTTGCCGAGTGAAGCTGTAGCTGCTTCCACTCTGTTCCCTGCAGCTGCGATGTGGTGTTTTTCGGTATATATTTTTCAGACATGATGGATATTAAGAGAATTTATCAGGATTGGATGCTTCTATGGATTTGTATGCAATGTTACTGGCAAGATTGTATAGTTATATGTAAATTGTACGACTGCATCAGGTTTAACAAATAGTTGAGCATAAGAATGATACTGTCCTGTCCATGTTGAGTTCAGCATCAGGTTCATCAAACAATGATACAATGCAAACTGTATGCTCCATGTTGAGTTGAGCATCAGGTTCACCAAACAATTTCTTTTTGGCGTGTTCACATATACAATTTTTTGGAACAAAGACGTTAGAAGCGTCCGGCTTTAAATTAATAAAGCCACCAGGCCACCGTCACAGTAGTTCATAGGTTTTACAGATCAAAAGTAATCAAACATGGAAGTACGAAGAGGTCGCAAGTAGGAAAGCCCAGCCGCCCCTCCTCCTCCTCCCTCCCAACCCTAGCCGCCCCTCCTGCTCCCTAGCCGCCCCTCCTCCTCTTCCCTTCCTCGCCGCCGCCTGAGGCAGCCACCGGGCAAGCCCGGGGCGTCAAGGATGGCGGCGGCGGGGCCTCGGTTGCCCTGCCTCTGCGTGGGGAACCCCAGATCTGGAGCGGCGGCTTCATTGGCAAGGCACGGCCGGCTAGCAGCCGTGCGGGCGGTGGATCTAGCGTCCTGGCCGCGCGGGTGGCGGGATCCGGTGGTCGTTGGCGGCCGGCGGCGGTTCCTGCGGTGGCCAGTGCGCGTGATCCGGCGCCTTCCCTCCTCCCCTGTTTGGCGTGCGGGCCAACCTCGTTGGGCCGCGCTTCCTTGGGTCGCCAGTTCTATATAGGAGGCGATGCTGGTGGCGGGGATCTAGTTCGGGAGAAATCCCTGGTCAGCCATGGCCGGCCGCGTCGACGGCAACGCCTGAGGACGCTGTTCCCCTCCTTGGAGGCGTCGGTATGGACTGGTCCCCTCACTTCCCCTTCCCCTAGGTCTTCCGGCGAAAGCCCTAACTTTGTTGGGCGGCGATGACGCTCATGGCGTCGTTCCCTTCTTGAAGGCGCCGCTTTGGGAACCTTGGGGCTGGGTGACGCTTGTGGGTGGTGGGCGACGGCGGTGGTGCGGCCCTATCCTAGCATGGATCTGTGTCCGTTGCTTGGAGATGGACTCACGTAGGTGGAGGTCGTCGTTTGGCGTCATGGTGGCGTCGATGACGGAGACACCTACCAAGGTTGGCACCTAAATCTGCTCTAAAGATGGACTAGTGGAAGATGGCGGCAACGACACATGTGAGTTTGTCAGACCGGTTTGTGCCCCGGACCCGGTATGTGGCTCGGTCGGGGCCTCCGGCTTTAGATGTTAGGCTTAGGTGAGAGGTCTGGATATTTGGCCCAGCTTGCACCCCTTCATCATATGGATTTGAGTAGTGGCAGATGTTGCCAAGATGGCGGATTCAGACATATTGTTGTACTACTTTGTAACGTCCTCGAGAATAATCAATAAAATGGCCGTATGCATCTCCCAGATGTAGAGGCCGGGGGTCATCTGAAGGAAATATGCCCTAGAGGCAATAATAAAGTTATTATTTATTTCCTTATATCATGATAAATGTTTATTATTCATGCTAGAATTGTATTAACCGAAACATAATACATGTGTGAATATATAGACAAACAGTGTCACTAGTATGCCTCTACTTGACTAGCTTGTTAATCAAAGATGGTTATGTTTCCTAACCATGGACAAAGAGTTGTTATTTGATTAACGGGATCACATCATTAGTTGAATGATCTGATTGACATGACCCATTCAGTTAGCTTAGCACCCGATCGTTTAGTATGTTGCTATTTCTTTCTTCATTACTTATACATGTTCCTATGACTATGAGATTATGCAACTCCCGTTTACCGGAGGAACACTTTGTGTGCTACCAAACGTCACAACGTAACTGGTGATTATAAAGGTGCTCTACAGGTGTCTCCAAAGGTACTTGGGCCCAGTTCTTTTGCCAAAATCTGGAGATTCTCCCAGAATCCGACCCCTACCCAGCTTCTCCCAGAATCTTTGAGCCCCATTTGTTTTACAATCCTATCTAATTAGACCTTAACTAGATAGGATTGTAAAACAAATGGGGTTCAAAGATTCTGGGAGAAGCTGGGTAGGGGTCGGATTCTGGGAGAATCCCCAGATTCTGGCAAAAGAACTGGGCCTTGTTGGGTTGGCATATTTCGAAATTAGGATTTGTAACTCCGAATGTCGGAGAGGTATCTCTGGGCCCTCTCGGTAATGCACATCACTTAAGCCTTGCAAGCATTGCAACTAATGAGTTAGTTGCGAGATGATGTATTACGGACGAGTAAAGAGACTTGCGTAGCGAGATTGAACTAGGTATTGGATACCGACGATCGAATCTCGGGCAAGTAACATACCGATGACAAAGGAACAACGTATGTTGTTATGCGGTCGACCGATAAAGATCTTCGTAGAATATGTAGGAACCAATATGGGCATCCAGGTCCCGCTATTGGTTATTGACCGAGACGTGCCTCGGTCATGTCTACATTGTTCTCGAACCGTAGGGTCCGCACGCTTAAGGTTTCGATGATGCTTATATTATGAGTTTATGAGTTTTGATGTACCAAGGAGTTCAGAGTCCCGGATGAGATCGGGGACATGACGAGGAGTCTCGAAATGGTCGAGGCGTAAAGATCGATATATTGGACGACTATATTCAGAGTTCGGAAAGGTTCCGAGTGATTCGGTATTTTTCGAGTACCGGAGAGTTACGGAATTCGCCGGGAGAAGTATTGGGCCTTATTGGGCCTGCAAGGGAAAGAGAGAGGGCTGCCTAGGGCAGGCCGCCCCCCATGGCCTAGTCCGAATTGGACTAGGGAGGCCGCACCCTTCCTTCCTTCCCTTCTCTCTTCCCCTTCCTTGTCTCCTACTCCTAATACATGGAAGGACTCCTAGTTGGACTAGGAAACGGGGAATCCTACTCCCGATGGGAGTAGGACTCCCCTAGGGCGCGCCATAGAAGAGGGTCGGCCCTCCCCTCCTCCACTCCTTTATATACGGGGGTAGGGGGCACCCCATGGATACACAAGTTGATCATCGTGATCGTTCCTTAGCCGTGTGCGGTGCCCCCCTCCACGATATTACACCTCGGTCATATTGTAGTGGTGCTTAGGCGAAGCCCTGCGACAGTTGAACATCAAGATCGTCACCACGCCGTCGTGCTGACGGAACTCCTCCCCGTACCTCTGCTGGATCGGAGTTCGGGTGCGTCATCGAGCTGTCGTGTGTCAAGAACTTCGGAGGTGCGAAGTAACGGTGCTTGGATCGGTTGGACCGGGAAGACGTACGACTACTTCCTCTACGTTGCGTCAACGCTTCCGCTTCGGTCTACGAGGGTACGTAGACAACACTCTCCCCTCTCGTTGCTATGCATCACCATGATCTTGCGTGTGCGTAGGAAAAATTTGAAATTACTACGTTCCCCAACAGTGGCATCCGAGCCTAGGTTTTATGCGTTGATGTTATATGCACGAGTAGAACACAAGTGAGTTGTGGGCGATACAAATCATATTGCTTACCAGCATGTCATACTTTGGTTCAGCAGTATTGTTGGATGAAGCGGCCCGGACCGACATTACGCCAGACGCTTCGCGAGACTGGTTTACCGCCGTGCTTTGCACCACGGTGACTAGCGGTGTCGGTTTCTCCAACTTTAGTTGAACCGAGTGTGGCTACGTCCGGTCCTTGCGAAGGTTAAAACAGCACCAACTTGACAAACTATCGTTGTGGTTTTGATGCGTAGGTGAGATTGGTTCTTGCTTCAGCCCGTAGCAGCCACGTAAAATTTGCAACAACAAAGTAGAGGACGTCTAACTTGTTTTTGCAGGGCATGTTGCAATGTGATATGGTCAAGACGTGATAAGATATAAGTTGTTGTATGAGATGATCATGTTTTGTTGAAGTTATCGGCAACTGGCATAAGCCCTATGGATGTCTCTTTGTTGCATAAGATGCAAGTGCCAAATAATTGCTTTACTTTATCGCTATATGATAGCAATAGTTGCAAGAGCAATAGTTGGCGAGACAACCATGTGATGACACATTGATATAGATCAAGATGATGAAGATCATGGTGTCGTGCCGGTGACGATAGAGATCATGACTGTACTTTAGAGATGGAGATCAAAGGCGCAAGATGATCATGGCCATATCATGTCACATATTTTGATTGCATATGATGTTTATCTATTATACATCTTATTCTTGCTTTGATTGACGGTAGCATTTTAAGATGATCTTTCACTAATTATCAAGAAGTGTTCTCCACGAGTATGCACCGTTGCCAAAGTTAAATCGTGCCCGGACACCACGTGATGATCGGGTGTGATAAGCTCTCGTCCATCTACAACGGGTGCAAGCCAGTTTTGCACACGCAGAATACTCGAGTTAAACTTGATGAGCCTAGCATATGCAGATATGGCCTCGGAACACGGAGACCGAAAGGTCGGCGTGAATCATATAGTAGATATGATCAACATAAGATGTTCACCATTGAAAACTACTCCATCTCACGTGATGATCGGTTATGGTTTAGTTGATTTGGGTCACGTGATCACTTAGATGACTAGAGAGATGTCTGCCTAAGTGGGAGTTCTTAAGTAATATGATTAATTGAACTTAAAATTTATCATGAACTTAGTCTGGTAGTATTTTGCAAATTATGTTGTAAGATCAATAGCTTGCGTTGTTGCTTTCATATGTTTATTTTGATATGTTCCTAGAGAAAATGTATTGAAAGATGTTAGTAGCAATGATGCGGATTGGATCCGTGATCCGAGGTTTATCCTCATTCTTTGCCTGTAAGAATTATGTCCTGGATGCACCGCTAGGTGACAGACCTATTGCAGGAGCAGATGCAGACGTTATGAACGTTTGGCCAGCTCAAATAATGACTACTTGATAGTTTTGTGCACCATGCTTTATGGCTTAGAATTGGGACTTCAAAGATGTTTTGAACATCATGGACCATATGAGATGTTCCAGGAATTGAAGTTTATATTTCAAGCAAATACCCGAGTTGAGAGATATGAAGTCTCCAACAAGTTCTATAGCTAAAAGATGGAGGAGAATTGCTCAACTAGTGAGCATATGCTCAGATTGTCTGGATACTTCAATCGCTTGAATCAAGTGGGAGTTGATCTTCCAGATAAGATAGTGATTGACAGAATTCTCTAGTCACTATCACCAAGTTAGTAGAACTTCGTGATGAACTATAGTAAGCAAGGGATGATGAAAATGATTCCCGAGTTTTTCATGATGATGAAATCGATGAAGGTAGAAATCAAGAAAGAACATCAAGTGTTGATGGTTAACAAGACCACTAGTTTCAAGAAAAGAGCAAAGGGATAGAAGGAACTTCAAGAAGAGCGGCAAGCAAGTTGTTGCTCAAGTGAAGAAGCCCAAGTCGGACCTAAGCACGAGACTAAGTGCTTCTCTTGCAAAGGGACTGGTCCTTTGAAGCGAGAACTACCCCAAGTATTTGGCGGATAAGAAGGATGGCAATGTGAACAAAGGTATATTTGATATACATGTTATTGATGTGTACTTTACTAGTGTTTATAGCAACCCCTCGGTATTTGGTACTGGTTCGGTTGCTAAGAGTAGTAACTCAAAGCGGAGTTGCGTAATAAGCGAAACTAGTTAAGGGTGAAGTGACGATGTGTGTTGAAAGTAGTTTCAAGATTGATATGATCATCATCGCACACTCCTATACTTTCGGGATTAGTGTTGAACCTAAATAAGTGTTATTTGGTGTTTGCGTTGAGCATGAATATGATTTGATCGTGTTTATTGCAAAACGGTTATTCATTTAAGTAAGAGAATAAACGGTTGTTCTGTTTACATGAATAAAACCTTATATGGTTACACACCCAATGAAAATGGTTCATTGGATCTCGATCGTAGTGATACACATATTCATAATATTGAAACCAAAAAAAAATGCAAAGTTAATAATGATAGTGCAACTTATTTGTGGCACTGCCGTTTAGGTCATATTGGTGTAAAGCGCATAAAGAAACTCCATGCTGATGGGATTTCGGAATCACTTGGTTATGAATCATTTGATGCTTGCGAACCGTGCCTTTTGGGCAAGATGACTAAAACTCCGTTCTCTGGAACAATGGAAAAAGCTATTGACTTATTGGAAATAATACATACCGATGTATGCAATCCAATGAGTGTTGATGCTCGTGGCAAGTATCATTATTTTCTGACCTTCACAAGATGATTTGAGCAGATATGGGTATATCTACTTGATGAAACATAAGTCCAGAAATAGTTGAAAGGTTCAAAGAATTTCAGAGTGAAGTGGAAAAATCATCGTAACAAGAAAATAAAGTTTCGTGATCTGATCGCGAGACGAATATTTAAGTTCCGAGTTTGGTCTTCAATTAAAACAATGTGGAATAGTTTCACAGCTCACGCCACCTGGAACACCACAACGTTATGGTGTGTCCAAACATCATAACCGCACTTTATTGGATATAGTGCAATCTATGATGTTTCTTACCGATTTACCAATATCGTTTTGGGATCATGCATTAGAGACAGCTGCATTCACGTTAAATTGGGCACCATCTAAATCCGTTGAGACGACACTATATGAACTGTGGTTTAGCAAGAAACCAAAGTTGTCGTTTCTTAAAGTTTGGGGTTGTGATGCTTATGTGAAAAAGTTTCATCCTGATAAGCTCAAACCCAAATCGGAGAAGTGTGTCTTCATAGAATACCCAAAGGAAATTGTTGGGTACACCTTCTATCACGGATCCAAAGGGAAGATATTCGTTGCTAAAAATGGATCCTTTCTAGAGAAGGAGTTTCTCTCGAAAGAAGTGAGTGGGAGGAAAGTAGAACTTGATGAGGTAACTGTACCTTCTCCCAAATTGGAAAATTGTTCATCACTGAAATCAGTTCCAGTGATTCCTACACCAATTAGTGAAGAAGCTAATGATGATGATCATGAAACTTCAGATCAAGTTACTACAGAACCTCGTTGGTCATCCAGTACAGTCCGCACTGAGTAGTGCAGTAATCTGTTACGGAAGTCATGTTACTAGACCATGATGAATCTACGAACTATGAGGAAGCGATGATGAGCCCAGATTCATGAAATGGCTTGAGGCCATAAAATCGAGATATGATCCATGTATGAGAACAAAGTATGGACTTTGATTGACTTGCTCGATGATCAGCAAGCCATGTTAAATAAATGGATCTTCAAGAGGAAGACGGACACTGATAGTAGTGTTACTATCCACCAAGCTCGACTTGTTGCAAAAGGTTTTCAACAAGTTCAAGGGGTTGAATACAATGAGATTTTCTCACTCGTATCGATGCTAAGTCTGTCCGAATCATGTTAGCAATTGCCGGATTTTATGAAATCTGGCAAATGGATAAACAAAATTGCATTCCTTAATGGAGTTATTAAAGAAGAGTTGTATGTGATGCAACCAAGAGGTTTTGTCGATCCTAAAGTGTTGGGGAACGTAGTAATTTCAAAAAAAATTCCTACGCACATGCAAGATCATGGTGATGGCATAGCAACGAGAGGGGAGAGTGTTCGTCCATGTACCCTCGTAGACCGTAAGCGGAAGCGTTATCACAAAGCGGTTGATGTAGTTGTACGTCTTCACAATCCGACCGATCCAAGCACCGAACGTATGGAGCCTCCGAGTTCAGCACACGTTCAGCTCGATGACGATCTCCACCTTGATCCAGGTAGAGCTCGGGAGATGAGTTCCGTCGGCCGACGGCGTGGTGACGATGATGATGTTCTACGGCGCGGGCTTCGCCTAAACTCGCGATGATATGACCGAGGTGGAATATGGTGGAAGGGGCACCGCACACGGCTAAGGAACGATCCGTAGATCAACTTGTGTGTCTATGGGTGCCCCTACCCCGTATATAAAGGAGTGGAGGAGGGAGGGCGGCCCTCTTCTATGGGCGCCCTAGGGAGTCCTACTCCCAGGGAGTAGGATTCCCCCTTCCTAGTCCAACTAGGAGTCCTTCCATGTATTAGGAGTAGGAGACAAGGAAGGGAAGAGAGAAGGGAAGGAAGGAGGAGGTGCGGCCTCCCCTAGTCCAATTCGGACTAGGCCATGGGAAGCGTCTTGCGGCCTGCCCTAGGCAGCCCTCTCCCTTTCCTTGAGGGCCCAATAAGGCCCAATACTTCTCCCGGCGAATTCCGTAACTCTCCGGTACTCGAAAAATACCGAATCATTGGAACCTTTACGAACTCGAATATAGTCGTCCAATATATGATCTTTACGTCTCGACCATTTGAGACTCCTCGTCATGTCCCGATCTCATCAGGGACTCCAAACTCCTTGGTACATCAAAACTCATAAAGTCATAATATAAGCATCATCGAAACCTTAAGCGTGCGGACCCTACGGGTTCGAGAACTATCTAGACATGACCTAGAACTATTCTCGGTCAATAACCAATAGCGGGACCTGGATGCCCATATTGGCTCCTACATATTCTACGAAGATCTTTATCGGTCAAACCGCATAACAACATCGTTGTTCCTTTGTCATCGGTATGTTACTTGCGAGATTTGATCGTCGGTATCAATACCTAGTTCAATCTCGTCACCGGCAAGTCTCTTTACTCGCTACGTAATACATCATCCGTAACCAACTTATTGGTCACATTGCTTGCAAGGCTTATAATGATGTGCATTACCGAGAGGGCCCAGAGATACCTCTCCGACAATCGGAGTGACAAAACCTAATCTCGAAATCGCCAACTCAACATGTAACCCGGAGACACTGTAGTACTCCTTTATAATCACTCGATTCGTTGTGGCGTTTGTTAGTACCAAAGTGTTCCTCCGGTATCACGGGAGTTGCATAATCTCATAATTACAGGAACATGTATAAGTCATGAAGAAAGCAATAGCAACATACTAAACGATCAAGTGCTAAGCTAACGGAATGGGTCAAGTCAATCACAACATTCTCCTAATGATGTGATCTCGTTAATCAAATGACAACTCTTTTGTCCATGGCTAGAAAACATAACCATCAATGATAAACGAGCTAGTCAAGTAGAGGCATACTAGTGACACTATGTTTGTCTATGTATTCACACATGTATTATGTTTCCGGTTAATACAATTCTAGCATGAATAATAAACATTTATCATGAAATAAGGAAATAAATAATAACTTCATTATTGCCTCTAGGGCATATTTCCTTCAGTCTCCCACTTGCACTAGAGTCAATAATCTAGTTCACATCGTCATGTGATTTAACACCAATATTCATATATGTATATGATTAACACCCATAGTTCACATCATCATGTGACCAACACCCAAAGGGTTTACTAGAGTCAATAATCTAGTTCACATCGCTATGTGATTAACACCCAAAGAGTACTCAGGTGTGATCATGCTTTGCTCGTGAGAGAAGCTTAGTCAGCGGATTACATCACATTTAGAGCCGTATGTATTTTGCAAATATTCTATGTCCACAATGCTCTGCACGGAGCTACTCTAGCTAATTGCTCCCACTTTCAATATGTATCCAGGTTGAGACTTAGAGTCATCTAGATCAGTATAAAAGTTTGCACTGATGTAACTTTTACAACAAACTCTTTTATCACCTCCATAATCGAGAAACATCTCCTTAGTTCTCTCTAAGGATATTCTTGACCGCTGTCCAGTGATCTACTCTTAGATCAAAATTGTATTCCCTTGCCGAACTCAGAGCAAGGTATACAATGGTTCACAGCATAGCATACTTTATAGAACCTATGACTGAGGCATAGGGAATGACTTTTCATTCTCTTTCTATTTTCTGCCATGGTCGTGTCTTGAGTCTTACTCAATTTCACACCTTGCAACACAGGCAAGAACTCCTTCTTTGACTGTTCCATTTTGAACTATTTCAAAATCTTGCCAAGGTATGTACTCATTGAAAGTCTTATCAAGCATCTTGATCTATCTCAATAGATCTTGATGCTCAATATATAAGTAGCTTTTCTTGAGGTCTTTTAAAGAACTCCTTTAAAACACTCCTTTACGCTGCGAGAAAAATTCTACATCATTTACGATCAACAATATGTCACTCACATATACTAATCGAGAAAGGTTGTAGTGCTCCCACTCACTTTATTGTAAATCTGAGGCTTCATCGTAAGTCCATATAAAACTATATGCTTTGATCAACTTATCAAAGCGTATATTCCAACTCGATATGCTTGCACCAGTCCATAGATGGATCATTGGAGCTTGCACATTTTGTTAGCACCTTTAGGATTGACAAAACCTTACGGTTGCATCATATACAACTCTTCTTTAATAAATCCATTAAGGAATGCAGTTTTGACATCCATTTGCCAGATTTCATAAAATGTGGCAATTGCTAACATGATTCAGACAGACTTAAGCATTGATACAAGTGAGAAAATCTCATCGTATTCAACACCTTGAACTTGTTGAAAACCTTTCGCAACAAGTCGAGCTTGGTAGATAGTAACACTACTATCAGTGTCCGTCTTCCTCTTGAAGATCCATTCATTTAACATGGCTTGCTGATCATCGAGCAAGTCAATCAGAGTCCATACTTTGTTCTCATACATGGATCATATCTTAGATTTTATGGCCTTAAGCCATTTCGCGGAATCTGGGCTCATCATCGCTTCCTCATAGTTCGTAGGTTCATCATGGTCTAGTAACATGACTTCTAGAACATGATTACTACACCACTCTGGTGCGGATCTTACTCTGGAAGACCTACGAGGTTACGTAGTAACTTGATCGAAGTTTCATGATCAATATCATTAGCTTCCTCACTAATTGGTGTATTTGTCACGAGGCTGATTTACGTGGTGAACTACTTTCCAATAAGGGAGCGAGTGCGATTACCTTATCAAGTTCTACTTTCCTCCCACTCACTTCTTTCGAGAGAAACTCCTTCTCTAGAAAGGATCCATTTTAACAACGAATATCTTGCCTTCGATCTGTGATAGAAGGTGTATCCAACAATTTCCTTTGGGTATTTTATGAAGACGCACTTCTCCGATTTGGGTTCGAGCTTATCAGGATGAAACTTTTTCACATAAGCATCGCAGCCCCAAACTTTAAGAAACGACAACTTTGATTTCTTGCTAAACCACAGTTCATATAGAGTCGTCTCAACGGATTTAGATGGTTAATGTGAATGCAGCTGTCTCTAATGCATCACCCCAAAACAATATTGGTAAATCAGTAAGAGACATCATAGATCGCACCATATCCAATAAAGTGCGGTTATGACGTTCGGACACACCATAACGTTGTGGTGTTCCAGGTGGCGTGAGTGTGAAACTATTCCACATTGTTTTAATTGAAGACCAAACTTCGTAACTCAAATATTCGTCTCTGCGATCGGATCGCGAAACTTTATTTTCTTATTACGATGATTTTTCCACTTCACTCTGAAATTCTTTGAACCTTTCAACTATTTTAGACTTATGTTTCATCAAGTAGATATACCCATATCTGCTCAAATCATCTTGTGAAGGTCGGAAAATAGCGATACTTGCCACGAGCCTTCATACTCATTGGTGCGCATACATCGGTATGTATTATTTCCAATAAGTCGATAGCTTCGTTTCATTGTTCGAAGAACGGAGTTTTAGTCATCTTGCCCAAAAGGCACGGTTCGCAAACATCAAATGATTCATAACCAAGTGATTCGAAAATCCATCTTTATGAAGTTTCTTCATCGCTTTACACCGATATGACCCAAGCGGCGATGCCACAAATAAGTTGCACTATCATTATTAACTTTACATCTTTTGGCCTCAATATTATGAATATGTGTATCACTACGATCGAGATCCAACAAACTATTTTCATTGGGTGTATGACCATTGAAGGTTTTATTCATGTAAGCGAACAACAATTATTCTCGATTTTAAATGAATAACCGTATTGCAATAAACACGATCAAATCATATTCATGCTCAGCATAAGCGCCAAATAACATTTATTTAGGTTTAACACTAATCCCGAAAGTATAGGGAGTGTGCGATGATGGTCATATCAATCTTGGAACTACTTCCAACACTCATCGTCACTTTTCCTTCAACTAGTCTTTGTTTATTCGTAACTCTGTTTGAGTTACTAATCTTAGCAACCGAACAAGTATCAAATACTCGGGGCTACTATAAACACTAGTAAGGCACACATCAATAATATGTATATCAAATATACCCTTGTTCACTTTGCCATCCTTCTTATCCACCAAATATTCAGGGCATTTCCGCTTCCAGTGACCATTCCTTTTGCAGTAGAAGCACTTAGTCTCAGGCTTAGGTCCAGACTTGGGCTTCTTCACTTGAGCAGCAACTTGCTTGCCGTTCTTTTGAAGTTCCCTTCTATCCCTTTGCCCTTTTCTTGAAACTAGTGGTCTTGTTAACCATCAACACTTGATGTCGATTCATCATCATGAAAAACTCGGGAATCATTTTCATCACCCCTTGCATACTGTAGTTCATCACGAAGTTCTAGTAACTTAGTGATGGTGACTAGAGAATTCTGTCAATCACTATCTTATCTGGAAGATTAACTCCCACTTGATTCAAGCGATTGAAGTACTCAGACAATCTGAGCACAGGCTCACTAGTTGAGCGATTCTCCTCCATATTTTAGCTATAGAACTTGTTGGAGACTTCATATCTCTCAACTCGGGTATTTGCTTGAAATATTAACTTCAATTCATGGAACATCTCATATGGTCCATGATGTTCAAAACATCTTTGAAGTCCTGATTCTAAGCCATAAAGCATGGTGCACGAAACTATCAAGTAGTCATCATATTGAGCTAATAAACGTTCATAACGTCGCATCCGCTCTGCAATAGGTCCGTCACCTAGCGGTGCATTAAGGGCATAATTCTTACGTGCAACAATGAGGATAAACCTCAGATCGCGGATCAAATCCGCATCATTGCTACTAACATTTTTCAACACAATTTTCTCTAGGAACATATCAAAATAAACATATGGAAGCAACAATGCAAGCTATTGATCTTACAACATAATTTGCAAAATACTACGGGACTAAGTTCATGATAAATTTAAGTTCAATTAATCATATTACTTAAGAACTCCCACTTAGGCAGACATCCCTCTAGTCATCTAAGTGATTCGTGATCCATATCAACTACACCATAACCGATCATCACGTGAGATGGAGTAGTTTTCAATGGTGAACATCAATATGTTGATCATATCTACTATATGATTCACGCTCGACCTTCGGTCTCCGTGTTCCGAGGCCATATCTACATATGCTAGGCTCGTCAAGTTTAACTGAGTATTCTCGTGTGCAAAACTGGCTTGCACCCGTTATAGATGGACGTGAGAGCTTATCACACCCGATCATCACGTGGTGTGCAGGCACGATGAACTTTGGCAGCGGTGCTTACTCGGGAGAACACTTCTTGATAATTAGTGAGAGATCATCTTAAAATGCTACCGTCGATCAAAGCAAGAATAAGATGTATAATAGATAAACATCATATGCAATCAAAATATGTGACATGATGTGGCCATGATCATCTTGCGCCTTTGATCTCCATCTCCAAAGTACTTTCATGATCTCTATCGTCACCGGCATGACACCATGATCTTAATCATCTTGATCTATATCAATGTGTCATCACATGGTTGTCTCACCAACTATTGCACTTGCAACTATTGCTATCGTATAGCGATAAAGTAAAGCAATTATTTGGCACTTGCATCTTATGCAACAAAGAGACATCCATAGGGCTTACGCCGATTGCGATAACTTCAACAAAACATGATCATCTCATACAACAACTTATATCTTATCACGTCTTAACCATATCACATCACAACATGCCTGCAAAAACAAGTTAGGCGTCCTCTACTTTGTTGTTGCAAGTTTTACGTGGCTGCTACGGGCTTAAGCAAGAACCAATCTCACCTACGTATCAAAACCACAGCGATAGTTTGTCAAATAGACTCCGTTTTAACCTTCGCAAGGACCGGCGTAGCCACACTCAGTTCAACTAAAGTTGGAGAAACCGACACCGCCAGACCACGTGTGCAAAGCACATCGGTAGAACCGATCTCACGTAAGCGTCTGCGTAATGTCGGTCGGGCGCTTCATCCAACAATACCGCCCGAACCAAAGTATGACATCTTTGGTAGGCGGTATGACTTATATCATCCACAACTCACTTGTGTTCTACTCGTGCATATAACATCAAACCATAAAAACCTAGGCTCGGATGCCACTATTGGGGAACGTAGTAATTTCAAAAAAATCCTCGCACATGCAAGATCATGGTGATGGCATAGCAGAGAGGGGAGAGTGTTAGTCCATGTACCCTCGTGGGCCGTGGCGAAGCGTTATCACAAAGCGGTTGATGTGGTTATGCGTCTTCACAATCCGACCGATCCAAGCACCGAGCGTCACGAGCCTCGAGTTCAAAGACACGCGTTCAGCTCGATGGCGATCTCGGCCTCCGATCCAGCCGAGCTCGGAGATGAGTTCCGTCGGCCTGACGGCATGGTGACGATGATGATGTTCTACGGCGCGAGCTTCGCCTAAACTCGCGATGATATGACCGAGGTGGAATATGGTGGAAGGGGCACCGCACACGGCTAAGGAGCGATCCGTAGATCAACTTGTGTGTCTATGGGGTGCCCCTACCCCGTATATAAAGGAGTGGAGGAGGGAGGGCGGCCCTCTTCTATGGCGGCGCCCTAGGGAGTCCTACTCCCAGGGAGTAGGATTCCCCTTTCTAATCAACTAGGAGTCCTTCCATGTATTAGGAGTAGGAGACAAGGAAGGGGAAGAGAGAAGGGAAGGAAGGAGGGGGTGCGGACCCTCCCCCTATTCCAATTCGGACTAGGCCATGGGGGGGCGCGCGGCCTGCCCTAGGCAGCCCCTCTCTCTTTCCCGCAGGGCCCAATAAGGCCCAATACTTCTCCCCGGCGAATAATTCCCGTAACTCTCTGGTACTCCGAAAAATACCCGAATCATTCGGAACCTTTCCGAACTCCGAATATAGTCATCCAATATATCGATCTTTACGTCTCGACCATTTGGAGACTCCTCGTCATGTCCCTGATCTCATCGGGACTCGAACTCCTTCGGTACATCAAAACTCATAAACTCATAATATAAGCATCGCCGAAACCTTAAGCGTGCGGACCCTACGGGTTCGAGAACTATCTATACATGACCTAGAACTATTCTCGGTCAATAACCAATAAGCGGGACACGGATGCCCATATTGGCTCCTACATATTCTCTGAAGATCTTTATCGGTCGAACCGCATAACAACATCGTTGTTCCTTTGTCATCGGTATGTTACTTGCGAGATTGATCGTCGGTATCAATACCTAGTTCAATCTCGTCACCGGCAAGTCTCTTTACTGGATTACGTAATACATCATCCGTAACCAACTTATTGGTCACATTGCTTGCAAGGCTTATAATGATGTGCATTACCGAGAGGGCCCAGAGATACCTCTCCGACAATCGGAGTGACAAAACCTAATCTCGAAATACGCCAACTCAACATGTACCTTATATCATGATAAATGTTTATTATTCATGCTAGAATTGTATTAACCGGAAACATAATACATGTGTGAATATATAGACAAACAGAGTGTCACTAGTATGCCTCTACTTGACTAGCTTGTTAATCAAAGATGGTTATGTTTCCTAACCATGGACAAAGAGTTTTTATTTGATTAACGGGATCACATCATTAGTTGAATGATCTGATTGACATGACCCATTCAGATATCTTAGCACCCGATCGTTTAGTATGTTGCTATTGCTTTCTTCATTACTTATACATGTTCCTATGACTATGAGATTATGCAACTCCGTTTACGGAGGAACACTTTGTGTGCTACCAAGCGTCTAGCATGCTGGGTGATTATAAAGGTGCTCTCTGGTGTCTCCAAAGGTACTTGTTGGGTTGGCATATTTGAGATTAGGATTTGTCACTCGAATGTCGGACGGTATCTCAGGCCCTCTCGGTAATGCACATCACTTAAGCCTTGCAAGCATTGCAACTAATGAGTTAGTTGCGAGATGATGTATTACGAACGAGTAAAGAGACTTGCGTTTAGAACGAGATTGAACTAGGTATTGATACCGACGATCGAATCTCGGCAAGTAACATACCGATGACAAAGGAACAACGTATGTTGTTATGCGATCCGACCGATAAAGATCTTCGTGAGAATATGTAGGAATCAATATGGGCATCCAGGTCCCGCTTATTGGTTATTGACCGGAGACGGTCTCGGTCATGTCTAGATAGTTCTCGAACCCGTAGGGTCCGCACGCTCCCATGATGCTTATATTATGAGTTTATGAGTTGTGATGTACCAAGGAGTTCGGAGTCCCGATGAGATCGGGACATGACGAGGAGTCTCAAATGGTCGAGACGTAAAGATCGATATATTGGACGACTATATTCGGAGTTCAGGTTCCGAGTGATTCGGTATTTTTTTGAGTACCGAGAGTTACGGGAATTCGCCGGGAGAAGTATTGGGCCTTATTAGCTCAAGGGCAAGAGAGAGGGCTTTAGGGCAGGCCGCGCCTCCCCCATGGCCTAGTCTTAGACTAGGGAGGGCTGCACCCTTCCTTCCTTCCCTTCTCTCTTCCCTTCCTTGTCTCCTACTCCTAATACATGGAAGGACCCTAGTTGACTAGGAAGGGGGGAATCTACTCCGTGGGAGTAGGACTCTAGGGCACGCCATGAAGAGGGCCTCCCCTCCTCCACTCCTTTATATATGGGGGTAGGGGCACCCCATGGATACACAAGTTGATCATCGTGATCGCTCTCAGCTGCAAAGGTGCCCCTCCACGATATTACACCTCGGTCATATTGTAGTGGTGCTTAGGCGAAGCCTGCGATGCTTGAACATCAAGAACATCACCACGCCCGTCGTCTTGACGGAACTCCTCCCGTACCTCTGCTGAATCGGAGTTCGAGTGCGTCATCGAGCTGTACGTGTGTCAAGAACTTCGGAGGTGCCGAAGTGCGGTGCTTGGATCGGTTGGACCGGAAGACGTCGACTACTTCCTCTCGTTAACGTCAGCGCTTCGCTTGGTCTCACGAGTGCGTAGACAACACTCTCCCCTCTCGTTGTTATGCATCATCATGATCTTGCGTGTGCGTAGGAAAATTTTGAAATTACTATGTTCCCCAACATCATCCTCCTTTTCTAAAAAAAATCAAGGAGCCAGGGTTACAACAAGCAAGAAACAACATAGTCCACACCCCCATCCTTCGACTACCTCTCCACCAAAATGAAAGACCTTCTATGGAGGTTGACGCGCGGTCATCAAAGAGCTTCTAATCTTCTCCATGGACTCCGACATCTGCTTAGCATCGTGGTGCTTCCCCAACGGTGTCCACATTTGTAAGAAGAGATGGCATTTAAAGATAACATCAACGGGGTGTGCAGGGAACTTCTTCTCGATCGTCATTTTCTTCCTAATAGTCCACAAAGCCCATAATAGCGCCCCTATGTATCTCCAAACAATATGACCACTTGTTCCTTTCTGGGTTTGAACTATCTGAAGCAAATCGAATCCTGACACCGGGGTCCAATTTTGATGGAACGCTTCCCTCACCGCACTCCATGCGAATCTAGCTAGCGCGCACTGAAAAAAGACATGGTTCGCATCCTCGTGATGCCCACACACGATACACGTTCCATTGGAAGGGCCGTTCCTTTTGGCAACATTGTCTGCCGTTCGGAGGCGGTTTTTGAACATTTGCCATAGGAAGATTTTATCTTGAGCGGAATCCCTGCCTTCCACAGCCCTCTGGCAATATCCAAGGTGTTACCTTCCGCCATCTTCGCGTATAAGGACTTCACGAGAATTTTCGAGAGGCTGTTAAGCCCCACGAGACCGCATCAGCTCCCATGCTAGGCGGCTCCGACCCAATTTTCACCAACAACTCATTCCACCTCCCCAATTCAATAGCTGTCAGGGGGCGTTTAAAATAGATGGCTGGTGGCAACGATCTAAGGGCCTTCCCAACCAGAACATTAGTGTCCGTCACTAGATGGTAGAAGGTGGGGAAAACCTGCCACAATGGCCGGGGGTTGATCCAGCTATCAAGCCAGAATAGCGTGGACATTCCGTTATGAACTTCAAACTGGGCCCCCACCACAAAGGCAGGTCGAACCGCTTGGATCCCATTCCAGAACGTCGAACCTTTGCGTTTGGCTTTGAACAAATTTCCATCCGGGAAGTATTTAGCCGTAAGGATGTCCGCCCAGAGCCCCGATTCTTTTTGGGCCAGGCGCCACCACCACTTTGTTAGTAGGGCCACATTCACATATACAAGTTCAAGCTGACAATAAGAGATCCATAGATCTTACACACCACTACCAGAATCGGGCCCTATGCCTAGCCCTGCTTCCCGTCGGGACAGGCATGTCGGCAACATATGCGTCGGCGTACCCTCGGAGGCCATCGGCATAGAAAGGCCGTCGGCATAGATGCTATCCTGGCAGTGTCCGTACATCTATGCCGATGGCCCGGGCCGTCGGCATAGTCCCTAGACTAACAGTGGTTGCCGGCAGCGCCGTCAAATGCTGCCCAATCAAGAGTTACCATGTGGCAGACCTATGCCGCCGGCATAGTTCTAAACTACGCCGACGGCTAGGTAGTTGGCATAGGTCTACCACGTGGGGCCAGGTGGGCACCTAGGGCAGGGCTATGCCGACGGTAGGCCATCGATGTAGTTTGGAACTATGCCGACGGCCTGGTCGTCGACATAGTTTTAAACTACGCCGACGGCTAGGCCGTCGGCATAGGTGTCACGTGTCGGCTACTGGAAACTCCTGGGGCAGGGACTACGTCGACGGCTAGGCCGTCGGCATAGGTGCCACGTGTCGGCTACTGGAAACTCCTGGGGCAGGGCTATGCTGACGGTCATGCCGTCGACATAGGTGCCACGTGTCGGCTACTGGGAGCTCAGGCCAGCCCTATGCTGACGGCTAGGCCGTCAGCATAGTTTCAGTCTGTTTTTTTTTCTTTTTTCCGTTTCTTTTCAGCTCAATTCATTTCAATATATACAACATATATAAGAATCAGACAACAATATATGCATCACACAACAATAAGGATGTAACATCCCAAATTTTTAGATTTGGAATGTTAATAGGATCATTCTTTGTCATCATGATTTCTATGCATAATTGAATTATTATTATTATTGTTTATTCAAAGTGTTTTCCAACTCAAGGCAAAAATATTTGGAGTGGAGATAATATGACTTCTCGCCTATTAATTATTTATGGAAAATGCTAAGAATATATTCTGGTGTCTACCTAAATTATTTTGTCTTTATAGAAACTCAAAATTATTTTATAGTTGTTATTATAATGCTCTTTATATGCTCGTATTGCATAATATATATATTTGTTTAAAGTGCATTAGTGTTTTCAAAAATGTTCACGGTATTTTATATTAGTATTAGTATTTTACTGTATGTTGTGGTATTTTGTTTGGAAGTCATTAGGTATTTTGTTTTAGTCATTTAACTGCCCTATAGTCTGTAGAGTATTATTTTGTCCAGAGTTTATTGTTCACCTGGACCGCAGAGACCGCAGCCCAACTCAATTACCTCGCCGGCGCGCGCGATGCAGCTAAGCGACGCAGCAGCAGCCGCTAGCAGGCCTTCGGCCCATTTCCGCAGAGCAGGCGGCAACCTTTTTTTTTGTTTTTTCCCTCATCCCCTACCTTCAGCGTTTTCTTCCTGGAGACCAATCCCGATCCAAATCCTCCGTGGATTCGGCTCGGATCTTGCAGCTCCCGCCTCCCACCCTCCGTATAAATATTCCCCGAGTCCTCCTCTTCCGATTTTTGCCAAAATCACCGCCTCCCGTGCCCTAGGTTGATTTCGCGATCTCGCCGGAGTTCCACCGCTGCTGACCTCCGCCGTCGTCGTTTCCGTCGCCTACAGTGGGTCCCAGAACCTCCTCTTGCTCCTATTGTATTCGCCTAGATCTCCTCTATCTCCCTTACCATCTATATCACACAGGGAACCACCTAGCCGAGTGCTTCAACCTCACCCGACGAACACCGCTGCCGTGACTCCAGCCACCTTCTGCCGTCGTCCCCGCTCGCCACTGACGCCGTTGTGGACGTCTTCGAGACCGCCGCAGAGCTACGCGTCTCGTACGCCACCATACGGAGTTTGGAGACCACCGGAGCAGGCGCCACCATCGCCGCCCGAGGCGCCGGCGCCGTCTTCTTCAAGTCCGGCGACAATCCCTCCTCTGTTCTCCGGTGAGCAATTCTCAACCGCCCGATCTCTCTCTAACGGTCCAGATTAAACCATGTTCTGTTTTTTCTCTCGAATAGGTATGCGCTGTTTAGTGGCCGCCCGCTGCTTAGCCATCGCAGCGAACACCCTCCAGCCAGTCAGCATGCGCCATGTGGCACATCCACAGTACCGCGGCAGTTCTTCCCAGAACGCTTTTATGGCATAATTGTTCTTTGCAGATTCCATATCAAATTTTCATTTAGGTTTATCTTGAGATCCGTAACTCCAAATTCATCGATTCTTTTTCCTGTGTACTCATAGTGACCAGGAGAATATTTAAGAACCAAAGTTTCACATTTTTGAACAGTTCAAATTTGAATTTGTTTAAATTTAAATTCAAACTTCCGGAGGCCATATCTTTCAAACTGTTGATCCAAATTAGTTCATTCTTTTTGCATTGTGATCCTACTAGCATGTAGATAATATATGCCTACTAATATGTTCTGTTATTTAAGTCTTTATTTGAATTCGTTGTTGTTTACTTTATTTTAGTGTTATGTGAGCATAGTTTATTTATCGTTACCTCCGTTAATCGTATAGATTGTCCGGAGTGTGAAGCGGGTCGGAATTAATCGTTAGAGTACTTCAGCACCGTTCAAGGCAAGTTTGCACTTTTGATTTTGCTCATCCTATATTCTGCTGCATGTGTGATTTTTATCTTTGTGACATGTGCTTGGTTTGATATGTATGTTACGTGTTGTCATATTCGGTGTGATCAACTTGCTATGATAGGCGTGGGCATATGTCGAGTGATCCATGAAAGTGGTGAGTGTTTATAGCCGTAGGCTCGGGATTATTAACGGTGAATCGTCATTTGGCGGAGCGCTCTATTGTCCCTAGAGAATCGCCATTGACAGAGCGCACTTGAGGCGAGTGTAGTTTTGAACTTAAATCAGGTGAATCGTCCTTGGCGAGCGCTCTATTGTTCTTAGAGAATGCGCCATGACAGGCGCGCTTGAGACATACTTCGAAGTTCTTGTCATGTTTATTTAGAATCTTTGGGTTATCTTGGGCGAGTAAATTAGAGGCGGTTGTGAGTTCGGGTAGTGGAGGTAGGTGAAGACATTCTTCTCCAAACTGGTGTGTTTTGTTTGTCATACATTGCTTTGTGGATGTAGGTTTGCTATATCATATTGTGTGATTTGCCAATACATTCAATGTATTGACCCTTGTGGTCGCAACTTATCATGTTGCGGATTTTGAATGATCGATGAGATCTGATGGGGTTGCGAGTCTTCACTCAACATGTTCTTGATGGGCATTGATGGACTCATCGTTGATTATGCTACCTTTCCGCTGTTATTATTGAATAAGTTAGCCATGTGCTATTCAGGTTTGTAATACTTTATAACCACGGATCATACGTTATGTTAAATGATGCACTTGTTATTTGATATTCATATGTACTGTATGTGCTAGCGAGTTGATCCAGGGACTAGCACTGTGAGCACAGAGACATCGAATCTTATCAGGTTCGGGTCGTTACAAAGGAGCAGCATCACACAACAATATATGCATCATCACACAAGATAAGAAGCATCGCAAAGCATAAGCATATAAGAATCTGACAAACAACAATAAGTAACATCACAAGCATATAAGTATCGCGGAGGTCGAGCACAAGTGACCCAAGACTGCCATAAGTCACCCAAAGGCCCCTATGCGCCAGGAGGTCGAGCACCGCAGAGGTCGTCACCGCAAAGTCCACCAAAGCCCAGGTCGTCACTGCTAGCGGTAGCGCTACCGCCAAGACCGCCACCGCCACCTCCTCCGCCTCTGCCTCCGCGGATTGGAGTGATCGTGCTCCGTGACTCGGGAATGCTACGAAGACCACCACCAATGGTAGATCCACTGGTTCCCTGGATGTTGAAAAGACATGTTAACGTTATATATGACTGTGTTAAATAAACGACATGCTTTGGGTGAACAGATTGGGGATGAACTAATCGGCGAGGGCCAGCATCCTGTGCCAGAAACTCCTCAAAGGTAAGCAATGTTGGTTGTGGTGGAGGAGATGCTGCTGGTTGCAATTGAGGAACCCTACCGGCCACCATTTCCTGAAAAGCATGCTGCATCATGCGATTGTTCTGTTCATGGAATGCAAAAAGGCTCTAGTGCCACGCCATGGTCTCCTGGCTTGTGTACTCCATGTGGGCCTACAGTATGACATGATGGAACTCATAAAACTACTCAATGCGGAAAATAAAGTGAGCAATGAAGATAAGAGGGAAAATACTTACAGATTGCTGCTCCTGAAAGAGGGATGTGTGTGCGCCTTTGGTCATGGGCGTGCTCATGCGCTGGCTCAGGCTCGGGTTGATAGCTCGGAGCTGTGTGTAGGAGATAGAAGGAGTGATCACAGCATCCAGAACCGCCTCCCGACCGTGCTCTTTGGGTCCCATGCCCACCACCACCCTCTCGTCCAAATCCACCGCAATGGGGTCAGGTGTGCCAGGATGTAAGCTCAGGTACCCATCGCAGTAGGCCTTCTTCCTGTGCGCGGTCTTCTTGCCGTAGTACTTGGGCTTGCCAGGCTTGGAGTCCTTCCGCGTATGGGAGATCTCCCACGCCTCCATGTGTGAGAGTGGCCGCTTCAGTTTCTCCTCCTGCACCACCAAACAGAGGTTAGTCATACATAAGAAAGTGACGGTAAATAGAAGAAGAAGAATGTTTAATGAGGTTAGTCATACATTAAGTGTCTTGTGGAGAAAGTGATTTCGGTTTCCCTGAGCATGTACTCCCTCCTTCCTTCGGTTAGCCTTCTTTTTGATGCTCATAGCCGCCCAGGCTCCATCCGTATCACACCAAAGATCCACCAATGCCACCCAGGACTCTTCTTTTCCATAACACCAATTTGTACACACCTACATAATGAAAGCATAATGGCATGTCAACACGAAATGGTGAAATATACCACAAACATCGGAATGAAAAATCTTTTATACTTACCGCCAAGTACTCGTGCCTCTCCAAGGTAATGCCCATCCTCCGCGGTTCTTCCTTGGTAATCTTCACATCAAGAGCGTCGTGATACTATGTCGAGATGGCCACCCAGCGCACCTCGTACTGGAGCTGGCGGGCCTTCTTCTTGGCTTGGCGCAACACGATCTGGTCAGCTCTGTCCTTGTGCTCCGGAAGAACTCGATAGAATTTCTACAATCATGCATGAAACAAGAATGGAAGAAGCCATGAGTTAAATCATTCATGAAACCAGAATGGACTTGTGCTTCTGAAGAGAACTCACCCAGAAAGTAGTGATCACGGCCTTGGCATGGGTCTCATGGTCGCGTGGAGGGCGCTTCGATGGTCGGCTCGTGGCCAAAACCAACGGTCCGGGTGCTGTTGGATATAGGCAGATCAGCCCGGCGGTGTAACTTCAACAAAACAGTGACGAGGCCGTTAGGAATACGGGCCCCTTTAGGATATATCTAGTTGCTACAAAAGAATGAAATATTAGCATGCGGCAAGCAAAATAAATAACTACCAGAATGAGCATGTGACAAGCAAAAGAATGAAATTATTATAAAGTGGCACTTCCTCTTTCCCCGTGGGCTCAGTGAGCCACTTCTGCTCCTCAGTAGCAAGAATCTGCTTTGGTAGCTTTGCGTTACCATGCAACCATCCCTTGTTGCCAACCCCTCCCCGCCACCACAATCATCCCCGCCACCACCATCATCCCCGCCACCACCCTCCTCCTTGCCTGCCTCCTCCTCCTTGCCTGCCTCCTCCTCCTCGCCCTCCTCCCCAACCTCCTCCTCCACCTCCTCCTCGGCCCCATCCCGAACCTCCTCCTCCTCGTCCTCCTCCTCCTCCTCGTTTGAGGGTACCTCACTAGAGGAGGGACTTGAAGACAACACCCCTAAGTCGGTGAGGGCCCTGGAATGATGAGTGACAAGAACATGGTCTTACGTTGCATTAGGGCACCGGGAGGGAGATTGAGCGGAATTACAAACACGGGCCAGCAGCTATATGGATTGGACAACATACCATATGGATTGAACCCATCACCTAATATGGCTATTCTGACATTCCCAGCCTTGGCTGCTTCCTCGGGCATTCTGACATTCCACAAGCATATGAGGGCCCACCGCAACACCTGGCGGCATTGCTACTCGCCAGGTACCCCGTCTCGTCTAACCCTGACACAGACGACCGCCGGATCTAGCCCTTTGACTTTTACCGCACGGGGTTTGACCGGTGCACCTTTTCACCTGGTTGTCATAGCCCAGCCCATAGCTACACCCCCGAACACAGTCCCGGCCCAACCCACCGCAAGATTCCCTCCATATCATGCCGGCGTGTCCGTTTTCCCCCCTCCACACCGCAGCGTATCGAGATATACCCATGATGTAAACCGTAGGAAGTTTAAACCCGCGATGGACGACTCACGTAACCCGCTCGAACTTGGCGGTTCACGGGATACCGCCGGTCTTAGCGGTTCATTAGTAACCGGTGGGCGGGTTAGATGGATGACGAGGCCCAAGGCCCGAAAGGCGGTTCACGTTTAATGGTGGGCGGTTTATGAGAAAGCATAAGGACTATTCTCCTACAAAGGAAGCAAGACTAGGACTCCACTAGTAATAGAGTAATCCTAATCCAACTAGGACTAGTTATGTAAACCGCCCTTGACATATATAAGGAGGCGGGGCTCCAAAGAGGGGCGAGTTAGAAGCTACAAGCAAGAAGAAACAATATTAGGGCTAGACACAAAGAGGAGAGCGGTTTGGCGACTCCTCGTGATGATAATGAGACCTAGCCTCAAAGCAGCATGTAGGGTTTTTACCGAATGATGTTTCCGGGGCAAGTGTCTAAATCCACTGTCTTGTGTTGCGTCTCTCGATTCGCTCAACCCTCTCAAGCTACCACATAGATGCGTTGGCCTCGCGACTAAGTCCTAACACTAAGGACATCTGCCGTGACAAATCCACGACAGTTGGCGCCCACCGTGGGGCCCGTGCACAGGTGGTGATGAGTTTTTGGAGGGATCTCTCCAGGGATCGAGGAGTTTGCAATTTTTTATATGAAGATTTTACAATCAGTGAGATTGAAGTCGAAGAAGAAAGATAGGGTTGCGGCTATACGCCGCCGCCGCCGACAAGTCTCCGTACGATTCGAGGAAATCTGATCAGTAAAAGTTTGAGCGTGAGCCGGCAGCAATCCATCAAGCCGTAAAATCACCAAGTCGCTGAGACCGTCAGCTTCTGTTGGAATCTGATTAGGCGTAGCTGCTGTTGTTATCTCCTTCGTTATACAACGATCTAAACTCAGATCGAGGTTGGAAAGTACTGCCTGCCAGAGGCCGAGATCAACAGGAGTTCTAAACGCGTGCAAGTCACCGAGTTCTACTGCTCCAAACGACTCATACACTTTTCTGTTGTCAATACATTGACCAAGTCCAAGTGCTAGTCACGTAAGGAAAAAGTGGAGGAGAAAGATTCCATCAGGGACGGCCCACAACGCCCGTTCACATGGGCTGCTAGCCCCGTTTTGGCCTTGCCTTCGTTGCAAGTGGCTGCCTGGGGCTGCGGTGTCGAGCCGCAACCACGCTTGCGGCCTCGCTTCGAGGCGCCCGTTTCCGCCACCGTTCCGACCCCAAGCCGGCGACCGTCGAACCGTCGCTCTCCAGTCTCCACTTCCATCTGCAGAGAACCGGCCACGACCTCCGCCCCTACACCTGCGGCATCGCCCGCAAGTCAGCCACCGTCGACCCGCTGTCTTCATGGCCCCGCCGCCGGCCGCCATCGGCGCCTCTGCAGCCGCTACCGCCTCGACGCTCCGCCTCCGTGTTACTCCGCTAGAGAGCCGCCCCGCACCTCGCTGGCCCTGCTGCCACCGAGAGCCGCCGCTGCCGCCGAGAGTCGCCGCTGGCCGACCTTTTCCGCCCCGATCCACCCAGCTCGGGCACTGTCGTGACCCGCCTCGCCGGCTGCGAGCCGCCGCCGCCGGCCTCTCCTCTCCTGCTGAGGTGCTTGCCTTGAGCTGGCCGTGCTGCCCAGTAGCCGGCGTAGCGGGCTCCGCGGACCGCGCCGCCTCGGAGGCAAAGACGGGCTGGTCAGAGCAGAAGTCCAGTGATTCAATACAGCCCCGCCGGTTCTCCTCTGCCACCGGTGTCAACCGCCGTTGTGGCCATAGTTTTGACCACGAACCGCCCTTGCTGTATCCGCGGGGGCACGTTGAGCCGGCCTACTGATTTTTTTCGATGCAACAGCCGTTGACGAGCCTCTACAATTGTTGCAGGTGTTTGAAGCAATGTATGACATGGTTGCGTGCAAGGCCTTTCAGTTTTTGCAAGCAGTACAGAAATCCATCAAGTTACATAGGTGGTATGATCAGAAAAGGGTTGCTTGTAGACTCAGTTATCAAATTACAATGATCAAAGACGCTACTTATGGATCATCGGTCGTGCGGATAGATCATGTGATATTCATCTAAGTATATTTTATCGACACATTGTTTTTTATCAAAAAACAATTTATCTTTGCCGTGGTCTGCAATATTTGTATGCAGGATAGTTATTTATGACAAGGGTATTGTTATACCGCGGACATGGAGCGCGTGCAGCATAATTTTGTACTAGAGTTCCTCCGGGCCATGCTGCTCGGCGGATACATGTGCAAATCGCCACCCCATTGTTCGGTTTACATCGATCCGCATGCGGCCGACTCATCGTCGCGCCGGCTTACAAATATCACGGCCGATTCACCCGTCCGCACCGGCTTACCAAACTGCGACCGGTTCACCCGTGACTAATTTTAGCTTCACCGTGGTGACCATCAACTCCACGACAGATAATTTCCAGCCTAACATATCAGGTGACATCTATCTAAGTCTATTTTTGACACATATTGTTTTTTGTCAAAAGAACAATTACTTTGGACCGTATATTTTGATATGCAGGACAATTATTCATTATAAAACGAGGTTTATACCATGGGTATGGAGCACGCATACCAGCAGCGTCTGCACGGTGTTAAATGCGTGCCCACGATTACCACGGTGAATGGGCGCGTGCAAGGCCGCCCTTACGACCGGTTTACATCGGCTTGCGGGACCGCGCATGCGTTTGACTCGCCCGTCTGAAGCGGTTTACAACGCCGCGACCGACTCATCTGTCTGTGCCACCTCTGATGCTGCGGTCGTATTTTCCGTCCATCTCTCGCGGCCTGGTCTACATCAACACGCCAGGCCGCACCTGTCTGCATGAGTTGTTTATTGAACTATGAGCAAGTCACAGCTTGGGTAGCCCGGTTTTCTTTCAACAAATAGGAGGCAAATTATCATATACTATCAACCGCCGTCTGCGCTGGATGGCTCAATGGACAGGCACACAAGTCGTCACTACTACAGTTTGGTTAGCTTCAAATCGCCAGTTGGAAGGAACCATTGGCCGAGTTGCTGACACGGCTCATACGGGATCATTTATAACCCGCTGCAGTCACCTCAACCTTCTGTGGATTCACATCATGCTATCAACACCAATGATATACAAGTTATGCCGATTTATATGACGGTCAAATATGGAGAATCTCAAGCCAACTCTTCGAGTCACCTTGAGACTTGGGGGCTACGATGATATGACGCAACAAGTCTTGCGAGTTTCAGCTAATTTAAAAACACCGGGACAATGGAGGAAAGATAACCCGGTCCGGAGGCTCTTTGTTATTTGAAGGCCGTCGGAAAATTTCCGGCTTAGAAAGTATATGACAATTACAAAATCCCAGCTCAATGAAGAAGTTCGGGTCATCGAAAAGATTCGGTTTAAAATCCGGCTCAAGGAAGCCAGTCTCACTGAAGCTCTCAAATCCGGTTTAAAATTTCCGGTTCAAAAAATTAACTTCTCGCAAGTTCGAGTTTAAAGGCCGTCGAAAAATTTCGGTGAAAATGAAGATTCGATTTTAAAATCCGGTTCAAGGAAAGATGTCTCCCACAAAGCTTTGAAGCTCTCCATATCCGGTTCAAGATCCGGTTCAAGAAGAATTTATCTATTGCAAAAAGTTAAAATTACGAAGAGGACTGCTGCCATGATCGCGGTTCAAACATGGATATCTGCCTTATTGGCCTAACATATTGATCACATGGGGCTTACGCTTCATAAGCGGGGTCTCTGTTCTTTTTTGCATCATGCGTGGTTACAGAGGTTACATCTTAAGCGGCCTCGGTTTACCCTTGAAATTTGCTTTTATATCACTTGGGGCCTTGGTCATGTCCAAACCAACGCGACACCTTTTGATAGGCGAAAGCCACCGGATCACTTGGGACATGGTTAAGTCTGAACCGATCCGCCTCTTGATCGACCTAAGGCCACAAAATCACTTGGGGCTTGGTCGAACCCGAACCATGCCACGCCTTTTGATTGGCATATATGCCACGGTTTCATTTGGGGACTGGTGACTTGAACCATTGTCCTCCTATTGGGGCTTGGTCTGTCCGACCACGGTAACACCATCGATCATTTCGATATAGCATGTTTTTGCAAATGGTTTTATTATTGCCTTTGCTTGAAATTTTCTTTAATAAATATTTCTTCTTTGTTGCGTTCTTAAACCGACAAAATTCGCGAATCGGTTCATTGTCAATTTACGGAACACGGTCGATTCTTAATCCGGAGATTATTTGCGGTTTGATTTTTGATTTTATGTTACCATCTTATCATGGAGTAAACGGTGTCCATTAACCCGGCTTGGCTTTCAATTACAAGCTGTCGATACATGATCAAATCATAATCCGGAGACTATCGGCCGATGCAGTTTCGACTATAAATCGCTTGACATTATATATGGTTAAACCGGTGTTTATCACAACCCGGTACGGTTTTATCATAAACCGGCATAGTATGAAAGGAGTTATCATTACTCAAGATTGGGGTTATCACCCTTACTACAAAAAGTTGGTAAACCAATGATGTTATTCAATGTCACAGGTATGATATATTTCATATTTGATTATTCTTAAGTGCAGCCTTGGTTATAAACATGAGTTATATGTTGGGCATTATGACCCGTCCGGCGATAAACCGCGGGACACTTTAAACTGTTGTATGCGAAGCAGGTAGAATAAAGCATGATTATAAATCATGGCGTTTATTAAACCGGCACGGCTTTAAGGCGATAAATCGCCCGGTGTATGATGAGAAATTGTCGGTGTTTATTAAACCGGCTGGCTTTGGACTATAAGTCGCGATATATATTTGGATTAGCCATTGGAATCATGCGCTTATAAATCATTGGGTTATATTATTCAAATAGCCAAACTTGGCTGAAGTTTCATTATGATATTGAATGAATAAGGTTTTCATACGGATTATATTATCTTGAATAGCCAACATGGCTGGATTTTTATTATGGTTTTAACAATCGGTATTATTGAGGTTTTCAAAAGTCGCTTTAAGCGCAATGGCTATTATTTTTCAAAGGATATGATTTATTTTGCAATGGAGGAATAGTCGAGTCGCTGCGACTTCGACCCGACACTTGGGGCTACATTATTCAAGTTGCAATTACATCAAATATGCAAGTCTCATGTCCTTTGCAAGCATGCACCATGACACTTGGGGGCTAATGCAAAGTCATTCTTTGTTCATCTTATTGAAGACCGACTCATCACATTATAATGAGCGGCCCTTGGGGGCTACCAATTGCTCTGTCGACAATTGAAGGTACAAAGCTTTTTATTCATTATATTGAAGGGTCCTTTGCTTTCGGTTGGTAAGGCACAAGGCTCTTAACCTTGTGGGCGTGAATTCAAGCCCCATGATGGGGTTACATCATATAATGTTATTTTCATTGAAGTATATATCAAAGTCGACTCAATATTATCTTACTAAGCCGGCCCTTGGGGGCTACACGTTCTTTGTTCAAAGATTACATGATTATATTTACAAAGTCCTTGCTCATTATTGCATAATGACCCGGCCCTTAGGGGCTACCTGCTGGTTGAAGTTTTATGAGCATCGAAATTACAAGTCGAGATTCTTGCAAGCATGACAACTTGGCACTTGGGGGCTACATATTGGGAATACTCAATTACGACTAGTGATTGAGATGAACAACTGGATTTCTTCAAGATTGTGATATTTATATTGAAGCAAGTCTTAAGCTATTGCTATGCTACCTTCTTAAGACTTGAGGGCTACAAGTGATAGTCTTATAAGAGGTATATTTTCAAGCTGGAGGTCAATTACAAGTATGAACCGATACTATCAATATTTATAAACCGGCAAGTTTTACATTCTTAAACCGGCTAAAGATCAGATGAGGATTTCAAGGACCATTATTTTTGTTAAGCATTGGGAGCTGAATCAAAGGAGTTACTCTTCACAATATATTTTCTATGAGAAACTAATGTCAGCAAGTTGATTATGAAGCTGGCCTATTAAACCGGTTTTTCTAGAAGAAAGAAGTGACAAGAACTTAAGGATGATCAAGATCAGTTTAACATGGATAAATCCAAATTAAACTGGGGGCTAATGTCGGGGATATACCCCGCGGTGTAAACCGGCCGGAAGTTTAAACCCGACCGGACTGGACGACTCACTGGTAACCCGCTCGGAGCTTGGCGGTTCACGGGATACCCGACCGGTCTTGGTGGTTCATTAGTAACCCGATGGGCGGGTTAGATGGATGACGAGGCCCAAGGCCCAGAAGGCCGGTTCACGTTTAATGGTGGGCCGGTTTATGAGGAAAGTATAAGGACTATTCTCCTACAAAGGAAGCAAGACTAGGACTCCACTTGTAATAGAGTAATCCTAATCCAACTAGGACTAGTCATGTAAACCGCCCTTGACATATATAAGGAGGCGGGGCTCCCCAAAGAGGGACGAGTTAGAAGCTACAAGCAAGAAGAAACAATCTTAGGGCTAGACACAAAGAGGAGAGCCGGTTTACGGCGACTTCCTCGTGATGATAATGAGACCTAGCCTCAAACAGCTTGTAGGGTTTTTACCGAATGATGTTTCCCGGGGCCCGAAGCTGTCTAAATCCCTGTCTTGTGTTGCGTCTCTCGATTCCGATCAACTCCTCTCAAGCTACCACATAGATGCATTGGCCTCGCGACTAAGTCCTAACACTAAGGACATCTGCCGTGACAAATCCACGACAACGACAGCAACACCCGTGAGGGGGGTGTTGGGGAACGTAGTAATTTCAAAAAAATTCCTACGCACACGCAAGACCATGGTGATGATATAGCAACGAGAGGGGAGAGTGTTCGTCCACGTACCCTCGTGGGCCGTGCGAGCGTCATGACAATCGGTTGATGTAGTCGTGCGTCTTCATGATCCGACCGATCCAAGTACCGAGCGTCGACACCTCGAGTTCAGCGCGTTCAGCTCGATGGCGATCCCGGACTCCGATCCAGCAAAGTGTCGGGGATGAGTTCCGTCGACCTGACGGCGTGGTGGCGATGTTGATGTTCTACGGCGCGGGGCTTCGCCTAAGCCACGACGATATGACCAGGGTGGAATATGGTGGAGGGGCGCACCGACACGGCTAAGAGCGATCCGTAGATCAACTTGTGTGTCTATGGGGTGCCCCTGCCCCGTATATAAGGAGGGATGGAGGAGGAGGCCGGCCCTAGGAGGGGCGCGCCATGGGAGTCCTACTCCCAGGGAGTAGGATTCCCCTTCCTAGTCAACTAGGGGTCCTTCCATGTAGTAGGAGTAGGAGACTAGGAAGGGAAGAGAGAAGGAAGGAAGGAGGGGTGGCAGTACCACCGCCGCAATACTACCGCTCCGTGGAGCGAATACTGCCGCAAACCCAGGGAAGAAGCACAAAGGATACCTAAGCGCAGCTAAAGACAACAGACGGAATCAATAAAACCAGAACTGCCATAACTTCTGCATATGGCTCCGAATTGAGCAAACTCAAGCTATTTGAAACAAGACAACAGTAGCATCAAAACAGCGACTGGTTATAGTGAAGAGGGCGCAGGTATGCCAAACATATGAGAGAGTGGGCTCAACAGAAGAACCAGCATAACCTCCAACATCGAAACATCATAGAAGATGGTGAACTCCGTTTCGATGAACTCGAGATGACCATAGCTCCAAAACTCACAAAGAGAACCAAACAAGAACCAGAAATATGATGCAACGATGCAAGGTTTGAGCTCTCTACGAATGATACGATAGGATCAAGGGCAAACCTTTGCCTTGCATGGTCCATTGAGCTAGATGATGACGTCTTGACTCCCTCAAGTTGGACTACCTTTCTTGATTGCGTTGGCTCGGTGAGACTAGTTGATTGCTCCCCATACTCCACTATGGGTGAGCCACTCTTTCCACACATCTTCACAGAGTCCATTGTCACCACAATGGACGGCAAACTCAGCATTTGATCTCTTCGTGATGGTTCACTTGAACTTGCACCGCAACCTAACCCCACAGAACTCCACGAGGACCATGGACAGTACACAAAGCGTAGTGGACAATGCTTACCATACCATGGGATCACTTGATCCCTCTGTACATCTTGTACGCTTTGTGTGTGATCAACTTGATTCACTCTTGACTTAATCTTGATCAACCTTGATTCTTTCCAACTCTCTTCATTTGGATGATGTCTTGAGGTGAACATGAATGATCAAACAGTCTTCTTCTTCAAGACATATTACTTGCAATAAAGCTCAACTCTCAAATGACCAATCTTTGGATAATTCCCACCTTGGTCACACAAACTCTCCTTGAAACCAACACATGTACTCCAGAAAAAGCCTATGGACAAAACCTAGGCAACCATTAGTCCATAAGTTGTCATCAATTACCAAAACCAAACATGGGCTGCATGTTCACAATCTCCCCCATTTTGGTAATTGATGACAATCACTTTCAGAGGATTTATGCGAGGAATTATGCACCACCATGCAATGCAACAACCAATGATACATGCGTATCAAGATGCAAATGCTAAGGAACAAAACAAAGCAAGGAAAACTCTAAAACTTCTCACAAAACTCTGAAACTTCTCCCCATTGGCATCGATTGCCAAAAGTGGGCGAAAAAGCTTAAGGCCAATATAAAAGGTGTTCCTCCTTAAATTGTGTATTTCTACCAATGCAATACACATATCCAACGGTAAAACTTGGAGGAAGACCAACTATATTGAGCCAAAAGATTGCTAAAGGAATGATATGCCACAGGACATCAAAAGAGACACACAAGCAATCAAAGTAAAAGATACCAATTGAAGCAAGCAATCAACAGTATCAATTGAACCAACTAGACCAAAGATCCTATGAGCCACAAATGAGCATAGGAGCGTTCTAAAGAAACTAAGAAGCTCCCCATGATTTGTGCACACATAAATTTTGTAATTGGATACAAAGTGCACAAAATAGGATCATAGCTCCCCAAAATCAATAGAAACTTACAACAAGTGCAAGTGAGCATATAGGAAACTAAGCCTGGTATGTAACAAACACAAGAGCAACAGTGAAAGAGACTGGGCTCATAAAATGATGTGTGTGAGTCAAGGCAATGCACTTGAGAAGACTAATGTGCAGAAGAGCATTAAGGGGTAAAATAGAAAACCTATCAAGGGCAAACCTTTGCCTTGCATGGTCCATTGAGCTAGATGATGACGTCTTGACTCCCTCAAGTTGGACTACCTTTCTTGATTGCGTTGGCTCGGTGAGACTAGTTGATTGCTCCCCATACTCCACTATGGGTGAGCCACTCTTTCCACACATCTTCACAGAGTCCATTGTCACCACAATGGACGGCAAACTCAGCATTTGATCTCTTCGTGATGGTTCGAACTTGCACCGCAACCTATCCACGAGGACCATGGACAGTACACAAAGCGTAGTGGACAATGCTTACCATACCATGGGATCACTTGATCCCTCTGTACATCTTGTACGCTTTGTGTGTGATCAACTTGATTCCTCTTGACTTAATCTTGATCAACCTTGATTCTTTCCAACTCTCTTCATTTGGATGATGTCTTGAGGTGAACATGAATGATCAAACAGTCTTCTTCTTCAAGACATATTACTTGTAAAGGACCAATCTTTGGATAATTCCTGAATAGCACCTTGGTCACACAAACTAAACCAACACATGTACTCCAGAAAAAGCCTATGGACAAAACCTTCAAATATAACTCAAGGCAACCATTAGTCCATAAGTTGTCATCAATTACCAAAACCAAACATGGGCTGCATGTTCACAATCTCCCCCATTTTGGTAATTGATGACAATCACGGCTTCGCCTAAACGCCACGACGATATGACCGAGGTGGAATATGGTGGAGGGGCACCGCACACGGCTAAGGAACGATCCGTAGATCAACTTGTGTGTCTATGGGGTGCCCCTGCCCCGTATATAAAGGAGGGATGGAGGAGGAGGCCGGCCCTAGGAGGGGCGCGCCATGGGGAGTCCTACTCCCACCGGAGTAGGATTCCCCTTCCTAGTCAACTAGGGGTCCTTCCATGTAGTAGGAGTAGGAGACTAGGAAGGGAAGAGAGAAGGAAGGAAGGAGGGGGTGCGGCCCTCCCTAGTCAATTCGGACTAGGCCTTGGGGCGCCTTGGCCTGCCCTAGGCAGCCCTCTCTCTTTCTCGCGGGGCCCAATAAGGCCCAATACTTCTCCCGGCGAATTCCGTAACTCTCCCAGTACTCAAAAATACCGAATCACTCGGAACCTTTCCGAACTCGAATATAGTCGTCCAATATATCGATCTTTATGTCTCGACAATTTGGAGACTCCTCGTCATGTCCCCGATCTCATCCGGGACTCGAACTCCTTCGGTACATCAAAACTCATAAACTCATAATATAAGCATCATCGAAACCTTAAGCGTGCGGACCCTACGGGTTCGAGAACTATGTAGACATGACCTAGAACTATTCTCGATCAATAACCAATAGCGGCACTGGATGCCCATATTGGCTCCTACATATTCTCGAAGATCTTTATCGGTCAAACCGCATAACAACATCGTTGTTCCTTTGTCATCGGTATGTTACTTGCGAGATTCGATCGTCGGTATCAATACCTAGTTCAATCTCGTCACCGGCAAGTCTTTTACTCGCTTACGTAATGCATCATCCTGTAACCAACTCATTGGTCATATTGCTTGCAAGTCTTATAATGATGTGCATTACCGAGAGGGCCCAGAGATACCTCTCCGACAATCGGAGTGACAAAACCTAATCTCGAAATACGCCAACTCAATATGTACCTTTGGAGACACCTGTAGTACTCCTTTATAATCACCCGATTCGTTGTGACGTTTGGTAGTACCAAAGTGTTCCTCCGTAGCAGGGAGTTGCATAATCTCATAGTTACAGGAACATGTATAAGTCATGAAGAAAGCAATAGCAACATACTAAGCGGTCAAGTGCTAAGCTAACGGAATGGGTCAAGTCAATCACATCATTCTCCTAATGATGTGATCCGTTAATCAAATGACAACTCTGTTGTCCATGGCTAGAAACATAACCATCTTTGATAAGCGAGCTAGTCAAGTAGAGGCATACTAGTGACACTATGTTTGTCTATGTATTCACACATGTATTATGTTTCCGGTTAATACAATTCTAGCATGAATAATAAACATTTATCACAAAATAAGGAAATAAATAATAACTTTATTATTGCCTCTAGGGCATATTTCCTTGATCTCCCACTTGCACTAGAGTCAATAATCTAGTTCACATCGCCATGTGATTTAACACCAATATTCATATCGTATATGATTAACACCCATAGTTCACATCATCATGTGACCAACATCCAAAGGGTTTACTAGAGTCAATAATCTAGTTCACATCGCTATGTGATTAATACCCAAAGAGTACTAAGGTGTGATCATGTTTTGCTCGTGATGAAGCTTAGTCAGCGGGTTACATCACATTCAGAGCCGTATGTATTTTGCAAATATTTTATGTCCACAATGCTCTCCACGGAGCTACTCTAGCTAATTGCTCTCACTTTCAATATGTATCCAGGTTGAGACTTAGAGTCATCGGATCGGTGTAAAAGTTTGCACCGATGTAACTTTTACAACAAACTCTTTTATCACCTCCATAATCGAGAAACATCTCCTTAGTCCTTACTAAGGATATTCTTGACCAATGTCGATGATCTACTCCTAGATCACTATTGTACTCTCTTGCCAAATTGAGAGCAAGGTATACAATAGGTCCGGTACATAGCATAGCATACTTTATAGAACCTATGGTGAGGCATAGGGAATGACTTTTCATTCTCTTTCTATTTTACTGCTGTGGTCGGGATTTGAGTCTTACTCAATTTCATACCTTTGCAACACAGGCAAGAACTCTTTCTTTGACTGTTCCATTTTGAACTATTTCAAAATCTTGCCAAGGTATGTACTCATTGAAAATCTTATCAAGCGTCTTGATCTACTCAATAGATTTTGATGCTCAATATGTAAGTAGCTATTACTGAGGTCTTTTACTTTTAAAGAACTCCTTTAAAACACTCTTTTATGCTTTGCAGAAAAATTCTACATCATTTCTGATCAACACTATGTCACTCACATATACTAATCAGAAAGGATGTAGTGCTCCCACTCACTTTATTGTAAATACAGGCTTCATCGTAAGTCCATATAAAACTATATGCTTTGATCAACTTATCAAAGCGTATATTCCAACTCCGAGATGCTTGCACCAGTCCATAGATGGATCATTTGGAGCTTGCATATTTTGTTAGCACCTTTAGGATTGACAAAACCTTCTGGTTGCATCATATACAACTCTTCTTTAATAAATCCATTAAGGAATGCAGTTTTGACATCCATTTGCCAGATTTCATAAAATGTGGCAATTGCTAACATGATTCAGACAGACTTAAGCATCAATACGAGTGAGAAAATCTCATCGTATTCAACACCTTGAACTTGTTGAAAATCTTTCGCAACAAGTTGAGCTTGGTAGATAGTAACACTACTATCAGTGTCCGTCTTGCTCTTGAAGATCCATTCATTTAACATGGCTTGCTGATCATCGAGCAAGTCAATCAAAGTCCATACTTTGTTGTCATACATGGATCATATCTCAGATTTTATGGCCTCAAGCCATCTCGCGGAATCTGGGCTCATCATCGCTTCCTCATAGTTCGTGGGTTCATCATGGTCTATTAACATGACTTCGAACATGATTACTACACCACTCAGTGCGGATCTTACTCGGAAGACCTACGAGGTTACAGAGTAACTTGATCGAAGTTTTATGATCAATATCATTAGCTTCCTCACTAATTGGTGTATTTGTCACGAGAACTGATTTCTATGATGAACGACTTTCCAATAAGGGAGCAGTACAGATTACCTCATCAAGTTCTACTTTCCTCCCACTCACTTCTTTCGAGAGAAACTCCTTCTCTAGAAAGGATCCATTTTAACAACGAATATCTTGCCTTCGGATCTGTGATAGAAGGTGTACCCAACAATTTCCTTTGGGTATTCTATGAAGACGCACTTCTCCGATTTGTGTTCGAGCTTATCGGGATGAAACTTTTTCACATAAGCATCGCAGCCCCAAACTTTAAGAAACGACAACTTGGGTTTCTTGCTAAACCACAGTTCATATAGTGTCGTCTCAGCGGATTTAGATGGTGCCCTTTTAACGTGAATGCAGCTGTCTCTAATGCATAACCCCAAAACGACAATGGTAAATCAAGAAGAAACATCATAGATCGCACCATATCCAATAAAGTACAATTACAACGTTCGGACACACCATAATGTTGTGGTGTTCGGTGGCGTGAATGTGAAACTATTTCACATTGTTTTAGTTGAAGACCAAACTCGTAACTCAAATATTCGTCTTTGCGATCAGATCGCGGAAACTTTATGTTCTTGTTACGATGATTTTCTACTTCACTCTGAAATTCTTTGAACTTTTCAAATGTTTCAGACTTGTGCTTCATCAACTAGATATACCCATATCTGCTTAAATCATCTTGTGAAGGTCAGAAAATAACGATACTTGCCACGAGCCTTCATACTCATTGGTCTACATACATCAGTATGTATTATTTCCAATAAGTCGGTAGCTCGTTCCATTGTTCTGAAGAACGGAGTTTTAGTCATCTTGCCCAAAAGGCATGGTTACAAGCATCAAATGATTCATAACCAAGTGATTCGAAAATCCATCTTTATGGAGTTTCTTCATCGCTTTACACCGGTATGACCCAAGCGGCGATGCCACAAATAAGTTGCACTATCATTATTAACTTTGCATCTTTTGGCCTCAATATTATGAATATGTGTATCACTACGATCGAGATCCAACAAACTATTTTCATTGGGTGTATGACCATTGAAGGTTTCATTCATGTAAGCGAACAACAATTATTCTCGATTTTAAATGAATAACCATATTGCAATAAACATGATCAAATCATATTCATGCTCAGCATAAGCGCCAAATAACATTTATTTAGGTTTAACACTAATCCGAAATTATAGGAAGTGTGCGATGATGATCATATCAATCTTGGAACTACTTCCAACACTCATCGTCACTTTCCCTTCAACTAGTCTCTGTTTATTCTCGTAACTCTGTTTGAGTTACTAATCTTAGCAACCTAACAAGTATCAAATACTCGGGGCTACTATAAACACTAGTAAGGCACACATCAATAATCAGATATCAAATATACCCTTGTTCACTTTGCCATCCTTCTTATCCACCAAATATTGAGGGCATTTCCGCTTCGGTGACCATTTCCTTTGCGATGTAAACACTCGGTTTGTGCTATGGTCCAGCTTTGGGCTTCTTCGCGGGAGTGACAACTTGCTTGTCTTTCCACTTGAAGTTCCATTTCTTTCCTTTGCCCTTCTCTTGAAACTAGTGGTCTTGTCAATCATCAACACTTGATGGTTTTTCTTGACTTCTACCTTCGTCGATTTCAACATCACGAAGAGCTCGGGAATCATTTTCGTCATCCCTTGCATACTATAGTTCATCACGAAGTTCTAGTAACTTAGTGATGGTGACTAGAGAATTTTGTCAATCACTATCTTATCGGAAGATTAACTCCCACTTGATTCAAGCGATTGAAGTACCCGGACAATCGAGCACATGCTCACTAGTTGAGCGATTCTCCTCCATCTTTTAGCTATAGAACTTGTTGGAGACTTCATATCTCTCAACTCGGGTATTTGCTTGAAATATTAACTTCAATTCCTGGAACATCTCATATGGTCCATGACGTTCAAAACGTCTTTGAAGTCCCGATTCTAAGCCGTTAAGCATGGTGCACTAAACTATCAAGTAGTCATCGTATTGAGCTAGCGAAACGTTCATAACGTCTACATCTGCTCTTGCAATAGGTCTGTCACCTAGCGGTGCATCAAGGACATAATTCTTCTGTGCAGCAATGAGGATTAACCTCAGATCACGGATCAAATCCGCAACATGGCTACTAACATCTTCAACACATTTTTCTCTAGGAACATATCAAAATAAACATATGAAAGCAACAACGCGAGCTATTGATCTACAACATAATTTGCAAAATACTACTAGGACTAAGTTCATGATAAATTAAAGTTCAATTAATCATATTACTTAAGAACTCCCACTTAGAGAGACATCTCTCTAGTCATTTAAGTATCACGTGATCCAAATCAACTAAACCATGACCGATCATCACGTGAGATGGAGTAGTTTTCAATGGTGAACATCACTATGTTGATCATATCTACTATATGATTCACGCTCGACCTTTCGGTCTCCGTGTTCCGAGGCCATATCTGTATATGCTAGGCTCGTCAAGTATAACCTGAGTATTCGCGTGTGCAACTGTTTTGCACCGTTGTATTTGAGCGTAGAGCCTATCACACCCGATCATCACGTGGTGTCTCGGCACGAAGAACTTTCAAAGCGGTGCATACTCGGGAGAACACTTCTTGATAATTAGTGAGAGATCATCTTAAAATGCTACCGTCGATCAAAGCAAGAATAAGATGTATAATAGATAAACATCATATGCAATCAAAATATGTGACATGATATGGCCATGATCATCTTAGCCTTTGATCTCCATCTCCAAAGTCTTGTCATGATCTCTATCGTCACCGCACGACACACCATGATCTTCATCATCTTGATCTATATCAATGTGTCGTCACATGGTCGTCTCGCCAACTATTGCTCTTGCAACTATTGCTATCGCCTTTGCGATAAAGTAAAACAATTATTTGGTACTTGCATCTTATGCAACAAAGAGACAACCATAGGGCTTACGCGATTGCCGATAACTTCAACAAAACATGATCATCTCATACAACAACTTATATCTCATCACGTCTTGACCATATCACATCACAACATGCCTGCAAAAACAAGTTAGGCGTCCTCTACTTTGTTGTTGCAAGTTTTACGTGGCTGCTACGGGCTGAGCAAGAACCGTTCTTACCTCGCATCAAAACCACAGCGATAGTTTGTCAAATAGACTCCGTCTTAACCTTCGCAAGGACGGGCGTAGCCTTTTCGGTTCAACTAAAGTTGGAGAAACCGACACCGCCACCACCTATGTGCAAAGCACGTCGGTAGAACCGGTCTCGCGTATCGTCTGGCGTAATGTCGGTCCGGGCGCTTCATCCAACAATACCGCTGAACCAAAGTATGACATCTTTGGTAGGAAGTATGACTTATATCGTCCACAACTCACTTGTGTTCTACTCGTGCATATAACATCAGCGCATAAAACCTAGGCTCGGATGCCCTTTGTTGGGGAGCGTAGTAATTTCAAAAATTTCCTCGCACACGCAAGACCATGGTGATGATATAGCAAGAGGGGAGAGTGTTCGTCCACGTACCCTCGTGAGACCGTGGCGAAGCGTCATGACAACGCGGTTGATGTAGTCATACGTCTTCACGATCCGACCGATCCAAGTACCGAGCGTCGGCACCTCGAGTTCAGCTGCACGTTCACTCGATGGCGATCCCGGACTCGATCCAGCAAAGTGTCGGGGATGAGTTCCGTCGACCTGACGGCGTGGTGGCGATGTTGATGTTCTACGGCGCAGGCTTCGCCTAAACTCCACGACGATATGACCGAGGTGGAATATGGTGGAGGGGGGCACCGCACACGGCTAAGGAACGATCCGTAGATCAACTTGTGTGTCTATGGGGTGCCCCCTGCCCCCGTATATAAAGGAGGGAGGGAGGAGGAGGCCGGCCCTAGGAGGGGCGCGCCATGGGGAGTCCTACTCCCACCGGGAGTAGGATTCCCCCTTTCCTAGTCCAACTAGGGGTCCTTCCATGTAGTAGGAGTAGGAGACTAGGAAGGGGAAGAGAGAAGGGAAGGAAGGAGGGGGTGCGGCCCCTCCCCCTAGTCCAATTCGGACTAGGCCTTGGGGCGCGGCCTGCCCTAGGCAGCCCTCTCTCTCCCCTTGAGGCCCAATAAGGCCCAATACTTCTCCCGGCGAATTCCGTAACTCTCCGGTACTCGAAAAATACCGAATCACTCGGAACATTTCCGAACTCGAATATAGTCGTCCAATATATCGATCTTTACGTCTCGACCATTTCGAGACTCCTCGTCATGTTCCCGATCTCATCCGGGACTCGAACTCCTTCGGTACATCAAAACTCATAAACTCATAATATAAGCATCATCGAAACCTTAAGCGTGCGGACCCTACGGGTTCGAGAACTATGTAGACATGACCTAGAACTATTCTCGGTCAATAACCAATAGCGGGACCTGGATGCCCATATTGGCTCCTACATATTCTCTGAAGATCTTTATCGGTCGAACCGCATAACAACATCGTTGTTCCCTTTGTCATCGGTATGTTACTTGCGAGATTCGATCGTCGGTATCCAATACCTAGTTCAATCTCGTCACCGCAAGTCTCTTTACTCGATTACGTAATGCATCATCCGTAACCAACTCATTGGTCATATTGCTTGCAAGGCTTATAATGATGTGCATTACCGAGAGGGCCGAGAGATACCTCTCCAACAATCGGAGTGACAAAACCTAATCTCGAAATCGCCAACTCAACATGTACCTTTGGAGACACCTGTAGTAATCCTTTATAATCACCCGATTCGTTGTGGCGTTTGGTAGTACCAAAGTGTTCCTCCGTAAACAGGAGTTGCATAATCTCATAGTTATAGGAACATGTATAAGTCATGAAGAAAGCAATAGCAACATACTAAGCGATCAAGTGCTAAGCTAACGGAATGGGTCAAGTCAATCACATCATTCTCCTAATGATGTGATCCCGTTAATCAAATGACAACTCTGTTGTCCATGGCTAGGAAACATAACCATCTCTGATAAACGAGCTAGTCAAGTAGAAGCATACTAGTGACACTATGTTTGTCTATGTATTCACACATGTATTATGTTTCCGGTTAATACAATTCTAGCATGAATAATAAACATTTATCACGAAATAAGGAAATAGATAATAACTTTATTATTGCCTCTAGGGCATATTTCCTTCAGGGGGCACACCCCGGAGCCGCGTGTCGGGTGCCTGCGCATGCCACCACTCTTCCACAAGCATATGAGGGCCCACCGTAACACCTGGCGGCATTGCTACCCCCAGGTATCCCGTCTCGTCTAACCCTAACACTGACGACCGCCAGATCTAGCCCTTTGACTTTCGCCAGATGGGGTGTGACCAGTGCACCTTTTCACCTGGTTGTCATAGCCCAGCCCATAGCTGCACCCCTGAACACCGTCCCGGACCAACCCATGGCAAGTTTCCCTCCGTGTCATTGCCGACGTGGCCGTTTCCCCCTCCGGGACACGGTGGCAGCGACGCCTGTGAGGGGGGCACACCCCGGAGCCACGTGCTGGGTGCCTGCGCATGCCACCACGCTTCCACAAGCATACTAGGGCCCATCGCAACACCTGGCGGCATTGCTTACCCCCAGGTACCCCGTCCCGTCTAACCCTGACACAGACGACCGCCGGATCTAGCCCTTTGAATTTCGCTGGACGGGGTTTGACCGGTGCACCTTTTCACTTGGTTGTCATAGCCCAGCCCATAGCTACACCCTCGAACACCGTCCCGGCCCAACCCACCGCAAGATTCCCTCCGTGTCATGCTGTCGTGGCCGTTTCCCCCCTCCGGGACACGGCGGCAGCGACGCCCGTGAGGGGGCACACCCCGGAGCCGCATGTCGGGTGCCTGCGCATGCCACCACGCTTCCACAAGCATACAAGGGCCCACCGCAACACCTGGCGGCATTGCTACCCCCACAGGTACCCCGTCCCGTCTCCCGTCTCCGTGACACGATGGAAGCGACGCCCGTGAGGGGGGCAATCGATATATACATAACCGAGATATGTTTTCTGTACATAAGGCACATTTAAGTTAATCTAATTATTTTGGAAAAAAAAAGAAAAAAGAGAAAATAAATAAAATATTAAAAAAATATTAGAAATCTATGCCTACGGCTATGCCGCCGGCGTAGCTACGGCCACGGAATGGTAGAGCCATGGATCGGTGACATGGCATATGGCGCAGATCGATAACGTAGCACCGTCCATGGGCCAGGCCTATGCCGACGGCATAGATATGCCACCCCACGGACCGGTGAGCGTTTCAGATCGTTGATGCGGCGGAGCACGCGGATCGATGACGTCGACATAGCTATGCCGACGGCCACCGTTAGGCCCCGTCGGCGTAGGCTTCACGCCGTCAAACGGCTGTCGCTGCCCGGGTAGCCAGGCCCACAGATATGCCGACGACCGCCTCTATGCCAACGGCCGATGTAGGCATATTGGTTGTGGATGTATGCCGACGGCTTTTCTATGCCGACGGCCTGACCTGGGCCGTCGGGATAAATCCATCTATGCTGACGGGGGCCGTCGGCATAGATTTGGCCGTCGGCAATTGGGTAAATTCTGGTAGTGCACACACACGCACAAAATACAAGTTACATATATGAAGACCTCATTTCTCTAGCCCCCAAGTCCCCAGTGATTGCAAAATAAGTTGACGTTTTTAAAAGGTAAAACATGCATTCTATTTATTCATATAGTTCGGGGATCTCAGCAGATACAAATCGAAGAATACAATCAGGAGGCTCTTGAGCCCACAACTTACATAAATCGTTGCTAACTCTCTCTCTAGCCAGTGCATGCGCTGCACTGTTAGGGTATCGCCTAACCCAGCTCCCCTTGAACTCCACTAGTTGTTGGGGCGCACCCTGGGTGCGCCGCTTGAGGCGTGCATGTGCGGTGCTAGGTATGGAGTGTCCATGCAGCTGCATTGTTGCGTTTTTTGTTACCACATGCACATGCCAGTGATCTTGCCTGCTCATGTCAAAAGGAAAGCGACAACCATCATAGGCAAAGATGCAGGATTTGACAACTCAAGTTCACTGCGCTATATAGTCCACTTGGCAAAATATTTGCTTTTCTTGAACAATAAAAATCTCATTTCCCATACAAAATCGTGAACTAAAACAAGATATTTCAGTTCAAACTTCTAATTAACATTGAGCAACCAATGGCAAGCTACTGACTTGAAAAAGATTGAGGACTTCAATCCACAATTAGAAGACAACGTGTGAGTTAGCAGGCATCATCCTTGACAACAAGCAAACATCACATGTAAGATCCGAAGTAACTCTTGGATTACCTATAAAACAAAACAATTTGTAACATCTGATCATGTCATGTGTTCTCTCTCAGGAAAAGGAAGACTAATTATGCACTGAGTTTCAATACCGAAAGAAAATATGATGTTCCAAAAAAGGAAGATTCATTTATTTCCAAAGAAAGTCCAGAACCCGAGTTTCATAGTGCAATCATAAGACATTCAAATTGAACTCAGCAACCGACATAAAAAATCAGTAGCATTTTAAATCTTATACTCTTAATACATACCCAATAAAGAAGTGTGGAAAAAATCTTCAGTTTGATTTGTCCAAACAAATGAGGAAAACATTCAAGAGCCCTGCATGTAAAGAGGAAAAACCGTTATTATATTGATTAAACAAGAAAAGTAGGTCATTTCTGAGAGAGAGAGAGAGAGAGAGAGAGAGCGCAGACTGATACAGAACAAATAAATACTAATTGTTTCACACGGTTAGTTAGGTACCAATAAGCAAATGATACTTATTAATTTATAATCTAACCTAGGCTAAACTGAGAATTAATTAAAAGAAGCAAAATGATTAAGCAGATAGATTGTATGAGGGTGGATGAGGGCGTACTGTCATTGCCTCATTGGGGCCATGGAAGTGGACGAAGAACTCTTGGCCCACGCAGCTCTCTCTGCACGTGCCGCTGCGGTCGCCGTTCTGCTGCAGAAGCAGCCGCTGCGGTCGTGCCAGGAACTGCCCGGACCAGATCCTGCTCTCCCGCTCCCACAGAACGTCGCTGATAACCTCATTGAGCACGGCCAGGACACACCACCACTTGTCCGCATCGCACGTCGGCACTGCGGACGGACGGAGCTGGGTTTGTGCACGAGGCCCTCGGCACGGCGGTGCTCGACCCGCGCGTCGGCGTCGAGGCGGAGCCGCACGGCCTTGAAGGCAGACACGTCGAACAAGGACGTCGACGAGCTCCTGGACGCCGCAGCTAGGGAGACGGTGACGGCTCCATGGACCACTCCAGCAGGATATGACGTTAGACGAAAGAATCAAATTATGGGTTGCAAGAAATCCCATAAGATCAACTCGAGAAGGATATATCATTGCAACATAGCAGTGATTTCCTGTCAAAATGAAGCTTCTTCTCTATGTCCTCCATTTCGTAGCAAATGACATAACCACCGTCCCCTAATTTGAGAGCGAACATGAGCAAATCACAAGAATTTAAGCTACAAAAACAGGACCACTTTGCAACAACAACAATAGTAAATGGCAGACATCTAAAATTTCTTTATAATTACAGTAAAACATCATAAACCAACAGTTTTCAGCCGATCAGCTGTACCTATGAAGACATCTTTGTAAACTGTCCTTGCCCCAAAAAGAAAAGCATCGGAATCTGATGTAAAACAGCCTTCCTAAAATAACATAACAATAAATAAGTAACATACATGACATTCAGGTTGTTAGGATAAGTATTGTACTTACGCACAATATCTAACAACCACACCACGAAAAATTATAAGCCAGAACTTCATATGCCAATACAATTTGTGGTTGCTTAAAAAAACAAAGCAAACGAGTACACGGAGTATTGGTTAAAACACATCTAATCAGAGATGATATCTGCCCAAACAATATATCCACTTACAACAGAGCAAAAGGAAAGAAAATTACACATGATTAAGCAGTATATATCATCCATGTTGTGCACAGCAAGCTGACTAACTAACAGTGTGGTAACTAAATCATTCAATCCCTGAGACTAATTAGATGTCACTTTGTTTGGCTGCCAGTAGCTATTAGTAAATCAAACTATTAATCAAAGGAAATATTTAAGCAGCCCAATTACCTGCCAAATCATTGTACTTACACTGCCTAATCGATCACTCTATAGGAGATACTATTAAGATTATTGAACATATGATGAAGTATATGAAGTATATCATTTACGGGAATTGGCTTGTTACCATGTACGTTCTTCTGCTGCTTCCTGTACATGGCCGTCCATGTAAGTGGTTGTGGAAACAGCGCTTGCCCTTTGAGTTGGAGAAAAGGAAGACTTGATTTTGGGTACGCACAAAGAATGTGCAGCACAATTTTATCAAACTTCTACTTATTTCATTCCATTCACACTAATGATATGTGTACAAAAGCTTACTTGAGATTCTGAACGATGAATCCGATACCCTTCTCAGGTATATCTTGGCACCATTGAAACGGCAGAGCTCGGTCCTGTATAAACACAATTGCAGGTATAAGTAAGATTGTAGCAAGCAGTTTTATAAATCTTTAACATTCCCACACAGAATTAAAGAGAGTAGCATACTTGAGAACCATCTTCTCCGCCCTGACAAACTTTCAAAGCTCCTATAAATAAAATACAAAGATATCATCACTCACAAGTCACAATATCAGTCAATATTATGAAATATTGCTCTAATAACACAGCTTGAGAGACGACGCCTCGCTGCAAGGACACATCTAAGAGACTAACAAACTGAACTGAATTATAGTGCATCATTATAAGTTTTATTAAACAACAGGAACAACTCATAGGAACAATGTACAGAGCTGGGGACATGGAGAAAATTTCACGCACAAGAGTAAATTAAACATAACCACAACACTCTTGAGACAAACCTATCCTAATTTATCAAAGTCGAAATGTCTAATGTTTTGTCCAATACTACCAACAAGCTTACCTAGATGGGGCTCTACTGGAACAACATGAAACATCAAGTCAAGTAATGCACACACATTGCCAGGTTCAACAACTAACCAAAAATTCAGACATTCAGTAGTAATCAACACATACATTTTCTCTTACAAAACGTGGCAAAGCAATTGACAGTTTCTTTTGGTAACTGGGTTTGGGTATGAACTCGATGATGAATGGTTGACCAATATAAATTTGTTCAAGGAATTTATTTGGCATTAGTAGGGTATAAGTGAATCTTCCGCTGATTAAAATGGGAGTAAGAAATACCATGTACCCACTTTTCTTCTCTATGTTGTTTCTTCCTTCTTTTTTGGAAATGCAAACATGGTTGCATGTATGAAATAAACAATGATGTGAATAACACGTGCCTAGATTCAAAGAAGAACAAGCATCTACTGAAGATTTTCGTGCAATAGTCACAGCTTGAGAACGAGCATGGCGATATTAACTCATAATTTGAGCTATTTACTTACAAGTGTGGGAAAGTATAAGGGCATGTGACATGTGGATCATGGATGCAATCAGTTATCCCAAAGTCAGCTGCTTATTTGCATTTCGTTCGGTTACCTCAAATTGTCGATCGGCCGCTGATAGGAGCCTCAGCAGGAGAATTGGTAGGCGTGCAAAAATGTCAAGCGGCATCGAACTCTTCTCAGCAATGCCAACAAAAATCACGCTAGGCAAGTAGCACCACATTGGACACGTCCTTAGAAAAAACAAAAATAATTCCTTTCAGTAACAAAAAGAAAAACTTGATCGTCTGGTGCTGGTGACATGGCAGAAACAAAATATGATCTCCAAACTTTTTCTAGATGTATCTCCAGAGTTTATATTGACCCTATATTGTTCTCAACAGACAAACTAATCTCAAGGTTTTCACGAGTAAAACTTGAAACGACTGAAACCAACAAATCCTAATTCTCAAGAGCCCTGTGCTTTCCACTATTGTTTATACAACACCATGTTCCCTTGGGGACTCGACACAATACTGAACAAAGAGAGCAAGTTGGGCGGTGCCAGGTAGGAGGCGCCCCTTCCCTTTTCTTTTTTATAGTAGGTATTGTTATTGCATCATAAGCATATTAAGCAGCAAGAAGCCAACATAAACCAGGACCAAAACTGAAAGTTCATTAGACACTTGATGGAACGAGTCTACAATTATTTTCTTGATTCATGTGCATATAGCAGTAAAAAATCAAATAACCAAATAGATTAGATGAGCTACAGATGAATAGAAACTGGAACATGTTTTCAGTACACATGTAAATTCAGTTGCATTAAATTTTTATTTCATTATAGAGAACGGTTTCAGAAAAGGAGGATGCATGTTAATCAAAATGCAGTCAAATAAAATCTTACTTCTAAATATTACCAAGACCAATTCCAGGTGGAATGTTTGACAAAAAAAAAACACAAGACTCCTTCCTGGTGGAAGTACAATTCAAAAAATTATACAAAAGTTGGCGAGTTCTCTTGAAAATTGAAAACATCATGTGAATCAAGCTGCTCTCTGAATATACTGGCCTTTGACATGGTATGACAGCAATCACAAGAAAGAAGAGAAAATAAAGAAAAGGAGACTCACCTCATGGTCGCAGCAGAGCAGCCGCTGCTCGAAGAACATCTCCCTCTTGCTCGTCGTCAGGCAGTTGGCCCACTCCAAGGCCACGTAACGACCAGCACGTTCCGCGATAACCCTACAAAATCATTGAGTTCAGGGAAAGGGGCAAGATCTTAGCATAAAACGACCAACGAATCAGAGAAATCACCGCACCTCTGAGCATACTTGCAGCAGCCCATCATTGTCGCGACGTTGTACACTTGCACTGTTTAGGCTTGCGCGTGCCTACATCCTAAATATGTCGAAGCATTCAACTTTGGTCTTAATTCAAATAGTAGCATCGGTTAGATTTTACAAATGAGCAGTGCTTTTCCTGTTAAATATTAGCATGGAGGAACCAACAATAGTACAAGTATCCTGCTGTAGTGCAACTACAATCTGAAAAACTTCATGGGAATTTTACAGCAAAGCGAGCATTTTGATTGAAAAATAGCATTTCAAAATGAATAGTGCAGATTTCTGAGTACAGTACAGTGCAGATTTCAATTAGCCTTTTAGTGGAACATATACATGGAGTTCCTAAGGAACGCATACAGAGTCTAGTATTCGTTTCCAAAGTACACCAAGTGGTACTTTCTGAAGACGCAGATGAGTATGAAACAGTAACCCTGGATCAGGTCTGTGTGCCAAGTTCTTAATCCTAACAGGCATTCCCCAAATAAGAATAAAAGATCCTACTGCCGCAACATGCATCCACGGACATTGCTCAAGAAGAAAAAATTATGGAAACTTCCACAAGCATGGCGACCTGACAGGGGAATCCATCTGGTTCTTGAAACAAAGCTATCAGCATAAATCTCCAGAATCCATCAAACCCAAGCCTAGATTAAGCAAATTAATTTGGCCATGGCACAAGAAGAGGCAGGAGAAGGAGTAACCTCATACAGGGAGAACAAAACCAGATCAGATCCGGGGACGACGTCGATGGCGGGCTGAGGACGAGGGTGTGTCCCCTTCTCCTCCCAATCGCGCCTCGGATCAGGCAGGACGACGGCGACGGCGGCGTAGCAGCGGGCCCCGTGCTCCTTCTTCATAAGAGGGGAGAGGCGGTAAGGAGGAGGGGACGGCGAAGGCTCGAGCTTGGCTACGAGAGAGGAGAAGTGGCTACATATCATGGATGTCTTATCCTCTTGACCGGTGATGATAGCAACCTCCTTGAGCTTCAGAGTGGGAGCGGTTTGGGCCTCTTCCTTGCCCGGGCGGACTTCTGTGGCGAGGTGGGATCTGGCGGCGCGGGGGGAGGGGAGGGGGGGTGGCGACGGAGCAGAGGCGAGGGCGAGGGAGACGAGGAGGTTGCGTGCGAGCGCCAGGGGAGGGTGTATCTGGGGAGAATTCCTCGCGCGGGTCCAGTGCCGACTTGGAATACACGAGCTCGATCTGATTGGCCGCGCAGCGCACGAAGACCTGCTTCCACGACGTGATTGGGCAGCCGCAAATATCTCCCGATCTAACTGAATACGTGGCAGTCGCGAGGAAGCGCCCATCAGGCTGGTTGTAATGGGTAGTATCATAAGTTAGTATCATGCATATGATCTTGGTGTATATCTTCCTCCCTATCGTAATATCGTATGTTAGTATCATAGATGACTTTATTTATTACCATGCATGACACATACTAGTGTAGCATTTATTATGATACGGTATCATGATATGATACTCAACCCTCTCTTACTTCATTTAATTCTATGCCACATCATCAAAGTTGCCTAGTTGACATGCATGATACTAGCTATGATACTCTCATTACAACCAGCCTGATGCACACCTTAGACCTCTTCCAATGCAAAATGCAAAAGTGCTTAGATGAGGTGCTAAGTGCATTAAATACCTTAGCAACTCAAGTCCCCAATGCATAGGTGCTTAACTTGTTGTTGCTAAGAACATTTTATTTAATGAGTTAGCACCTAAAGTCTTTCATGCATTGGCCAAATTGTTTCATTTAAGTGGTTTGCCTAGGTTCTCGCGCTTGGCATTGGTTCTTCCTGGGGTTACCAAAGTACTCTCTCTCCTTCTTAAATATGGGTCCGTCTATGTTACATCTAGATGTGAGATAATATCCCACATCTAAGTATAATGTCATGTGTTTTGTAATCCTCCCTGCTGGACTTTTTTGTTGTTTGTTTGTTTTTTAGCCTTTTCCGCTTTTGTTTGCTGTCACGTTGAACACACGCGGGCTGCTTGGCTTGGCCTTCTAGCTAGCTCGGCTCCCTCGCTGGCCTTGACTTGATTGATCTGTACAAGTCTGCATGCAATGAGAAGCAGCCCTATTGTTGATAACGCCCGTATCCTTCAGTTTTTTTGCAAAAGTGCCCTCCTGCTTGTCTGTAGGTTGACGTCTTTTAGGTCAATTTACCCCATTCGCAAAACATGAAAAAAGTTTGTGATTTTTTTAATAATTTGAAATAAAAATAGTGGTAGCTTAAAAAGTGTTCATCAATTCAAAAAATGTTCATCAATTCAAAAAAGGTCACAAATTAGAAAAATATATTCGCGATATAAAAGATGTTCAAGAATTTGAAAAATGTTCGCTAACTTCAAAAGTTTCACCAATTCAATACGTATTGGTGAATTAAAATGATGTTAGTGAATTTGTTAAATTTTCATGATTTTCTAAAAATATTCATGAATAAAAGAAATGTTCACGAATTAAAAAAAAGGTCATGAATTTTAAAAACGTACATTGGGACAAAAAAATGGTCGAACCTAGTTGCGCGTTGATGCTTGAAATTGGGTCGAAAAATGTCGAGGTCGATTCTTGAGTCAAGGATGGACTTATGGCTGGGCAAATAAAAAAATTCGATGGCGAGTTGCATGTCGATGATGGACTTTTAAGCTGATGCGGAAAATTGATTATATCGATTCTTGAGTCAAGAGTGGACTTGTACATAAGCGGGACAACTACGAAACAACAATACCGGTTGTGAGTCGAGGATGGACTTGTGGTGGAACAACTACACAAAACTACGCTAGGAGTTGCGAGTCGAGGTGAACTTTTAACTAGGACAACAACAAATCTATGTGCCTAGTTGCGAGTCGAAGGTGGACTTGTACTGTTGGGACAACTCTGAAACTCTGAGCCTAGTTGCGGGTCGAGGAGGACTTGCAATTGAAACAAAACAACACCCTCCCGAGTTTCAAGTCGAGGTGGACTTGCAATGGGCCGCGTGAAACCCTAGTTTGGTCGAGGTCTAATTGCAACTACTATGAAAGAAGAACAAAAACAACACCTCCTCCGAAGTTGCGAGTCGAGGTGGACTTGCAACTAGGAAGCTACAAAACAACACCCTCCCGAGTTGCGAGTACATGGTTGACTTGCAACTAGGGCGATTACAAACTACATCGCTCGAGTTGCAAGTCGGGGGTGGTCTTGCAATTGGAGTGAAAACAAACAACACCCTCCCCGAGTTGCGAGTACATGGTTGACTTGCAACTGGGGCGATTACGAACTACATCTCTCGAGTTGCAAGTCGAGGGTGGACTTGCAACTAGGGCGATTACAAACTACATCGCTCGAGTTGCAAGTCGGGGGTGGTCTTGCAATTGGAGTGAAAACAAACAACACCCTCCCCGAGTTGCGAGTACATGGTTGACTTGCAACTGGGGCGATTACGAACTACATCTCTCGAGTTGCAAGTCGAGGGTGGACTTGCAACTGGGGTGAAAACAAAACAACACCCTCTGAGTTGCAGACGAGGTGAACTTGCAACCGGGCCGACATAAATCCCTAGTTGCGGTCGAGGTCTAATTGCAACTACTATGAAACAAGAACAAAAAACAACACCCCCTCCCCCGAGATGCTAGTCGAGGGTGGACTTGCAACTAGGGCAACTACAAAATTACACCCTCCCGAGTTGCGAGTACACAATTGACTTGCAACTGGGCCATTACAAACTACATCCCTCGAGTTGCAAGTCGGGGGTGGACTTGCAACTGGGGTGAAAACAAACAACAAACAACACCCTCCCGAGTTGCGAGTACATGGTTGACTTATAACTGGAGTGATTACAAACTACATCCCTTGAGTTGCAAGTCAGGGGTGGACTTGTAACTGGGGTGAAAACAAAACAACACCCTCCCGAGTTGCGAGATGGGGGTGGACTTGCATCTAGGCCGACGGAAACCCATAATTGCATGTCGAGGGTCTAATTGCAACTACTATGAGACAAGAACAAAAAACAACACCCCCCAGTTGCGAGTCGAGGGTGGACTTGCAACTATGGCAACTACAAAACTACACCCTCCCGAGTTGCGAGTACATGATTGACTTGCAACTAGGGCGATTACAAACTACATCCCTCGAGTTGCAAGTCGGGGTGGACTTGTAACAGGGGTGAAAACAAACAAGAAACAACACCCTACCGAGTTGCGAGTACATGGTTGACTTGCAACTGGGGTGATTACAAACTACATACCTCGAGTTGCAAGTCAAGGGTGTACTTGCAACTGGGGTGAAAACAAACAAGAAACAACACCCTCCCGAGTTGCGAGTCGAGGGTGGACTTGCAACTGGGCTGACAGAAACCCCTAGTTGCATGTCGAGGGTCTAATTGCAACTACTATAAAACAAGAACAAAAAACAGCACCCCCCGAGTTGCGAGTTGATGGTGGACTTGCAACTAGAGGCGACTACAAAACTACACCCTGACGTAAGTTGGGGGTGGACTTGTAACTAGGACAACAACATACTACGAGCTCAGTTGCGAGTCAAGAGTGGACTCGCAACTAAGATGAAAAACAAAATAGAGGCCCAGTTGCGAGTTGAGGATGGACTTGCAACTAGAACAACAACAAATTATGGGCCTTACACGAAAAAAAAACTATGGGGCTAGTTAGAGTCGGGGGTGAACTTACAACTTTGACAACAACAAAAGTATGAACCTAATTGCGAGTCGAGGATGGACCTGCAATTAGGACAACTATGAAACAGTGCACCCAGTTGCGAGTAAATGGTCGGCCTGCAACTGGGATGAAACAAACTATGGACCGAGTTGCGAGTCAAAGGTGGACTTGCAATCGGAGTGTAAAATAAAAGACATGTCTAGTTCTTGAGTCGAGGGGGCTTGCAATAGGGAAAACTATGAGGCCGATTCTTGAGTCGAAGGTGGACTTGCAAGCGAGACAACTCTGAAACTCTGAACCCGATTCTTGAGTCAAGGGTCGACATGCAATCGGGATCAAACAAACTACAATCCCGATCTGAGTCAAGGTGAACTTGCAACTACGATGAAAGACAAAACACAGGCTAAGTTGCGAGTCAAGGGTAGTAATCATGTGGAGAGAATTAGCAAATAGTCGTTTTGATTTGTACAAAAAATTTCAAAAAATTATACAGTTTTCTTTTAGAAAATCACGAACAACTAACTTTTTTTTGAGGTGGTCGAACAACTCACATGGACGTGAAATGATCGGGGGACAAAGAAAAAAACCTGGCCCAAACACTGACGCGGGGAACACAGGCCAACAAACAACGACTAAGGACATAATGGGCCCAAGAAACGCAACAACGATGTGAGCACAACGGTGACGACAACTGCGCGAGCACATTTCCCTCGAAAGACAAAAAAAAACTACGCGAGCACATAATGGATGCGGCAAACTATAGGAATCAAGGGCTCGCATGAAAAAATAAGACTGCGGATCAAATGGTGAGGGACTTAGACGTGAGGCAACAATAAAAATCATGAGTTTTTGAAAAAGGTGAAAACAAAAATAAAAAGAAAAAAACAAAAAAAAAGACAAAAAAAACGGTTGGAAGCTTCTCCCAAAACTAGTAAAAAAGTCGTTCATGGGTCAGCTCATTCACACATGTACGCTCCCGGGAGAAAAAAAAACCAAACAATTGGCAGGTAGGAAACTATACAATGACATAGAACGACTAGACAAAGTTTCCTCCGAAAAAAGAAACAATTCTTGTTTTCCCTGGCTGAAAGCCCACAAAGAACAAAAACGGGAGACCCACAAAAAACAAAAAAGCCCACAACGGGTAGGCGGGACAAGAGGCCACAGCTGCCATGTGCGGTGTCTAAAAAAACAAAAAAGCCCACAACAGTGGGAACCTACAGGACACGGGCTGCACATGCGACGCCAGCGACCACGAGCGAGCCGAACAAGCTGCACGAATCTTAAACAGAAAATAAGATCCAACGACTCTAGGCTTAGATGTGAGATGACTATTTCACATCTAGATGTGAAATAGCAAACCTGAAAGGAAAAAGAGAAAAACCAAACAAAAAAAAACAAAAAGAACAACAGAAAAAACGATTGGAAGCTTCTCTCAAAACCGGTAGACAGAGTCCTTCATGGATCAAGCTCATTCACACACATACGCTCAGGGGAGACAAAAAACCAAACAACTGGTAGAAAGCAAAAAATCTCACAAGGACACACTCACATATAACAACTGGACACATTTTTCTTCAACAATTCGTGTTTTCCTGGCTGAAAGCCCACAAAGCACAAAAACGGGGGACCCACAAAAAACAAAAAAAAAAGCCCTCAACGGGCAGGCGGGTGTGTGCACATACTTTTTTACGGAAAACGTAACCAACCTAGCCACAAGAGGCCACAAAGCGACACGGGACAAGTTCTCAAAAAAAAAGCGACACGGGACATCAGCTCAAAAAAACAAACAAACAAGCGACACAAGACACGGGCTGGACACTGGCTGCCCGCCTCGCATGGACCTGGACACAGGCTGCCACGCGCGACAAACACGATGCCAGCGAGCGGACGAGCAAGACGAACAGTCTGCACGAATCTTAAAAACAAACAAGATCTAAGGGTTCTAAATTTAGATGTGAGATACTATTTCACATCTAGATGTGAAATAGCAAACCTGCTTAAATATTGTGCCATGTCACTTTTTTGCTTACGTGGCATGCTTAGCACCTGTCCACGGTGGAGCACTGGGAAGAGCCTTATTGTTTTGGATTCTAGTACTCCTTCACCTCCTCAATCACTGGCCCCACAGCGGACAAGTTTTTCACAGGGTCGTTTAACATGCACACCACAGCTTTGCAGTCCATCTCCATGTACCTCTGAAAGTCCATCTCTATTGCAAGCTTTACAGCCCTTCGAGACGCAAGAAGTTGAGCGGTTCAGGGTTGGAAACTTGTGGGAAAACATGGCACACACCAACACTGAAAGCTCCATCTTTGATGTCTGAAGATCACAGGAAGTTTCTTCTTCTCTTATGTGACCTTACTTTTTTTTAGAAAAGGAGGATGATCCCCGGCCTTTGCATCTGGGAGACGCATACGGCCACTTTATTGGTTATTCTCGAGGACATTACAAAGTATTACAACAATATGCTTGAATCCGCCATCTTGGCAACATATGCCACTACTCCTATCCATATGATGAAGGGATGCTAGCTGGGTCAAATACCCAGACCACTCACCTAAACCTATCATCAAAAGCCGGAGCCCAGTAGAACCACATACCGGTGCAGGGCACAAACCGGTCTGACGCACTCACATGTGTCGTCGCCGCCATCTTCCACAGGTCCATCTTCAGAGCATATATTGAGGCTTCTACCTTGTCAGGCCACTCTGCCATCGACGCCACCATAACGCCAGACAGCCACCTCCTCCTGCGCGAGTCCATCTACACGCATCGGGCGCCGAGTCTCCGCTGCGCCACGCCGCCGAGATCCGCCGTCTTCAATGCGGAGGAGGAAACACCGCTCCACAACTGGGCGCATCGCCGGCCACCTGCCGCGATGTCGTGCAAGTCCAGCTCCGAGAAAGCACGCAGGGAATCACGATCTTTAAGACGACACCCTCGGGAGGGGAAGCGACGTCACGCTATCGTCTGTCCTGCACCGCAGGTCCTGGGCTTTCACCCGAAGAAAGTGATCCGAGAGCGGAGGAGGTCGGAGAGCTCCACATCGGCCCCCAGGAGGAGAATGACATCCGCAGACACTGCGCCGTCGGCTTTCGCCCGAAGCAACCCTACCTCCGCACCCTCACGCTACCGGACGAGGATGGGGGAACCCCAGCGCCGCCAACATGCGAACCCACTGGCACAAGCACCTCCCGCGCGGCGGCGGCACCATCACCACGCACGACCACCAACCTCACCGCCGGCCGAAGCTAACGGGCCAGATCGGGCCGAGTCCGCCATGACCAGATCTAAAACCACAGGACGCCGTCGCGTCGAGGCAGCCACGAGCAGCCGGCAGCCCATCACCTGCGAGAGGACGAGGACGCCGCGCTGGGCAGCCGCCACTTCGGCCGGAGACGCCGAGGACGAGTCTCCCACCACCACGGGCTCACGTCGGCAACCGAGGCCGCCGAGCGCGCGGAGATCCCCATCGCCACCGGCCTCCGGCAAGGGCTTCGCCCGGCGGACTCATCCGGCGGCGGCGGGAGGGGGGACGTGCTGTAGAGGGGGGCGGCGGCGGCGTACCTAGGGTTCCCCTGAGCCGCCCTGGGGATGACGCGAGGGTCGCGGACTGGGCCTAAGTTTTTCTCTTCTGAGATAAGATACGTAGTACAATTATTCCTCTTGATTGACCAAGTGATGTGTTGCTTCTTATGTGACCTTACCTGCCGTCATGCTTCATCTAATATGCCTAAAAGGCACGCATAAGTTGTGACATGAGCTTCAAGCTAAAGCAAGCTCCTGCAGAATGTGCCACTGAATCCACATAACAGTATCAGATCACATAAGTATAATAACAATGGTGAGGATAGACAGAACTAAGAAAGATTAAGAAATTGCTTGAAAGTGTATTCATTGCAGTATTTACGATGAATACATTTCACTACTATATCAGTGCCACGATTCAACATCCAAAATGAAAAGAATAAGCATTAAGATTGTGGGATGTGCTTGCCATTTCTTTAAAATCTGAAAATATCATCAGAGAATATAACGCAGTCCTCATATAACCAAAACAGAGGCTGCCAATTTAGGAGTGGATGTCAAGTACTCCTAAGCTGCAAAAGGCTGATGCAAATTGTTGGAAGATGAAACATATTGGATATTAATAAATAAATTAAAAAACAGGGAAGCACAAAGATTATTTACTCATACATGTTCACATGGCCCTGGAGCTTTGCCCGTGAACTACTGGTAGACAACACTTCAGTAGTCAAAGAAACATATCAGTGTCACCCATATTCTCAAATTACAAATGAATGAAAAATGAATAGAATACTCAGCAGCATACCATTTATTTAGTTTTATCCAGCAAGCAGAAAAATAGAAGTGCCATTTATTTAGCTTCTGACAATGAGCAGCAGTATAAGAGGGTCAATCTATTAAGAGCATCAACCATCCAATTTATGTCATTTGCGAACTCCCAGGAATGCACACTCATGTTCCTGCCTGCAAGTAACAAAAAGTTGAGCAATAAGTTTAGAATTCAACAAAAGATCAGTAAAGAACGTGGAGGTGGGGTTTGTAAGGCCAACTCCACCGCGCGACCCCAAACGGACGTCCGTTTTGTCCGGGCCTGTTCTGGGATGCGGTTTGGGCAGGGGAATGGGGTCGTGTCCGGGCCTGTTCTAGGATGCGGTGGCCGTGTGCCCAGCGCGCGTCCGCATCCTTTTACCCCATCCTGTCCGCGTCTATTTAAAAAAAAAGAGCAACGTTTTAATTGCCAAGCCCTACGGCCCCAGTTCATCACGCACGCCGGCAACAAAGCCAGCGGCCTACACGTCCATCGCCGGCATCAGCCAGTGGCCGGCAACACAGCCAGCCTCCAAAATGAATGGTTGTCCTCGCCGGCAACACAGCCAGTGGCCGGCAACACAGACGGCCTTCAAAATGAATGTTTTTCTCGCCGACACACGGCCAGCAGCCCAGCGGGCGGGCGGCATCCATGCCAGCCTCCAAAAAAGAACGGCCACGGCCGATCGGACGACCTAGTTCAGGCAGTCGGCGTCAAGCATCTCCTTCTGCCTGGCCTCGAGTCAGGCCCTCGTCTTCTCGCTCATCTTCGACAAGTCCACGCTCATGATCGCGAGGGCCACCTCCTACGCTTTGGTGGCGGCATTGGTGGCCTTGATGTCGAGCTGCCTTTGCCTGGTCTTGACGTTGTCGGCCTCGATGTCGAGCTACCTTTGCCGGGCCACCTCCTCCATGTCGAGCTGCCTCTGCCGGGCCGCCTCCTCCATGTCGATCTTCCTTCTCTTGGCCGCCTCCTCCATCTCTAGCTTCTTCGTTTGAAGCTCTAGGTATTGCTTCATTTGCTCATCCTTGCTTTGCCATTTCTTCTCGTCCCTCACATCCTTTTGCGACACCATGCCATGCAAAGTGTCATGCAATGCCATGGATGAGGCATCACGAATGTCATCAACCTTGGAGTTGGTCTTGCCCCTCGGCCTCTTCAACGCCTTGCCATCTCCACCTCCGGCGTACTTGGCCGTCTTCAGGCCTCTCTTCCTTCGAAGTTCACGGTATTGGTCCTTGAACTTAGGGCAATTGTTGATCATAGTCCAACAATGCGTAAGAGTGAACAGCTTGTCATTGTGCCGGGCCTTGAATGCCTCCAAAGATTGAAATGCCTACACCATATGATCAACAACAAGTGAACATGCAAACATGTACAAGGTCGAAGTCTCATGGCCGTAGCAAGGAAAGGGCAAGGAAGTAGAGCATACCATGTCCCCAACGCCGGTACTACTCACGGGCCGTGCTTGAACGCTCTCAAATGCGGCTTGATACTTGTTGCGCTCTTGATGGATGAACAACCATCTCTTTTGAATCGAGCCGATGCCACGGTTGCTTTCAAATTTGTAGGGCTCAAACAACTTCCTTTCATGGAATGTTTTGTGGACTCTCATCCAAAAAACAATACCCTTTTGTTGCGCGCCGGTCCTTGGATCTTGGCTAATCTCCATCCAAGCTTGGCAAATCAACTTGTCCTCATCTTGTGTGTATGAACCCGTGCGAATGCTCTTCCTCTTCTTTTGTGCTTCCGCTCTTTGTGTCAGGTCATCGATGAACAATGGCTCGCCACTAATGTCAACATCATTGCTTTCTTCTTCATTACCATCACCTTCGACATAGATGTCATCGTCTTCATGCCACGAGTCAGCATGGTCGTAGTCAGCACGGTCGTCGGCCTCTTCATCGGCAGTGAACTGGCCGCGGCCATCCTGACTTTGGGTCTCCTCGGGGTCGTAGACAGGGACGTGCCCACCCTCGTAGATCACTTCCTCCATGAACTAGTCATAGTAGGGGTCGTCGACCGGTGCCGTTGGTTTTGGCATTTCGTCGAACAAGACGCAGCGGGACGGCATGGTGCCGGTAAACGGCGGCCGTGCTTGCTTTCTTTGCATCTCTGGCGGTGGCGCCGCCGCCGACCGGGGTGGCGTTGAGGTCAATAGCGGCGAGGCGTGGTGTGGGCGGCGCGATCACGCTCACGTCCGGTGACCCCGAACAGGTGCAGCCGTCGTGCCTTGGCGGAGAAAGCTGGCGACAAGGGCGTGGTCGCGGCGTCGGTGTTGGCGATCACGGAGGCGGAGGCGACCGACCGACCACCCTGCTTTCGCCGGACCGGCGGCCCCTCGAGAAACCGGCGGACGACAAATGCAAGCCATGAGAAGGGCGTTAAGCTGGCGGACGATGGCCTCCTTCTCCTCGACCTCGGCCTTGTGCCGCGGCCTCAATCGCAAGCAGCTCTGGCGCTCTCTTGGCATGGCGATGTTGGTCTTGGCGACCGCCCTCCGGCCCCTCCTCTTCGCCGATTCCGCGTCCAACTTGGCGATCTCCTCCGGCGTGCACCCCGACCGCGGCTTCCTTGGCGCCTTGCCCTTCTTCTTCTTGGCCATTCCGGGCGGGTCGATGGCCAGCCCACCGGAGTTCGGCTGGGTGTCGGCCATGGACGGGGGAGGGAGTGGTACGGGCGGGACATGGGAGGGTTTGGGGGGGGGGGAATGACGCCAAAGGGGCCGCGGGGGAGGGGGTTTGCTTTGTTTCACCGACATCCGAGCCAGGGGCAGACTAGCGCGCGGATCCTGCCCGTCCGCGCGCTGTCCATTTCGCCTCAAAAGCGGCGCGAACTTGGGCCGTGGATGGGTCGAAAGCGGACACAAAACGGACAAAAGTCTGTTTGCTCCCGCGCGCTGGGCCGTCCGGTTTGTCCGTTTTACCCCAAACGAACGGGGCCGGACAGGATAGGGTCGCGCAGTGGAGTTGGCCTAACACCACAGAATAATTTCTAATCGGACTGCAACACCTGACGCATGGCACGGGCTGTTACTACGAGACATGAGCCACATATATTATTCAACTATTAAAAAAGATTTTCACCAATGCATGGTAAGAACCCATGGCAAGCAGGATCCTGAGTGACATTCTTAACCTAATCTATTCCAGAAAGGCACATCCGTCGGTTAATCTACATTATTTTGCCCAATTCCATCCATGATTGGATGCCTCACATGAGAATTTCATCAAGCACTTCAACACACACAAAACAACCAAAGAAAAAGGAACATAAAATGGAGGGGAATACCGTTAGATTTTTACACTAATAGGGGTAGGAGCAAGGCATATTACTATATCATGGTGCGGTTATGGTGTGCAATTCAAAGGGTAAACACATGATCAATATTTGCAAGCAATCGACAACAACAATAAGGAGGTAGTTCATTCTAGTCATCCGAGATAGGCTTCACACAAATGGAAGAACTACTGTTTGATCTGTCAGAAAATGTGAACCAACCAATGAAACGGTGGTGATCAATACAAGTACAACAAGCTCTTGAACCATCGCACTGAAGTAGTGAACATTCCAACTAAAATGTTTGTGCATGCATAAGATGGCATTCACGGTGTGAAAACACTATAATAAATCAGTCACTACTGACTTGCCAATGCGTCGGCACTTCTGTATGGAAGGGAGGATGAGTTCAGGAATTGGATCTGTTCAGAAATTCCTAATAAATCCTAGAGGTCCACGCAGCCCATTCATGCAAGGCAAGAGGTGGAACTAAAGTTTAGTCCCACATTGCTAGTTTAGAGGGAGTTGGACCTCTTTATAAGGGAGGCTCCTTCCCCACTTGTATGAGCATGAGAACAAGAGAGACATCCACGCGCGCTCCTCCTCCGTCGCCCGCCACGTCATGACGCGGGTTGCGGGAACGAGCCGATGTCTAAATTTTTGCCACGCACTACGGGTATACGAAAGGTCACACGGAAGCTGATTTTTTTTTGCGACAGTGGTGTTTGAATGCGAACGGTGCAGCCCTTCAGCTGCTGGCTATTCGCTTCGTCTTCGTCTCTTCGTTTCACCTTCCGTCGCTGCCCTCTCGCCTCCTTCTCTTGCGCTTATAAAAGGGAGGTCGCTCCTCTCAGAGAGACGCACCAGAACTTCTCCTTACTCTCGCCACCGGTTCCAATCTCTGCGCTGCTGCTGTCTTCCTCATCCCGGCTTGCGGCGTGCACCATGAGTCGGGACGATGAACCTCGAAACCGCACCTTTTGAGTCTGTCAGACGGAGAAGGGTGATAGGGTTTTGGGGGCGCTCTGAGCGACTCGACTTCTTAAACACGGGCGCCCGGACTCGAGCGACTACTTCTCCGGCGTTGACAACCTCCTCGATGACATGGAGGACACCGACCCCAAGTCCAAAGCCTCTGTTCTGCTTCTTTGTCACATCGTGTTTCTCCCCTTTCTATTGGAGGTTACCTTTCACAGTTCCTTGTTCTAGTATTTGCCCTAGATATGTTAGACTCTATTTCATATATGCAACTTGCTATCTTTATGCACTCAAGATATGTTTAATTCACGGTTCATATATGAAGATGTTGTTTACCTTCTCTTTATCAAATCGCATGGCTTGTTTTATCACTACTACACTAGTCATGCTTTATCTAGTGTTTCTATTAATAAAATCACTGGGTAAATTGCTCATATTTCCAACAGTAAAAGCACATGATCTGATTGTACAAGTAAAAATAGATAAAAGAACATATGCACAACCAAGTCCGGTTTTACAAAACCTTTTCAGGTCATAATAAGCTGACATTTGTTCTTTCCTACTTCTACATCGGGTTCATGCAATATACTTAATAAAATAAAACAATATGATTAAGATGATTAACGAACTGATCATTTTCATTAATGAAATTGGTTTTTCTTTAAATAAAGCATGTGAAAAAGGTAAAATCAGTAACCAATAACTATGAACATGGCACTGGAATACAACAGAAGATTACACAATAATCGACTCAGTGCTGACTTGACTGTCTGTCCCATCAAACGAGGTAAAATAACAGAAAAACTAATTTCTGAAACTATTTTTATCCAAAAACTTCTGTAGTCATTACCTGAACAGCTGTAAATTGTTGCTAACTATGACTTCCTCTTAGAGCTTGAACATGAGATGTAGGTCGCGCAGACACAACTGATCTCATGATTCTCATCAGTCTCACCTGGGCTTCTGCTGCTCCCTATCGATCTGATCATCCCCATCCAAATCCTGTCCTCCGAACAACTCAGACTGAATCAGCCCAAATCTGACAGTCTCTACCAAACCTGACAGTGCAGCGGCATCAACCGCGCCCATCACCACGTTGAGCACTCACCCCTGCGGCGCGCTTGGCCGGTCCTACGCGGCGACTCGGGCGGCTGCTGCTGGTCGACGGGCATCGCCGTCGAGGCTGACAGGCGCCATGCGCAGGAGGAGGTTGGACATGGGCTCGCGGAGGTGGGCAACTTGCCCAGACGGGCGGAGCAGGGGAGCAGTGGAGAAGGCTGGCCGGGACTTCATCAAACCCTCTGAAAACCCTCTGTTGATTTCCAAGTTTGAAGAACTTTGCACTATCAAGTTTCACCAAATGTGCTCAAACTTGGTACACATGCCCAAATGTTCTAATCTTTTATCTAGACCAAGTGGTTCAAGATGGAGAACAGTGTAACTTGGTCAAACCTTGCCAAAAACCCTTCTAACCAAAACCATGGATGAAATAGTTTACATTGTGAAACTTCTCCAAATGAGCTACAAATTTGTAGCCTAGCTCCAATTGCCCCCAAACTCATTCTTGCTAAGTTTCAAATCCATTGGATTCCTCTAGCTACCTCAAGTCATCACCAAACACCTTATGCCATATTTTTGTGATCAATGATTGGAGCACCAAATGGACTACAATTGAGCGCAAATTTTTACCAGAGGTGCCCCTAGTCACCTTCTACTAAACCCGGGCATGGGCAGCCCGGCGCGACAACCCGGACCGAGCCCGGCCCGAAAAACCCGAGCCAGGCTGGGCCGGGCTTGACATTCGGGCCGGGCTCGGGCTCTATTTTGCAGCCCGAAAGATAGTTCGGGCTGGGCCCGGGCTTCAATTTTTCTGTATTTTAGGCCGGGCTTTCAGGCTGTGGGTCGGGCTTGCACGTGCACGTACTAAAGAATAGCATTCGGGCCGGGCTTTTGGGTTTCGGGCTTGATTTCGGGCCGGGCTCGGGCTTGAAAATAAGGAGTATTTCGTGCTTTGGGCCAGGCTCGGGCTTGAGAAATGAAGGTCGGGCTTTTACAAGCCCAGGCCAAAACCCGGCCCGGCCCGACGTTTTCCCGGGTTTACCTTCTACCTCCATGTTTTGCTTTCCCATAGATCAATCATTGAGGGGTAAAACTCTATCTTTCTCTCACTGTTCACCCATGGCAGCACTCTCCATCTCTCCCATTTCTTTATCCAGCACCCCCTAGAGCATCTAGGGCCACTTCCACTTTATTTACTACCCCTAGAACTCTTGGACATAACTGGCCACGCAAGCCAAGCCATGGCAAGCCAATGGCACGCTCCGGAGTGCGCCACAGTGCACCACCACACTGTAGCACACCCATTCTAAGGCTCCACGTCGACCTTGGGCGCCGGGGCCGTGTCTCCAGAGGTCGCCTCTGCGTCCGCAACATGCCTAGCTGTCTGGCCCTTTCTCCCTCGCCGTCGTTTTGCCTCTAGCAAGCTCGCCCGAGCACCGCCCGAGCTCGCCACTCCCTGTTCATGCGCGGGACTCGTCCCAGCCTCGCCCCACTCTCCCTTTCCTTCCCGAACCTCGCCTAGGAGGACCGTAGACACGACCCAGAGCGCCAATTTGGCCTCTGGCGTCGCCTAGTTCGTGCTCGTGGATGCCGTCCGCGGTGCACCACCGCCCCACCATAAAAGGCCTCCCCGAGCATCCCTCCGGATGCCCTCTGCTCCCTCTCCCTCCAGTACACCTCCCGAACCAACCCGCTCCTCTCCCCGCGCCCTCCATCACCTCCCTGGCCGAAGTGCCGCCATCGGCCTTTGCTAAAATTTGAGCTATCCTGAGCTTTCCCTCTCCCCCTAGACACTCCAGTGCCCTAACATTGCCACCACGATGACCCCCATCGCCACCATTCTTCCCCTAGGACGCCGTGCGCACGAGGCCAATGGTGGCCAATGGCCTTCTCTGCGGTTGTCCAAGACGTCGCCACTACGACCCTCCTCGGCAAGCGTGTGGTACCCAAGTGGATGTGACTCATCTCCCTGAGCATGCCAGTGGTCGGATCGCTGGAAACGGTGGCTGGTAGCACCGGCGGTCGCCGTCGACGCCTCCCATGCATCTGCTCTGTTCGAGCGGGAGGTGGGAGACAAGCTTGCCAGCGGGCCCTGCCCGTCGGCCGACCAGTGAGGCTCAGTCGCTGACCGGTGGGCCTCGCCCTATTTACGTGGAGACTGGCTCAGCTAGTAATCGTCTTCACTCGGAGAAAACGTATTATTTGAGTACGCCTTCAATGTCGGCAGCCCCACGCGCGGCTGAGCAGCTGGGTCGCCCCAGTTGCAGCTCGCCACTAAGTCACGCCTAATACGTGATGCCGCCGCTCCAATTTGGCCCATTTAGGTATAATCTTTTTTTCTTTTTCTTTTCCAGAGAACTATTCAAATCTCTAGAGAATTCAAATGAGTTCCAAATTTGATGATTCAAAATCCGAGACTATCCTAAAATCCTTCTTTATTTAATAGGCTATAGTGAACATTTTTACTATGCACAGTTTCCACTGGATCTATTGACTATGTCATTTATTCACATAAGTCAACTTAAAAAATCCATATGTTATTTATTTCAACTCCAAATCCAGTGAAACCAATTTTAAATGTTTCTAAAATCATGCCTTGTTTAATGAGTGCCTTTTTCTCATTTTACAAAAAGACATTTCTGTAGACTCCTTGCACATTCATTTTCCCTTTCCCCTTGATTCCACCAAATTGAAATGTTCAAAATCCTTGTTGATCCAAATCCAGTAGAACCACTTTGGTTATTTTTCATATAACTAGTGGTGTCCTAGAAAAGTGGAATTCCTATTTTAAAGAGCACTCTTATTTTCCTCCTTGTTGAGTTGCTTATTGTGATTGCTTTCAATGATAGTTGATGAAGAAGACAGAGTGCTTGGAGAAGGACCAGAAGATTTGAAGACTTTGCTGAGCCAAGCAAGCAACCCTTTAACCATGATGACCCCATTTGTCATAATTGCATTTTCTGGTTGCACCGAATGCATGACATCTTGGTGGTGGCAACCTTTCTAGGATTGCCTCCGTTTGCATGTTTCCATTGATACTTGCATTGTTCATGACTCTACGCTTGCTTAGAGTTATGTTGCTAGGAAGTAGATAGATGCTTGTAGAAGCTTTGGCTACACAAACTGGGGCATGGTTATGCTGTCGGATTTCGGGTTCCGGCAGACCCTCAAGGTTCAAACTCTGGGGGTGCACACGGAGATCACATCTCCAGCCTACCCACATCTCGTCGCCTCGCAAGGATCTAAACTACACGAAGAACAACACAAGGGACACGAGGTTTATACTAGTTCGGGCCACCATTGTGGTGTAATACCCTACTCTAGTTTGTGGTGTGGTGGATTGCGTCAGGGGGCTGATGATGAATAATACAAGGAAGAACAGCCTCGCGAGGGGTGTTCTTGAGCTGGTGCGGTGAACAACTTGGGTGAGTTCAGTGGCCTCTTGGATGCCTATCTGATTTCTAGCTGCGGGGTGGCTCTCTGTCAGATGCCTTCTGCTGTGGTGGCTAGTCCTATTTATAGAGGGAGGCCATGGGCCTCTTCCCAAATATTGAGTGGGAAGGGCGCCAACAATTGGCCATTTTGAAGGGGAACATCCAGTACACTTATCCTGACTAAAGTCGGTCTTCGCCCGCCAAAGACTCTGACGGTGACGCCGGCTTGGGCTCCACGATGACCTCCATCCCGCCGTTCTGCTGGTCTTGGTCTTGCTGCATCGAAATGGTTGCCTTTGCTTGATACTCTTGCCTGCGCTTGCCCCCTTTGCACCAAAGAGGAAACCAGGACTCTGCGCAGGCCGGCGCCCGCCTGGCGTCCGCCTGGCTTGAGTCGTCATGGCTTGCGTCATGGGCACCTCGTGAGGTACCCTGCCTTGATCTCTCGCCTCCTAGCGAGCCACCTGGCGAGGATGTGCAGGAAGCCTCTGTCGTTCGCCCATAAGGCTTGCCCCTCGCGAGGTCTTGAGCATGTGTTGATGAAGATGGGCCATCTTGGGCCTCCACGAGCCAAGCCGCGGGCATGCGGCGAGCAAGTCTGGTACCCCATTCCCAGAACACCCACAGTAGCCCCCGGGCCCAAGGCGCGCCTGGACTTGGCTTAGCAGAGAAGCGAAGGGGCAAGTGCGAAGCGCCGCGGGCCCCAATAGCCTGCGGCCTTGGGCGCCGTGTGGCGGTTGATTTGACGTGGGCGTCCCTGCTTCCCACGGCGCCTCGACAACTACACGAATTGACAAGAGAGCGGTACCCGTCCAGGCTTACCTTCTTTGCCTTCTCCAGTCATTGCCCAGATCCCCTTTCTCGCTCCTATCCTTCTTGCTTCCGAAATCCCCAGATCTACACCAACCCTGCATCTTAGCAAGGCATGGCGCCTCACCAGACCCCGGCCGGAGCTTGGTACTCGCCCGCACTGGATCCTCCGAATGTGTCGGAGAAGAACCTTGCCCGGACACGCCAGATGATGGAGGCGCAAGGCAACAACGGGGTGGCCGTGCTCAAGGTTGGCTCCGCCCTTCCCGAGGACAAGGGGAGCACCTTCTACCCGCTCTTCGTGAGCGCCATCGCCACCGGTCCGGTGCCTCCCTTTTCCAAGTTCTTCCTTTCTGTTCTCCGCCATTACAACCTACAAGCTCTGCACCTCCATCCCAACTCTGTTCTTCTCCTGGCGATTTTCGCCTACTACTGCGAGGCTCATGTTGGGGTAAGGCCCTCGGTGGCCTTGCTGCACCATTACTTTTACCTCCGGGTTTCTCGCGGCCCCATCACTGCGTGCGTGAGCTTTGTTGCGTACGCCAGCTCCAATGCTATCTCGAAGCCCGGGAAGAGGATTGAAGGCTTTAGGAGCAAGTGGGTCATGGTGGATGTTGGGCGCATCCATCCCCGGCTGATCCTGCCCACGAGGCAGCCCGAGGCCGTCGAAGCTTGGTCCCGTGCGGAGCTCGTCGATCCCCACGTGAAGCCAGTGCTGGAGAGGATGGACGCGGACCTGTGGCCGGGCAACATGGCAACGACGAAGCTGACCGGGGCATCGCTCCTGAGGGAGTTCCTAGAGCACCGGGTGGCTCCACTCCGGGAACACTCGCTCCCGCTGTGGAGGCTCGGGGGGCCGATGCCGCCCTTTGCTCGAGCTCCGTAGTCCTGGCCGACGAAGATCTGGCCGCGGTCCTCCAATCCTTGGTTGGGGGAGACGTGGCGAGATTAGAGGGTGCTCTGTACCCCTGTTCCTTCAGGATGATTGGGAGCAGGTGGTGAACTCCATGCCCGCTTTCAATGGGGACGGGCCTGTGCCCGCGGAGGTTCCAGAGGACCTGGCGGCCCTGGCGACGGTGAACGTATCTTCCGGCGACTCCGATAGAGAGGAGGAAGAAGAGGAGCAGGAAGAGGAGCCCGATTCCGAGGCGACCGACGGGGAGTCGAGAGCGCCCCTCCCTCGGCGCAGGTCCCGGGCTCTTCGCCTCATGCCGGACGACGACGAGGATGGCGACGAGCGAGGCGGTGAGTGCTCGCCCCTGATCCCGAAGAAGGACAGGACGGGGCTGGTTCTCTGCGGGCCTGCGCCGGCTCCGAGGCGATCTGAAGACGTGCCTCCTGCTCCCGAGTCTCTTGAGGTTGATCCCAGCAGCCGGATCTCGGGCTTCAAGTTCGGCCGGAGGTTGCTTGAGCCATGACGGCGACCGATAAGTCCTTGATTCTCGTTTTGCTTCTTGTTTTGTTCTTTGAGGCTTGACGTCCATATTCCTTAGTTAGGCGGTGCTGCTGGCGAAAAAAAGTGAAGGGGCCCTGAGGCTTCGTCTGGGAAGCACTTCCACGTCTTGGGAGAAGAGGCGGCAAGGCCCGGCCTCTCTGCCCGTCATCCTCGCGAGGCTGGCGGGCGTGCTAAGGCGACTCAGCCCTGGGCCCAAGCGACTCCAGGTGTCCTCGCTTGATGCCACCGCCAGATCATTAGGGCGCGAAGGTCCCAACTCGAGGTGTTGTGATTCTGCTGCCGTCTTCTCCTCCTACTCCGCCAATCGCCATTTCTCCGACTCCTTCTCATCTGGATCATCTTCTTCTGAGCTGGACCAAGCTGAAGATCTTGAGGTGCCGACCCTCGCTTGGTGGCAGGCGCTGGAGCTAGCCTCCGGCTAGGTCGCTCGATGCTTGATTCGGCGGCGCTGCTCGAGCCGCGACGGCTTGCGACGAGGAGAAGCAGGCCATCCTTCAGGCCAAGGCTACTCGCGACGCTGCCTTGGGTGAGGTTGCGGATGTCCGGGGTCGCTGCAAGGCGCTGGAGAGCGAGCTGCAAGGCCTGCGCGACCAGCTCGCCAAGGAGGCCCGTGACCGCCAGGAGAAGGAGGAAGATATGAAGGCTCGTGAGGCTGCCGCCAAGGACCGGGATGCCAAACTTGATGAACGCCATGGCTGCTTAGGTACGCTGGAGCAGGCGTTGGAGGCGAAGAGGATCGAGCTGGACGGCAAGGCGCGGGTCCTGGCCGAGGACCGCGTAGCCTTTGCGAAGCTGGAGGAGAAGGCTCGCACTGTAACACCCACGATGCGGCTATATCTCCCACGTGTCGAAGCACGACTTAGAGGCATAACCGCATTGTGGTTTTGTCGCAAGAAGGGTCATTTTCACACAATCCCATGTAATGAACAAGACTGGGATAAAGAGTTGGCTTACAATCGCCACTTCACACAATGAACATATAATTCATACATCATTCAGAGCACACACATAGTCCGACTAAGGACGAAGCCAAAAGAAAAGAAGATAACCCAACTGCTAGATCCCCGATCGTCCCAACTGGGCTCCACTACTGATCAACATGAAACGAAACATAGCAACGACCAAGATCTTCGTTGAGCTCCCATCTGAGCTCGGTTGCATCATCTGCACTTTGGTATCATCGGCACTCTGTTGTTGTGATAGTATCTGGTGAGTCACGAGGACTCAGCAATCTCAAAACCCGCGAGATCAAGACTATTTAAGCTTATGGGTAGGAAAAGGGGTAATGAGGTGGATCTGCAGCAAGCACTAAGCAAATATGATGGCTAACATACGCAAATAAGAGTGAGAAGAGAAGCAACGGAATGGTCGTGAAGCTAGAAGTGATCAAGAAGTGATCCTGAAGCTGCTTACGCACAATCATAACACCAAGACCGTGTTCACTTCCCAGACTCCGCCGAGAAGAGACCATCACGGCTACACACGCGGTTGATGCATTTTAATTAAGTCAAGTGTCAATTTATTTACAACCGGACATTAACAAATTCCCATCTGCCACATAACCGCGGGCACGGCTCTCGAAAGTTTATAACCCTGCAGGTGTGTCCCAACTTAGCCCATGATAAGCTCTCGCGATCAACGAAGGATATACCTTCTCCCAGGAAGACCCGATCAGTCTCGAAATCCCAGTTTACAAGACATTTCGACAATGGTAAAACAAGACCAGCAAAGCCGCCCGATGTGCCGACAAATCCCGATAGGAGTCGCACGTATCTCGTTCTCAGGGCACACCGGATAAGCGAAGCGTACAGGTACCGACGCAATCCAAGTTGCCAAGGAATGGTCCCGCATGGTGCTCTAGTTTGGACCAACACTCAGAGGAGCACTGGCCCGGGGGGTAAAATAAAGATGACCCTTGAGTCTGCAGAACCCAAGGGAAAAAGGCTTAGGTGGCAAATGTTAAAACCAATGTTGGGCCTTCTTTGGAGGAGTTTTATTCAAAGCGAACTGTCAAGGGGTCCCATAAATCACCCAACCGCGTAAGGAGCATAAAATCAAGGAACATAATACCGGTATGACGGAAACTAGGGCGGCAAGAGTGGAACAAAACACCAGGCATAAGGCCGAGCCTTCCACCCTTTACCAAGTATATAGATGCATTAATTAAATAAGAAATATTGTGATATCCCAACATAATCTTGTCCATCATGGAGCAATCTTCAACTTCACCTGCAACTAACAACGCTATAAGAGGGGCTAAGCAAAGCGGTAACATAGCCAATCAACGGTTTGCTAGGTAGGGTGAAAAAGGTTAGAGGTTGACATGGCAATATGGGATGCATGGTAAACAAGTGATAGGTAGCGCAGAATAGCGATAGAACGAAGCAACTAGCAATCAAAGATAGAAGTGATATCGAGGGTAGTGGTCATCTTGCCTGAGATCCCGCAAGGAAGAAGAACGAATCCATGAAGAAGACAAACAGACATCGAACGAATCCTCACAACTCCGGAACGAAACCGAAGCTAACGAGAGAAGCAAACCGGAAAGAAACAAACAACATGGTAAACACACAAGCATAAACATGTCATGATGCACAAACAAGTATGATGCATGTCCGGTTTAATGAGGCATGGCATGGCAATATGCACAAACAACACTACAAGTTAAGTGGAGCTCAATATGCAGCGAGTTGCATATTAATGGCTTCACCACATCAATTATTTAGTTCTCTCTAGTTATAAGCTACTCAACAATATTAAATGTTATTAAACATGGCAAGGGTGAAGCATAATTAAACTACCTATTTAGGCAAGTTTAAGTGAGGCGGAAACAACAAGCGATAATTCGGAAAACCCCATATGTTATTTAGCAATTTAGCATAAACAACAATTTTAAACATTTTAATTGTTGTTATCATGATCTTGGATGACATATGCAAGTCTTATGCAATTTTATGAAAATGTTGACATGAGCATGTTATGAAGCATTTGGTCACTATGGCGGAACAAAATGGGTGCCACGACAGCGAATCCGAAAATGATGCCACGGCAACATATCGGTTCCGTAGCTCACGGAGATACGGTGCAAAAGGAAGTGGCGTGAGCGAGTCATGCAAGATGGTGGGGTGCTCCGGTTACGGGTTCCCGCGAATTCGACGACATGGCAAGCGAGGAGGAGCGTGCATGAAGCAAGCGGACGCGGTGCAAACATATGGTTCATCTCATCACTACTAGGAAAAGCCTATACACGAATCTTATCGGCAGCGCCTCAAAATAACTTCGCTGCTGCTAACTAGCGATGCGCGGTCCACACAACCCGCTGCTTTGGTAAAAATATAGCGATGGCGCGTCCAGCAAAATACGGCGCTGCTGCTATAATTCCTGAGGCCGCCCGAGGCTAGTTATAGCAACAGCGCGTTAACGGACGCAGCTACGCTACCGAGCATAGTAGCAGCGCCTTTCACGACAAGCGCTCTTGCTAAGTTTCCTACAAAATTTAGTCCCACCTCGCTCCGTGAAGAGTTTATACCACCTTAAATATGTTACTTCCCACACTTTGACAAGCACTTGATCTTCATTGAACTCTATGTGTAGAATTTGTGGCTGCAATATGAGTCTTCACTGTTCCTAAACGGTGAGGACTCATATTGTCGAATCAGTGTACACAAAAGATCGTTGATGATCAATGTGTATTTTTGCATCTTGACATATATCGATGGCGCTTTATCTTGAAAAGCGCTGCTGCTAGATAACCTAACGATGGCGCGTTTTTCGAAGAGCTCTTGCTAAACCATCTATCTCCTCCTCGATCCGATCGGATCCACTCACCTGAGACAGCCACAAATTCTATCTGCGCCCGCGCCTCGGCGTCGCCCTCTCCTCCGTGCGTCTGCGCGCGCGCCCGTCGCCGCTCCTCCGTCTGCGCCGCCGTCACCTCCTCCTCCTTCTTGGACTCGGTGCGGACTCCTCCTCCGTCCTCCTCTCCACTCGCTTGCTGGCGGCCCCTCCTCGCTCCGCCTTCCTCCTCCGTTCTCCCTCAATCCCGCGCGCCCCCCAGCCCTCCGCTCCGCCTTCCTCCTCCATCCTACTCTCTTCTCCCTCCTCGAGTCGCCCTCCTTCTCCCTCCTGCTCATATGCAACATTTGATTTAGTTGATTTAGTTGACTTAGTAGAACATTTTGATTTAGTTGATTTAGTAGGCTAGTTGATTTAGTTGCCTTAGAATATTTTGATTTAGTTGACTTAGTAGGTTAGTTTATTTAGTTGACTTAGAACATTTTGATTTAGTTGATTTAGTAGGCTAATTCATTTAGTTAATTTAGTTGACTTAGAACATTTTGATTTAGTTGATTTAGTTGACTTAGAACATATTGCTTTAGTTGACTTAGTAGGCTAGTTGATTTAGTTGACTTAGAACATTTTGATTTAGTTGATGTAGTAGGCTAGTTGATTTAGTTGACTTAGAACATTTTGATTTAGTTGATTTAGTAGGCTAGTTGATTTAGTTGACTTAGAACATTTTGATTTAGTTGATTTAGTTGACTTAGAACATATTGCTTTAGTTTATTTAGTAGGTTAGTTTATTTAGTTGACTTAGAACATTTTGATTTAGTTGATTTAGTAGGCTAGTTGATTTAGTTGACTTAGAACATTTTGATTTAGTTGATTTAGTAATCCTTTGCTCATATTGCTTTAGGAAGAATGGCGCCACCACCACCACTATGTCAATGTGCAAGTCAAGATCTTGACAACCTTACAACCCAGCAAGCTGTTAAGCATCTACTTCCGCCGAGTTTTAAGTCATGCGGTGATGAAATTAGATGAAATGTAATAACTATTTTATTTTTAGTGTTGCCATTCTGCATTGTGTCATTTTGCTTAGTTTACATAGATCGTCCCATGCAATGTGAGGTTGAAATTCAACAAGCCGACGGGAGACCTTTGTGACATTTGAGGCTCTGGGGGCCGTACACTATGGAGGTCGAGAAAGGGCGCAATATGTCGCATGATTGGAGGAGATGGATGGGCCCGTTTAAATGGCTCGCATGCATCTTCTTGGTGGTGAGTTGATCGACTTCAACTTCCGAGTAGAAAGACCCAAACTAGCTATCATTTATCTCAACTTTGGTGGAAGATGATGAAGATGACGAAGATGAAGATGATGAAGATGATGAGGACCCACTTCATGAAGCCATCGTAGCTCAAAGAACAAGGCTGAGTGAGGAGGAGGTGTCCAACTGTGGGACATAATTCCGCCACGTCTTGACTTTGTCGGGGTGCCATTAAGTGACCCGCTTGACAAATACCATGGTTGATCGACATGATATGGTATGTTATACTTACAAATGCAAATTAATAGTGTGAATTACTTAGTGTACAGTCCAATGATATGGTATATGTTGTGTGGAATCTAGTCGATGATATATATGTTTTAGTGTAGAGTTCGATCACATGCTTATTAATTGATATGTTTTTCTTATTCAGAAATTGGCAAAGAGCATATCTGTGAGTTATGGTATCGAGCACGATGAAGAAGGCTCAATTGGACTACGCCTTCTTGCAAGGGCTCCGTCACAACTTTGTACTTACGGCGTGGACACGGACGATCGCACACACTTAAGCTCGGTTGGGTGGAAGAAATTCCTCGATGGCAAGAATCTTCGTGTTGGACGAGGCTATCCTAATTACTATCAGGAACACCAACCGCCCGGGCTTGAGGATGATGATTGTCTTGATATCATCTAGAACTACATGTGTGTGTGCTATATCATCTAGAACTACATATGTGTGTGTGGCCATATCATCTAGAACTACATATGATGATTGTCGTCGATATCATCTAAAACTACATATGATGATGGCCGTTGATATGACCATGCATGTACTGCTTGAGGATACATTTTGGCTGTACATGAAATTGTTATCTTAGTACTCCTTAGTTCCAAATTACTCGTCGTGGTTTGAACTAAAACCACGACGAGTAATTTGAACGAAAAATACCGCATCTAGTAATGGTTTATGAATTTGATGAAAGATAGTACCTAGTTTCTAGCATCTGAAGGAGAATTGAAATGGAAAATGATGAAAGAGATAGCGATGGCGTTGGATGAGGAAATCGCTCTTGCTAGCTAATAATAGCGCGTTCCTAAAAGCGCTGCCGATATCGTTCAACGATAGTAGCGCTGGTTGGGCGCTACTACTATGAGTTAAACTATGGCGCCTTATTAGTAGCGCGACCACCCGCCTTCTTTGCTAGCTCGAAAACCAGCTGCTGCTAACCTTTTCCTAGTAGTGCATACATGCAAGGGCATCTCATCGCGGTCGTCTCGGGTTATACCTTTGAATCGTGCATTTAGGGCGTGAGCACGCGTTAAATCGAAGAAGTAGTGGTACTTTCATGGTGCGTGGTGGAAGTAGTCGTACATGTCGGTGGTAGTGGAAGTAGTGGTACCGCGACGGTAGTTATACACGTTTACGTAGATGTTGGTCGACGGTAGAGGTACTTGGTGTCGGTGCGGTACTTGGCGAATCCAAGGCGTGAGGTACACTTGTTGAAGCGGAACTTGCGAAATCCATCTGGAGGTAGCCATCCGTGGTCGTACTCATGTGTGGCCTTGGGATAATTAAGCTCTGATAAACCTCATTAATGAGGCCACGTCACTCTGATTCTTGTTCCTAATCTCGCGTTAATTCAAAAGCGATTCAAATTCAAATTTGGATTAAAGTCAAACAATAAAAGTTTTCAAAAAATTAAAACTAAAATGTTCGGGTTGTTTTAAATAAATCGTAAGAAACTATGGTGGAGAAACCAAGCTTTTATAAAATGCTTAAATGAACTATAAGGATTTAAACAGTAGCAAAAACAATTAATTAAATGCCTTTTACAATTAATAAATTACTAAACTATTTTATTTTGTCGCCAAACTCTTTGTGGCATTGGGGTATTTTGTAACACTAATTTAGGTACTACTTGTATATTTTTATAAAACTAAAATTAAAAGAAACTACAAATAAAAAAAAAAAAAAAGAAAATTTAAAAACAGGAAACAAACAAAAAAAAGGAAAAGGGCCTTCCCCAGATGGGCCGACCCAGCTGGCCACTAGGCAAAGCCCAGCCAGCCTCCCCCATTCCCCTTATCTCCCCCGAAACCCTAACCCACACCCACGATCCCCACTCTCCCTCCCCACCCCGCGCGATCTGGATCGGGGGCGCCCCAACGCACGTCGCCCCGATCCCGTTGCCTCCGACGCCGTCGCCCGCCTGTCGCCGTCCACCCGGTGGAGCTCCATGAGCCTCACGGAGCTCCACCTCATTGGCGTGCCGATCGCCGAGGTCTCCGCCGGCGGCGCCATCACCCGTGTGCCTTGGCCTCCTCCTCGCCCGTCTTGAGGCCGCCGTTCTCGCGCCCGCGCCCTCGACCCGTCGCCTCGCCGCCGTCGTCGTCCCCGGCGACCTCCTCGACCCCTTCCCGAATCCCTACCGCCTGTGAGCTCTCCTCCTCTCCCCTTTCCCTCATCGCGGCGCCGTTCGCGGCCCGGCCTCTCCGCGTGTCCCGGCTGGATGCCGCGAGCACAGGCTTCAGCGTAGGTGGTCTCCGCCGCCCGATTAGTCGCCGGAGCAGCGATTCAAAACCCTCCGCCCGCGTCTGGCCTCGCCCGGCGTCGAGTCGCCAGCCCAGGTTTGACCATGTTGACCAGGGGGTTTGACCACCACAATGTCAGCGGCGCGTGGGGCCGGCCCGTTAATTAAAACAAGTTTAGGGTTAATTAAATTAAGTTTAGCCACGATCAGCGACACATGGGTCCCACGGTCGGGTTTGACCTGGACCTGGCCGTTGACCCGCTGACGTCCTGGCGGCGTCGGTGGCCTGATTATTCATTTACGTATTTGAATTAATCAGGAAATTCCAGAAAATGATTTAAACTTCAAAAATTCATATAAATTCAACCGTAACTCAGATTGAAATAATTTATATATGAAAAATTATCAGAAAAATGCAATCTATCCATCTGTACTAGTTTCATGCATGACAAACCAACTTATACCTACTGTATAAGTGAAACACTAAAAATGGCATTTATAAAGAGCTTACTTGGAGTTGCATTTGAATCCTTGATTCAAATGGACTTCATCTAGATAGAATACCAGTTGCATCAGCTCAAACAACATCACATATACATGCCATGTTCATGCATCATATTGTTGCATATGTTTGTGTATTGATTGCCGACACTGTTCCTTCTCGATAGGTCCTGCTCCGGAGATCGTTCGAGTACACATGCGTGAGCGATGCCTTCCTTGTTGATATACCGAGGCAAGCAAACCCCTTGTTCATTCGATAAAATCCTACTCTCTACGCTCCTGCTCTCAATTAATGCATTAGGACAACAACGATTCATACGCTACTTTGTCTGCGGTAGTTGAACCCATTCCTCTGCATGACTGTCATTGCCACGATAAATAGTTAAAACCCACTAGCATGTGTAGGAGTTGATTGAGCCCATGTTGTGTTCCTACCATGCTATACTGCTATTGCTTAGAGTTGTGTTAGGTCGGTTCATTGGGAATGGATTGGAGTGTTCACGATATGTTAGATCTTTGAGTGAGCGTGTGAACACGATTTGGTAAAGGTAGCGGTGAGAGGCCATGTAGGAGTACATGGTGGGTTGTCTCCTTGGAACCGTCCTTAAGCAGAGTTCTATGTATGTTGTCCAATGACTCGATACTACCACACATTGGGCTCAGGGTGCTCCAAGCCCTCTCGACTTATTAACAGACTTGATCTCTGTCCGAGTGTCGCAACTAGTTTCTGGTGTTTGTAGGTAGTGCTATTTTTCTACCAAGTGGCACCCGGCGAGTGGGCTTAGAGACAGACTAAACCTGATGTACGGTGTACCAAGTGGCACCGGATGGTGGGCTTGGGACCCTGCTCACATCGTTTGGGGCCGTGGCGACACCCGGCGGATCTCCTTGCGGATAGAACCGAATAGGCGATAAATCTGGGCTAGAGTCTTGTGTGGTTAGTCGGTCGTGGCCGACTCCCTCGCCAGAGCTTCAGCTTGAAGGTTCTTGAGATACCTGCGTGTACATGGTGGTAAGTGGCGAGGCGTGTGTGAAGAAGTACACCCTGCGGGGTTAACATGATCTATTGAATAGCAGGGTCGCGGATATGGACTTCTTGGATGCTTACATAGTACATAAACAACTTGAAGTGGATACTCTAAAATGCTCAAGGAAAGTGTGAGTACTATGGATGGCCTTCTCGTGAGGGAGGCGGGGATGAATCCATAGTAGTGTATTGTGTGGTGATTAGTGGACTCGTGTGCATCCATATCACCTCAAAGAAGTTCAGTAGTCGTAGAAACAGGATAGCCAGCGAGTCAAAGCTGGCTTCTTGCAACTAAACCCCACATTACCCTCTTGATACAAATGCATGTATGATAGGATCGATGTAAGTCTTCTTTGAGTACCTTTGTACTCATGGTGCTTTATTTATGTTTTTGCGGCGGAGACTTGGTCTTACTAGTGTTCTCGTGGACTTGACGAGTAGCTTGTACCTCATTCGATCTTGATCGGATGTTGTAGATAGTCGGGCTCTTGACCTTTTTCATTTGTAGATATCGTGTACCCGGACATGTAATGCTTCCGCTTGTTGCTTGTATGCTCTGTATGATGGGTCTTGTGACCCTGTTTGCAATAAATGCTATGATGGCTCTTACGAGCCTTTATCTATATGAGTTGTTGAGTTATCTTTGTGATGCCATGATGTACAGCACATACTTGCATGTTATCGTCGTGTAATGTGTATTGCTATGTGTGGGATCGACTATCTAGTTGTTTATCTTTAGTAGCCTTTCTTACGGAAATGTCTCCTAGTGTTTCCCTTTGAGCCACAGTAGCTTACTCTTTGCTCGGGAACACTTAGGCTGGCGGCATGTGTCCTTCTTCGTTCTGTATACATCCCTTTGAGAAATGTCACGCGATGAATACAGTCTGTTAGCCGCTTCTGACCGGTTCACGAGTCTGTTAGCCAGTGCTACTGACTGGATTCATTCGTTGATGATCGACACGTTCGATCTTTGGGTCATGGATGCTGTTCACGTAAGTTTGTGCCACTTTGGGTTTCTGACTAGCCATGTCAGCCGGGCTCCTTATCATATGGATGCTAGCGACACTATCATATCGTGTGCCAAAAGCATAAGCGGTCCCGAAGCGAAATGGTAAGCGACACCGTGTGGCAAATACCGTGCGTGAGGCAAAAGTGATATGAAGTGTTACATGCTAGATCGATGTGGCATTGAGTCGAGTCTGGCGGCTTTGTGTCGGACCCGACTCAATGCCGCATCTCTAGCATCCATATGATAATAAAGCCCGGCCGACATGGCTTCCGTAAACCCAAAGTGGCACAAACTTACTGTCATCCATGACCCAATCATCGAGCGTCGGCATCAGTCGGCATGCCTAACAGATTCGTGAACCTGACAGGCGAGCTAACAGACTCCGTTATTCATCGCAAAGGTGGAACACAGAACGAAGAAGGACACATGCCGCCAGCCTAAGTGTTCGGGAGAGTAGCAAGCTACAGGCTCAAAGGAAACACTAGAGACATTTCCGATGAAAAGGCTACTAAAGATAAACAACTAGATAGTCGATCCCACATAGCAATACACATTACAAATCGCATGGGCATCACATAACTAACAACTCATATAGATAAAGGCTCAAGAGAGCCATCATAGCATTTATTGTCACAAGACCCATCATACGTGGTGGTAGAGACATTCGAGCTCAGCTGCAAAAACATAAATAAAGCACCATGAGTACAAAGGTACTCAAAGAAGACTTACATCGAGTCCTATCATACATGCATTTGCAGCGAAATCCACTTCAAGTTGTCTATGTACCATGTAAGCAAAATATTGAATAGATCATGTTAACCTGCAGGGGTGTACTTCTGCCAGTTCAAGCGGCTGGCGAGGAGTCGGCCACGACCGACTAACCACACAAGGCCGCTTCGCCCACCATCCGGTGCCACTTGGTACACCGTACATCGTAGTTTAGTCCGTCTCTAAGCCCATGCCACTTGGTAGAAAATAGCAGCGAAGCCTCTCACCGCTACCTTTACCAAATCGTTTCAAGCCACAACTCTAAGCAACTGCCGGAAGCGGGCGGGCTTCAGCTTCAGCGGCGGCGGCGGAGCTTCCGGGCTCGGCGGGGGCTTCTGGCGCCGCAGGGAGAGCCACCCAGGGGCTCTGCGGCACCCTCGTGGCACCAGGAGCACGTGGCGTGCTCGGTTGCGAGCTGCGGTGGCTAGAAGCGGCAGCGGCGACATGGGCGGCGGCGAGTGCTACGGCCGAGTGGGGAGAAAACTACGGCGTCTTGGCGGCTCTGCGGAGAGAGAGAAACGGTGGCGGAGCTCACATGATCCGCAGAAGGCTCATCTGGCTCGAGGCGTCGGGGGCGGCGTCTGATTGCCGCGATCTCGGTGCGAGGCGGCGAGGTCGAGCTTCGATGGCGAGCTCCACTTTGCTTCCGGCGTCTTGCGGCTTAGCGAGGCGTAGCCCACAGGCGGCGGAGCGTGAACCGCAACGGAGGGCGAGGGGAGGCGATGGCATGACGACGGCGAGTGGTGGCGGCAGCGGCCGCGCCGCGCGAGAAGAAAAGGTCGAGGAGGAGGAGAGCGAGAGAGAGTGGGAGAGGGAACAGGCGTGCGTGGCGTCGTTCGACCGTCGAGCGGCGAGGGAGGACGGCGAGCGGCGAGAGGTGGCGGCGTGGCGCGGCGGGCCTTGTGGCGTCGAACCTGCCGTCCCCCTGTCGAAGACGAAGACAACAGAGGAGGGTGGGCTGGGCGGCCGGGCCGCCTGCATCTTGGGCGGCCAGAGGGAAGGCCCGATAGCTTTTCCCTTCCTTTTGTTTTCTGTTTCTATTTCGACATTTGTTTTGATTTAGTTAAAATACTAAATCATTTTATTTACTTATGCCAATTTTTGCGAGGAGCTAACTATATTATTCGAGCTCCTCGGCAAGTGGCATAATTTTGGACAACATTATATATATATAATAATATATATCCAAAGTAAATAACTATTGCATTAATTCCAAATGCCCAAAATAAATATTTATGAGCTCCTAAAAATATTGGTTGATTTTATCTCTCATCCAATATTTTTAGAAAGACATGAACATTTTCTTGGACCTTTTGGAGCAATTTTATACTGGTCATTTCGAGAAATGATTTACGAGGTTTTACAAATCCTCATTTCAAATTTAAATGAATATAAACATGATGCACAAATGACTTAGCTAGTCCAGGTCATACGTAACTAGGGATGTGACAACTTCGCCCCACTTGAAAAATCTCGTCCCGAGATTTGGGGTCGACGGAAAGAAAGCGGGGTACTCGATCGAAGGCGATCTTCTCGCTCCCAAGTAGCTTCTCTCTCGGAATGATGAGACCAGAACCTTGAGAAACTTGATGTTATGGCGTCGGTGACACGCTCTGCTTGATCAAGAATGCGAACCGGGTACTCTCGGTATGTGAGGTTATCTTGGAGGTCAAGCGCTTGTGGTCCACTCCGCGGATAGGATCAGAAGCAACGCTGAGTTGAGAGGCGTGGAAGACATCATGAACTCGAGAAAGATGTGGGGTAGTTCAAGCTGGTAGGCAACCTCTCCTCGTTTAGCGAGAATGCGAAAGGGACCAATGTAACGAGGAGCCAACTTGCCCTTGATACCGAATCGATGGGTACCCTTCATAGGAGTAACCCGAAGGTAAGCTTTGTCGCCAACTTCATAAGTCATATCCTTATGATGACGATCATACTGGCTCTTTTGACGAGACTGGGCTGTTTTCAAATTCTCACGAATGATGCGAACTTGCTCTTCTGCCTCCTGGATCATGTCCGGTCCAAAGAATTGTCTTTCACCGGTTTCTGACCAGTTCAAAGGTGTTCGACACCTTCGTCCATAGAGAATCTCAAAAGGAGCTTTCTTAAGACTGGATTGATAGCTATTGTTATAAGCAAACTCAGCGAAAGGAAGACATTTCTCCCAATCCATACCGAATGAGATAGCATAGCTCTAAGCATGTCTTGAGAATTTGGTTGACCCGTTCCACGACCACTTGATTGAGGGTGGAAGCGGTCTTGAAGGAAAGATGGGTTCCCATGGCGGTTTGGAAACTCTCCCGAAATGAGAAGTGAAAAGACGCCACGGTGCGAATTGATCTCTAGTGGAACACCGTGAAGTGATACTATTAGAAATATATAAGTCGGCGAGTGACTAGCGATGATCTCTCTCGAGCAGGTAGGAAGTGAGCCACTTTGGAAGGCGATCAATGACTACAAAGATAGCGTTATTCCCTCTCTTGGTCACAGGAAAGCGGTGATGAAGTCCATACCAACTTTATCCCATTTCCATTCGGGGAATAGCTAAAGGTGAAGGGTGCCAAAGGGTCTTTGATGCTCTGCCTTATGCGCGTCGACAAGCGTCGCAATTAGCAACGAAGTCGTGATTTCTCTCTTCATCCTAGTCCACGGAACCTCTGGCGTGGGTCTGATACATCTTAGTACTACGGGATGAATCGTGAGAGGATTCATCGCCTCCTTAAGAATCGGTTATCGAAGATGTTGATTCTTGGGAACCTGGCGATTCTCGAAGAAAACAACACCACGATCATCCATAGAAAACATCCACCAACTTCCTTCTTAATGTTTCTCTTGATCAAGGAAATACCGTGTCACGCTTTTGAGCAGCGATAATCCGATCCTCAAGGTCGGGTTTAGCTACCAAGGTGAAAAGGAATCCGTGAGGAGCAATGTGAAGGTTAAGCTTACGAGAATTCCTCATGGAGAAATGGTTGGCCTATTTGCAACATGAGATTGTTGCAATAGGTTCTGACTTAGAGCATCAGCCATGACATTAGCTTTGCACGAGTGTAAGTAATCCCTAAGTCGTAATCTGAGATCAATTCAACCAACGTCTTTGCCTAAGGTTCAGATCTGGTTGGGTGAAGATATACTTGAGACTCGGTGATCGGTGTAGATCTCATAGCGTTTACCAAGGAGGTAATGTCGCCAGGTCTTGAGTGCATAGACTACGGTGCAAGCTCTAGATCATGTGTGGGATAATTCTCCTCATGTGGATGCAAGCTGTCGAGATGCATAGGCAATCACATGACGATCTGCATAAGAATGCAACCTAGTCCACATGTCGTGAGGCGTCGCGATGAGATAACAAAGTCTTTGGTGAAATCCGGTGGCACAAGTATGGGAGCAGAAGTCGAGCGTCTTTTGCCTCTGAAAGCTGTACTCACCTTGTGGGGACCACTCAAACTTTTATCTTTCTTGAGAAGTTCCGTGAGGGGTTTGGCTACTTTGGAGAAGTTTTCAACAAAGCGGCGACAATAGCTGGCTAGACCAAGGAAACTCTAACTTGTTTAACGGTTTGGTGGAGTCAATCGAGAACGGCCTTAACTCTCTCGGGATTGACAGCAATGCCCTTACCGGAGATTCGTGGCCCGGTAGGTCACTTCGCAACAAAATTCACACTTGGAGAACTTGGCATAAAGGCGATGCTCTCTCGAGTTTTTCTAATACAAGTCTAAGATGTTGGCATGCTCTTCTTAGTTCTTGAGTAAATAAGAATATCATCGAGGTAAACCACGACGAACTTATCTAGGTACTCCATGAAGATCGAGTTCATCAAGCGGGAGAATGTAGCTGGAGCGTTGGTTAGACCAAAGGACATGACGGTGTACTCGTACTGGCCATAACGAGTGACAAAGGCTGTCTTAGGGATGTCCCCGTTTCTGATCTTGATTTGGTGGTAGCCTAACCTCAAATCCATCTTGGAGAAACGAGAGGATCGGCGAGCTGATCATACGGTCGTTGATCACGGGAAGCGGATATTTGTTCTTTATCGTGACCAAATTAGCAGGCGATAATCTACAACCATCCGGTCCGTACCATCCTTCTTCTTGACGAAGAGGGCGGGGCAAGCCAAGGAGAAGAACTAGGGCGGATGAAACCCTTTTGCAAGGACTCATCAAGTTGTTTCTTAAGCTCGGCTAGTTCTAAGGGTGCCATCTTGTAAGGTCTCCTAGAGATTGGAGCAGGTTCACAGGATAAGGTCTATGACGAACTCTACATCTCTGTCGGTGGAACACTGGCAGTTCTTCTGAAAGACATCCGGAAAGTCACGGACTACGGGATATCTTGAAGATCGGAAGAGGGTGGCATTAAGAGAATAGAGTGGCGCTTGCAACTCTAGTGGAAGCGGTGACTATCTTGCGAGATGGGTGTGTAAGCTGAAACAGACTGGTGTAACAATCAATCTTGGCATAATGAGCTGTCATCCACCCATACCCAAGATGATGTTAATATCTGTAGACTTGAGGGCTATAAGTGATGCAAGGAATACAAGTCATCGACAAGGATTTCGTTACCATGGCTTACACTAGAAGTTTGCCATTTGGATCGAGGGTTTGAATGACTAGTGGAAGGGCATATCACAAAATGACATGTTGTGCAAGTTAGCATAGCTTTGAAATGAAGGAGTGAGATGCTCGATGTCGAGCAGAACCGATCTTTGGATGACGATTGACAAGGAGTGTACCAAGAACGACATCCGGATCATCATGAGCGTTACTAGGCGAGGCGTGATGCACGTCCACGTTCGATGGGAGCTGACTTGACACCGATCATCTTGCGTGATGGCTTAACACAGCCAACAGTCTTCTCGGGGTGGGGTGGAGCATAACTAGTGCGAGGCGATCCGTGCATAGTGTCACGGCTTCCGCATGTGAAGCAAGTCCACGAAGTTGGGCGTGGACCATAGCGACAAGCGGTCTACCGATGAGGCTGGGTGGAACATCTGTTGGTGGGAAGGCACCACATGAGATGGCCTTGGTGAATATCCGGGAGGAAGAGCGGAGTTCGGAACCCAAATCCGGCTTCGAGAACCGAACCGGAAGAAGATCCCAAATCACGGTGTGCTTACGAGACTCCTCGTAAGTGAGTGAGCTATCTCTGCATTAATTGCCTTGTTCACAAGAGCTTGGAATGTATCACAATGATGTAGGTGGAGATCACGGCGCAACTTGGGGTTGAGACCCTTAGGAACCTAGCACGCTTCTTGGCGTCCGTGGACACCTCTTACGTGGCATAGCGGGCAAGGTTCTCAAACTCTCTGTTTAAGAATCAACAGCCATCTTACTCAGGGTGAAACTACTGAACTCTTCTCTTTTGCGATCGATGAGGGCACGAGGAATGTGATGCTCGAAAAGCCTCGGTGAAATCCCTCCAAGTAGGAATCGGCCAGCTGGAAGCATAGCCTCATAGTTACGCCACCAAAGACTAGCGGGACCTTCCGGTGGTATGCAGCATAAGTGACCTTGTCATCTTCACTCGTTCGCGAGCGGAGCTTGTGTGTGATACTACGGGCGATCATACGCATCGGCGGCTCGATGGAATGATGAAAGGTAGGTGGGTGCAAGCGGATGAAGTCATGAATGGTTGCAGACCCTTTGAACCGATGTCGCGTGTTCTCCTCAATACGTGCCAACAAGCGGTTAGACTCACGCTTGTTTCTCTCCATCTCTAACATGAACTCATCGATGAAGGCTGGTCGGGAGGATCCTCATCCCTACCATCTCCGTGATCTTGACTACGAGCAACAAAGCTTCGCTTAGGCGATGACATCACGGGAAGCGAAGCGAAGGGCGGAATCAGCATCAACTATAGGCCACGAGAATGTAGGACAAGGAGATTAGTATCTCTCGAACTCCTAGGGCGATTCCGCAAGCATAACGGCGATAAAATGCTCGAATGAGACATCCTGCTAAAATGGGTAGTAACATACTCAACATCATCACTTGAAGGTTACGAGATCATACTAGGCAGACTACACCGAAGTACTCGAAAAGCTGGAATATGACTCGACCAACCAATCCTATGGAACTACGGAGTAGTAACACGTGATCTGATAGGCGGAAGAAAGCCTAGTTCCTTAACCCGCAGGAAAGATAGGATGACTCGGATCGAAGGCCATGAGGTATAAGAAGTAAAAAGAGCCTTACGTTCCTTCCCACAATCAATTCCCTTACATAACTAAAGATTTTCTAGACTCAACTTCACCGGTTTGGCTTGGTAATCCTCTGAGCGATCGGGCTCGATACCAAAGCTGTCGGGACCCGACTCAATGCCACATCGATCTAGCATGTAACACTTCATATCACTTTGCGGCCTCACGCACGGTATCCCCACGGTGTCGCCTTACCTTTGCCCGGGACCGTTTAGCCTTTTGGCACACGTATATGATAGTGTCGCTAGCATCCATATGATAAGGAGCCGGTGACATGGCTAGTCGTAAACCCAAAGTGGCACAAACTTACGAGACAGGCATCCATGACCCGGCATCGAGCGTGTCGATCATCAGCGAATGAATCGGTACTGTAGCACTGGCTAACAGACTCCGGTGAACCGGGCATGGCGGGCTAACGAGACTCCGGTATTCATCGCGTGACATTTCCTCAAAGGGACGGAACACAGAGCGAAGAAGGACACATGCGGCCAGCCTAAGTGTTAGGAGCGCGAGCAAGCTACCGGGGCTCGGTGGAAACACTAGGAGACATTTCCGTAAGAAAGGCTACTAAAGATAAACAACTAGATAGTCGGATCCACACATAGCAATACACATTACACGTCGCGTAACATGCAAGTATGTGCTTGTACATCATGGCATCACAAAGATAACTCAACAACTCATATAGATAAAGGCTCGGAAGAGCCATCATAGCATTATTGCAAGCAGGGGTCACAAGACCCATCATACTGAACATACAAGCAACAAGCGGAAGCATTACATATGCAGGTGCAGACATCTACAAATGAAAAAGGTGAAGAGCGACTATCTACAACATCCGATCAAGATCGTGGCTGAGGTACAAGCTACTCGTCGAAGTCCACGAGAACACTAGTAAGACCGAAGTCTCATTGCAAAAACATAAATAAAGCACCATGAGTACAAAGGTACTCAAAGAAGACTTACATCGATCCTATCATACATGCATTTGTATCAAGAGGGTAATGTGGGGTTTAGTTGCGACAAGCCAGCTTTGACTCGATGGCTATCTGTTCTCGACTACGAGAACTTCTTTGAGGTGATATAGGCGCTGCAGTCCACTAATCACCACACAATACACTACTATGGATTCATCCCCGTCTCCCTACGAGAAGGCCATCCATAGTACTCACACTTTCCTTGAGCATTTTAGAGTATCCACTTCAAGTTGTCTATGTACTATGTAAGCATCCAAGAAGTCCATATCCGCGGACCCGGCTATTCGAATAGATCATGTTAACCTGCGGGGTGTACTTCTTCACACGCTCTCGCCACTTACCACCATGTACACGTCGTGTATCTCGGCAACCTTCAAGCGGAAGCTTTGGCGAGGAGTCGGCCACGACGACTAACCACACAAGACTCTAGCCGGGTTTATCGCCTATTCGGGTTCTATCCGCAAGGAGATCCGGCGGGTGTCGCTCACGGCCCCAAACGATGTGAGCAGGGTTCCCAAGCCCACCATCCGGGTGCCACTTGGTACACCGTGCCACTTGTGCCTAGTCTGTCCCAAGCCCACCTGCGGGTGCCACTTGGTAGAAAAATAGCACTACCTACAAACACGAAACTAGTTGCGACTCACGGGCAGAGATCAAGTCGGTTAATAAGTCGAGAGGGCTTGGAGCACCGAGCCCAATGTGTGGTAGTGTCGAGTCATTGGACAACATACATAGAACTTCGATGCTTAGGGCGGTTCGGTGAGACAACCCACCATGTACTCCTACATGGCCTCTCACCGCTACCTTTACCAAATCGTGTTCACACGTTCACTCTCGACATCGTAACATATCGTAACACTCCAATCCATTCCCAATGAACCAGACTGACACAACTCTAAGCAATAGCAGGGCATAGCATGGTAGGAACACAACATGGGCTCAATCAACTCCTACACATGCTAGTGGGTTTTAACTATTCTTGTGGCAATGACAGTCATGCGGAGGATGGGTTCAACTACTGACAGACACAATGTAGCGGATGAATCGTTGTTGTCCTAATGCAATAGCGAGAGCAGGAGCGAGAGAGTAGGATTTTATCGGAATGAACAAGGGGTTTGCTTGCAGGTATATCAACAAGGAAGGCAATTTGCTTCACAGGCAGTACTGGAGCGATCTCGGGAGCAGGACCTATCGAGAAGGAGCAGTGTCGGCAATCAATACACAAACATATGCAACAATATGATGCATGAACATGGCATGTATATGTGATGTTGTTTGAGCTGATGCAACTAGTATTCTATCTAGATGAAGTCCATTTGAATCAAGGATTCAAATGCAACTCAAATAAGCTCTTTATAAATGCCATTTTAGTGTTTCACTTATACAGTAGGTATAAGTTGGTTTGTCATGCATGAAACTAGTACAGATGGATAGATTGCATTTTTCTGATAATTTTCATATATAAATTATTTCAATCTGAGTTACGGTTGAATTTATATGAATTTTTGAAGTTTAAATCATTTTACGGAATTTCTGATTAATTCAAATCTGAGAAAATGAATAAATCGTCGACTGACGTCGGCGTGACGTCAGTGGGTCAACGGCCAGGTCCAGTCAAACCCGACCGGTGGGACCCATGTGTCGATGGTGGCTAAACTTAATTTAATTAACCCTAAACTTGTTTTAATTAGCGGGCTGGCCCCACGCGCGTCATTGACACGAGGGTGGTCAAACCCCGGTCGTGCAGGTCAAACCAGCCGGCGACTCGGCCGGGCGAGGCCGACGCAGCGGAGGGCTCGGAATCGCCGTTCGGCGACCAATCGGCGCGGCGGAGACCACCTCTGCTGAAGCCCAGGCTCGCGTGCATCCGATGGGACACGCGGAGACCGTGGGGGTGCGGAGCTCGCGGGAGCGAGCTTCATGCGGCGGCGGGAGCTTCGGGCTCGGCGGGGGCGCGCTTCTGGCGCGAGGGAGGCCACCAAGGGCTCTGCGGCACCCTCGTGGCACCAGGAGCACGTGGCGTGCTCGGTTGCGAACTGCGGTGGCTAGGCGGCAGCGGCGACATGGGCGGCGAGGTGCTACGGCCGAGGTGGGGAGAAGGCTACGGCGTCGCGGGCGGCTACGCGAGAGAGGGGAACGGTGGCGGAGCTCACATGATCCTGCAAGAGGCTCATCTGGCTCGGGGGCGTCGGGGGCGGCGTCGGTTGCAGCGATCTCGGTCTGAGGCGGCGAGGGTCGAGCTTCGATGGCGAGCTCCACTTGCTTCCGGCGTCTTGCGGCTTGGCGAGGCGTAGCCCACAGCGGCGGCGCGTGGACCTGACGGAGGGACGAGAGGAGGCGATGGCGCGGCGACGGCGAGTGGTGGCGGCGGCAGCGGCCGGGCGCGCGAGAGGAAAGGGTCGAGGAGGAGGAGAGCGAGAGAGTGGGAGAGGCAGGCGTGCGTGGCGTCGTTCGGGCCGTCGAGCGGCGAGGGGAGGACAAGCGGCGAGCGAGGCGTGGCGTGGGCGGCCTTGCCTTGCGTCGAGCACGCCCGTCCCCTGTCGAAAGACGAAGACGACGAGAGGAGGGTGGGCTGGGCGGCCGAGCCGCCGATCTTTGGGCAGCCACAGAGGAAGGCCCGTAAGCTTTTCCCTTCCTTTTGTTTTGTTTTCTATTTCGACATTTGTTTTGATTTAGTTAAAATACTAAATCATTTTATTTACTTATGCCAATTTTGCGAGGAGCTAACTATATTATTCGAGCTCCTCGGCAAGTGGCATAATTTTGGACAACATTATATATATATAATAATATATATCCAAAGTAAATAACTATTGCATTAATTCCAAATGCCCAAAATAAATATTTATGAGCTCCTAAAAATATTGGTTGATTTTTATCTCTGTCCAATATTTTCAGAGAAAGACATGAACATTTTCTTGGACCTTTTTGGAGCAATTTTTATCTGGGTCATTTCCAGAAATGATTTCTGAGGGTTTTACAAATCCTCATTTCAAATTTAAATGAATATAAACATGATGCACAAATGACTTAGCTAGTCCAGGTCATACCAGAACTAGGGATGTGACATCTACCGTGCGCACGCATGCGCCATGGCCGTCGTGGCCCTCTGCTCATCGTGCCGCTCGGAGCCGCGCCTCGCGCCTCGCCCTTCCCCCATCTCCGTCGCGCTCCGGCGCCCTCTCATGCTCGCCGCTCACGCCGCACGCGCGCGCTCGCCGCTCGCCCCGTCCGCGCTCACCACACACACCGCCCTGACGGTCGTTGCTCCCGCGCACCCGTCTGCCGTGGCAACCACGTCCCGATCGCCTCCGCTCGCGACCACCGAGGCCCCCAGCGCGCCCCTCGCCTCTCATGGCGTCGGTGCGAGCCCCGCACCAGTTAGCCGCGGCCCTCCCCATGCTCCGCCCGGTCGCAGCCGCCGGAGCTCAACGCCGGCGTGCTGGCGCCCGCGCCCACCACCGCCTGGGTTGCTGGTGAGTGCGCCCATGGTTAAGCGCTTCGTTAAAGTGTGCCGTTAGCGCTTCGTGCCGCTATGGCCTCTGGCCTATGACAAACAGACTGACGCCTCGAACAGTTTTATAAAAAAGGGAACTTAAAAAAATATATATAATAAATAAAATATTAATTAATTAATTAATTAAGTAACTAATTAACTTAATTAATTACGATTAGATTAGCCTAATTAACTAACTAAACTAATTAACTATTGTTAATTAGCTAATAGTGTATGACATGCGGACCCACACGTCGGTTTAACCCGATCAGCGTCTTGTTGATCGGCGTCATCTTGGCGTCATGATGACGTCGGCATGTACTATTCTCGATAATGTTAGAATTAAATAATTAAATAAATTCTAAAATGATTAAACCTTTTAAAATTAATATAAAATAAACCGTAGCTCGGATGGAAAAACTTAGTACATGAAAGTTGCTCGTAACGGCGAGACGATTCGAATCGCAGCCCGTTCATCCGCCGCGTCCCTAGCATAGTGAACCTGCAACATTTCACCTCCGGTTCATCTGTCTGAAAACACGGAACACGGGGATACTTTCCGGATGTTTCCCCACCGGTATCACCTCATACTGCGATAGAGCACGTCTAGCTCTGCTTGTTGTCCTGTTACGCACTTGCTTGCTATGTATTTACTGTTTCTCCCCCCTCTTCTTTTCGATAGACCCCAAGACTGCCGGCGACCCCCAGTTCGACTACGGAGTTGACGACCCCTCTCTCTTGCCAGAGCAACCAGGCAAGCCCCCTTGATCACCGGATATCGCCTATTCTCCTCTATCTTGCTTGCATTAGAGTAGTGTAGCATATTCTTGCTTTTGATAATCCTATTACGATGCATAGCGACATTGTTGCTACATCTGTTGATACCTTACGCAATCCTAAATACTTAGTATAGGATGCTAGTTTATCATCATTGGCCCTACATTCTTGTCGGTGCGCCTTGCTATACTATTGGGCGTGATCACTCGGGAGGTGATCACGGGTATATATATACATACATACATACTACGATGGTGACTAAAGTCGGGTGCGTCGAAGAGTACCCGAGTGATTCCGCAGTTGAAATGAAAGGACCTTTGTCCCGACGGCCCTCTGTGTGGATCTTTGTGGTGGAAGCGACAGGCAGGTTGAGACCGCCTAGGTGAGAGGTGGGCCTGGCCCGATCGGCGTCCGCGGTTGCTTCATAATAACACGCTTAACGAGATCTTGGTATTTGATCCGAGTCGGCCATTTGGTCTATCGCACTAACCATCTACGTGGGAGTAGTTATGGGTATCCGGCGTCGTGGTATCGGCAAGCCTTCGTGGCGTCGAAGAAGCGAAGCGGCGCGCGGATTGGAGCGTAAGCATGCGCTTGTATTAGGGGCTAGTTACGCTTCGGCACGTCGCGCAACGTCTTGTGTGTGCTTTCGAGGCGATGGGCCCGCACCCTAACGGCGCATAGGTTTAGACCCGGCGTCTTGACCGCTCTGTTGTGCCTAGGTGGGGCTGCGGCGTGTTGATCTTCCGAGGCGGGCATGACCCAGAAAGTGTGTCGGCCAAATGGGATCAAGCGTGTTGGGTTATGTGGTGCACCCTGCAGGAAGTTTAATCTATTGAATAGCCGTGTCCCTCGGTAAAGGGCGACCGGAGTTGTACCTCGACCTTATGACAACTAGAACCGGATACTTAATAAAACACACCCTTCCAAGTGCGGATACAACCCGGTGATCGCTCTCTAACAGGCGCCGAGGAGAGGATCGCCGGGTAGGATTATGCTATGCGATGCTCTTGGAGATGCTACTTGGAGATGCTACTTGGAGATACTACTTGGAGGACTTCAATCTACTCTCTTCTACATCTTTGCAAGGCGGAGGCTGCGAGCGTAGTCTTCGACGAGATTAGCTATCCCCTCTTATTACGGCATTCTGCAGTTCGGTCCTTGATATGGCCCTTTACACCTATACACATGCATATGTAGTGTAGCTCCTTGCTTCGCAGTACTTTGGATGAGTACTCACGGTTGCTTTCTCCCCTTTTCCCCTTTCCCTTCTTTACGGTTGTCGCAACCAGATGTTGGAACCCAGAGCGAGACGCCACTGTCGATGGCGACTACTACACTGGAGGTGCCTACTACTACGTGCGGTGTCTTGCGACGACCACCGGAGTAGTTTAGGAGGATCCCAGCGGAGGCCCGCACCTCTTCGATCTGTATCCTAGTTTGTGCTAGCCTTCTTAAGGCAAACTTGTTTAACTTATGTCCGTACTCGAGATATTGTTGCTTCCGTGACTCGTCTATGATCGAGCACTTGTATTCGAGCCCTCGAGGCCCCTGGCTTGTATTATGATGCTTGTATGACTTATTTTACTTTTAGAGTTGTGTTGTGATATCTTCCGTGAGTCCACGATCTTGATCGTACGCGTTTGCGTGCATGATTAGTGTCACGATTAAATCGAGGCGTCTGAAGTTGGTATCGAGCCGATTGCTGTAGAATCCCCTTCCAACTCCTTGGCGAAGTCGAGTCTAGACTTTACAAAACCTTTACTAACATGGTCATGCGGCCCATGGGCCCACGTCGCCATTGGGTGGTATTAGGATCTTTTACTCCTCGATCTTTACTCCGGGATTACGAACTCTCTTCTATTCGGGTTAAGCGATTTTTACTAAAATCTAACTTTAGGTTCTCGAAAATACTTTCTCCGGAGAGCACCTTGATCCAGATGATCGCTTGGTACGCACGAAGATTTCGAAGATACTCTCCGATTTTCTCTCGAGACCTTGTGCCCGTTGCTTTTGCAATTACCTTCCACCGAAACATCCTTATGGATAACTACTTACACTTGCCATTCATACGATCATCCCCCATTGATCTTGTTAGTACAAGATACCCCGAAGTTTTCTCTATTATTCTGAGAATACTTTGTGCCTACTGCCTAGCAGTTCCTTGCCACCGGAATACCCCTATGATTAATTTCTCGCCCTTATTGAGTATCCGTTCAACCCCACTTGTTCATGTGTTTCACATTGGTCTTCGAAATACTATTTGATCCTCCAAAAATCCTTAGTAGCTTATTGCTCGGCAATACTTGTCTGCTTGCATTATGGATGCTTTCCATATGTCTGGCAATATTCGTTAGTATCCTTAGACACCGTCATTTTGGTCCTATCGATTCAAACATGTGTGTGAAAGCACACACTCATCAGTTGATCCTTCTAAATTATCTTTCCGGCTCATACGTCATTTTGAACATGAGTTGGATCTCGACCCATCAAATTGTTGATGATTGTACCCCTAAGGCTATTCACTTATCCATCCCTAATCGAACATTGCTTCGATCCCTTAACAAATTCATAATTCCTTTGCATTGGAGATTTGAGTTAGTCGGTTGTTTCCATAAACCGATCTCCTTGCATTCCTTCTTCCTCTGGTTGAGTACCGATGCTCACATCGGACCCCTTGTGGACCACGGATCCTTTGTTGGATTTTATTCGATAGCATCCTTAGTATTCTATAAGCTTGTGGCGTTTCCTCGGATACACAATGCCTTTGGTAAATTGTATCCTCTGCTTTCTCCAAAGATGCTCTACTATCGATCTTGTGTTATTTATTCCTGAAATTGTGGTATATGTTTCTAAGATGCCCCATGGGTTGAACATATACCTTCCTTAATTTGTGTGAACCCAAAAGTCTTCATGGGTCATAACCTTCGGTATTCCGCCATTAAACTTTCAAACTCTAAACATTCTTAATCGAGAGCGATAAATGAAAAGTTGTGTATTGGAGAAGTGGGAGTCGACCTTGAACTTTGTGTTCATGCCCATGGACCCGATGTAGATCTTATCATTAAAAGCTTCTCTTAAATTAATTATTCCTTGGTATAAATTCATCTTATATCGGGATCGGCCTTTTGCAATCGTGGTTCCGACCATATTGTTCTTCTTTGTTCCCATTTCTCGGGCAAGTTTAAACATTTGTCTTCTACGGATCAATACCTAGTCCAACCTCTACTTTGATCCGTCCTCGAGTATTACCCCACGGTATCTCGAGATTATCTTGGAACCGCATAACTTCTTATGAGTTCTTCATCAAGTACTACGTTCTCACCGATTACAATCTTTAAGTGGGCTCGAGTTATTAAACACTCAAAGACACCGATAATCGAATCGAGTCTGCACTACGGTTCCACAACTCGGATAATCTTCTCTAAGTGCGAGTTTGTACCCGATCACGCCATTCCTAGCCTGATCGGCCATATCATTATCGTGCAACTTTTTAACTGTACTACCTGGTCCTTCTTCCCGGAGCACAATTTTTGACGATGAGCTAAGCTTATGTCGATTTTCCTCATCATATCATTTCGCCTTGAACAGCAAGCTTGATTTCGAGTTTGTGTCGTACCCATGGTTCCAATAACCTTTTGCTTCATCATTCCCTTGACTAGATGTCATCGCCGATCGATTACATCTTCATGAAATTTCTCGACAAATGTAACATGATCATCATCAACATTATGATACCTTTCTGGATATCTATTGAATTCATGATGAGAAATACCATCCTTGCCTTCGATGATTTGTGTTGTCATCGACCACTTTAATGCCTCCCCTCCAACACAAACTTGTTCGTGTTTTGTGTTGTACCATGAGATCCTTGCTACCCAGCATTGTTCTTCTTTACCTTGGAATATTACCACCTTTTATGTCAAGAATGTCATGAGAATTTCACCACCTCTTAAGAAATTCTTGGTATTGTGATACTTCTCACCCTCACCATTCTTTCTTGGTCCCCGTGTTGATTCTAACCGGGATACCAACACGTGAACCATGCTGTTTGGATTCTTTCCTTCTAGCAATCCTATTGCTTTAAAATTAATGGTCGGCCGATCATTCTTAGACCATTGGTTATCGAACCACCATTTCTAACATTGATCATGCTACTTAAGCCCATATTTCGGTTGCACCTTTCAACCAATGTTTAACTGTGTATGTTTTCCTCGAGCATACATCATTGTATCATTGATCTGACTAATGTTATCTCCTTGTTCACATAATTGTGGAGGTCCATCTTTTGAAAATCTCGGTGAATTGTCGCTGAGTTCATCAGCTACCTCCTCTTCCTCTCCTTGATTTAATGAGGAACTCTTGTTTCCGGACTCGCTTCCATTGTACATTTCCCGAGAATCTTGCAATGTCATTTCGTCTATTTGTGTTGCACCTTTTCTTCTCGGACATCCTGAGTCTGAGGTATCGTGACACCGATCCGATCTGAATCTCGGTCAGATATGATGGTTGGAACATTTTTCCAAGAGTTATAACACTGGTCTTTTATGACCCGGTAAGGTGATGGCATGCCCAGCACACCTGCCCGGATGACCTGCTGTTATAGTTTCCTTTTTTTAAGAAGGTTAACCCTTTTTCCATGAGGGAAATGAATGCCTTGTTTAATAAGTTTATCCTGATGGATCCTTTGTGTATCCAAAGTCTGACCTTTGCTTAAAGACCATGTCAATGCTATCTCGAAGCATGTCTGTGGTACTCCGATTTTCAACAAGATTATTTGAAGCCCAATGCTAAATGTTTCTTGCTCAATTATCCAAACACCGTTGTATGGATAATATCATGAAATTTTTCTCCCCTTACCTAAAGGGTTTTCTACATTATATCTTGCCATGGATATCATGCTCTGCTTATCATTTGGGGAGGATATACACCTAAAATATCTGATAATCATATTTTCCTTTCCATTATTTGGTTTAACCTTTCTGGTGATCATTTTGGTCTAAGCAGTATTAATTCCCTGCTTATGTAGACCCCTCGTGTACAATTCTGTCAGTAAGACCGTGTTACTTTTGTTGATGACATTCCGGTAACCACCGATGGACGAGAACTTTGCCTATTGGCCCGCCTTGTTTTCAACGAGCAGGAAAGTGGTTCTCTTCGTCCCTCGCCCTTGGTACCGATGTTGTTGCCGACATAACTAACAGGCTATCCCCTAACATGCCTCGCTTACATGATCGTGCAAGACGTCACCGCCCTTCCTACTTTAACCCACATGGTGGGCCCATAACCCACAGTTCCACAGGATCGAAACCTGACTCTCCTGTACACCCCCGGTTTTCCACATGATCGCGCTTGACTTCTTATGTGACTCACGGGCCACCTGTCAAGTGATCTATTCGGGTATCAGACGCAATACTTATTCTCGTTGCCCTGAAACGCTTTCACCTTCTGATTAGGCATCGAAAGAATGCCTATCCGTTTGAAACTTCTCATGGTAACTTCTTACTTTGCTCTCGATATCTTCTTAAGTTTCAATTCGAGAGGTACTTATGCTTCTTCCCCAGAGATTAACCGTTTAGTGCTCGATCTTGTTAGAATCCGTCCTTATAGAGTTTCTCTTCTTACCCTTTCGTAAGTACGGTGGAGATCCCGAAGGAAGGACGACAACTTCATCAAGATGACCTAAAGTAGAGAAATGAAGGCATCAACAAAAGGAATCAACATCTTCGAAAGGGCAGCCAAGACCGAGAAGACTCGTTAGAATTTCGCAACCAAACCCTTCCCCTTAGTCCCCTCCTTAAATCTCGGGACGAGATTTCTTGTAGTGGAGGAGAATTGTGGCCTTGGATAATTAAGCTACAAGAAACCTCTCATTAATGAGGCCACGTCACTCTGATTCTTGCTTCCTAATCTCGCGTTAATTCAAAACGATTCAAATTCAAATTTGGATTAAAGTCAAACAATAAAAGTTTTCAAAAAATTAAAACTAAAATGTTCGGGTTGTTTTAAATAAATCGTAAGAAACTATGGTGGAGAAACCAAGCTTTTATAAAATGCTTAAATGAACTATAAGGATTTAAACAAGAGCAAAAACAATTAATTAAATGCCTTTTACAATTAATAAATTACTAAACTATTTTATTTTGTCGCCAAACTCTTTGTGGCATTGGGGTATTTTGTAACACTAATTTAGGTACTACTTGTATATTTTTATAAAACTAAAATTAAAAGAAACTACAAATAAAAAAAAAAAAAGAAAATTTAAAAACAGAAACAAACAAAAAAAAAAAGGAAAAGGGCCTTCCCGGATGGGCCGACCAGTAACCACTAGGCAAAGCCCACCAGCCTCCCCATTCCCCTTATCTCCCCCGAAACCCTAACCCACACCCCGATCCCCACTCTCCCTCCCCACCTTGTGATCTGGATTGGGGCGCCCCACGACGTCGCCCGATCCGTTGCCTCCGACGCTGCGCCACTTTGTCGCCGTCCACCGCCGGCTGGAGCTCCGCGAGCCTCACCGGAGCTCCACCTCGCTGGCGTGCCAGTCGCCCGAGGTCTCCGCCGACGGCGCCATCACCCCGTGTGCCTTGGCCTCCTCCTCGCCCCGTGCCGAGGCCGCCGTTCTCGCGCCGCGCCCTCGACCCCGTCGCCTCGCCAGCGCCGTCGTCGACGACCTCCTCGACCCGCTTCCCGAATCCCTACCGCCTGTGAGCTCTCCTCCTCTCCCCTTTCCCTCTGTCGCCCGGCGCCGTTCGCGACGCCCGCCTTCTACTACCGTGCGCCTGACGCGCGCTTATGGCTCGTGGCCCTCTGCTCATCGTGCCGCTCGGAGCAGCGCCTCGCGCCTCGCCCTTCCCCATCTCCGTCGCGCTCGGCGCCCTCTCATGCTTCGCCGCTCACGCGACGCCGCGCGCCTGTGCTGCTTCGCCGCCCGTCGCGCTCACCACACACACACCGCCACGACGGTTGTTGCTCCAGCGCAGACTTTGCCTGCTGTGGCGGCACGTCCCGGCCGCCTCGCTCGCGACCACCGAGGCCCCCAGCGCTCCACCTCGCCTCTCATGGCGTCGGTGCGAGCCCCGCACCGCTTAGCCGCTGCCTCCCATACTCGCCTGCGCGCGCCGCCGAGCTCAACGCCGGCGTCTTTGGCGCCATGCCACCACCACCCCTGGTTGCTGGTGGTGCGCCCATGCAGTTAGCGCTTCGTTAATTTGTGCCCATTAGCGCTCGTGCCGCTATGGCCTCGGCCTATGACAAGCAGCCCCAATACTCGAACAGTTTTATAAAAAAAGGAACTTAAAAAAAATATATATAATAAATAAAATATTAATTAATTAATTAATTAAGTAACTAATTAACTTAATTAATTCTGATTAGATTAGCCTAATTAACTAACTAAACTAATTAACTATTGTTAATTAGCTAATAGTGTATGACATGTGGGACCCACACGTCAGTTTGACCCAGTCAACGTCTTGTTGACTGCTGACGTCATGCTGACGTCATGATGACGTCAGCATGTACTATTCTGGATAATGTTAGAATTAAATAATTAAATAAATTCTAAAAATGATTAAACCTTTTAAAATTAATATAAAATAAACCGTAGCTCGGATGGAAAAACTTCAGACATGAAAGTTGCTCGAATCCAGCGAGACGATTCCGGATCGCAGCCGTTCATCCGCCACGCGTCCCTAGCATAGTGAACTGCAACATTTCACCTCCGGTTCATCTCGTCTGAAAACACGGAACACCGGGATACTTTCCGGATGTTTCCCCTTCACCCAGATCACCTCATACCGCGATAGAACACGTCTAGCTCTGCTTGTTGTCCTGTTACGCACTTGCTTGCTATGTATTTACTGTTTCTCCCCTCTCTTCTTTTCGATAGACCCCGAGACTGCCGGCGACCCCCAGTTCGACTACGGAGTTGACGACCCCTCTCTCTTGCCAGAGCAACCAGGCAAGCCCCCCCCTTGATCACCAGATATCGCCTATTCTCCTCTATACTGCTTGCATTAGAGTAGTGTAGCATGTTACTGCTTTTCGATAATCCTATTCTGATGCATAGCCTGACATTGTTGCTACATCTGTTGATACCTTACCTGCAATCCTAAATACTTAGTATAGGATGCTAGTTTATCATCATTGGCCCTACATTCTTGTCGGTCTGCCTTGCTATACTATTGGGCCGTGATCACTCGGGAGGTGATCACGGGTATATATTATACATACATACATACTACAGATGGTGACTAAAGTCGGGTCTGCTCGAAGAGTACCATGAGTGATTCACAGATTAAATGAAAGGACCTTTGTCCGACGACCCTCTGTGTGGATCTTTGTGGCGGAGCGACAGGCAGGTTGAGACCGCCTAGGTGAGAGGTGGGCTTGGCCCTGATCGGCGTCCGCGATTGCTTCATAATAACACGCTTAACGAGATCTTGGTATTTGATCTGAGTCTGGCCATTTGGTCTATACGCACTAACCATCTACGTGGGAGTAGTTATGGGTATCCCGACGTCGTGGTATCACCAAGCCTTTGTGACGCCAAGAATCGAGCGGCGCGCGCCGGATTGGAACGTAAGCTGCGCTTGTATTAGGGGCTAGTTACGCTTCGGCCACGTCACGCAACGTCGAGTGTGTGCTTTCGGCGATGGGCCCGGCACCCTGCGCAGATAGGTTTAGACCGGCGTCTTGACCGCTCTGTTGTGCCTAGGTGGGGCTGCGGCGTGTTGATCTTCCGAGGCGGGCATGACCCAGAAAGTGTGTCGGCCAAATGGGATCAAGCGTGTTGGGTTATGTGGTGCACCCTGCAGGGAGTTTAATCTATTCAATAGCCGTGTCCCTCGGTAAAGGACGACCGGAGTTGTACCTCGACCTTATGACAACTAGAACCGGATACTTAATAAAACACACCCTTCCAAGTGCGGATACAACCCGGTGATCGCTCTCTAACAGGCGCCGAGGAGAGGATCGCGGGTAGGATTATGCTATCGATGCTCTTGGAGATGCTACTTGGAGATGCTACTTGGAGATACTACTTGGAGGACTTCAATCTACTCTCTTCTACATCTTTGCAAGACGGAGGCTGCGAGCGTAGTCTTCGACGAGATTAGCTATCCCCTCTTATTCGGCATTCTGCAGATTCACCCACCGATATGGCCCTTTACACCTATACACATGCATATGTAGTGTAGCTCCTTGCTTGCGAGTACTTTGGATGAGTACTCACGGTTGCTTTCTCCCCTTTTCCCCTTTCCTTCTTTACGGTTGTCGCAACCAGATGTTGGAGCCCAGAGCGACGCCACCGTCGATGACGACTACTACACCGGAGGTGCCTACTACTACGTGCAAAGGCTGGCGGCGACCACTGTGAGTAGTTTAGGAGGATCCCAGCGGGAGGCCCGCGCCTCTTCGATCTGTATCCTAGTTTGTGCTAGCCTTCTTAAGGCAAACTTGTTTAACTTATGTCCGTACTCAGATATTGTTGCTTCCGCGACTTCGCCTATGATCGAGCACTTGTATTCGAGCCCTCGAGGCCCCCGCTTGTATTATGATGCTTGTATGACTTATTTTACTTTTAGAGTTGTGTTGTGATATCTTCCCGTGAGTCCCTGATCTTGATCGTACACGTTTGCGTGCATGATTAGTGTACGATTAAATCGGGGGCGTCACATCATGTTGACGTGCAACACGATGGTCTTGATGGATCGTAATCGAACTTGGCGGTTTGTATGGTCACCGTAGATGAACTTGGCGACAGTGATTCTTGTGCTCACGAAACGGCATGGAGACACAGAACATAGAGGCCGAAGATGGCAGAACGGCAGTAGGCAGATAGAGGGCCAACGAGAGGATGGAGGCGAGGCGGTTGTCCAGGGTAGCGTCGGGCAGGGCTCGAGCTCGGACTCGAGGCAGATGGCAACCGCGAACCGCAGAGGTGCGACAACAGAGGCCGAAGGGGAGGTCGATACCGCGGGAACGACGACGTCGGACAGGAGGTCAAGCTGCGAGGCGGGAGGTTGTTGGCACGCGGTGCATGGTGGTGGTGGTGGACGCGGACCGGTTCGATCTGGCGTCTGGGGTCGGGGACGAAGCCGGAGACGCGAGGACGGGTCGGGTCGACGGGGCGGCCGCCGGCAACAGCTCCGATGGCTGGCGTGGTTGAGGGAGGAGGCGAACGAGCGCGGGGAATGACAGCAAGGTGATTGGAGGGGTCGCCGGCAAGGCGGAGCTCCACAACAGGAGAAACATAGGAAGGTGCGGCAAGAGGACTCTGCTCCTCTCTCTCCCTGCGAGTGGCGGCGCCAGGAGGAGAACAAAGGGAGAGAGCTGGAGACCAGGGTGCTGGGTGCGGGTGATGCGTGTGTTCTGGTGTGCCGTTGGATGGAGGAGGCAGGGGATCGAGGTCGATCCCGATCGGGACGAGTGGCTGGCGGCGGAGGGGGGAACGAGAGGAGGGATCGAGCAAAAGCTTGCTAGGGTTAGATAGGGTTTAGGTGGGCTGCGGGGGATGGTTGGGCCGGCCTGGTTGGTTAGGCCCAAGAGGCCGGCGGGTGCAGTCTCTCTCACTCCCTTCCTCTCATATTTTCCTTAACAGAAAAGAATTAGAGAGAAGAAAAGAAAGAAAGAGTTAGGGAAAGAATATGCGCAAGGGGTTAATTTCCCTGGACTCACAAAAATAAGCTAGACCCAAGAAAATAGAAAGTGAGCGTGGGTGTGGAGTTGAATTCCACCTCATTTGAATTTAATTCGAATGAGTGTGAGAAAGAAGTGGGTATTCGGTATGTCCAAAAATGTGGAGAAATTTGGTGGAGGTCGGGAAAATGACAAAAGAATATATGGCAAGGTTGGAGACCAAGAATTAAGATAACAAAGGCATTGGAATATTTTGTAAGTGTGTTATGGTGAATTCCAAGTTAATGAAATATTTAAATATAGCTCCCTAATATTGGGAAGATATGTTATAAATAGAAGTCACCATGTGAATTCCCTCGATTTAAATAGATCAAAAGATCTATGCAATTTATTTAGTTGAGGTTTTAAAAATTAATGCTATGATGGCATGATGACATGATGCAATGCAAGAGATGGCATGATTAATGCACAAACAAAACAAATCACACGATAAAACTCAAAATAGCTGGAAGTCTTCTGGAGCGTCGGTCTCGGGGCGTTACAACACTCCACCACTACAAGAGGATGTCGTCCCAAGATCTAGGATGGCACCGGAGAGAAACGGAAGAGGAAGAGAAAAGGTAAAACTAAGTTGTTTCTTTGACAAACGAGTGAAACCACGAACGTTGAGAGGTTGAGCAATTTAAAAGAAAGAGTACAATAGAGATGAACGAGATTGCAAACAATCCGTTAGAGAAGAGGAACAAGGAACATTACGAGGACTTGAAGGTTGCAAAGACATGAATCAAGAGTTTAATGGACAAGATAGAATTCAAAACCACTCCGGTTAAAACAAGATGAGAGAGGAAGAATTCGGGCAGCATTCCGGTTGAACATGGAAGGAATAGAACATGAACTTGAGAAGATGGGATGATACTTGATGAAATCAACAACACACTGCCTCCGGAACTATTGAAAGAATGGCACAATGGGTAAGAAGGATTTCAGACAGCACTAAGGTTGAAAAGAGAGGCAAAAGTTGATAAGATGAAAGAACTTGAAGAGATGACATAACACTTCGGTTAAATGGATAAGCACGAAAAGAACACGATCCTCACAATCGAGATGATGAGTGAAAAGAGCAACATCACAATGTCTCCGGAAGAAAGAATAGAAGATAGATCATTGGAATAAAGGGACGGAGAAGAAAATGACAACTTCTACCACAATTGAATTTGGAAGGCATGCTTGCAAGAAGGTTTGAATAGAGTTGTTGGAAGACCAACAACGAAAAGAATAAGTTTGTAGTGGGCTTATGGAAACATCTCAACATTATGAGGTGACAACCTGCCACTAACGGAAACAATGCTTGCTTGAGATTAACGAAGAGATGAAAGCTTGTTCCATCAAGATGGAAGAGAGATAACTTGGGTCATTAATAAGCACCAAAATAGCAACATTACTTAGGGAAGGCTTTAGGTGAAATCTATACCAAGATAACTCCAATGAAGAGATTGACGGTTGAAAAGATCTCTTGAACAAAGACAAAATGATGGATTTAAATATGTCACTCTTGAAAACTTGTGAATCATGAAACGCGAAGGGAAAATTATCAAGAATGACCTAACACCACCTCAGAAGATAAGGTAGAAAGAATCGCACTTCGGAATGCAAGATGAAGAATACTTGAACTCCCCAAAACAAAACATGTGTTGAGCACCATGCTTATCTTAGAGTATAGCTTGGCGGATCATAACTTTGAGAGAAATCTTGAAGAACAATTGAAGAATGAAAGGAATCCTTGACGAACCACCATGAAGAAACTCCGGTATTAAAAGGATGGTGGAAAGAAGGAGAAGTTGAAAACACAAGGTGAAGCCTTGCAATGATTTAGATGGAGCTTCGCGACGAGATAACCGAGAAATGTGACATGATGAACAACTCTGGAAAGAAGAAACTAGATCACTTGGATGAAACAACAATAAGAATTATGTTATGCGTATCCTTCACCAATATAAATTGATGACAAGCAACGGATTTGGCATACTACTTATTCTCGTAGAAAGGATTAAAGAGAGATATAGCGCCAACTTGAAAAAGGTCTTCAACAACCACCAGTAGGATTGAAACAACGAAAGAATGAATGAATTGATACGATAACGAAGGAAGCAAAATCTTGAACAAACCGTCGTAAGAATTGAAAATGAACGTAGCAAAGGCACAATTCACCGGGAAGGATTGAAAAACGAATGAAGATACTTGAGGGGATTTAGATACATGAGAACGAAGAGATCATGAACTGATTAGAGGATATTTGAACGATGCACCGGTAAGATTTGGAGAATGATAGCTACACGGTGAGAATGAAGAATTATGACATGACGGCTTCAAAGGAAAGAAATTGAAACAACTCATGAAATGCTCCTGATGGTAAGAAAAGAATTGTCACAATCAAAAACAATTATGAGGATGGCATAAAGCTTGAACTATGCATCTTGAAGAGAATGGAGCAAGATTTAAGAGAAATCCTTCTTCGGTCTTCAAATGTTGAGAATGATGATGAGAACCACCACCATGAATTGTTGAGATACTCCGGGAGATTGAAAAATACAGAGGTTGAGCCAACAATGAAAAATAATTTGAAAGATCTTGGAGGAAGACATTTGACTGATGATAACTCATTCTTACGTCAAACTTTGCAATGAATTTGAGAATAACTCTGGAAAGAATTAGAAGAGCCAGGTAAGATCCTAGAAAAAGACCTGTGGGTTAGGGCCCACTGAAAAGGAACACTGTTGGAAATGATTTTAAAGAGAAAATGCACCGGTTGAATTAAATGACTTGAATGAGAAAATAATCTCCAAATAGCTTGAACGGTTTGATAGTGGAGACACAAATCTTCTGAGATATCTTCAACACTCTGGAACAAATGAATAGCAAGAGGTGAGTGATTGAGAGGTGCACCGGCATGAGAAAGCATTTGATACGAGGAAAGGAATATGTTCGACACTGAAAGCTTGAATTGGATCCACCGAAGAAGAAAAGAGAACAGAGGATGCTGAACTTGAAGCTCCGTTCGTATCTTCCTGAGAATCACCGGATCAGAACATTGATGGAAAAGAATGGAGAGTCTTCCCATCAATAAAAGGATACTTGATTAAGAAATCTGAGTCCTCGAAGAAAAGGGTGGGAGGGTGGGAAAACAAAGGCAACTTGGGCAGATGGAATGGATACCATTGAGAAAACTTAGAATTGATCTCACGAATGGAAAAAATGATAGTATTAGCCTGGAGAGAAGCACGCCGGTTGGGAAAAGAATTAACATGACAACCTCAATGATCAAGAAGGATTAGCACTCCCATAGAAATATGAGAACACCATTTTTGAAAAGTATGGATTCAACATTTGACTTCGAAGCAACTCGAATACCACAAATAATTTAAAACAAAGGATTTGGCTTGCAGAATAAGCCGGAACAAACATATGATAGAGATTTTGTCCGAAGTTTTCGTGGTGGGGCCCACACGGGCTCGATCGTACAACACCATCATGTACAAGGCAGTGCACATGACATGCGAAGTGTCCCCGAACCAGCATAGCCAAGGGTTCTTTAAGACACAACGAGACCACTGTAAAAAACGACCGTGGATAGGCGGACCACTAGACGTCGAACCCCAATCTCATATCATGCATCTGTCGAAAAGAAAAAAAAACTAGAGCTACTTGAATTCCCACCTATAAAACTCCTGAAACTTTCTGGTTATGCAATCTGGTGTTGGGGATACAGGGGAAGCAATATATATCTCACCCAAAACTAACAATCCCTACATCCAAGCTTTATCCATCCGTCAACACATAACCAAGAAACCTTCGGAAATCGTGTACCTCAACCTTCGAAAAGCATCCGTTATACGAGTTATGGCAATACTCCCGAACTCCCCAGTACTGAGTGACGTCGAGGTTATCTCACCAACAACTGCATAAAAGAGATTTTCGATGTCGGCAAAACTCAGGTATTCCAGAACTGCAACGATAAAATTATGACGACAACACCTCGGACACTGCCACAACCCCTAAATGTCAGGAGGCACCAAGAACAATGTTCTCGTCATAAGAATATTAGAACGATCCCAAGATACCCACGTGATCCTAATTTTTTTTTAGTGAAATTTGAGGAGAGGAAAGTCAAAACATCTACGTCAGGAGACCTCACCAGAGCGACGAAGGGACTGAGGAGTAAAAAGAATCCTACTCTCTGATATATATAATCCTAAGACTCAAAACATTTTTGTTCTAGACTCAACAACGCTAGCGATTCGATCAAGCAGGGGGCTCCTAAGTCGGGGATGGCTCTGATTACCAACTTGTAACACCCACGATGCGGCTATATCTCCCACGTGTCGAAGCACGACTTAGAGGCATAACCGCATTGTGGTTTTGTCGCAAGAAGGGTCATCTTCACACAATCCCATGTAATGAACAAGACTGGGATAAAGAGTTGGCTTACAATCGCCACTTCACACAATGAACATATAATTCATACATCATTCAGAGAACACACATAGTCCGACTACGGACGAAGCCAAAAGAAAAGAAGATAACCCAACTGCTAGATCCCCGATCATCCCAACTGGGCTCCACTACTGATCAACATGAAATGAAACATAGCAACGACCAAGATCTTCGTTGAGCTCCCATCTGAGCTCGGTTACATTATCTCAGACCGTATCATCGGCACCGCAATCGCTGTGATAGTATCTGGTGAGTCACGAGGACTCAGCAATCTCAAAACCCGCGAGATCAAGACTATTTAAGATTATGGGTAGGAAAAGGGGTAATGAGGTGGATCTGCAGCAAGCACTAAGCAAATATGGTGGCTAACATACGCAAATAAGAGCGAGAAGAGAAGCAACATAATGGTCGTGAAGCTAGAAGTGATCAAGAAGTGATCCTGAAACTGCTTACGGACAATCATAACACCAAGACCGTGTTCACTTCCCAGACTCCGCCGAGAAGAGACCATCACGGCTACACACGCGGTTGATGCATTTTAATTAAGTCAAGTGTCAAGTTATCTACAACCGGACATTAACAAATTCCCATCTGCCACATAACCGCGGGCACGGCTCTCGAAAGTTTATAACCCTGCAGGGGTGTCCCAACTTAGCCCATGATAAGCTCTCGCGATCAACAAAGGATATACCTTCTCCCAGGAAGATCCGATCAGTCTCGGAATCCCGGTTTACAAGACATTTTGACAATGGTAAAACAAGACCAGCAAAGCTGCCCAATGTGCCAACAAATCCTGATAGGAGTCGCACGTATCTCGTTCTCAGTGCACACCGGATAAGCGAAGCGTACAGGTACCGATGTAATCCAAATTGCCAAGGAATGGTCCCGCACAGTGCTCTAGTTTGGACCAACACTCAGAGGAGCACTGGCCCGGGGGTAAAATAAAGATGACCCTTGAGTCTGCAGAACCCAAGGGAAAAAGGCTTAGGTGGCAAATGTTAAAACCAATGTTGGGCCTTGCTGGAGGAGTTTTATTTAAAGCAAACTGTCAAGGGGTCCCATAAATCACCCAACCGCGTAAGGAACGCAAAATCAAGGAACATAATACCGGTATGACGGAAACTAGGGCGGCAAGAGTGGAACAAAACACCAGGCATAAGGCCGAGCCTTCCACCCTTTACCAAGTATATAGATGCATTAATTAAATAAGAAATATTGTGATATCCCAACATAATCTTGTCCATCATGGAGCAATCTTCAACTTCACCTGCAACTAACAACGCTATAAGAGGGGCTAAGCAAAGCGGTAACATAGCCAATCAACGGTTTGCTAGGTAGGGTGAAAAAGGTTAGAGGTTGACATGGCAATATGGGATGCATGGTAAACAAGTGATAGGTAGCGCAGAATAGCGATAGAACGAAGCAACTAGGAAGCAAAGATAGAAGTGATATCGAGGGTAGTGGTCATCTTGCCTGAGATCCCGCAAGGAAGAAGAACGAATCCATGAAGAAGACAAACGGACATCGAACGAATCCTCACAACTCCGGAACGAAACCAAAGCTAACGTGAGAAGCAAATCGGAAAGAAACAAACAACATGGTAAACACACAAGCATAAACATGTCATGATGCACAAACAAGTATGATGCATGTCCGGTTTAATGAGGCATGGCATGGCAATATGCACAAACAACACTACAAGTTAAGTGGAGCTCAATATGCAACGAGTTGCATATTGACGAAACACCACATCAATTATTTAGTTCTCTCTAGTTATAAGCTACTCAACAATATTAAATGTTATTAAACATGGCAAGGGGTGAAGCATAATTAAACTACCTATTTAGGCAAGTTTAAGTGAGGCCGGAAACAACAAACGATAATTCCGGAAAACCCCATATGTTATTTAGCAATTTAACGCAAACAACAATTTTAAACATTTTAATTGTTGTTATCATGATGCGGATGACATATGCAAGTCTTATGCAATTTTATGAAAATGTTGACATGAGCATGTTATGAAGCATTTGGTCACTATGGCGGAACAAAATGGGTGCCACGGCAACGAATCCGAAAATGATGCCACGGCAACATATCGGTTCCGGTAGCTCACGGAGATACCGGTGCAAAAGGAAGTGAGCGTGAGAGAGTCATGCAAGATGGTGGGGTGCTCCCGGTTACCGGGTTCCCACGGGTCGACGACATGGCAAACGAGGAGGAACGTGCATGAAGCAAATGGGCACGATGCAAACATATGGTTCATCTCATACATGCAAGGGCATCTCATCGCGGTCGTCTCGAGTTATACCTTTGAATCGTGCATTTAGGGCGGAACGCATTCGTCGAAGGAAGTAGTGGTACTCGCGGGTCGTGGTGGAAGTAGTCGTACATGTCGGTGGTAGTGGAAGTAGTGGTACACGGGGACGGTAGTTGTACACGTTTTTCGTAGATGTTCAGGTCGACGGTAGAGGTACTTGGTGTCCGGTGCGGTACTTGGCGAATCCAAGACGTAGCGGTACACTTGTTGAAGTGGAACTTGACGATATCCATCTGGAGGTAGCCATCCGTGGTCGTACTCATGTTGACGTGCAACACGATGGTCTTGATGGATCGTAGTCGAACTTGGCGGTTCGTATGGTCACCGTAGATGAACTTGGCGACAGTGATTCTTGTGCTCACGAAACGGCATGGAGACACAGAACATAGAGGCCGAAGATGGCAGAACGGTAGTAGGCAGATAGAGGGCCAACGAGAGGATGGAGGCGAGGCGGTTGTCCAGGGTAGCGTCGGGCAGGGCTCGAGCTCGGACTCGAGGCAGATGGCAACCGCGAACCGCGGAGGTGCGACAACAGAGGCCGAAGGGGAGGTCGATACCGCGGGAACGGCGACGTCGGACAGGAGGTCAGGCTGCGAGGCGGGAGGTTGTTGGCACGCGGTGCATGGTGGTGGTGGTGGTGGACGCGGGCCGGTTCGATCTGGCGTCTAGGGTCGGGGACGAAGCCGGAGATGCGAGGACGGGTCGGGTCGACGGGGCGGCCGCCGGCAATGGCTCCGATGGTTGGCGTGGTTGAGGGAGGAGGCGAACAAGCGCCGGGAACGGCAGCAAGGTGATTGGAGGGGTCGCCGGCAAGGCGGAGCTCCACAGCAGGAGAAACATAGGAAGGTGCGGCAAGAGGACTCTGCTCCTCTCTCTCCCTGCGAGTGGCGGCGCCAGGAGGAGAACAAAGGGAGAGAGCTGGGGATCAGGGTGCTGGGTGCGGGTGATGCGTGTGTTCTGGTGTGGCGTTGGAGGGAGGAGGCAGGGGATCGAGGTCGATCCCGATCGGGACGAGTGGCTGGCGGCGGAGGGGGGAACGAGAGGAGGGATCGAGCAGAAGCTCGCTAGGGTTAGATAGGGTTTAGGTGGGCTGCGGGGGATGGTTGGGCCGGCCTAGTTGGTTAGGCCCAAGAGGCCGGCGGGTGCAGTCTCTCTCACTCCCTTCCTCTCATATTTTCCTTAATAGAAAAGAATTAAAGAGAAGAAAAGAAAGAAAGAGTTAGGGAAAGAATATGCGCAAGGGGTTAATTTCCCTGGACTCACAAAAATAAGCTAGACCCAAGAAAATAGAAAGTGAGTGTGGGCGTGGAGTTGAATTCCACCTCATTTGAATTTAATTCGAATGAGTGTGAGAAAGAAGTGGGTATTCGGTATGTCCAAAAATGTGGAGAAATTTGGTGGAGCTCGGGAAAATGACAAAAGAATATATGGCAAGGTTGGAGACCAAGAATTAAGATAATAAAGGCATTGGAATATTTTGTAAGTGTGTTATGGTGAATTCCAAGTTAATGAAATATTTAAATATAGCTCCCTAATATTGGGAAGATATGTTATAAAGAGAAGTCACCATGTGAATTCCCTCGATTTAAATAGATCAAAAGATCTATGCAATTTATTTAGTTGAGGTTTTAAAAATTAATGATATGATGGCATGATGACATGATGCAATGCAAGAGATGGCATGATGAATGCACAAACAAAACAAATCACACGATAAAACTCAAAATAGCTGGAAGTCTTCTGGAGCGTCGGTCTCGGGGCGTTACATCGCACCTTGCTGAAGACGCTTTATGATAGCGTCCTGGAGAGCCCGCTGGCCGGCGCCAAGGACGGCCCCGCCAAGTTGCTTCCCTTCCTGGTCCTCGCCCTTGAAGATGTCGCCCTCGGCCTTGGCCCCACGGCTGAGGCTGAGGCGCGTGTCCTTTCTTCTGCAGCGCTGACACGCGTCTTCACCCACGTCTACCTTTGCGACCCCGATGTTGACCTTGACAGCCTGCTGGAGCTTGTGAGCGGCGAGCTTGCCGCTGCCGCTGCTGAGGCCGTGAAGGGTCGAGCGGAGGCTCTGCTGGCGAAGTTCCGTGCTTTCAGTACCAAGCCAAGGGGAGGTGCTGCCGATCCTGAGGCTCCACGAGGCGAAGTCACCCAGTGCAGCTCCGTCACCAGCGATGGCACTGCCAGAAAGTGACCCCTTCGTGGCTCCTGTCCTGTTTTTAGCTCCTGCAACATGCATCATGCCTCGTGGAGGCGTTTAAACTTGTGTTTGGCATTTTGAAAGCACTCAATGGACTGTAATATTTGCTTTTGAATTCCTTGAGATTTGCGCTTTTCCTTCCTACTTGCTTGTGTTCTACGTCGGCAGAGCCCGGCCCCGCGCATACCTCAGCCGCTGTTAGCCCCGACCGGAAACTAGGACGGGACCAAGGAGTGAGGGGCTACGTGACCAGTTAGGCTCCTGAGTCGCAATGCTCAGGAGTCCCCCTTGACGCGCGAATAGCAAGTAGGAAGGGGAGATGTATGAGTAAATCTACCGTTCTACGTCGGCAGAGCCCGGCCCCGCGCATACCTCAACCGCCATTAGCCTTTCGGAACTAAGGGGTGAGGGGCTACGTGACCAGTTAGGCTCCTGAGTCGCGATGCTCAGGAGTCCCCCTTGACGTTCAAACGGCCTTCGTACCTTGGCTCCGCTCGGGGAGAGACGTGCGAGGAACCAGGCCCGAGGGGCCTTGCTGGGTGGCGTGCGCCTAGGCGTGACCCAGGCGTAGCCCCCGTGCCCAGCCTCCTTGCGCGGCACTCCCGAGGGGAGGCGTTATGATGGGGCCGGACACTGAGCTCTGGGCTCCCTGAGGTTGATGCGGCCGGGGGCCGCCCTCAGTTGTTTATCACCAGCGCGGAGCATAGCGCTTCCGTATATGTACGGGCATAGCCGCCTCGGCAAGTGTTGTCACCAGCAGAGCATGGTGCTTCCATCAGGCGTGGGGTGGGCTCTCCCGGGAGGAGCCCCGGGGCGTGTCAGCCCCGCCCTAACATGTGGTTGGCACGGTAGGGCCTGACGAGGTGTATCTGGGCACCCGTGAGCCAGCGCGGGACTCACGGGGCCCTACCTCAAGGCGGGTTGCGCCTGGCTCTGGGCCTTTACTTGTAATGTGTTCGTGCAAATTTGGTTAGATGCCGACGCTCTACGTCCTCAGGTCCCGGCCCTCGAGCAAGCTCAGCCGTCGCTGGTATGCCAGGTCGCGATGCTGTGGACAAGGCCAGGAGGTGAGGGCTGGAGAGCCAGTAAGAGTCCATGAGTCGCGATGCTCAGGTACCCCCCCTTTAACGTGCAAGCGGCCGACATGAAGGAAGAAGGGTGCCGCCAGAGGCATCAAGTAATGATCATGATGGGTCAAACACACGACCCGAATAAACGCGAGAGGGATACATGCCACTGGGTCTGGCCCGAGTGGCTTGGGGATAATGCAGCCCGAGGGGCGCCCCAATAAAGTAAGCTAAAAACATGAACTGAAGGGATACATGCCGCAGGGACGGACCCACGCGGCCTGGGAATGATGTAGCCCTGGGGGGCACTCCCGACTGAAAGTGAAACTTGAAGGATGTCACCTGATGATGTTGAAGATGAAGGGATGCTGAAGTAGCGGACGACGTACGCTGCGGAAGCCGATCTTTACGAGCCCCTAGGCCCAGGAGCCTCGGGAGGCTCCGGAGGCGCTGGCGGCTCCTCGCGGACCATCTCCATTTCTGCCAGGACTGTGGAATGCATGGCCGCTTGAGCCTCCAGGGTGCTCCTCATGAGGCGCTGACGCACAACAGCCGCGTTCGGTAGGCCATAAGGCATGCGAACATAGCTGTGAGATGGACCTTCGCAGCGTCCCACATGTGAGGGCCAGAGGCGCTCCTGAGAGGCGGCTCGGTTGAGTCCTGGTATGTCGATGCAGACGCGCAGCCCACCATCCTCGCCTGGATGGGGAGCTACGGCGGGTAAGCGGCGGCTGCCACTCATGACTCTTGACTCCTGCAGCTCCTGAATGATCTCACTGACGAACTCCTGAGGGTTTGGCCCTCCTTGCCTTGCTCCTTCCTGAGGGAAACGTGCTTTGAAACATGCCTCCAAGTGGTGCCCGAGCGCCTCCCTCGTGATCTTAGCAAAGTCGATGGCCCTCCAGGAGAGAGCCCCCGAGCCTTGCTCGAGGAGCGCGCCGGGCGCGCCTTCCTATGCGACAGAAGGAGGCGCCCCCTGAACGGGCGTGGACCCTGAGGGGCCTGCCTCCCGAGGGTTCGGACCAGGCGATGTCTTCTTCTTCTTAGAGACTGCCTCGGGAAGCCTTCTGCTCCTGTGATTTGGGTCTTCAATTGACGCGGCTTGAAAAGCTCGCTCCAGAGAACACACAGCATCCCTCTCTTCACAAGGCACCGTGATGACTCCACCGCTTCCTGGCATCTTGAGGACATTGTAGCCGTGATGAGTCACGACCATGAACTTGGCCAGAGCTGGGTACCCAAGGATGGAATTGTACGGCAGGCAAATGTGCGTGACGTCGAAGTCAATGAGCTCGGTGCGGTAGTTGTTGCGCTTCCCGAAGGTAACAGGAAGGCGAACCTGCCCTATCGGAACCGTGGAACCATCAGTGACTCCTGAGAAAGGCTTGGTTGGCTGAAGCTGATTGTATGGCACTTGGAGATTGTTGAATGTCTCGACGGATAGGACATTGAACCCTGCTCCGCCATCGATGAGGGTCCTGGTGACTTGCACATTGCTGATGATTGGGGAACAAAGCATCGGGAGGACTCCGGCTGTGGCCGCACACTTGAGCTGATCCGATGAGCTGAACGTGATGGCGCACGCTGACCACCTAAGAGGGCGTGTGGCATCGAGCTTGGGGAGGACTGCATTCACTTCGCAAGAAAACCGCTTGAAGATGCGCTGAGAGGCCGGGGCCTGAGCGCCGCCCAAGATGCAAGCGATTGCGCGCGGCTCCTGGAAGCCTCCAGCCCCCTCGTCCTGATGATGGTCTTAATTCCTCCTTGGCTGTGGTGGCAGAGGAGGGAGGCCCGCGTTGCCTTGTGGGCGATCCTCGCGAGGCTGGTCTCTCCAACCTCCCTCGCGAGGCTGGTCCCTCCAACCTTCCTCGCGAGGCTGGTCCTGCCAGCAATCCTCGCGGGGTCGGTCATGCCACCCTTGGCGAGGGCCACGGTCTTCCCATCGTCCTCCACCTCTTCCTCCTCCTCGGCCATAGCCCCGGTCGTTGCGCTCGGGGCGTCGGCCGGCACGCACGTCCCGCACGGCCCTGAGCTCTTGGCATTCGTTGGTGTTGTGGGTGTGGAGGTCGTGGTACACGCAGTACCGGCTGCCCTTGGATGACTCAGGCTGATCCCTGCCTCGCTTGGTGTCCGGCTCTGCTGCAAGCACGGCAGCCCCCTTGCGCTTCACGTCCTTGACCTTGGGCTCCTTCTCTTCTGGGTCGGCAGCTGGCAGCTCAAGGAGGGAAAGGCACCCTTTGTCACATCCCTAGTTCTGGTATGACCTAGGCTAGCTAGTCATTTGTGCATCATGTTTAAATTTCATTTAAATTTGAAATGGGGATTTGTGAAACCCTCAGAATCATTTTTGGAAATGACCCAAATAAAAAAGTTGCTCCAAAAGGGTCCAAGAAAATTCTCATGTTACTCTCTGAAAATATTGGACAGAGATAAAAATCAAACCAATATTTTTAAGAGCCCATAAGTATTTATTTTGGGCATTTGGAGTTAATGCATAAATATTTGCATTGGATATATATATTTGTTATATATATAATATATGTCCAAAAATTATGCCGTTTGTTGAGCAGCTCTGGAATAATACCACTAGTTCCTACAAAAATTGGCATAAGTAAATAAAATGATTTAGTATTATTATTAAATAAAAACAAACGTCAGAAAATAGAAAAGAAAAAGAAATGGGAAAACCTTACCTGGCGCTTACCCCCCTGTGCAGCCGGGCACTGTGCAGCCCAGCGACCCAACAGGCCGGCCCAGCTGATTGGCCGACGCCAGTCATCGTCTCCACCGCGCCAGGAGGACAGGGGTGTGTGCCCACGGCGCACGCACACGTGCATCCCCACCTCCTGCTTGCCGCCGATCGCCTGGAGTTGTCTGAGGACGCCACACACGTCCCTGAGCCCCACCCTCTCACTCTCACCCTCGTTCCCTGCCTCCTCCGCGCTCTCTCTCGCTGGACTAAACGCGCCGTCGCCGCCGCTCGCTGTTGCCGCGCCACCGCCACGGCCTCGCCTCTTCGACAAGTCCAACAGCTCCGTGCCGTCGTCCTCGTCCTCTCCGTCAAGCCACGCGTCGCCGGTCGCCCCGTGGAGCCTTCGCCGCCGTCGTCTTCATCATCGGCCGAAGGAGATCGCCACTGACATGCCGTCGTCTCCAAGCCGTCCCCGAGCGCGCTGAGATCACCGAAGCCCTCGCCGTGAGCTCCTCTACCGAACCCCTCTTCTCCTCCTCGTTTTTGCGCTCCGTAGCTCCATCCCCCTTCATGGCCGTAGCTCCTCGCCGCCGTCGCCCTGGCCACCGCAGCCCGCAACCGAGCGCGTCACCATGCTCCTGGTGACGCCAGGAGGCCGTAGAGCCTCTCCGCTAACTCCCCCGTGCCCCGCAGCACCCGCGTGCACTCGGCCGAACTCCGGCCCCCGCCCCGAGCTCCGCTCCAGCGAGATCCAGCGCCCCCGCAGCCTCCAACCTGCTCCCCTGGACGCGGACGATGATGGGCTACGCCCCGGTGGTCTCCGCGCGTCCAGCCGCCGCTCGTAGCGCAAGTCTGGCGAGTCACCGCCGCGGCTCGAGGTCGTCGCCGGCCGAACTCCGGCGAGAGCGACGTGGCTGTCCTTAGCTCCTAATCCCACAGCCTAAACCACCCCACCAGCCGCTGATCGTGGGCCCCAGGGCCAAGTCAAACCCTCGTCAGTGCGGGTTTGACCCGGGCTTAACCACTGTGTCACTGACGTGTGGCCCGTCAAGGCGAGTTTTACCTAGGTTGATCGCTTGTGCAGTTCTTGACCTCAAGCTGACGCAATAATGATTTCTAGAATTATTTTAAATTAGGAAATTCCAGGAATTGTTATAAACTTCAGAAAATCATAGAAATTCAACCGTAGCTCAGATTGAAATAATTTATATATGAAAAATTATCAGAAAAATGCAATCTTTCCATCTGTACTAGTTTCATGCATGAAAAACCAACTTATACCTACTGTATAAGTGAAAACACGTAAATGGCATTTATAAAGAGTTAATTTGGAGTTGCATTTGAACTCTTGGCTCAAATGAACTTCAACCAAATGATTGCTAGATGCATTGGCACAAACAACATCACATCTACATGCCATGTTCATGCATCATATTGTTGCATATGCTTGTGTATCGATTGCCGACACCGTTCCTTCTCGATAGGTCCTGCTCCGGAGACCGTTCCAGAGTACCTGTTTGAGGAGCAGTGCCCCCCTTGTTGATATACCAGGCAAGCAAACCCCCTTGTTCATTTCAATACAATCCTACTCTCTCGCTCCTGCTCTCAGTTATTGCATTAGGACAACAATGGTTCATCTGCTACTTTGTGCTGCGGTAGTTGAACCCATTCCTCTGCATGACCTGTCATTGCCACAGTAAATAGTTGAAACCCACTAGCATGTGTAGGAGTTGATTGAGCCATGTTGTGTTCCTACCATGCTATGCCCGCTATTGCTTAGAGTTGTGTCAGGTATGATTCATTGGGAATGAATTGGAGTGTTACGATATGTTCTGATGCTGAGAGTGAAGTGTGTGAACACGATTTGGTAAAGGTAGTGGTGAGAGGCCATGTAGGAGTACATGGTGGGTTGTCTCACTGGAACCGTCCTTAAGCACTGAGTTCTGTGTATGTTGTCCAATGCCTTGATACTACCACACATTGGGTTCCGGTAACTCGACCCGTCTCGGCTTATTAACCAACTTAATCTCTGTCCAGGAGTTGCAACTAGTTTCTGGTGTTTGTAGGTAGTGTTAGTAGTCTACCAAGTGGCACCCGGCCAGGTGGGCTTGGGAAAGACTAGGCACAAGCGGCACGGTGTACCAAGCGTAGATCCATCTGGCGAGGTGGGCTTGGGAACCCTGCACACATCATTTGCGGCCGTGAGCGACACCCCGGCCAGATCTCCTTGTCGATGGAACCCGAATAGGCGATAAACCTGGATTAGAGTCTTGTGTGGTTAGTCAGGTCGTGGCCGACACCTTCGCCAGGCTTCCGCTTGAAGGTTGCCGAGATACATGACGTGTACATGGCGGTAAGTGGCGAGAGCGTGTGTGAAGAAGTACACCCTGCAGGTTAACATGATCTATTCAATAGCCGGGTCCGCTTTATGGACTTCTTGGATGTTTACATGGTACATAGACAACTTGAAGTGGATACTATAAAATGCTCAAGACAAGTGTGAGTGCTATGGATGGCCTTCTCGTAGGGAGACGGGGATGAATCCATAGTAGTGTATTGTGTGGTGATTAGTGGAATCGTGTGCACCATATCACCTCAAAGAAGTTCTGGTAGTCGTAGAACAGGATAGCCACAGAGTCAAAGCTGGCTTGCCGCAACTAAACCCCACATTACCCTCTTGATACAAATGCATGTATTATAGGATCTGATGTAAGTCTTGCTGAGTACCTTTGTACTCATGTTGCTTTATTTATGTTTTTGCAGCGGAGACTTCGGTCTTACTAGTGTTCTCGTGGACTTCGACGAGTAGCTTGTACCTCAGCTCGATCTTGATCGGATGTTGTAGTTAGTCGCTCTTGACCTTTTTCATTTGTAAGTGTCGGCACCGGACATGTAATGCTTCCGCTTGTTGCTTGTATGCTCTGTATGATGGGTCCTGTGACCCCTGTTTGCAATAAATGCTATGATGGCTCTTCTGAGCCTTTATCTATATGAGTTGTTGAGCCCTCCTTTTAAGGAGGTTTCAGAGCACCCAGTCACAGCTCGTCACAAGAAAGGATTGATGGTCGAGTCCTTCTTGATTTATTGCAGCAGCTAGACTCCCTTTTCCAAATTCGATTATAAGCTCAAGATAAAAGGGCTCGCACTCAATTGATCCTATGCTGTGATGCCATGTTGTACAGCACATACTTGCATGTTATGCGTACGTGTAATGTGTATTGCTATGTGTGGGATCTGACTTTCTAGTTGTTTATCCTTAGTAGCCTCTCTTATCGGGAAATGTCTCCTAGTGCTTCCATCGAGCCCCAGTAGCTTGCTCTTGCTCCTAACACTTAGGTTGGCCGGCATGTGTCCTTCTTCATTCCTGTGTCTGTCCTTCGAGAAATGTCACGCGTGTCTACCGGAGTCTGTTAACTGCTACAGCCGGTTTACCGGAGTCCTGCTAGCCCGCTTGCTATAGCCCGGATTCACTCGGCGATGACCGACACGTTCGTTCTTTGGGTCATGTATGCCTGTCCCTGTAAGTTAGTGCCACTTTGGGTTCACGACTAGCCATGTCAGCCCGGGTTCTTTGTCATATGGATGCTAGCGACACTATCATATACGTGTGCCAAAAGGCACAAACGGTCCCGGGCATGGTAAGGCGACACCCGTGGGAATACCGTGCGTGAGGCCGCAAAGTGATATGAGGTCTTACATGCTAGATCGGTGTGGCATAGAATCGGGGTCCTGACAGCTTTGGTATCAGAGCCTGACTGCCTGAAGGATTACCAAGCCAAACTGGTCGAAGTTGAGTCTAGAAATTCTTTAGTTATGTAAGGGAATTCATTGTGGGATGGAACGTAAGGCTCTTTTTACCCCTTATACCTCATGGCCTTCTGATCCGAGTCATCCTATCTTTCCTGCGGGGTTAAGTAACTAGGCTTTCTCTTCCGTCTATCAGGATCACGTGTTACTACTCCATAGTCCCATAGGATTGGTTGATCAGAGTCATACCCAGTTTTCGAGTACTTCCGGTGTAGTCTGCTTAGTATGATCTCAGAACCTTGAGTAATTATGTTGAGTATGTTACTACCCCATTTTAGCAGAATGTCTCATTCTGAGCATTTTACTGCCGTTATACTGCCGGAATTGCCCTAGGAGTCCGAGAGTTATTAATTTCCTTGTCCTACATTCTATAGTCTATAGTTGATGCTGATCCGTCCTTGGTTTCGTTTCTCAGGATGTCATCAGTTAAGCGAAGTTTTGTTGCTCGTAGCCAGAACCACGGAGATGGTAGGGATGAGGATCCTCCCGACCAGCCTTCGTTGACAGAGTTCATGTTAGAGTTGGAGAGGAACAAGCGTGGGTCTAACCGCTTGTTGGCACGTATCGAGGAGAACACTGCACATCGGTTCAAAGGGTCTGCAACCATTCATGACTTCATTCGCTTGCACCCACCTACCTTCCATCATTCCATCGAGCCACTCGATGCAGATGACTGGCTCCGTAGCATCACTCTTAAGTTGCGTTACGCGAACGTAGCTGAAGATGACAAGGTCACCTATGCTACATACCACCTGGAAGGTCCTGCTAGTCTTTGGTGGCAGAACTATGAGGCTATGCTTCCAGCTGGCCAGACTCTTACCTGGAGGGTTTTCATTGAGGCTTTTCGCAAGCATCACATTCCTGAGGCCCTCATTGATCGCAAGAGAGAAGAGTTCTGTAGTTTCACCCATAGTAAGATGGCTGTTGATGCTTACAGTAGAGAGTTTGAGAACCTCGCCCGCTATGCCACAGAAGAGGTGTCCACAGACGCCAAGAAGCTGGCTAGGTTCCGGAAGGGTCTCAACCCCAAGTTGCGTCGTGATCTCCACTTGCACCATTGCAATACGTTCCAGGCTCTGGTGAACAAGGCCATTAATGCAGAGACAACCCAGCTCACATACGAGGAGTCTCGTAAGCACACCCGTGATTTGGGATCTTCCTCCGGTTCTAGTTCTCAAAAGCGCCGGATTTGGGTTCCAAACTCCGCTCTTCCACCCGGATATGTACCGAGGCCATCTTATGTGGCACCTCATCCAGTTCAACAGTATGCTCCACCCAGGCCTATTGGTGGACCGCCTGCCAATGCGGGTCCATGTTCTACCTCCAAGGTTTGTTACAAGTGCGAAGAGCCAGGCCACATTGCCCGTATTTGCACTCAGACCAGTGTTGCTCCACCGCAGCCCGAGAAGTCTGTTGGCCATGGTAAGCCATCACGCAAGATGATCAGTGCCAAGTCATCTCACCCTAAACATGAACGTGTGCATCACGTCTCAGCTAAAGACGCTCATGATGATCCAAATGTCGTTCTGGGTACACTCCTTGTCAACTATCATCCAACATCGGTTCTGTTCGATACTGGAGCGTCTCATTCCTTCATCTCTGAAAGCTATGCTCGCTTGCACGACATGTCATTTTGTGATATGCCCTCCCCGCTACTTATTCAAACTCCTGGATCCAAATGGCAAACCTCTAGGATAAGTTATGGCAATGAAATCCATGTTGACAGACTTGTATTCCTTGCTTCCTTGATATCTCTCAAGTCTTCGGATATTAACATCTTCTTGGGTATGGACTGGATGACAGCTCATCATGCCAAGATTGATTGTTTCACCAGGTCTGTTCAGCTTACACATCCATCCGGCAAGATAGTCACTGTCTCCACCAGAGTTGCAAAGCGTCAACTCTATTCTCTTAATGCCAGCCCTCTTCCAGACCTTGAAGATATCCCGGTAGTCCGTGACTTTCCGGATGTCTTTCCAGAGGAACTGCCAGGTGTTCCACCTGATAGAGATGTAGAGTTCGTCATAGATCTTATCCCAGGAACCGCTCCAATCTCTAGGAGACCTTACAAGATGGCACCCTTAGAACTAGCCGAGCATAAGAAACAACTTGATGAGTCCTTGCAAAAGGGTTTCATCCGTCCTAGTTCTTCTCCTTGGGCTTGACCCGTCCTCTTTGTCAAGAAGAAGGATGGTACGGACCGGATGGTTGTAGATTATCGTCCCGTTAAATTGGTCACGATAAAGAACAAGTATCCGCTCCCCAGGATCAATGACCTGTATGACCAGGTCGCTGGATCCTCAGTCTTCTCCAAGATGGATTTGAGATTAGGCTACCACCAAATCAAAATCAAAAATGGGGACATCCCCAAGATAGCCTTTGTCACTCGTTATGGCCAGTACGAGTACACCGTCATGTCTTTCGGTCTAACCAACGCTCCAGCTACATTCTCCCGCTTGATGAACTCGATCTTCATGGAGTACTTAGATAAATTTGTCGTGGTTTATCTCGATGATATTCTTATTTACTCGAAAAACTCAGAGAGCATCGCTTTTATGCCAAGTTCTCCAAGTGTGAATTTTGGTTGCCAGAAGTGACCTACCTAGGCCATGTAATCTCTGGTAAGGGCATTGCTGTCAATCCCGAGAGAGTTAAGGCCGTTCTTGATTGGACTCCACCTGAAACCGTTAAACAAGTTAGGAGTTTCCTTGGTCTAGCCAGCTATTGTCGCCGCTTTGTTGAAAACTTCTCCAAAGTAGCCAAACCCCTCACAGAACTTCTCAAGAAAGATAAAAAGTTTGAGTGGTCCCCACGGTGTGAGTACAGTTTTCAGGCCCGAAAAGACGCTGACTTCTGCTCCCATACTTGTGCCACCGGATTTCACTAAGGATTTTGTTATCTACTGCGACGCCTCACGACAGGGACTAGGTTGCATTCTTATGCAGGATCGTCATGTGATTGCCTATGCATCTCGACAGTTGCATCCACATCAGGAGAATTATCCTACACATGATCTTGAGCTTGCAGCCGTAGTCTATGCACTCAAGACCTGGCGACATTACCTTCTTGGTAAACGCTATAGATCTACACCGATCACCGAGTCTCAAGTATATCTTCACCCAACCAGATTTGAACCTTAGGCAAAGACGTTCGTTGGAGTTGATCTCAGATTATGATCTAGGGATTACCTACACCCCAGGCAAAGCTAATGTCATGGCTGATGCGCTAAGTCGTAAATCCTATTGCAACAATCTTATGTTGCAGCAAGGCCAACCACTTCTCCATGAGGAATTCTGTAAGCTTAACCTTCACATTGCTCCTCACAGATTCCTTTCTACCTTGGTGGCGAAACCTACTCTTGTAGATCATATCATAGAAGCCCAGAAGCATGATACAGGGATTACCCGGATCAAGAGAAACATTACCAAGGGTGTTGCTGGTAGTTTCTCTATAGATGATCGAGGTGTTGTTTTCTTTGGGAATCGCCTGGTGGTCCCCAAGAAGCAGCATCTTCGACAATTGATTCTTAAGGAGGCGCATGAATCTCCTCTCACGATTCATCCCGGTAGTACTAAGATGTATCAGGACCTATGCCAGAGGTTCTGGTGGACTAGGATGAAGGGAGAAATCGCTGAGTTCATTGCTAAATATGACGTTTGTCGTCGCGTGAAGGCAGAGCATCAAAGGCCTGCTGGCACCCTTCAGCGTTTAGCTATTCCTGAGTGGAAATGGGATAAAGTTGGTATGGACTTCATCACCGGCTTTCCCAGGACCAAGAAAGGGAATAATGCTATCTTTGCAGTCATTGATCGTCTTTCTAAAGTGGCTCACTTCCTTCCTGTTCGAGAGAGTATCACTGCTAGTCAGCTCGCTGACTTATATATTTCTCGAATAGTATCACTTCATGGTGTTCCACTAGAGATCAATTCAGACCTTGGCAGTCTTTTCACTTCTCATTTCTGGGAGAGTTTCCAAAGTGCCATGGGAACCCATCTTTCCTTCAGTACCACTTTCCACCCTCAATCAAGTGGTCAGGTGGAACGGGTCAATCAAATTCTCGAAGACATGCTTACAGCTTGCGTTATCTCATTTGGTATGGATTGGGAGAAATGTCTTCCTTTTGCCGAGTTTGCTTATAACAATAGCTATCAATCCAGTCTCAAGAAAGCTCCTTTTGAGATTCTCTATGGACGAAGATGTCGAACACCTTTGAACTGGTCAGAAACCGGTGAAAGACAATTCTTTGGACCAGACATGATCCAAGAGGCAGAAGAGCAAGTTCGCATCATTCGTGAGAATTTGAAAATAGCCCAGTCTCATCAAAAGAGCCAGTATGATCATCATCATAATGATACGACTTATGAAGTTGGCGACAAAGCATACCTTCGGGTTACTCCTTTGAAGGGTACCCATCGTTTCGGTATCAAAGGCAAGTTGGATCCTTGTTACATTGGTCCTTTTCGCATTCTTGCTAAACGAGGAGAGGTTGCCTACCAGTTGGAACTACTCCCACATCTTTCTCGAGTCCATGATGTCTTCCACGTCTCTCAACTCAGGCGTTGCTTCTCGGATCCTATCCGTGGAGTGGACCACGAAACGCTTGATCTCCAAGATAACCTCACATACCGAGAGTACCCGGTTCGCATCCTTGATCAAGGAGAGCGTGTCACTCGATGTCATAACATCAAGTTTCTCAAGGTTCAGTGGTCTCATCATTCCGAGAGAGAAGCTACTTGGGAGCGAGAAGATCGTCTTCGACTGGAGTACTCTGCTTTCTTTCCGTCGACCGCTGAATCTCAAGACGAGATTCTTTCAAGTGGGGGCGAGTTGTCACATCCCTAGTTCTGGTATGACCTAGGCTAGCTAGTCATTTGTGCATCATGTTTAAATTTCATTTAAATTTGAAATGGGGATTTGTGAAACCCTCAGAATCATTTTTGGCAATGACCCAAATAAAAAATTGCTCCAAAATGGTCCAAGAGAATACTCATGTTACTCTCTGAAAATATTGGACAGAGATAAAAATCAAACCAATATTTTTAAGAGCCCATAAGTATTTATTTTGGGCATCTGGAGTTAATGCATAAATATTTGCATTGGATATATATATTTGTTATATATATAATATATGTCCAAAAATTATGCCGTTTGTTGAGCAGCTCTGGAATAATACCACTAGTTCCTACAAAAATTGGCATAAGTAAATAAAATGATTTAGTATTATTATTAAATAAAAACAAACGTCAGAAAAATAGAAAAGAAAAAGAAATGGGAAAACCTTACCTGGCGCTTACCTCCTGTGCAGTAGACCTGCAGCCCAACGACCCAACAGCCGCCCACCGATCGGCCGACGCCAGTCATCGTCTCCACCGCGCCAGGAGGACAGGGGCGTGTGCCCATGGCGCGCGCACACGTGCATCGCCACCTCCTGCTTGCCGCCAATCGCCTGGAGTAGTCTGAGGACGCCACGCACGTCCCTAAGCCCCACCCTCTCGCTCTCACCCTCGTTCCCTGCCTCCTTCGCTCTCTCTCTCTCTCTCTCGCTGGACTAAACGCGTCGTCGCCGCCGCTCGCTGTTGCCGCACCACCGCCGCGGCCTCGCCTCTCCGACAAGTCCAACAGCTCCGTGCCGTCGTCCTCATCCTCTCCGTCAAGCCACGCGTCGCCGGACGCCCCGTGGAGCCTTCACCGCCGTCGTCTTCATCATCGGCCGCCGGAGATCGCCACCGACATGCCGTCGTCTCCAAGCCGTCCCCGAGCGCGCTGAGATCATCGAAGGCCTCGCCATGAGCTCCTCTACCGAACCCCTCTTCTCATCCTCGTTTTTGTGCTCCGTAGCTCCATCCCCCTTCACGGCCATAGCTCCTCGCCACCGTCCATGTTGCCGCCGTTGCCCTGGCCACCACAGCCCGCAACCGAGCGCGTCACCGTGCTCCTGGTGACGCCAGGAGGCCGTAGAGCCTCTCCGCTCACTCCCTCGTGCCCCGCAGCACTCGCGTGCAGTCGACCGAACTCTGGTCGCCGCCCCGAGCTCCGCTCCGGCGCCCCCGGAGCCTCCAACTTGCTCCCCTTGACGCGGACGACGACGGGCTACGCCCCGGTGGTCTCCGCGCGTCCAGCCGCCGCTCGTAGCGCAAGTCCGGCGAGTCGCCGACGCGGCTCGAGGTCGTCACCGGCCAAACTCCGGCGAGACCGACGTGGCTGTCATTAGCGCCTAATCCCACAGCCTAAACTACCCCACCAGCCGCTGACCATGGGCCCCAGGGCCAAGTCAAACCCTAGTCAGTGCGGGTTTGACCCGGGCTTAACCACTGTGTCACTGACATGTGGCCCCACGCGTTAGGTTTGACCCAGGTTGACTGCTGATGCAGTGCTGACCTCAAGCTGACGCAATAATGATTTCTAGAATTATTTTAAATCAGGAAATTCCAGAAATTGTTATAAACTTCAGAAAATCATAGAAAGTCAACCGTAGCTCAGTTGAAATAATTTATAGATGAAAAATTATCAGAAAAATGCAATATTTCCATCTGTACTAGTTTCATGCATGAAAACCAACTTATACCTATTGTATAAGTGAAAACATGTAAATGGCATTTATAAAGAGTTAATTTGGAGTTGCATTTGAACTCTTGGCTCAAATGAACTTCAACCAAATGTTTGCTAGATGCATTAGCACAAACAACATCACATCTACATGCAATGTTCATGCATCATATTGTTGCATATGCTTGTGTATTGATTGCCGACACCGTTCCTTCTCGATAGGTCCTGCTCCGGAGACCGCTCAGTACTAATTGAGGAGGAGCGAAGGCCCCCTTGTTGATCTACCAGGCAAGCAAACCCCCTTGTTCATTTCGATACAATCCTACTCTCTCGCTCCTGCTCTCAGTTATTGCATTAGGACAACAATGATTCATCTGCTACTTTGTGCTGCGGTAGTTGAACCCATTCCTCTGCATGACCTGTCATTGCAACAGTAAATAGTTGAAACCCACTAGCATGTGTAGGAGTTGATTGAGCCATGTTGTGTTCCTACCATCCTATGCCCGCTATTGCTTAGAGTTGTGTCAAGTCTGATTCATTGGGAATGAATTGGAGTGTTACGATATGTTCTGATGCTGAGAGTGAAGTGTGTGAACACGATTTGGTAAAGGTAGCGGTGAGAGGCCATGTAGGAGTACATGGTGGGTTGTCTCACCGAACCGCCCTAAGCACTTGAGTTACGTGTATGTCGTCAATGACTCGATACTACCACACATTGGGTTCCGGTAACTCGGCCCCTCTCGGCTTATTAACCAACTTGATCTCTGTCCAGGAGTTGCAACTAGTTTCTGGTGTTTGTAGGTAGTGTTAGTAGTCTACCAAATGGCACCCGACCAGGTGGGCTTGGGACAGACTAGGCACAAGTGGCACGGTGTACCAAGCGTAGATCCATCCGGCGAGGTGGGCTTGGGAACCCTGCACACATCATTTGGGGCCATGAGCGACACCCCGGCCGGATCTCCTTGCGGATGGAACCCGAATAGGCGATAAACCTGGATTAGAGTCTTGTGTGGTTAGTCAGGTCGTGGCCGACACCCTCGCCAGGCTTCCGCTTGAAGGTTGCCGAGATACATGACGTGTACATGGCGGTAAGTGGCGAGAGCGTGTGTGAAGAAGTACACCCCTACAGGGTTAACATGATCTATTCGAATAGCCGGGTCCACGGTTATGGACTTCTTGGATGCTTACATGGTACATAGACAACTTGAAGTGGATACTATAAAATGCTCAAGACAAGTGTGAGTGCTGGATGGCCTTCTCGTAGGGAGACGGGGATGAATCCATAGTAGTGTATTGTGTGGTGATTAGTGGACTGCAGCGCCTATATCACCTCAAAGAAGTTCTCGTAGTCGAGAACAGATAGCCACAGAGTCAAAGCTGGCTTGCTGCAACTAAACCCCACATTACCCTCTTGATACAAATGCATGTATGATAGGATCGATGTAAGTCTTGCTGAGTACCTTTGTACTCATGTTGCTTTATTTATGTTTTTGCAGCGGAGACTTCGGTCTTACTAGTCTTCTCGTGGACTTCGACGAGTAGCTTGTACCTCAGCTACGATCTTGATCGGATGTTGTAGTTAGTCGGGCTCTTCACCTTTTTCATTTGTAGATGTCTCAGATCCGCACATGTAATGCTTCCGCTTGTTGCTTGTATGCTCGTATGATGGGTCCTGTGACCCTGCTTGCAATAATGCTATGATGGCTCTTCTGAGCCTTTATCTATATGAGTTGTTGAGTTATGCTGTGATGCCATGTTGTACAACACATACTTGCATGTTATGCATACGTGTAATGTGTATTGCTATGTGTGGGATCTGACTTTCTAGTTGTTTATCCTTAGTAGCCTCTCTTACCGGAAATGTCTCCTAGTGCTTCCACCGAGCCCCGGTAGCTTGCTACTGCTCCTAACACTTAGGTTGGCGGCATGTGTCCTTCTTCGTTCCTCGTGTGCATGCCTTGGGAAATGTCACGCGGTGTCTACCGGAGTCTTGTTAGCCTGCTACAGCCCGATTTGCGGAGTCCTGCTAGCCCGCTTGCTACAGCCCGGATTCACTCGCCGATGACCGACACGTTCGTTCTTTGGGTCATGTATGCTCGTCCTCGTAAGTTAGTGCCACTTTGGGTTCACGACTAGCCATGTCAGCCCGGGTTCTTTGTCATATGGATGCTAGCGACACTATCATATACGTGTGCCAAAAGGCGCAAACGGTCCCGGGCATGGTAAGGCGACACCCGTGGGAATACCGTGCGTGAGGCCGCAAAGTGATATGAGGTGTTACATGCTAGATCGGTGTGGCATAGAATTGGGGTCCTGACACCCTTCCTCAGCCCTAGCGCACTTGGTCGCCAAATTGTACAGCTCCAAGGAGGTGCACATGTCTTCATGGATCGCAAGCTCCTCCTTCATCCTTACGTCACGCACGCTGTCGGAGAAGGTTGAGATGATGGCCTCCTTAGACACCCTGGGGATCTTAAGGCGAGCGTTGTTGAAATGCTGGATGAACTTATGCAGGATCTCTCCCGGCTGCTGCTTGATGCGGCGCAAGTCACTCATAGCCGGGGGCTGGTCGCGGGTGCCTTGGAAGTTGGCGATGAATCGGGTGCGCATCTCGTCCCAGGAGGAGATCGTGCCAGGAGCCAGGTTCAGGAGCCAGGTGCGGGCGCCGTCCTTGAGCGCCATGGGAAACTAGTTCACCATGACTTTCTCGTCCCCATTGGAGGCTTCAATGCCCAGCTTATAAAGCTGGAGGAACTCCACAGGGTCAGTCGTGCCATCATAGCGCGGGGGCAGATCTGGCTTGAACTTGCCCGGCCAGGCCACGCTGCGCAGCTCGGCGGCGAAGGCATGACACTGCTGCGATGGCATGGAGGCCTTTGGTGATGGAGAGCTTGATCTTGAAGTCTCTCTTGCTGCCGCCAGAGCAGCTGGGGTCTTAGCGTCTTTGGAAGCAGGAGCGTTCGTTCGTGCGGGCAAAGTCGGGGCACACGAGCAGCTTCTTGGGGACGAGGGATCTCTTGGCAGCTCTTCTCTAGCTGTGCTGGCGCCGGACGGAGTGGGTTCCGTCCAGGGGCCACACGCCTTGGGGCCAAGGCGCCTTCTTGAGGGGGAGGCGGCTGAGGCACCCCCGGAGCTTCGTCGCCCGCGCAGGGCGGGGCACGGTGCAGCGAGAGGGATGGCGCAGGGGAGCCCCCAGCGAGAGGGATGCCTTGCCAATGAGTTTGGCAAGGGGGTACAATAGTGATCCAGGAGTAGATCATTAGACATCGGTCAAAATTATCCTTAGAGGACTAAGGAAATGTTTCTCGGTTATGGAGGTGATGAAGAGTTCATCGTAAAGGGTTACGATGATGCAGGCTTTAAACACTAATCTAGATGACTCTGAGTCTCAGTCTGGATACATATTGAAAGTGGGAGCAATTAGCTAGAGTAGCTCCATGCAGAGCATTGTAGACATAGGAAATTTGCAAAATACATACGGCTCTGAATATGGCAGACCCGTTGACTAAACTTCTGTCACAAGCAAAACATGATCACATCGTAGTACTCTTTGGGTGTTAATCACATAGCGATATGAACTAGATTATTGACTCTAGTAAACCCTTTGGGTGTTGGTCACATGGCGATGTGAACTATGGGTGTTAATCACATATAGATGTGAACTATTGGTGTTAAATCACATGGCGATGTGAACTAGATTATTGACTCTAGTGCAAGTGGGAGACTGAAGGAAATATGCCCTAGAGGCAACAATAAAGTTATTATTTTATATTTCCTTATTCATGATAAATATTTATTATTCATGCTAGAATTGTATTAAACAGAAACTTGATACATGTGTGAATACATAGACAAAACACTGTGTCCCTAGTATGCCTCTACTTGACTAGCTTGTTGATCAAAGATGGTTAAGTTTCCTAGCCATGGACATGAGTTGTCATTTGATAAACGGGATCACATCATTAAGAGAATGATGTCATGGAAAAGACCCATCCGTTAGCTTAGCATAATGATCGTTCAGTTTTATTGCTACTACTTTCTTCATGTCAAATACATATTCCTCCGACTATGAGATTATGCAACTCCTGGACACCGGAGGAATGCCTTGTGTTCTATCAAACGTCACAACATAACTGGGTGATTATAAAGATGCTCTACAGGTATCTCCGAAGGTGTTTGTTTGGTTGGCATATATCGAGATTAGGATTTGTCACTCCGAGCATCGGAGAGGTATCTCTGGGCCCTCTCGGTAATGCACATCATATGAAGCCTTGCAAGCAATGTGACTAATGAGTTAGTTACGGGATGATGCACTACATAACAAGTAAAGAGACTTCCTGGTGATGAGATTGAACTAGGTATGAGGATACCGACAATCGAATCTCGGGCAAGTAACATACCAATGACAAAGGGAATGATGTATGTTGACATTGCGGTTCGACCGATAAAGATCTTCGTAGAATATGTGGGAACCAATATGAGCATCCAGGTTCCACTATTGGTTATTGACCGGAGAGGTGTCTCGGTCTTGTCTACATAGTTCTCAAACCCGTAGGGTCTGCACGCTTAACGTTCGATGACGATATGTATTATATGAGTTATGTTTTTTGGTGACCGAAGGTTGTTCGGAGTCCTGGATGATATCACGGACATGACGAGGAGTGTCAAAATGGCCGAGAGGTAAATATTGATATATTGGAAGGTTATATTCGGACACCGGAATGGTTCCGGAGAGGTTCAGATATTTTTCGGCGTACCGAGGGGTTACCGGAACCCCCCCGGGGAAGTATTGGGCCTTAATGGGCCATAGTGGAGAGGAGGAGGCAGGCCACAAGAGGTGGCGCCCCCAAGGGAGTCCGATTTGGACAAGGGGGAGGGGGTGCGACCCCCCTTTCCTTCTCCCTCTCCCTCTCTTTCCCTCTTCCCCCTCCGTTGGAAAGGAAGGGGTGCCGACTAGGATTGGGAATCCTAGTTGAACTCCCCCACTTGGCGTGCCCCAAGGGCCGGCCTCCTTACCTCTCCTCCTTTATATACAGGGTCAAAGGGGTACCCCAAAACACATCAATTGTCTTAGCCATGTGCGATGCCCCCCTCCACCGTTTACTCCTCCGGTCATATTTTCGTAGTGCTTAGGCGAAGCTCTGCGCGGATCACTTCACCAACACCGTCACCATGCTGTCGTGCTGATGGAACTCATCGACTCCTTCGTGCCTCTACTGGATCAAGAGTTCAAGGGACGTAATCAAGCTGAATGTGTGCAGAACTTGGAGATGCCATACATTCGGTACTTGATCCGTTGATTCGAGAAGAGGTTCGACTACATCAACATCGGTAAGTTAACGTTCCGCTTTTGTTCTACGAGGGTACGTGGACACACTCGCCCCCTCTCGTTGCTATGCATCTCCTAGATAGATCCTGCATGAGCGTAGGATTTTTTTTGAAATTTCATGCTATGTTTCCCAACAGTAAGACGATATGTAATGGATGTAAACTCTTGATAATTAGTTCGTAGTGTACAGTGAGCATTGATCCTTGGGATCACCGTGCACACACAATTGGTGGCTTCAACTATGTACTTCGGGGTCCCCGCACGTGATCAGCTTTGCTTCTACTTTGTTTCGAGTCCGCTCAACAACTTAAGTAGCTATGCTGTTACCGCCAAGTGTGAACTTCCCGGCAGCGACACTTCCAGCACACTACAAAGGAACCATTTCTCAAGCGCTCGCGGTAAGAGTGTGCGCACCGGCAAGTTTCTGACAAGCGTAGGGTACAAAAATCAAGCAAAGACAGAATAAGACAAGGAAGATAGAAGACATCCATTCATCAGACATTAGTTTATATTACATCAGAAGCAAAATGTAGTTCTAACTTAAGATGAACTTCTCTTTTACATGGAATGCATTGGTGGAAATATAATGCTAGGAGCTAGTTCCAGTGCGGGCCCTCAGTCCTGGGAATTTTGCTGACCTTGTCGATGAATGACACGACAAGCTCTACATCGGCCTTGGTATCTACTCCCTTCGTAAGCTCTTGAAGGCTTTGGAGATGTCGATGCCAGGGTTCCAGTACATGAGCTTGACGAGTACCTTCAAGAGGACGTCGTAGAAGAATGTGCGAGACTCATTGATGGGCTTGTGGTGGAGACCTTGTTTCTTCTCCGGCAACCTCGGTTGCTGTTGCTTGGTCTCTGGCAACATGAGTTGCCAGCGGGCCCTTGATGCAGACAGGCTCACCATGACGCTCTTTTAGAGGAGGAGTAGATCTTGTTGGCGAGCCACTTGGCAGATGAGCATAGGTCGAGGGCGTCACTAAGGGGTCCGCTCCTTGATGCTCCCCCTTTGGAAGATTGCTCCCTGCCCCCTTGTCGAGCTCCATGATGGCAGTTCCATTGGTGGAGCATGTTGGCAGGGGCTGGGAGCTAGATCCAGCAACATCTGAAGGGGTCGGGTCTTCTTCATGTTTGTTGCCGCCTCGCTCTTTCGGCGACTCGGACCTTCTTCTGGTCGTCCCTGCAAGGCCAAGATATTCAAGACAGTCAAAATTAACAATAGAGACTGAAAATATGATGATGCAAGGATGGAGTGCTTACTCTTCTTCCTCATTGGACTCGCTGAGGATAAACAAGTCATAGAGCACCATCTCTTCAGCTCCGGTGTGGTAGATGGTGGCAGAGTGGTCTTGGCCCATTTTGTCCCCGAAGAAGCCGGGGGCTGCGAAGCACCCGCCTCTTCAGTGGTTGACATAATTGTTTGTCAGGAGGTGATAACGCGCGGAGGTTGACATCGAGTGGGCTGGACCCGGGAAGCCTTGCTAGCCGCATTTGTTACGACAAGCTCGCTGCTTGCTGGATCAATGGGCACTGCTTTCTTCCTACTCGGCTTCTTCACGATGGCGGCCTTGGTGCAGGAAGGAGTAACATAAGGTCCATCCTCCTCCTCTTCCTCATCACCCCCTTTGGTTCCGCCAGTGTGCTGCATGTCGCCACCATCGTGATCGATAGAGTGGTCATCATCCTCTATGGTCTCGCTAGTGTGTGCTCTGGCACGTTCTCCAGTATCTCCTTCGGCATGCTCATCAGCACCCTCTTCGGTGTGCTCCACACATTTCCCCCCTTGCCGCCGGCTTTGGCTCTTTCCAGGAAACGAGCAACCTTTAGCCTCTTTGGCCCTAACCTTGTGTAGTGTAGCCTCGTTGTTCTTGGTGGGGTGAATCATGTTGTCCTCCACCCTGACGGCCTCTTCCTTCAAACCGGCAAACCACTTATGCACCTCCTCCTTGGTGGGCTCTATCCACTGCTCCACGACACCCTTGGCATCACATTTTGGCATCTTAGCCAGAATATCACCCTTGGCGGAGTTGTTGCAGAGCGGAGCCACCTTCTATGACAAGAGGAATTCGCAACCTCTGTTAAAGAGTTGGCAGATGAGCAAGTAGTGTTCCATTACCGACAAGTTATTGTCGAACCTAGTGTGTAGGAGTATCGGATCGGTTGAGTTCTAATACTCCCATGCTCATCGGCCTCCTCTGTATTGTAGTGGGGTGATCCGGCGACGGGTGAAATCTACCCCCACCATTTCTATGGTCAAGCCAACAACTTTGAGTCTAAGGAGCCTGTACAGTGCCATCCCCAATTTGGCATCACTGGGCCTGACATTGCTTAGGAGTCGGCCTTCTCGATTTTCTAAGTTCGAAGACGACAGGACAAAGAGATGTCTTCTTGCTTGATCCAGCACCAATCTGCCCTCCACTTGTTACATTTGGTGTGCAATTTGCCCTCGGAGTATTTCTTCATTCCTAATATTGGAATCCAAGTAACACTGCCAGAGAGGGCGTCACCCCCAATCCGGGGTACAAAGAAATGCCGGAATAGAGCAAGATTGGGTGCTACCCCAGGAACTTTTCGCACAGGAGTGTGTAAATGGACATGTAGGTGATAGCATTGGGGGCAAAATTGAGCAGATGAAATCATATGACTGCATGACCTCTACAAAGAAATCTGGGAAGGGCGGACAGAGTCCATAGTAAAATACCTAGCAGAGAAGTGGAATTGATTGGATGCTAGTGCAGCAGACCCTGGAAGGACTTCTGTAGCTGGATGGGCGTCGGTCTTGCTTGACTATACATACGAATATTTCTTGGTCAGATCATCGACCGTCAACACCGGCAGGAAGACGGCGTTATCCCGATGCCGCCTCTCTCTCTCTCTCTCTCTCTCTCTCTCTCTCTCTCTCTCTTCTTCTTCTTCTTCTTTTCCGCCTATGGGCCAGTTGCCTTCTTCGCCTTCCTGGGGGCCATGGCAACTGCGGGGGTGGGGGATTGAGGAATGGCGCGGTGGAGCAACAAAGGAAGGAGAAGAATTCGCCATTCTTGCGCAAGGAAGGAGATGAAGGAAGCGACTTGCTAGATTGGAAAGAAGGGGGTAAATGAGCAGCACCTCTCGCGGATTCCTTTTTACGAGGAAGGCATGGGGGCTAGCTCTTTATTGTCCTACGAGGCTGCGGTTTTTCAGGCGCACTACCATTGGCGATCATTTCAATCCACCTTTCCCATGTTCCGCATTTAATGCGGGTCATGGGGGCGTATTAAAAGAGAAGATTACAACAGTTATGCTCTGCCACGCGTGCTTATGCACTATTTGGGCCTAGCCCAATGACACCTCACATGCATGTATGGAGCAGACCGGGGGCTCCTGTCGGTGCACTAAGATATGGGTGTGCCTTAGTACCTTGACTTGTGCACATGCAGTTATAGCCTTCCCGCCATCAAAGGCTTTTCGGAGGATCACTGCAAACATACTCAAGATATTGTCATACAAGACCATGTACAAGACCTCCTGACAGTTCAGTGAGAAGTACTAAGTTAGTACTAAGGTCAAGATTCCAGTGGCCGGCAAGCTTAGCACCAACAAGCCAAGACCCCGCATGCTCCTTGTCGGGGAGTTCCCCCTTCTTGCTTTCTGACTGCTCCACCTCATCGATCAGCTGATGGCTTGTCAAGATTAGGTGTCGAGCGGGTAGGCGGCCTAAGGAGGATCACCAGGACGCGTGTCAACACGTTTCATGCAGGTCAACTTTATTAACACCCATCTAGTGGACGTGTCAATATGATAGGCTCGCCCAGGCCAACAACACAGAAGGAGAGATGCCTTTTTCCAAGGATCTTTATCAGCTCACGGTGCATTAAATGCCCTTATCCTAGTCCGGCAGGATTAGGTTGGATAGCATCAAGGCCACTATTCCATAAGATGGAATGACCATGTTGCCACTATGATGAACACTTTTTGTTTATAAAGGGAGGCCCATGGCTACCTTGGCACGGGTCAACACTTTGCTCATGCTTACACAGTAGCTGCACACCTTGCATGTGCTTCTCCGGCAACCTGCACTTGTAACTTGAGCCCCTAGTCAAACCACAAAAGAACAGGAGTAGGGTTTTACGCCCCCATGATGGCCTAAACCTGGATAAACCTCGCGCATGGGAACTGCTAGATTTGCTCTCCGTGCTCGTTGATCTCCCCAGCCGAACCATGAAACGGGCCTAGCCGGTCCCATAGATTGTTGTACCCCGACAGGAATGATTGAGCAAGCACCTGCTAGAGGAGGCTGACAGTGCTGTCGTCGATGCAATGATGAAGCCTCTGCTTGCGGATTTTTGTGATTTAATGGATGGATGCATGTAGAATGGAAGAGGTTATTTGAATGATTTTCTTGTCCATGTAGGACGGAATTATTTCCAGAGTTCAATAATGTTTATATGCCACCAATGCAAAAATAGCTAGATTGATACTTTGAATGATGGATGTCTCTAACCAAAATCCTTGTTTTGTTGCAATAATGCATCTTCTTACTTTCAGATATTGAAACACTTTGAATCATTGCTGTGTGTGTAATTCTACACTGAATTAATTCATGTAGGTAACTACTCAAGAAGAAGATTGTGTGTTGCAAAAGAACCAGACAGTGACAACCTGCTAGTGAGGCAGCTGCTCGAGCATCAGAGCCCATTCAAGAAGAAGAATGCATTGCTGATCGAGATTCTTGGCGAGGATGGGAGGGACAACAATGACATGGGCAGATAAGACAACTCATGGGGAGGAGAAGAACAAATGACAACAACCACATGAAGCACATAATGAACCAAAATGGCTATGTTAGAAATGATTGATGTTAAAATCACTAGGAAATCTAGGTCCCCATTTCTACGCACGGGAATTTGACTAGTCTCTACTTTCTAATAACAATGTAAGGTTACATCTTTCACTTTTCTTTCCACCACCCCTTCATCTAATATTTGCTGTATATGATAATCAGTCACCTCAATTCACTTCCCTTCTGAATCAACTCCACTTTAACTACATACCACATTTCTCATCATACTATATGGTAAATCATGTGTAGAATTTGATAAACATTTATATACACAATCACATTAATATGGACAGGTAATCACAGGCTAACATACTAGACTATATATATCTCGTTGCAACGCATGGGCATTATCCTAGTACCAATAAAATGCATAATCTTATTCCACCGCCTATCCCTAAAAGCTCTATCACACATGCCAAGATTAATGTGAAACATTAATCAGGTTCCTCATGTTCGCACTATAGAAATCTACTTGCAATCTTCAACAACTAATGTCGACCTTGGATCTAATGAGCGATATGACCTAAATCTGGATGAATTAATCAAAAGCATTTGTTTGCTCTGGTACATATCATCAAAATTTGTTCTAAAGCTTAGCAATTAATGTTGGAGTTAGATATGGAACCTAAATATATTTTGTTTGAAACATATGAAATAGGTATGTTGATCAAAATAAAATCCCCAATATCCATCGTACATGTCATTAAGAAATTTATGCATCACACAATCTTTTTTAGCCCTATAAATACATGTACATATAAATGGACACCCATTCAAATTGGTCACTATGGCTTGCAAGACCACCATCATTGTCACTATTACATCTATCTTTATGCTCGCACTCATCATTTCTTGTGGTAAGGAGAAGAGTGTGTTGCAAACTTGAATTTACATGACATTGATCCTTCCATATATTGCTTATTGAACTTACAATATGGGATAACATATTAACATACATATTTTACTCATCAATTAATGCAGATATGATTGAAGGGAGGTGCACACAACACCATGGTAACATACCATGTAGCGACTCTAAAATCTGTGAAAAGTGGTGTTTTTCCTTTGGATATCCTCGGGGCGGGTACTGTGAGATTAATGCTAGTGGAGGCTTTTGTGTATGTTGTACGTGATCTGTCTCGTACTGCTAGTTTGTACCGGTGAGTTCTTCATGCAAAATAAATAAATTGCATTTATTCAATGCATCATTAGCGTCTCTCTGATCTCGCTAAAAAGAACCATTTGAGTTAAAAGAAGGTAAATGAAAAAAAACTCCAAAGTAGAAGTTGTTGTGCATCCAAAAAGGCAGTCTTGAGTTTCTCAATGGCAATCGAAATGGCTTGCAGGTAATTATGGTGCGGGATGAGACTATAGTCGCTTGGGCGGGCTGGAAAACATATGCTTCAATTAGTTTCCTCGGTTATAGTGTCCCGAAAATCTTGTTCCAATCTTTAACAACTATAATGAATATCTTGGATGTAAATGAACATTGTGGGTGAAGGTCCTGTTCTACTCCTGGGATCAAATGAGCTCTAGATGAATAGTTAAATCCCGAAAAACAGGAAAAAAATTCAAATAATTCTTAATTTTTTTGTGGCAAGATTAAAACGAGACAATCACTTTTTGCGAGCAGAGCAGTATGGCAAGAAGCAAGCCTAACTGGAATGATGTCCTGTAAACATTGGAATAATTCTTCCTCACCTTTTGATCACTCAGCGGAAATCTAAGGTGGACAATAGGAAGGTGCAAAATTTTTGAAGTACGCTAGTGAATGCAAAATGTGTTCTTCAAGTTGAATTATAGATGGGCTTTCGCCTACATAAGACAATAGTTCTTGATAATCTCTATGTGTAGGATAGAGAATTTCCACAACATCTACTTTTCCTAAAGCTAATGAACTGAATGGAAGAGAAAAATGTGGAATCTATACTCTGTACCTAATACCTAATACCTAATTACCTAATAATATTAAAAGAACGAAGCTTTCATAATTCTCCATCTGTTATTTATTTATATCTGTTAATTTGATGTTAACCATAGAAATTGATGGCTAAGATTTAAAAATATATTGCATTGGTTCTTTTTATCTATACTAGGTAATTGCCCGTGCAACAGGGCATAAATATTCTAATAGTTTAGTACAATCATGGCAAATGTATTCCTTTACAATCCTCATGCACACCTTTCCGAATCATGTCTTGTTCATAAACATTTAGCTAGAAAGCAAATATAAAATGTAATGCATCCTTCGGTGCCATTTATATATGGACATAATTTGAATGGGCAATGAAACCCCAAGATTGATTTCTACTCCCTCTATAACAAGATATTTTTTACACTATGACAATGTCAAAAAATCTCTTATATTACGTTACAGAGGGTATAGTTGCTTGTGTTTTCCAACACCGGCACATACATAATCATATTGTCGTCTACCCTGTTTGGGAGATGAAGTGTATTGTATGTCTAATTTGCAAGTGAAACGATAGTTACTTGCACAGGAGAAGGCATACTAAATTTCTTATTTACAAAAATAATGAAAGATGCATGCAATCATCACTCTAAATAGAGGGTAGTACAACATGATGTTACGTGGCCCAGCTTTCACCCCTGTCACCTTGATTTTCCATGACGATCAAGTCTGGAGAAAAAATCCCATCAGTACTGCCCATGGAATAAGATCACAATTTACAAGTTATACATTAACATATATCAACATACTGGAATGTATGGGAATCTGGACATTAGTGCATGCCTTGAATCATTGAATGTCTTGAGCTTGTACTCAACTGTTTCACCACCTGAATCTGTGCTTCCCCTTTATAATTTCTCATGTGCAACATCAGCATGATCTGAGAAGATAAGCACTGTCCACTACCGCAGGATTGTTATTATCTTAATCTCTAATTGGAGTCACATGCTCTCGCTGTCCTGTATTGCTCTTGCAGCAGTAGCTGCTGCTGCTGCCTTTTTATTGGTGATCTATCTAACATATTTATCCTTGTAATTTACTTTATTGTGGCATGAATGTTCAGATCCATAAGATTCAAAATAAAAGTTTAATATTGACATAAAAACAATAATACTTCAAGCATACTAACAAGGCAATTATGTCTTCTCAAAATAACATGGCCAAAGAAAGCTTATCCCTGCAAAATCATATAGTCTGGCTATGCTCCATCTTCACCACAAAAAATATTTAAATCATGCACAACCCCGATGACAAGCTAAGCAATTGTTTCATACTTTTGATGTTCTCAAACGTTTTCAACTTTCATGCAATACATGAGCATGAGCCATGGACATAGCACTCTAGGTGGAATAGAATATGGTTGTTGTGGAGAAGACAAAAAGAGGGAGATAGTCACATCAACTAGGCATATCAACGGGCTATGGAGATGCCCATCAATAGATATCAGTGTGAGTGAGTAGGGATTGCCATGCAACCGATGCACTAGAGCTATAAGTTTATGAAAGCTCAAAAAGAAACTAAGTGGGTGTGGATCCAACTTGCTTGCTCATGAAGACCTAGGGCAATTTGAGGAAGCCCTTCACTCTTTTCTCTCATATTTATTTATTTATTTGGGCATTTCTCATTTTTTGGCCTCTTTTTTCGTCCGGAGTCTCATCCCGACTTGTGGGGGAATCATAGTCTCCATCATCCTTTCCTCACTTGGACAATGCTCTAATAATGAAGATCATCACACTTTTATTTAGTTACAACTCAAGAATTACAACTCGATACTTGGAACAAAATATGACTCTATATGAATGCCTCTGGTGGTGTACTAGGATGTGTAATGAATCAAGAGTGACATGTATGAAAGAATTATGAAAGTTGGCTTTGCCACAAATACAATGTCAACTACATGATCATGCAAAGCAATATGACAATGATGAAGCATGTCATAATAAATGGAACGGTGGAAAGTTGCATGGCAATATATCTTGGAATGGCTATGGAAATGCCATAATAGGTAGGTATGGCGGCTGTTTTGAGGAATGTATATGGTGGGTGTATGGTACCGGCGAAAGTTGCGCGGCACAAGAGAGGCTAGCAATGGTGGGAGGGTGAAAGTGCGTATAATCCATGGAATCAACATTAGTCATAAAAAAACTCACATACTTATTGCAAAAATCTATTAGTTATTGAAATGAAGTACTATGCGCATGCTCCTAGGGGCATATATTGGTAGGAAAAGACCATCGCTCGTCCCCGACCATCGCTCATAAGGAAGACAATCAAAAAATAAATCATGCTCCAACTTCATGACATAACGGTTCACCATACGTGCATGCTACGAGAATCACAAACCTCAACACAAGTATTTACCAAATTCACAATTACTCACTAGCATGACTCTAATATAACCATCTTCATATCTCAAAACAATCATAAAGAATCAAACTTCTCATAGTATTCAATGCACTTTATATGAACGTTTTTATTATATCCCTCTTGGCCGGATGCCTATCATATTAGGACTAAATTTATAACCAAAGCAAATTACCATGTTGTTTAGAGACGCTCAAAATAATATAAGTGAAGCATGTGAGTTCATCAATTTCTATAGAATAAAACCACCGCTGTGCTCTAAAAAGATATGAGGGAAGCACAAGAGCGATATTGCCTAGCTCAAAAGATATAAGTGAAGCACATAGAGTATCTAATAAATTGTGATTCATGCGTGTCCCTCTAAAAAGGTGTGTATAGCAAGGATGATTGTGGTAAACTAAAAATCAAAGACTCAAATCACACAAGACGCTCCAAGCAAAAAACATATGATGTGGTGAATAAAAATATAGCCTCAAGTAAAGTTACCGATAGACGAAGACGAAAGAGGGGATGCCTTCTGGGGCATCCCCAAGCTTAGGCTCTTGGTTGTCCTTGAATACTACCTTGGGGTGCCTTGGTCATCCCCAAGCTTAGGCTCTTGCCACTCCTTATTCCATAGTTGTAGCGACCATGATCCCAATGGACCGAAGTCTCTGTGCATCAGTGTCATCCCCAGATCGGTAATGCTGACACGCACAGTACTCGAGGTATTATAACGAAGTTCAATCACACACTTATTACATCAAGTCCTCATAAAGAGTATGATTACACAAAATATCATGGCTGAAGGCCATCTAAACTAAATAACTGCGGAAGCTTTGAAGGTAAATGAGTCCATCAACTCCAACAGCATAGCTGAGTGCAAGACAATGACCTATCGCACCTTATTCGTTGTCTGAGTAGTCTCGAACATGAGACGTTGCAGCCGTGTAGGTCAGCACATTGAATATGCTGGCAGAGTTACACTGTAAAGCAATCAAAATGCAAGAACAATATCTACACGCAATATTTGGCTGGTGGAGGCTCTAAGTTTATGATTTTTCATAAAGCTAGTTTTTCCCTACAACAAAGGAATAAATTTATTTAACTACTCCCAAGTTATTCCAAATATTTGAGAAGGTCCCCCCGACTCAAATACCAATTAAAAGTATCATCATTAAACCCAATCAATTAATTAAAGAGTGATGAGATCAACAATAATATCCAATTCCAGATACTCAAGATGTCCATAACCGAGGACACGGCTAACCATGATTAGTTTATACACTCTGCAGAGGTTGCACACTTTTCCCTACAAGACTCGACCGCATCCATGATCAGATGATCGAGACATAGTCTTTCTAAAGCACTTACTCTCTACTCCGGGCAGACCGGCACACCTACTTTCCCTCTACATCTTCCAGTCCACCTCTTCGAGAGCTCATACAACTTACTCAACTATGCAAGAGCCCATAATGGCTTGTGGCTGCACACGGAAGTTTCTAGTCATGAAATATCATATGATCCCTTTGAACCTGGGTGGCGAACCAAGGAAAAATCACATGGGTACCCCAGGATTTACCTTAATGGACAGTACTGGGTTCCCCAGGTGCCCCAACCAATCCACCCAGATGTGTATTTAAGTAGCCACATTAATGTTATCCAAGATTAATAACTCTCAAAACTTCCATGTGAATCACTATCCAATCCCTGTCTACGAGCATGGCTAAGCAATAATAGAGCATAACGTATATTCCCGGGGTGATCAAAAGGTATTAGGTTACTACCTCAAGTACTACAACCAAACCACATGTTCCCAATCCTACTCATGCAAATATTTGAGGAGCAATACTAATGCATAGTAAAAACTGGGTATAGAAAAGTATGATCTAAGTGTAACTTGCCTTGCTGACGATCTGCAAACTCTAGATACTCGTAGTAACAAGCTTTGCACTCTGGGTAATCTAGCATAGACAAACAGTAGCATACATAAGCAATCACTGAAAGATCCGAATCAAACACAAAACAAGCAAATGGCTTAAACTAACAGAAAGTAAAACACATCATTATTATCATGTAGATTAGGTCTTAACAGTAGGTACATGTGATTTGCTACGATTTGCGAAAAGAAACAACTGAAATGGAGAAACGAAAATCAAGGTACGAACGAAACAAGATCGTTTACTAATCTGAACTAAAGTCAAATTTAAAGTGTCAAAATCATGTTCAAGTTGGTTAACTGGAACGAACAGATCCTTACGAAGATTTAGGCGCTGGTTTCATCTAATTTGGAAAAACGAGCAAAAAGGTATGCTAGTTTTAAAATCAGGGGCTAAATCGCGAGAAAACTATTGGCGGTTAGGTCCCTGGCCAAAAATAAAACTAAAAAGAGAAAAAAACTACGGCGCGAACGTTTGTTAACAGAACTAATCTAACGAAAATCGTTCACTAATAGATCTAAACGAACGAACATTTGTTAGTTAAGCTAAACCAAAAAAAGTTATAATCTAAAAAAACCCGACTAAACCGCAAAACCGAAAAAACCGAAGAACCGACCGGTTCTTACCGGTCAACGATGGCGGCCAACGGCAGGGCGACGGCGGTGCTCGGCTCGACTCCAGCGGGGTGATGCGGGGGTGGGGCGAGGCGGCGGCGGCTCCTAGCGGCGGGGTGCAGCGATGGCGCGACGCGGGACGGCAGCGGCGGAGCTGTGGCTGTCGGAGTAATGGGCCACGGGTAGGCCGACCCGGGACCCAGGATCTTTCAAGACATCGGGGCAGGCCGCACCCCTCTGTCCGAGTCCCAGCCGGCGACCTTCGGAGAGGCCGAGTCCCAGAGGGCGATCCCCCGAAAAGCCGAGTCCCAGACGACGACTTTAAAGCAAGCCGACTCCCGGCTTGCGACCTCCAGAAGTGCCGACTATGGGAGTCGGCCCGCGACCTTTCACGAAGACCGATGCAGGGCATGGCCCCGACGTGGCCGTCCCTTCCTGCCTATGAGGGGTTGGCATGGCTACAGTGAGCCGTATCGCCGGGAGATCTCCGGCGAGGCGCGGCACTATTGCCATGCCTCCCCTGACCTCAGCCACAGTGCGTGATGCACTGTACCCACGACGCCGGCCTGTACGGCACAGAGATCGCAGGGCCAGCCGTCAGTGGGTGAATCAGAGATGGCAGAGTGCCAGAAGACGGCGCTGAGGGAGTCGGCCTCCACGGAGTCAGCCGCCTCCCCGCCAGTGCCCCATGAGCCATAAACCAGATTGGATGGGGAGTGGCGACAGTGATCACCTGACAGACGGCGGCACTGTTGCCACGACCCCATGACCAAGCGTCAAGTCCATCGAGAGTCTTGCCAAGGTCGGGCCTTCGTCTGCATGGACCCACCAGTTGGCGGGCCCCAGAAGCCGGCAGGAAGGACGACGGCATGAGAGACAGACGGCTGGGGGCCACACCTAGTCAAATTACTATCGTACCCCCAGGGGGTAGGCCTATATAAACCCCTGGGGCACCTATGCAAAGGGTTCGGCCTTTGATAGAGTTAGACACATAGACAGGGGAGGAGAGAGCCAGCCTAGCTCCCTCCTGCCTCCCGATACAGCTCCAGGAGCACCCTTGTAACCATTTCACCATAGTGACCATGCGGAGACCCTTGAGTAGCAATGGGGTGTTATCTCCCGAAGAGCCCCGAAGCCGGGTAAGATTCGCCAACAGCATGTCCGCCTCATCCGCTTCACGCACGGCGACGTTCTACTCGCCCCCACCATGATAAGCCATCCTTGGCATATGTCGCACCCAACCCCGACATTTGGCGCCCGGCGTGGCGAGGTGCACCGTCGTCCGGAGATCTGCTCGACGGGAACCCTTTTCCTCCTGGCGAGCACAGCCAGCCGGGCTCGCCAGATGGAGTTCATCGACCGACACGCTGGCAGCGCGCCGAGGCCGCTGCGCGCATGGCGGCCTCGCCAACTTATCGGTGAGGTGCGCTCCGATTTAACTCGCATCCGGCGCGAGCACGGGTGGCCTCGAGAACCTTCTTGCGGGCCTCCTCGACCAACTCCACGCCGCCGGGCGAGCTGCGCCAGACTTGAGTCCGTGGCTCCTCGACCGATGCTGGTCGACTCCGACGCCAGTATGCTTGATATCTTCCCCACCAACGTGGTGGTCTCGACGAGCCGCTTCCGTGCGAGGAGAGTGGCGAAGCGCCACACGGAGGTGCTCGCTATCAGCCACGGCGAGCACTCCGGCGAAAAGCCCAGACCGCTGCCGCGGTCCTACAAGACCTAACCGCGCCCATTCCAGAGGACGCGGACGCCGAGACGCTGAAACACGCCGCCTTGGATCATCGGGCGCCAAGAAGTTGGCAAGCATGGCGCTTGTCGAAGCATACCAGCGAGATGGACCGCGCCAGTGGCGCTCACCGCCCGACCGCCAAGCCGTCTAGGTGCGGTCCGGCGAAGCTGCGCGCTATCGCCGACTTGCTCGGGCGAACGCCCGATGTACGCCACCCCGCGGAGAATATCCGCGCCTTAAGCGGCGGCATCGACGAGTTGAAGAACTTTGAGGGCGAAGAGCGCCGTGTGATGACGGAGCGAGTCCAGCTCCTCGACGCGTTGTTTGCGCAAAACGCGGCCGGCGGCCGTGCGGATGCACTGCAGCAGCCAAACGACGACTTGCCTCCCCGCCGAGATCAAGGCGCGACCTCCCGAACGCCGACTGGTGGAGTCCGCGGAAGGAAAGAGAAGGAGCCGGCTGTCAGTCACAGTCGGACTCATATCACCATCGAGCGCGACCAAGACGGCCGCCCGAGAGCAGTAGAACGAAGGGACGATTATCTGCCTCCCCCGCCCCAAAGAGAGCGGCGAGTTTCTCCGCCACCTGTTGAGCATCCGACTCTCGGAGGTCGCCTTGGCCGCCGAGAAGGAGTCGGAGAGAATGACGCCCGCCATCGGATCGACCGACTCCACCGATCCCTGGCGCTGGAAGAAGAAGATGAGTTGGGTCCGCCTTGCTTCGGGCCCCGCATCAGAGACGAGCCCTTCCCTAAAGGGTTCACGCTCCCCCGGGACACGCCCAAGTACACCGGCTCCATGAAGCCGGAAGACCGGCCGATAGACTACTCCACGACCGTCAGATAGCAAACGGCAACAAGTGAGTTGCCGTGAAGTATGTTCCTCTCATGCTCGAGGGACGGCCCGACATGGCTGAACAACTGAAGCCCCGCAGCATCAATAGCTGGGTCGACTTCACCGCCTTCATTCGCAACTTCACCAAAGACGCATAAGCGACCTCCCAAGCCGCGCCAGCTCTCCTTGTGTGTGCAAGGCCCTGAAGAATCAACGCGCGACTACCTCACACGCTGGGGCGAACTGCGAAACTCCTGCGAGGGCGTGCACGAGGTGCAGGCCATTGAGTACTTCACCGCCGGGTGCCGAGAGGCACCCTCCTCAAGCATAAGCTCCTCTGCGGCGAGCACAAACCCTTGACGAACTGCTAGTCATAGCGGATAAGTACGCCACGGCCGACTCTTCTATGAAGACGGAGATTCAAGTCAACGCGGCTGGCAAGGTGACTCCCCAGGCTCCCAGAACTCCAGCTAGAGACGCCAGTCGGCGACAGCAACAAAACAACAACAAGCGCAAGGCCCCATAGCCGACTTCCAACAGTTGACAGGTCACAGCAGTAGAAGATCAGCAGCCGGAGGGGCAGCCTCCGGCCAAGCGGCAGAAAGGCGGCAAGTCCAATTGGTTGTCGGCTTTCTCCGATGAGCAAACTTTGGATGGTCCTTATAAGTTCCACAGCGGTGCGAAGCCGTCGAACCACACCACCGTAAGTGCCAGCGCTCGCCGACGAGAATCGCCAAGGAGACGGCCTCACTCCTCCGCCGCTGCAGGGCGCCGCCCTCCGCCGCCGCCCGGCCGGGGCGGCTCGCCAATCGGCCTTGATACAAGACGAGTTCCCAGAAGAGCACGGAGCCTACGTAGTATTCACCAGTGTGGCAGATGACCGGCGCAGCAGGCGCCAACAGCAGCAAGAAGTAAATGCAATAGCAACGGACGCTCCAGAGTTCATGCATTGGTCCAAGAGGCCAATTAGTTGGAGTCGGGCGGATCACCCAGAGGTGATGCCGAGTCCAGGCTCCTACGCCCTGGTCCTAGGCGCAACCTTGGCCACTGATAGGCGGGCCGCCCGTTTTTCGCGGGTCCTGATAGACGGAGGCAGCAGCATAAACATCCTGTACAAAGACACCATGGAGAAGCTAGGAATCAGGCGAAGGCAGCTGCAGAGCAGCCGCACCGTGTTCCATGGAATTGTACCCGGCCTCTCCTGCTCACCAATCAGCAAGATTCTGATAGACGTCCTCTTCGGGGACAAAGATCACTTCCGCCGAGAGCTGGTCTAGTTCGAGGTGGTGGACTTGGAGAGCCCGTACCATGCTCTGCTTGGCCGGCCTGCCTTGGCCAAGTTCATGGCGGTTCCACACTATGCCTACCTTAAAATGAAGATGCCGAGTTCCAAGGGGATCCTGACCATTGCCGGCGACTACAAGAAATCATCCGCTTCCGCGGGCGAGAGCAGTCGGCTGGCCAAGTCCTTGGTGATAGCAGCCGAGAAACGGCTCCTTGACCGGGTCGTGGCGATGGCCGGAAAGCAGCCAGAGATGTCGCCCGACCCCAAGGAGTCGGAGGTAGAAGGATCATTCAAGCCGGCTAAAGAAACCAAGAAGATACCCTTGGACCCAGAGCACCCAGAGAGATACGCTGTCGTAGGCACATGCCTTGACAGCAAATAGGAAGGCGAGCTCGTCGATTTCCTCCGTGAGAATCGGGACATCTTTGCATGGTCCCCCATGGACATGCCGGGTGTACCGACGGAATGCGCCGAGCACAAGCTACACGTCAGGCCAGATATGAAGCCCATCAGGCAGCCCTTGCGCCGCCTGTCAGAAGAGAAAAGAAGAGTTGTTGGAGAAGAGATAGCCCGGCTCCTGGCAGCCGGTTTCATCATGGAAGTGTTTTTTCTAGAGTGGCTAGCAAACCCGGTGTTGGTACTGAAGAAAAACAAGCAGTGGCGGATGTGCATCGACTACACAAGCCTCAATAAAGCCTGCCCGAAGGACCCGTTTGCTCTGCCAAGGATTGATCAAGTGATAGACTCCACAGCCGGATGCGAGCTATTGAGTTTCCTAGACGCATACTTAGGATATCACCAGATCAAGCTGAATCCAGCAGACAGACTGAAGACCGCATTCATCACGCCATTTGGAGCCTTCTGTTACCTGACTATGACGTTCGGCTTAAGGAACGCCGGCGCCACCTTTCAGCGTTGCATGCAGAAGTGCCTCCTCAAGCAACTCGGCAGGAACGCCCACGTCTATGTGGACGATGTGGTGGTGAAGACTAAAAGCGTGGGGCGCTGCTTTGAAGACCTCAAAGAGACCTTTGAAAATCTGCGCGATTCGGATCAAGCTCAACCACGAAGTGCGTTTTGGAGTACCACCGCCAGCTTCTTGGCTTCCTGGTCTCGAACGCGGCATAGAGTGCAACCCGTAAAGATCAAGGCCATTGAGAGAATGGAGGTACCCACCGACTATTGGACGTCGCGAAGTTCACCGGCTGCTTGGCGTCCATCACCGATTTATCGATCGGTGGGAAAGCTCGCCCTTGTATCAACCGATGAAGAAGACCACATTTTTGAGTGGAACCACAAGGCGATGAGGCATTTCTCCAATCGAAGAAGATGTTGACTACTCCCCGTGTTGGCGGCTCCGACTCCCAAAGAGCCCATGCTCTTGTACATCGCCGCCACCACCGAGTAGTCGGCCTATCATCGTAGTCGGCGCAAGGAGGAAGGCAAAGCGCTCCAGTCCGAGAGACCGTATATTACCCGAGCGAGTAATCGTCGACCTCCAAGCAAAACTACCCTCACTATCAGAAGATGTGTTACGGCGTGCATTTTGCCGCCAAGAAGCTGAAGCCCTACTTTCAAGAGCATCCAATCACTGTGGTTTGCACTGCTCCTCTCGCCGAAATCATTGGAAGCCGAGACGCCTCCGGCCGAGTGGCCAAATGGTCTATAGATCTAGCCCCTTACACCATCTACTACCAGCCCCGCACCGCCATCAAGTCGCAGGCGCTGGCCGACTTCCTCGTTGACTGGGCCGAGACCCAATACCTTCCACCAGCGCCCGACTCCACTCATTGGCGGATGCATTTCGACGGCTCCAAGATGCGCACCGGCCTTGGAGCCGGCGTCGTCCTCACCTCCCCTAAGGGCGCAAGCTCAAATACGTGCTGCAAATCCACTTCGCCGCCTCCAACAACGTTGCCGAATATGAAGCGCTCATCCATGGGCTCTGGCTTGCCAAAGAACTCGGCATTCGCGAATCACATGCTATGGCGACTCCGACTTGGTGGTTCAGCAATCATCCGTATTTGGGGCGCCAAAGGCGCAAACATGGCAAGCTACCGCTTCACGGTGCAGCAACTCAGCGGATATTTCGAGGTGCGAATTCCTTCACGTGCCAAGAAATGACAACGATCAAGCAGATGCCTTGGCACGAGTCGGCTCCACTCGCCAAGCGATACCTTCTGGCGTCGCCCTTCAGCGCCTCCTCAAGCCGTCTATTAAGCCTTCACCAGAGTTAGACTCCATCTTCGTGCCGGCTCCGCCAGAAATAGTCGGATCCGACTCCAAGGCCCCAGCAGGCGACCTCAAGAAAGCCACAGTTGAAACCAGCCTGGGGACTGCGCCAGCCGGCCCAGGGACTTCAGAGCCCAGCCCGGGGACTGCGCTAGTCGGCCCGGGGACTTCAGAGCCCGGCCCGGGGACTACGCCAGTCGGCCCGGGGACTTCCGAGCCCGGCCCAGGGACTGCGCCAGTCGGCCCGGGAGCTGCCCCAAACATCACAGAGATTCCCTCAATCCAGCAAACGGCGGCAGACTCCAACCCGCCGCCTCCCAGCCCAGCCACCCTTGTCCAAGTCGCTGTGGTAGCAATTGAAGAGATAGCAGCACCTTCATGGGCACAGCCCATCCTCAAGTTTCTAGTGAGCAAAGAATTACCAACAGACGAGATCTTGGCTCGGCAAGTGCAGCGCCGAGCGGCAGCATACACCATAGTCAACAGAGAGCTAGTCAGGCGTAGTGTCACTGGTGTCTACCAGCGCCGCGTAGAATCAGAGCAAGGCCAAGCGATTCTCAGAGACATCCATCAGGGCGAGTGCGGCCACCATGCGGCTTCGAGGGCACTCGTGGGCAAAGCCTTTCGGCACGGTTTCTTTTGGCCGACTTCCCTCGAAGAAGCTAAAGAGCTAGTCCAAAAATGCAAGGGGTGCCAGATGTTACGCTCCAAGCCCCTTCAGCCGGCTTCCGCGCTGAAGACAATCCCCATTGCCTGGCCCTTCACAGTTTGGGGCCTGGACATGGTAGGACCATTCATGTAACGCCCCGGACACACCCGCCGGTGGTTGTTACTCCTGGCGGGATCTAGACTGGCCCCACAGATCAATACTAGTCTTTTCTGCGCACTTTGTCCTCACTCGTGCGCACCCGGGAGCAACTTCGGTCGGTCACCCATCCTGAAACTACTCCAAGCTGAGCACGCTTAACTTTGGAGTTCTTTCCGAATGGGCTCCCGGAAAAGAAGGAATTCCTTATTGATATGAGTAGTCTATCATCCCTAATAAGCCAGGATACCACATACACCCACACTCAGAGGAACCGACGTCCTCGTCGGCCACCTGAACGTTCCCTCTTGGCACAACCGTTTGTGCATCCATCCGCACATGTGCCATGCCGTGTGCCACGACGGGTCACAAACGTCATGAACAACATGACCGCAAGACCTGTCCGCAACCATCCGTGTAACCGCGAGGGTCGGCTCGATACCAACTTGTAACGCCGGACACACCCGCCGGTGGTCGCATTACTCTGGCGGGATCTAGATCGCCCCACAGATCAATACTAGTCTTTTACTCGCACTTTGTCCTCACTGCGTGCGCACCCGGAGCAATCTTCGGTCGGTCACCCATCCTGAAACTACTCCAAGCTGAGCACGCTTAACTTTGGAGTTCTTTCGAATGGGCTCCGGAAAAGAAGGAATTCCTTATTGATATGAGTAGTCTATCATCCCTAATAAGCCAGGATATCACAATTCAAGACGGCCCGAGGCGGCCTAACTCATCTGCTTGTCGCGGTGGACAAGTTCACCAAGTGGGTGGAAGCAAAGCCCATCAAGAAATTAAACGGGCCTACAGCAGTAACCTTCATTGCCGACATCATGGTGCGGTACGACATACCGCACAACATCATCACCGACAACAGCACCAACTTCGCCAAGGGCGCCTTGGCTCGTTTCTGCGCGACGCAGCGCATCCGACTGGACTTAGCATCCGTTGCCCATCTGCAGTCAAACGGCCAGGTGGAACGAGCCAATGGCCTCATCCTGTCCGGCATCAAGCCTCGATTGGTCGAACCACTCGAGTGCTCGGCCCGCTGTTGGGTCGAAGAACTGCCTGCCTTCCTCTGGAGTCTGCGCACAACCCCAAACAAGTCAACCGGCTTCATGCCTTTCTTCCTCGTCTACGGTGCCGAAGCCGTCATCCCAACGGATATAGAGTTAGACTCTCCGCGAGTCTCCATGTACACCGAAGAGGAAGCCGAAGAAGCACGCCAAGACGGCGTCGATCTGCTGGAAGAGGGCCGACTGTTGGCACTCAGTCGGTCCGGCATCTACCAGCAGAGTCTGCGCCGATACTACAACCGCAAGGTCAAGCCAAGATCGTTCTAAGAGGGCGACCTTGTGCTCCGCTGATTCGAGAACAGCCGCCAAGACAAGTTGTCGGCGCTTTGGGATGGTCCTTCATCATCGACAAGGTGCTAGGGAACGACGCCTACTATCTGATCGACGCCCAGAAGCCTCGAGCGCGCAAGAGGGACGACTCCGGCAAAGAAACAGAGCGCCCGTGGAACGCGAATCTTCTTCGAAGATTTTACAGTTGATGCAGTATGTATCGCACTACCCTCTTTGTATTAAAGTACTAAGACCCTAGGCCCCCCAGGACGAGCTCGGGGACTGCCTTTTTGATTATCTGTATGATAAGAATTTCGCTTCCGAATATGCTGCTATTTTTTATCATACTGTCTGGCACCGGGTCCGACTAGTCGGCCTGGGGACTTGCCGTCTTGCGCTATGGAATGCTTCCTGTGGTCAGACCAGTAATGTGTTGCGCTCAAGCCGTCTCCTGTCGAAAGCCGCAGCTCGCAGAGCGACTGTCGGTAGGCATGGAACAAGCAAGAACGAGCGTACGCATGAAAAATGGATAAGGACTTAAAGCTTACGCATAGCCCAAGCCGGCTACCAGCCTCCCCCCACCGAGCCGACTCATGAGCAGTCGGCTCGCCGTCTCGACTTTTATCAAGGACAACCGACTCTCGGATAGTCGGCCTGTCGTTTTCTAGCCGATTTGCTGGAGAAACTCTAAATGGCTAAGTACTTGCCTTCCTGAAGTAGCCGAGCACTTGACCCGGCGACAGTCCGCAGAGCGGCAGCCCAGCCGGCAAGGCGGCGACTAAAGGAAGGCGGCAAAGGAAAAAGTCTAAGGAGCAATAAGCAAGGAAAGGCGGGAACTAGATAAATATTTACACAGGCCCTCGGCCGAATCTCCGAATAAGAATTCAGGATACACCCAGTGGGTGGAATTGTTCGAATCTAACAAGTCTTGCAAAAGATTAATGAAGACAGATAAACAGAAGCAATCTAGGAGGCGGCCTCCGGGGCCGGAGGATCGGAGGTGACGGCGGTGTCGGATGTCGGGCAATGGTCCGGGCGGTTCAACTGGTCGCCTCCCGGCGGCCGCCTTTATCCCCACGCTGCTCGCTGTCGGAGGCACGATCGGGCTGAAGCGGGCCGCTTGCCGTCTTCGGCGCCTCCTCCTCGCCTCCGCCCTCCGACTCGTCCTCCTCCTTGGCGCTGAGTCAATCACCTCCGCGAGTCTTCTCAGACCGGGTTCATCCCGAACCAGTCCTCGCAGTGCCTCCTCGCCGCCTTTCACCGCTTCGCACGAAGACGCTGGTGTCCGTGTACTCGGCGATGGCCGCCGCAAGGCCGACAAGGGCGCTTCACGGCCTCCAACTCGGCTCGGGCTTCGACCAAATGCGGCCAGACGGTCCAGGTCCAGCCCCGGATACCACCCCTTGACGAACTCCAAGGCCCGGCGTGCTCCGGCCTGGGCCGAGGAGCCCTTCCAAGCCTCAAGGCAGCCGGTGGCGACTTCCAGCCAGTCGGCGGTCCGTCTAGCGGTGCGACGAGCCGGCACGTCCGGCCACAGGGCGGCAACCACTTGGGCACCAACACGCTGAAGACGGCGCAGCAGACGGTGAGCAGGACGAAGACGAGCCCCGATGCTCGAAGCTGCTCGCCGATGGTTCGGGGCGCTAGCGGCAATCACCTCACCTTCGCCGTCATACCCCCGAGCCGCCTCGATGGCCGGAAGGGACGGCTTGTGAATGGCCGGGAAAGAAGTCTGCCAAGGCAGAAAAGAAGATAGCCGGGAATCAGAAATCAGCCCGACGCAGAGTCGGAAGACCAAAGAAGCAAAAAAGACTTACCATCGACGATGTCCTCGAGCTCGTGGTAGCCGGAGGTCAGCATCGCCTCCCGGTCGGTCCAGGCGGAGCGTTCGACCTCGAACTCGACCATGAGGGCGACCTCCCGCGACTTGGTGTCATCCTGCGCCTTCCGGAGCAACTCCTTCGCTGCCAGCTGCCGCGCCAGCAGATCGCGCTCTTTGGCGAGCCTGTCGCACTCCTCTTCCTTGGCACGACGAAAGCAGGTTGGCCTCGCCCAGCTACTCCCGGAGGGCGGCGTTGCACTCAAGAGCAAAGAGCAAGACAAGAAAGTCATCGAGAAGGTAGATCGCCGGGAGATCCGCCCGACCGCCAGCAGCCGGCCCGAATCTCGGGATTACAGCCATGGCGCCAATAGCGCCTCGCCAAGAAGAAGGAAAGCATCGCTGAGATCCGCCCGACCGCCAGCAGTCGGCCCGAATCTCGTGGATTACAGCCAGCTGGTGCGCCAGCGCCCTTCAAGAAGGAAGAAACAACTCACCTCGGCTCTCCGTCAGTCGGCGGTCCGCTTTTCAGCTCCTCGACGCTGCGGTTGAAGGCGATGGCGCGAGATTATGATATTCCTGCAAAAAGCCAGCAAAAGCAAAAGTTAGTCCTCTGAGCTCACTGCAGGAGTTCAACAGCCTGCTTAGCAGCCGCCCGTAACTCGGGATTACACCTGGGGGTCATTGCCGCCTCACAGAGAAAGATGTAAATTAAAAAGAGAAAGGAAACATACCCGGACGGATGTCCGCACGGCGAATGCGCCCGTGCAGAGTTGAGGGCGCCGCTCTCGCGAGCAGCTTTGATCGACGCCCGTGAGGGCTCGATTCAGCGGGCGGTGCCGCCCACGTAACCAGCCGGTGGGCGGCATCGGAGGCCTCGACGTCCACTCCGCTGAAGCTGGCGGCGCCAGTCTCCCGAGCTCGCGGCACCGAGCTCGTCCTCTCAAGCCGGCGGCGTGCTGGGACGGCGACCTGAAGAAGCAGCCATGCCTCGGCTTCGTCCGCGGTCGGAGGATCCTGCAGGTCCACCGGCTGCTTCCCCTGCGGCCTCCTCGACGGAGGCGGAGGCGGCGGAGGCGGCGCGTGGGTGTCCGAGCCTGAAGCGTCGCCTCCCTCCTCCACGAGAGGGTTCTCGGTGCCGACCTCTCTGGTCTGCCCCTTGAACTCCGGAGCCGGCGGCACCGACGACAACGGAGGGATGAGCATCGCCGATCGGCGACGCGCGACCTCCTTAGCGTGCTGCTTGCCATCGCGGCGCGCCTCGGCCTCCAGCCTCCTCCGGGCATTGGCCACCGCCTTCTCAGCCTCCGCCTTCTCCAGGCGGTCGGCCTCCTCTTCATCGCGCTTCTCCCACGCGTTCCATTCCGTCGCCTCCCGAAGGTCGGCGGCGGGATCGACCCACCGAGTGTTGGCGGATGTCTCTACCGACCCCATGACAGAGGGGATGGCGGCTCTCTCAAGGGAGAGGGAAGCTCTGGAGAAGACCGGAGGAAAAAATCAAGGAAGACTCGGATAAGATCCAGCAAAGAAAACGAAAGAGTGAAAAAGGACTTACGAGGAAACTAGCGGCGGCCTTCTTACTTCCCTTCGGAAGCGGTTGGCCTTCGCTGCCGCCTCCTGCCGCTTAGCGCGGCGCCCCTTGAACTTTCTTCGCTTGTCACGGGCGCTTCGCCCGGCGTGACGCCTCTTCAGCGCCCGACTTGGCTGGAGGGGCCGCCTTGGTCGGCGGCACGGGCGATTTCCACGCCGGCGTTGCCCTCGGGCTGTCGGGCGAAGGTGGCCGACGGCTGAGGCCGCCGTCTGCCGCTTCTCCGCCGCCTTTCGCGTCGGCCTCAGCGCCGCCGCCCCCAAGTCGGGGTCGTCGACATCACTGTCCTCGCGATCAGGGACGTAGTCGCGGGGCTCTCTCATGGCGCCGGCTGCGGGCGCTGTGAGGGGATTCTGCCCAGAAGAAACCAACGACGATGATTAGAGGCCGGAGTCGGCTGCAAAGAGGATCAAGCTACAGAAGGATGCGACTTACCATTGAAGGGGGGTTGTCGACGAGTACGGCTTCCTTGCCAACTGCGATTCTCCGTGAACTCGCGAGCGTGATGTGGTTCACCAAGTTCGCCACCTCCCTGGGCATTTTTGGTGCTCAGCCGGCTCGGATCGTGGCGGCGCCATCCGACAGATGAGGTGAGGCCGCCTCGAGCGGGAGGACTCGGCGCGCCACGAAGGCGGCCAGAAGATCAGATGCGATGAGCCCCTCTGACTGCAGCAGAACTCGGAGTCGCGCCACGGAGCCGGCTCCGGAGGGGGACAGCGACTTGGACCAGTGGGACCCACTGGCAAGCCTGCCAGTTAGAGGCTCGGGGTCGAAGGGCGGCAAATTGACCCAGTCGCCGTCGGTGGAGATGTTCTTCACGTAGAAGTAAGATTTCTGCCACATCTTCACCGACTTTACCAACGAGATGTGAGGGAAAGGGTTGTCGGCCGTCGAGCGCCGCACCGCGATGTAGGTGCCGCACTGAGCCGGCGTGCCGGCGGCCTGAGTACCGAGCTTCGAAGAGAAAAATTCTCCACACAGCTCGAGGGTGGGGAGAACGCCGAGGTAGCCTTCGCACAGAGTGGCGAAAGCGGAAAGCAGCACCACCGCGTTTGGGGTGAGGTGGTGCGGCTGAAGCTTATGGAACTCCAGAACGAAGCGGAAGAACCCGCCGCGAAGCCCCAGCCCGCAGATTAGGTGCGAGCGCGACCGACCTGCCTCCTCCCGCCTGGCCGATCTCTCCCCAGCCAGCTGGACGGTGTGTACCAGTCCAGGCCGGGAGACGGCGGGTCCGGGCGGAGAAACTCAATGTGCTCCGCCCACGCCCGAAACCGCCCCATATGCCGGAGCGCGAGGCGGGGGGCGCGGCGGAGGAAGAGCTCATCGCCGACGAGAGAGGATGCTTCGGCTCGCGGAGGAAGAAGAGAAGGCAGGAGAGCGGGAGAGGGTGCGGCGCAGCGCGCCCCGCCTCCCTCGCTTATTTATAGCCCTACGGGCGAGGAGCCGAGGGGCGGGCGGGATTAATCGCGCCCGATGCCCCACGCCGCCACGATTTATTTCCCACGGTTATCGCGCGCAGTAACAACGGGATGCTAACCGTCCGCAGCCGCAGCGGATCCGCTCGGAAGCCGAGGCGCGGTAATGGCAGGCCCCACCTGGCGGCCCGTCCCGTCGCGCGCGTGGGTGGGCAGACTATCCTCCCCACGTGACGCCACGTGATAAGACCGTCCCGATGGCGGTCGGGAAGCGTATTCGATACGCCGCCTGTTTTCCCACCGCGACTTACGAATAATGGCCCCTCGCTGAACAAATCCGACTTCGGCGAGTCGGCCCAAAGAAACAGCGGCCGAGTCTCAGAGTCGGCGTCGGGAAGATTGAAACTGTTGAAGCCCCACAAGGCGGCGCCCGCAGGGCTTCACCAACTTCGGGGACTACTGTCGGAGTAATGGGCCACGGGTAGGCCAACTCGGGACCCAGGATCTTTCAAGACATCGGGGCAGGCCGCGCCCCTCTGGCCGAGTCCCAGCCGGCGACCTTCGGAGAGGCCGAGTCCCAGAGGGCGATCCCCCGTAAAGCCGAGTCCCAGACGACGATTTTAAAGCAAGCCGACTCCGCTTATGACCTCCGTGGCGCCGACTATGGGAGTCGGCCCGCGACCTTCACGAAGATCGATGCGTGGCACGGCCCCGACGTGGCCGCCCCTTCCGCTTATTTAGGGTTGGCATGGCTACATGAGCCGATCGCGGAGATCTCCGGCGAGGCGCGACACTGTTGCCATGCCTCCCTTGACCTCAGCCACAGTGCGTGATGCACTATACCCATGATGCCGGCCTGTACGGCCCAGAGATTGCAGGGCCACCCGTCAGTGGGTGAATCAGACACGGCAGAGAGCCAGAAGACGGCCCTGAGGGAGTCGGCTTCCACGGAGTCGGCCGCCTCCCCGCCAGGGCCCCATGAGCCATAAACCAGATTGGATGGGGAGTGGCGACAGTGATCACCTGACAGACGGGCGGCTCAAGTTGCCACGACCCCATGACCAAGCCTCAGATCATCGAGTATCAGATAGTGTTCGCTCGTCTGTGGGACCCACCAACAAGGGCCCCTGTGGTCAGCAGGAAGGACGGCATGCATGAGAGACAGACGGTCAGGGGCCACGCCAACAATTATTATCGTACTCTGGGGTAGGCCTATAAACCCCCGGCACCCATGCAAAGGGTTCGCCTTGATAGAGTTAGACACATAGACAGGGGAGGAGAGAGCCACCTAGCTCCCTCCTCGCCTCCCGACACAGCCTCCAGAGCACCCTTGTAACCATTTCGCCATAGTGACTATGCGGAGACCCCGCAGAGCAAGCAAGAGGTGTTATCTCCCGAGAGCCCCAAGCCGGGTAAGATTCAATGGCGCATGTTCGCGCCCATCCCGCTTCTGTGCACCGGCGACGCTCTAGTCGCTTCACCATGATAAGCCATCCTTTATAATATGTCACACAACCCCGACAACAAGCGGCCTCAAGCGGCGGGTGCGGCTATGGAGCTGCGGGCGGCGGTGGCGGCGGCTTTGGTGCGGACGGATGGCGGGGCGGCGACGCTATTTAAAGGGGCCTCGGGGCCTTTTCATGGGGGGTGGAGGTCGTCCTGACTTGGCGCCAGCATGGTCAAGGACGCTTGGAAGGTGGGCGCTACGATGGGCCTGATAAAGCTTCAAATTACCGGTCCGGAGACTCTTTTTTTTAAATAATTTCACCAGAGGGAAAAATCCTAATAATATCTAAAAAATCAAAAAATTCCAGAAACAATTTTCACCGTCCAAACTTAATATTTAGGACAAGATGAACATTTTTCTGGACTAAAATGCAATTTCTCTCTAATTCAAATAAAATAGAAAATAAATTGCAAATAAAATAATAATTTGATTTTAAAATTCTTTCTCCAATATTTCTCTGCCGTTGCAGAAGTCATATTATCTTCTATCATTTATTTTTATTATCGAAATAATTGGAGAGAAAAATAATAAAATCAAATTGATCCTCTTTTCAAATTTGAAATAAATTCAAATATGAATTTTGTTAAACCTCCAACTCTCTCCTTGGGTCCTTGAGTTGCTTAAGATTTCTAGGATCACAACAAAATGCTAAGTAAATATGATATGCATATGATGATCTATGTATAACATCCAAATTGAAAGTTGGGATGTTACAAGCCTACCCCCCTTAAGAAGAATCTCGCCCTCGAGATTCGTGTTGGTCAGCAAAAAGGTTTGGGTGGTCCTTGCGAAGATCTTCCCGCTCCCAGATGGCTTCCTCCTCAGTATGGTGGCTCACTGAACATTGAAAAACTTGATAACCCTACTGTGAGTAACTCGACTAGAAAACTCGAGAATCTTGACTGGCTTCTCTTCATAGGTCAGATCACTATCCAACTGAATTGATTCCAGTGGCACTGTATCTCTCAAAGGAATTTCGGCCATCTCTTCGTGGCACTTCTTCAATTGGGAAACGTGAAACACATCATGAACTCCTGACAATCCTTCGGGAAAATCCAGCTTGTACGCAACTTCTCCCATGCATTCCAAAACTCTGTATGGTCCCACAAAACATGGTGCTAGCTTTCCCTTGACTCCAAAATGTTTAACTCCTCGAAGCGAGGACACACGAAGATATGCTATGTCTCCGACTTCGTAACCTATCTCCTTGCATTTTGTATTCGCATAACTCTTCTGCCTGGACTGGGCTACCTTGAGTCTGTCGCGAATCAACTTAACCTTCTCTTCCGAGTCTTTGATTAAGTCTGGTCCGAACAACTGTTGATCTCCAACTTCATCCCACTATAACGGTATCCTGCACCTCCTTCCGTACAAGCTTCAAAAGGGGCCATCTTCAAACTTGCTTGATAATTGTTGCTATAAGAGAACTCTGCATAGGGCAAATTTTCATCCCAACTAGATTCATAATCTAGCGCACAAGCTCTTAACATGTCCTCCAAAATCTGACTGAGTCTCTCGGTCTGTCCATCTGTCTATGGATGAAAGGCTATACTAAACTCTAGCCTGGTATCTAAAGTTTTATGCAATTGATTCCAAAACTTTGAAGTAAACTGGGTTCCTCTATCTGATACAATGGTCCTTGAAACTCCATGTAGACATACGATCTTGGTCATGTATATCTTTGCCAAATTAGCACTCGTATATGTTGTCTTCACCGGGATGAAATGGGCTACTTTCGTCAAGCGATCAACTACAACCCAGATAGAGTCATAGCCTGAACGAGTCCTGGGTAATCTAGTGATCAAATCCATGCCAAGTTTATCCCACTTCCATTCGGGTATTGGCAATGGCTGTCGCAATCCTGCTGGCTTTTGATGCTCTGCCTTAACTCTCTGACATACATCACATACTGCTACATACTCGATGATATCCTTCTTCATTCCTATCCACCAGTAACTTTCCTTCAAATCCAGATACATCTTAGTGTTGCCAGGGTGAATCGAGTAAGGCGAATCATGGGCCTCCTAAAGAATCAACTTCCTGATCTCAGGGTCATTAGGTACATAAATACAATCCTCAAACCATAAGGTGTCATGCTCATCCTCATAAAACCCTTTAGACTTTCCTTTGCTCATCCTTTCCTTTATCTCAGCAATCTCCTTGTCCGTCTTCTGGGCTTCTCTGATCTTACCCAATAGAGTGGACTGAATTTCCAATGCTGCAACATAACCTCTCGGAACTATCTCCAAGCCTAGCTCTCAAAGGTCATCTGCTAGCTCCTTCGGTAATCCTCTGGTTATGAGCGTGTTAACATAACTCTTGCAGCTCAATGCATCTGCTATGACATTGGCCTTTCCGGGATGATAATGCACCCTCATGTCATAATCCTTTATGAGCTCCAACTATCTCCTTTGCCTGAGGTTCAACTCCTTCTGCGTGAAGATGTATTTCAAACTCTTATGATCCGTGTATACATCACAATGGTTACCGATGACAAAATTCCTCCATGTCTTCAGCGCATGCACTACGGCTGCTAACTCAAAGTCATGCATAGCATAATTCAACTCATGAGCTCGAAGTTGTCGTGAGGCATATGAAACAACTCTTCCTTCCTGCATAAGCACACCTCCAAGTCCTCGACGTGAGGCGTCGCAATATACTTGAAAATCCTTGAGTTGGTCTAGGAGAATCAACACTGGGGCTATAACCAAACGTTTCTTCAACTCCTGAAAACTGGCATAACAATCCTCACTCCATTTGAACTTGGTGTCTTTCTTCAACAACTTCGTCATGGGCTTTGCAATCTTGGAGAAATTCTCAATAAACCTCCGGTAATAACCTGCGAGTCCAAGAAAACTTCTGATCTCTCCCACTGAAGTGGGTGCCAACCATTTAGTGATAGAAGCAACCTTGGTAGGGTCTACTGCTATTCCTTCTCCGGATATAACATGTTCGTGAAATCCAGCTTCCTTTAACCAAAACTCACATTTGCTGAACTTGGCATACAACTGATGTTCTCTGAGCTTCTCAAGAACCAAGCACAAATGCTCCTTATGCTCTTCTTCATTTCTTCGAGTAGACCAAAATATCATCAATAAACACCATGACAAACTTATGCAAAAACTCCATAAACAGCTTGTTCAACATACTCATGAAATAGGCAGGTGTGTTAGTTAAACCAAATGACAGCACTGTATACTCATATAGCCCATACCTCGTGGTAAAGGCGATCTTAGGTATATCCTGCTCTCGGATCTTCAACTGGTGATAACCTGATTGAAGATCAATCTTGGAGAAAACTTTAGCTCCTTACAACTGGTCAAACAAATCATTGACCATCGGCAGAGGGTATTTGTTCTTGATCGCCACCTCATTCAGCGCACGATAATCAACAACCACCCTTGTAGTGGAATTAACACGTCAGATGTCCTCATGAAGGGACTTAGTCGTAGATCCATCACAACGGGTTAGCTTGAAGGGGTTAAACCGGACAAGGGACACAGGAGTTTTTATACTAGTTCGGCCCCTTCGATGAAGGTAAAAGCCTACGTCTAGTTGTGATGGGATTGATTGGGTTTCGATGACCAGGGAGCAAATACACTTTGCCTGAGTCTCGAGTTGTTGTTTCTCGTCCCTGAACTACCGCCGGGTCGTCCCTTTATATACATAGGTTGACGCCCGGCCGGTCTACAGAGTCTCGAGGCCGACTCAAACAAGTTGTCTGGCTTGGTCTCTCCTTTCCTAACTTACACTACAAGTTACATAACCATGGCAGTTTACCACTATGGGCCTTAATCCACCCTTGGGCTCCGGGCCTCTAAGCTTCAGTAGTAAAACGCCATCTTTTGGCTCTTCGTGGGATTCAATATAATTGAGGGTGAACCGGGCCCTCCTGGCCGGTTTATACTCAGTAGTTATATCCCCAACATTAGGCCCCAGATTGATTTGAACCTGTTCATGTCAATCTTGAACACTTAAAGAAATCTTGTAAACATCTCCTTATATTCTCGTAAACCGCCATGTTGGCTTCTCCTGTAAACTTTGTTAAACCACCGTGACGTCATCCTCTGGACACAGCAACGGACCATCATGACATCATCTCTATATAAAAAGATTAAAAAGGTTCCCTTCATTAATGGCAACCCGAAAATCGAGGCGACAGGCGCGCCCTTTTTGCCGCTTCAGGCTCCTTGATTCTTGCGCCTGACATTTATCCTTTTCTCCTTGTAAACAAAACCCAAGGGTCCTTTTCTTTCTTCCCGTTTTGTGCCTTCTTCTTCCTCCTCACGACGCTCAAGCTCTGAAGCTCCGCCGCCGCCCTCGACCCTTGAGAACTGCATCGACAAAGGCCGCTGCATCAACCTGAATCGAACCAGAGTTCACGGCATCCCTCCGCAGCAGATCTGCACCGGTAAGTTTTCCCTTTCCCGCATATTTAGATCTGAGCTAGGGTTAACAAGTTCATCCGTGTTCATAAGTGTTCATCCCAGTTCTTCGTTTTTCTTTCTGCCATGGTTGCTTTGATCCAATAGTATTGTAGATCTTGTACGGTAGTTGCTCCGAATCCATTTTCAGCACCAGTAGATCTTCCTTCTGTGTAAAGAATCCTTAGTAGAACGTATAACCTTCTCTGTTCTGTTTTAACGCCATTACATGTTGTAGAATTTTTTTTACTGAAGCATGGTAGATCCAAATAAATTTCATCATTGTGTGAAACCTGTTTCTATCAATACTTAGCAGATTTCTATCTCTGGCTCCTCCACCTAAGGGCGGTTTAAACTTTTAGCAGTTGGTAATCCGCCATATATCATTAGCCCTCACTTTGAACCGCCATTTTGATCTGAATAACAATTTCTGGTTTATCTCACACATATGCCTTGATCAAATTTTCTGGTTTAACACCAATTAATACTTCTTGAACCGTCAATCGTAAACCGCCCTTCATTTTACCTTTACAGTTTGCTGTCCAAGATGACCAAGCAATTCGCCGCTTGCAACTGGGTTCCGTCCCGGATTACCGAAACACATATCAATGGATATGTAGTGACGGGCGCTTTAGCATCAAAAAATGCCCTTCACTGGCGAGTTCCTTGACCTGAGTACCCTCCTGAGCCTCAGGATGGCGAAGTTATTGTTTTTATGCAGCACTTAGACCAGGGCTTCAGTCCTCCCGGGTCAAATTTTTTTCGGGATGTCCTTGCTAGCTTTCAACTTCATCCACAAGATATTGGACCAAATTCCGTATCAAATATATGCAACTTTCAAGTATTTTGTGAAGTTTACCTTCAAGAGGAACCATCCGTTGAGCTGTTCCGGGATTTTTTTCCATCTAAACCACCGAACCGAGTTTTCTGATGGCCCTAACATGGAACTTGGCAGGGTATCAATCGAGAAGAGGAAGGGGGTTGATTTCCCACATGCATCACACCACAGTCATCCCAAAGACTGGAACCAAACTTGGTTTTACTGTCAAAACCCTGCCCCTGCTGAAGAGAACCCTTGCCAGGTTACCGCCCTCACCGGCTTAGCAACGGCCACCCATTACCTCAACGATTAACTGCCAAAGTGCGGCAAACTTATGCTCCTCAACTCAACAAGCTCCGGGCTCTCTTGGCCAACGGTTTAACTGGTGTTGATCTCGTGCGCTGTTGGGTTAAATGGCACATCCTGCCCTTAAGTCGCCGCTCCGGATTAATGCATGAGTATACCAGCAACGCCAACGATCCTAAACGGTTTAGTGAAATAGAAGTGACTGATGATGAAGTCACCGAATCAGTGAAGAAGATGTTAGATGAACCCATCGCCACATGCACTCAAACCGGGCTGGCTTCCTTTTATGCCGCCAACAAACTGCCAGCAGTAAGATTTTAACCCTGTACTTTCTTGATCCGTCTCCGCTTTAACATTTGTTCTAATAATCCTTTGTTTAATTTTCCAGCCCAATAGCTCCTTTTGGAAAAGGAAGACTTCAGATAAACCGGCCAGAGCTCCTCGTGCCAAGAGCAAAGCTACCAAGAAAACAGCCAAGAAGAAGACCGGCAAAGTTGCTGATCCGCCCGAAGATGCTGAAGATTCAGATCAAGAGGTAGAACTTGACTCCCTTGGCTCCTTTTTCATACATCTTATTAACAATGACTATCGTCAGGATGATGCAGAGGTCAGCCGTGCGGACCATGTTGAGGTAATCTCTCTTTCCTCCGGTTCAAATCTTGTGCCGGTTCAAAGATTTTGCCGTGCAGTTCGGAAAGTGAAATACTCTCACCCTCTTGCTTATTTGGATCCAAAATTTCCTTTAAAGAAATAGCAACCGGAAGGGTGCCGCACAACCCGACACAGTGGCCAACAAGTCACCTCTTCCGTTTAATCGATACACCAACCCGAAGCGTCGCCCGAGGTTACTTGCTCTCCGAAAAACGTTATCCTTGAAGGGTTTCTTCCGATACCCACTTAATCCGCTCGATTCAATTACTGTGCATCTTCCAATTCATCTGGCGGTTCATCAACTACTCAGCTGCCTCCCCTCAAGACCGTCACTGGGTAAGTGCATTATTTCTCGGTTTGTCTCTTCATGCATCAGTTTATCATACTAATCTTTATTTTGATGTTGTAGTGGCAAGGCCCGATTGAGCAAGAAAGCCAAGACCAGCGGCCCCTCTGACAATGTTGAACTGGAGAAGACCCCAGATGACGCCGGTGAAAATCCTAATATTATCATGGATGACACTGCCCCGCAAGACCCAGCTACCGATACCAATCCGCCGGAAGCTGATCTGGAAACACATGTTGAAACATCAAGTCGACATGCCATGCCTTCAAGTCCAGTTGCTGATCCGCCGAGGTCGACTACTGATCCGCCAAGCCCTGCAACCAAACCGCCAAGCCCTGCTGCCAATCCGTCAAGCCCAGCCAAAGACAATGTCAATTCGCCGAGCCCAGCCAAAGATGATGATGACGTTGTTGTCGCTGGTACTGCTTATACCACCCCAGGCAACCCAGTTGCTTTATCGAATCACACTGCCAAGGATTAATTTGCTGCTACGGGCAAGGGAAAATGGAAGACCGACTTGTCCGACTATGTTAATCTTTCTGCTCAAGACCTTTATTCCGGATTCTTGAACCGGCTTTACACCAGCCGAGATTATGAAGCCGGTTTGGTGAATCTGATGAAGGAACGCTATGAGGTAATTTTCAAAACACCATCTTTATTCTGTACATTCAGTGTATTATAGCCCCCAAGGGCTGGCTTGTCTTGTGAAGACAAACCAGGACTTTTATATTCCATACTGTACTTTGTTGATTTTCCTTGTGTATTTTTTGGATCAAACACACATTAGCCCCCAAGTGCCAAGATTAAAACTTGTATTAATCCTTGGGACTTTGAACAATTAGTAATAAAGAAGCAATCCGCATTACCCCCAAGTGCCAAGTGTATAACTGGTTATATGCTTGGGACTTTGACGAAGTATTTACATGCTCCTCCTCTGTCTGTGACAGGCTAATATAAATCGCCAAGGCACTCAAATTGCCGATCTTCAAGAGAACATCATGTCCCAATAGGCAGAAACATCCAAGGCGAAAGATGAGCTGAAAACCGCTTTGGCAGCCATGGAGCAACTCAAAGAAGGGTTCCAGACGGAGCGTGCCAACTGGGAGATCGAGAAAATGCATTGTCAAGCGGCGGAAGACGCCGAATCAGCTCTTAAACCGGTGGCGAAAGAGCTAACTGGGTTGAAGCGCCAAGTGAATGCAATGACTTCTGCAGTGTTTGGTAAGTAGTCTTGCCAAGACTTCTTGAATGATCATGTTTGTAATTTGCCGGTTTAACATGAAATTCTTAAACCATTGTAGGTGGCCGCATTGCTCATCTGGGCTCTGATATGCATATGAAGCTGAAGGCAGCGTATACTCTGATTGAACAACTATATACTGGTGCCCAACGGGTCATCTGTGCAGCTTCATACAACAATCCGGCCCCCACTTAGATCAAGGATACTCTAGCAAGATTATCCGTGACGCCGGCGCAGATAGAAGAGGTGAAGTGATCTGCTGCCAGGGCCGGCGCTTTGTTGGCACTTACCCGAGCCAAAGCATGGATAGCTGACCTTGATCTGGTGGATATTGCCAAGGGCTTCCCCAGTGAACAAGAGAACGGGGCAGAGTTTGATAACGAAGCCCTCAAAGCTATGACAAAGGAGATGCGTCCTCTGGCGAGTCAATAGGCAGAAGAAGAGAACTTGATGGTTCACCGGTCTTTCTATGATGCCACCAACAAACGGGTTGACACTGTCATACCGGAAGTGCAAAATCTTATTCCAGCAATCCGTAAGCACACTTACGCCCCTGGCGTCGATCCGACTGACCTTATAAGTGAAGAGGCTGTCTTTCAGGCTTTAACCCGGATTGACTGGACCACCACTGACTTCCAGCTACTGGATGAGGAGGAGGAGGCTGAACCAACGCTGGATGATCCATCAACATCACGTCAACATGGTGATGAATCCTGATCCGGCAATCTGAATGATGTGTCATGAACTTTGATCTGTGGAAAGAACAAGTCCATATTTTGGGCCTTGAAGCGCCTTGTAATAGGCTAGTGAAAATACTTCGATCTGCTGCCATCGTGCACTGAGATATACTTTGTTTGATCCGCTGTAACAATTTCAGCGCCGGCTTATATATCTTCATAATGCCATGTAATCCCTATGTCTGCATAAAAAGATCTGTCCGGGCGGTTTACCGCTGCACGGGTCATAATGCCCAAGATAAAACCTGGCTAATAACCAAAGCGGAATGAATATGAAATAACTCATACCTGTGATATGAAATCACTTAGTAAGGGTAAAAACCCAAATTTTTGGCTGTTATATCCCTTATCTTTTAATGATGTGATGAATAAGTCATGTCGGGTTACGATGAACACCAGATGATCATACTAGCGACATATAATCAAAGCCAGGTCGGGTTTTGTAAACACCGATTTGATAATATGGTCTAACAACTTATAGTTGAAAGCCTGGCCGGGTTAACAAACACCGGATTAACATGATGACTGAAAAGCCACACTGGGTCAAAGAACACCGGTTTAAGACAAATTCATCAAAAAGGTGAAAACTTAGCAAAAAAGCAAACAAGAAAACATGTAGTCAAGGCTTTTCAAAGGTGGCCAGGCCTAAATTCGAGGCTTTTCATGGGCTGCCAGGCCACTAAGTTAAACCATTTTGCAAACCCTTTTAAGATGGGCCTCCAACTAACCAATCGTTGTTTTAACTTTGACAAGTTAAGGGTCTGTATAAGATTGACTTGTCAAACGTTCGGCGAGTCATGCCAGGATTACCTGGATAGGAGTGGCTTACTTGATGAAGGCAGGTTAACCCGGGGTTTTAGGTGAATACACCAGGCTTCCAAGCCGTGGGTCGATACCCAATTACAAGGGTCCTTTCAAGCTCTTTGTGGGCTTTTGCACAAAAGAGCCCCCAAGTAACTTTGTGAGCTGTGCTCAATGGGTGCCTATGTTTGAGCTGTGCATAACGTCCAGACTCTCTTTGGCCCCTTGGGTGTGAAGCTCCCAAGCTATGTTGTGGCATATAGCCGGTTTAATGGATAAGGTGAGTCATCGCTTTGAGAGCAGAAGCCCCCTTGTAACCAAGAAGTATTGGAAGAATGACAGAGGTCCTTCTTATAGCAAGGATGCCGGTTTATTATATTGATCATAATATATAAATTGTTGAAATATGTACATAAGAAAAGCCTATGGCTCAAGTGTAGTAAGGCCGAAGGAGAGCTATGTTCCACGGCCGCCGGGTCTCCTCCTCAGAACTGCGTGAGTCTTTGCGAATGTCAATGAGGTAGTATGATCCGTTGTGCAGATTTTTGCTGACCACAAAGGGTCCTCCCAAGGTGGGGATAACTTGTGCATATCGGTCTGATCCTAGATGAGCCGGAGCACTAAGTCGCCTTCTTGAAAGGTTCGCGTCTTAACCCGGCGGCCGTGATAACGCCGCAGGTCTTGTTGATAAACTTCCAATCGAGCCAAAGCCATGTCATGTTTCTCATCTAACAGGTCCAGCGCCTTCTGGCGTGCTTGCACATTATCCACTTCAACATAATTTGCAACCTGGGGCGAATCATGACGAATATCACTTGGGAGGACGGCCTCAGCCCCATAAACCATGAAGAAAGGTGTATAACCCGTGGATCGGTTTGGGGTGGTGTTTATACTCCATAACACAGATGGTAACTCTTCCACCCAACAACCCGGCGTCCGCTTCAAAGGAACTATAAGCCTGGGCTTAATACCCTTTAAGATCTCTTGATTCGCCCTCTCAGCTTGACCATTGGACTGCGGATGAGCCACGGATGCTACATCAAGCCAGATGTGCTCTCGTTGGCAGAACTCCTCCATCTCACCTTTAGAAAGGTTTGTGCCATTATCTGTGATGATGCTGTGTGGAAACCCAAATCGAAAAATGATCTTTTTGAGAAATTGAACTGCCGTGGCTGCATCACACTTGCTGACGGGCTCCGCTTCAACCCATTTAGTGAACTTGTCAACCTCCACCAACAGGTGGGTCTTCTTATCCTGGGAGCGCTTAAAAGGTCCCACCATATCAAGCCCCCGAGTGGCAAACGGCCAAGTGATAGGAATCATCCGTAGCTCCTGAGCCAGAACATGAGCTCGACGTGAAAATTTCTGACAAGCGTCACACCGCTTTACCAGATCCTCCGCATTAGCATGAGCTGTCAACCAATAGAACCCATGACGAAAAGCTTTAGCCACCAAGGACTTTGAACCGGCATGGTGACCACAATCCCCTTCACGGATTTCACGTAGAATTTCTTGCCCTTCTGCTGTTAAATACAACGTTGGAACACGCCCGAAACACTGCAACGGTGTAACTCGCCATTGTGAATAACCATGGACTTAGACCGCCGGATTATCTGTCTGGCGAAGACCTCATCGTCTGGTAACTCGCCCCAGTTCATATACGCCAAATATGGAACCGTCCAATTCGGAGTGGTATGTAAAGCGGCCACCAATTGCGCCTCCGGATCAGGAGCAGCTAAATCCTCCTCTGTAGGCAACTTAATAGACGGGTTATGCAAGATATCCAAAAAGGTATTGGGTGGTACCGGTTTACGCTGAGATCCCAGCCGGCTTAAAGCATCCGCTGCTTCATTTTTGTGCTGGTCAATGTGCTCAACCTGATAACCCTTAAAGTGACCTGCCACAATATCCACCTCGCGTCTGTAAGCCGCCATAAGTGGGTCCTTGGAATCCCAAGTACCAGAAACTTGCTGAGCCACCAGATCAGAATCTCCAAAGCAAATAACCCGCTTAAGTTCATTTCTTAGCCACACAGAGTCTGTGGAGTAAGGCCTCGACTCAGCCGCATTGTTAGTACAAGGAAACATTGCTTAAGAACATAACACATTTTATCACCTCGAGGGAAGTAAGAACCACCTGTGCCACGAGCCTTCCAATTGCTCGGATCCATCAAAGTGAATAGTCCAAGATGTATTATCCGGTTTATTCTTCCGTGCTCAGAATCGTCCAATCATTGATGAAGTCAACAAGCGCCTGTGACTTGATTGATGTCCGAGGCATATACTTCAATCCGTGCGGGCCAATCTCAATCGCCCACTTTGCAACCCGGCCAGTTGCCTCCCTGTTCTGAATTATATCGCCCAAAGGAGCTGAACTGACTACTGTAATGGGATGACCTAGAAAGTATTGTTTGAGCTTCTGACTAGCCATAAAAACCCCATAAACCAGCTTTTGCCAATGCGGATACCGTTTGTTTGACTCGATAAGTACTTCACTGATATAGTAAACCGTCCATTGAACCGGATATTCCTTACTAGCCTCCTTGCGCTCCACCACAATTGCCACGCTGGCAGCACGGGCATTAGCAGCCACGTACAATAACAAGGGCTCTTTGTCAACCGGAGCAGCGAGAACCGGCGGTTCAGCCAACTGCCGCTTTAAGTCCTCAAACGCCGATCAGCTGCGTCACTTCAGACGAAATTGTCTATCTTTTTCAACATATGATACAAAGGAATCGCCTTCTCTCCCAAACGGCTGATAAAACGGCTAAGGGCGGCAATTCGACCCGCCAAACGCTGAACATCATTGATACACTTCGGTTTAGCCAAAGATGTAATCGCTTTGATTTTTGCCGGATTAGCCTCAATGCCTCTGTTGGACACCAGAAAGCCTAAGAGTTTGCCTGCCGGAACACCAAAAACACACTTGTCCGAATTAAGAATCATTTTGTAAACCGAAGATTGTCAATTGCTTCCTTGAGGTCATCTATCAAGGTTTCCTTCTTCCTGGATTTTACCACAATGTCATCCACATAGGCATGAACATTACGCCCAATCTGTGTGTGAAGACAATTTTGCACACAACGCTGATAAGTTGCCTGGGCACTCTTGAGCCCAAAGGGCATAGAAACATAGCAGAAGGCTCCAAAGGGAGTGATGAAGGCTATCTTCTCCTGGTCCTTAACTGCCATTTTAATCTGATGATAACCTGAATAAGCCTCCAAGAAACTCAGGCGCTCACAACCGCCGTTGCATCAATAATCTGATCAATACGTGGGTGAGCAAAAGGATCTGCCAGACAAGCTTTATTTAAATCTGTGTAGTCCACACACATACGCCAAGTGCTGTTTTTCTTAAGAACAAGCACCGGATTAGCCAACCACTCGGGGTGAAATACTTCAATGATAAAGCCAGCAACCAACAGCCGGGCTACCTCTTCACCAATTGCCTTGCGTCTTTCCTCGTTAAACCGCCGAAGAAATTGCTTGAACGGTTCAAACTTGGGATCAATATTCAGAGTGTACTCAGCGAGTTCCCTCGGTACACCTGGCATGTCAGAAGGCTTCCATGCAAAAATGTCCCGATTCTCACGGATGAACTCGATGAGCATGCTTTCCTATTTTGATCTAGATTGGTGCTGATGCTAAACTGTTTGGATGAATCGCCAGGAACAAAGTCAAAAAGTTTAGTCTCATCAACCGGTTTGAACTTCAGGGTCGGGTCATGCTCAGTGGTGGGCTTCTTCAGAGGGGTCATGTCTGCCGGATCAACATTGTCTTTATAAAACTTCAGCTCCTCTGTAGCACAAACCGACTCAGCATAAGCCGCATCACCTTCCTCACAATCCAAAGTGATCTTTCGACTTCCATGTACTGTTACGGTCCCCTTATGACCCGGCATTTTGAGCTGTAAATAAATATAACAGGCCTCGCCATGAATTTTATGTAAGCCGTCATTCAAACAAGGCGTGATACGGGCTCGATCTTCACCACTTCAAAGGTCAATTTTTCGACTGAATCATGCTCATCTCCAAACACAACCTCCAAAGCGATCTTGCCAACAGATATGCCGATTTACCCGGTACTACACCATGAAAAACAGTGTTGGACGGTTTAAGACTCTTGTTTGTCAACCCCATGCGATGAAAAGTCTCATAGTACGTGATGTTGATATCGCTCCCTCCATCCATCAGACTTTGGTAAACTTGTAACCTCCCACATGAGGTGCTACCACCAGAGCTGCTTGGTCCGGATTGTCAACTCGGGCGGATGATCCTCTCGCTTCCACACAATGGGCTGCTCGGACCATCAGAATAACGTGGCACTGCCGGTTCAACAGCATTAACTACCCTTTTGTGAAGCTTCTGATCGCGCTTACACAAGCTAGTAGTGAACACATGGTACTGCCCACCATTCAACTGCTTGGGGTGACTTTGATAACCTGATTGCTGCTGATTCCCTTGATTATTTTATTGGCCATTACCACCTTGGTTATTCTAGTTGCCCGGATTATTCTGAAATCCAGAGCTTGAACCGCCGCCACCATGAAAACCTGGACCTGAACCGCCCGACGGACCGTGATCATACCGGAAGACATCGGAATTCTTGAACTCCATGATATAACAATCTTTCCAAAGATGTGTGGAAGGGGCCTCCTTGGTCCCATGCTTTGGGCAGGGCTGGTTCATCAAACGTTCCAGATTCATCCCTCCACCGCGTTGGGGCGGTTTACCTTTACGATGCTGCATATTGGTGTTAGCCACAAGATCTGAACTATTTGCCTTGTGCTTACCATTATTCCCATGGCCTCCTTGGTTGTGATGCTGACCCTTTGCACCGCCGTTCTTCTTTCCCTTCTCCGGTTTCTCATCATCGTAATCGATCCTTGGTATTATCGTAATCGATATATTTGACCAAGGCTGCCATAAGGGTTCCTATGTCATTGCAAAGGGCGCTTGAGCCATCCCAACTTCATCTTTAGTGACTTAAACCGCAATTACGCCCAAAGATTATAATCGCCGCTTCGCGTTAATTCGCCTGACGAATGCAATACTTCAAACACGGCGTACCCAATGAGTTGTTGACTCGTTCTCCCCTTGAACACAAGCATCCAGATCCACAATGGACATGGGCTGTTTGCACGTGTCTTTGGAATTGGCTATAAACCGGGCCTTCAACTGATCCCATGACTGGATGGAGTTAGCTGGTAAAATTTTCAACCAAGTACGGGTTGTCCCTTCCAACATTATCGTGAAGTACTTTGCACAAGATGCTTCATCCACATCTAGCATCTCCATTGCCATCTCATAACTCTCGACCCATGCCTCAGGTGGCTGATCCGCAGTGTAATGAGGCACTTTACATGGACCCTTGAAATCCTTGGGCAAACACACATTACGAAGAGCCGGAATAAGACACGACACTCCCCAGGAACTGAAGGCAAGCTCGGTGCCTCGGTCTACTGACGCCGCTGGTTGAACCGGGGCGGGTTGATGATGACCCAAAGCGGACTCCCTTCATGCTCTGCCATTATCCACCCCATCTTGAGCATTACGACGCCGCGCACTGCTAGACACTTCCGGTTCATCCATGTGCCTGCTATAGCTCCGGCTCGGACGAGGGGTTGAATGAATTCTATCCTGGCTATAGGAATAAGCCTGCTGCTGCACCATGGCGGTTTGAAGAAGGTCCCTAGCCCGTCGCGTTTCAATCGCCGCTAGTGAATCGCCTCCACCGAATGGCTGCCAAAGCGAGATGTCGCGCAATCATGTTATCCAAAGGGCTCGAGAAGTGACCCGCAGGTGGACACGACAGGGCAGGTTATCCATTTGTCGGGTGATTCCATCATCCATGGTTGATCCGCGCGCCCTAGGCGCATCGGGTCCAGCTTTGCACCGCCGGATTGCTCGCCCAAATACCGTGTTTGGAAGAGGTTCACCTTCGAGACCGACGGCAGACGAGACCGTACTTCCTTCGCATTACATCATCTCGATGCGCTCCGATCCAAAGATGAGCCGTAATTCTGCGCTTATATCTCGCTGTGGATCGGGCATCCAAAGTGGCCCGCTCTTCACCATGCTAGCATCCTCAATTGCCGTGTCCTCCTTAGCTCGCGTATCTCGGTCCTTCACCGCAATATCCGCATTGTGCTGATCCTGCATCTCCGGGGTAACTGCCGTGGTTAACAAGGTCACCCAGGCATCCATCAAACCGGAGAGGACTTGAGTCGGTCGGCACGCCGGGGCTCCTACCGCAGCCGCTGATCTGGTATTCATTGCTGCTGTAGATGAAGACTACAAAGTGGGCTGTGTTCAGGCCATGCACACAGTAACCCGACTTGGCGGTTCAAGGAGGTCTGGAATACTGTTGCCATCGGAATATCCTTCGAACACACCGTCATGAATTTGGTATAGGGACTCGGTTTCACCAGTGGATGACTCGCCGTCGGAATAAACAGCCGTCTCGCCTTCACACACCGGTTCAGATACAATCCCATGGACACATCCTACGAACGCACGCTTCATGGCGGGCTTAACCCGGGTTGGACTACACACTGAGCCGTCTCGACGAGGTCCGTGCAGATGTCCAGCTCAGGGCCCGGTTCGCCAATCTTGCCGATGAAGACATGAATTCCGCCAAAGGGGACCCGGTATCCGTACTCGATTGAGCCAGCCTCGGAGCCCCATCCTTCGTCGTTGATGTAGAGCTTGCCACGACAACTCTTGGTCATCCGGCCAACCACGTACCCCTTGTGTCCTTCAGAGCTGCCCTTCAAGACCTCAAAACCATCGTGCGATAGCCCCACGGTGGGTGCCAACTATCATGGAATTGACACGTCAGATGTCCTCATGAAGGGACTTAGTCACAGAGCCATCGCAACGGATTAGCTTGAAGGGGTTAAACCGGACAAGGGACACAGGAGTTTTTATACTAGTTCGGCCCCTTCGATGAAGGTAAAGGCCTACATCTAGTTGTGATGGGATTGATTGGGTTTCGATGACCTGGGAGCAAATACGCTTTGCCTGAGTCTCGAGTTGTTGTTTCTTGTCCCTGAACCGCCGTTGGGTCGTCCCTTTATATACATAGGTTGACGCCCGGCCAGTCTACAGAGTCCCGAGGCCGACTCATACAAGTTGTCCGGCTCGGTCTCTCCTTTCCTAACTTACACTACAAGTTACATAACCATGGTGGTTTACCACTATGGGCCTTAATCCGCCCTTGGGCTCTGGGCCTCTAAGCTTCACTAGTAAAACTTCATCTTCTGGTTCTTCGTGGGCTTCAATATAATTGAGGGTGAACCGGGCCCTCCTGGCCGGTTTACACTCACTAGTTATATCCCCAACAATCCTCAAAGATCCATCCTTTTTCTCAACTAGAAGCACTGGGGCTCCCCAAGGTGATGAACTTGGTCGAATGTAACCTTTTTGCAGTAACTCCTTTATCTGCTTCTTAATTTCCTCTAGATCCTTTGCTGGCATCTGATACGGTCTCTTGGATATTGGTCCGATGCCTGGCAATAACTCAATCAAAAACTCAATGTCTCGATCCGGTGGCATGCCTGGTAACTCATCTGGAAATACGCCGGGATAATCCTTCACCACTGGTACTTCCTCCTGAACAACTCCTTTTAAGGAATTCACCTGAGTCCTCCTCGGTGCATGCCGGGATACATACTTGACCCTCTTTCCTTCTGGGGTGGTAAGAAGAATTTATTTACTGGCTCAATCGATGTTTCCCGCAAACTTGGATGGCCAATCCATGCCTAGTGTCACATCCAATCCTTGTGACTCCAGAACAATCAGATTGGTGGGGAAAACATGTCTGCCTATGGTTACTGTCAACTGATAGCATCCCCTACTAGCCATATACTCCGCTCCTGGGGAACATACTAACATAGGTGACTTAAGGGCTATGGTTGGCAATTTATACTTATCCACAAATCCCCTTGATATGAATGAGTGCGATGCACCAGTATCGAAAAGAACAAGTGCGGTAAATGCATTAATCAAAAACTTACTGAAAACTACACCGGGTTGATCCTCAATCTCCTCCATACTGACGTGGTTCACCTGACCTTTGGTGAAGGGGTTGGGCTTCTTGGTAGAACCTCCATTGCCATTTCCATTATTGGCTTCAAGACAATCATTAGCATAATGTCCGGTCTTCTAGCACTTGAAACAAGTAATGTGGCTCAGATCCCTCTTGGCGGGTGTTGAGTTGTTGGAACGGTTCTGACTGCTACTTCCCCCATTTCCATTTCCATTCCTGGGGCCACTGTGGTTGTGCGAACTTGCTCCATTGTGCATGTGTCCTCCCTGGTTATGGCCTCCATGGTTGTGAGTATGTCCTCCTGAGTACGGGGTATAGTGGGGCTTCTACTGAGCTCCAAAATTATTCCTCCCCTATCCATACTTTCTCTTGTGATTGTAAATCTGCTATTGCTTTCCATCTATAATGAGGGCCCTGTCTACCAACTCCTAGTAGTTGTTGAATGTTTCAACCATCAACTGCATGCTCAGCTCATTGTTGAGTCCCTCCAGAAACTTCTCCTGCTTTGCGGCATCTGTGGCCATGTCATCTGGGGCATAGCGTGCTAACTTGCTAAACTCATCCACATACTGGCCCACTGTCCGCCCTCCTTGGAGAAAGTTGCGAAACTCGTGCTTCTTCATGCTCATAGCTCCTACTGAAACATGGGCGGTGCGGAAGGCCTGCCGAAACTGATCCATGTAACTGTGTTAAGGGGGTAAGTGGCGGTGAAATTGTCCCACCAAGATGTTGTGGGTCCATCAAGCTGATGTGCCGCAAAGCGCACTCTCTCCACATCTATGCATCCTGCAGTGGTCAGCTCTCTTCCAATCTTGCGGAGCCAATCATCTGCAACAATCGTCTCGGTGCTACTAGAGAACACCAGCAGATTCAGCCTCAGAAAACGGGCTAGGTGGTCAACAGGGGCTGGTGGAGGTGGGTTGTTGTTGTTGTTGCCTTGTTCTGGTTCTGTACTAACATCTGCATCAAGGCATTCTGCTGCTGGATCAACTGAGTGAGCTTTGGTGGGAATGCAAATCCATTGTCACATCTCGGAGGCATCTAATGGGTTAGAAGGGGTGAGAAAATAGAATAGAATGAGGTCTAAGAGAGATTCACTACCCATATGCTCATGAGACAAACACAATCAAATCACTTCATTCAATAGCACACAATGTTCACACAAACGATCTAACCTATGATTACAAACTCGATCGTTGCTAACTACTTGGAGGAATACTACTAGTTACATGGTGGTCATCTAGAAATTTTGATCAGAGGTAGACTCCATAATATCTGCTCCAGCTTCGACAACATAGTCGTCATCGCTGTCATCATTTGCAGCACTATCCGTGTCAGTGTCGTCCAAGATGATGTAGTCCTCCGAACGGATCTCCTTTGCTAGTTCTCGCTTGTGATTCTCCACTGGTAGTCCTAGCTTCCTCTTCAGGTCTTCATGCTTCTCTAGTAGTACGGAAATCCATCGCGTGTAAACTTGAGTTCCTCTTCTAGCTCGTTGTTTCTCTTCATCAGCTTCTTGATCTTCTTCATATTGATACATAGTTGATTCTCTTGTTGACGAATATGATCTCCCATCTCTTGAATGTAGGCTACAATTGATCCATCCCTCCTGGTACGAATCATCTCCCATTCTTCGTCTCGGCGGCCACATATTTGATAAATGGTTTTTTCCAGCTCCTTGTGATACACCTCACATATGTGTCCAAAGGTGATATGGGCTTCCATGCTCTTTCCTAAACTCTAGCTTGGTGCATCCAGGTAGAAATCAATAGCTCCATTGTTGGTGCAAATGTCCTCCTAGGTACCCAGACTTTGATCTTCTAGCGCTCCTCCTCCGCTACAGTTGCAGAGAAAGTCCCCGTGAAGCTTGGTAGTCTGATGTTTAGGTACTTAGTGAATTCCTTCAAGTGTTGTCCGAAAGGGGTGTCATCATTTGGCTGAGTGAACTTGTTCCTGGGGTCCACCATCTATAGAGCAGAAATAGAGGAGAATTAGAAATGAGCAGAGAAGAGAAATCATGTGGTTTATTCTAGTGCTCTAATACCATCTTGCAACAACAACAATCCCAATGGACCGAAGTCTCTGTGCATCAGTGTCATCCTTGGATTGGTAATGCTGACACGCATAGTACTCGAGGAATTATAACAGAGTTCAATCACAGACTTATTACATCGAGTCCTCATAAAGAGTATGATTACACAAAATATCATGGCTGAAGGCCATCTAAACTAAATACCTGCGGAAGCTTCGAAGGTAAATGAGTCCATCAACTCCAACGGCATAGCTGAGTGCAAGACAACGACCTATTGCACCTTATTCGTCGTCTGAGTAGTCTGCAACATGAGATGTTGCAACCGTGTAGGTCAGCACATTGAATATGCTGGCAGACTTACATTGTAAAGCAATGAAATGCAAGAACTATATCTACGTGCAATATTTGGCTGGTGGAGGCTCTAAGTTTATGATTTTGCATAAAGCTAGTTTTTCCCTACAACAAAGGAATAAATTTAGTTAACTACTCCCAAGTTGTTCCAAATATTTGAGAAGATTCCCCCAACTCAAATCCCAATTAAAAGTATCATCATTAAACCCAATTAATTAGTTAAAGAGTGATGAGATCAATAATAATATCCAATTCAAGATACTCAAGATGTCCATAACTGGGGGCATGGCTAACCATGATTAGTTTATACACTCTGCAGAGGTTGCACACTTTTCCCCACAAGACTTGACCGCATCCATGATCGGATGATCGAGACATAGTCTTTCTGAAGCACTTACTCTCTACTCCGGGTAGACCGGTACACCTATTTTCCCTCTACATCTGGTAGTCCACCTCTTTGAGAGCTCATACAACTTACTCAACTATGCCAGAGCCCATAATGGCTTGTGGCTGCACACGGAAGTTTCTAGTCATGAAATACCATATGATCCCTTTGAACCTGGGTGGCGAACCAAGGAAAAATCACGCGGGTACCCCAGGATTTCCCTTAATGGACAGCACTGGGTTCCCCAGGTGCCCCAACTAATCCACCCAGATGTGTATTTAAGTAGCCACCTTAATGTTATCCAAGATTAATAACTCTCAAAACTTCCATGTGAATCACTATCCAATCCCCGTCTACAAGCAGGCTAAGCAATAATAGAGCATAACGTATATTCCCGGGGTGATCAAAAGGTATTAGGTTCCTACCTCAAGTACTACAACCAAACCACATGTTCCCAATCCTACTCATGCAAATATTTGAGGAGCAATACTAATGCATAGTAAAAACTGGGTATAGAAAAGTATTATCAAAGTGTAACTTGCCATGCTGACAATCTGCAAACTTAAGAGATTTGTAGTAACAAGCTTCACACTCTGGTAATCTAGCGTAGACAAATGGTAGCATACATAAGCAATCACTCAAATGAAACAACGAGAAAACCGAGAAAAGATCCGAATCAAACACGAAACTAGCAACCGACTTAAACTAACAAAAAGTAAAACCTAACAACATTATTATGATGTATGTCAGATCTTAACAGTAGGTACATGTGATTTGCTACGATTTGCAAAAAGAAATAACTCAAACGGAGAAACGAAACTCAAGATACGAATGAAACAAGATCGTTTACTAATCTGAACTAAAGTAAAATTTTAATGTGTCAAAATCCTGTTCAAGTTGTTTAACTGGAAAGAACAGATCATTACGAAGATTTAGGCGCTTGTTTCATCTAATTTGGACAAACGAGCAAAAAGTTTCGCTAGTTTTAAAATGAGGGGCTAAATCGCGAGAAAACTATTCCCGGATAGGTCCCTGACTGAAAAAAAAACTACGGCATGAACGTTCCTTGATAGAACTAATCTAACGAAAATCATTCACTAACAGATTTAAACAAACGAATGTTCGTTATTTAAGCTAGACCTAAAAAAGATATAATCTAAAAATCCGACTAAACTAGAAAACCAAAAAAAAAAAAAACCGACGAACCGACCGGTTCTTACCGGTCAACGACGGCGCTCGGCTCGACTCCGGCGGGGCGATGCGGGGGCGGGGCGAGGCGGCAGCAGCTCCTAGCGGCGGGGTGCAGTGATGGCGCGGCACGGGACGACATCGGCAACGGCGGAGCTGCAGGGGCTCCTGGCGGCGGGGTGCGGTGGTGGAGTTGCGGGCGGCAGTGGCGGCTTTGGTGGGGAGGGACGGCAGGGCGGCGACGCTTTTTAAAGGGGCCTTGGGGGCTCCTTCTTGCGCGAGGGGGCAGAGGCTGACCCGGACTCCGGCGGGAGTCCGACGCCCGCACGGCTGCGGCGGCGAAATGTGGTGCGCGCGCGATGGGCTAGCTGTGCTTCGGCCCAGTCGGTCAGGAGACTCTTTTTTCTTAAAATAATTTCATCGCAGGCATAAATCCTAATAATATATAAAAAATTCTAAAAATTCGAGAAACAATTTTCACCGTCCAAACCAAATATTTAGGACAAGATGAACATTTTTCTAGACTAAAATGCAATTTTCAAAAATGCATTTTTTCTCTAATTCAAATAAAATAGCAAATAAATTGCAAATAAAATAATAATTTGATTTTAAAGTTGTTTCTCCAATATTTCTCTGCTGTTGAAGAAGTCATATTATCTTCTCTCATTTATTTTTATTATCCAAAATAATTGGAGAGAAAAATAATAAAATCCAATTGATCCTCTTTTCAAATCTGAAATAAATTCAAATATGAATTTTGTGAAACCTCCAACTCTCTCCTTGGGTCCTTGAGTTGCTTAAGATTTCTAGGATCACAACAAAATGCAAAATGAATATGATATGCATATGATGGTCTATGTATAACATCCAAATTGAAAATTGGGATGTTACAATAGTACATCAAATCCTTACCCAAAACTTGAAAACTTCACAACAGAAGACTCAACAGAAAATCTCATAAGCTCCGTTAGTATAAGAAAATAAATCACCACTTTATGATACTATTGTGAACTCATTCTTCATTTATATTGGTGTAATCTACTGTATTCCAACTTTTCCATGGTTCATAACCCCCGATACTACCCATAGATTCGTCAAAATAAGCAAACAACACATAGAAAACAGAATCACAAAAATGTAATAAATCAGAGTAATCAGAACTCTTGAATACTTATGTAATTCCAAAAATTCTGAAAAATTAGGACAACATGGGAAATTTGTGTACCAATCCAGAGAAAAAAGAGTCATATCAAAAGCATGCTTTTGTGAATTATGAAAATTAATTTCCTGGACGCAAAAGTTTCTGTTTCTCAGCAAAATCAAAACAACTATCACCACAAGCTATCCCAAAGGTGTTACTTGACACAAACAGTAATTAAAACACAAAACCACATATAACTAGAGGCTAGATGAATTATTTATGGCAAAATAGGAACAAAAAGCAAAGAACAAAAATAAATTTGGGTTGCCTCCCAACAAGCGTTATTGTTTAACGCCCTTAGCTAGGCATAGATAATTTCAATGATGCTCACATGAAAGAGAAGAATTGAAGCACAAAGAGCATCGTAAAACACATGACAAACACATCTAAGTCTAACATACTTCCTATGCATAGGCATTTTATAAGAAAACAAATTATCAAGGCTAGCAAAAACTAGCATATGCAAGGAAGAAGAAAGAGACGATAGCAATCTCAACATAAAGAGAGGTAATTTATTAACATGAAAATTTCAACAACCATATTTTCCTCTCTCATAATAATTACATTTAGGTTCATAAGCAAATTCAACAATATAGCTATCACAAAACATATTCTCAACATGATCCACATGCATGCAAAGTTGACACTCTTTGAAAATAGTGTGATTAACATTAACTAAAGTCATGACCTCTCCAAACCCACTTTTATCAAAAATTTCATAAGATTTAACATTCTCCAAATATGTGGGATCTAAAGTTGACACTCTTCCAAACCCACTTTCAATATTATTGCAAACATTATTATCAATCTCATATTCATCATAGGGCTTAAATAGATTTTCAAGATCATAAGAAGAATCACCCCAATCATGATCATTGCAACAAGTAGTAGACATAGCAAAATTAGCGTCCCCAAGCTTGGCGTTTTGCATATTATTAGCACAATTGACACTAATAGACTTTATAATAACATCATTGCAATCATGCTTTTGATTCAAGGAACTATCAAGTATGGGTGCAATAGCAATAATCTCATGTTTAACATAAGGAACTATAGCAAATTCATCTCCATAAATATTGGCATCATGGCCATAAGAATACCAAGCATCATGTTCATTAAGGAATATTTCAATTAAATCGTCCCAATCATAATTATCTATAGATTCATGCATATAATATTTTCTTCCAAAGCAACGATCATTCTCTCAATAAATTTTTGACATAGACATTATGAGCATAGTTTTCATTGCAATATTTAAGTATGTCAAAATTTTCAAATTTGTAGAGAGTATTATCATACTTTTAAATCAAAGAAGTAACTTCATAAGCACCCTTAAAAGCAACAAATTCTTCAATTTGTTTGATATCATAGTAACTGTAAACACCCTTTTCATAAGAAGATAAGATTTTATTATCATTGAACTCACATAGGTAGGGAAGGTGTTTTTTAGGGTTCTTAGAGAAACAAGTAAAATCACAAATTTCATAAAGATTCCAAGCATAACATAGCAAACAATTTATTTGATTCCATAGGAGCTTCCCTTTTTCAGACAAATGATGACGCACAAAATGAGCATGCTCATCTAAAGATTTTCTCTCAACTAAACTAGTGGGGTTTTCAGCACGAGCACATATGGATCGAAGATGATCGTGGTAGAAAACTTTGAGTGGATCCATATCAATAGATTCTTAGCAAGCAAAGATGCAAGCAAAATAGAACGCACATGGAAACACAAGCAAACATAAGATCGAACGAAAGAAGGGCGAAGAAAAGGCAAATCTTTTCGAAAATCATTTTAGAAGTGGGGGAGAGGAAAACAAGAGGCGAATGGTGAATAATGTAATGCAAGAGATGAGAGTTTATGATGGGTACTTGGTATGTCTTGACTAGGCGTAGATCTCCCCGGCAATGGCGCCAGAAATTCTTCCTGCTACTTCTTGAGCTTGTGTTGGTTTTTCCAATGAAGAGGAAAGGGTGATGCAACAAAGTAGAGATAAGTATTTCCCTCAGTTTAAGAACCAATGTATCAATCCAGTAGGAGACAATGCACAAATCACTGAATACCTGCACAATCAATCAAACAAACTTGCACCCAACGCGATAAAGGGGTTGTCAATCCCTTCACCATTACTTGAAAAAGTGAGATTTGATAGAGATAGATAAACAATAAAGTAAATATTTTTGGTATTTTAGGTTTATAGATCGAAAATTAAAAGATTGTAAGAATAGTAGACCAGAAACTAATATTGTAGAACTTGTATGGTGGAAAATAGACCCGGGGTGCATAGATTGTAAGAATAGCAAATAATACGGTGGGTGAACAAATTACTACTGAGCAATTGATAGAATAATGCAAAGTTATGATGATATATAAGGCAATGATCATGAATATAGGCATCATGTCCGTGTCAAGTAGACCAAAACGATTCTGCATCTACTACTATTACTCCACACTTCGACCGCTATCCAGCATGCATGACATGATGTAGAGGAATTGACACAAGCAATATGATGAAAACCCCATATTTTTATCCTTGATGGCAACAATACAATGCATGCCTTGCTGCCCCTACTTTCACTGGGAAAGGACACCGCAAGATTGAACCCAAAGCTAAGCACTTCTCCGATTGCAAGAAAAACCAATCTAGTTGGCCAAACCAAACCGATAGTTCGAAGAGAATTACAAACATATCAAATCATGCATATAAGAATTTAGATAAGATTCAAATAATATTCATAGATAAGCTGATCATAAATCCACAATTCATGGGATCTCGACAAACACACCGCAAAAAGCATTACATCGAATAGATCTCCAAGAATATCGAGGAAAACATGGTATTGAGAATCAAAGAGAGAGAAGAAGCCATCTAGCTACTAGCTATGGACCCATAGGTCTGTTGTAAACTACTCAAGCTTCATTGGAAGGGCAATAGAGTTGATGTAGAAGCCCTCCATGGTCGAATCCCCCTCCGACAAGACACCAGAAAAGGCCCCTAGATGGGATCTCACGGGTACAGAAGGTTGCGCTAGCGGAAAAGTGTTTTCGTGGATGCCCCTGTCGGTTTGGGGATATATGGGAATATACAGGCGAAAGAATTAGATCAGGAGGGTCATGTGGGGCTCATGATGACCCAAATGTATATGGGATCAATTGTAGCCTTTTCGATAAGTAAGAGTGTCGAACCCAATGAGGAGCCGAAGGAAATGACAAGTAGTTCTTAGCAATGTAATGTCTGCAAGTGCTGAAATTGTAAGTACCAGAGTAGTTTGATAGCAAGATAATTTGTAACGAGCAAGTAATAATAGTAGTAACAAATGTGCAACAAGGTAGCCCAATCCTTTTGAGGCAAAGGACAGGCCAAAACGGTTTCTTATGATAAGCAAAGTGTTCTTGAGGGTACACGGGAATTTCATCTAGTCACTTTCATCTAGTCTCTGACACGGTGTCGCTTGACGCGTTCCCCACCAACGTGGTGGTCTATGACAAGCCGCCTCCTCGCGAGCACAGCGGCGGGAGCACCGTCACAAAGGTGCTTGTCATCAACAGTGGCGAGCACTCGGACGGAGGCATTCGAGACCCACTCGATGCGGCGCTGTGAGACTTGTCAGCGCCCATCCTGGAAGACGCAAACGCTGAGACGCTGGACGCACGCCGCGTCCACCTCGTCGAAAGCGCCAACCGACTGACCAGCATGCGGTGCCTCTCGGAGGCCTACCGGCGCGAGATGGACCGAGCCGTCGGCGGCATGCCGGCTCCTGAGGGGCCCAGTCGCACCGGCTCGATCCGGCAGCGTGGCGTGACCATCGCCAGCATGTTCGGGACAGATCGTCCCATTTACGCCATGCCTGTGGAGAACATCCGAGCCGCCCAGGCGGTGACAGATGAGCTGGACAAGTACGAGGGCGACGAGCATCGCCACATGACGGAGCGCGTCTAGCAGCTCCTTGACAAGCTGCCGAGTAGCATGAAGTCGGCTGCGCGCTGAAGCGCCCGTCTGGCGGAACGATGAACCTCCCCCTCGCCAGGATCACGACGCGACATCCCGGACGCCGACTGGTGGCGCCCGTGGTAGAAGAGGCAATGAGCTAGCTGCTAGCCGTAGTCGGACTCACCTCTCCATCGAGCGCAACACAGATGGCCGCCCCCGAGCTGTGGAGCGGCGAGGCGGCCCGCCTCCTCCTCCGCCTCGCGGAGAAAGGCATCCCACTCCGTCGCCTGTCACGCACCCGACACTCGGTGACCTCCTTGGCCGCCGAGAAGGAGTCGGAGAAAACGACGCCCGCCACCGGATCGACCGCCTCAACCGATCCTTGGCGCTAGAAGAAGAGGACGCATTGGGTCCGCCCTGTTTCGGCCCACGGATCCGAGATGAGCCCTTCCCTAAAGGGTTCACGCTCCCAAGAGATGCACCTAAGTACACCGCCCGGAAGCCGAGGATCGCTGGTCGACTACTCCACGCCCACAAGATAGCGAACGGCAACAAGCGCGTTGCTGTGGAGTACGTCCCGCTCATGCTTCAAGGCACAGCCCGGACGTGGCTTAACAGCCTGAAGCCCCGCAACATCAACAGCTGGGTTGATTTCACTGAAGCCTTCATCCGTAACTTCACCAGCACGTACAAGCGGCCACCCAAGCCCCGCCAGCTCTCCTTGTGCATCCAAGGGCCCAGCGAATCAACTCGCGACTATCTCACACGCTGGGCCGAGCCGCGTAACACCTGCAAAGGCATGCACGAGGTGCAGGCCATCGAATACTTCACCGCCGGGTGCCGAGAGGGCACCCTCATCAAGCACCAACTTCTCTGCGATGAGCCCGTGACTCTCGACGAGCTGCTGATCATCACTGACAAACACGCCATGGCCAATTGCTCCATGAAGGCGGAAATCCTAGTTGATGCATCCGGCAAGGTAGCCCCTCAGGCTCCTCGGACTCCGGCTGGTGACACCAGTCGGCGACAGCAACCAGGCGACAACAAGCGCAGGGTCACGCAGCCGGCAAGTGGCGACAGTTGAGGACCAGCAGCCGGAAGGGCAGCCCCCACCCAAGCGTCAGAAGGGCGGCAAGCCCAATTGGCTGCCCGCCTTCTCGTACGAGCAGACCCTTGATGCACCCTGCAAGTTCCATAGTGGTGCGAAGCGGTCCAACCACACTACTCAAAAGTGCCATTGGCTCACCAGAATTGCCAAGGGAGATGGACTCCTGCCTCCTCCGCTGCCCGCCGCCTCCACCCCAAAGAGCCAAGCGGTTCGCCAACAAGACCATACAAGATGAGTATCCAGAGGAGGATGGAGCCTACATCGTTTTCACCAGTGTGGCCGACAACCGGCGCAGCAGACGGTAGCAGCAACAAGAAGTACATGTAGTGGCGTCAGATACCCCAGAGTTCATGCACTGGTCTGAGAAGCCCATCAGTTGGAGCAGGGCTGACCACCCGGAGGTGATGCCTTCTCCTGGTTCTTATGCCCTAGTCTTAGATGCCACCTTTGCAACAGAGAGGCGGGCAGCTTGTTTCTCCCGAGTCCTAATAGATGGCGGCAACAACATCAATATCCTGTACCGTTACACAATGGAGAAGTTGGGAATCAAGCAGAAGCAACTTCACCCCAGTCGGCCTGTATTCCATGGCATAGTCCCTGGCCTTTCCTGCTCACCAATCGCTAAGACCCAGATCGATATTCTCTTCGGGGACAAGAATCACTTTCGCCAAGAGCCAGTCTGGTTTGAGGTGGTGGACCTTGAGAGCCCCTACCATGCGCTACTTGGCCGGCCTGCTCTGGCCAAGTTCATGGCGGTCCCCCACTATGCTTACCTCAAGATCAAGATGTCGACTACCAAGGGAATCCTGACCATAGTCGGAGACTACAAGAAGTCGTCCGCCAGCGCTACAGACAGCAGCCGGCTGGCCAATCCCTTGTGATTGCAGTTGAAAAGCGGCTCCTTGACTAGGTTGTGGCGATAGCAGGCGAGCAGCCGGAAATGTCACCCATCCCCAAGGAGTCGGAAGTTGAGGGCTCGTTCAAGCCGGCGAAGGAGACTAAGAAGATACCCTTGGATCCGGAGCAACCCGGAGAGGCATGTTGTCATTGGTGCAAACCTTGAAAGCAAATAGGAAAGCGAGCTTGTCAATTTCCTCCGTGAGAATCGGGACATCTTTGCATGGTCTCCCAAAGACATGCCGGGTGTTCCGACGGATTTCACCAAGCTCAAGTTACATCTCCGACCTGACGCCAAGCCGGTCAGGCAGCCCTTGCGCCGCCTGTAAGAAGAAAAGAGAAGAGTCGTTGGAGAAGAAATAGCCCGGCTTCTAGCAGCCGGCTTCATCATGGGAGTATTCTTTCCGGAATGGTTGGCCAACCCAGTTCTTGTGATGAAGAAGAACAAGTAGTGGCGCATGTGTATTGATTATACCAGCCTCAACAAAGCATGCCCTTACCATGACGTTCGGCTGAACCAGGCCGACAGGCTGACAACCGCCTTCATCACGCCATTCGGAGCCTTCTTATACCTTACCATGACGTTCGGCTTGAGAATTGCCGGTGCCACGTTTCAGCGTTGCATGCAGAAGTGCCTCCTCAAGCAACTCGGCAGAAACGTCCATGCTTACGCGGACGATGTGGTGGTGAAGACGGATAAGCATGGCACGCTGCTGGAAGACCTCAAGGAGACATTTGAGAACTTGCGTCGATTTCAAATCAAGCTCAACCCAGAGAAATGCGTCTTTGGAGTACCAGCTGGCCAGCTTCTTGGCTTCCTGGTCTCAAAGCACGGCATAGAGTGCAACCCTGTGAAGATCAAGGCCATCGAGAAGATGGAGGTGCCCACCCAACTGTTGGACGTGCAGAAGTTCACCGGCTTCCTGGCATCAATCAGCCGTTTCATCAGTTGGCTGGGCGAGAAGGTTCTTCCCCTGTACCAGCTCATGAAGAAGACCACTTTTTCAAGTGGAACGACAAGGCGGACGAAGCTTTTCTCCAGCTCAAGAAGATGTTGACCACCCCGCCTATCCTGGCGGCTCCGACTGATAAAGAGCCCATGCTCCTCTACATCGCCGCCACTAGTCGGGTGGTCAGCACAGTCATAGTGGTGGAACACAAGGAGGAAGGCAGAGCATTGCCGGTCCAGAGGCCGGTGTATTACCTGAGTGAGGTGTTGTCCGCCTCCAATCAGAACTACCCCCACTATCAAAAAATGTGCTACGGTGTGCACTTTGCCGTCAAGAAGCTGAAGCCTTACTTTCAAGAGCACCCAGTTACTGTTGTCTGCACTGTGCCGCTTGCTGAGATCATCGGAAGGCAAGATGCTTCAGGCCGAGTGGCCAAATGGGCCATTGATCTGCCCCCCTACACCATCTACTACCAGCCTCACACCGCCATCAAGTCACAAGTGCTGGCCGACTTCCTCGTCGACTGGGCCGAGACCCAGTATCTACCGCCAGCGCCAGACTCCACCCACTGGCAGATGGACTTTGATGGTTCAAAGATGCACACCGGTCTAGGAGCCGGCATCGTCCTCACCTCTCCCAAAGGCGACAAGCTCAGATATGTGCTGCAAATCCACTTTGCCGCCTCCAACAACGTAGCTGAATACAAAGCACTCATACACGGGCTCCAGCTTGCCAAGGAACTCGGCATTCGCCGGATCCTGTGCTATGGTGTCTCCGACTTGGTGGTCCAGCAGTCGTCAGGCGACTAGGATGCCAAGGATGCAACCATGGCAAGCTACCGCTTCCTCGTGCAGCAACTCAGCGGATACTTTGACGGGTGTGAGTTCCTCCATGTGCCAAGAAATGACAACGAGCAAGCAGATGCCTTGGCACGGATCCGCTCCACCTGGCAAGCAATACCAGCCGGCGTCGATCTACAATGCCTCCTCAAGCCATCTGTCAAGCTGTCGCCAGAATCAAACTCCATCTTCATGTCGGCCCCTCCTGAAGCAGTCGGATCCGACTTGAGGGCCCCAGAAGCCGGCGTGGGGACTTCGGCAGGCGGCCTGGGCACTGCAGCAGTCGCACCCTGCCCGGGGACTTCAGAACTCGGCCCAGGGACTGCAGCAGTCAGCCCGGGAACTTCGTCAACTCAACAGGCGGCAACCAACTCCAACCTGCTGCCTCCCAGCCCAACCGCCCTTATACAAGTCGCAGTCGTGGCAGTCAAAGAAATAGCAGCACCTCCATGGGCTCAACCCATCCTTAATTTCCTGGTGAACAAAGAGTTGCCAACTAATGAGATCCTAGCCCGACAGGTGCAACGACGGCAGCAGCATACACCATCGTCAACAAAGAACTGGTGCAGTGCAGTGTCACTGGTGTGTACCAGCGCTACGTGAAGCCGAACCAGGGTCAAGCAATCCTCAAGGATATCCACCAAGGCGAATGTGGTCACCACGCGGCTTCAATATCACTTGTTGCCAAAGCTTTCCGCCATGGTTTGTTCTGGCTGACTGCTCTAGAAGACTCCAAAGAGTTGGTCCAGAAATGTAAAGGGTGCCAGAAGTTCCGCTCCAAGCCACACTTGCCGGCTTCTGTGCTCAAGACAATTCCCATTGCCTGACCCTTTGCCGTCTGGGGGCTGGACATGGTGGGGCCATTCAAGACGGCTCACAGAGGCATGACTCATTTGCTTGTCGCTGTGGACAAGTTCACCAAATGGATAGAAGCAAAGCCAATCAAGAAGGTGAATGGGCCGACTGCCGTGACTTTCATTGCCGACATCACCACTTGGTACGGCGTACCACACAACATCATCACCGACAATGACATAAACTTTGCCAAAGGAGCCTTGGCTCATTTCTGCGCGACGCAGGGCATCCGACTGGACTTAGCGTCCGTAGCCCATCCGCAGTCAAACGGCCAAGTAGAGCGAGCAAACGACCTCATTTTGTCCGGCATCAAGCCCCGACTGGTCGAGCCTCTCGAGCGCTCGGCCGACTGCTGGCTCGATGAGCTGCCGGCCGTCCTCTAGAGCCTGCGCACAACTCGGAACAAGTCAACCGGCTTCACACCCTTCTTCCTCGTCTACGGTGCCGAAGCCGTCATCTCGACGGACATAGAATTTGACTCCCCATGAGTCACCATGTACACCGAGGCGGAGGCCAAAGAAGCACGAGAGGACGACGTCGATCAGCTGGAAGAGGGCCGGCTATTGGCACTCAGCCCATCCGCCATCTACCAGCAGAGTCTGCACCGATACTACAACCGCAAAGTCAAGCCAAGATCCTTCCAAGAGGTAGACCTTGTGCTCCGGTTGATCTAGCGAACAGCTGGCCAGCACAAGCTCTCGGCACCTTGGGAAGGCCCTTTCATCGTCAGCAAGGTGCTGGGCAATGGTTCCTACTACCTGATCGAGGCTCAGAAGCCCAGAGCACGCAAAAGAGATGACTCAGGGAAGGAGACGGAGAGGCCATGGAACGCAAACCTCCTCCGAATATTTTATAGTTAAAAGCAGTATGTATCACGCTACCTTTTGTATTAAGTACGAAGACTCCGGGTCTCCCGAGAAGAGCTCGGGGACTACCCTCTTTTATCTATATGATAAGTGTTCTGCCTATGAATGTGTTGTTTTATTATTCCTCCTGGCACCGGGTTCGACCAGTCGGCCCGGAGGCTCGCCTTCTGCTATGTGCCGTTTCCTGCAGTCAGACAATTAGGGTGTCGGCACCCAAAAGCTTCTCCTGTCAAAAGCCACAGCTCACAGAGCGACTGTACGGTGGACAGGGGTTGCAAAGCGGTGCCCGCATGAAAAATGGCTAAGGAAAAATGCGCACAAAGCCAGGGCCGGCATCCCGCCTCTCCGACCCGCTGCCGAGCAGCCGGCCGACCGGCTTCTACTTACCTTGACAACACTCCAAACAGCTAAGTACTTGCCCTCCCATAAATAGCTAATTATTCGACCTAGCCGAAGTCCATAGAGCGACTGTTTGGCTGGCTAGAGGGTAGCCAGGGGAGGGCGGCAAAGGAAAAAAGCAAGGAGCAGGTAGCAAGAAAAATTAGGAGTCGGCAAACAAAGCATAATTTGCGACGAAGGATATGTACATAGCAAAAGGCCCATTGGCCAGCATTCAACAGAGTTTGAAATACACCCCGTGGGTGGAATTGTGCAAATTTAAAAAAAGTTCGTTGGGACTGATAAACAGGGAAAACAAAGGCAACAGCCTAAGGAGCAGCAGAGGGTTCGGGCCGGACGGTGGAGTCAGCGGCGCCGGTTGGAGCAACAGAGGGTTCCGGCTGGATGGTGGAGTCGGTGGTGCCGGTTGGAGCAGCGGACGGCTGGACAGCAGAGTCGGCAGCATCGGTTGGTGGAGCGGACGGCTGGTCGATCTCCGCCTGGTCGCCTCCTGTGGCAGTCGATGCGCTTGAGCATGGATCGTTGCTCGAGGCGCGGTCAGGATGAGGCTGGCTATCCGTTCCGACTTCCGGCGCATCCTCCTCGCTTTCCTCGTCCTCCGCCTCCTCCCCTTCGTTGCTGGAATCAATCACCTCGGCCGAGTCCTTGTTGTCCTCCGGATTCAGCCTGAACCACCCCAGTGGCGCCTTGGCGCCTTTGTCAACCAGCTCCGGGATGAAGACGCTAGTGTTGTTGTAGTCGGCGATTGCTGCCGCCCTCCTGACAAGGTCGCCCTCCACCGCCACCAGCTCCTCCTGCGCCTCCAGCCAAAACGTGGTCAGCTAGGCTAGATCCAGCCCGGGGTACCACGCCTTGACGAATTCCAGAGCCCGGCGCGCTCCAGCCCGGGCCAAGGAGCTCTTCAGCTTCCAGCGACCGCCGCACCTCCAGCCACCGGCAGTCCGACCGAGGCGCGGAGCCGCACGCCGCCGAGGGCGAGATCGCCTGAGCCCCGATGCATTGAAGATGGCGCAACATCTGGTGAGCCGGCCGAAGGCGGGCCTAGACGCTGAGAAGCTGCTCGTTAAGGGTTCGGGGGGCGTCGGCGGCAATCTGCATGCCTTCTGCCCTCCGCTCCTGGTGATAAGCCTCAATGGCCTGGTTCGCGGCGACGGAGTGGCCTGGGAAGAAGTTTGTTGGGTGAAGGGCAAGCAAACCAGAGGTTAGAAGCCTGCAGTCGGCTGGAATAAGAGGCCGACGACTCAAAGAAAGAAAAAAGAGGAAGCTTACCGTCGACCATGTCCTCAATGCTGCCAAAGCCGGCAGTCAGCTGCGCCTCCTTATCGGCCCAGGCGGAGCGCTCGGTCTCGAACTCAGCGAGGAGGTCGGTCTCCTTCGTATCCGCCTCCTTCTGAGCCGTCTTGAGATGCTCCGTCTGCTTTGCCAGCTGCGTGACCAGTCGGTCACGCTCCTCGGCCAGCTTGCTGCATTCTGCCTCCTTGGCATGCAGCACGGTGTTGGCCTTGCCCAGCACCTCCTGCAAGGCGGCATTGGCCTCTGCAAAGAGATAAGAAGAAAGGACGTCAATACTCAGCAAGGAAGGGATGTAGTTGCCGGGGAGATCCGACCCGACTGCTCAACTGTCGGCCCGAATCTTGGGGACTACAGCCCGCGGGTGCGTGATCGCACCCCCGCAGAGAAAGAAGTCATCAATAGTCAACAAGAGAAATATAGTTACTGGGAAGATCCGGCCCGACTGCTCTGCAGTCGGCCCGAATCTCGGGGACTACAGCCCGCGGGTGCGCCAGCGCGCCCCCATGGAGAAAGGAAGCTAAGACTTACTCCGGCTCTCGGACAAGTTGGTGGTCTGCTTATCCAGCTCCAGGACTCCGGAGTTGAAGGCGGCCACGTGAAGGTTGTGGTAATCCTGCAATAGAAATGTCAGATGGAGTTAGCACTTAGTGCTCACAAGTTAAAGTTCCAGGCCGCCTGCTCACTAGCCGACCCGAAACTTGGGGACTACACCCAGTGGGTGCGCTGGCGCGCCCCCACCAAGAAATAAGAAGATCAAAAAAAAGAAGAGAGAAGCTTACTTGGATGGCTGCTCGCGAGTTCAGGAATGCCTCGTTGCACTGCTTGAGGGCGTTGGCCTCGGCCCAGAGCTTGGCCTGGACGTCGAGGGCCGGTTGGTTCAAGGCTCCCGTCCCGCCTCCGCGCACCCAGCCAGAGGGCGTGGCGCTGGTCGCCTCGGTGTCCGGGACCGACGAGCTCGCGGCGCCGGCCTCTAGCGGTCGCGGTGCCGAGACAGCCTTCGCAAGACTGCGGTGCACGGGTGTGTGGGCCTTAGGAGTTGGGCCTGTCACCACCTCGTTCCCGGTTGGTGGTGCCGGTGGCGCGGCCGGCTGCCTGTCTTGTGCCCCGACGGTCGGCGGTGGTGGAGGCACGATGACGTCCGACATGGCAACGTCGCCACCCTCCCTCTCCATGACCGGCTGCTCATCGCCGGCTCCCACAGTCGTCGCCACAAACGCCGGCGGAGGTGGCGCAGAATTCAGGGGAGCCACGAGCAGCGGCTCCTGGCGGTGCGCGACCTCCGCAAGCCGCTCCTTCGCCGCAGCGTCAGCCTCCTCCTGCGCCAGCTTCTTTAGCACAGACGCCTCCGCCTTGTCAGCCTCCGCCTTCTCTAGGCGGGCGGATTCCTGCTCCTCGCGCACCTCCCGCTGTGGGGACCCCGACTCATAAGTCGTGATCACCGAATGCACGTGTACAGTGATCCCCGAGATCAATGCTCATTGAACACACAGAAGCTGAATAACAAGAGTCTTACATCCATACATACCGTATTACACAAGTAGGACCATTATGGTCAAGTCTTGAGTACAACATCGCAGCGGAAATCTTCGTCGATAACTTGGACCCATGCCATCTGCCTTAACCCTACAGGCATTCTGACTGGGAAGCGTCCTAGCTCACATGTTTGTCACCGAAGAGTTCTTCATCACATCTTTTTCTTTCATGCCTGGTCAATAAAATAACCAGTGGCAAGCCAATGAGTACTTTGAATGTACTCGCAAGCAACCCATGTTTTGGTTCAAGATACAACAATCCATGATATAGGTAAATTTTTGTGAAAGCTAGTTTTGAGTGCAATGACATGTTCAACAACTTTGTAAGGCATGCATCAAGAGAATTCAAGTAACCATGAGGACAGGTTACAGATATCAACATAAATAGAGTGGGCACCAACCCATCTAACATAAATAGAGTGGGCACCAACCCATCTCAATCATGTCAAGTCCCTTGACTTGACCCAAGTCATTTTTATCCACACACACACTTGGTTTGAAAGCAAGTGGACGTAGCCCAAGAGCGGTTACCCAACTGTCCTTGACCGTGGACACGGCTATTCGAATAGTTTTACACTCTACAGAGGTTGCACACTGCACTCCACAAGATCCGGGAACTTCCGTGTCACCACGACCACCAAGTACCTCAAGTACCCGGTAAGCACCATCACTACCTTTCCTAGACGACACTAACATGGAGTCCACTGATTGGCAAGAACCCCGTGCCCAACTTTTCACATAACACTTTCTTGGAGCCTCGCCCCATACTTATCACATACCACCGCACGGGTACCAACGGTGTCCGGTGCCCCATAAAATGGTCATGGCCGCCTACCCGCACGACTTCGTCCAAGAGAGAGCACCAACTCTCCCCGCCACTAGTAATGCGGGCTCCAAGCTAGTATCGGTCTAGGTACTCAATAATGCCCTTTCCCATATAAGGGTAGAGTGGTTGCATGTAAGGTTGGAATAATGGTCGCAACTCCCACCAATCCGCTTTTGAAAACAACACACACTTTCCTTGGCACACCACTTCGCCATCAAGTGGTTACCCATCTCATCATCTCCTCGCATAAGTGGCACCCGGCGAGGTTTTCAAAAGTCTTTTGATAAAGCTTTGTCTCCTTCACCATGCATAACCCGTCCCTTTTTGCGTAGCAACTACTTTAGCATCCTATCTACTCCCACCGTCATAGCCCTCATAAGAAGGTAGGGCCATGCACAATGCAAGTATCAACGAGGAAGTAACCGGGGCAACCAACCATCGTGGTTCACCATCTCATCATGATTCCGATGCAACAATAATAAAGAGCTATATGGCATGCATAAAAAGGTTTCATAGACATGGTCAAAGGGCTTCTTGCCTGTTTCAACAAAGTCTTCGAGGTCTTCAAATATCTCTGGTCCAACTCCGAGCATTTCGTCTACTTCGTCCACTATCGTCGAAAGCAACCATAATAAGCAACACAACAAGGCAGGAAATAAAAGTGCTCTAAAAATATGAGTTGGAATTTTCTAGGATACCTCTGGTCATATGAGGAGTGACCAAAGTGGTTTCATTGGTGTTTGATTAATGGATATCTCTGAACATTTTGATATGGTGGAATCAAGGGGTTTATGGATTTGTAAGAAGTGTACAGAAATATATTTTTGCAAAATGAGAAGAGGCACCCATTTAACAAAGCATGATTTTAGAAGCATCTAGGAATTGGTTTCACTGGATTTGGAGTTCAAATGAATTCCCTATGGATTTGCAAAGTTGGCTATATACAAAGAAATAGACCATTACTTGAGGTGATACAGAAAGTATTAGTAAAAATGTTCAAAAACTAAGTTTTGAACTTAGATGCATCTAGGAATTTGAATCATGGGATTTGGGTCAAGTTTGAGCTCTCTGTGATTTTCTAAAGTTCATCACAGCAATAGGAAAAACAAGATTTGATAAATGTTTGTGAGGAAAAAGTACCTGGAAAAATGTGCATGTTGCACCAACAAGTAGAGCATGATTTATGGAGTCTCTAGAAATTTGAATCATCAAATTTGGAGTTGATTTGATTTGTTTATGGATTTTAGAAACTGTACAGAAAAGAAAAAGGGGAAAAGGGTTTTACCCAAATGGGCTGGATCTGGGCGGCGGCGTCACAAGACCGGCGAAGCTTAGCAGCAGCGCCATCGGGCGGCCCAGCGGTCGGCCAGACGCTGCTAGGGGCCACGCCGATGGCGGTTATGTGGTGCGCCAGGCACGGAGGCGGTAACGGCGAAGCCGCCCACTTAAACGGGAGGGGCCCGCTAGCCGGCCACCGACCATGGGGTCCACCTGGCTGGTCGCCGCCTCCTCCCGCCTGCGACAGAGGAGGCAGAGGAGGCGGCCGAGCGCTTGCCGGGCGCCTGCCTGTGGCACTGCCATCTCGGCGATGCCCAAGATACCGGGCGTTTCAGAGAGCATGGCGATCTCCGAGGTGCGCCACGACTGGGTGGTCGGACGCGGGCGCTTGTCACCGTGGGCGGGCGGGCCGGCCGTGAGGATGGAGCTCGATCAGCGGGCCACGGGAAGGAGGGGAATTAGCAGGGTAGAGTTCCACGACGATCGTGGTGATGCCATGGAATGACGAGGTGAGGAGGAGGGGGCTCGGGTGGCACGAATTTAAGCCGAGGCCGGCGGCAAGGCTCCGACCATGGTGGTGGATGGAGGGCACGAGAGGAGGTGCGGATTGGTCTAGGGGGTGCACGGGAGAGAGGGGGAGCAAATGGAGCAGAGAGGGAGGCCAAGGACTGCCTTAAGTAGGAGGGGGTGAGGTGCACCGTGGCTCGTGCGCCGGCGGGCTCCTAGCCGTTGCTGGAGGCCACGGGGGCGCGCGTGGGCACGTCTGGGGTGTTCGTGGGGTTGGTCTAGGGCTAGAGGAGGGGAGAGAAGGAGCGGGAATGGCTGGGGTGCACAGGTGAGCCGCACCATTGGCGCGCTCGGGCGCCCGGTGTCTGCTAGCGCGGAGGCGCGGGGAGGAGGAGAGAGGAGGGGCCGACCGCGTAGCTTGTTGCGGACACCGAGACACCTCGACTGGCACGAGGGGGAGGCTCGAGGTGGTCGGGTGGCTTGGGCAGAGAGCAGCTAGAGTGTGGGAGCACCAGAAGGCCTGAGCACGCTTTGGCATGCCATGGCATAAAAGGGGAAAGTGGGCGCGCCACTTGTGTTCAAAGAAGGCTAGGGAGTAGTAAAGAAAGGGGAGGGAGCATTGGATGCCATGGAGGGCCACTGGAACGAGGAGGGTGGTGAGAAAGGAGAGGAATGCTGCTATCCTGAAGGGTAAATGCGGGTGTTTCACCCGTCAATCATTGAGCTGAGGCCAGGGAAGAGTTACTGGAGATAGGAGAAGACTAGGAGGGGCTGTGGTAGAAAGTTAGGGTCATGGAGATTAGTGGAAGTGGTCAAAACAGGCATTTCAAGTTTCTGCTAGAAGGTGTTTGATGCAGGTTTGGGCAAGCAAATGAACTCCATTTGCTATGATACTTAACAGGATGGAATGACACTTAGAAATAGGGTGTTCCACCAAATTTGAGCTCATTGGGAAAAAGTTGCCAATGTGACTTTGGTAAACCCTAGAAATTGGCAGAACTGGTTTTACCAAGATTTAGTCATGCAAATCAATTCTCCTTGATGCACCACTTGGTTTAGTGGCCTCATTTGGTCATGTTAACATGCTCACAAAAGTTGGGGTCAAGGAGAAAAAGTTGGCAGTGCAAAGTTGTTCAAATTTGGTTCTGATGTAAAGAGTTTTGGGGTACTTTGATCAAGTTAACTTGTTCTCCAACTTGTGCCATTTGGTCTAGATGAATTATTAGACTATTTGAGAAAGTTCACAAGGTTTGAGAACATTTGGACATGTTTGGCAATGTAAAGTTGCTCAAACTCCAAAATGGACAGAAATGGTTTTGAGGTGATTTCATGGAGTTATACTATTCTCCATGACATGATACTTGTCAAGATAATCAAACATGTCATATGTGAGATGCTAGAATTTTCTTGGAATATTTGGAGAATATTTCCTTTGTAAATATTTCAAAAGATTGAAATATCCAGAAAGGGTTTTTGAGGTATTTGACTAATATTTTGAACATGACCATGTGTTGAAACTCTTATATATGGACAATATATGTCCTAAGAGTTTTCCTAAATTTTGTCAAATATTTTTGAAGCAATAAAATAATTTTTCCCTATTAAAGACCATTTCTGGCCTTAAGAAAAAGCTTTTAAATAAAATAGGAAAATAACTTTCAAAATTGTATTTTTGTGGTTTCTGGGTATCCTATATCTAATAGGAGTCAAATATATTTTTGGAAAGATTTTTACTACCATTAATTAAGTATTTGCAGTGCAAACCTCAATTCAGGGGTTTTCGGAAAACTAATTTTAGAAAATACTTTTTGGCCAAATTATTTTTGTAAGAAAATACTATATTGCACTATACACATGGCATGATCATTGGGAAAAGGTTTTGGATCAAGGAGAAGGAGTATAAGAGTTGGAGGATTTATTTGATTTTTAGAGCACTTGCAAACAGCAAACAAAAATCCAATCAAGCAAAGTCCAAAACACTCAAAAGTTTTTGTCAAACCACATTTTAGCATGATTTATCATCTTAAGTGTTGTGCCTCAAAAAATAAGGGTGTGACAGACCTACCCCCCTTACAAGAATCTCGTCCCCGAGATTCCTAAACTAGGCGTGGAAAGGAGTATGGAAACTTGGTCTCAGCGTAGTCTTCACGTCCTCATGCTGCTTCTGCTTCTGTTTGGTGCTCCATTGAACTTGAAGTACTTGATGGTGTGGCTTCGCGTATGACGTTCTTCTCGATCCGGGCTTCTAAGGGGTTTCTTGCGGTGGTCATATTGGACTGGAGGTCAATGGCTCGGTGATCGATGTCCTTGTTAGTGATTGGGCTAGTTAGGAAGTTGAAAACACTTCCGGAGTTGTGTCGTGTGTAAAAACATTGTGCACAGCGGGTGAGTCAGGTGGTAACTCCAGCTGGTAATCGCCTTTGTCTTCGCCTCAGAAGCGATCTCGAGGGGGGTTGTTAAATCTTGGAGTGATCTTGAAGAAGGCTGTGAATCTTGGGGCGAAGCTTTCCTTTGACACGGAGCGCTGGTTCCTTTGAGAGGGTGACCCGAGATAAACATGGTCTCCAACCCGAAGGTCATGTCTTGACGACGTGAGTCAGCAGAGTTTTTTGTCTTGACTTGGCAGTCTTCAAACGCCCCGACAAGCTGGACTTGCCCTTCGCTTCACGGAGGATATCGGGCCCAAAGACAAGTCCTTCTCGTTTCTCACCAATTGAGGGTGTGCGCATTTCCATCCGTGATAACACCTCAAATGGTGCCATCTCAAGGCTTGACTGATAACTTTTGTTGTAAGAGAACTCGCTAAAGGGAGGCAATCTTCCCACTTAGCTCCATATGCTAAGACACGTGCTCGGAGCATGTCTTTGAGTATTTGATTCACTTGTTCTGCTCTGACCTCCTGCCTAGGGGTGGAAAGCAAGGTCAAGGACAACTTAGTCCCCATGGCCTCATGGAACTTCTTCCGTAACCTTGAGGTGAATTGGGTTCCTCTATCCGACACAATTTCCTTGGGAACGCCATGAATGCTCATGATTCGTTGATGTAGAGACTGCTAATCGTTCCCTTGTAGGTCGCCTTGACAGAATGAAGTGGGGCTTTGCCCCTTTGATCTTCCTCTTGATGCCTTCAATACTCGTGTCCCGCCCGAGCTTCTTTAACCTCATCCATCGTGGTCACTTGACTTCAAGGTTAGCTAAGAATTCGTGCAACCAGCCCAACCCAAGCTTTCAAGTTCTTCATACAAGGTGGGTAGCTTGTCCTACATAGCATTCATGGAACAAGCCTTTCGCTGATGCATCTGCTACCACATTAGCCTTCCTGTGGTGGTATTGAACACCGAGGTCATAATCTTTGATCAACTCTAGCCATCTTCTTTGCCTCGTGTTCAATTCCCTTTGAGTGAAAATATACTTCAGACTTTTGTGATCCGTATATCTCTCATCGCTTCCTAAGAGGTAATGTCGCCATGTCTTCGTGGCATGAGCCACCGCTGCTAGCTCAAGGTCATGAGTAGCATAGTTCTCTTCATGAGGCCATAGTTGCCTTGAAAGGTAGGCTACGACTCGCTTTCTTGCATCGTAACACCTCCTAGTCCGGTTTTTGACGATCACAATATATCACAAACTCCTTGTGTATATCCGTGTGGCCGTAATCGGGCGGTGGTCGGCCTTTCTTCAGCTCCCCGAAGTTCTTTCGCACTTCAAGGCCCATTCAACTTCTTGTCCTTCTTCAAGAGCTGAGTCATGGGTCGGGCAATGTTTGAGAATCCTTCAACGAACTTGCGGTAATATCCCGCGAGTACGAGGAAGCTTCGACTTCCTTCACATTGCTTGGGGATTGCCATTCACCACGGCTTCAATCTTAGCGGATCGACCGACAATCCTTCTTCAGTTAAAACATGACCCAAGAATCCAATTTCACGCAGCCAAAATTCACACTTGCTGAACTTGGCATACAGTTGGTGCTCTCAAAGCTTGTCTAGGACCATCCTCAAGTGTCGCTTGTGCTCTTCTTCCGTCTACGGGTGGACAAGTAGGTCACCAAATGATGATGACAACTATCTTGTCTAAGCACTCCATGAAGTCCATGGGGTACGTATAGTGGGCTGAGGCATTGGGGATGGTTACGGTTGAGTATTGGCCAAGGTCTTATCGATCTAGAGCCAAAGCCCAAGGTCAGGATCTGACCGTGTTGTGGCTTGGTAGGGCGTAAGGGTTTCAAGGATCTAGTGTGTGAATGAACATTTATCATCCTACCTTTAAGCACGGTTTCTGAGATGCCAATAGTCTATCTAGCCCTTTAAACAAATCACATCATATCACTAATAGTATCATTTCGTATAGGTCAACTCCAATCATCACTCATGTGATTCATATCCTCATGACTCTCGAGAGGAGGTCTAACAGAATCATATATGTCTACGATCCCTAAACTCATGTGTGCGTGGCTACCCCTAAAAATCCATGGGTAGAGCATACAAGCTGCTAAGTTTGAATTAAACATCACAATCCAAGTGCTCACCCTGTTCTTCCAAGGTCCATGCTAGTGCATCTCTATCTTAAGGAAACACGTCGTATGCCACTCCAAAATCTTGTTTCCTTTTTATGAATCAACTCCAACAACTCATTAACTTCCATTAATCGCTACATAATCCATCAATTCTACAAATCCAACGCCTATGCTGGTGTTCCACATGATCTCCTAAAGTCCTTATAATCCCCAATACTTGAAAGGGCTGCCTTACTATAGTCAGTCCACCAATTCCCGTTATTGTGATCTAGAAATACTCCAAGGTTACGCCCACAAAGATGCCTAAGTAAACCCCGACAATTAGTCCAACCTCCTAGTTTATCGTCTACTGAGAAACATGGTATCATGATCGAGATCATCAGTCTAAATCAAATTCACTCCGATCCGTGTAGACATACTCAGCATCTATAATCAACTAGAATCACCTACTTAAATCCAAATCTCTTGTCCAATGAGAATTCCTACATGTTCCCCCAAGTCATTTACATAAAATCAACTGTCTCCTATCAATACCCCATGGCTAAGTTGAATCCAAATACCTCCAAGAATTCCAGCTTGCGAACACAATTATCCTACTAAATCCAATTTACTCAGGGGTAATGAAAGCTATGCTAATCTATACTCATGATCCCACCAAGTTCTTCTACCAACATCAAGGCCTCATAATCCACCAAATAGTGTCGTATAATTCCTCAAGTCATTGATATAAACTCATCAAGTCATTTGTCCTCTGTTCCTATATCCTCAGATGGGTCCTTCCTATGGCATCGTCAGTTTTGGTGCTATCTTAGGATGATAATGTGCTAGTTCACTATGTCCACTAGTCCCATGATGGACCCATGGTTGTGCAAGGTTACGGAGGCTTAACTGATGCTTTAGCAATTCTGTGGGTTAAGCACATGGTTAAGGACTCGAGCTGGGGTATCTCGTGAAGTCTCGAAGGGTCTAGGAATGGGTTTCTAATCTTGAGGGGCAACCATAACTCTAAGGGGCTGCACTTGGTCGAGGAGGTTGTAGCAAAAAGCCTTCAATGCTTGTTGGTCGCCGAGGTGGAATCCTTGGTGCATATTGTCTTGCTTGTCTTCAGTTGAGGAGAGAGATGAGAGGGAAAAGTAGCATAGAGGAGGGGAATGCCTAAAGGGGGTTCTATAGTGCTAGTGCAAACAAACAAGTGCCAAAAAGCCAACACAAACAACAAAATAAGGCAGGTGATATAGTCGCGTACTTGTTGCCTAGGGCAAAAGTGCGATCAAAACACAAACAAATAAAAACAAGCAACAAGCAACACGCAATCATGGTTCTATTCGAACTATCATACGGACTCGACTGCGCATAGGGGGTACACGACTCATCCTACCCTAGGGGTTCTCGGACTCAGTAGTCATGCCTTGTGCCTCATGCAGTCTTCTGAGTTTTCCTCAGGTGTTGCTATGTCTCTTGTAGTTGTTCGATGAAACGATCCAGGTTGAGCCTGAGGAATCCTCAACACTTCTCGCCTGATGAGATGATGGGGTGTAGGTGGCTTCTCATAGCAGGCATTGACTCGGTCTTCTGTTGTCTTCTTAACCACGACGATCCCTTTTTGTCTTCTAAGCCATCGATGGTACCAGGTAGGTAATCCTTTATGCAATGACATTATCAAGGCATAATAGAGGTCCATCATGTTGGTCACGTTGATGACAACATCGACACCAAGAGCGGGGGATGAGGAGAACCGTTTTCCTGCTCACTATGGTGAGGCGGACCAATTGGCTAGGTTCTCATCCATCGGTGGTTGCAGACACAACAACGGTAGTGACAGGGTTACTCTATTAGCGATGTATATCATGATCTTGCATATTCTATGCCCTGATCATCGTAGGCTAAGGTTGCATCATCTTGGGGCAAAGGTCAAGGGTGTCACCATCTCCGGTCTTCGTGTCCTCATTCCTCGAGGATGTATCTTCTGTTGGTATCGTCTTGTTGTGATGTCGCCAATCTTGTGTTCAGGAGATGTGGGTGAATGCCTGGTAAGGCCCCTTCCTTCTAGATTATCCGCGAGGATTACAAGAAATCCAGTGGTCAGGGGCATAAGGGTTCTAGCGACCAAAGGATTTGAAGGGGAAGAGATCAATAAGGAAAGTATACCTTAGTTTTCGAAAAACTGAGAAGGGAAGAGAAGTATAGATAGTTTTGAAAACTAGTAGTAGTTTTGGGAATAGTTTTAGCCTAACTAACGACCATGCTAACTAAGGCTTCCTACAGTCAGGATGGCTCTGATACCAGCTCTGTGGGGACCCCGACTCATAAGTCGTGATCACCGAATGCACGTGTACAGTGATCCCAGAGATCAATGCTCACTGAACACACAGAAGCTGAATAACAAGAGTCTTACATCCATACATACCATATTACACAAGTAGGACCATTATGGTCAAGTCTTGAGTACAACATCTCAGCGGAAATCCTCGTCGATAACTTGGACCCATGCCATCTGCCTTAACCCTATAGGCATTCTGACTGGGAAGCGTCCTAGCTCGCATGTTTGTCACCGAAGAGTTCTTCATCACATCTTGTTCTTTCATTCCTGGTCAATAAAATAACCAGTGGCAAGCCAATGAGTACTTTGAATGTACTCGCAAGCAACCCATGTTTTGGTTCAAGATACAACAATCCATGATATAGGTAAATTTTTGTGAAAGCTAGTTTTGAGTGCAATGACATGTTCAACAACTTTGTAAGGCATGCATCAAGAGAATTCAAGTAACCATGAGGACAGGTTACAGATATCAACATAAATAGAGTGGGCACCAACCCATCTAACATAAATAGAGGGCACCAACCCATCTCAATCATGTCAAGTCCCTTGACTTGACCCAAGTCATTTTTATCCACACACACACTTGGTTTGAAAGCAAGTGGACGAGACCAAGAGCGTTACCTAATCGCCCTTGACCGTGGACACGGCTATTCAATAGTTTTACACTCGCAGAGGTTGCACACTATACCCACAAGATCCGGGAACTTCCGTGTCACCACGACCATGGTACCTCAAGTACCCGGGTAAGCACCGATCACTACCTTTCCCTAGACGACACTAACATGGAGTCCACTGATTGGCAAGAACCCCCGCCCAACTTTTCACATAACACTTTCTTGGAGCCTCGCCCCATACTTATCACATACCACCGCACGGGTACCAACGGTGTGTCCGTGCCCCATAAAATGGTCATGGCCGCCCTACCGCACGACCCCGTCCAAGAGAGAGCACCAACTTCCCCGCCACTAGTAATGCGGCTCCAAGCTAGTATCGGTCTAGGTACTCAATAATGCCCTTTCCCATATAAGGGTAGAGTGGTTAAGCATGTAAGTTTGGAATAACGGTCGCAACTCCGACCAATCCGCTTTGAAAACAACACACACTTTCCTTGGCACACCACTTTGTCATCAAGTGGTTACCCATCTCATCATCTCCTCGCATAAGTGGCACCCGATGAGGTTTTCAAAAGTCTTTGATAAAGCTTTGTCTCCTTCACCATGCATAACCCGCCCTTTTTGCGTAGCAACTACTTTAGCATCCTATCTACTCCCACCGGCATAGCCCTCATAAGAAGGTAGGGCCATGCACAATGCAAGTATCAATGAGGAAGTAACCGGGGCAACCAACCCACGTGGTTCACCATCTCATCATGATTCCGATGCAACAATAATAAAGAGCTATATGGCATGCATAAAAAGGTTTCATAGACATGGTCAAAGGGCTGCTTGCCTATTTCAACAAAGTCTTCGAGGTCTTCAAATATCTCTGGTGCAACTCCGAGCATTTCGTCTGCTTCGTCCACTATTGTCGAAAGCAACCATAATAAGCAACACAACAAGGCAGGAAATAAAAGCGCTCTAAAAATATGAGTTGGACTTTTCTAGGATACCTGGTCATATGAGGAGTGACCAAAGTGGTTTCATTGGTGTTTGATGAATGGATATCTCTGAACATTTTGATATGGTGGAATCAAGGGGTTTATGGATTTGTAAGAAGTGTACAGAAATATATTTTTGCAAAATGAGAAGAGGCATCCATTTAACAAAGCATGATTTTAGAAGCATCTAGGAATTGGTTTCACTGGATTTGGAGTTCAAATGAATTCCCTATGAATTTGCAAAGTTGGCTATATACAAAGAAATAGACCATTAGTTGAGGTGATACAGAAAGTATTAGTAAAAATGTTCAAAAACAAAGTTTTGAACTTAGATGCATCTAGGAATTTGAATCATGGGATTGGGTCAAGTTTGAGCTCTCTGTGATTTTCTAAAGTTCATCACAGCAATAGGAAAAACAAGATTTGATAAATGTTTGTGAGGAAAAAGTCCCTGGAAAAATGTGCATGTTGCACCAATAGGTAGAGCATGATTTATGGAGTCTCTAGAAATTTGAATCATCAAATTTGGAGTTGATTTGATTTGTTTATGGATTTTAGAAACTGTATAGAAAAGAAAAAGGGGAAAAGGGTTTTACCCAAATGGGCTGGATCTGGCGGCGGCGGCGCCAAGACCGGCGGCTTAGCAGCAGCGCCACTGGGCCGCCCAGTGGCTCGGCGCGACGCACGCATGGGCCACGTCGATGGCGGTTGTTGTAGCGCCAAGACGGAGGCGGTAACGGCGAAGCCGCCCACTTAAACGGAGGGGCCCACTGGCGGCCACCGACCATGGGTCCACCATTGGTCATCGCCTCCTCCCGCCTGCGACAGAGGAGGCAGAGGAGGCGGCCGAGCGCTTGCCGGGCGCCTGCCCGGCACACTGCCATCTTCGGCGACGCCAAAGATACCGGGCGTGTTCAGAGAGCATGGCGCATCCTCCGAGGTGCGCTACCACCTCTAGGGTGGTCGGACGCGGGCGCTTCGTCGGCCGTGGCGGGCGGGCCGGCCGTGAGGATGGAGCTCGACCGCGTGGCCACGGGAAGGAGGGGAATTAGTAGGGTAGAGTTCCACGACGATCGTGGTGATGCCATGGAATGACGAGGTGAGGAGGAGGGGGCTCGGGTGGCACGAATTTAATCCGAAGCCGGCGGCAAGGCTCCGGCCATGGTGGTGGATGGAGGGCACGGGAGGAGGTGCGGATTGATCTAGGGGGTGCACGGGAGAGAGGGGGAGCAAATGGAGAAGAGAGGGAGGCCAGGGACTGCCTTAAGTAGGAGGGGGCGAGGTGCACCGTGGCTCATGCTCCGGCGGGCTCCTACCCGTTGCTGGAGGCCACGGGGGCGCGCGTGGGCACGTCTGGGGTGTTCGTGGGGTTGGTCTAGGGCTAGAGGAGGGGAGAGAAGGAGCGGGAATGGCCAGGTGTCAGCTGGTGAGCCGCACCATTGGCGCGCCGGGCGCCTGGGTCTGCTAGCTGGAGGCGCGGGAGGAGGAGAGAGGAGGGGCTGACCACAGAGGCGTGTTAAGTGACACCGAGACACCTCGACCGGGCGCGATGGGGAGGCTCGAGGTGGTCGGGTGGCTTGGGCAGAGAGCAGCTACAAGACGTGGGAGCATCAGAAGGCCTGAGCACGCTTTGGCATGCCATGGCATAAAAGGGGAAAGTGGGCGCGCCACTTGTGTCTCAAAGCAGTGCTAGGGAGTAGTAAAGAAAGGGAGGGAGCATTGGATGCCATGGAGGGCCACTGGAACGAGGAGGGTGGTGAGAAAGGAGAGGAATGCTGCTGTCCAGAAGGGTAAATGGGGGTGTTTCACCCCTCAATCATTGAGCTGAGGCCAGGGAAGAGTTACTGGAGGTAGGAGAAGACTAGGAGGGGTTGTGGTAGAAAGTTAGGGTCATGGAGATTAGTGGAAGTGGTCAAAACAGGCATTTCAAGTTTCTGCCAGAATGTGTTTGATGCAGGTTTGGGCAAGCAAATGAACTCCATTTGCTATGATACTTAACAGGATGGAATGACACTTAGAAATAGGCTGTTCCACCAAATTTGAGCTCATTGGGGAAAAGTTGCCAATGTGACTTTGGTAAACCCTAGAAATTGGCAGAACTGGTTTTACCAAGATTTAGTCATGCAAGTCAATTCTCCTTGATGCACCACTTGGTGTAGTGGCCTCATTTGGTCATGTTAACATGCTCACAAAAGTTGGGGTCAAGGAGAAAAAGTTGGCAGTGGAAAGTTGTTCAAATCTGGTTCTGGACAGAAAGAGTTTTGGGGTACTTTGATCAAGTTAACTTGTTCTCCAACTTGTGCCATTTGGTCTAGATGAATTATTAGACCATTTGAGAAAGTTCACAAGGTTTGAGAACATTTGGACATGTTTGGCAATGTAAAGTTGCTCAAACTCCAAAATGGACAGAAATGGTTTTGAGGGGATTTCATGGAGTTATACTATTCTCCATGACATGATACTTGTCAAGATAATCAAACATGTCATATGTGACATGCTAGAATTTTCTTGGAATATTTGGAGAATATTTCCTTTGTAAATATTTCAAAAGATTGAAATATCCAGAAAGGGTTTTTGAGGTATTTGACCAATATTTTGAACATGACCATGTGTTGAAACTCTTATATATGGACAATATATGTCCTAAGAGTTTCCCTAAATTTTGTCAAATATTTTGAAGCAATAAAATAATTTGTCCCTATTAAAGACCATTTCGCCTTAAGAAAAGCTTTTAAATAAAATAGGAAAATAACTTTCAAAATTGTATTTTGTGGTTTCGGTATCCTATATCTAATAGGAGTCAAATATATTTTAGGAAAGATTTTTACTACCCTTAATTAAGTATTTGCAAAGGCAAACCTCAATTTAGGGTTTTCGAAAACTAATTTTAGAAAATACTTTTGGCCAAATTATTTTGTAAGAAAATACTATATTGCACTATACACATGGCATGATCATTGGGAAAAGGTTTTGGATCAAGGAGAAGGAGTATAAGAGTTGGAGGATTTATTTGATTTTTAGAGCACTTGCAAACAGCAAACAAAAATCCAATCAAGCAAAGTCCAAAACACTCAAAAGTTTTTGTCAAACCACATTTTAGCATGATTTATCATCTTAAGTGTTGTGCCTCGAAAAATAAGGGTGTGACACCCGCGCGTTTCGCTCCTGCGCTTCCCGGAGGTCGGCAACCGGATCAATGCGCCGGGTGGTGGTGGAGGTCTCCGCGGACCTGATGACCGAGGCGGCGTCCGACTTATTGAGGGTGAGCGGGGCCCTGAGATAAGAAAGCAAGGCAAAGAAATTTTTAGGCCGGATTGGCAAGAAAGAGAAAGTGTAAGAGAAAATACTTACGCCGACACCATTGGTGGAGCCTTCGGCTGCCTCTGAAACTTGGCCACCTTCGCGGCGGCCTCTTTCCGCCCGGTCGCGGCGGCCTCTTTCTGCCTGGTCGCGGCGGCCGAAATTCTTGGGCTTCTTCTTCGGGCTGCCGAACAGGGCGGTGCCTTATTTTCGCTTGCGCTTACCGCTTCGAGCAGACGGCCCTGCGGAGGGGCCTGCGCGTGTGTTAGCAGTACCCCGGGAGGCGCGCGGCTCGTCTTCCTCATCGTCATCATCGGGCCAGGTCTCCACGCCGCCCCCTTCCTTGACGTCGCCTACTCCGTCGCCGCCGCCTATGGCGTCGTCCTCCAAGGCGGCCGCCCCCAAGTCGGGGTCGTCCTCGTCGCTCACCTCCCGGTCTGGCTGGTTATCACCACCCGGCCCCATGATGGCGGCCATCGCCGAGGACATGTAGATCTGTGCTCCAAAGAATGACTACTACACACCAAGACCAAGGCGAGAGCTAAAAGGGGGAAGCTAAGAGACTTACGACAGGTGGCGGGTTGTCGCGGGAGTATGGCCGCTTCCCGAACCGCCAGACCCTCTCCGACACCTTGAGGTCAGAGATCTCGTTCACCATACGGGCCACCTCGGCAGTCGGCATCTCCTTCGTGCACATCTGGCTCAGGTCGCGGTGCATGCTCATCCGACAGACCAGATGAGGACGGCCTTGGAGCGGGAGAACCCGGCGCCCAATGAAGGTGATCAGCAGGTCGGACGCCACGAGACCCGCCGCCTCTGTCAGCACCCGGAGCCGGCCGATGGCGACGGCCGTGTCGGCCGACACGGGCTTCGGCTTGTAGCCCCAGTTGGGCCGAAGCCCGATAGGGGGCCCAGCCTCATAGGGCGGCAAGTTGATTCAGTCGACTGTCGGGTCGATGTTCTCCACATAGAAGTATGATTGCTGCCACAGTTTCACCGACTATGACAGCTTGATGACCGGGAAGGCGTTCTTCTTCGACGGCCGGCGCACGACGATGAAGGCGCCGCACTCGGCTGCCGTCTCCTTGGTGGAGGTGCCCAGTTTGGTGTAGAAGAAAGCTCCCCATAGATCGATGGTGGGGAGGATGCCGAGGTAGCCCTTGCACGCCATGACGAAGGCGGACAGCAGCGTCACAGTGTTGGGCGTCAAATGGTGTGGCTGGATGTGGTTAAACTCCATGAACGAGCGGAGAAACCCGCTCACCGGGAGGCCAAAGCCGCGGAGGAAATGCGAGCGGAAGATGACCCGCCATCCTCAAGGCACCGGGCGAGATCTCTTCCGTGCGCGGCACCCGCACCTTGACGGCTCATGGGCATCCGCGCGTGGCCTGGAGGAAGGTGAGGTTATCCTCGATCACCACCGATCCGTCCCAGTCTCATCCCTTCTCGCGCGGTATGGCGTCCGAGCGGGTGTAACACTCCAAAATTTTTGATTTGGTTTTTATCAAATTCTTTAATTAATTGGAAGGAGGTTATTTAATTTTTTTCTAAAAGACTCTCCTGTCGGGCGCTCGGGAACGGGGTCCCTGACTTGCTCGCCTCGCTGCCCGCGGGCGTGGCTCAAGTGGGGCCCAAGACAACCCAGCTTCATCACTAAGCTCAAGACCTCGAGGGGGCCTGAGATTGCTGGGCGGACGACAGAAGCTTCTCGAGCAGCCTCCCTGTGCAGGCTCGCGAGGAGGCGGAGATATCAAGGCGGGGTACCTCCCGAGGAGCCCCGTGACGCAAGCCGTGACGATCGAGACCAGGTGTCGGTGTACTAAAGTAGGGGTACCTTAGTACCCCGAACCTGGGCACGGACAGTTGCAGCGCCCCGCGGCGAGGCTTGCCGGGCGTCCGCCAAGATCCGCCGCCAAAACCCTTCATCACTCTTATTCTATTGCCGTTCAAGAACAAAGTGTCGACCAAGTAGACAAAGCCCCGGCAAGAGGAGCTTGCCGGGAAGGCCAACCAAGGCGCTTCCAGAAGACTTGCCGCGACGCCAAGGTCCCAAGAAGGTCTGACGACCGACAAGCTTGCCGGGCGAACAAGAGAAGGGTCAGGCAAGGCGCTTGTCAGCAAGGCTGCCACCTCGCACCCAAGCTCCAACAAGATCCAAGGACGGTCGCCTCAGGCCATCCCAGAGCACGGGCGAGGCGTCAGGCAGCCATGCGGTGCGAGGTGGCAAGCGGAGCTGACAAGGAGGCCATCGTGGTGATCGGTGGCGCATCAAACGGTCGCTTCTTTGCATCGTTAGCGATCGACGGCATTAAATGCCCTTGTCCCCGCCGCCGAGTTAGGTAGGGACATCTGCTGGTCACCGTTGTACCAACCCACGCTTTTACCTTTCTACCCTCTTCCTACGCTGCCACTTGCCGCTGACCCCTTTGACTATAAAAGGAGGCTCATGCGACGAGAAAGGGTTCCGCAGCTCGAGATTCAACACCACACCATACTCACGCCGGCCTCGAGCAAGAACAAATACAAACTCAAGGCAGCAGAGGAGTATTATCTCCGGAGAGCTCCGGCCGGGTAAAATCCCCGTTCCCCTGCAGACCTCGACCGCTTCTTCAGGCGCCTCGCCGCCGACCGGGCACCCTGCCCCATAGGTGCTCGCTCTCGACACGACATCTTTGGCCAGCCCCAAAACAGGCACGGCACGCGGGCTCGGGTCCAAACCGAATACGCCCGATCCACCGCGCCTCCCGTGAACGGCACGCGCCAATTGCGCGCCGTGGGAGGCGGGTGTCGGGCGCGATTTTCATAGCACCTCCCCGTGATCACGGGTGGGGGCGAGGTTTCCCATCCGCCGCCGCTTTGCATCTTTGCCACGCCCCCCCATGCGCGGGGTCGGGGCGGTGGGAGGGAATCGAGCCGCCACGGGCGGAGGCAGCGGGTCGGCCCCGACTCCCTTCTCCCGGCTCGATTATTGAGGGGGCGGTCGAGCCCCCACCTCGCTCCTTAAAAAGGGGCGGAAGGGGAGCGCAAAAATCCCGCACTTCCTCATCTTCTTCTTTCTTCAACTTCTGCTACCCTTCCTCTCATCCGCCATGGAGGGAGGGGACCCTGGTCCTTCATCGGTGGCGGCGAGAGTCGCCGCCAGGCAGCGCATCCCTCCCTATCCTGCGCCCGTGGTGGCAGAACCAGACCCAAGGGGGAGAGGGAGGGGGCGAGGTCGTGGGCGAGGCCGAGGGCGAGGTCGAGGTGCGCGGGGAAGAGGCGGCCGGGGCGACGCGTCGGCGTCGCCTCCGCCGGCGGTTCCTATCCTCCCGGCGGTCCACACGGGGGACGACCCTTGGGAGTTCTTTGTCAAGCTGCGCGGCACTCGTCGTCGCCCCGCTTCCGCCCGCTTATGAGCGCGATGGAGCCAGACCTGCCCGAGACGCTGAATTATGCATGAGGGGCTGCAGGATCAACGCACGTGAGTCGCTGTCGATCCCCAGCCCCGCATGATGTATCTCGATCGTGGTGGAAGACGCTCACCCGATCCACAGCTTGACGGCGGGTTTACCTCCATTTTGTTAATGGAGGGCGACCTCCTCTCCGCAAGGTCTTCGGGACTCCGCACCCGGGCGAGATGCTGCGGGACAGCTCCTCCGATAGCGAAGACTCCCCCTCGAGCGAGAGTGACGAGGAGGAGAGTGACAGCGACGACGAGGGCGGCGGGTCTGACTAGGCGTCGGGCGTCGCCTCACGCGCCACCGGCGACCCCATCATCCGGTCGCTGCCTTCAACTCCCCGGGCCGCTTCCTTGGGCGGCCGGGCGAGGGAGGCTGCGGAAGAGGAAGAGGGTGGCGGCAAGGCCGCTGTCGGAGTACGAGGGCGTGGTGCCTCGACAACAGGCCGACGCCCCGCCGCCTGCCTTAGAGCTCGCTCGGCGCCCATCTCCGCCAAGCCCCTGGCTGGCCCGCGATGTTCTCTTGGTGTCTTCGCACCAGTAGTTCACCTAGGCGCCTTTTTTGCCCTTCCCGCAAACTTCTCTTGCCGGGCCTCCTTGACCTACCTCCTCAAGAGAGAAACAGAAAGGGATTACGGGCATCTTATCTTTTAGTTTGTAAGCCTTCGGCCTTAGCTGCATTTAAAACTTGTAATCCTCTGCTTCATGTTTTTCATCCTCTATGGACTTGTACCGAATGGGATGTTTTTAATGAAAAGAGGGAATGCTTGCCGGTTATATCCTTTACTTGATTCTCGCGCTTTGTATGTTTCCACCCCACGCTTTGAGGGAACTTGCCGGCGCAAGCACACTTGTCGAAAAGCGGAACATCAAGCAGCCCATCGGGCGGTGCTGTCTCCGCAAGAAACCTTGTCGGGTCAGTTGCAAACAAGACTTGTATTGTTGAGCGGACTCAAAACAAATCAAGGGCGCAACTTAACCGCGAAGTCGATTCCTCTCACATGTGTTTTCCATACAAGGCACGCCGCTCAAGGACGGGCCTCGCATTCCCCAAATCCATAAGAGGATGCATGATGAGGGATGAAAACTTATCTCGATATCACAGCCCCTCGCGACTCGCTTGCCGGGTGAATCTTGGTACTTGCAGCCCCCGCAACACCGATCGCCGACCTGTGTGTCGGTGCTCTTTCTTTGTTCTTGCCACGACGCCGCAGCCCCCGGGACCCCGGCTTGCCGCTGGCGAATCTTGGTACTCGCAGCCCCCAAGAATGCCGGGTTTGTCGGGCCCAGTGCCAAGGCGCCTTCCGCTCTTTCCTTGTCGCTGTTATTTCAGTCATGAGAACAACTTAGGCAGCGCCGCAATAAGTTATTTTTGTAATGTAACTTCACCCTGGGCTATGCTCGCTATGTTACATCCTTTGTATGTTTTTACCCTATGCTTTTAGGGAACTTGCCGGCGCAAACACACTTGCTGAGTGCGGAACGTCAGCAGCCTGCTGGCGGTGTTGGCTCCGGCAAGAAACCTTGTCGGGGCTAGTTGCAGCGCGCTTTTATTGTTGAGCGGACTCGAAAACAAATCAAGGGCGCAACGTAGCCGCGAGCTGGTTCCTCCGCGCACAGGTTTTTCATACAAAGCACGTCCCACGGCAAGGCTTGCTATGTTACATCCTTTACTCCGCCACATCCCTTGTATGTTTTTACCCTACGCTTAGGAACTTGCCGGGCGAAACACACTTGCTGAGTGCGGAACGCCAAGAGTTACCGGGCGGTGTTGTTTCGGCAAGAAACCTTGTCGGGCTAGTTGCAGCGCACTTTTATTGTCGAGCGGACTTGAAACAAAGCAAGGGCGCAACTTAGCCACGAGCCGGCTCCTCCGCGCACAGGTTTTTCCATACAAGGCACGGATGTTCAAGGAATATAACATAAAATTTAAAACTGACGGTGCTCTATACTCAAACTTGGGCAACTTAGCTTTTCCGTCTTCTGTGCTCCGGCAAGGCCGCACTTCTCCCTTGATTCCCTCCCTTGTATGTTTTTCACCCTCACGCTTTTAGGGAACCCGCCGGTGCAAACACACTTGCTGAGTGCGGAACATCAAAACTCACGGCGTGTGTTGCCTCCGCAGAAAAACCTCGTCGGGCTAGTTGCAGCGCCATTGTTGAGCGGACTCAAATGATCAAGGGCGAACTTAGCCACGATTCACCCCTTTGCGCATGTGTTTTCCATACAAGGTACGGTCTTTCAAGGAATACGACTCAAAAGTTTGAAACTGATCGCTTTTTTGCTCTACTTGTCGGTGGAGCTCGATGGCGCTGCCTCGACGGCGGCGCAAGACTGGAGAAGTGCGCTGCCGGAGTAGGCACCAGAGCTGTTCTCGCCGGATTTAGTCTTTGGTAAACTGCTTTTGCCTTCTTGCACTTGCCGGTGGAGCTCGATGGAAAGGCCCTCGACGGTAGCGCAAAGACCAAGAGGTGCGCTGCCGGAGGGGCATCGAGCTACTCTTGCTGGACTTGGGTTTTTCTTCCCCGGGAGCTTCAGCGGCAAGTGGCTTTGTGCTCGCAAGGTCCGCCGCTTCCCGGAGATCTTGTCGGTGTAATAAGCGCCCTTCTTGTCGCTTTGGACAAAATGACACTTATCGGACCGGCATCTTGAGCACATTGTAGGCATAGTGAGAGGCTGCCATGAACTTGGCAGCGCCGATCACGAAAGTATCCCATTGTATGGCAATGGGAAATCGGCAACATCAAATGTGACTCTCTTTGTCCTGAAATTCAGCTCGCTGCCAAAGGTTACTGGCAGTGTAATCTTCCCCTTGGGCTTGCCCCTTCCCGGATTGATTCCTTGAAACATACCAGTTTCTTCGAGCTCGCTATCGGGATCCGGAGCTTCTTGAGCACCGCGGAGGAGATGAGATTCAGCCGCCCCACTGCCAACCAACATCTTGTGACCTTGAGGTTGCGGATGGTTGGTGAAACCAACATCGGCAAGCACCGACCGCAGTGATGCGATCTCGGTGATCCTCAATGTCAAAGACGATGAGCGGTTGGACCACTTCAGGCTTGCGACTTCGATCGATGGTTCTGCCAGGTTTACCTCCCGCACCCACCGCTTGAGTCGACGGCGAGGTGTGCAGAGAAGCACCGCCGCCGATGCACAAGACCTCCGTCCGCTTCTCAAACTCCTGGTCATCAGTCTCATCTTCCTCCATTTCATCATCTTCATCTTCTTCTTCGCCCTTGTCACGCCCCGGGAGGTCTATCTCCTTGCCGCTGCTTGGGCTTGCCGCGCCTCCCCGGGCGGGAAGCTTCTTCCCGGATCCTCCGCCACCTTCTCGGCCTTCTCCTTGTCGCGCGCCATATTCAGCTCTCCAGAGTTCGCCATCTGCTCCACTTTCTTGCATGCTTGGAGATCGTGGGTCTTGGTGCGACGGATCTTGCAAGATCGCTGCCGGAGCTGCCCCGCTTGTCGGCGGCTACCACAGCCTCGCCGAGTCATCGGCTTTGGCCTTGCCGAGCCGCTTTTGTTGCCGGACTGCTCAACGACTAGCACATCCTTATCCTTTCTTTCGTTGTTCCGCCCGTTCTTCCTTGCCGGAGCGGGCGTTTCTTCACTATCGATCCTTCGCTTCCCGCAGCCTCCGAGGATTTTCTCCTCCTCAGCCTGCGGCACACTTGTCGCCGAGCATAAAGCTCGCCGACATCTCTCGATCTTGCACATCGCCATCTCTCTCTCATTTCGCGGTTGCGACGTTTCGATGGAACGCGCTGATAACCGCGCAGGGTGGACGCTCGATGTTGCGCAGCACCGGCTGAATCTTCAGATGTACTTGCGCAGGGTTCTCCTCCTTCGACGAGCAGATGCAGATCGCTTCCCGCCATGGGGCTTGTGGTCACCGTGAAGGCGCCGACAAACCGGTGACACAGTCCGCCCATGAAGAGATGGAGCCGCTCGCAAGTGCATGAGCAAAGAATGGATCATGTACTTTGACGGTGCTTTTCGCTGTAAGGCGCCGTGCAAAGCGCATTACTTATCACGCCCACCGGAGAGCACCTCAAGTACATGATCCAAATGCACTTTCCCAAGGAGCAAGCAACAAACAATACTACAGAGTATGAAGGCTTGCTTGCCGGACTCAGAATAGCGGCTGAACTTGGGATCAAGAAGCTCATTGTCAGGGGAGACTCACAACTTGTCGTCCGCCAAGTTAACTAAGATTACCAGAGTCCGTTGATGGAGGCATACATCGATGAAGTGAGGAAGCTAGAAGAACATTTTGACGGCCTGCAGATGGAACATGTTCCAAGAGCTCAAAATGACATTGCAGATGGCTCACAAAGTGTGCAAGGCTGTTACCTGTGGAACCAGGGATTTTTGTGCTCAAGCTAACTCAGCCATCTGTAACACCATCAACTGGACAAAGCAAGAAGAGAAAGTTGGTCAGTGGCGAATACTTTCCGACAGAGCTCCCTGGAGCCGCCGCCAAGAAGGTCACCAGGATCAGCACAGAGAGCGCTAAGGGGCAGTCTGCTCCGACAAGCCCGAGGGTTTGTTTCGTTGAAGCGGACGCTCCCGACAAGCTGTGTTCCGACACGCTTGCCGGGGAGCATCACGCTCCGGCAGGATCCCAGATCATTGCCGTAGAAGCGGATGTTCCCGCAGCAGCATTTGCGCCTTTAGTCCTTGCCGTCGAGCCACAAGCTCCAGCATGGGCACAGCAGATCGTCCATTTCCTGCAAACAGGAGAACTTCCCGAGGAACAAGAAGAAGCGGAGAAAGTAGCCCGGCAATCAAGTATGTACCAGTTTGTCGATGACATACTGTACAGAAGAAGATTCAACAGAGTGAAATTGAAGTGCATTTCCAGTCAAGATGGACAAGAGCTGTTGGCAGAGATACATGGAGGCATATGTGGTCACCACATAGGCGCAAGAGCACTTGCCGGTAAGGCTTTCCCAAGGTTTCTTCCGCCGACATACCCTCCAGATGCAACCGCACAAGTAACCAAGTGTGAAGCGGCTGGCCCACTCCAAACAGATTCATCAACCAGCTCAAGCTCTCCAAACAATCCCTTTATCCTGCCATTTCAGTTTAGTTCGACATCTCGCCCCTTCCCCGAAGTTGTCGGGGCTTTGAGTACTTGTACATTGCAATCGACAAGTTCACAAAGTGGCCTCAAGTGGAACCAGGAGGAAGGTGACAGACAACACCGGCAAGTTCTTCAGTCAATTGTTTGTCGCCGAATCCCTAACAGATTATCACCGACAATGGCACACAATCCACGAGCCGCTACCAGATGCAAGACGCCCAAGATCTTGGCACCAAGATCTGCTTCGCTTCGCTGCTCACCCGAGAAGCAACGGTCAAGCGGAGAGAGCAAACTCAAGCATCGCTGGGCTCAAGACCGAACTTTCGACTGTGCTGCACAAGTGCGGAAGAAATTGATCGAGCAGCTTCCAGGGTTCTTTGGTCGATCGAACGACGCCAAATCGAGCCACCGCCGACACCCTTTGCTCTTCTCACGGAGCGCAGGCGCTCTCCCCACGAACTCAGATACGGATCGCCTCGAGTGCTCGCTATGATGAGTTTGAGCAAGAGCAGCCGCGCAAGATGACGCGCTGCCTCGAGGAGGATCGCCTTCAGTCGCCAGGCGAGCTGCTCGCTACCAAGAAGCTTTGTGCCGCTACCATAGCCGCAGTTAACGCTAGTAGCTTCGAGGAAGGCGACCTTGTTCTTCGGGCGTGTTCACCTGCCAAGAATTCCAACAAGTTGACGCAGGTGGGAGGGCCCTTATCGGGTGAAACGAAATACTAGGCCCGGCGCTGTCCGCTTTGAGATCAAGATGGCACCGTAAGCAACTCCCGAACATAGAGCATCTTCGCAAGTTTTACCCATAAGGCGTTGTCGGGCCCCACCCGCAACCACATTTTGTACAAGCCTTGCCGCTGTTGCATGTAACCCTTTGTACAAAGCCAAAGCAGCTCCCTGCGGCAGAATAAAGTTTATGTGCCTCGCACACCTTGTCAAATTTAATGCATCTTTCTTTTTATGATATATCCGACACTTTGTGCAGCACTTGCCCCCGTAAGCAATAGCTTAACCTTAAGGTTCCATATCATTATTTTCTTCTTTCTTCTCAAAGAAGATTCCTCCGCCCACAAGTTCACCGGGGAGGAGATAAAGGTGTGGACCAGCGCCGCTCAAAGGAGTCTAGCCTTGCCGGACGCAGCATTTACGTAAAAGCTTGTTGCCAAAGTTTGAGCTTAATCAATTTTAAATTTTTAAGTTATATTCCTTGAACGTCGCGGTCTTGTATGGAAAACTTGTGCGGAGGAATCGACTGGGCTAAGTTGCGCCTTTGATTTGTTTTCGAGTCCGCTCAACAATACAAGCGAAGCTGCAACTAGCCCCGCTAAGGTTTCTTGTCAGTTGCACCGCCACTGGCTGCCGATGTTCCAGACTTAGCAAGTGTGCTTATGCCGCAAGTTCCTCAAAGCATAGAGTAAAAACATACAAGGGATGTAACAGAGTAAAGGAAATAACATAGCAAGCAGACCTGTAATAAAGTTATATTACAAGAATGACTTATTGTGGCAATCGACTAAATTGTTCTCATAGCTGAAACGGCAAAGAAGAAGAAAAGGGAGAAGAAGGGCGGCCTAATCCACGCGCCCACCGTCGACCCTCCCGACCTCGCTCACCTTGTCCACGATGGGTGCGACGATGGCCCCGAGCCTCGAGATCAGCGCCCTCCGCAGCTTCTTGGTGACGCTGAGAGGTCGAGGTCTGGTTGCGGAAGAGGACCTTAACCAGCACCTTCTCCAAGACCGGCGCAGATCGCTGGCGACTCGCTGGGCCAGCTGCTTCGGATCCTTTCTGAGCTGCCGAGAGCCGCCACCACATCCTTAAAAAGCGTGAGCTTGGCGCTGGCTGAGATTCGTGGATACCCGGCCCGCCAAGTCCAGCCCCGCCAGCCTCGCCGATGAGCTGGGCGATGTTGACGAGGCCTCCGTCCGAGCTCCACCATGGTTTTGTAGGTGTTCGGGTCTCGGCGGCCCTCATCAACAGCCTCCTCGCCCTTGAGCTCCTCCTCAAGTCATCCTCTCGCTTGGCGGCGCCCAGCCGCCCCCGCCAAGGTGCCCAGCTTCAGTTCCCAGATCAGCGCTTGAATCTTGGCGCGTTTCAGCTCCTTGATTTTCTCGGCAAGTTGAGCTTGCAAATCGCCATGGGCAAGTGCATCCTTCGGCCAGGCTGGAGTGCGGCAAGCTCTTCATTCTTCTTTCCCATGTCCGCCTCCACCAAGCGCCACCCTCTCCTCTAAATCCTTCTTGGCTTCTCATGTCGCGCTGCTGCCCTTTGCCTCCTTGAGCGCCCCGCCATGATCGCCTCGTGCTCGAGCCCTCCTCGTGACTGTCCCAGACTAGCTTTTCTCAGGTCAGCTCACCTTCCCGCCTCGACATCTCCTCGGCGGCGAGCCTCGCTGCCTCGGCTTCAGCCTTCTCCAAGATGAACGCCTTTGCTCGCCTAGCTGCGCCTTCCTCTACAATGGATCGGAGGGCCTCCCTGGTTGCGGTTCAAGCTCTTGCGATGTTTCTATGTCAACTCCCGCCATGCTGATAAGCGCTTCGACTCAAGCTTCGCTTGCTGTGCACGGTAGAGTGACACCAGCTGAGCAACTGCCTCCTCGACTCTCGCCGCTGCTGGCTTGTCGACCACCGCCAAGACAGCGGGAGGCTAGTACCTCCCCATCAAACTCCTCTCCTTCGACCGGCGCCTGAGCTCGGCACCTGTGGAAGCTTGATGTACACGCCCACCGCTTGCAGCGCCTGGCCGAGGCTCCTGAGCCCAGGCCAAGGCTGCTGGCGGAGGGGTCGGGCGGTCGGTGCAGCACTGCCGGCCTCAAGGCCCTCCGGTCACAAGACGATCGCTGACCCATCGCCACCCCTCGCACAAGAGTCTTATGGCCTCTTCACGGGCGGACTCATCACGCCTGCCTTTTCCTCATCAACATGCGACATCCCCTGTGTTGCACAGGTTCTCCTCGCCGGTGGCCCTGGGCCCATCGGGTCCCCAAGAGGAGGATCTGAAGACAGGAAGAGGAAGGAAAAGTCAAGCAAATATCCCAAAAGAAAGAAAAAGAAAAGTCAGAAGAGCCCAAGGGAAAGTTTCCGGCAAGGAGGGTCACCTGTGCTGGGCTCTGTGATCATGGGCTCCACCACCGGGGCTCACTGTTCCGCTTTTGCCGGGATCCTCCCTTGCCGGGGAGTGCTCCCTTGTCGGAGAATCGGCCCTTGGCGGCGTAGTCGAAGCCGACGATACCTCCGGGGTGGCCTATGGTTGCCCCTGGTGGGCCTGTTCTACTCCTACACAAATGGGCCAACAAATAAGGTGTCAGCAAAAGGAAAAGCACCCATGCGCGCCCCACAACAAGAAGTAAACCAGGCACTTACGCGGGGCAAGGCTGGGGCTGCCATGAGGAGAAGGGATCGGTCCGGCTAAGGTGGTCTCGACGATCTTCCGCTGTCACAGCAAGATCGCATCTGGCGTCGCACCACGGGATCTTGGCCCTTCGCCCTCTCTCGGCCAAAGTCCCAAAAGGAACAGGAGTTTAGGAGAAGCAAATTGGATACAAGACAAACAACAAAGAAAGACAAGTGCAATAAGAAGAAAGCCTTACTCCTCCTCATCCTCCTCCTCCTCCTCCTCCTCTTCATCGTCATCGGAGCTCAGCGCGGAGAGGTCGAACTCCGGTACCTCTCGGCGTGGTGTGGCGGAGGAGTAGGCTCCTCCGCGCTGCCGAGGGCTGCGGCAGGTTCAGCGGCGTGCCCGGGAGGACCCCGCCTGCCAAAGATGGCTCGAGACCCTCCTGCCAACGGTATTTTGCCGCGTGGAGTGTGTCCCACGGCGCCGCTGCTGCTGGACGGCCTGCCTTCCGCCAGCTCCAACTCGACGGAGACGCTTCGTCGGAATTGGGGCTGCGCTGGGGCTCCACCTGCGGTAAGTTGCTCAAGACGGCTGGCCGCCGCCGCTTCGGGCGGGCTCGCCGCTTCGACTCGGCCCCCCTTCGCCATCGACTTCTCCGCACGAGATCTTCCCGGGCGGCAAGGCTTGCCGCTTTAGCTGCATCCGCTCCGCCAGCGTGAAGCCAACCGCCAGGCTGCGCGCTGCCGCCGCTTCGCCCTCGCTTAGCAATGTACGCCACTGCTAAGGCCAGGCGCTGGTGAGGAGCTTCGCCGCCGGAGTCGACTGCCACCTCCGCCAAGTCATCAAGAATTGCTGCACGACCTCGCAGCGGCTCTATCCAATTTGCATTTATCCTGCGGCGAAGTCGCAGTCTGCATCATTGATACAGATGCGATCGCTACCGAGTTGTTGCAATAAGGACGATGCCCCGCGCACTGGAACCATTCTCGATGGTTGGGGTCATGCTTGAACATCTCCTCAAGATCCCGCCAAGCCCAGAGCGTGAAGTTGAAGTTGAGGCCTGGGCGCGCCTCATGATATCCGCTGGGCCGCCAAACAGCCAAAGCGGCTCTCCCCTCTCTGCAGAGGGCGGCGCGACGGCGAAGGAAATCCGCGCCAACCGCTTCCCTGCCGTGAGTCCGCATGCTCGAGCCGGGCGATTCGGTGGTGGCGATCGCCGCTTACGCCATCCCGCCGACAGAGCGCCCAGCCGCTGCCACGCACCACACGGGTCCGGGCGCAGCTTGGTGAATGACGGCGGATCGCATCACAGATCCAGACCACTCCGCCTCCACTCGCCCCACTTGCCGCGGAGCTCGCCCACAAATACACCTCCTTCATGCCCATCCGGGAGGTCCAGGCGATTCCGCCAGCTGGGCTCTTTCGCCCGGGAGAGAAATAGTGATGAAAAAGAGCGACATTGGGGAGGATGCCAACAAAGTTCTCGCAGAGGTAGCGAAACCGCCATTGTCGAACGGGCGCTGGGGGTGAAGTCAAGAAGATGAAACCCGAGGTGTTCATGATGTCGCAAAGAAAATTGGAAAAAGGTGGGCAGAGCCCGCAATAGAAGAACACAGGAAGAAGTAGTAATTTCGGGCACTTCTTCGACGAAGCCTCAGCGAGCACCGGCGGCGCGAATGCGCCCACGCTCCGCCGACCAAGAGGTAGAACTCCGCCCGCAGCCCGGGTGAGCTCGGGAGGAAAAGCACTGCTTGGCGCAGCCGAGCTCCATGCCGGCCGACTTCGCAGCCTTCGCAGCCTTCCCGGCCTTCAGAGCCATGGCGGAGGCGGTGGGGGAAAGCGAGGGCGACGGCGACGACGGCGGCGGCGGGCGACGGAGCGTGCTCTCTTTCGACTTGGGAAGCGGAGGAGAGCGGCGGAGCTTTCGGAGGAAGGAATTGCAAGTGGCGAAGGTGGGGGAACGGTTCCGTTTCCTCCGCTTATAAACAGGGATGCGAACGCTACGATTTCTGGAATTATATTGACCACGTTTTCCCACGGCGCCGCAATCGATGCGCGCTGCCAGGAGGGACGCGTGGATTCGAGTCTGATTTTGTGTGGCCCTCAGCCGCGTGCGTGTCGCGTTCTGCTTTTGGGCCTGGCCCAACAGCGCCGCACCGTATGGCCCAGCCCGGGCCTCTGCCGGTAGAGCCAAAGTAGGGGTACCTTAGTACCCAACCTGGCACGGACAGTTGCAGCCGCAGCGTAGGCTTGCCGGGCGTCCGCCAAGATCCGCCGCCAAAACCCTTCGCCACTCTTATTCTATCGCTGCTCAAGAACAAAGTGTCGACTAAGTAGACAAAGCCCGTAAGAGGAGCTTGCCGGAAGAACAAGGCCCCGCAAGAGGAGCTTGCCGAAGGCCAACCAAGGCGCTTCCAAAGACTTGCCGCGACGCCTCGCATGTCCCAAGAAGGTTCGACGACCGCAAGCTTGCCGCAACAAGAGAAGGGTCAGCAGGCGCTTGTCGCGCAAGGCGCTTGTCATGCAAGGCTGCCACCGCACCCAAGCTCCAACAAGATCCAACGACGTGTCGCCCTGTGGCCATCCCAGAGCACGCGGCGAGGCGCAGGCATCCATGCGGTGCGAGGTGGCAAGCGGAGCTGACAAGGAGGCCATCATGGCGATCGTGGCGCACTAAACGGTCGCTTCTTGCATCGTTAGCGATCGACGGGCATTAAATGCCCTTGTCCCCGCCGCCGAGTTAGGTAGGGAACACTCATGGTCATCAAGTACCAACCCACGCTTACCTTTTCTACCCTCTTCCAACGCTGCACTTGCCGACCCCTTTGACTATAAAAGGAGGCCCATGCGACGAGAAAGGGTTCCGCAGTTCGAGATTCAACACCACACCATACTCACGCCGCGCCTCGAGCAAGAACAAATACAAACTCAAGGCAGCAGAGGAGTATTATCTCCCGAGAGCTCCGGCTGGGTAAAATCGCCTGTTCCCCGCATGTGTGACTCGACCGCTTTTCAGGCGCCGCCTGCCGACCGTAAGGGGCCTCGCCCCATAGGTGCTCGCTCGACACGACACCAAAGGGCGCCAGCGGGCGCCGCCCGCGAAGGTCCTTGTTTCTTTCGTGCAAAGGGGGCAAGCATGTACTCAAGGCATCAGGCAAAGGTTACCGTTTTGGTGCAACAAGACCAAGACCAGCAAAACGGCAGGATGGAGGTCATCGTGGAGCCCAGGACGGCGTCATTGTCAGAGTCTTTGGCAGTCGAAGACCAACTTTAGTCAAGATAAGTGTACTAGATTTCCCCTTCAAAATGGCCAATTGTTGGCGCCCTTCCCACTCATTATTTGGGAAGAGGCCCAGGGCCTTGCTCTATAAATAGGGCTAGCCACCATAGAGTAGAGTCGTCGAGCATCTACCTCAAGAAGACGCATAGACTAGAGAGAGGTGACTGAACTCACTCTAGCAGTTCATCGCTCCAGCTCAAGAACAGCCCCTCGCGAGGCTATTCTACCTTTGTACTGTTCATCATCAGCCCCTGAGGCAATCCACCACACCACACACTGGAGTAGGGTATTACACCACAATGGTGGCCTAAACCAGTATAAATCTCGTGTCCTTTGTGTGTTCTTCTTTCTAGCCTAGATCCTTTGCGAGACTAAGACGCGTGAGCTGGCAGGGGAAAGATCTTCGTGCGCACCCCAGATTTCGAACCTCAAGGGTCTGCCGGAACCCGAAATTTGACATTTGGCGCCAGTAGTAGGTGCGCTGAATCTTTCTTCCGCTTAGTCACGGTGATCTTCGCCGCGGTCCATGGCCGACGCCGAGATCGCGCCGAGTGTCGGGCTACTCGCCACCAAGGCTCCCTGACGGCGCCACAGCGGTCGCCTTCGCTGCTCCTTCGCTTTCCCACCAACGCCGCCACCAGCTCAAGGGCACTAGCAGGAGGCCTCGCCCTCAGATCCTTCGCGCGGGCGCGATGGCCGCACCGCCACCCCGCTGTCGACTCCAACCGTTCGTCCGCCCCACGCCTGCCGCGCCCCATGGACGTGCACGCCGCGGCCGCTCCCGGTGCATGAGCTCCTGCACTACTGCCTAGTCGATGACTTATGAGGACTGGCTCGCCCGCATCACCGAAGCCTGCTGGCCGCCGGGCTCTCCCATGCCATCCTTCCGCTGCCTCGCCTCCATCCTCAAGGCAGAGGCGAGGAGCAGGAGGTGCCTCCACCACCTCCTCCCCAAGAAGGCGGCTTTGCCTGGGCAAGGCGCTGCCCTGTGACGAGACCCACTGGCCCAGCGCCCAAGTGACAAGAAAGGAGCTGCCAAGAGATCCTCATCCCCAAGAAGGTGCTCGATGCTCCCAACACCGAGCGCCAGGATCGTGATCCTCGACCGACCGCTGCCAAGACCCCGCGCTGCTCCAGTAGCGGTGCGCTGGAATCCTGTGAGCAAGCCCCGCGATCGAGAGAGCTCCGGGCTACCGCAGCTGCCGCGCCACCTCCGAAGGCGAAGGCCGCATGGCCCGCAAGTTCAAGCCGACCGCCTCCTCGCTATAACGGCATCAGACCCCGCAGAGTTCCTCCAGTTTCACGAGCTGGGCATCGGTTGCCAACAGGGACGAAAAGGTCATGGCGAATTGGTTTCCATGGCGCCAAGGACGGTGCCCGCACTGCTCAGAACTCCTGCTCCTCGCACGATCTCCTCCTCGACGAGATGGGCACCCGCTTCATCGCTAAATTCCAAGGTACTCACGATCGCCCTCGACTATGAGTGACTGCGCCAGATCAAGCAACAGCCAGAGAGACCCCAGCAGAATACATCCAGCGCTTCAACAATGCCTGCCTAAGATCCCTGTGGTGACCGACGAGGCCATCATCTCAGCCTTCTCCGATGGCGTGCGTGACATCAAGATGAAAGAGGAGCTAGCAATCCATGAAGACCTGTGCACATCCCTGGAGCTGTTCAACTTGGCGACCAAGTGCGCCAGGGCTGAGGAAGGGTGCCTCTCTATCCTCGAGCTACTAGCTGCCGATCCAGAAGAGAAGAAGCCCAAGCTCAAGGACGTGAAGCGCAAGGGGGCTGCTGTGCTCGCAGTAGAGCCAGACACCAAGCAAGGCAGGGATCAGCCTGAGTCATCCAAGGGCAGCCGGTACTGCGTGTACCACGACCTCCACACCCACAACACCAATGAATGTCAAGAGCTCAGGGTCGTGCGAGATGGGTGTATCGGCCGACGCCCCGACCACAACGACCGGGCCTATGGCCGAGGAGGAGGAAGAGGTGGAGGACGATGGGAAGACCGTGGCCCTCGCCAAGGGTGGCATGACCGACCTCGCGAGGACCGCTGGCAGGACCAGCCTCGTGAGGGAGGTTGGAGGGATCAGCCTCGTAAGGACCGCCCTCAAGGCAACACAGGCCTCCCTCCTCTACCACCACCGTCAAGGAGGAATGAAGACCATTGTCGGTGTCAAAACAGGCGGATCTCGGGTAGGGGGTCCCGAATTGTGCGTCTAGGCGGATGGTAACAGGAGACAAGGGACACGATGTTTTATCCAGGTTCGGGCCCTCTTGATGGAGGTAAAACCCCACGCCCCGCTTGATTAATATTGATGATGTGTATTACAAGAGTGGATCTACCACGAGATCAAGGAGGCTAAACCCTAGAAGCTAGCCTATGGTATGATTGTTGTAATGGAGGTTATGTCCCACGGACTAAAGCCCTCCGGTTTATATAGACACCGGAGAGGGCTAGGTTACACATAGTCGGTTACAATGGTAGGAGATCTACATATCCAGATTTCCAAGCTTGCCTTCCACGCCAAGGAAAGTCCCATCCGACACGGACGGAGTCTTCAATCTTGTATCTTCAGAGTCTTCGAGTCCGCGGACGATGATAGTCCCGCTGTCCGACACCCCTAGTCCAGACTCCTCAAGAGTCTCTCTAACCTGGCTTCAATGACGATGATAGTCCGCGCGCGATAATGTTCGGCATTGCAAGGCGGGTTCCTCCTTTGAATAATCCAGAAGATTGTGAACACCCGGATAGTGTCCGCTCGCAAAATAAATTCCACGCTCCACAGAGAGAGAATAATATATACACAAGTTCGACCGCCGACGATTTTGGCATGACGCCACACCACTACCAAGCCTTTACTTGAATCGCTTTTTTGTTATACCACCAAAGCGCTTAAGCTAAGCGGTTTTGGCACGCCTTGTCGGCAGAGATCGTGTTCCCTTATTCTGGGATTCTCATCAATACGGATGGGTAACCCAACCGCCTTGCCGCCACGCCTCTATCAAGGCAAATCCTTAACGGTCATGAGATGGCTCTTGGTATTCTCTTTATAATAGGACCAAGGCTCGCTTTTTCTTCAATCTTCCATCAAATCCTCTCCTCGCCCAAGTTCCAACACTCAGAGCCCTGTGTTCGAGCGCCTCGACCTTCAACAATGTCCGCCCGACCTTCAGGGTCAGGATGCCCTCCTCCACACGGAGGAGGACGTAAAGCTGCGTGGAGGCCAAGCACTGCCTTACAAGGTTTCAGACAGGCTGCCCGCCAAGGGCAGGCCATCCCCGCCCCGAGCCCGGCGAGTATGTCGCCTTAGATCCCACCTCCGCTGTGGTTTAGGCTTCCCGACGGATCCTTTTGTGAGAGGGCTCACGTTCTACTATGGGTTGGAATTCCACGACTTGGCTCCGGAGTCTATCCTCCATATCTCCGCATTCATCGTTGTCTGCAAAGCCTTCCTCCGCGTCACTCCCCACTTCAGCCTGTGGCTGAAGACCTTCAATGTGGAGCCAAAGATGGTCGGGGGGCGTCAAGCTGAATGCGGCGGGGTGGCCATAAGAAGGAGGGCCGATGCCCCGTGGCCTGAGGGCTCCTTCCAAGAGGAGCTGGGCTTATGGCAGCAGGAGTGGTTCTATATCACCACTCCGAGGGGCAGCAGCACAAGCCGCCTGCTCCGCTGGGACCTCCACGACGGTTGATGTCGGGTCAACCATATTCAATTGGGGGTCACAAAAGACGTGCCCCTATTGCAGGGCCGGATTCGAGATCTCCAGGCAAGGGAGATCGATCTAATCGTGGTGGTGCAGGTTATGCTAATTAGGCGTCGCCTGCCCTGCAAACGCCGTCCTCTCCGGTTATGGGAGTTGAATCCAGAGGGCCCAAGGATTCTTCAACACTTCATGGGTATGACACCCGTGGAGATGTATAAGTTGTTCTTCGATCATGTGGTGTGTCCGAATTGACCGAGGATGCCGCCTGCTGCAATCGCCTTGACACTCGAGTAAGTAGCTCTGCTTGGACATACCGCTTGTTTGCTTTTCATAATTCACTTTTTAACCCGCTATCCTCCAACAGAGCGGATTATGCAAGCAAAGCCGATAAGGTGTCGCCCTCCCAGAGACCGCACTGAGCCCGTGGCCTGGTCGAATGTTGAGGTTGCGCTTCAAAAGAAGGCGAGGGGAGAATGGAGGAGTACCGCCGCCCAAGGGGGCGCTTGAAGAAGGGGGATCGAGAATCCTCCTCCGTGGGGAGAAGAGGACCGCCCAAGACCCGAGGCCAAAGCCCCTAAGCGGGTAAGAAATTCACGGAGGGTCTCAAGGTCTGGGAGGCCCCGCCGCACAGCCTTCTAAAGAATCAGCCTCTAGCGAGCCGTGAGTAGGAAAAGGGAATTCATTAATGAAAAACATCCCTATTTGTGCTTCGAGGATAACCAAATTTTTACCTTGTAGTTCGGATCTCGCAACCTTCTCGCATGAGCTTGTCTTCGGGGATTCGTCCGGAGATGATGGAGAGCGAGACGCCTCCGCTCGCGCGCCATCGGATAGGGCGGACGAGCCTAAAGTGTCGCCATGGAGGGTATCCTCGACCTGCAGGTCAAGAGTTCGGCGCCACTAGTGTTCGCCAGGAGCCAAGGATCTCGCTGAGAGGGCGTCTGTTCGTAAGATCACCGCGCGCTGATGAGCATGGTGATCGGAAGGATTTCGCCCTACCAACGCGATTGCACAATGCCGCCAGAGTTTGTCAAGCGGGTTTGAGGTACGAAAACGACGCGCTTTTTTGATAGTTTTGCACATGAAAGTGCGCCTCGTGTAGATAGTAGCCCCGAGACTCGTAGGTTGCTCGGAAGCGACAGCTGCGTCGAGGATCAAAATCACAGTATTGAGTGTCGCCTTTCCTATGCAGGTGGCGGATAGTCCGGGGGCTAGCCGGACTGATGGAGTTGCCGAATTCATGCGGCAACTCGATGTAGCGGATGGGGACATCGCGCTAGCCAACAAGCGACTTGACGAGTCGCAAGGTAAATTGATTCTCCGCAGTCACCGATTAAGGGAGCTAAATCTCACCTCTTACAATATTTATGCTTGACGCAAATGGTGGTGCTGCTGTGGAGAGCCTTCGGGCAGAACTTACTCAAGCCAAGGAGCGGGCCAGAAGAAGCAACGCGGCTGCCTCGAGGGCGACCGAGGAGTTAGAAGCCGAAAGGGCTGCACACTACCGAAGCAGGGAAGAGGTGGCCGAATTGGCCATTAAATTGAAGGATGCTACCGACCGCAATGAGGCTCTTGAAAAGGAGCGCCTATCGGAGCGAGAAGACCTAGTGAAGTCCACCGCCGAAGCCAAGGATGCCCGTTCTGCAATGCGGGCTATGAAGGAGGAGCTATGTCAAGCCGGAGACATTGTGGCTGGCAAGCCTTTTCTGCTACGCCACAGGTTTACAGATCCAAAGTATGTCCAGCTTGGCCAGCTGTGGGGTCAGGAGGATCCACATATGGACTTAGCGGCGAAAAGTACAGATGTCAAGCAGTACTTCCGGTTGAAGGATCGCAAGACTAAGAGCTATTTTGGTCTCAATTCCATAGTCCAGATCATTCACTCACGACCGATCGCTTGGGCCGAATGGGCTGAGCTGAACAAAGCTGTCCGAACTTGCCATGACGGATATCGTGGCTCATGTCCGCCGAGAGGCCCAAGGCGATGAGCTATTTTGGCTTATTGCAGCAATTTCTTGGGCGGTGCCGATATCAAGGAGATGAAGCGGTCGGCCTGCATATAGAGGGTGCGCAGATGGCCCTTGCCCGTGTGAAGACACATTGACAGAGATGGATGCCGCCAGAGCAACCTGTGGTTCGGACGAAAGCCGTTACCCGCCGAGCACTATTTTGGGAAGTTATGCGTGGTGCTCGTGTAATAGAGTCACAAAGGTTTCGAAAATGTAACGCTCAAATGAACGCTTTTATTTTGTAAAACAATTGTTATGATGTAATCGCTTATACTTGTGCTCTCAAGTATTGAAATATCTCCTATGCGGCCGCTTATGTACGTGTGTAACCCGAAGATGGCAGTCTTTGGTTTCAGCCCCACGCACAAGGTGCGGGGTGTTTGCAAAATAGCGATTTTCACACTTAATCCGACGCCTTGGTCCTGTTAAGGAGGTGGTAGCATAGCAAACGAGGCAACCGGACTATAACGCTTTATCACTTTCACTTAGCCATTGAGTTCGAGGGTGGGGCTACGATAGCCCCCGGGGCACCGCGCCTCCGAATTCGGGCGTATGTGCTCGACCGAAACGGTCCTTCACAAAGCGAGGAATTCTAAACATTCCGTGGTCAATCGAGTGGTCGACCAGCCTTCGTCAGATCATGACAACATGCTTTCATCGAGGTGCTTCACCACCGAACTGGGGCACAATCGCAGAGTTCTCCGGTGCCGCTAGCCGATGATACGGAACGAAGGCAGCAAAACACAGGAGCCGGCAAACCCAACATTTGACCAAAGACATGATTCGAGCTGATGCATATAAGGCCTAACTCGAGATGCCGAGCACTCCTAAGGTGTTCGGTCTTTATAATAATGGCGTATATGCCCTAAGCCCCTAGTGTCCAGGTACGGCAGGTCCTCCGACGCGCCGATGCCAAAACGCCAGCTCCACTCTGGTTATAATGAGAAACTAGGGATTATAGCAACAAGAGACAGTAAAAAGGTTTACGCAGGTCTTAATCAAAAGAATCTTGCGACGGGTCCCTACCGCACGCCCGCTACCGTTCTTCCGCTTGTGCCGTTATCCCGACGGGTGCACGTTGTTCATTTGTAAAAAGAGAGGAACTTAGTTTGAGAGGAAATCGTAAAAAAAGTATATGAGAAATATTAACAAGTAAAGCGGAGTCTATATTAGCTCAAGTTGCTTATACGCACAGCCCCCTTGTGAAGGTGTGCGCTAGGGAGCCCCTAGCTTATTTAGGCCGCCTCGTTTAGTCGTGTCCGGGTCTTTAAATGACCTCGCAATGAAATGGTGCCACGTGGACCGGCATTTTAAGTGTAAGAGACGCGTAATGTGGTATGGCGCTGAAGCGACAAAGGCTTCACGCCCCAATAGTGCTTGATAGCTACTTTGAACGGGCGACATGAAAGATTAGTTTTGATCGGAAGTTGTTCGTGACCCAAACACAACTTCTAGTAATAAGGAGCCTGTGCACTTGGCGAAGGGCCCAAGGCCACCCTTTAAAGGAAGTGCGGCTATGTCGAATTTTAGTACGGTCTATCCCCAACTTGCGGATTGTTTTTGGATATAGTAGGTTTAAGTCGCTGCCTCCGTCCATCAGAACTTGTGTAAATTGTAGTCCGTCGATTATAGGATCCAATATCAGAGCAGTCCATCCTGCATTCCGAATACTTCTGGAGTAATCCAGGTGGTCAAAATTGATTGGTTTTGACATCCAATCTCGAGGTTCCGCTGGGGTGGACCGTGCGAGACCCGTCTTAGCGGGTGCCGCATTATTTTTCCGTATTATCACATGAAGTGAGTTTACTGCTTTGACTTCTTGTGGGAAAGTCTTTTGTTTTCCGGTCCTCTGCTTGTGGGGTTTATCATCATCCTCGCTTGATGCGTCGAGCCCCTTGTGTTCGGCATTTAGTCGGCCGGACTGTTTGAAAACCCAACAATCTCGGTGGGTGTGGTTTGCAGGTCGGGGGTACTATGGATTTGACATATCCGACCCAAAATTTTGTTTAAGTTGGATAGCTCATCACTGTTATCCTTAAGAGGTAGTGTTTTGTTGTTTGGTCATGAAGTTTTGAATCCGCGCCGACCGCCGTGATTCTTTTGGGCTTTTTTCTTTATTCCGCGCTGATCCTTTCGCACCGTGAATTTCCGCTTCCATCTCTACTCTCGATGTACTGGTCGCTGGTGCTGCATCTTGCTAGCTAGCTATCCTCCCCGCAAAAGCGGTCATGAGGCTTGTTAGCGACATTGTCCTCGGCTTCTTCTTGCCGAGGTGTCCGGGCAAGCCATTCGCCCTTGACGTTGTGTTTAAAAGCTGCTAAGGCTTCGCGTCCTGACAATGACTATTTGGTTCTTTTTAGTAAGGAACCTGTTCCTGCATTTATACCGACTCTCCGGCTGTTGAGTTATATGACTTAGATCATCTCAGATCCGGATGGCGGACATAAGTCCCTTGAAAATTTGCTCTAAATGCATCCTCAAGCTCTTCCCAACTTCCAACAAGTGTTTTCGGGAGGCTTTGAGCCAATGACGGCTGGCCCTTTGAGCTTGAGGGGTAAATATTTTATGGCGTGAGATCATCTCCTCTAGCCATGTGTATGTGTAGTATATAATCTTCTATCAAGACCTGTGGTCTGTTGTTCCGTCAGAAGCCTCTATGTTTATGGGTTTAAACCCTCGCTGGGAATTCATGATCCAAAGACTTCATTGGTGAAACATAGTGGGTGTGCGGCCCTCAGATTTGGGTGTACCGCTGTCTTCGGACACTTGGCGGTTGTGTTACTTCCTGGGCCCTCTTCTTGGTCTGTGAAATGGACCTGGCTGGGCCATCCGCTTTTCCAGGTCGTGAGTCGGCTTGTGTGCGGCGCGCTTGTAGATTTTGGCCTATCATCCGCCGCCTATCCAGCCAGCGGCCTCTTTGTTTTTTGACTCTGGGGGCTCTATGGCTTCCTCACAACTCGCAGCAGCTTGCGCTTTGATAGCTCTTGATTGATGGCCATTGTTGTATTTGTTCATGGTTTTGAGCACTTTGCTCCACCTCGCCTCGAGTATGTCTTCCGCTGTTTTGAGCTTCCGCTTCCTTCTTCAAGCTTCTTATGTGGCGATTTAGTCTTCCATGAAGGTTTTTGTGCTCCGTAGTATGTCCGTGTGAGGTCGTCCGACTGTTTGTTTCACGGGATTGATTGATTATCCACCCGCCCTGTTCGCACGGTTGCTTGCTGCGTGTTCGCCGCCCATCGGGTTTGCCCTGCTTCCGCCGGGCCATTAGGAATGCTTTTGTCGAGGGGGGACTTAGGGCGGCGCTATGCCGCCGCTTTGGTTGTTTATCGGCGGATTATCCTTTGCCGCACCCCATTGTTCGCCGTCGCTTCCTTTTGGGGTATCCACCATATATACGCTATGTGTTGGGGTGGTCTTCAGACCTAAAGGCGCTGGTTCTTGTTCGCCTCCCATCGCCGCCCATACCGCCGATGTCTTCGAGTCATAGTCTAGCATGTCTGTTAGATCGCCGACGCTGGCTACAAAGTGGGTGGTGGAGGGCTTCAAATTTTTCGCTGTCTGCATCCCAACCATCTCCGCCATAATCCGCCAGGTTCTCCTGGATAGCGAGATGTTTTAGCTAATTTATGATGTCGCCAAAGGGTGAGTGTTGGAAGATGTCCGCGCGGTGAATTTATGATCGGCGCCAATCGGATTCGATTGGGGGCGCAGGATGTTCGGAGTCCGGCAGGGAGTCCGCACCGGAGTCACGAGCTTTATAGGGATAAGGTTAGAGTTCGCCCATCGCCGTGGAAGGTGCAGTCTCGAGGCGTGTCCAGCCACCGTCCCTGATCTGGCGATCGCTCCTGACCGAGGGCCGAGCGGATTCATGTGCGCTACCAAGGCACCGGCCCGCGGCAGAGCTAAATCATGCCCATCGTGACAGCGCCGCATGCTCGACCGTGGCTCGAGTTCGTCAAGATCAAGTCCCCGCGGATGTCGGCTGTGAAGTTTAGGCTTCCGAACCTGACCTGATGACCAGGGCGAAGCTGATCTGCTCCAGATGGCCAAGTGAGTTGGCCCGCAGTGCGAAGCCGCCGAATACGAAGATCTGTCCGGGGAGAAAAGTCTCACCCTGGACGGCGTTGTTGATTGAAGAAGCCATCGAGCCTATCGGTGACGACAGAGAGGAACTCTCAATGAAATCACCAATGTCGGTGTCAAAACCGGCGGATCTCGGGTAGGGGTTCCCGAACCGTGCGATAGGCGGATGGTAATAGGAGACAAGGGACACGATATTTTACCTGTGTTCGCCCTCTTGATGGAGGTAAAACCCTACGCCCCGCTTGATTAATATTGATGATGTGTATTACAAGAGTGGATCTACCACGAGATCAAGGAGGCTAAACCCTAGAAGCTAGCCTATGGTATGATTGTTGTAATGGAGGTTATGTCCCACGGACTAAAGCCCCTCCGGGTTTATATAGACACCGGAGAGGGCTAGGGTTACACAGAGTCGGTTACAATGGTAGGAGATCTACATATCCAGATTGCAAGCTTGCCTTCCACGCCAAGGAAAGTCCCATTCGACACGGACGGAGTCTTCAATCTTGTATCTTCAGAGTCTTGGAGTCCGCGACGATGATAGTCCTGCTGTCCGGACACCCCCTAGTCCAGACTCCTCAACCATCACCAGACGAGGGGCTGGGGGCTTCAGAGCCACACAGAATCGCTTGCATCCCGTCGGATTTCGCCCTGGCCGCATCTTTGAGGTACGAACTCTGGGGTGTGCATGAAGATCTTTCCCCTACCAGCTCATGCTCTAAGTCTCGCAAAGGATCTAGGCTGGAAAGAAGAACACACAAAGGACACAAGATTTATACTGGTTCAGGCCACCTTTGTGGTGTAATACCCTACTCCAGTGTGTGGTGTGGTGGATTGCCTCAGGGGCTGATGATGAATAGTACAAAGGGAGAACAGCCTCGCGAGAGGCTGTTCTTGAGCTAGAGCGATGAACTGCTAGGGTGAGATCAGTCGTCTCTCTCTAGTCTATGCGTCTTATTGAGATAGATGCTCGATGCCTCTACTCTGTGGTGGCTAGCCCTATTTATAGAGCGAGTCCCTGGGCCTCTTCCCAAATAATGAGCGGGAAGGGCGCCAACAATTGGCCATTTTGAAGGGGAACATCTAGTACACTTATCCTGACTAAAGTTGGTCTTCGGCTGCCAATGGCTCTGACGATGATGTCGTCCTGGGTTCCACGATGACCTCCATCCCGCTGCTCACGGGTCTTGGTCTTGTTGCACCAAAATGGTAACCTTGCCTCGATGCTCTGGTTCAGGCTTGTCCCTTTGCACCGAAGGGAAACAAGGACAGGCAGAGGTCGGCGCCCGCCTCGGGCGCCGCCTCGGTCTTGATCGTCATGGCATGCATCATGGGGCTCCTCAGGAGGTACCCCGCCTTGATCTCTCCGCCTACTCGTGAGCCTGCCTGGGGAGGCTGCTCTTGAGGAAGCTTCCTGTCATCCGCCCCACGAGGCTTGGCCCCTCGCGAGGGTCTTGAGCTTGAGCTGATGAAGCTGGGCTGCACTGGGCCCCCACTTGAGCCATGCCGCAGGCCGCAGGCAAGAAAGTCTGGGGACCCCCGTTCCTAGAACGCCGACACATCCTGGGCGGAGCTCAGGCCCAAGCCTCTCAGCGCATCTTCAAGCAGTTTGCTCACGAGGTGAATGCATTCCTCCCCAAGCTTGAGGCCACGCGCCCTCTTAGGTGGTCAGCGTGCGCTATCACATTCAGCTCAGCGGATCAGCTCAAGTGCGCAGCAACAGCCGGAGTCCTCCCTATGCTTTGTTCCCCAGTCATCAGCAATGTGCAAGTCACCAGGACACTCATCGATGGCGGAGCTGGACTCAACATCCTGTCCGTCGAGACATTCAACAATCTCCAACTGCCATATGATCAGCTTATGCCAATCAAGCCTTTCTCAGGAGTCACTGATGGTTCCACTATTCCGATAGGGCAAGTTCACCTTCCTGTCACCTTTGGGCAGCGCAACAACTACCGCACCGAGTTCATTGACTTCGACGTCGCCCACATTCGCCTACCATACAATGCCATCCTCGCACCCAGCTCGCCAAGTTCATGGCAGTGACTCACCATGGCTACAATGTCCTCAAGATGGCAGGAAGCGGTGGAATCATCACAATGCATTGCGAGGAGAGGGATGCAGTGTGTTCTCTTGAGCGTGCCTTCCAGGCCGCGGTAATCAAATGTTGCAAATATGCCCTAGAGGCAATAATAAATTAGTTATTATTATATTTCCTTGTATATGATAATCATTTATTATCCATGCTATAATTGTATTGATAGGAAACTCAGATACATGTGTGGATACATAGACAACACCATGTCCCTAGTAAGCCTGTCGGACTAATGGGCCATGGGTAGGCTGACCCAGGACCCAAGATCTTTCAAGACATCGGGGCAGGCCGCGCCTCGCCGAAGTCCCAAATGGCACCTTCGAGAAGGCCGAGTCCCAAGGGCGACCTTCGAGAAGGCCGAGTCCCAGCCATGGCGACCTTCGAGGAAGCAGAGCCTCGATGATGGCGACTCGAACAAGCCGACCGGCTTGCGACCTCAAGGGGCCGACTATGAGAGTCGGCCCCGACCTTCACGAAGACCAAAGCGGGTACAGCCCCGCTGGCCTGCCCCTCGACAACGGGAAGAGGGCATGGCTACAGTGAGCCGCCACCAGAGATCTCCTGTGGAGGCGCGCATCACTGCCATGCCTCCTTGATTCTCAGCCACAAGGCACAAGGCATCGTGCCCACGACGGCGGGCGTGTACGCCCAGAGGTCGCTGGCCCTCGTCAGCTGAGATAGAAGAAGACGGCCGAGAGTTCAAGACGGCCTCGGGAGTCGGCCTCCCAGCTCGGGCCGCCCGCCCAGGGCCCCACAAGCCATAAACTGATTGGACGGGAGTGGTAACAAGGATCGCCTGAAGACGGCGCACTGCTCCCACGACCCCATGACCGAGCTCAAGGCTATCGAGCGCTTGCACAAGTCCACTTACTGCTGGGCCCGCCACATGGCGTGCCTCGTGCCAAGGGAGAAGAGGGCTGCAGAGAGATCGACGATCGGGGCCACGCCAATGGATTACTATTGTGACTTCGGGGTAGGCCTATATAACCCCCCGGGCACCCATGCAAAGGGTTCGCCCTAGTAGGTTTTAGACACATAGCGAGGAAAGAGCCAGCCTTGCTCCTCCCTCCCCCAAACAGCTCAAGGAGCACCATTGTACTATCACCCCATAGTGACTCATGCGAGACCCCGCAGAGCAGCAAGAGGGGTATTATCTCCCTGAGAGCCCCAAGCCGGTAAGATTCGCCATGCGGCATGTTCGCCATCCCGCTTTCTGTGCACCGCGACGCTCTACTCGCCCCCACCATGATAAGCCACCTGCTGGCATATGTCGCACCCAACCCCGACATTTGGCGCCCACCTTGGGGTGAGGTGCACCGCCGTCCGGAGATCTGTTCGATGGGAACCTTCCTCCTCGGGCGAAGCGAGCCAGCGGCCTGCCGCCAGATGGAGTTCTGGCTGACGCTCAAAGAAGGCCGGTTACCAGGCGGCGAAGCGGCTCGCCAACTCATCGGTGAGGTGCGCCCGACGAGCCTGCGCCGAAGCGCAGCGTGGTGGCCCTGAGAACCTTCTTGCGCTCTCGACCAACTTCAAGTCACCGCGCCCGGCCAGAGACTTGGAGTCCGAGGGCCTCCGACCGATGGCGGGTCGACTCCAACGCCAGATCGCTGATACCTTCCCCACCAATGTGGTGGTTTACGGCGAGCCGCTCTGACGAGAGAGAGCGAAGCGCCGCCACGGAGGTGCTCGCCATCGCCACGGCGAAAGCACTCCGCCAAAACGCCAGACCCATCCGCCGCGCCTCGCAGATCTGGCCGCGCCTCCCAGAGGACGCGGACGCAGAGATGTGGAAGAGCGCCGCTTTTAGATCATTGAAGGCGCCAAGAAGTTGGCAAGCATGAGACGCTTGTCCGGGCGCATATCAGCGAGATGGACCGCTGCCAGGCGGCTCGCCGCTCCGATCGGGCCGAGCCGCCTCGTGTGGTCCGAGAGCGGCGCGCTATCGCTGATCTGTTCGGAGCGGTTACCTGTACACCACCACCCCTGCGAGAATATCCGCGCCTAAGCGGCGCATCAAGAGCTAAGAAACCTCAAGGCGAAGAGCGCTGTAATGACGGAGCGAAGTCCAAGCAGCTCGACGACGCGTTGCCGCAGAACGCGGCAGCGCGGCCGCTACCGACGCAAAGCAGCAGCAGAATGACGATTTACCCCGCGCCGAGATCAAGGCGCGACTCTCCGGACGCCCACCGGGCGGAGTCCGCGGAGGAAAGAGAAGGAGCCGCCAGCCACAGCCGACTCGCGATTCCATTGAGCGCCACCAAGATGGCCGCCTCAGAGCAAAGTGGAGCGGCGAGACGATTATTCCGCCCCCCGCCTCAAGAGAACGGCGAAGTCTCCGCCGCTGAGCATCCGACTCGAGATCGCTTTGGCCAGCCGAGAGGGAGTCGGAGAGAACGACGCCCGCCACCGGATCGACCGACTCCACGTATCCTCGGCGTTAGAAGAAGAAGACAAGCTGGTCCGCTTTGCTTCGCCCCTGATCGTAAACGAGCCTTCCCCAAAGGGTTCACGCCCTCGAGATACACCTATACACCGCCCATGAAGCCGGAGGATTGGCCGATAGACTACTCCACAGCCAAGACGCTAACGCAACAAGCGAAGTCGCCGAAAGTATGTTCCTCATGCTCTGTGGCACGCCCGACATGGCTGAACAGCCGTAAGCCCCGCAGCATCAACAGCTGGGTCGACTTCATCAAGCCTTCATCCGCAACTTCACCAAAGACGCATAAGCGACCTCCTGCCGCCGCCAACTCTCCTTAGCGCAAGGCCTCGAAGAATCGACGCGACTACCTCACGCTGGGGCTTAACTCAAACTCCGCGAGGGCGTAACGAGGTGCAGCCATCGAGTATTTCACGGGCCGGTGCCGAGAGGGCACCTCTCAAGCACAAGCCTTCCGCGACGAGTCGAAACCTCGATTTAACCGCTAATCATAGCAGCATAAGCACGCCACGCCGACTTCTATGAAGACGGAGATCCAAGTCAACGCGGCTGGCAAGGTGACTCCCCTGTGCTCCCGTAACCCGGCCGGAGATGCCAGCCACGACAAAGAATAATGATAACAAGCGAAAGCCCCACAGCCGACTTCCAACAATCAGCAGGTCGCAGCAGAGAAGATCGCAACCGTAGGGCAGCCTCGCCAAGCGCGTAGGGCGGCAAGTCCAATTGGTTGCCGCTTTCTATGAGCAGACTCGATGGTCCTTGCAAGTTTCACAGCGCGCCGTCCAAACCACACCACCGTAGTGCCACCGCTCGTCAGATCGCCAAGGAGACGGCCTCGCCACTCCGCCGCAGGGTCAGCCGCCGCCTCCGCCGCAGCCGGGCGGCTCGCCAATGGCGCGGTCCAAGACGAGTTCCCGTAAGAGCACGGAGCATACGAGTGTTCACTACCTGGCAGATGATCGAGCAGCGCCAACGCCAAAAGAAGAAGTCAACGCAGGGCGCAGAAGCCCCGAAGTTCATGCATTGGTCCGAGAAGCCTATCACCGAGTCGGGCGATCACCCAGAGGTGATGCCGAGTCCGGCTCTACGCCTTAGTTCTCGAGCAACCTTGGCCATCGACAAACGGGCCGCCTGCTTTCTGGGTCCCGAGAGACGGAGGCAGCAGATAAACATCATGTACAAGGATACCATGGAGAAGCTCGAATCAGGCGGAGGCAGCCGCAGAGCAGCCGCACTGCAGTTCCATGGAATCGCATTGCCGCCTCTCCCCGTCGCCGATTGGCAAGATCCTCGAGAAGTCCTCTTCGAGACAAAGATCACCTCCGCCGAGAGCCAATCTGGTTCGAGGTGGTGGACTTGAGAGCCCGCACCACGCTACCGCCAGGTCGGGCCTGCTCGCCAAATTCATGGCGGTCCCCCACTACGCGTATCTGAAGATGAAGATGCCGACCTCCAAGGGGATCCCGACCATTGCCGGCGATTACAAGAAGTCGTCTCACCAGGCGTCGAGAGCAGTCGGCTGGCCGAAGTCTTTGGTGATCGCAGCCGAGAAGCTGCCCTTGATCGCTGGGCGATGGCTGGAAGCAGCCGAGATGTCGCCCACCCCAAGGAGTCGGAGGCGTATGATCATCTGCCGCTAAAGAAACCAAGAAGATACCCTTGACCCGGAGCACCAGAGAGTACGCCGTCAGGCACGCGCCTCGACAAAGAATAGGAAGGCGAAGCTCACCGATTTCTCCGTGAGAATCGACATCTTCACGTGGTCCCCAAGGACATGCTGTGTACCGACGGAATTCGCCGAGAACAAGCTACATGTCGTCGGATGTGAAGCCCGCCAGCAGCCTTTGCGCCGCCGTCAAGAGAAAAGAAGAGTAGTGGAGAATAGATAGCCCTGCCCCGCAGCCGCTTTATCATGGAGGTGTTTTTTCCGAATGGTCGCCAACCCCGGCTGGCATCAAGAAGAACAAGCAAAGGCGGATGTGCATCGACTACACCAGCCTCAACAAAGCCTCGCCCGGCGGATCCGCTTGTTCGCCAAGGATCGATCAGTGATAGACTCCACACCGGATGCGAGCTGTTGAGCTTGGATGCATACTCGTGGTATCACCAGATCAAGCTGAATCCAGCAGACAGATCAAGACCGCATTCATCACGCCGCTTGGAGCCTTCGCTACTTGGACGATGACGCTCGCTTGAGGAATGCCGGCGCCACCTTTCAGCGCTGTATGCGTAAATGCCTCCTCAAGCAACTCGGCAGAACGCCTATGTTTATGTAGATGATGTGGTGGTAAAGACAGAGAAGCGCGGACGCTGCTAGAGGATCTCAAAGAGACCTTGAGAATCAAGCGCCGATTCCGCATCAAGCTCAACCAGAGAAGTGCGCGGTTCGAGTCCCAAACCGCCAGCTCCTTGGTTTTCGTCTCCGAACGCTGCATAGAGTGCAACCTTGTGAAGATCAAGGCCATTGAGAGGATGGAGGTACCAGCCGATCGTTGGATGTGCGAAATTCACCGCCGCTTAGCTTCAATAAGCCGATTCATCACCGGTTGGGCGAGAAAGCTCGCCATTGTATCAATTGATGAAGAAGACCACTTTTTTTGAGTGGAACCACAAGGCAAATGAGGCATTTCTCCAACTGAAGAAGATGCTGACGACTCCCCCTGTGTTGGCGGCTCCGACTCCCAAGGAGCCCATGCTCAGACATCGCCGCCACCAACCGTAGTCAAGATGCTTATTGTAGTCGAGCGCAAGGAGGAAGGCAAGGCGCCCCGTCCGTAGACCAAGATATTACTTGAGCGAGGTACCGTCGATCTCCAAGTAGAACTACCTCACTACCAAAGATGTGCTACGGCGCATTTTGCCGCCAAGAAGTCAAGCCCTACTTTCAAGAGCATCCTATCACCGCGGGTCCGCACCGCCCACTCGCCGAGATCATCGAAGTCGAGATGCTTCCGCCGAGTGGCCAAGTGGGCTATCGATCCGCTCCCTACACCATCTACTACCAACTCGCGACCGCCATCAAGTCGCAGCGCTTAGCCGACTTCCTCGCCGACCGGGCCGAGACTCAATATGCTGCCGCGGCTCGACTCTACTCATTGGCGGCTGCATTTCGACGGCCCAAGATGCGCCCGCCTCGAGCCGCGCCGCCCTCACTCTCCCCAAAGGCGATAAGCTCAAATACGCATGTAATCCACTTCGCCGCTTCCAACAACGCCGCCGAATATGAAGCGCCATCTACGGCTCCGCTTGCCAAAGAACTCAAAGATTCACGATCCTCGTGCTATGGCGACTCCGACTTGGTGGTTCAAGACTCATCCGGGCGATCGACGCCAAAGATGCAAACATGGCAAGCTACCGATTCTGGTGCAGCAACTCAGCGGATATTTTGAAGGATGCGAATTCCTCCACGCATCAAGAAACGACAACGATCAAGCAGATGCATTGGCGCGAAGTCGGCTCCACTCGCCAGCGATACCTTCGCGGGCGCCCTTCCTCGCTCAAGCCGCCTATCAAGCCTTCACCAGAATCCGACTCCATTTTGTGCCGGCTCCCTAGAGATAGTCGGATCCGACCCCAAGACCTCAGCAAGCGACCTCAAGAAAGCCACGCCGGCTGGGATCGCGCGGGCCACCCGGGATCAGGCAGTCGGTGCCTGGATCTGCGCTGGGCGGCCGGGATCTGCAGAAGTCGGCCCGGGATCAAGAGGTCGGCCCGGGCTGCGCCAGCGGTCCGGGACTGCCCTGAGCCGGCCCAGAGATTCCCCAATTCAGCAAGCGGCAACAGAGTCCAACCCGCCGCCTCCCAGCCCAGCCACCCTTGTCCAAGTCGCTGTGTTGGCAGTCGAAGAGATAGCAGCACCTTCGTGGGCGCAGCCCATCCTCAAGTTCCTAGTCAACAAAGAGTTGCCTGCAGATGAGACTCTGGCTCGGCAAGTACAACGCCGAGCGGCAGCTTACACCATAGTCAACAGAGAGTTAGTCAGACGCAGCGTCACTGGAGTCCACCAGCCAGAGAATCGAAAGCAAGGCCAAGCGATCCTCAAAGACATCCATCAGGGCGAGTGTGGCCACCATGCGGCCTCGAGGGCGCTCGTGGCCAAAGCCTTTCGCCACGGTTTCTTTTGGCCGACTGCCCTAGAGGAAGCCAAAGAACTAGTCAAGAAGTGCAAGGGGTGCCAGGTGTTCCGCTCCAAGCCCTTCAGCCGGCTTCAGATCAAGACAATCCCATCGCCTGCCCTTCGCAGCTTTGGGGCCCGACATGGTGGGATTCTTTTCAAGACGGCCCGAGGCGGCTCGACTCATTTGCTCGTCGCAGCGGGACAAGTTCACCAAGTGGGTAGAAGCAAAGCCCATCAAGAAATTAAACGGGCCCACAGCAGTTGACCTTCATTGCCGACATCACGGTGCGGTACGGCATACCGCATAGCATCATCACGCATAACGGCACCAACTCGCCAAAGGCGCTTTGGCCTCGCTTTCGCGCGACGCAGGGCATCCGATCGACTTAGCGCCCGCTGCCCATCCGCAGTCAAACGCCGTGGAACGAACCAACGGCCTCATCTTGTCCGCATCAAGCCTCGATTGGTCGAACCACTCGAGCGCCGCCGGCTGTTGGGTAGAAGAGCTGCTGCCGCCCTCGAGTCTCGCGACAACACCGAATCAGATCAACCGCTTCACGCCGTTTTTCCTCGCTCACGGTGCCGGTTGCTATCCCGACGGATATACAATTCGACTTCCACGAGTCTCTATGTACACCAAGAGGAGGCTGAAGAAGCACGCCAAGACGGCGCCGACCTGCCGGAAGAGGGCCGCTGTTGGCACTCGGTCGGTCCAAAGATTCAACAAAGCAGAGTCTGCGCCGATACTACAACCGCAAGGTCAAGCCAAGATCATTTCAAGAGGGCAATTTGTGCTCCGCTGATTCGAGAGAACAGCCGCCAGCACAAGTTGTCGCCGCTTTGGGAAGGTCGCTCATCATCGCAAGGTGCCGGGGAACGATGCCTACTATTTGATCGACGGTCGAAGCCTCGAAGCACGCAAGAGGGACGACCGCAAGAAGGAGACAGAGCGCCAGGAACGCAAATCTTCTTCAAGATTTTACAGCTTGATGCAGATGTATCACGCTACCCCCTTTGTATTAAGTACTAAGACTTAGGCCTCGAGACGAGCTCGGGACTGCCTTTGATTATCTCAGTATGATATGGATCTCGCCCAAATACTCCTCCTTTTTATCATACCGTTCGCACCTGTTCGACTAGTCGGCCCGGGACTCGCCGCCTTGGCGCTATGAAATGCTCCTCGAGGTCGACAAGTAATGTGTCGCTCAAAGCCGCTCTCCTGACAGAAAGCCGCAGCAGCGCAGAGCGATCGCGTAAGCGGGGACGGAAAGAGCGAGCCAAGACATGAAAAAAGGCTAAGGACTTAAGAGCTACGATAGCCCAAGCCGCTCCCGCTTTCATCGAGCCGACTCACAGAAATCGGCTCATAGTTTCAACCCTTATCAAAGACGGCCGACTTTCGAGAGTCGGCCTGCCGATCTCCAGCCAAACTCGCTACGGCGTTCTAAACGACTAAGTACTTGCCTCCCTAAAGTAGCTGAGCGCTGACCCGGCAGTCATTGAGCGGCTGCCCAGTTGGCAAGACGGCAACCGAAGGAAGGCGGCAAAGGAAAAAAGTCTAAAGAGCCAAAGCAAGGAAAGGCGGAAATTCGATAAATATGTACATATGGCCCTTGGCCGAATACACCCCACGGGTGGAATTGTTCGCAACTGACAAGTTTTTTAAAGAACAAAAGAGACAGGTAAAACTGATGCACTCTAGGGGGCGGCCTCCGGAGCCGGAGGGCCGAAGGCGGCGGCGGCGGCGGACGTCGGGGCAGTCGGCGGGGCGGTTTCGGCTTGGTCGCCAGCGACGGCCGCCGCTTTTCCGAGGCTCGCGGCCGAGGCACGACAAGCCGAGGCTGGCCGCTTACTTCATGTTCTCTCTCTCCTCGCCTCCGCCCTCCGACTCGCCTCCCCTCGTGTGCCGGAGCCGATCACTCCCGAAGTCCTCTCGTACTTCGGTGCATCCCAACCACTCGGCGGAACCTCTCGCCGCCGGGCGGTCCGCTGCACAAAGACACTGTGTCCGTGGTACTCGGCGATGGCCGCCAAGGCCGACAAGGGCGCCTTCCACAGCCCCCAACTCGCCTGGGCCTCGACCGAACGCTGCCAGCGGTCCAGTCCAGCCAGGTACCACCCTTGACGAACTCCAGGGCCCGGCGTGCTCGGCGGGCCGAGGAGCCCTCCAAGCTTCGGGCGACCGACGGCGACCTCCAATGGCCGGCCGTCCGACCGGCGGTGCGAAGAGCCGGCACCTCCGCCATGGCGGCAATAACTTGGGCGCCGCGCTGAGACGACGACGATCAAACGGTGAGCAGGACGGCGAGCCCCGATGCTCAAGAGCTGCTCACAATGGTTCGGGGCGCATGGGCGATCACTTCGCCGCGCCTCCTCCTCCCGATCCGCCTCGATGGCCAGAGGGACGGCCTGCGAGTGGCCGGGAAAGAAGTCTGCCAAAGACAAGAAAAGGAGACAGTCAGGAAAACCAGAAGACAGTCCGACACAGAGTCGAAAAACCAAAGAAGAGAAGCCAGGAGTTACCATCGACGATGTCCTCGAGCTCGTGATAGCCGGAGGTCAAGATTGCCTCACGGCCGGTCCAGCGGCCCGCCCATCGCGAACTCGACTAGGAGGGCCTCTTCCCGACTTCTTGGCGCCCTCCTGCGCTTTCAAGGAGGTCCTTCGCCGCCACCAAGGCTGCGCCGCCAAGGTCGCGCTCGAACGAGCTTGTCGACTCCTCCTCCTTAGCGCGACAGGCGGTATTGGCCTTGTCTAGCTGCTCTTGGAGGGTGGCATTGGCGTCTGAAGCTCAAAGAAAGACAAAGCATCATCAACAAGGAAGGTCACCGGGAGATCCGCCCGACGCCAAAAGTCAGCCAATCTGGATTACAACCTGCTGGCGCGCTGCCAGCTACTTCGGAGAAGAAAGAAAGAAGGTCGCCGGAGATCCGCCCGACCGCCAGCGGTCGCCCCAATCTCGGGACTACAGCCCACGGTGGCCAAGCGCTGGCTGAAGAAGGAAGAATCACACCTCAACTTTCCGCCAGATCGGCGGTCCGCTTCCTCAGCCTCAACGCTATGATTGAAGGCAGAGCGCTGAGGTTGTGGTACTCCTGCAAGGCCGGCAAAGCAAAGTCAGCCTTCGAGTCAAGAAGGAGTTCGAGCCGCCGCCAGCAGCCGACCAACTCGGGATTACACTCCAGCAGGAGGCCGGGCGCGCCTCACGTAAAAAGACAAGAGAAGGAAAAAGGAAAAACGAAGCATAACCGGACGGAGGTCCGCAGGGCCAGATGCATCTTGGTGTAGAGTTGGAGGGCTTCGCCTTCTTTGCGCAACTTGGACTGAACGTCTAGAAGCGCCTGGTTCAGCAGGCCGGTGCCGCCTTCACGCACCCAGCCGGTGGGCACGGCACTGGAGGCCTCAGCATCCAGGTTCGCCATGCCAGCGACGTCAGTCTCCCGAGCCCGCGGTGCGGAGCTTTCTCCTCTCGACCCAGCGGCGTGTCGGCACGGCGACCTGGAGAAGCAGCCGGTTGCTGGCGTTGCTCGCAATCGGCGGATCTCTGCGGGTCCACTGCTGCTTACAGGCGGCTCTCAAGACGGAGGCGGCGGAGGTGGCGGAGGTGGCGCGGGTGTCCGAGCCCGAGCGCCGCTACCATCCTCCGCGAGGGGGTTAGCGGTGCCGACCTCCGGTCTGCCCCTGTGAACTCGGGGCGGCGGCACGACGACAGCGGAGGAATGAGCATCGCTGCCGGGCGACGAACGGCCTCCCCAAAGTCCCGCTGCTGCCACACGCGCCACGGCCTCGCCCAGATGCCGCTGCTGCGCTGGCGGCCGCTTTCTCGGCTCGCGCTTTCTCCAGCGGCGGCCTTCTCCTCCTCGCGCTTCTCCCGCTGCCTGCGTGGCCGCCGCCTCGGAGGTCGGCGGCGGGATCAACCCGCCACAGACATGACGCCGCCTCGACCCCATGACGGAGGGCACGGCGGCTCTCTCAAGGGAAAGGGGGCGCTGCGTAAGAAAGGAGGGAAAGTCGAAAGATTCAAGCAAAGTCGAAAAGAAACAAGGGTAAGAGACTTACGAAGAAACAAGTGGCGGCTTTTTCACTTCCTTCCGAAGCGGTTGGCCGCGTCGCCTCTTCCCGCTGGTCGCGCGGCGATCCCCGGGTTTTTCGACCTGCCACGGGCGCATTTCGCCCGGCGTGACGCTTTTTGCGCCGGCCTGGTTGAGGGGCCGGCTTGGTTGGCGGCGCGATGACTTCCGCCGATAGCGTTTTCGGGCCGCGGCGAAGGTCGCCGATGGCCTCGAGGCCGCCATCTTTCATCTCCGCCGCCTTGGGCGTTGCCTCAGCCGCTGCCCCAAGTCGGGTCGTTGATGTCGCCGACCGCGGTCGTGGACGATTCACGCTGCTCTTCAAAGAGGCCGCAGCGGCACCGTGAGAGGATTCTACCAGAGATGCCAACAAGATCAGAGTTCAAGGCGATACAAGCGAGATTGAAGTACGCCGGAAACAACTTACCACCGGGCGGGGGTTGTCGCATGAAAGTACGGCTCCTTGCCGAACTGCCACTGCCGGTGAACTTGCGCATGGCGATGAGGTTCACCATGTTCGCCACTTTCTCCACGCTGCATGTCCTGGTGCACAGCCGCTTGGATCGGTCGGCCGCTCATCCGCGATGAGGTGGGCCGCCTTGAGCGAAGTACCCGCGCCACGGCGGCCAGAGATCGGAGGCGATGAGCCCTCCGATCGCTGTTATGACTGGAGGCGCGCCACGGCGCCGACCCGAGGGTGAAAGCGACTTGACCGATGGGACCAGCTAGGCGGCCGCCAGTCAGCCGCTCGGAGTCGGCGGCAAGTTGACCTGCCGCCGCTTGGTGGCGCACGCTCTTCACGTAGAAGTACGCCTTCGCCACATCTTCACCGACTTCACCAGCGGATGGGCGGAAAGGGGTTGTCGACCGTCGTGGCGCCAAGGCCACGATGTAGGTGCCGCGACTGCCGGGCGCGCCGGCAGCCCGAAAGTGCCGAAGCCAAGAGAAGAACTCCCCACAGCTCGAGGGTGGGGAGAACGCTGATGTAGCCTCGCACAGGTGGCGGCGAAGGCGAGAGGAGCACCACCGCATTGGGGGTGAGGCAGTGCGGCTGCAAGTTATACAACTCGAGGAACGAAGCGAGGAACCCGCCGCCGAGCCCATCCTCGCATAAGATGCGAGCGAAGATGACCCGCTGCCAGCCCGGCGCTGGGCCGGATCTTCCCGCCGGGCGCAGGGCGGGCTCGCACCAAATCCGCGCTGGAGGCGGCGGGTTCGGGCGAAGAACTCGATGTCCTCCGTGATCCACGTCCGAGCCGTCCCATTTGCCGGAGCGCGAGACGGGAGGCGCGGCGGAGGAAGAACTCATCGTCGGCAAGGAAGAAAGCGACGGAGCAGGGCCAAGGAAGAAGAAAGGCAAGAGAGCGGGGAGGAGGCGCAGCAGTTGTGCCGCCGCCTCCCTTCGCTTATTTATAGCCCGGCGGGCTGACAAGCCGAGGGGGCGACGTGGGGATTAAGTGCGCCCACGACCCCACGATGCCCCACGATTAACCCCCCACGAAGTTACTGCCCGCAGTAACCGCGTAGGGATGCCAACCGCCCTCGGCCGCAGCGGATCCGCTCAGGGGGCTGAGGCACGGTAATGGCGGGCCCCACCTGGCGTCCCGTCCCGTCACGCGCGTGGGCAGGCAGGCTATCGCCTCCACGTGGCGTCACGCGGTAGGACCGTCTCATAGGTGGCAGGGAAGCGTAGCCGATACGCCGCCTAATTCCCGCCACGACTTGCGAGCGGCGGCCCCTCACGGGGCCAGGCCGGCTCCAGCGAGGCGGCCCGAAGACGCGGCAGCCGAGTCTCGGAGTCGGCTCCGCAGAGACTGAAACTGCCGAAGCCCCACGAGGCGGCGCCCGCCGGGCTTCGCCAGCTTCTGGGACTACTGTCGGAGTAATGGGCCATGGGTAGGCTGACCCAGGACCCAAGATCTTTCAAGACATCGGGGCAGGCCGCGCCCCTCAGCCGAGTCCCAGCTGGCGACCTTCGAGAAGGCCGAGTCCCAGCGGGCGACCTTCGAGAAGGCCGAGTCCCAGCTGGCGACCTTCGAGGAAGCAGAGCCCTCAGATGGCGACTCTGGAACAAGCCGACTCCGGGCTTGCGACCTCTCAAGGGGCCGACTATGAGAGTCGGCCCGCGACCTTTCACGAAGACCAAAGCGGGGTACAGCCCCGTCGTGGCTGTCCCCTCGGACCCACGGGAAGAGGGCATGGCTACAGTGAGCCGCGTCACCAGGAGATCTCCGGTGAGGCGCGGCACTGTTGCCATGCCTCCCTTGACCTCAGCCACAGTGCACAAGGCACTGTGCCCACGACGGCGGCGCAGACGCCCAGAGGTCGCGGGCCCCCGCTGCTGAGATAGAAGAAGACGGCCGAGAGTCCAAGACGGCCTCAAGGGAGTCGGCCTCCCAGGCCGGGCCGCCTCGCCAGGGCCCCACAAGCCATAAACCGGATTGACGGGAGTGGTAAGATGATCGCCGACAGACGGCGCACTGCTCCCACGCACCCCATGACCGAGCTCACATCGTGAGCGCTGCACAAGTGTTCTACCTGTCCAAGAATCGGCGGGCCCTTAAGCCAAGGGAGAAGACGGCTGCAGAGAGATCGACGACCGGGGCCACGCCAATGGATTACTATTGTGACTTCGGGTAGGCCTATATAAACCCCCGGCACCCATGCAAAGGGTTCGCCCTAGTAGGTTTTAGACACATAGCGAGGGAAAGAGCCAGCCTTGCTCCTCCCCGCCTCAAAACAGCTCGAGGAGCACCGCTTGTACTATCACCCCATAGTGATCATGCGGAGACCCCGCAGAGCAGCAGGGGTATTATCTCCTGAGAGCCCCGGTTGGGTAAGATTCGCCGGCGGCATGTCTTCGCCTCATCCCGCTTCTGTGCACCGCGACGCTCTACTCGCCTCACCATGATAAGCCACCTGTTGGCATATGTCGCACCCAACCCCCGACAAAGCCTCTAGTAGACTAGCTCGTTGATCAATAGATGGTTACGGTTTCCACCATGGACAAGTGGATGTCGTTGATAACGGATCACATCATTAGGAGAATGATGTGATGGACAAGACCCAATCCTAAGCCCAGCACGTAGATCGTAGTTCAGATGCTAAAGCTTTTCTAATGTCAAGTATCTTTTCCTTAGACCATGAGATTGTGCAACTCCCAGATACCGAGGAATGCTTTGGGTGTACCAAACGCCACAACATAACCGGGTGGCTATAAAGGTGCACTACATGTATCTCCGAAAGTATCTGTTGGGTTGGCACTAATCGAGATCGATTTGTCACTCCGTAAACGGAGAGGTATCTCTGGGCCCACTCGATAGGACATCATCATAATGTGCACAATGTGACCAAGGGGTTGATCACGGGATGATGTGTTACGGAACGAGTAAAGAGACTTGCCGGTAACAAGATTGAACAAGGTATCGGTATACCAACGATCGAATCTCGGGCAAGTAAAATACCGTTAGACAAAGGGAATTGTATACGGGATTAATTGAGTCCTTGACATCGTGGTTCATCCGATGAGATCATCGTGGAACATGTGGGAGCCAACATGGGTATCCAGATCCCGCTGTTGGTTATTGACCGGGAATGGGGAGGCGCATGGGAGCACTGTTGGAAATATGCCCTAGAGGCAATAATAAATTAGTTATTATTATATTTCCTTGTTCATGATAATCGTTTTGTTATCCATGCTATAATTGTATTGATAGGAAACTCATATACATGTGCGGATACATAGAAAACACCATGTCCCTAGTAAGCCTCTAGTAGACTAGCTCGTTGATCAATAGATGGTTACGGTTTCCTGACCATGGACATTGGAAGTCGTTGATAACGGGATCACATCATTAGGAGAATGATGTGATGGACAAGACCCAATCTTAAGCCTAGCACGTAGATCGTAGTTCAGATGCTAAAGCTTTTCTAATGTCAAGTATCTTTCCTTAGACCATGAGATTGTGCAACTCCGGATACCGTAGGAATGCTTTGGGTGTACCAAACGCCACAACGTAATCGGGTGGCTATAAAGGTGCACTACTGTATCTCCGAAAGTATCTGCATTGGTTGGCACGAATCGAGATGGATTTGTCACTCCGTAAACGGAGAGGTGTCTCTGAGCCCACTCGGTAGGACATCATCATAATGTGCACAATGTGACCAAGGGGTTGATCACGGGATGATGTGTTACGGAACGAGTAAAGAGACTTGCCGGTAACGAGATTGAACAAGGTATCGGTATACCGACGATCGAATCTCGGGCAAGTACAATACCGTTAGACAAAGGGAATTGTATACGGGATTAATTGAGTCCTTGACATCATGGTTCATCCGATGATATCATCATGGAACATGTGGGAGCCAACATGGGTATCCAGATCCCGCTGTTGGTTATTGACCGGAGAACGTCTCGGTCATGTCTACATGTCTCCCAAACCCGTAGGGTCTACACACTTAAGGTTCGGTGACGCTAGAGTTGTTATGGGAATTAGTGTGCAGTTACCGAATGTTGTTCGGAGTCCCGGATGAGATCCTGGACGTCACGAGGAGTTCCGGAATGGTCCGGAGGTAAATATTTATATATGGGAAGTCCTATTTTGGCCACCAGAAAATGTTTGGGATTTTTCGGTATTGTACCGGGAAGGTTCTAGAAGGTTCCGGAGTGGGGCCCACCTGCATGGGGGGACCCACATGAACGTGGGTAGTGGGGGCAAGGCCCCACATCCCTGGTCAAGGTGCACCAAGATCCCCCCTTAGAAGGAATAAGATCATATCCCGAAGGGATAAGATCAAGATCCCTAAAAAAGGGGGATAGCAATCGGTGGGGAAGGAAATGATGGGATTTCTTTCCTCCCACCTTTGCCAACGCCCCAATGGACTTGGAGGGCAAGAAACCAGCCCCCTCCACCCCTATATATAGTGGGAGGCGATGGGAGCTTCACCCTTGCCTCGGCGCAGCCCTCTCCTCCCAACACCTCCTCCTCCTCCGTGAGTGCTTGGCGCGGCTTTGCTGAGAATCGCAAGCTCCACCACCACGCCCGCCGTGTTGCCGCCGAGTCTCTCCTCAACTTCTCCTCTCCCTTGCTGGATCAAGAAGGAGGAGACGCCCCGGTTGTAATGTGTGTTGAATGCGGAGGTGCCGTCCGTTCGGCACTAGGATCATCGGTGATTTGGATCACGACGAGTACGACTCCATCAACCCCGTTCACTTGAACGCTTCCACTTAGCGATCTACAAGGGTATGTAGATGCACTCTCCTTCCCCTCGTTGCTAGATTACTCCATAGATTGATCTTGGTGATGCGTAGAAAATTTTGAATTTCTGCTATGTTCCCCAACAGTGGCATCATGAGCTAGGTCTATGCGTAGATTCTTTGCACGAGTAGAACACAAAGTAGTTGTGGGCGTTGATTTTGTTCAATATGCTTACCGTTACTAGTCCAATCTTGTTTCGACGGTATTGTGGGATGAAGCAGCCCGGACCGACCTTACACGCATTTTCGTGAGACAGTTCCACCGATTGACATGCACTTGGTGCATAAGGTGGCTAGCGGGTGCCAGTCTCTCCCACTTTAGTCGGAACGGATTCGATGAAAAGGGTCCTTATGAAGGGTAAATAGCAATTGACATATCACATTGTGGTTTTTGCGTAGGTAAGAAATGTTCTTGCTAGAAACCCATAGAAGCCACGTAAAAAATGCAAACAACAATTAGAGGACGTCTAACTTGTTTTTGCAGGGTATGCTATGTGATGTGATATGGCCAAGAAGAATGTGAAGAATGATATGTGATGTATGACATTGATCATGTTCTTGTAATAGGAATCACGACTTGCATGTCGATGAGCATGACAACCGGCAGGAGCCATAGGAGTTGTCTTAATTTATTGTATGACCTGCGTGTCATTAAACAACGCCATGTAATTACTTTACTTTATTGCTAACCGGTAGCCATAGTAGTAGAAGTAATAGTTGGCGAGACAACTTCATGAAGACACGATGATGGAGATCATGGTGTCATGCGGTGACGATGATGATCATGGAGCCCCAAGATGGAGATCAATGGAGCTATATGATATTGGCCATATCATGTCACTACTATATACTTGCATGTGATGTTTATTATGTTTATGCATCTTGTTTACTTAGAACGACGGTAGTAAATAAGATGATCCTTACAACAATTTCAAGAAGTGTTCTCCCTTAACGCACCGCTAAAAGTTCGTCGCTTCAAGCACCACGTGATGATCGGGTGTGATAGATTCTACGCTCACATACAACGGTGTAAGACAGTTTTACACATGCAAAACACTTAGGGTTAACTTGACGAGCCTAGCATGTACGCACATGGCCTCGAACACGTAGACCGAAAGGTCGAGCATGAGTTGTATAGTAGATACGATCAACATGAAGACGTTCACCGATGATGACTAGTCCGTCTCACGTGATGATCGGACACGGCCTAGTTGACTCGGATCATGTAATCACTTAGATGACTAGAGGGATGTCTATCTGAGTGGGAGTTCATAAGATGAACTTAATTATCCTGAACATAGTCAAGAGATCTTTCCAAATTATGTCGTAAGCTCGCGCTTTATTTCCACTGTTTAGATATGTTCCTAGAGAAAATATAGTTGAAGTTGATAGTAGCGATTATGCGGACAGTAGAAAGCTCATGTCCTTAATGCACCACTCAGTGTGCTGAACCCCAAACGTCGTTTGTGGATGTTGCGAACATCGGACATACACGTTTTGATAACTTCGTGATAGTTCAGTTAAATGGTTTAGAGTTGAGGCACCAAAGACGTTTTGAAACGTCATGAACATATGAGATGTTTTCGAGGGCTGAAATTGGGATTTCAGGCTCGTGCCCACGTCAAGAGGTATAAGACCTCCGACAATTTTCTTAGCCTGCAAACTAAGGGAGAAAAGCTCAATCGTTGAGCTTGTGCTCAGATTGTCTGAGTGCAACAATCACTTGAATCGAGTGGGAGTTGATCTCCCAGATGAGATAGTGATGTTTCTCCAAAGTCATTGCTACCAAGTTGCTAGAGCTTCGTGATGAACTATAACATATCAGGGATAGATATGATGATCCTTGAGGTATTCACGATGTTTGACACCGCGAAAGTAGAAATCAAGGAGCATCAATTGTTGATGGCTGGTGAAACCACTAGTTTCAAGATGGGCAAGGGCAAGAAGGGATACTTCATGATACGGCAAATCAGCCGCTGCTCCAGTGAAGAAACCCAAGGTTGAACCCAAACCCGAGACTAAGTGCTTCTGTGATAAGGGGAATAGTCACTAGAGCGGAATTACCCTAGATACTTGGTAGATGAGAAGGCTGGCAAAGTCGATAGAAGTATATTGGATATACATTATGTTAATGTGTACTTTACTAGTACTCCTAGTAGCACCAGGGTATTGGATACTTGGTTCGGTTGCTAAGTGTTAGTAACTCAAATAAAAGAGCTACGGAATAAACGGAGACTAGCTAAAGGTGAGTCGACGATATGTGTTGGAAGTATTTCCAAGTTTGATGTGATCAACATCGACGCCCTCTACCATCAAGATTAGTATTAAACCTGAAAAATTGTCATTTGGTGTTTATGCTTGAGCATAGACATGATTGGATTATGTCTATCGCAATACGGTTATTCATTTAAGGAGAATAATGGTTACTCTGCTTATTTGAATAATACCTTCAATGGTCTTGCACCAAAATGAATGGTTTATTGAATCTCGATCGTAGTGATACACATTTTCATGCCAAAAGATATAAGATAGTAATGATAGTACCACTTACTTGTGGCACTGCCATGTAAGTCATATTGGTATAAAACGCATGAAGAAGCTCCATGCAGATGGATCGTTTGGACTCACTTGATTTTGAATCACTTGAGATATGCAAATCATACCACATGGGCAAGATGACTGAGAAGCCTCGCTTTCAGTAAGATGGAACATGATAGCAACTTGTTGGAAGTAATACATTTTGATGTGTGCAGTCCAATGAGTGCTGATGCATGCAGTGAATATCGTTATGTTCTTACTTCACAGATGATTCAAGTAGATGTTGAGTATATTTACTTGATGAAACACAAGTCTGAATTACTGAATGGTTCAAGTAATTTCAGAGTGAAGTTGAAGATCATTGTGACAAGAGGATAAAATGTCTATGATATGATCATAGAGATGAGTATCTGAGTTACGAGCTTTGGCACGCAATTAAGACATTGTGGAAATTGTTTCACAATTAATACCGCCTGGAACACCATAGTGTGATGGTGTGTCCGAACATCATAGTTGCACCCTATTGGATATGGTGCGTACCATGATGTCTCTTATCAAATTACCACTATCGTTCATGGGTTAGGCATTAGAGACAACCGCACTCACTTTAATAGGGCACCACGTAATTCCGTTGAGATGACACCGTGAGATCTATGGTTTGGAGAAACCTAAGTTGTCATTTCTTAAAAGTTTGGGGCTGCGACGCTTATGTGAAAAAGTTTCAGGTTGATAAGCTCGAACCCAAAGCGGATAAAATGCATCTTCATAGGACACCCAAAACGGTTGGGTATACCTCCTAATTCAGATCCGAAAGCAATAGGGATTGTTTCTTGAATCGGGTCCTTTCTCGAGAAAAGTTTGTCTCGAAAAGTTGAGTGGGAGCATGGTGGAGACTTGATGAGGTTATTGAACAGTCACTTCAACTAGTGTGTAGCAGGCACGTGAAGTTGTTCTGTGGCGCCTACACCAATTGAAGTAGAAGCTTATGATAGTGATCATGAAGTTTCAGATCAAGTCGCCACTGCACTCGTGGGGTGACAAGGATGCGTATTACTTGAGTGGTACAAGAATCCTGTCTTGAAGGTCATGTTGCTAAACAACAATGAACCTGCGAGCTATGGAGAAGCGTTGCCAGGGCCCAAATTCGACAAATGGTTAGAAGCCATGAAATCCGAGATAGGATCCATGTATCGTAACAAAGCATGGACTTTGGTGGACTTGCCCAATGATCGGCAAGCCATTGAGATAAATGGATCTTTAAGAAGAAGACGGACGTGGATGGTAATGTCACCATCTATGAAGCTCGACTTGTGGCAAAGAGTTTTTCACAAGTTCAAGGAGTTGACTACGATGAGATTTTCTCATCCGTAGCGATGCTTAAAGTCCGTCGGAATCATGTTAGCATTAGCTGCATTTATGAAATCTGGCAGATGGATGTCAAAACGAGTTTCCTTACCAGTTTTCGTGAGGAAAGGTTGTATGTGATACAATTAGAAAGTTTTTGTCGATCCTGAGGATGCTAAAAGGTATGCTAGCTCCAGCGATCCTTCTATGGACTGGAGTAAGCATCTCGGAGTTGGAATATGCACTTTGATAAGATGATCAAAGATTTTGGTTTATACAAAGTTTATGAGAAACTTGTATTTCCAAAGAAGTGAGTGGGAGCATTATAGAATTTCTGATGAGTATATGTTGTTGACATATTGTTGATCAGAAGTGATGTAGAATTTTCTGTAAAGCATATAGGGTTATTTGAAAAGTGTTTTTCAAGTGAAAACCTAGATTAAGCTACTTGAACAATAAGCATCAAGATCTATAAGATAGATCAAAATGCTTAATAGTACTTTCAAATGAGCACATACCTTGACATGATCTTGAAGGTGTTCAAGATGGATCAGTCAAAGAAGGAGTTCTTGCCTGAGATGTAAGGTATGAAGTTAAGACTTAAAGCTCTACCACGGATGAAAAGAGAGAAAGGACGAAGATCGTCCCCTATGCCTTAGGCGTAGGCTCTACAGTATGCTATGCTGTGTACTGCACCGGAAGTGTGCCTTGCCATGAGTCAGTCAAGGGGTACAAGAATGATCCAGGAATGGATCATTGGGCAGCGGTCAAAATTGTCCTTGGAGTAAATAAGGACATGTTTCTCGATTATGGAGGTGACAAAGAGTTCGGCGTAAAGGGTTACGTCGGTGCAAGCTTTAACACCTATCCGAGTGACTCTGAGTAGCAAACCGGATACGTATAGTGGAGCAACCATTTGGAATAGCTCCAAGTGGCGCGTGGAAGCAACGTTTACAATATGACCTAAAAATTTGCAAAGCACACACGGATCTGAAAGGTTCAGACCCATTGACTAAAACCTCTCTCACAAGCAAAACATGATTAAACCCTAGAACTCATTGAGTCTTAATCACATGATGATGTGAACTAGTTTAGTGACACTAGTAAACTCTTTTGATGTTGGTCACATGGCGATGTGACCTGTGAGTGTTAATCACATGGCGATGTGAAAGTGCAACTAATCCCCGGGTGGTTTTGGTAATTAATAACAACATATATATCATCGAACTAATAGTTACTTGAGAATCATTTCAGAGAGTTCAGTGATATGGGTATGGCAAGGACTGAAGAAGGGGACCCCTCAAAATGCTAAGGCAAGCATTGGCAAAAGCTCAAGACTCCATTTTTGGTTTAGTGATCCAAGATCACATTGAGTCCATAGGAAAAGCCAATACTATTAAAAGGGGATGAGGTTATGATGATGATCTGGTTGCTCAAGTGCTTAGTGATACATCTCCTAAACTATCAGCAACTTTCACTGCCATATACACTCATAAGTAGTCTCGGTCCCACCGATTTTCCAAACTCACCACACCGAGATGAACCACCTCAGCCATAAGCCAAACCCTAGCAAACTCGGATTTTACGATTCAACTCGGTCTCACCGAAACATGAGTTGCCAAGCTTCAGAATCCTTCACATCAAATCGGTGTCACCGAGATGATGAAGTCGGTCCCACCAAACCGGCATGCTCTTGTCATTGCACGAATCGGACTCACCGAGATTGTATTTTCGGTCCCACGAAAATCCCAACGCTCACATTATTTGAACTATCGGTCTCACCGAGTTGTCAACTTCGTCCCACCGAGATTGCTCAAATGTGTGTAACGGTTGGATTTTGTGTGGAGGCTATTTATACCCTCCACCCCTCTTCATTCATGGAGAGAGCCATCGAAAGAACTACCACTCCTACCTTACATTTCGAGAAGAGAACTACCTACCCTTGTGTTGAGATCAAGTTGCTCCACTCCCACCATATGAAGCTTGATCTCTAGCCTTCCCAAGTTGCTTTCCACTCAATCCTTTCTTCCACCACAGCCAAATCAGTGAGGAGAGTTGAGTGTTGGGGAGATTATCATTTGAAGCACAAGAGCAAGGAGTTCATCATCATCTACAACATCTATTACCTTTTGGAGGGTGGTGCCTCCTAGATTGGTTAGGTGTCGCTTGGGAGCCTCCACATCGAGATGTGGAGTTGAACCAAGAAGTTTGTAAGGGCAAGGAGATCGCCTACTTCATGAAGATCTACCCCAGTAAGGCTAGTCCTCCGTGGGCGTAGCCATGATGGAATAGACAAGGTTGCTTCTTCGTGGACCCTTCGTGGGTGGAGCCTCCGTGGACTCTCGCAGCCGTTACCCTCCGTGGGTTGAAGTCTCCATCAAAGTGGAAGTACGATAGCACCACCTATCGGAACCACAAGAAAAATCACCGCGTCTCCAAAATTGCATTTGCTCTTCTCCACCTCTCTTTACTACATGTGCAATTTACTTTCCGCTGCCTATACTCTAGAATTGCATGTGTAGGGTGATGCTTGACTTGATCATAATTGTGAATTTGCCAAAACTGTTCTTTGTCAAAAGGCAGAATTTTTATATTGTCAAGTAGTCTAATCACCCCCCTCTAGACATACTTTCGATCCTACAAGTAGTATCGAGCTTTGGTCTCCATTGTATTGGTTTCCATTGCATTGACTCCATAAGCTTGGTTTCACAACCTAGGAGAGTATGGCGCCTAGTGAGGGTAATTTTCAGAGAGGTCCTTACTTTGATGGTACAAATTTTGCTAGTTGAAAGCATAAAATGAAAATGCATATTCTTGGTCATAACCCAGCCGCATGGGGCATTATTTGTGTTGGTATGCAAGGTGAATTCTTCGAGGAAGGAAAAGTTCCGGATCGCGGGTTACACCGGAAGAATTATGGATGTTGCAAAACAATGCTCAAGCTTGTGACATTCTCTTCAATGCCTTGTGTCCCGAGGAGTTCAACAAAATCAGCCGTCTTGAGAATGCAAAAGAGATTTGGGATACTTTGGTGGAAATGCACAAAGGTACCGAGTCCGTGAAGGAATCGAAGCTAGATATTCTTCAAGGTCAACTTGACAAGTTCAAGATGAAGGATGGTGAAGGAGTCGCTGAAATGTACTCCAGGCTTGCTCTCATCACAAATGAGATTGCCGGCTTAGGAAGCGAAGAAATGACCGACCGATTCATCATCAAGAAGATTCTCAGAGCTTTGGATGGAAAGTATGACACCGTGTGCACTTTGATCCAAATGATGCCAAACTACAAGACTCTCAAGCCAACCGAAGTCATTGGAAGAATTGTTGCTCATGAGATGACACTTAAGGATAAGGAAGAGCTTCACAACAAGTCAAGTGGTGCTTACAAAGCTACAAGTGATGCTCCCACAACCTCAAGTGACAAGTTAGTTTCCAATGAAGAGATAAGCCTAATGGTCAAGTGGGTTCCCAAGGAAACGTCAAGTTCTACTTCGTCAAGCTCAACTACAACCCCAAGGATTCCCATCAAGATGATGTGGATCCCGAAGAAGAAGAACTAGAAAGTTCTTGAGGGTGACTCCGCCAACATACTTCACTCACATTCATTTTGGCAAAACTTGGGCAATCAACTTCCACATCGTGCACTAGTTCATGGAGTCACAAACCCTCCTGTTGGTAAGTCAAGGGACAAGGTAATCATTGCTTTCATGGACATCATCTATTGTGAACTTCAATCTATGTCCATGGATATCCTTGTTTGTTCCTTGTGGGACTAACCCATGTAGGTATTGAAAGTGCCTGAATCCAAAGGATAGCTCCCAACTCTTGATGATCTTCATCAACATTGAGCATCCACATCTTCAACATCTACATGAAGTCTTCTACGACAACCCAAGGTTAGTTTGACCCTTTAGAAGGGGTTCTCACATCTAGGGGGAGCTTTGCTCTAAAAATTGAGCTAAAGCATCTTCAAATGATGTGAACACATCAATGCTTTATTTAAAAGTGGTAACCCCACTTGTGCTTAAACGATGAGTATGACCTATGATCAAATGTTCTCATTTGGCTCCTAAGTCAATATACTCATATAAAGATGACCTAGTCATCGACAAATTGTGTGTTAGTTGCTAGAGTTTTGGTTGTGCATGTTTGACACATATTTCATTTGCTATCTTATTGTGTGAGCATGTTGGATGCATGATTTTATCCATTCAAGGACATCCATTTGTTGTTTTGGTCGCTTTGATTTTTCTGACCAAATGGATGGACAAGAATGCCTAAGTACCTCCCCTAGCTATCTATGCTTTCTTGTCTCAAATTCTATTCATGCTTACATCACAAATTTTGAACAAGTCATTTTCGGACCCTCCGGGTGAGGAGCACTCGGAGCCACCGATCCGTCAAGGGCTAATTTCCAAAACCTTCTAATTGATTTCGGTCGACCAACTCACTCAAACTCGGTCGAACCGAAAGCATTTGGACTGATCTAGGTTTTCATCTCGGTGAAACCGAGTTGTGATTTTCGGCGTGACCAAGTGCATAATCGCTTAGCAATTATCCATCCGGTGCCACCGAAGTTTTACAACTCGGTCCCACCGACAAATGAGGGGTATATATTCCAAGGGCTGCGCGCTGATTCCTCCTTCAAACGCTTTCGCCCCACACCCCTTGCTGCCGCCGCTTGGTCTCCGGATCGTCGCCGTTGCCGCCTGCGGCGCCTCGCCGCAGTCTCCGTCGCCGTCAACGGACATCTCCTCCAGCGCCGTTGTCGCCAGAGAAAACTCCACCAAGTTAGGGTGAGTTTTGATCCCACTCGTGCTCCCATCTCCGATTCAATGCATGTTTGGATTGCCTAGTATCTTGCCACGATTGAAATCCTCTCAGTACACCGATTGTTCGCTTGAACTAGATTCAAGTAAAAGTTTTAGGTTAGGTTTCATGAGAACACATCTCGGTGAGACCGATTTAATATTTTTGGTATGACCGATTTGGCCTATGGCCATTGCATCGCACCCTTCGGTCCAACCGAAGTTGTGCAAAATCGGTGTGACCGAAATGAAGATTCATGAAACCCTAGTGTTTTCGGCAGATCGAAACCCACTTCGTCAAACCGAAAGTGGTGTGCCAAGCTCTGGTTAACACTTCGGATTCACGAATCTTAAACTCGGTCTGACCGAAATGTCTTCGTGAAAACTTAATACTAGAATTTGAACTCATTTTTTAAAAACTTCTGCAGTTTGTGATGACTCTTCTTCTCTGCCTACACCTTATCTATTCACAAAGTTGTCACCATGTCAAATGCCAGTGACATCGTAACAGGTCGAGACACCCATTGCGATATTCCAGAGGCAGCACTAGTCCCGATCCCAAGCAGCTCATCCGATGATGGTGAGAGGAGTACACCAAGTGGCATGCCTCCTGCAGCCACCATAGCTAGAAAGAAGAGGAATTCAGATGATGAGGATTCAGATCTTGTTGTTGAGGAAGAGGTGACCTCAAAGCCTAAAAGGAAGGTTGTTGCCAAAGAGCAACAAGGTCAACAAACTAAGAAGGAACCAGCAAAGTCAAGCAATCAATGTTGCTAAGAAGCTGAATTTGGGAGAGGCAACTCGCAAGCAAAGTAAAGAAAACCACCAAGAGAAAGAGGATAGTGCATGATGCAGAAGAGAGGATGAGGATGAGGAAGCACCCCAGCCTCCTCCTCAGAAGAAGCTCATGGGTGATGCCATTAAGGCTGGAGCCACATCAAAGCAAGAAATCTGCTCCAGCTAAGGCAGCTCCAGCAAAGCCTGCTACCAAGCCCAAGAAGACCGTCAGAAACATTCCAGTATTCTGAAAAGAACAAGGATGATGTGCCACCACTGAGTCGATGATGAAGGGCCGTGTTGCTGAAACTTTGTCCAAAACTGCCACTCCATGATGATGCTCATCCTCAAGCCGAGGATATGAAGGCAAGGAAAGACAAAGGTCTCGTGCTATGGAGACAAATCTGACCCATATGCCGTGAGGACAAGAACTGCCAGAGATCCCAGATTTCACACCGAGAGCAGCAGGACTTCTATGAGACCGTCTTGATGGACAAGAAGCCCATAGTCGCCGACACCGATATGTCGATCGGAAGTACATTGACAAATGAAGAGCACAGAGATTTCTTCCCACATGTGCATGAAAGTTTCACTGCATGTGGAATTGCAGATTTTGTAGGTCAGAAATTGACCAGTTGGAACGATGAGATGATAATGCAATTTTATGCCACAGCTCACTTCTATCCTGATGGAAAGATTACGTGGATGACTGAAGGTCAAAGATTTTCTTCTTCTGTTGAAGAATGGGCAGAAATTCTGAATGCTCCAGTGCAACGAGAAGATGATATTGATGTATATGGGATTCCAAAGAAGAATCATGAATCCATGAAGAACATGTACAAAGAGATTCCAGCAGAGGATTTGGGAATCTGGAAGCTCGGCTCAGTCTACTATCTCCAGGCAGGCTTACCTACCACTAATACCATTTTGAGGCATACCTTGATGCCCAAATCTGGAGATGATCGCATGATCAGAGGATACTCTATCAACATGCTGCACATACTTGATGAGAAAGCACCTTTCAAGGTGATGGACTTGATGGTAGAGACCATTAAGAGGACTGCAGCTGACCACAAAAGGTCGTGTGGATTTGCCCCGCAGATTCAGATGCTTATCAATGCCAAGTTTGGCACGGGCACATTATTGTTGGATAGAGAACATTTACCGTTGAAGCCAGAGCATGAAGACAATGTTGTTGTGATGGATGAGGAGGATCCGACATCGCTGAAGGTCAAGCCAAGATCGCAGCTGCTAAGAAAGCCAAAGTCGACAAGGAAGCAGGAAGCAGCAGCTAAACCAAAGAGTTTCAGAGAGTAGATTCTTGAAGCTACTCAAAGGATTGAACAACGCTGCCAAGCATTGTACAGCCTCGGGAGAGCTTAGAGAGGATTGTTGAAGACAAGATCCACGCCTCGACGTGAAGTGGATCAAGTTCAAGTGACCGCCAACAAGCTCGAGGCAGACTTTGAGGAAGCAAAGCAGGAGAAGGAAGAGCTTATGCGTGAGTTGCAGGATGACTTAGTCCAGATTCTCAACGACAGATGCTCCGGTTCCCAAAGGATCCCGATCAGCTGCTATTCCATGGATCGACACCAAGACTACAGCTTCAAAGACTCTCCCACGCCCAAAGAGCTACTCCAGCTCCAGCTCCAGTGTCCACTCCTCTAGCACGATACATCACCAAGTCTTCGCCAATGCTATCATATCCACTCCGACATCAACCTGACGGGAGCCGCCAACAGAGTCCCCAAAGGACGCTTAGCTCTATGCTTTTTCAACTTTTGGTAACTTGTTGCCAAAGGGGAGAAATTGTATAGATCATAGGACTTCGAGAGAGAGAGTGATGTTGTCTTTGCGCGCTTTTGCTCTTTTCGTTCTTTTGCGGTTTCTTTGAGATACTTTTGGTTTTCGAGACATTCAAAGTGTTTGATACTCCGCTTGATTCTACCTTAATGAGTGCTTGGTCGCACTATGCTTTAATGTGTGCTTAATGCTTATCATATGCTATTCCTATCTCGTATGACCATTTACTCATGTCTTGGTGATTGGGTGCATGCTGTTCATTCTTATCATTTTGTGCGCTCCACCAAGATGTATGTGACATGGAAGAGTGACCCATGATCCTAATCGATTGTGCATTTGCATTCAAACGCAAATCTTAAATAATGCACAAATTTAGGGGAGCTCTTGCTTATCACATACTTCTCAAAGCTTATTTATATTATTCATTGATTATATCCTTTGTCGAAGTTTTGATCTATATGTTGTCATCAATTACCAAAAGGGGAGATTGAAAGTGCAACTAATCCCCGGTGGTTTTGGTAATTAATAACAACATATATATCATTGAACTAATAGTTACTTGAGAATCATTTCGAGAGTTCAAGGATATGGGTATGGCAAGGACTCAAGAAGTGGACCCTCAAAATGCTAAGGCAAGCATTGGCAAAAGCTCAAGACTCCATTTTTGGTTTAGTGATCCAAGATCACATTGAGTCCATAGGAAAAGACAATACTATTAAAAGGGGATGAGGTTATGATGATGATCCGTTGCTCAAGTGCTTAGTGATACATCTCCTAAACTATCGCAAAGAACTTTCACCGCCATATACACTCATAAGTAGTCTCGGTCCCACCGATTTTCCAAACTCAGTCACACCAAGATGAACCACCTCAGCCATAAGCCAAACCCTAGCAAACTCGGATTTTCCGATTCTGAACTCGGTCTCACCGAAACATGAGTTGCCAAGCTTCAGAATCCTTCATCATCAAATCGGTGTCACCGAGATGATGAAGTCGGTCCCACCGAAACCGCATGCTCTTGTCATTGCACGAATCGGACTCACCGAGATTGTATTTTCGGTCCCACTGAAAATCCTAACGCTCACATTATTTGAACCATCGGTCTCACCGAGTTGTCAACTTCGGTCCCACCGAGATTGCTCAAATGTGTGTAACGGTTGGATTTTGTGTGGAGGCTATTTATACCCCTCCACCCCCTCTTCATTCGTGGAGAGAGCCATTAGAAAGAACTACCACTCCTACCTTACATTTCTAAGAAGAGAACTACCTACCCTTGTGTTGAGATCAAGTTGCTCCACTCCCACCATATGAAGCTTGATCTCTAGCCTTCCCAAGTTGCTTTCCACTCAATCCTTTCTTCCACCACAGCCAAATCAGTGAGGAGAGTTGAGTGTTGGGGAGATTATCATTTGAAGCACAAGAGCAAGGAGTTCATCATCATCTACAACATCTATTACCTTTTGGAGGGTGGTGCCTCCTAGATTGGTTAGGTGTCGCTGGGAGCCTCCGTCATCGAGATGTGGAGTTGAACCAAGAAGTTTGTAAGGGCAAGGAGATCGCCTACTTCGTGAAGATCTACCCCGAGTAAGGCTAGTCCTCCGTGGGCGTGAGGCCATGATGGCATAGACAAGGTTGCTTCTTCGTGGACCCTTCGTGGGTGGAGCCCTCCGTGGACTCTCGCAGCAGTTACCCTCCGTGGGTTGAAGTCTCCATCAACGTGGAAGTACGATAGCACCACCTATCGGAACCACGAGAAAAATCACCGCGTCTCCAAAATTGCGTTTGCTCTTCTCCACCTCTCTTTACTACATGTGCAATTTACTTTCCGCTGCCTATACTCTAGAATTGCATGTGTAGGGTGATGCTTGACTTGATCATAATTGTGAATCTGCCAAAAACTGTTCTTTGTCAAAAGGCAGAATTTTTATATTGTCAAGTAGTCTAATCACCCCCCTCTAGACATACTTTCGATCCTACACGATGTGAACTAGATTATTGACTCTAGTGCAAGTGGGAGACTGTTGGAAATATGCCCTAGAGGCAATAATAAATTAGTTATTATTATATTTCCTTGTTCATGATAATCGTTTATTATCCATGCTATAATTGTATTGATAGGAAACTCAGATACATGTGTGGATACATAGACAACACCATGTCCCTAGTAAGCCTCTAGTAGACTTGCTCGTTGATCAATAGATTGTTACGGTTTCCTAACCATGGACATTGGATGTCGTTGATAACGGGATCACATCATTAGGAGAATGATGTGATGGACAAGACCCAATCCTAAGCCTAGCAGAGAGATCGTGTAGTTCGTATGCTAAAGCTTTTCTAATGTCAAGTATCTTTTCCTTAGACCATGAGATTGTGCAACTCCCGGATACCAAAGGAATGCTTTGGGTGTACCAAACGTCACAACATAACTGGGTGGCTATAAAGGTGCACTACAGGTATCTCCGAAAGTATCTGTTGGGTTGGCACGAATCGAGACTGGGATTTGTCACTCCGTGTAAACAGAGAGGTATCTCTGGGACCACTCGGTAGGACATCATCAGAATGTGCACAATGTGACCAAGGGGTTGATCACGGGATGATGTGTTACGGAACGAGTAAAGAGACTTGCCGGTAACGAGATTGATCAAGGTATCGGTATAACGACGATCGAATCTCGGGCAAGTACAATACCGTTAGACAAAGGGAATTGTATACGGGATTAATTAAGTCCTTGACATCGTGGTTCATCCGATGAGATCATCGTGGAACATGTGGGAGCCAAGATGGGTATCCAGATCCCGCTGTTGGTTATTGACCGGAGAACATCTCGTTCATGTCTACATGTCTCCCGAACCCGTAGGGTCTACACACTTAAGGTTCGGTGACGCTAGAGTTGTTATGGGAATTAGTGTGCAGTTACCGAATGTTGTTCGGAGTCCCGGATGAGATCCTGGACATGACGAGGAGTTCCGGAATGGTCCGGAGGTAAAGATTTATATATGGGAAGTCCTATTTTGGCCACCAGAAAATGTTCGGGATTTTTCGGTATTGTACCGGGAAGGTTCTAGAAGGTTCCGGAGTGGGGCCCACCTGCATGGGGGGACCCACATGAACGTGGGTAGTGGGGTCAAGGCCCCACACCCCTGGTCAAGGTGCACCAAGATCCCCCCTTAGAAGGAATAAGATCATATCCCGAAGGGATAAGATCAAGATCCCTAAAAAGGGGGATAGCAATCGGTGGGGAAGGAAATGATGGGATTTCTTTCCTCCCACCTTTGCCAACGCCCCAATGGACTTGGAGGGCAAGAAACCAGCCCCCTCCACCCCTATATATAGTGGGGAGGTGCATGGGAGCTTCACCCTTGCCCCTGGCGCAGCCCTCTCCCTCCCCAACACCTCCTCCTCCGTAGTGCTTGGCGAAGCTCTGCCGGAGAACTGCAAGCTCCACCACCACGCCGTCGTGCTGCCGGAGCTCTCCCTCAACTTCTCCTCTCCCCTTGCTGGATCAAGAAGGAGGATACGTCCCCGCGTTGTACGTGTGTTGAACGCGGAGGTGCCATCCGTTCGGCACTAGGATCGTCGGTGATTTGGATCACGACGAGTACGACTCCATCAACCCCGTTCACTTGAACGCTTCCGCTTAGCGATCTACAAGGGTATGTAGATGCACTCTCCTTCCCCTCGTTGCTACTCCATAGATTGATCTTGGTGATGCGTAGAAAATTTTGAATTTCTGCTACGTTCCCCAACATCAAAGACCCAGATCACAGGAGTGGGAGGCTCCCCGAGGCGGTCCCTAAGAAGAAGAAGGCTTCACCTGGACCAAACCCTCAGGAGGCATGCACGTCCGGAGGCGTTGTGTCAGGATCCGGGCCTGGTCAAGGGGCGCCACCCTCTGTTGCATAGGAAGGCGCGCTCAGCGCCCTCCTCGGGCAGGGCTCAGGGGCTCTCTCCTGGAGGGCCACCGACCTCGCCAAGGTCGCGAGGGAGGCGCTCGGTCACCACTTGGAGGCATTCTTCAAGGCACGTTTCCCTTAGGAAGGCATGAGGGAAGGAGGGTCAAACCCTCAGGAGTTCATCACGAGGAACATTCAGGAGCTGCAGGAGTCAAGAGTCATGCGCGGCAGCCGCCGCCTACCCGACGTAGCCCCACATCCCGGCGATGATGGTGGGCTGCGTGTCTGCATCGACGTACCAGGGCTCAACCGGGCCGCGTCTCAGGAGCGCCTCTGGCCTTCACGCGTGGGGCATTGTGAGGGTCCACCTCACAGCAATGTTCGCATGCCCTTCGGCCTGTCGAACGCGGCTGCTGCCCACCAGCACCTGATGAGGAGCATCCTGGAAGCTCAGGTGGCCAGGCATCACGCGGTCCTGGCGGAGATGGAGATGGCCCTCGAAGATCCACCCATGCCCCGGAGCCTCCCAAGGCTCGGGGCACCGAAAACTCGTGAGGGTCGGCTTCCTCACCGCGTGTCGTCCGCTACTTCAGCAGCACTTCATCCCCAATGGTATCAGGTGACATCTTTTGAAGTTCCATTTTCAGCTGGGAGCGCCAGCAGGGCTGAATCATTCCCAGGTCGCGTGGGTTCATCCCTGCGGCATGTATCCGTTTTGCTTATGCGCCCAAGCTGCTCGGGCCAGACCCAGTGGCGTTTGCCCTTTTTCTGCATCTATCTAAATGGATTTGCTCCCTCGTGCTTAACATGCTAGACCTAATCGCCTTCTCGATCGACACCTACCTTTGGAGCCGCTCGCTCTGGCACGACACTTGCGCACGGGTCCGTCCCTGCAACACCAAAACATCTGAGCGGCTGAGCTCTGGCCACGGCAGCCCCGCAAGGCGCCACCTCACCAGGCCCTCAGTGCCCCGCTCACTCCCTCGGAGCGACCGATGGTTGGCTGGCAATCATAACGACAAACCTTGTTTCCCCTCGTGATTGATATGCAGGACCCGCTCCAGGAGTAATGATGGTGGCATCGCGAGCCTTCTCTCCTTCTCTCCGGCATGATCCGCTTGCGCATTGAAGGGGGGGCACCTGAGCATCACGACTTATGGGCTCTTACTGGCTCTCCAGCCCTCACCCCTGGCCTTGACCCACGGCATCGCGACCTGTCATACCAGCGGTGGCTGAGCTTGCTTGAGGGCCGGGACCTGAGGACATACAGCATTAAGGGAAGTGTGGGGGAGAGGGAAGAAGCTCGCGAGGGCCTAACCCAGCCTCACCTCAGCTGCCACCACGTAGGCCCGACACTTCGCCGAAGGCCACTCCAAACCTGCGAGATAAGTCATGTGAAAACTGAATCGACTCAGCGCTAAACCCTCGCCCAGAGCAGCTCTGTCACGGCAACGTTGCCTACCTCTCTTTCCCAGCGGAGGCTGGTTGAGCGCTAAAGGGGACCTCCTGAGCATCGCGACTCAGGGGCTCTTACTGGACCTTGGGCCGCTCACCTCCTGGCCTTGACCACGGCATCGCGACCTGGCATACCAGCGACAGCTAAAGCCTGCCTGGGGACCGGGACCTGTCAGCGTAGAGCACCAAGCCCTCGTGAGCAAAGAAAGGGGGAGCCAAGCCGGGACAGGACAAGCATCTCGCATTGATTCGTCATGAGGATATAATATTCACAAAAGACATGGCCAGCGCCTTACATACCCCCGTGGGGTGGTACTTCGGTTCCTTGCAGGGAACAAAAGGTGATGATCCTAAGGAGCACTAACTACACGCGCCTCCGCAGGAGACGCCATCATCAACAGTGAGCCGTCAGGCACCGGTGCCAACCCATCCAGATCAGTGGCGTCGACGGCCTGACGAGCCCGCCCTGCTTTGAGCACGACGCGAGCTCGGGGGCTCGTAGCTGTCGTCGCTCGTCTCCAGACTCGCGTGAAGCTCGACGGAGTCGCTGGACCCTTCGGCACCTCCGCTGCCGCCTGAGGAGCTGCTGGGGAAGCGGCTGGCGGGCCTAGTCCTCGCCACGACGATGCCCCGGCCGCCTTTCTCGGGGCAGCATCCCAGCCGGCGTCCTTCCGTGTCGAAGACCTTGAAAAGCATCAAGGAGGCCCCATCGTAGTCGAGGTGGATTATGAGGGCGCCCCCTGTCCGGCAGACCCGGGCGATCTCGCCCCAGCCACGGGTCATGTAGACCTTCCCGGAGCGACAACCTCGACCTCCGCTCCGGTCGCAGGGGTGCTGCAGTCAGCGTGCTGCAGCCAGAGCTCAAAAGGTCCCCTCGGCGGGATCTCGAAGGCGAATCCAAGATCGAGGAGGAATGGCGGCGTGGAGCACAAGCTCGCGAGAGGAGCTCTCGGCGTGGACTCCAGAAGGAACGACGCGCACCACCGTGACCCACCGGCGTCGACGGCAGCACCGTCGGTGTCGCTCGGTGCTCTCTTCTCCAGAGCCCTCGATGCGGGCGTATAAGGGCAGCGGGAATCCAGGTGGCGGCCGCTAGTACCAAGGCCTCGATGCCTCCTGCCGCGCGCCCTCGTCTCGGCGGCAGAGGACTAGCCGCTTCTTCGGCGAAAGCGGGCCAAGACCCTCTCGGGGGGGGCTTTCCCTTCTCTTCTGCAGTTTACCGGCGGATTGGTGCCATCGGCGTGAGGCGGAGCAAGGGCGAGGATGAAGAAGAAGAGGAGTAGCAGGGGGAGATGAACTGGAATGGCTCGCGCCGTTCCGTACTTATAGCCGGATCATGACCCATTTTTGCATGCAGGGACTTGTCAAGTTGTGCAGTTGCCGAGGCGTCGTGGGGAAGCGAATACACCCATGTCCAATCAATCACCACGCGGCGCCCAAGGCCGCAGGATGTTGGGGGCCCGCGGCGCTTCGCACTTGCCCCTTCGCTTCTCTGCTAAGCCAAGTCCGGGCGTGCCTTGGGCCCGGGGGTTACTGTCGGCGTTCTGGGAACGGGGGTTGCCAGACATGCCTACCTGCGGCCTGCGGCATGGCTCAAGAGGGGGCCCAGTGCAGCCGAGCTTCATCAGCTCAAGCTCAAGACCCTCGCGAGGGGCCAAGCATCACGGGGCGGACGACAGGAAGCTTCCTCGGGAGCAGCCTCCCCAGGCAGGCTCGCGAGGAGGCGGAGAGATCAAGGCGGGGTACCTCCCGAGGAGCCCCGTGACGCAAGCCATGACGATCGAGACTAGGCGAGCGGCAGGCGGGCGCCGGCCTGTGCAGTGTCCTTGTTTCCCTTTCGGTGCAAAGGGGGCAAGCACAGACCAAGGCATCATGCAAAGGTTACCATTTCGGTGCAACAAGACCAAGACCAGTAGAACGACAGGATGGAGGTCATCGTGGAGCCTAGGATGGCGTCATCGTCAGAGCCTTTGGCAGCCGAAGACCAACTTTAGTCAGGATAAGTGTACTAGATGTTCCCCTTCAAAATGGCCAATTGTTGGCGCCCTTCCCACTCATTATTTGGGAAGAGGCACAGGGTCTCGCTCTATAAATAGGGCTAGCCACCACAGAGTAGAGGCATCGAGCATCTATCTCAAGAAGATGCATAGACTAGAGAGAGGCGACTGAACTCACCCTAGTAGTTCATCGCTCCAGCTCAAGAACAGCCCCTCACGAGGCTGTTCTCCCTTTGTACTGTTCATCATCAGCCCCTAAGGCAATCCACCACACCACACACTGGAGTAGGGTATTACACCACAATGGTGGCCTGAACCAGTATAAATCTCATGTCTTTTTTGTGTTCTTCTTTCTAGCCTAGATCCTTTGCGAGACTTCGACGCGTGAGCTGGTAGGGGAAAGATCTTCGTGCGCACCCTAGAGGTCGAACCTCAAGGGTCTGCCGGAACCCGAAATCCTACATCTCCTTCTCAAAAATTTTCTTTTATGACAAGTAGTTTTATGGGTTCCCAACCTTGATTTTGGTCTTGGAGATTTTTCATCTTGTGTTGGCTCAACACAAATAATTTTGGAAGGTTTTTACAATTCCTTTTTATTAAAAAGGATTCCTAAAATTTATGGATTTATTCTTCCCCATTCAAAAATTTCTCTCTTGCCATGACCGATGTTGAAAACTTTCTTCCAAAACCCACCTCCCTACTTTGGGTCAAGTCAAACATCAAGTCCAGCAAGGTTCAACTTCTCCTGGATTTTATTTCTATTTGTTTTAACCTCAAAATCTTTTTCTGCCATTTTTTTGGACCTTAGTGATTTACAAAGGAACTAGTAGATTTCCTTTTAGTTTTGGTTCCAAATAAATTCCTCTGGCTAGTCATTAGTGCCCTCAACCTAGATCCATCAAGATCTGCTGGTCCACCGTTCAAAATTTTCAAAATTTGCTTGCTGCAAGTTTGGACCAGATTTGCCATTTTTGGTGAAATTCATTCTTTTCCTTTTCCAAAAATTCTAAGAAAATTCAGGCAGTCTCTGGATGCATCAAGAGGCCATACCACCAAGCTTCAGCTCAAGAAAAATTTTCCACGTGCATAAATCATTTCATTGAACAGGTGGCCGACACTGTTCCTGTCAAGTTTCAGAATTCCGTGTTAAGTTTCAGTGGCAGTGTCGTTTTCTTCAGAACCTCGGCGTCGATCTCGCCAGTGCACGAAATAGCGCCTTGCTCACTACTCCCCTTCTTATACAGTGCGCCGCACGGTTGTTTGGCTGGTTGCGAGCGTCATTGGCGACGTGTCATGTCAACTCCGGCGCCTCCCGCGGTGGCAGAACCGCCCGTGGCGGCCAGTAGGGGCCAGCCCTGCAGTACGGTGCCGTCCAGCATCGCCCACACCACCAGGAGCCTCCGCGTGGCTGTCCTCTTCTCTGTGCGCGCTGTAGAACCGTCGCCGTGGCCTGAGAGGCGCAGAGCGCACTCTCTGCCGCCGACGAGCCCGTGAGCTTCGTTCCGTCGAAGCCACGGGAGCAGGCCAAATCCGATCAAGCTTAGCTGTTGAATGGAGCCAGTGGACCAATCCGCAGCTGCCCAGTCACCTAAGCCGTCAGCTCGACCACCACCTCGCCGTAATTACTCGTCGGAGAAATCCCGTTCTCGGCAACCGCCTCGGGCCGGCTTTAAATGGAGGCCCCGAGCTCGCCTTCGACCCAGCACCACTCCTCCACCTCACCAGAACCGCGCCCAGCCGCTAGGAGGACCTCGAGGAGGCCTTCTTCCCCGACTCCGGCCGCCCCGATCCGCTTCGGGCTCCGGCAAGATTCTCTCTAGTGAGTGCACCACCGCTTCCCAAACTATGCCAGTAGCATCCTAGTGCACCTGCTTGCCTGACCCGCGCTTCAATTTGGAGTTTGCAGCTCCCTTCGGAGAGAAACATCCTCGACCGAACCACCGTCCGCCAGAGTGGAGGCCGCCGTTGACATGGTGCTCGCCCACGACCAACTCCACCACCCACCGATGCGGAATTATCCCGTGAGTGCAACCATACCCTTGCCCTCCTCTGGATCGCTGTCGATCGTCGCCGGCGATCATCGTTTGCTTCGGTCGACGATGAGATTTTAAACCTGACATGCGGGACCCCCTCGCCAGCATCTCCTCTTTTATTTGAAACATTTTTTGAAAGCGCCTTCGGGCAAAGTACATTTTCCCTTTGGGTCGGCGTATTTCTAACCAAAACGTTTTCTGTTTTTAAACTAGCCCCTGGAAAGTTTCTGTTTCATCATAGATTAGTCCCTGGACTAAAACCTTTATAACTTTTAAACAAAAGATGATTTTGAGCCGATTCTTTTTCTGTCATCTTTATTTATCTATCTAGTTGTTTATCATATTTATTTGAAAAATATTTGGAACAATTTTTATGCACGCATGGTATTTACGTTAGTATCCGATTTCCTTTATAACGTAGATACCGAAGGAGGTGACGGAGCCGCAAACTTCGCCGAGCTAGACTCCGACTACTTTGAACCAGGCAAGCATGTTTGAACCTTTGATATGATGAGTGTTTTTCATGATTGCTTGAGTGGTTTTCTTGTGACATGTTTATATAAGCATTTGTGAATGTTATATTTCATGCAAAGCAAGCTGCAAGTGAGCTTCGAAATTTGATGTGTTCATATGATGGTGAGATAACCTGATCATGTGGTGGCATGATAGGTTGGAAGCTGGTATTGTTGAAGCATGCCAGTTTTATGTCAACCGTTTAACTCCAGTATTAACATGGACAAAGTCTTGTTTCCGTTCGTCCCCTTTTTGTGCCGCCAAATGTCTTCTACAAAGAATGCAGTTTAGTCAGTTGCAAACCTCTTTCCTTGTACACACCAAATAGAGGGGCCGTGATGAGGGTTCCATGGCCTTGGAATAAAGCCCGTCATCCGGTCAGGGGGCATGGGTGTTTCTGGTTGGGACCGAGAGGGGGGCACCCCTTAGAGCGCGCGATATAAATTTGATCCCATGCTATTCGAGGTTGTAGCGTCCCCGTCTTAGAGTTTTTCTTGAACGTTGCCAATGGTGATTCCTGGCAGCTGAATGTGGAATGGGTGTCTACTGGTTAGATGTGTTTCTCCTAAAATACCGTAAACGGAACTAGTCCTTTGTGACTACTTGTCACAGCCCTAGCTTAGTCCTTGCCTGACTCTACGTAAGCATCCATGCATCATGATTAAATTTAAAGAAACTTGAAATGGGGATTGTTTAAACCCTAGCACCAAATGAATTCAACTAGGGTCAAAATAAAATCTTTTTCATTAAACTCAACATGCCCTTAAAAAATGTTCAACATTTCTGGTTTGAGGTGGAAGCATCTACCAAAAATGGTTTATTTTTTTGCAGGACATATTGGGCTCTGAATTAAATCATACTCTATTTGCATTTGGGCATTTAAATGCTATACAATATTTTAAATGCTCAAATAATCATAAACTAAAATGTTTACTATTGGGTATATTCTAAACAGTAGCCATGATTAGTTTCATGATTTTTGGAAATGCCCTGGCATTTTTAATAAAGCCCTAAAGTTACAGAAAAATAGAAAACAGAAAACAATTTAGAAAAGAGAGAGAGAGAACACCTACCTGGGCCACTTACAGCCGCCCAGGTGGCAGCCCACCTGGCGCCCAGCCCACTGCCCTCCCCTCGCTGCCTTCCTCCTCGCCAGAGGAGGGGGCACGTGCCGACGCCAAGCACCGCCGTGCGGCCACCTCCACCCTGCTTGCCTGCGTCCTCGATGCCTGGACATCTCCAACGCCACCACGCACGCCCCTGGAACCCCCTCGCACTCTCCCTCGGTCGTCCCCTCTCCTCTGTTTCTCTTTCTCGTGGCCGCTGAGCACAGCCGTCACCGCCGACGAGCACCGCCGTGGCCACAGCCACTGCCCCGCCTCGCCGATGCGCTCAAAGGCTCTGCCTCGACCCCCTCTTCCTCCTCACCGAGCCACAAGACGCCGGACGCCCTAGAGCGCCGTCCTCGACGCCATCTTCGTCCTTTGCAATGACAGCCGCCGTCGACCGATTCGTCATCACCAGGCCGTCCCCGAGCCCTCTGAGATCACCGACGACCCCGCCGTGAGCTCCTCTACCTAACCCCTCTCTCCCCGCCGTCGTTCTTCTCCTCTAGCCCCGCGGTCCACCGAAGCCGAAAGCTCACCGCCGCCGTGGTTCCTCGCCGCCGTGGCTAGGGACACCTCAGCCCGCGCCTGAGCACGTCACCGTGCTCAGTTTGCCCCCAGGAGATGACCCCGACCACCAGCTGGACCTGCCATGCACTGTAACTCGAACCACTCCTTGCTGCCGAAGCCGCGAAGCTCGTCGTCGTTGGCTCTATAGGCCACCCCAGCTCCATCCACCCCCACCACTGGATGCGCCACTCTGCCAGCTCCATGTAGATGCCCTCAGCGCACCCAGCTGCTGCCTGTAGCTCAACTCCGGCGAGCCTCCGCCATTGGTTTGGTCGTCGCCGGCCGAACTCCGACGACTGCTGACGTGGCCGTCATTAGCCACTAATGACCCAGCTAAGCCACACCTAGAGCCACCGCCATGTGGGCCCCAGTGCCTAAAGTAATTAGTATTGTTCTCTGTTAGATTATCACTAACCACAGTGGGCCTCGCCTGTCAACGTTGACTTGGCCACGTCAGCTTTGACCGGGTCCCACATGTCAGCCTTTGTAGGTGACTCGTGTCACTGACCAGTAGGCCCCATTGTTCAAGTTTGACCTGGGCCACCCGTTGACCTGCTGATGTCACTAGTACGTCATGCTGACGCAATAACTCATTTTCTGGATTTATTCTTTTACAGGAAATTCCAGAAAATAGTACAAACTTCTAAAAATCATAGAAAATCAACCGTAACTCCAAATGAAATAAATTATATATGAAAAATGATCAGAAAAATCCAATCTATCCATCTGTACTGGTTTCATGCATGTTAGAACATATTAACCTTGCTTTTTAGGTGAAATAAGTTAATGCACTATTATGACCTCTTAAAATGTGTTTGCATTTGAATCTTTGGTTCAAATGGACTCATTTCAATCTGTTCTAGCTTGCATTAGCCAAAACACATTCATATTGCCATGTAATAGCATGCATCATATTGTACATTGCATTGATCGTGTTTCTTCTCTGTTTGCCGGTGTTGTTCCCCCTCGGTAGACATTGTACCGACGTTGTGATCGTTGACACTGATGAAGACTCAATGCTATCTTCAGAAGTGCCAGGCAAGCAAAACCCCCTTGTTCATTCCGATACAATCCCACTCTCTCGCTCCTGCTCTCTTTTACTACATTAGGACAACAACGATTCATCTGTTACTTGCTGCGGTAGCTGAACCCCTTTATCCTCTACATGACCTGTCATTGCCACAGTAAATAGATGAAACCCACTAGAATGAGTAGGAGTTGTTTGAGCCTTGTTGTGCCTACTCATACATGCTTGTTTGTCGTGCCTGCTACTGCTTAGAGTTGAGTCAGGTCTGATTCATCGGGGATGAATTGGAGGTGTGTGAACATGTCCTACTGTTGAGAGCTAAGTGCGTGAACACGATTTGGTAAAGGTATCGGTGACAGCCATGTAGGAGTACATGGTGGGTTGTCTCGTTGAAGCCGTCCTCAGGAACTGAGTTCTGTGTTTGTGATCCATGATTCAGCTACTACCATGCATTGGGCCCTGAAATATGACCCTGCTGGTGTTTGTAGTTTCTGGTGTTTGTAGCCTACTGGAGGCCGTGGACAGCGCTGACCGTGGGGTTTGCTGTGATGCGGTAGGTACGTGGCCGGGTACACCGGGCACCAGTTAGGTGTCTCGGAACCCTGTTCACATTGTTCGGGGCCGTATGTGGAAACCTCAGCCGGACTCCCTGCGGATGGAACCTGAATAGGCGATAAACCCGACTAGAGACTTGAGTGTTTAGGTAGGTCGTGGTCTACACCCACGTTGGCTTTCGCTGAAGTCCGCCGAGCACATGTCGTGTGCAGACGCTAAGGGGTGGAAACATGTATGAAGAAGTACACCCCTGCAGGGTTAACATCATCTATTCGAATAGTCGTGTCCGCGGTAAAGGACTTCTGGGTTGCCTATAACAGTTCATAGACAAGTGAAAGTGGATTCTCTAAAATACACAAGATAAGCGTGAGTGCTATGGATGGCGTTCTCGTAGGGAGACGGGAGCGGATCCAAGGTGGTGTATTGATATGGTGAATATGTGGACTCGTGTGCGCCACCTCAAAAGAGTTACTTGCAGTCATAGTTCAGGATAGCCACCGAGTCAAAGCTTGCTTGCTGCAGTTAAACCCCACCATCCCCTTTGTTGATAATGATGCATATGTAGCTAGATCTGATGTAAGTCTTGCTGGGTACATTTGTACTCACGTTTGCCTATTTTATGTTTTTGCAGAGAGATGTCAGTCTCGTTAGTAGTTCCGCGTGGACTTCGACGTTTAGCTTGTTACCTCAGCTATCATCTTGTGCCCTCGGCAGGATTTGGTAGATAGTCAGGCTTCTCAACCTTTCTCTTTTGTAGATGTCTGTACTCAGACATGTTTGAGCTTCCGCTTGTGCCTTGACTTGTATGTTTTGAATGCTGGGTCATGAGACCTATGTTTGTAATGTCTCGCTCCTCGGAGCCTATTGAATAAACTACTTGAGTCGTAGAGTCATGTTGTGATGCCATGTTGTATTTGCACATATCGAGCATATTGTGTGTATGTTATTGAAATGCTTGGTATGTGTGGGATCTGACTATCTAGTTGTTTATCTTTAGTAGTCTCTCTTACCGAATGTCTCCTAGTGCTTCCATCGAGCCATGGTAGCTTGCTACCGCTCCGAACACTTAGACCGGCCGCATGTGTCCTTCTTCGCTCCAGGTCTGTCCCTTCGGGAAATGTCATGCGTTGAGTACGGAGTCCTGTTAGCTCGCCACAGCCCGGTTTATCGGGTCTCTGCTAGCCCAGTGCTACAGCCTGGATTCACTCGTTGATGACCGCACGCTCGATCTTTGGGTCATGGATGCCTGTCCTCGTAAGTCTGTGCCACTTTGGGTTTACGACTAGCCATGTCACCCGGCTCCTTATCATATGGATGCTAGCGACATTATCATATACGTGCCAAAAGGCTAAACGGTCCCGGCAAAGGTAAGGCGACACCCGTGGGAATACCGTGCGTGAGGCCGCAAAGTTATATGAGGTGTTACATGCTAGATCGATGTGGCATTGAGTCGGGCTCCTGACAGCGTTGGTATCTGAGCCCGACTGCCTGTAGGATTACCAAGCCAAACCGGTCGAAGTTGTGTCTAGAAATGCTTTAGTTATGTAAGGGAATTGATTGTGGAAGGGAATGTAAGGCTCTTTTTACTCCTTATACCTCATGGCCTTCTGATCTAAGTCATCCTATTCTCTTCTACGGGGTTTAAGAACTAGGCTTCTCATCTATCTATCAGGATGACATGTTACTAATCCATAGACTTATAGAATTGTTAGTTTCAAATCTCAGTTCAGCTTTTACTACTTCTGTATGTTCATAGCTGGTCTCAAAACCTTGATATTGTGATATTAAGTGGTTATGCCACCATTTTTCAGGATGTCTCAAATCATTTTGAGCATTTATAGCCGTTATGCTGTCCGAGTCATCCCAGGTTTCTATATAGTCTGATGCATTTGCAAATCCCTCCTTTCCATTCCCAATAATCCTTTGGGCCAGATTAACCACACTAATTGCTGAGTTGAGGTACTTTATTGCCTCGACATATATGTTGGAGTTATTATTATGACCCTAGGTGTCTTAGAGTACCACCTAGTACCCTAGCAATGCTTTGCATCCCCAGTGCGATGATTCTGGCCAATATTCTCGAAAGCATCCCGTGATGCCATTTAGTTAGTAGGCATTCTATTTCTGGGTTCTTGAACCCGAGATTCACCCTACTTACCTCCTGTTGATAGTGTTTGCTAGTTCCTTTAGGATATTAGTAACTTTGCGATAGTCCTCGGGTCCGTGGTATTTCCTTATTCCAAATACTATGAACCGCTTATGGCAGAAGTTCCTCGCTGAACCGAAGGATCACAATCAGTGTACTCTTGAGGAGTTTTCCATTCATAGTTGTGAATCTTCCAGTTCTACCCTTTCCGTATGGGTTATCCGGAAGAAATGTTGAGCTTCGCTCGACATACTAATCTATGCATCCACAACTCAGAAAATCATATGCTCCTTGAGTTGTCCCTCTTTAGTTGTCTTCTGACCTTCATCTATCAATTGATAGTCAAGAGTATGCGTGCATTCTTTCATCGATGCCTATTACTCTTGTGGTCCGTCAAGCCATTCTATTCTGGAATGATTAGGAGAAACAAACTCCAGTACCTCATCCATATCTAGGGTTGGGTCAAAGAAGTTGTATTCCATAGATCAAAATGCCAATCCAGCTTCTGGTCTGTTCTACCATGAAGTATTACCTTCTTTATGTCAGGATTGTCATGAGAATTGCACCACCTCTTATGAATTCTTGACGCGGTGATACTTCTCGCCATCATTTCATTTCTCGGTTCCGTGTTGTTGCAACCGGAATGCCGACAGGTGAATCATGATGTGTGAACTCAATACTCCTAGCAACTGTGTTGCTTGGTAGTTAATGGAAAATAATTTCATTCTTAGTGTGTTGGTTCTTGAATCATCATTCTAAGACTGATTGTGCTACCTAGTCCTTATTTCCTGGTGCACTCTTCGATCAATGAGTTAGGATTTTGGCAATCCCTCGCTCTTCTGGTCATATCGTCTTGCCCAGAAAAGCAAGATTGTTCTCGAGCTTAGTAACATATCGGTGGTTCGTGATTCTCCGAATGTCTTCTCAGAGGTATCACCAGGATGTCACCTGACCGCTATGTTGAGCTCGTGATCAAGTTGGGTTTTGAAACCACCCTTTCTCCAAGAATCCATGTTGGATACCCCTGAGCTGGTTGGTTAAGCTAAACAACAACTTGGAGAGTTGAAAGATGAAAGCTTGTCTGACTCAGTTCATTCCAAAGGGATATCTTTATGTGTGTGTGTTGAAGAAAGATGATATCTTCATTGATTGATCCTCGTGGTCAATTGTTGGATTTATTGTCTTACCCGAAACCTTTGATTTGAGTATGGGCTATCATCAAATCAAATCAGAACCAACGATGTTCGTAATGTTGTCTTACTCGTGGATTTTCCTCGGGCATACACCATTATATCTTTTGGGTCTGACCAAAACTATCACCTTGTTCACATAGTTATGGAATTCCATCTCCATGGGAATCTGGATGAATTGTTGTTGAGCCCATCGACAACATCCTTATCTCCTCCATGATTTTGTTGAACATTAAGCTAGTGTTGGAAACTTCTATAAGCATTATCTTCATGTCCCATTCATGAAGTCTATGTTGGATGAAAGAAGTGACTTCCTCTGATTCACGTGCATTTGGTGCAAGTTGCCGCCATGAGTTCGAGAAAGATTATTTTTGTTTCCTTTGGAATCATCCCAAGTCAGTCATGCATGTGCAAAGTATACTATGGTTTGGTAGATTAATTACCTCCACTCCATATGTATTCCGTAGCACACAAAGCCACTGATTGGTTTGTTCAAGGAGAAGATGTTCCTTCTTAAGAGCATGCCTTATGTAAGGACTTGATATCCTCAATGATGGTTCCCCACCTGAACTCGGTAGTATTTTATTATAAGACTACTATGTGGCCATGCTTGTCCGGGACAGCGTGCTCACATGTGTGTAGCAGAACCAGCTCATGTTTTGGAGCTTGCTATCGTAGTTCATCCCCCAAGAATCTCGCAACGTCATCTCGTCGATTCGTGTTGCAAACCTTCATTTTTCTTTCTAGACTTGACGAGTCTGGAATATCCTGACACCAACCAGACCTGAATCTCAGGCCGATATGATGGTTGGAACATCTCCCAAGAACTATAATATTGGTCTCTCTGTAACCCGATGAAGAGAATGTCGTGGCCAACACACCCAGCCAAAAGACCTGTTATTTTAGTATCTTGATTGACTAAGTTGGCCACTTCCCCATAAGAATTTCGTAGGATACTACTTCCGTAGTTATTCCTTATGGATTCTTGTGTTCCCGAAGTCCGACCTTTACTTGATGTTCTAGATATCAAACCATATCTATGAATGGGATACGCTAGTACATCAAGGAGAACATTAGAAGCGGAGTGCTAAATGTCTCTCGATCGATCATCCTAATTTTGATCCCTTGGCCTCGCTAAGGTGAAATCTGAGAAGGTGTTATCTTCCTTTGCATATGCATCGTCCATCACCATTCATCATGGTAGTATGTTGTGTTACTAGGATCCTTGTCACGGATATTGGTAAAACCTTGATGAATGTGGAAATGCTCAAGTTCTTGAGAGCACGCACAAGCACTAGGTGCTATCATAGTTACCAACTGGGATTGCTCCCAGTCTCCTCGGTTATGCTATATATTTTCAACAGTGGACTCACTCTCTACTGCTGAGCCTCTCCCCATTTACTAGAATCATTCTCAGCATTGCACCTTGTTCCTAGATTGCACTGCCATTGTGCCATCCTTCTATGGACTACCCTTCTCAGTAAGTACTAATCAGGATCATCCTCAAAGTGGTCCTACCATGGGCTCCAACCATCCCCGATGATAGGCAAAATCATCCCTTATGTTGTCCTCAACAAGGTAATCCACATCATGCATTCTAGACTGGGTATGCCATTCTAACGAACCCTTTCAAACGATCGTTTGAGAATCTCCTTAGGCTGGTATAGAGAGAGTATCAAAGTTAACTCTTTTTGCCACTTAAGGCGGATATATCTACGAGTCACCATCCCTAAGGTGTCTCGTTGTGGTGTCATGGCAACTATTTTCCTCGCTACTTTGAAAACCCTCATCAATTGTTTCTTCTGTCCTTCGTGATGTGTGTTTTGCCTCTCGGCTCAAGAGATGTTCTACATCTCATTTTGTGAGTTGATCTTGTGATTATTAAGATGATCCATCCTTGTAGAGTGTCTCTGTCCTCATGTTGGATGAAGATCTCAAAAGCAAAGACGTCAAGATCAATTGGAGCACTGAATCAGCATCCTCGAGAAGGATAATTGGATCGTGAAGTTTGAGCTGGCTTAGTGTCCCCTTGTCTTCTTACCTCACGTCTTGAATCTCGGGACGAGATTCTTGTTTAGTGGGGGTGAGTTGTCACAGCCCTAGCTTAGTCCTTGCCTGACTCTGCATAAGCATCCATGCATCATGTTTAAATTTAAAGAAACTTGAAATGGGGATTGTTTAAACCCTAGCACCAAATGAATTCAACTAGGGTCAAAATAAAATCTTTTTCATTAAACTCAAAATGCCCTCTAAAAATGTTAAACATTTCTGGTTTGAGGTGGAAGCATCTACCAAAAATGGTTTATATTTTTGCAGGACATATTGGGCTCTGAATTAAATCATACTCTATTTGCATTTGGGCATTTAAATGCTATACAATATTTTAAATGCTCAAATAATCATAAACTAAAATGTTTACTGTTGGGTATATTCTAAACAGTAGCCATGATTAGTTTCATGATTTTTGGAAATGCCCTGGCATTTTTAATAAAGCCCTGAAGTTACAGAAAAATGGAAAACAGAAAACAATTTAGAAAAGAGAGAGAGAGAGAACACCTACCTGGGCCACTTACCTGGCTGGCCCAGCTGGCATCTCACCTGTGCGGCCCAGCCCACCTGGCCCTCCCCTGTCGTCTTCCTCCCTACCAGGAAGACGGGCATGTGCCCGACGCGCGCGCACCGCCGTGCGGCCACCTCCACCCTTCTTGCCTGCGTCCTCGACGCCTGGACGTCTCCAACGCCACCACGCACGCCCCTGGAACCCCCTCGCACTCTCCCTCGGTCCTCCCCTCTCCTCTGTTTCTCTTTCTCGCGGCCGCCGAGTGCAGCCGTCACCGCTGGCGAGCACCGCCGTGGCCACAGCCACTACCCCGCCTCGCCGATGCGCTCAGAGGCTCCGCCTCGACCCCCTCTTCCTCCTCACCGAGCCACAAGACGCTGGACGCCCTGGAGCGCCGTCGTCGACGCCATCTTCGTCCTCTGCATCGACGGCCGCCGTCGACCGATTCGTCATCACCAGGCCGTCCCCAAGCCCTCTAAGATCACCGACGACCCCGCCGTGAGCTCCTCTACCTAACCCCTCTCTCCCCGCCGTCGTTCTTCTCCTCTAGCCCCGCGGTCCACCGAAGCCGAAAGCTCACCGCCGCCGTGGTTCCTCGCCGCCGTGTCCAGGGCCACCTCAGCCCGCGCCTGAGCATGTCACCGTGCTTGGTTTGCCCCCAGGAGATGACCCCAACCACCAGCTGGACCTGCCGTGCACTAGAACTCCGAACCCGCGCTTGCCCGAGCGCCGGCCGCTGCGAAGCTCGTCGCCGGTGGCTCTGTAGACCACCCCAGCTCCATCCACCCCCACCACTGGATGCGCCACTCTGCCAGCTCCGCGTAGATGCCCTCAGCGCACCCGCTGCCTGTAGCTCAACTCCGGCGAGCCTCCGCCGTTGGTTTGGTCGTCGCCGGCCGAACTCCGACGACTGCTGACGTGGCCATCATTAGCCACTAATGACCCAGCTAAGCCACACCTAGAGCCACCGCCATGTGGGCCCCAGTACCTAAACTAATTAGTATTGTTCTCTGTTAGATTTGCACTAACCACAGTGGGCCTCGCCTGTCAACGTTGACTTGGCCACGTCAACTTTGACCGGGTCCCACATGTCAGCCTTTGTAGGTGACTCTGTGTCACTGACCAGTAGGCCCCACTGGTCAAGTTTGACCTGGGCCACCCGTTAACCTGCTGATGTCACTAGTACGTCATGCTGACGCAATAATTCATTTTCTGGATTTATTCTTTTACAGGAAATTCTAGAAAATAGTACAAACTTCTAAAAATCATAGAAAATCAACCGTAACTCCAAATGAAATAAATTATATATGAAAAATGATCAGAAAAATCCAATCTATTCATCTGTACTGGTTTCATGCATGTTAGAACACATTAACCTTGCTGTTTAGGTGAAACAATTTAATGCACTATTATGACCTCTTAAAATGGGTTTGCATTTGAATCTTTGGTTCAAATGGACTCATCTCAATCTGTTCTAGCTTGCATTAGCCAAAACACATTCATATTGCCATGTCATAGCATGCATCATATTGTGCATTGCATTGATCGTGTTTCTTCTTTGTTTGCCGGTGTTGTTCCCCCTTGGTAGACATTGTACCGACGTTGTGATCGTTGACACTGATGAAGACTCAATGCTATCTTCAGAAGTGCCAGGCAAGCAAAACCCCCTTGTTCATTCCGATACAATCCCACTCTCTCACTCCTGCTCTCTTTTACTGCATTAGGGCAACAACGATTCATCTGTTACTTACTGCGGTAGCTGAACCCCTTTATCCTCTGCATGACCTGTCATTGCCACAGTAAATAGATGAAACCCACTAGCATGAGTAGGAGTTGTTTGAGCCCTGTTGTGCCTACTCATACATGCTTGTTTGTCATGCCTGCTACTGCTTAGAGTTGAGTCAGGTCTGATTCATCGGGGATGAATCGGAGGTGTGTGAACATGTCCTACTGTTGAGAGCTAAGTGCGTGAACACGATTTGGTAAAGGTATCAGTGAGAGGCCATGTAGGAGTACATGGTGGGTTGTCTCATTGAAGCCGTCCTCAGGAACTGAGTTCTGTGTTTGTGATCCATGATTTAGCAACTACCATGCATTGGGCCCTGAAATATGACCCTGCTCGACTTCTTAATCACCCTAGTTCTCTGTCCAGGAGTTGCAAGTAGTTTCTGGTGTTTGTAGCCTACTAGAGGCCGTGGACAGCGGTGATCGTGGGGTGGGCTGTGATGCGGTAGGTACGTGGCCGGGTACACCGGGCACCCGTTAGGTGTCTCGGAACCCTGTTCACATTGTTCGGGGCTGTATGTGGAAACCTCGGCCGGACTCCCTGCGGATGGAACCTGAATAGGCGATAAACCTGGACTAGAGACTTGAGTGTTTAGGTAGGTCGTGGTCTACACCCACGTGGGCTTTCGCTTGAAGTCTACCGAGCACATGTCGTGTGCAGACGCTAAGTGGTGGAAACATGTATGAAGAAGTACACCCCTGCAGGGTTAACATCATCTATTCGAATAGCCGTGTCCGCGGTAAAGGACTTCTGGGTTGCCTATAACAGTTCATAGACAAGTGAAAGTGGATACTCTAAAATACGCAAGATAAGCGTGAGTGCCATGGATGGCATTCTCGTAGGGAGACGGGAGCGGATCCATGGTGGTGTATTGATATGGTGAATATGTGGACTCGTGTGCGCCACATCAAAAGAGTTAATTGCAGTTGTAGTTCAGGATAGCCACCGAGTCAAAGCTGGCTTGCTGCAGTTAAACCCCACCATCCCCTTTGTTGATAATGATGCATATGTAGCTAGATCTGATGTAAGTCTTGCTGGGTACATTTGTACTCACGTTTGCCTATTTTATGTTTTTGTAGAGAGACGTCAGTCTCGTTAGTAGTTCCGCGTGGACTTCGATGTTTAGCTTGTTACCTCAGCTACGATCTTGTGCCCTCGGAAAGATCTGGTGGATAGTCAGGCTTCTCAGCCTTTTTCTTTTGTAGATGTCTGTACTCAGACATGTTTGAGCTTCCGCTTGTGCCTTGACTTGTATGTTTTGAATGCTGGGTCATGAGACCTATGTTTGTAATGTCTTGCTCCTCGGAGCCTATTGAATAAACTACTTGAGTCGTAGAGTCATGTTGTGATGCCATGTTGTATTTGCACATATCGAGCATATTGTGTGTATGTTATTGAAATGCTTGGTATGTGTGGGATCTGACTATCTAGTTGTTTATCTGTAGTCTACTCTCTTTCCGGGAAATGTCTCCTAGTGCTTCCACTGAGCCATGGTAGCTTGCTACTGCTCCGGAACACTTAGGCTGGCCGGCATGTGTCGTTCTTCGTTCATGTGTCTGTCCCTTCGGGGAAATGTCACGCGTTGAGTACCGGAGTCCTGTTAGCCCGCTACAGCCCGGTTTACCGGAGTCCTGCTAGCCCAATGCTACAGCCCGGATTCACTCGCTGATGACCGACACGTTCGATGCTGAGTCATGGATGCCTGTCCCCGTAAGTCTGTGCCACTTTGGGTTTACGACTAGCCATTTCAGCCCGGGCTCCTTATCATATGGATGCTAGCGACATTATCATATACGTGTGCCAAAAGGCGCAAACGGTCCCGGGCAAAGGTAAGGCGACACCCGTGGGAATACCGTGCGTGAGGCCGCAAAGTGATATGAGGTGTTACATGCTAGATCGATGTGGCATTGAGTCGGGGTCCTGACACAACTGAAATCCGTTGGCTGTGGTTAAAGAGTACAAACTCTGCAGAGTAAAAACCATTCGAGTAGCCATGTCCATGGTCAAGGACTTTGATCAACATATTAGTGTCAATCTCAGTATCTGTCTTAGAGTCAGTCTCAGTGACAGTCTCCCGAGAATAAGCATGAAATTGAGAGTGGTAAACCCGACTGAATGTTATTCTTGTGGATGGACTAACTAATTTATTGTCATGTACCGAGTATTCCGTGGAATGATGTTACCTTCATAAGCTACTTGAATTCGAATGATGAGATATAAGCCCTTTATGTGATGTCGCTCAGATGTCCGACTATGGCATTCTTGTTATTTACTTTTGATATAAGCCCTTTATGTGATGTCGCTAAGTCGTCCGACTGTGGCATTCTTGCTATTTACTTTTGATATAAGCCCTTTATGTAATATCGCTCAGACGTCCGACTATGGCATTCTTGCTATTTACTTTTGATATAAGCCCTTCATGTGATGTCGCTCAGACTTCCGACTATGGCATTCTTGTTATTTACTTTTGATATAAGCCCTTTATGTGATGTCGCTCAGACGTCCGACTGTGGCATCCTTGTTACTTACTTTCGTTATAAGCCCTTTTCGATATGTCGCTTAGACGTCCGACTGTGGCACGTACTGTCGTTTACGTTTCAATATAAGCCCTTTATGTGGTGTCGCCCTGACGCCCGACTGTGGCATGTTAAATTATTTTACCTTTTGAGGCGTCGCTTCTGACACCTGATCGGTCTTCAGTTATTTTATTGGGATTTCGGGGGGACTACCACCTGACTTCCTTTTTATTTAACATGCAGTGCAAATTTATTATCTGAGTGCACATTACTAGTCTGCTCATGTGCATCATGTTTGCATTTGTTATATCTTATGTCCAAACTATATTGCGAGTACATTCAATGTACTCACCTGGCTTGTTGATTTGGCTAGATGTTGACAAAGGTGATCTTGTGGATGAAGAGTACGATAGCGAGTCCGACGCCTAGAGGAGTCCCAGTTAGTCCCGTGCGTTCCTGAAGTTGGTCACTTGTATTATATACGCTTCCGCTACCCTAATAAAATCATCGAGCCTCACTCCGGCGCTTGATGAGCTGTAAGATTTTGGAGTCATGTCACCCACTTCACTGTGACATATCCACCACCACATTTATTACGAGTCAGTAGTTATGCCACCATACTCGTTGTGTCATATCCGCCTTTATGTATAATATCGGCATGCTTGTAATAAATTGTTGAGCAGCCTCAGCTCAACCTTGTATAATATTTAGTACTTCTGGATTTCTGTATCAAGGATTTGTCTACCAGTAAGGAGGATTTTTCTATACTGGTCTGATAAAATGGTTGATTTTTCAATAAATATTTTATCGGAAAACCGGTCCTGACAGCGGGGCTGCACGGGGGAGAAGAGGCTAGACGACGGCGAGCTGCGGCGGCGCTACAGAGGGCTCGGAGCAGCAGCAGCAAAGAGAGAAGGAACAAAGAGTGAGGAGGAGGGCGCGCATGCTCCGCCGTTACCCTACCTCCCCTACTTATAGCCCTCGGGCTGCGAATCCGAGGGGGCGGGGCGTGGGATCGTGGGATTAACTGCGCCTACGACCCCATGACCCCCCCGATTACTACGCAGATTTACTGCGCATTAACTCCCACGGGATTCGCAACCGCCCGCCTCGACCACAGCGGATCCGCCCGCGTGCCAAGGCCCGGTGGTGGTGGCCCCGGCCGACTGTCACGTCCCATCAAGAGCGTGGGGCGGCAGGCTGGCTAGGCTGACGTGCGCCGTGTGGCATGCTCGTGGCGGGCGGCAGGCCTAGGGAAACTTAGCAGGCACACCATCTATTTCCTGCCTTGGCGTTTGAAATCAGCAGGCGAGCCCGCCTCGTCAAAATCGGCTCCAGCAGCCGGGACATCACAAGGCAGACCAAGCATTCGATCGGAGCCCGGCGAGGAAGGAAACTACTGAGGCTTCATGGCCTGTCAGCCGCAATGCCTCACCATCTTCGGGGACTACTGTCGGAGTAATGGGCCACGGGTAGCCCAAGCCGTGTCCCTGAGCCTTTCAAGACTTTGGGCCGGCTTCACCCCACGAGACCTCAGAATGAAGCACTGCCTTCCGGTGGCCGGCTAGCTCAACGGTCGGCTGCCCGAAGACGGCCAAGCGCCAGCAGACGGCACCAAGACGGGCCGACTCCTAGCAGACGGCCTCCATAGAGGCCGGCTTCTAGCAGCTGTCCGCCCGGTGCCCTCAGAGTCTGCGCCCTTCATCAAGAGGACAAGACAGGGTGTCGGTGTCAAAACCGGCGGATCTCGGTTAGGGGGTCCCGAACTGTGCATCTAGGCGGATGGTAACAGGAGACAAGGGACACGATGTTTTTACCTGTGTTCGGCCCTCTATGGAGGTAAAACCCTACTCTTGCTTGATTGATATTGATGATATGGGTAGTACAAGAGTAGATCTACCACGAGATCAAGGAGGCTAAACCCTAGAAGCTAGCCTATGGTATGATTGTTCTTCGTCCTACGGACTAAAGCCCTCCGGTTTATATAGACATCGGAGAGGGGTAGGGTTACACATAGTCGGTTACAATGGTAGGAGATCTACATATCCGTATTCCCAAGCTTGCCTTCCACGCCAAGGAAAGTCCCATCCGGACACGGGACGAAGTCATTAATCTTGTATCTTCATAATCTTGGAGTCCGGCCAATGATGATAGTTCGGCTATCCGGACACCCCCTAGTCCAGGACTCCCTCAGTAGCCCCTGAACAGGCTTCAATGACGATGAGTCCGGTGCACATATTGTCTTCGGCATTGCAAGGCGGGTTCCTCCTCCGAATAATTTCGTAGAAGATTGTGAACGCCTGGATAGTGTCCGGCTCTGCAAAATAAATTCCACATACCACCGTAGAGAGAATAATATTTACACAAGTTCAATCTGCTGACGTATTTTGTGGCGTGACATCACACCACAACCAAGCCTTTACTCGAATCGTTTTTATTATTCCACCTCGCTAGCGTTTAGCGGCGGTTTCCTTGGCACGCCTTGTCGAAGCGGATCGTGTCCCTTATTCCGTGATTCTCATCAATATGGACGTGGTAACCCAACCGCGCCATTGATTGTGGCACTTGGGAGATAAGCGAGTTTTACGGGCTGGTGGGGACGATAGTTTCATCCGCCCATATATAAGGGATAAGGATCCACCTTTTTACCCACGCCTTCTTCCTCCTTTGCTTATCCATCTCCACAAGACTCGAGCTCCAAATACCAAATCCGCACATCTCACCTCAACCTTCTCTGACCATGTCCGGAGCGGGAGGCAAGTGGATGGCCTCCTCCATCACGGAGGGGCACATCAAGAAGCTGCGCGGTGCCGGATATTTGTCCAGCGACATCGCGCACCGGCTTCCCGACGAGGGGCAGCTCATCCCCACCCCCAGGCCCCATGAGAGGGTGGTATTCCTTCCCCATTTCCTCCGCGGACTGGGCTTCCCACTCCACCCCTTTGTCCGGGGGCTCATGTTCTACTACGGCCTGGATTTTCACGATCTGGCCCCGAATTTCATCCTCAACATCTCGGAGTTTATCGTCGTGTGCGAGGCCTTCCTCTGCATCCAGCCCCACTTCGGCTTGTGGCTAAAGACCTTCAATGTCAAGCCGAAGGTTGTGGAGGGCAGCCAAGCGGAGTGCGGAGGTGCCATGGTGGGCAAGATGCCCAGCGTCACTTGGCTCGAGGGCGCCTTTGTGGAAACCATCAAAGGGTGGCAATCGGGGTGGTTCTACATCACTGAGTCGCGTGACCGTAAATGGGCAGCGGCCCCCGAATTCAGATCTGGCATCCCCATGCGGCTCACTTCCTGGAAAGAGAAGGGACTGCTGTGGGGTAATTCGGAAGAGCTGATCGGACTTCAATCCTGTCTCCAAACCCTGGTGAACAAGAAGCTCAAGCTTGTCCACGTAATCCAGGTCATGCTCATCCACCGGATTCTCCCCTGCCAACAGCGGGACTTCAACTTGTGGGAGTTCGATCCAGCACAACACGAGACCTTGAGCGGGCTCTTCGACACTACGTACGAAGAGGCCTGGAGGGTGCTGTTCAAGGGCGCCGAGGCTCCCGCATCCGCTACCGAAGATCGTGGATTCATCTCGCAGCGTCCGGCTGGCGAGGTAAGTCGTGTTATCCTTTATGGGACACTTGCTTTTCATAGTTTGACTCTATGTGTGATCTAAACACCCAATACCTTTAACAGGCCTGGCAGGAGACATCCGGACAGGTTAACTGTCCGGCCCCCCTTCCAGAAGACCCAGCGGACGCCCATTTAACAGGGTTGCTGGTCCCGGCGCCTTACGTGGTGCCGGAGAAGAAGGCCAAGAAGAAGGCCATGGGAACTCGGAGGAGTTCCCGGCGTCAGGTGTTATCGGATTCATCATCCGATGAATCCGAGGCGGACTCCTCCCACGAGGACGAGGAGGAGAAGAAAGAGGCCTCTCCCCCAGCGGGGGGATAGAAGAAGAGGAAGGCCTCCCCAACTAGGGAGGCCGAAGGGTCCAAGAAAGGAAGGACCCTTCCCCCGGACTGTTCCGCCAACGCTGGTGACGGCGACGAGGAGTGGCCCTCAAGGGCCAAGCCCCTGGCGAGATCGTAAGTATCCGGGCTCCTAAATAACTCATAATTTTCTTTTTGTCGCATAGCATCTTTTAACGCCGCATACAACCCTGTAGTCCGCCCAAGGATGATCTTCCCGCTTCGTCGAGCGGGTACTTGGGCACTTCGGATATGAATAGCACTTCACTTCCGGCCGCCTCCTCCCCCCATGACACCGACGATGGCGAGCTGGGATCCCGGAAAGGGACCCACTAGGAAGAGGAGGCCCCGGAGGTGCCGCAGGGCAACCTCCCGGACTTCGGACCGGACTCCGCACCGGAACCTTCGGTGGTTCCGGAGTCCGTCGGGCGGCCCCTTCGCAAGAAGGGCAAGATCGTGACGCCGGCGGCCTCCGTCCAACCGGAGGTGCCGGATAACTTGCTGGAGGCGCTCAACGGTGCTTCCATCAAAGAAGAACACCGCACTGTCAGAGTGCGGTGATTCAGAAGGTTCAGCTCGCCAAAAGCGGGTTGACCGAAGCCTGCAGCAGCCTTCTAACAGGCTTTGAGGTAAGAATTTTAAGATATGTAATGTAATACCGCATAGACGGTAGCCCCTGATGCTCGGTTCGGTGTTCGGAAAGAAAAGCCGGACTGAGGATCTAAAAGATATACGCAGGAGTCTTAAAAATATGTCAATATGGGAATGCAGGCTGCGCTTGACCTCTGCCAGACCGATCATGGAGGTCAATACCTTGAAGCGAGCCTCGAGCGGTCCGAGAGCGAAGCTCGGCCGTGCAAGAAGCAGCTCGAGGACAAGGAAGGTGAGTAACACCGTATAAAGTTGTACCTTCTGTAAAAGGATTTGGTTGCAAGAGAAGTGACAAGGATAACGTGGGTACTCCAGGGGCTACGAACGAGGTGGCGACCCTGAAGGAGGCGGTGTCCGCTGCCGAACGCAATGCGGCCGCGGAATGCACCGGGTGAGAGAAGCAGGAGGCGCGGGTGGCGGAGGTACAGCAAGAGCTCCAGGCTCTCGTGTAAAAACACGAGAATTTGGAGCGTGACTCGAAGACTCGAGAGTCCGAGCTTGCATCGGCTCTTGAGAGTGCCAAAGCCGCTAAGGCCGAAGCCCACAAGGCCCTCCAGGAAATTGAGGCATTGAAGAAGATAGCGGCGGGTAAGGCATTCTTCATGCAAAGCAAGCATGTAAACGTGAATTACCTGTTACTTACCCGAATTCGGAGCTCTCCAGGAGCGTTCGCAGATCTGCCATGCAGCGTGTCCGATGCTGCCGCTTTCTACAGAGCCGAGGAGGGGAGCTCGACGGAGAAGGTGTTCTGGTCTTAGTATGCTGAGGCGGGACATCTGGTGCCCCTTAGCGACTAGCTGAAGCAGCTGGTCGAGCTCCACAAGGTGGCCGAACAGGCCATGAAGGGCCTTATAGTTCGGCTATGGCCCAAAGAGGCCATGCCTGGAGCTACTTCGGCTTGTCGGCGGCTGGTGGATGCGTGTCCTCGGTCGGTCATCAAGCACTCCGCTTTGCATTGAAGGTGCTCGTCGGGCCCTTGCCCGTGCTAAAGTGCATCGGGCAGGATGGATCTTTGAGAAGCTTGTGACGGACGTGCCACCGCCGGGCAAGGAGTATCGCACACCCGAGATGTATTATAAGGGTGTCTCAAGGGTGCCCGCATTATTGCGGGTGAGTGCTCCAAAGATGTAATATTTGAGTAGACTCAGATTTTGTTATCCCGTCGCTGAAAACTTTGTTCATATCGCTAAGCAACACTTGTTAATTTAAAATATTACCTTCAATGCGGCCATTTATCAAATCGAGAGATGGCAAGTCGTCGGCTTCAAATTTCCCCATGCCACGAGTGCTGGGGTGTTCGGGATAAACTTGAGCGCTCTTGTTCCCATTTTTGAGTCCATCTAGGGAGGCGCTCAACACAACGAACAAGGCAACCAGACTTATAGTGCTTGAACACTCTCACATAGCCATAGAATTCTATAATTTTAAATTTCGGCGAAGCCCCTAGTGTTCGGAAGGCCAAATTCGGGGCGCTATCCACGCTTGGGCCGGACAAAGCCGGTTCCTCGCTCTAAGCGGCATAAGTCTTTAGGGACTCGAAAAAACCTCTCGAACAGCGACCGGCTCTCGCCTCATCATGACGGTCAGTTTTAGCTTTCTCCACTGAGGTGCTCGCCCAGCTCAACTGGGGCCCAATCGCAGTGGTTCTCCCAGTGCTACCTTAGCTGATATAACGCAACGTAAGGTACCAAAACATGGGAGCCGGGCAAACCCAACTATTGACCCAAGACATGATTCGGAGCCGATGCATATAATGCTATAAGTTCGGGGTGCCGCACTTGTGAAAGTGTTCAGACTTATCACACCATGATGTGGGGAACTTAAGCCCCTGGTGTATTTAGCCGTACCAAAGTGTACGGATGCAACATGTCATAAATGAACATATGTATAAGAAAGGAATGCAATTATAGGCAAAAAGCGATGCATTGTTTATTCAAATAATATTGTCGTGAATGCAGAACGATACAAATAGTGTGGTAAGCAAGGGGTGGAACTATTTAGCATGTCCCCCTCCAGGGGTAGGCTGCGGAATGGTGTATAAAACAGGTATAATGCTCATAATGGAGACCACCTGGATACTCGTCGTAGCTTTTCTCCTTCCCTGGCTGTTGCATCGTGAGTTCGGCAGGTCTGCTGCCGGACAGGGCCTCTGGTAAATGGAGTCCTGAGGATAAAAAAAGAAAAAGGATGACACACTTGGGAGCCCCTGGTGTGGTTGAGCCGCACTGGGCTGCGCCGTGGTCGTGCCCTCCCCTTTGCCCATGGTATTTCCAGAGCGTAGTGATGTACGCGGGGTACTGGTTTTGCAGTTTTGCAAGGGCTGGGGTTGGGGCCGCATTGCTATGCGTGCTCAGAACATGCCAGGTGGTCTTGTTGTAGGTTACTCCGGGTGCGCTTAGCAGTGTCCGAACGCTTAACGGCCGGACTCGAGAATTGCCTTAAGAGGCTGCTCGCACTTCGCCGCGAGAGCCATCAGATGTTCCTCCATTCGGAGGAGTGTTCGCGTTTCGCTGACCGTGATGACTCCTCGGCCCGACATCCCGAGCTTGAGGTATGCGTGGTGCGGCACCGCATTGAACTTTGCAAACACGGTTCGTCCGGCGGTGGCATGATAGCCGCCGCAGAACGGAACTATGTCGAAGATTAACTCTCGCTTGAAGTTATCCGGGATCCAAGACCACTTCGATGTAATCGAGCTGCATAATTGGCCTCTACACCTGGTATGACGCCTTTGAAGGTCGTCTTCGTGGGTTTAATCCTTGAGGGGTCTATGCCCATTTTGCACATTGTATCCTGGTAAAGCAGGTTCAGGCTGCTGCCGCCGTCCATTAGGACTCTGGTGAGGTGAAACCCATCGACGATTGGGTCTAGAACCAATGCGGCAAACCCACCATGGCGGATGCTGGTGGGGTGGTCCCTTCGATCAAAAGTTATAGGGCAGGAGGACCATGGGTTGAACTTTGGGGCGACTGGCTCCATCGCGTATACATCCCTGAGTGCACGCTTCCGCTCCCTTTTGGGTATGTGGGTTGTGTATATCATCTTCACTGTCCACACTTGTGGGGGGAAACCCTTCTGTCCTCTATTGTTCGGTGGCCGGGTCTCTTCCTCGTCATCGCTATGCAGCCCCTTGTCATTTTTTTCGGCGATTAACTTGTTCCGCTGCTGAATACCCAACAATCCTGCAGGTGTGATTGGTGGCTTTTGAAGTGCCCTCAGATCCGCACGAAGCGGTCGAGTATTCGGTCCAAATTGACGGACCCGAGTAGTTCTTTTGAATGGCTTTTTCACGACCGGTTTGGAGCCTCTGAATCCGGCGTTGACTGCCGTATCCTCAGTGTTATCGCCGTTAATGCGGCGTTTTTGCTTGTTGCGACGTGACCTGCCATTGCGGTCCTTGGTATCCGGACTGCTAGGATTTTTGTTGAGGTTGTTACTGCGGGCTAGCCAGTTGTCCTCTCCCGCGCAGAAGCAGGTCATGAGTGATGTGAGGGCTGCCATGGATTTCGACTTTTCCTGTCCTAGGTGCCGGGCAAGCCACTTGTCGCGGATGTTATGTTTGAAGGCTGCGAGTGCCTCTGCATCCGGACAGTTGACGATTTGATTTTTCTTGGTTAAGAACTGTGTCCAGAATTGTCTGGCCGATTTGTCTGGCTGCTGAATTATGTGGCTTAGGTCATCAGCGTCTGGTGGTCGCACATATGTGCCCTGGAAGTTATCAAGGAATGCGGCTTCCAGGTCCTCCCAACACCCAATTGATTCTGCTGGCAGGATGTTAAGCCAATGCCGAGTTGGGCCTTTAAGCTTGAGTGGGAGGTATTTGATGGCGTGAAGATCGTCGCCGCGGGCCATGTGGATATGAAGGAGATAGTCTTCGATCCAAACCGCGGGGTCTGTTGTGCCATCATAGGATTCAATGTTCACTAGTTCAAACCCTTCGGGGATTTGATGGTCCATTACTTCGTCTTTGAAGCATAGTGGGTGTGCGACGCCTCTATATTGGGCTATATCACGACGTAGCTCAAGCAAGCTTTGTCTGCTGTGTTCGGCCCGGCCGGAATTACTGTATCCGGCACGACGGTTGTCGTCGTGTGTCGTGGGGCGCCCACGCGATCCTTAGATCGATCTTCATTGTCTTGCCTTATCCTCCAATATGTCTCGCAAGTCCGGCGCATTCCCCCGTGGCTTTGTCCTTTTCAAGAGATGCCAGGGTATGGCTTTAGTGGAAAGCCTAGAGGCCTCTCTGTCGCGGCCATGAGGTGGCCGGTCAGTGTATTGTGCGCTGGTGATGTAGGTTTATATGCTTCCTCCTCTAATCGGGGCAGCAGCTTGCGTTTGGGGTAGCTTTTGGAGGGGCGTTGTTGTCTTCTATGTTTGTCTGTATACAATTAGTATTTTAACCGGAGACTGATTGTCCGTCCCTTGCAAGTGTCCTTCTCTAATACGTGATGGTGTTTGGACCTTTTCATCTTATTTTTTAAAACAATGAAAGTGGCCATGTCCATCTCAAAATTCTAATTAGGAGTGTCTTTTCTCCTTACGTTGATGTATAACGGGGCATATTTTATATATGTTCTGATCAGATTGTCTTGGATGTACCTTTTTTAATATAAAAATATGTGACTTGGAAGAAAGGTGTGTTGAACTGTTTTTACGTGTTAGGCCAAATTGTTTGTACGCAACCATATTTGTATGTCACGCTACATCTTTTAATCTTAACCGTTAATACATGAAATTGATGATCAAGATTATTTAATATATGTGCATGAACGTGATGGCTTGTTTAACTTCTGTAATATATATATATATATATATATATATATATATATATATATATATATATATAATAGATGCTCCTCAGAACTCCATGCAGACATACGATCCTGGTCATGTATATCTTGGCCAACTTAGCATTGGTGTAAGTGGTCTTCACTGGAATGAAATGTGCTACCTTCGTCAAACGATCGACTACAACCCAAATCGAATCATAACCTGAACGATTCTTGGGCAATCCCGTAACGAAATCCATGCCTAGTTTATCCCACTTCCATTCGGGTATCGGCAATGGTTGTAACAATCCTGCTGGCTTCTGATGCTCTGCCTTTACTCTCTGATATACATCACAAACTGCTACATACTCTGCAATATCCTTCTTCATTCCGGTCCACCAGAAAGTGTCCTTCAAATCCAAATACATCTTGGTATTTCATGGGTGAATCGAATACGGCGAATCATGGGCCTCTTGCAAAATCAACTTCCTAATCTCCGGGTCATTAGGCACATAAACACGGTCTTCAAACCATAAGGTATCGTGCTCATCCTCATGAAATCCCTTAGCTTTACCTTTGCTCATCTTCTCCTTTATCTCGGCAATTTCTTTGTCGGCCTTCTGAGCTTCTCTGATCCATCAAAGTCGACTGAATTTCCAATGCTGCTACATAGCCTCTCGGAACTATCTCCAAACATAGTTCGCAAAGGTCCTCGGCTAACTCCTTTGGCAATCCTCCGGTCATGAGTGTATTGACATGGCTCTTATGGCTCAACGCGTCGGCTACTACGTTAGCATTTCCGAGGTGATACTGCAACCTCATATCATAATCTTTGATGAGTTCCAACCATCTCCTTTGCCTGAGATTCAAATCCTTCTGCGTGGAAATGTACTTCAAACTCTTGTGGTCCGTGTACACCTCACAATGATTTCCGATAAGAAAATGTCTCCAAGTCTTTAATGCATGCACTACGGCTGCTAACTCCAAATCATGTGTGGCATAATTCAACTCATGAGGCTTAAGCTATCATGAAGCATACGAAACAACTCTCCCCTCCTGCATAAGCACTGCTCCAAGTCCTCAACGTGAAGCGTCACAATACACCCCATAATCCTTGCTTTGATCTGGCAGAATCAACACTGGCGAGGTAACTAGACGTTCCTTCAACTCCTGGAAACTGGCCTCACATTCCTCAGTCCAATTGAACTTGGTATCCTTCTTTAACAACTCCGTCATGGGCTTTGCAATCTTTGAGAAATTCTCAATGAATCTCCGGTAGTATCCTGCTAGTCCAAGAAAACTCCGGATCTTTCCAACTGTCATTGGTGCTACCCAATTGGTCACAGTGACCACTTTGGTGGGATCTACTGCTATTCCTTCTCCGGATATAACATGTCCGAGGAATCCAACTTCCTTCAACCAAAATTCACATTTGCTAAACTTGGCATATAACTGATGTTCTCTGAGCTTCTCAAGTACCAAACTCAAATGTTCCTTATGCTCCTCTTCGTTCTTCGAGTAGACCAAAATATCATCAATGAACACCACGATGAACTTATCCAAGAACTCCACAAACACCTTGTTCATCATATTCATGAAATAGGCAGGTGCGTTAGTCAGACCAAATGACATAACGGTATACTCGTATAGCCCGCACCTGGTGGTAAAAGCCATCTTAGGTATATCTTGCTCTCGAATCTTTAGCTGATGGTATCCTGATCGCAAATCGATCTTGGAAAATACCTTTGCTCCTTGCAATCGGTCAAACAAATCATTGATCATCGGCAGTGGGTACTTGTTCTTGATTGTTACTGCATTCAATCCTCGATAATCAACAACCATCCTCAATGATCTGTCCTTCTTCTCCACTAGAAGTACTGGTGATCCCCAAGGCGAAGAACTTGAGCAAATATAGCCTTTATCCAGTAACTCCTTAATCTGATTCTTAATCTCCTCCAAATCCTTAGCGGGCATCCGGTACGGTCTCTTAGATATTGGTCCTGTGCCTAGCAAAAGCTCAATCAAAAACTCGATGTCTCTATCCGGTGGCATGCCTGGAAATTCTTCTGGAAATGCATCAGGAAAATCCTTCACCACTGGTACTTCCTCCTGCACAACTCCTAATAAGGAATTTGCATGCATCCTCTTCGGCTCATGCTGGGATACATACTTGATCCTTCTTCCTTCTGGCGTTGTAAGCAAAATCGTTTTACTAGCGCATTCAATGTTCCCTCCATACTTCGATAACCAATCCATGCCTAATATCACGTCCAATCCTTGTGATTCCAATACTATTAGGTCCGAGGGAAATACGTAGTTACCAATCCTTAATGGTAACAGATCACACCATAGTCTAGCCATATATTCTGCTCCAGGCGAGGTTACTAACATGGGTGACCAAAGGGCTTGGGTTGACAGTTTATACTTATCCACAAATCCCCTTGATATGTATGAATGTGATGCACCAGTATCGAAAAGAACGAGTGCAGTAAATGACTTAACCAAAAACTTACCTATTACAGCATCGGGCTGGGCTTCAACTTCCTCCACGCTAACGTGGTTCACCTGTCCTCTGTTGAAGGGGTTTGGCTTCTTCCCAGAGCTTCCATTGCCATTTCCATTCTGACCTTCAGGACATTCATTGGCGTAATGTCCAGTCTTCTGGCACTTAAAGCAAGTGACTTGACTCAGATCTCTCTTGGCTGGTGTTGAGGGGTTGGTATGGTTCTGGCCATTGCTTCCTCCATTCCCATTACCATTCTTGGAACCATTATGGTTGTGTGAGCTACCACCTCCATGGGTATGCTGGAACTGTCCTCCCGATTTCGGGGTAAAACGTGGCTTCTGTTGAGCTCCAGAATTGTACTTCCCTTGTCCATACTTCCTCTTGCGGTTCTCAATCTGCTGCTGCTTCCCTTCAATCATGAGAGCTCTATCTACCAACTCCTGGTAGTTATTGAAACTTGCTACCATCAACTGCATGCTTAGCTCATCATTCAGTCCTTCCGAAACTTCTCTTGCTTAGTCGCATCCGTAGCAACGCCATCGAGGGCATAACGTGCTAGCTTACTAAAGTCATCCACATACCGTCCAACCAGACGTCCTCCTGGCGTAAGTTGTGAAACTCACGCTTCTTCATGGCCATTGCTCCTCTTTGAAACATGGGCGACGGAAAGCTCTTAAACCGATCCCATGTGACAGTGTCTACTGGATAAGTGGCTGTGAAATTCTCCCACCATGATGCTGCGGGTCCTTCAAGCTTATGTGCGGCAAATCGCACCTTCTCCGCATCTATGCATCCTGTAGTGGTCAACTCCCTGGCTGTCTTGCGAAGCCAATCATCTGCAACAATCGGCTCGGTGCTACTGCAGAACACCGGCGGATTCAGCCTAAGAAAACGGGCTAAGTGATCAACAGGTGGTGGTGGTGGTGGGTTGTTGTTGTTGTTGTTCCCCTGATTCTAATTCTGGACTAATATCTGCATCAATGCAGTCTGCTGCTGGATCAACTAAGTGAGCTCCGGTGGGAAAGCAAATCCATTGTCGCGTCTCGGAGGCATCTGAGGGTTCAGAAAAGATGAGAATACAGAATAGAATGAGGTATAGAGGCAAAACCTACCCATATGCACATGAGACAATTGCAATCAAAACACTTCATTCAATCAAGCAAGGGCATACAACGGTCTATCTATCGTTACAATAGTGCTCGGACTATACTAGATACATGGGGGAAAATACTACTACTATTATGGTGGTCTACTAGAAAAACTGCTCCGATGAAGACTCCATGGTATCTGCTCCGGCTTCATCAACATAGTCATCATCACTATCATCTGGGTCCGAGTTGGTGTCGTCGATGATGATGTAGTTCTCTGGACAAGTGCAATCTTCGTCTTCTCCAGTTGCGGGAAATCCCATAAACACTCTTAGCTTCTTCTTTAGATCATCATTCTTCTCTACTAGCGTTGCTATTTCCTCCTCATATCCATTGCGTGTAGACTTGAGTTCTTCCTCCAGTTCCGTGATCTTGGTCATGGCCTTCTTCAGATCCATCATGCCTGCGCGCATCTGGTTCTCCTGGCGTCAAATGTGCTGGTTTAACTCCTGGATGAAAGCTGCAATTGATCTGTCCTTCCTGGTGCTGATCATCTCTCGTTGCTCATCTCGGCGCCCACAAATCTGGTAGGTAGTATCCTTAAGCTCCTTGTGGTAAACTTCTCCAATACATCCCATGGTGATGTGGGCTTCCATGCTCTTTCCTAGACTCCAGGTTGGTGCATCAAAGGAAAACTCTATGGGCTCAGTGACGGGCATGAACGTCCTTCCTGGAACTTGTACTTGAATCATCCAGCGCTCTTCTTCAGGTAAAGTGGCGTTGTAGGTCCTGGTGAAGCTTGGTACTCCAATTTTCAGGTATCTAGTGACTTCCTTCAGGTGTCGTCCAAAGGGTGTATCTTCATCTGGTTGCGTGAACTTGTTCCTTGCATCCGCACTCCTAAAAGAGAGTAGAAAAGATGAGGAGTTAGAAATGAGAAGAGAAAGTAGTGATCTAGGGCTTTAGCTTAGTTGTCGTGTCCTACAGTCAGCGTGTGCTCTGATACCATCTTGTAGCGACCAGACCTTAAACAGTCTGATCTCTATGCATCAGTGTCATCCTGGATCGAGAATCTTGACACGCATACGATACTCGAAGGATTTATAACAGAGTAGCAATCACACACTTATTACATCGAATGTCTCCAAAGAAAGATAATTACAATAAATATGGCTTAAGGCCATCTAATAACGATAACAGCGGAATGCTTGGAAGATAAGTGAGTCCATCAACTCCAACGGCATCTTACTCGTCGTCTGAAAAGTCTGCAACATGAACGCTGCAGTCCGAAATGGGTGAGCACATGGAATATGCTGGCAATGTAACATATAGAGAGTAATGAAAGAATAATACTATACTACATGCATATATGGCTGGTAGAAAGCTCTATGGTTACAGTTTTTGCATAAAGCCAATTTTTCCCTACTGCAAAGGAATAAATTTTATTTAACTATCATGGTGGTTGTTAAACATTGAGAATGGTTGACAGCATTCTCAATCCCAATTAAGTAACATCATCATTAAACAAACCCAAAAGTATTAATTAAAGTAACATGATGAGATTCACATCATAATCCAAGTACTAGATACTCAAAACGTCCATAACCGGGGACACGGCTAACCGTGATTAGTTTATACACTCTGCAGAGGTTTGCGCACTTTTCCCCACAAGACTCGATCTCCTCCGTTGGGATTCTCGCACTACATGGTGTTTGAGAAACGGATGACCGAGACATAGTCTTTCAGAAGCGCTAGCACCTTACGATCAGGTAGACAGTACCTACCTACATCCCCTACATCTGCTAGTCTACCACTGTAAGAGTTTGCACAATTTAGTCAACTATGCTAGACCCCATAGTAGCTTCTGGCTGCACACGAAAGTTTCTAGCATGTAATATCTCATGATCCCTTTGGGCTTGGGTGGCAGTCCATAAAGAAAAACAACAGGCAATCCTGGAATACCCAGGTACCTCAATCCACCCAGATGTGTATTAAAGTTGCCACCTTAGATAAACCATTAATTAACAATCTCACATCTGTCATGGATACACTCACCCAATCCACGTCTACTAGCATAGCATGGCATAATAAGCAAACGTAGAGTAACTCCCAAGGGTTTGACAATAAAACAGGTAATAGGTACTACCTCATCTACTTCCCAAAACCCACATATTAATCAGATCCTAAATCATGCAATTGTTTGAGGAATGATCTAATGCAATAAAACTGGGTAGTAAAGGGGTATGATCAAAGTGTTACTTGCCTTGCTGATGATCCGCGAAACCTAGAGATTGGAAGTAGCAAGCGGTGCAATCCGGATACTCTATCACAAACAAACAAGCATATAATAAGTACTCAACTAATGCACAGGTAAAACTCAAATAAGAGATCTAACCAGAAAGTTCAACTTAAGAACTCTGGTTTGCAAAAAGATTCAAATCGAACGCAGCAACGAAACTCAAACGGCGAAAGAAACAAGCTTCGTTTACTAATCTGGACCTAAGGCAAAAACTTGTTTGAGTAGATTATTCGGAAAGAGGGTTTCGAGATGAAACTCTAGGCGCTTGAATCACCTAATTCCGATAAACGAGCGAAAAGTTATACTAAAACGAATATCGGATCAGAAATCGCGATCAGAAAAATCGCAGAATAAATCCGAGAAAAAGAAAAACGACGAACAGATTAACGAACGAACGTTCGTTATCTGGATCTAAAATATGAACGTGTTCGTTAAAACGAGCGAACGAGCGAACGCTCGCTAATTAACCTAAACTGAAAAAACCGATCTAATAAAAAAATGGATCTAAAAAAATCGACGGAAAAACCGAACGGTTTTTCTAAAAAACGGCGGCGGCGGCGGGTCAACTCGGCGTCGGGTCCGGCGGCGGCGGCGAGGCAGCAGTGGAAGGCAGTGAAGGCGAGAGCGCGGCTTGCCAGGTTAGGGTTTGGGGCACGGCGGCGGTGGGGGCTGGGCGCGCTGGCTTGGGTGGGGTCGGCCCGGGGCACTCTATATAAAGACCCCGGCCAGGCGGAGTCCTAGCCGGTTACGGCCCAAGGTCGGTTCGGACTTTTTTTAAATAATTTCGCGCAGAAAATCAAACGAAAGAAATACTAAACGGACTCCAAAAATACCGAAATAAATTTTCCCTGCTTCTAAAATCAAGCCGGCTTAGATGAACATTTATTTGGGGCCTAAATGCAATTTTGAAAAACACGCATTTTTCCTAAATTCAAATAAAATAGCAATAAAATACAAAATAAAATCTTATTTATTTTTTTATTAAATCCTCAATATTACTTTATTTTGGGAAAGTCATTTTATTCCCTCTCTCATAATTTATAATTTGAAATAATTGAAGATAAAATAAATAAAATCAAATGATCCTATTTCCAAAATTTGAGAAAACTCAAATATGAAATTTACGAAATCCCCAACTCTCTCCGTGGGTCCTTGAGTTGCGTAGAATTTCTAGGATCGAGGCAAGATGCATTAAATATGATGTGCAATAATGATCTATTGTATAACATTCCAAATTAAAAATATGGGATGTTACAGCTTCACATCCTACATCTGTACAAGCTCAAGAGAAAAGAGATAAGGCAAAAGTAGCAAATACTTCCAAGATTCTAGATGCATCAGCTGCAAATCTCAAGACCAAGCAGGATCATCTCAGTTATTTCCTTGCAGCCACAGTGAGAATTGAGAAAGGACTAGCCACCCTGACTCAAAATCAAGAAAGTCTTGAGAGAATCATTGAAACAGTATTTTATGATCTAGACTTGAAGGTCAAAGAGATTTAGACTACAGTTGAGTAACTTCAAGAAGAAGCAGAGGACAGTAGAGGAAGAACTACCACAGAGGCATATTAGAGAGTGCCTAGAGCACAAAAGTCAGCAGTTGTGCCAGTCAGTGACACAAGAGCTACCACATCAGTACCAGCAGCCACTACCCAAGTTACCCCTCCAGTTGCAACCCTTCCAGTTCCAAAAACTTCAAGAGAAGTTTTTACAGATGTTGTCCTCTCCACACCATCTTCGCACACCGGAGCTCCCGAAGATCGTGCTTAGAGTGTCGCATAGCACTATGCATTTTCAAGCTTTTTGGTAACTTGTTGCCAAGGGGGGAGAAATTGTATAGATCATAGGCTTCGAGAGAGAGTGTTTTCTTTTGTTTGCCTCTCTTGCTACATGTTATTTCCTTGTGTGTTTGCTACAATATTTGTTCTTGTGTGTGAGATACTCTTATGATCATGTGGTTGATCATATTATGCGTTAATATGTGCTTGAATGATGATATCTAATTACTTATGTATGATCAATCATGTTTGCCTTGGTGATGAGTGCATGTTATTTATATTCTATCATTTTCAGCCCTCCACCAAGATGTATGTGACATGGAAGAATAACCAATGCATGATCCTAATCGATTATGCATTTGCATTCAAAAGCAAATTTTAAATATTGCACAAATTTAGGGGGAGCTCTTGCTTATCACATACTTCTCAAAGCGATGATATATTTCATTCATATTATCATTTGTTGAAGCTTTGATCTATATGTTGTGATCAATTACCAAGAAGGGGGAGATTGAAAGTGCAACTAATCCCTGGGTGGTTTTGGTAATTCATAACAACATATAGCTCACAGAATTAATATCCATTCAAGTTGATTACTTCAGAAAGTTCAATGATTGGCATGGAATGGACTAGAGATGTGGACCCCTAAAAATGTTAAGGACAAATATTGGCAAAAGCTCAAGACTCTTCATTTCTATTTTAGTGATCCAAGATCACATTGAGTCCATAGGAAAATCCAATACTATTAAAAGGGGATGAGGTGTTGCTTAATGGTCTACTTGCTCAAAATTCATAGTGATATGCTCCAAATCCCTCAACCACTCTCTCAAATCCAAATATGTCCTAAACCTAAAGTCAAACTCGGACCCACCGATTTGATCTATCCGGCGCCACCGAGTTCTCTTGACATAGCCATAGCCAAAAACCCTAATCAGTTCGGTCTCACCGATAGGGATTTCGGTCTCACCGAGATGGGATTGCAAACTTTGTGTTTCCCTTCGTAACATTTCGGTGTCACCGAAATGAGGGATCGGTCCCACCGAGTTCGCAATGCAAACTCTTTGTTCCTTTTCGTAACGTTTCAGTATCACCGAAAGGAGCGATCGGTCCCACCAAGTTTGTCTGACCAACTCTCTGTTTGCTTATTCTGAAATTGGTCTCACCGAGTTAATGTAATCGCTCAAACCGAGATAAGGTTTTGCCCTAACCCTAGCACATCGGTCCCACTGAGTTGATCATGTCGGTCCCACAGTTTTGCCCTAACCCTAGCACATCGGTCCCACCGATAATCCTAACATTCACATTTTGAACTGAATCGGTCTCACCGAGTTCACTTATTCGGTCTGACCGAGTAGGCTCAAATGTGTGCAACGGTCAGATTTTGTGTGGAGGCTATATATACCCCTCCACCCCCTTCTCTATTCAAGAGAGAGCCATCAAAACGTGCCTACACTTCCACTACTCATTTTCTGAGAGAGAACCACCTACTCATGTGTTGAGACCAAGACATTCCATTCCAACCACACGAATCTTGATCTCTAGCCTTCCCCAAGTTGCTTTCCACTCAAATCATCGTTCCACCATAGCCAAATCCGTGAGAAAGAGTTGAGTGTTGGGGAGACTATCATTTGAAGCACAAGAGCAAGGAGTTCATCATCAACACACCATCTATTACCTTTTGGAGAGTGGTGTCTCCTAGATTGTTTAGGTGTCACTTGGGAGCCTCCGTCAAGATTGTGGAGTTGAACCAAGGAGTTTGTAAGGGAAAGGAGATCGTCTACTTCATGAAGATCTACCAAAGTGAGGCAAGTCCTTCGTGGGTGATGGCCATGATGGGATAGACAAGGTTTCTTCTTTGTGGACCCTTCGTGGGTGGATCCCTCCGTGGACTCGTGCAACTGTTACCCTTTGTTGGTTGAAGTCTCCATCAACGTGGATGTACGATAGCACCACCTATTGGAACCACGCCAAAAATCTCCGTGTCTACATTGCGTTTGCCACTCCAAACCCCTCCCTTTACCTCCATATGCAATGTTTTACATTACGCTGCTATACTCTTAGAATTGCATGTGTAGGTTGATCGCTTGACTTGTGCTAAGTTGCTAAAATCTGCCAAGACTTAAAATTGGGAAAAGGCTAGATTTTTATTTGGTCAAGTAGTCTAATCACCCCCCCCTCTAGACCTACTTTCGATCCTATAGGTGCATATCAAGACGTTTTGTTCAATCTCCCTCATAAAGATTAGCTAGCAGTTTTTCTATCGTACCCGTAGGGATCTCATAATAAATATTTTTAGTAGGCATATTAGGTCGAGGAGCAATTGTTTGTGCTTCCGGTCGAGGTGAAGATACCCTGAACAAACTCCTCAAAGGATTGTTTTCTATAGTAACAAGTGATAGTAAATTTCAGCACACAATATAAAGTTTCCTTACCAAATTCCACTCACCAAAGGCGCTTCACTCCCTCCAAACGACGCCATAAAAGAGTCTTGATGACCCACAAGTATAGGGGATCAATCATAGTCCTTTCTATAAGTAAGAGTGTCAAAACGGACAAGGACCAGAAGGAAATGACAAGCGGTTTTTAGCAAGGTATTTTCTGCAAGCACTGAAATTATAGGTAACAGATAGTTTGATAGCAAGATAATTTATAACGAGTGATTGCTTTTATCTACGTTCGTATTTCCTCGAAGAGGAGAGGATGATGCAGCACAAGAATGGTAAGTATTTCCCTTAGTTGTGAAACCAAGGTTATCAATCCAGTAGTAGAACCAAGCAACACTATGTAAACAACACCTGCACACAAACAACAAATACTTGCAACCCAACATGTAAGAGGGGTTGTCAATCCCTCCTCGGTATTGAGATAAATTAAATTGTATGAGATTAGATAAATAGATCAGGCAAAAATAAAAAATAAAATAAATAAAAGAAAATGCAGGAAGGTATTTTTGGGTTTTAGTATGATAGGAAATAGACCCGGGGGGCGTAGATTTCACTAGAGGCTTCTCTCGAGAAAATAGCATACGATGGGTAAACAAATTATTGTTGGGCAATTGACAGAAGAGCAAATAATTATGACAATATCCAAGGCAATGATCATGTATATAGGCATCACATCAAAGATTAGTAGACCGACTCCTACCTGCATCTACTACTATTACTCCACACATCGATCGCTATCTAGCATGCATCTAGTGTATCTAGTTCATGAAAAAACGGAGTAATGCAATAAGAACGATGACATGATTTAGACAAGATCTATTCATGTAGGAATAGACCCCATATTTTTATCCTTAATGGCAATGATACATGTGTGTCATGTCTCCTTCTATCACTGAGATTGAGCACCGCAAGATCAAACCCATCACAAAACACCTCTTCACATGGCAAGAAAAATCAATCTAGTTGGCCAAACCAAACAAAAATTTCGGAGAAGAAATACGACGATACAAAGATCATGCATAAAAGAGTTCAACAAAGACTCGAATAATATTCATGAATAGATCTGCTCATGAACTCACAATTCATCGAATCCCAACAAACACACCACAAAAAGTCATTAGATCAAATAGATCTCCAAGAACATCGACGATAACAGTGTATTAAAGAACAAAAAGAGAGAAGAAGCCATCTAGCTACTACTCACGGACCCATAGGTTTGTGGTAAACTACTCATGCATCATCGGAGGGGCAAGGGTGATGATGAAGAACCCCTCTGTGATTGTTGACCCCTCCGGCAGAGTGTCGGAAATGGCCTCTAGATTGGATCTCATGGTTCTGAAACTTGCGGCAGCTGGAATTGTGTTTTGTCGACTCTCGTAGGGTTTTTAGGATTATAGAGTATTTATAGAAGTGGATGGCGGTGGAGAAGCTTCCCGTGGTGCCCACTACCCACCAGGGCGTGCCTGCTCCTTTTGCTACGCCCTGGTGCCTAGTGCGCCCCACGGGCCTCCTCCCGTGCACTTCTTTGGCTCTCTGGGTGTCTTTTGTCTAGAAAAAAATGTCCACAAAGTTTTGTGGCATTTGGACTTTATTTGGTATTGATATTCTGCAAAGTAAAAAACAAGCAGAAAACAGCAACTGGCACTGGGAACTATGGTCAATAGGTTAGTCCCAAAAAATCATATAAAGTTGCTACTAAATGAATATAAAACATCCAAGATTGATAACATAACAGCATGAAACAATAAAAAATTATAGATACATTGGAGACGTATCAGCGAGCAATAAGTATTAACAGTAACAAGGGTGCAGCAAGATAGCCCAATCCTTTTTGTGGCAAAGTATAGGCTGGAACAGTCTCTTATAATAGGTAAAGCGCTCTTGAAGACACACAGGAATTTCATCTAGTCACTTTCATCATGTTCGTTTGATTCACGTTTGTTAATTTTAAAATTTCATATGTGGGTGGACCAGTGCTTGAGTATTGTTCTTACTTGAACAAGCCTCCCACTTATGATTACCCCCGCTCGCAAGAATCCACAACTATGAAAGATGAATTAAGATAAATAATCTAACCATAGCATGAAACATATGGATCCAAATCAGCCCCTTACGAGATTGCGCATAAACTAGGGTTAACCTTCTGTCAGTCTAGCAACCTATCATCTAATTAGTACTCCACAATGCCTTCCCTTAGGCCCATAGATGGTGAAGTGTCATGTAGTTTACGTTCACTTGACACCACTAAAGGAAGAAACAACATACATATCATCAAAATATCGAACGAATGAATTACTTACTGAATCTCGTCTTTCATCTTTTATTCTGCAATACCAAATTCACATGATTACTTATGACAAGTCTTCTCCTATGTCCTCAAGAACAAAAGTAACTACTCATAAACCATATTCATGTTGAAGATCAGAAGGGTACTGAATATCATTGAGGATCTGAACATTTAATCTTCCACCAAATAAACCAAGTAGCATCAACTATAAGATGTAATCAGCACTACTAGCAACCCACAGGTACCAACCTGAGGTTTTGAGACAAAGATAGAATACAAGAGATGAACTAGGGTTTGAGATGACATGGTGTTGGTGACAATGTTGATGAAGATTGATCCTCCTATGATCAGAGGGTTGTTGGTGATGAAGATGGCTTCGATTTCCCCCTCCCGGAGGGAAGTATCCCCGGCGGAATCGCTCTGTGGGAGAGCAAATGTGCTCCTGCCCAAATTCCGCCTCGAGATGGTGGCAGTCCATCCCGAAAGTCTTCTCCATATTTTTTCTAGGGAAAATGGGCTTATATACCAGAAGATGGGCAGCGGAGGCTGGCCAGGGGTCCTACAATCCATAAGGGTGCGCTTAGGGGGTGGGCGCGCCCTGGTGCCTTGTGGGCACCTAGGTGGCCCCTCTAGTACTTGTTTTCTCCAATATTTTTTATTTATTCCAAAATAAATCATCGTGAAATTTCAGCTCATTTGGAGATGTGCAGAATAGGTATCTCTGACATAGCCTTTTAGCTCCAGAATTCCAGCTGCCGACAATGTCACCCTTCATGTAAATCTTGCATATTAAGAGAGAAAAGGAATTATAATTGCTCCACAAAGTGATATAGTGATTAAAAACCATTAAATAATAGTAGGAAAACATGATGCAAAATGGACATATCGAGGACACGACAAGCTCAGTAGGCGTGCCCTGGTGGGGTAGGGAGGGCATACCGAGCTTGTTGCTTCCTTGTGGGTCCCCCTTACGTGAAACTGATGCCAAAAATTCCTATAAATATTTAAAAAAAAACAGAAAGAAACGTAGAACATTTTCCCCACCACTGCAAGCCTCTGTACCGAAGCGATATCATCTATAGGCCCTCTTTGGCACCCTGTCGGGGGGGGCTCATCAACGGAGGCCATGTTCATCATCTCAGCGTTCTGCGTGAGAAGGAGGGAGTAGTTCACCCTCGAGGCTGAGGGTATGTACTAGTAGCTATGTGTTTGATCTCTCTCTCTCTCTCTCTCTCTCTCTCTCTCTCTCTCTCTCGTGTTCTTGATTTGGCACGATCTTGGTGCACTGCAAGCTTTTTCAATATAGTTGGATTATATGGTGTTCTTCCCACCTTGCAAAAAAATATGGTGCTCTTCCCTCTCTATCCTATTGTGATGAATTGAGTCTTTCCCTTTGAGGTTTCACTATTATCAGATTGAATACTTTTTGGATTTGAGAACACTTGATGTATGTCCTGCATGTGGATAACCATGGTGACAATGGCGTGTTCTATTGACTCACTTGATATATGTTTGGGCAATCAACTTGCGGATTCCTGCGGTGATATTGGGGTAACCTAGGCATAAAGGTTGATGCACGTTTTCATCCTAATTTCTCTGGTAGAAACTTTGGGCCACTCTTTGAAGTTTTTTGTGTTGGATTGAATATTACGAATCTGAAGTTGTTTGATGCATATCGTATAATGGACACACGGATACTTGTGGTGACGTTGGAGTATCTAGGTAACATTAGAGTTGATTGATGCGTATCATATGGTGTTATTTTACTATGAACTATAGGGTTGTTTGTGACACTTATAGGAATAGCTCAATAGATTGATCGGAAAGGATAACTTTGAGGTGGTTTTCTACCTACAATAATTTCATCGTATGTTCTATAGTTGATATGAACTTTGGAGTGATTCTTTGTCGCACATTGAGGGATTGTTATATGATTCAATTATGTTAGCACTATTGAGAGATTTCACGAGTGAAAGTATGAACCTTAGGCCTTGTTTCTAAGCTCTGCAATACCGGTTGTGCTCCATTTTATCACTTGCTACCTTGCTGTTTTTATATTGTCAGATTACAAAAACCTATATCTATTATCCATACTACACTTGTATCACCATCTCTTCGCCGAATTAGTGCACCTATACAATTTACCATTGTATTGGGTGTGCTAGGGACACAAGAGATTTCTTGTATTTGATTGCAGGGTTGTTTGAGAGAGACCATCTTCATCCTACGCCTCCCATGGATTGATAAACTTTAGGTCATCCACTTGAGGGAAATTTGTTGTTGTCCTACAAAACTTTGCACATAGAGGCCCAACAACGTCTACAAGAATAAAAGTTGTATAGTAGAAATCAACCTCTTTTCTGGTGTCGTTGTCGGGCAGGTTAGTGCTTGAAGGTACATCTTTAGATTCTTCAATTGAATCTTTTTGTTTCTTGTTTACTCACTAGTTTGGTTTATAAAAAAACTACAAAGAAATTGGTATTGAGGTTGCCTCAAGTGCTTTATCCTTATAATGTCTTTCTTGAAAATGATGGATCAAAAAATTGTGCCAAAGTGTTAGTAGACGAATTCAATAAACACTTTAAATCCTTATTTCGTGTGTAACTCTACACTGAATTAATTCATGTATGTTACTGCTCAAGAAGAAGATTGCATTTTTTCTCAACAACCAGACAATGACAACCTGCTAGTGAGGCAACTATTGGAGCAGCAGAGCCTACTTAAGAACAAAATTGCATTGTTGATCAAGATACTCAGCGAGGATGAGCGGGACAACCATGACATGAGCATAGAAGACGACTCATGGGGAGGAGAAGAACATGATGACAACAACCACATTAAGCGCATAATTGACCAAAACATCTATGTTAGAACTGATTGATGTTAAAACCACTAGGAAATCTAGGTCCCCATTGCTACGCACGGGAATTAACTAGTCTGTACTTACTAATAACAATGTAAGTTTACATCTTTCACTTTTCTTTCCACCCCTTCATCTAACCTTCCTTGTATATGATAATCAATCACCTTAATTCACTTCCCTTCTGAATCAACTCCACTTTAATTACTTACCATATTTCTCATCAAACTATACGGTAAATCATGTGTAGAATTTGATAAACATTTATTTACACAATCACATTAATATGGGTAGATAATCATACGCAAACATACTAGAATATATATATATATATATATATATATATATATATATATATATATAGGTAAATTAACTGGGACACCTAGGTGCCCGGGCACCTTGATTGTTTTAGGTATGTACCGCCGCACAATGAATGTTTGATTTGTTTCCTAATTATTCTTCATGCAAGACTTTCCATGTTTACATTTTATTGTTGTTTTTAACTATTAGGCATGCAAGACTTGCCATACAATAAATCATAGTAATATTTTATTTTCTTCCTAACTACTATGGGTATCTAGTACGTGTTTTTCGCTTCCTAACTATCTAATACAGGTATCTAATAGTTACTAATAAAATTCTGTGCATACGCCGGTATATATATCCAGTAAATTATTCTCGAACTATTACGTTCTATTTTTTAACTATTTAATATGAGTATCTAATACCTATTAACTAAATTATGTATATATCGGTACGTATATACCCAATAATTTATGTAAATATATGGGTATTTAATACCTACTAACGATACCACAAAAAAATACCTACTAACGATATTATGTACAAATACGGGTATCAAATACCTACTCGTGTAATTATGTACACATGCGGGTACGTATATACCCAATAATTTATTTTTAGAACTATTTATGTTTTATTTTATTTTCTAACTATCTAATACGGGTATGCAATACCTACTACCAAAATTATGTGCATTCTCAGGGTGCGTATATATCCAATGAAATCTTGTGTCATACATACCCATTCCTAATTTGATCTGTTATACGTACAAGGGGCAGAATACATGCTATATAAGAAAGTAATAAATGTTGACTCACATATTAATACCCTGCCTTTTTATCACGCGACATGCATGCATGGGACGGTCCACGAATTAAAGCCTGCCAAATTAACTAGCAATTGATGCATTTTTATTGGTTTTCAAATCAATCACTGAACAGGATCCAACGATGAAGAGGCAAGGTGCCCAGGCACCTAGGTGTCCCAAACTGGCATCCTATATATATATATATATATATACACACGGTCTATTCTGCTAATATTAGCAGAATAACTATTCTGCACACCACTTCGGCACTGCACGCTCAACAAAAGCGCACTGCATCATTTTAACGATGAGCACTGCAATAGAGACTAGTGAACTTCGTGTCGAAAAAAACTGCATGCGGTGTTTTTTTAGTACTGTTTTCGCTCTAATTTTTTAACTGTTTATCGGAATGAGGCGTGTAATATACCATTGAAAAGCTATGGATTAGGCGCAATTTCTACATATTGAACACTTTTCGAGATTCCACACGGTTTAAGAGCAGTTTTAAAAATAGTGCGGCGGATGACGAGTGACAGCGAGCGTTTTTCGCGTTTTTTTCTAAACCGCTTGTCGGAATGAAGCAAATGATACGCCGTTGGATAGATATCATCGAGGCGCATCTTTTTCATATATAAATCTTTCTCTAATTCATTACGGTTTAAGAGCAATTTCAAATTTACTAAATCGCGGAACTCTGTTTTTCAAATTTTTTGGAATTTTCGGTACTGTTTTCGCTCCAGTTTTTGAACCGCTTGTCGAAACGAGGCGTGTGATACGCCGTTGGAGAGCTACGGACAAGGCGCAACTTTCATATGTTGAAATGGTTTTGAGATTCCTTACGGTTTTTAGTTAATTTTGAAAATCGTGCGGCTGACTTCGAGCGGCAGCGGCTGTTTTTTCACAAAATTTTTACGAACGGCTGGTCGGAATGATTCAAATCATACGCCGTTGGAAAGATATCGACGAGACGCAACTTTTTCATGTAGAACACTCTCTCTAATCCTTACGGTTTAAGAGCAGTTTCGGTTTTACCGAAAAGCGGACACTCTGTTTTTCACGACACCCAAATGGACGTGGGTACTTCATCCGACTGAAAACCGCACTGCAACGGAGGAAAAACCGCACTGTATTAAACCAACAAGCGAACTACATGGCTTCTTTTGTCACATGTTAATTTTCCAAGACAATGAAGTGGACCGCACTTCACGTCGGGCATAAGTGAACCGCAAACACTTCCAAAAGTGAAACGCAACACCACCAAAAGTGAACCGCATGACTTTTTTGTTGACCTTTTTCATACTTAATATTTTCTACAAGCATACACCGAGCAAGTGGACCGTATGGATTGAGCGAGTGAACCGCACTGCATCAAGAAGTGAACCACATTAATTTTTTGGCCCTTCACACTAGGAGTAAGTGAATCACACTCCAATGTCGACCAAATCGAAAACAACATATCACACACACTGCTTCAAATCAAAAACCACACTGCAATATCGATGATGTAACTGCACACGGGTTTGACTGTACTTCTTTTGCTATAATTTTAAAACGAGGCATGTGATACGTGTGTTGTCTTGAGCCCGAGTGAGCTTCAAGAGAGTTCAAAGCGAACTCCCACACATATTAGAAGTGTACTCCTGATTACAACCGCCGCCTGCGTTCCTGCCTGACTGCATGCACGTATGGGCCGAACTGAATTCTTGTTCAGAAGTAGAGTACAAGGGTTGGTTCTCCTACTGTAGGACACTTTAGAACAGCCAATCGCAGTCCATTTGACTCTTTACTTAAAAGAAAAACATAATCAGGCCATAGATTTTTTTTCTGGGTTGCACGCGCAGGTGGACAGAACTGCATCACAGTGCCCGTTGGGCTCTCATCGACGGTGGACAACAACACTTTTCTTGCTCCTTTTCGACGCACTTTTCCTCTCCTGTAAAAAGATAGCAAACTGAACTGTGAGACATGGAATTCCCAAAATCAAATGAGCAAACTGGAAACGACAAACTTCACCTCGCCCATGTTTGCATGTTCATCAGTGGGGAGCAAAGGAAGAGGCTTGAGGGGACAACACAAAGGCATCAACCTGCAAACTACAATGCTGGACCACACGAGGCATCAGATGCACAGCCAAAATCCAACAGAAAAAAACAAGTTATCCCTTTCTGAACATCAACGCACGCTCCTGGGATCTTAATGTATTGTCGAGGTTGAGCACAAGCACACCACTGCCCCTCGCGCGCCAGCACCCCCTGTGGCCGGATTGCATTAGAGGTCAGGGAGCGAGGGGAAGTAAGCGAAAGGGGAAGGAAGGATGTACCTGGCGGATGGGAGGTGGCAAACTGCAGCACCCACGCCATCGAAAGGGAAGGAAGGAGAGGTGAATGGGGCTACTGAATTCAGCGCCGGAGAGCCGATGGAAGCAGTTCCGGCCATGGGCTCGCGGATCCGCCAAGCGGTCAACGGAATTTGGGAAGAGGTGTGACGCCCCCGATTTAATCGTACACTAATCATGCACGCAAACGTGTACGATCAAGATCAGGGACTCACGGGAAGATATCACAACACAACTCTAAAAGTAAGATAAGTCATACAAGCATCATAATACAAGCCAGGGGCCTCGAGGGCTCGAATACAAGTGCTCGATCATAGACGAGTCAGCGGAAGCAACAATATCTGAGTACAGACATAAGTTAAACAAGTTGCCATAAGATGGCTAGCACAAACCGGATACAGACGAAGAGGCGCAGCCTCCCGCCTCGATCCTCCTAAACTACTCCAGTGGGTCGCCGCCAAGCACTTGCACGTAGTAGTAGGCACCTCCAGTAGTAGTCGCCATCGACGGTGGCGTCGCCTGGTTCCAACATCTGGTTGCGACAACCGTAAAGAAGGAAAAGGGGAAAAGGGGAGAAAGCAACCGTGAGTACTCATCCAAAGTACTACAAGCAAGGAGCTACACTACATATGCATGTGTATATGTGTAAAAGGCCATATCGATGGACTGAATCGCAGAATGCCGTAATAAGAGGGGATAGCTAATCTGTCAAGACTACGCTCTCAGCAGCCTCCGTCTTGCAAACATGTAGAAGAGAGTAGATTGAAGTCCTCCAAGTAGCATCTCCAAGTAGCATCTCCAAGAGCATCTCCAAGTAGCATCGCATAGCATAATCCTACCCGCGATCCTCTCCTCGGCGCCTGTTAGAGAGCGATCACCGGGTTGTATCCGCACTTGGAAGGGTGTGTTTTATTAAGTATCCAGTTCTAGTTGTCATAAGGTCAAGGTACAACTCCGGTCGTCCTTTTACCGAGGGACACGGCTATTCAATAGATTAACTTCCTGCGGGGTGCACCACATAACCCAACACGCTTGATCCCATTTGGCCGACACACTTTCTGGGTCATGCCCGCCTCGGAAGATCAACACGCCGCAGCCCCACCTAGGCACAACAGAGAGTCAAGACGCCGGTCTAAACCTAAGCGCCAGGGGTCCGGCCCATCGCCTCGAAAGCACACTCAAGACGTCTGACGCTGCCGAAGCGTAACTAGCCCCTAATACAAGCGCAGCTTACGCTCCAATCCGCCGCGCCGCTCGATTCTTGACGCCAAGAAGGCTTCGTGATACCACGACGCCGGGATACCCATAACTACTCCCACGTAGATGGTTAGTGCGATAGACCAAATGGCCGACTCGGATCAAATACCAAGATCTCGTTAAGCGTGTTATTATGAATCAACCGGACGCCGATCGAGGCCAGCCCACCTCTCACCTAGGCGGTCTCAACCTGCCTGTCGCTCCGCCACAAAGATCCACACAGAGGGCCGTCGGGACAAAGGTCCTTTCAGCCCCAATCCGGAATCACTCATGGTACTCTTCGAGCGCACCGACTTTAGTCACCATCTCAGATAGTATGTATGTATGAATAGTATATACCGTGATCACCTCCCGAGTGATCACGGCCCAATAGTATAGCAAGGCGATCGACAAGAATGTAGGGCCAATGATGATAAACTAGCATCCTGTACTAAGCATTTAGGAATTGCGGTAAGGTATCAACAGATGTAGCAACAATGTCGCTATGCATCGTAATAGGATTATCGAAAAGCAAGAATATGCTACTCTACTCTAATGCAAGCAGATAGAGGAGAATAGGCGATATCTGGTGATCAAGGGGGGCTTGCTGGTTGCTCGGACAAGAAGGAGGGGCCATCTTCGTGTAGTCGAACACACGGACATCGGCACCGGTCTCGAGTCTCTACCGAAAGAAGTAACGAAGGGGAACACAATAAATAACAGAGCAATCAAATGTAACATAAAGCAAGACGCTGCAATAAGCGGTGCTAGGGTGACCTAACGTAGTGGTAGGTGATACTGGCGAAGGGGAAACATCCGGAAAGTATCCCGGTGTTCCGTGTTTTCGAGCATAGGAGCCGAGGGGAAAGTTGCGAGTTCGATAGGTTAGGGGGTGTGGGCGATTTAACGGGTTGCGTATCCGTAATCGTGTCGTCGTTACGAGCAACTTTCATGTTGAAAATAATTTAATCCGAGCTACGGATTAAAAGATATGATTTTCTAAAGATTTTAATAATTTACGAATTTAATTAATTATTTAATTTAATTGAAAATGTATTATGACATCGGCATGATGTCATGTCGATGTCGGCAGTCAACGGGGTTGATCGGTCAACTGACCAGTGGGTCCCACCGTCGCTGACACATTTTAATTAAACAATTTAATTAACCTAATTAGTATTAATTAGGAGGTGGGCCCCACTTGTCATCGATTACTTAACTAACTAATTAATCGATGATGTTAATTAGGTAACTAATGTGTAATTAGTTTAATTAGTTGTTTGATTTAATTAATCAAAATTAATTAAATTAATTATTTCTTTAATTATCTAATTAATTAATTTTATTTTAATTTACGTTTTGGGGCCGGCCCACATGTCTGTGGGCCCCAAGGGCCATAGCGGAGTTGCATGTCTTGAGTCCACCCGGATCGGCTACAGGCGCCTAGGCGGGCTTCGCCCAGTGAGAATCTGTGGGCGAGGCAGTGGCTGGCGGCCATGATGGCCGGCCGGCATGGGGGACGGCGAGTCGGGGCCGAGGCGAGCGACGCAGCTGGCTGTGTGAGGCTGGGTGAAGCCGGTGTGGGGCGGTAGGCGGGCGGCGCGACCAGTGAGGCCACGGGCATGCGAGCGGTGGTGAGCACGAGCGATCATGGGAGGAGCAACGGCCGGGTCGGCAAGGCCACCACGGCGGACGGCAACAGACGCAGCAGGGGGGGGGTCGCCATGGCTGTGAGGGCGGGGCACGACGGCGAGCGTCTGTGATGGCGTGGCGCAAGAAGGGAGGAGAGGGAGGAAGAGGAGGCAGGTGCGATGCTCACGGCGGGGTGTAGGGTACCGGCAGCGGGCTCGGAGAGGGTCGAGGAGGTCCGGCGATGCGGCACCGGGCGAGGTCAAGCGGGCGCGGCGGTGGTCGTGGCGTCTGCGGCCTTGGGCGATCTTGAGCAAGGGGGGAGGCGAGGGAGAGACGACGGGACGGCGTCAACGGGGTCCTGCGAGCGCCTGGCGACGGGGGACGGCGGGGGAGGCCACGGAGCGTCGGGGGCGACGGGATCTGGGTCGATCCCGATCCAGATCGACAGAGGGAGGAGAGAGCGAGAGGGGGGAGTGGAGGAGGTTACGGGTTAGGGTTTCCCCCTCGTGGGGATAAGGCAGGGGCGGTTCGGCCGGCTGGGCCAGGTGGGCCGGCCTGGCCGGTGAGCTGGGCCGTCTGGCCCAGTTGGCCAGGGGGCCTTTTTTTTTCTTTTTAGTTTTGTTTTGTATTTTCCTGTTGTTTTTTTGTTCTCTTTTATTTTTAGTTTTTGTAAAAATACTAAAGTGGCACCCAAAATAGATGTTACAATTTATACCACAGCCACAAACAACTTAGCACTGAAATAAAATAGTTTTGAAATTGTTTGTCATTTTAAAAGCATTTATATAATTATTAATGCTGCTATTTTATTCCTTTTAGAGTGTTTAAACATTTTATAAAGGTGTGGTTTGACCACCATAATTATCTATGCATTATTTGGCACAACCCGAACATTTTAGTTTTAATCTTTGAAAACTTTTATTGTTTGCCTGATTTTAAATTGAATTCAAATCGGTTTCAAACTAATGCGAGATTAGCCACAATGTCGTGGTGACGTGGCATCGTTAACGGGGATTATCAGAGCATGATTACCCGGGCGTCACAAATCTCCTCCACTACAAGAAATCTCGTCCCGAGATTTAAGAGGGGGACTACGGGGAAAGGTCTGGTTACGAAATTCTAACGATTCTCCTCGGTCTTGGTTGTATTTCTCGAAGAGGTCGATCCATTATATTGACGTCTTCATTCCTCTGTTTCAGACTATCATGATGAAGTCGTCATCCTTTCCTCGGGAACTCCATCGTACTTAAGAAAGAATAAGGGGGGGGGTATTCGGGAGAACGGACCTCCGCAAGGTTGACTATCTGGTCGATAACATCGGGAAAGGTGGCAGAAAGTAACTCTCGAATTGAAACTTAAGAAAATATCGAGAGCATGGTAAGAAGGTGCAAAATAGAAGTTTCAAGCGCATAGGCAATCATTCGTTGCCTGAAACAAAGTGTGAAAGGTGTTCGGAGCAATGGGAATAAGTATTGCGTTTGATAGCAGAACTGGTGATCTCTCGGAAGGTGGCTCATAAATTACTTACGAGGCCACGCGCGAGGAACAACCTTAGAAACAGGGGTGTACAGGAGAGTCAGGTTTCGATCCTGTGGAACTGTTGGTTATGGGCCCACCATGTGGGTTAAAAGTAGGAAGGGCAACGACGTCTTGCATGATAATGTAAGCAAGGCGTGTCAGAGGATAGCCTGTCAGTTATGTCGGCAACAACATCAGTACCAAGGGCGAGGGATGAAGAGAACCATTTTCTTGCTCGTTGAACGAGGCGGACCAATAGGCAAAGTTCTCTTCCATCGGTGGTTACCGGAATGTCATCAACAAAAGTAACAGGGTCTGACTGATAAGGTGGTACACCGAGGTGTTTTCGTAAGGTGAAAATATTACTGCTTAGATCATATAAACCTCAAGAAAGGTTAAACTAAACAATGGAAAGGATAATATGATTCTCAAATTAATCAGAACAATGGCAAGGAAAATGTGTTTAAACACATATATCAGGGGTATATCCTCCCCAAAGTCAAGCAGAGGATGATATCCAAGACAGGATATAAAGTAGAAACCCATTTAGGTAATGGGGGAGGAATCTCATGACATTACCCATACAACTATGTTTGGATAATTGAGCAGGAAACATTTAGCATTGGGCTTCAAATGTTCTTGTTGAAAATCGGAGTTCCACAAACATGCTTCGAGATAGCATTGCATGGTCTTCAAGCAAAGGTCAGACTGGATACTCAGAGGATTCATCAGGAATAACTTATAGAATTAGTTTTACAATTTCCTTCAGGAAGAATAGTTATCCTTGCAAAAGAAATTATAATGATAGGTCCTCCAGCCAGGGGGGTGCTAGGCATGACATCATATTACTGGGTCATCAAAGGACCAACATCATATCTCGTGAAAAGTTGTCCCAACCATCATATCCGACTGAGATTCAGATCCGATTGGTGTCATGATACCTCAGACTCAGGATGTCCGAGAAGAAAAGGTGTGACACATATCGATTTAGATGACATCGAAGATTCTCGGGAGATGAACCATGGAAGCCAGTTCCAAAACAAGAGTTCATCGGTAAACCAACGAGAGGATGAGGAGGTGGCTGATGGAATCAGCGACAATTCATCGAGATTAACAAAAGATGGATTTCCACAATTATGTGAACAAGGAGATAACATTTGTCAGATCAAATGGTATAATGATGTATGCTCGAGGTAAACATACACAATTAAACATTGGTTGAAAGGTACACCCGAAATATGGGATGGGTTTCACAACCAACGTCAGAATGGTGATTCAATAATCAAGACTAAGAATGAACGGCCGACCATTAACTTCAAAGTAATAGGGTTGCTAGAAGTGCAAGATCCACACAGCACCGTTCACTTGTTGGTACCCCGGTTGGAATCAACACGAGGAGCATGAAAGAATGGTGATGGTGAGAGGTATCACTATACCAAGAATTCTTAAGAGGTGGTGAAATTCCCACGACATTATTAACATAAAAGGTGGTGATTCTCCAAGGTAACGAAGAACAATGTTGGGTAGCAAGGAACTTAAGGTATAACGCAAAACACGAACAAGTTGGTGTTGGAGGGAAGGCAATAAAGTGGCCGATGATAACACAACTCATCGAGGGCAAGGATGGTATTTCCCATCATGAATTCAATTGATATCCTGGAAGAGCTCGGAATATTGATAATGATCACGACACATTTGTCGAGAGATTGCCTGAAGATGTAATCGATCCGCAATCACATCAAGTCAAAAGAATGATGAAGCAAGAGGTTATTGGAACCATGGGTACGACACAAACTCGAAACTAAGCTTGTTGTTCAAGGCGAAATAATATGACGATGAGGATCGACGTAAGGTTAGTTCATCGTCGAAAATTGTGCTTCGGGAAGAAGGACCGGGTAGCACAGTTAAAATTAGCTCGATAATGATATAGCCGATCAGGCTAGGAATGACTCGAAGGATTAATAAATTTGTAAGCAGTGAAGGGTTCAAATACTTGTTGAATCGCAATGCGAACTCGATTCAGTTATCGGTGTCTTTGAGTTTTTTAATAACTCAGAGCCCGTGAAAAATTTGAATCAGTGAGGAGGTAGTACTTGATGAACTCATAAAAAGTTATGCAGTTCCATGATAATCTCGAGATATCAGGGGGTAATACTAAATGACAGATCAAAGTAGAGGTTGGACTGGGGGATTGCTCTGCAGAAGACAAGTGCTTAAACTTGCACGAGAAATGGTATTTAAAGGAGAACATGATCGGAACCACGATTGCAAAAAGGCCAGATCCCAGATATAAGATGATCTTATACCAAGGGAATAATTATTATTTTTTTAAAAGAAGCTTCGATGAGAAGATGTACATCGTGTCCATGGGCATGAACACCAAGTTCAAGGTCGACTCCCACTTCTCCAATGCACAACCTTTCATTCACTTCTCGCGTTCAATGAAGTTGTAGTGTTGAAATTTTATCTGGCAAAATACCAGAAGAGTACGACTCGTGAAAACTTTCGAGTTCACACATATTGAGGAAGGCATAGGTTCAACCCATCGGGGCATCTTAGAATCATATACCAGAATCTTTAGAAGTAATTAACTCAAGCTCGAAGGCAGAGCATGGTTGAGAAAGCAGAGCATACAATTTACCAAAGGCATCATGTATCAGAGGAAATGCTCACAAGGTTATTGTATATGAAGGGTGTTGTTAGATAAAATCCAACAAAGGATCTGGTGGTCCACAAGGGATCTGACGTGAGCATCGGCACAAAATCAGAGGAAGTAACAATGCAAGGGCATTGGATTATAGAAACAACTGACTAATCCAGAGCTCAAATGCAAAGGAATTATGATTTTCAAATTAAGGGAACAGAAGCAATGTTCTGATTAGGGGTGGATAAGTTGAATAGCCTTAGGGGTACTATCGACGGCATTTGGATTGGTTGAGAACCAGCTCATGTTTAAAATGACGTCTGAGCCGGAAAGATAATTTAAAAGGATCAACTGATGATTGCGTGCATTCGCACTCAGGTTGAATCAAAAGGATCAAAATGACGGTGCCTAAGGATACTAGCGAATATTACTAGACATATGGAAAGCATCCATCATGCAAGTAGTCAAGTATTGCAGAGCAATAAGCTACTAAGGATTTTTGGAGGATCGAATAATATTTCGAAGACCATTGTGAAACACATGAACAACTTTGTACAAACGGATACTCGGCAAGCGCGAGTAATTAACCGTAGGGGTATTCAGGTGACAAAGAACAGCAAGGTAGTGAGCTCAAAGGATTCTTGGAACAACGGAGAGCGGTTCAGGGCATCTTGTATTAACAAGATCAACTTGGAATAAAATTAAGAACGACGGGTGTAAGTATTTATCCAGAGGGATTTATCGATGGAAGTAAATTGCAAAAGCGATGGCACATAGTCTCGAGAGCACATCGTAGAGTATCTTCGAATCTTACGTGTGCGTGAAAGGTCATCGGTAACAAGGGGCTCTCCGGAGGAAGTACTTGCGAGAACCTAAAGTTAGTTTTGTTTTTAGCAAAAGCATTTAACCCGAATAGAAGAGAGCTCAGAGCCCCAGAGTAAAGATCGAGGAGTAAAAGATCCTAATACCACCCAATGGCGACGTGGGCCCGTAAGGCACACAGCCATGTTAGTAAAAGTTTTGCAATGACTAGACTCGACTTCGGCCAAGGAGTGTGGAAGGGGGATTCCTACAGGCAGTCGGCTCTGATACCAACTTGTGACGCCCCCGATTTAATCGTACACTAATCATGCACGCAAACGTGTACGATCAAGATCAGGGACTCACGGGAAGATATCACAACACAACTCTAAAAGTAAGATAAGTCATACAAGCATCATAATACAAGCCAGGGGCCTCGAGGGCTCGAATACAAGTGCTCGATCATAGACGAGTCAGCGGAAGCAACAATATCTGAGTACAGACATAAGTTAAACAAGTTGCCATAAGATGGCTAGCACAAACCGGGATCTGACGAAGAGGCGCAGGCCTCCCGCCTCGATCCTCCTAAACTACTCCCGGTCGCCGCGGCCACCGCACGTAGTAGTAGGCACCTCCAGTAGTAGTCATCATCGACGGTGGCGTCGGCTCCTGGTTCCAACATCTGGTTGCGACAACCGTAAAGAAGGAAAAGGGGAAAAGGGGAGAAAGCAACCGTGAGTACTCATCCAAAGTACTGCAAGCAAGGAGCTACACTACATATGCATGTGTATATGTGTAAAAGGCCATATCGATGGACCGAACTGCAGAATGCCGTAATAAGAGGGGATAGCTAATCACGTCAAGACTACGCTCGCAGCCTCCGCCTTGCAAAGATGTAGAAGAGAGTAGATTGAAGTCCTCCAAGTAGCATCTCCAAGTAGCATCGCATAGCATAATCCTACCCGCGATCCTCTCCTCGGCGCCTGTTAGAGAGCGATCACCGGTTGTATCCGCACTTGGAAGGGTGTGTTTTATTAAGTATCCAGTTCTAGTTGTCATAAGGTCAAGGTACAACTCCGGTCGCCCTTTACCGAGGGACACGGCTATTCAATAGATTAACTTCCTGCAGGGTGCACCACATAACCCAACACGCTTGATCCCATTTGGCGGACACACTTTCTGGGTCATGCCCGCCTCGGAAGATCAACACGCCGCAGCCCCACCTAGGCACAACAGAGAGTCAAGACGCGGTCTAAACCTAAGCGCCGCAGGGTGCAGGCCCATCGCCTCGAAAGCACACACACACGTTGCGTCGCGGCCGGAAGCGTAACTAGCCCCTAATACAAGCGCAGCTTACGCTCCAATCCGGCGCGCCCTTCGATTCTTGGCGTCAAGAAGGCTTCGCCGATACCACGGCGTCGGGATACCCATAACTACTCCCACGTAGATGGTTAGTGCGTATAGACCAAATGGCCGACTCGGATCAAATACCAAGATCTCGTTAAGCGTGTTATTATGAATCAACCATGGACGCCGATCGTACCAGCCCACCTCTCACCTAGGCGGTCTCAACCTGCCTGTCGCTCCGCCACAAAGATCCACACAGGGGCCGTCGGGACAAAGGTCCTTTCAGCCCCCAATCAAGTGAATCACTCGCGGTACTCTTGAGCGACCCGACTTTAGTCACCATCTGTATAGTATGTATGTATGAATAGTATATACCGTGATCACCTCCCGAGTGATCACGGCCCAATAGTATAGCAAAGCGCGGTGACAAGAATGTAGGGCCAATGATGATAAACTAGCATCTGTACTAAGCATTTAGGATTGCAGGTAAGGTATCAGCAGATGTAGCAACAATGTCGGGCTATGCATCGAAATAGGATTATCGAAAAGCAAGAACATGCTACTCTACTCTAATGCAAGCGGATAGAGGAGAATAGGCGATATCTGGTGATCAAGGGGGCTTGCACGGTTGCTCGAGACAAGAAGGAGGGGCCATCTTGTGTAGTCGAACACACGGACATCGGCACCGGTCTCGAGTCTCTAGGAAGAAGTAACGAAGGGGAACACAATAAATAACAGAGCAATCAAATGTAACATAAAGCAAGACGCTGCAATAAGCGGTGCTAGGGGTGACCTAACGTAGTGGTAGGTGATACTGGCGAAGGAAACATCCGGAAAGTATCCCGGTGTTAGTGTTTTTCGCATAGGAGCCGAGGGGAAAGTTGCGAGTTCGATAGGTTAGGGGTGTGGTCGACGAACGGGTTGCGTATCCGTAATCGTGTCGCTGCTACGAGCAACTTTCATGTTGAAAATAATTTAATCCGAGCTACGGATTAAAAGATATGATTTTCTAAAGATTTTAATAATTTACGAATTTAATTAATTATTTAATTTAATTGAAAATGTATTATGACATCAACATGATGTCATGTCGATGTCGGCGATCAACGGGGTTGATCGGTCAACTGACGATGGGTCCCATCGTCGATGACACATTTTAATTAAACAATTTAATTAACCTAATTAGTATTAATTAGGAGGTGGGCCCCATCGTCATTGACTACTTAACTAACTAATTAATCGATGATGTTAATTAGGTAACTAATGTGTAATTAGTTTAATTAGTTGTTTGATTTAATTAATCAAAATTAATTAAATTAATTATTTCTTTAATTATCTAATTAATTAATTTTATTTTAATTTACGTTTTGGGGCCGGCCCCACATGTCTGTATTTAAGGGCCATAGCGGAGTTCAGGCGCCCGAGTCCACCCGGATGACTACGGGCGCTTAGGCGGGCGCCGCCTGCAGAGTCTGTGGGCGAGGCCAGTGGCAGGCGGCCATGATGGCCGGCCGGCATGGGGACAGCGAGTCGGGCCGAGGCGAGCGGACGCGGGCGGTGTGAGGTCATGGTGAAGCCGGTGTGGAGGGGCGGTAGGGCGGACGGCGCGACTAGTGAGGCTACGGGCATGAAAGTGGTGAGCACGAGCGATCATGAGGAGGAGCAACGCCGGGTCGGCAAGGCCACGGCGTGACGGGCAACAGACGCAGCGAGGGGGGGGGTCGCCATGGCTGTGAGGGCGGGCACGACGGCGATCTGTGATGGCGGCACAGCGAGAGAGGGAGGAAGAGGGAGGCAAAGCGATGCTCACGGCGGGGTGTAGGGTACTTGCAGCGGGCTCGGAGAGGGTCGAGGAGGTCCGGCGATCTGGCACCGGGCGAGGTCCAGCGGGCGGCGGTGGTCGTGGCGTCTGCGGCCTTGGGCGCGGGTCTTGAGCAAGGGGAGGCGAGGGAGAGACACGGGCGGCGTCACGGGTCTCCGCGGCGCTGGCGGCGACGGGACGGCGGGAGGCCCGCGGGCGTCGAGGCGACGGATCTGGTCGATCCCGATCCAGATCGACAGAGGAGGAGAGAGCGAGAGGGAGGAGGAGGAGGTTAGGGTTAGGGTTCGTGGGGATAAGGCATGGGCGGTTCGGCCGGTGGGCAGTGGGCGGCTTTGGCAGTGAGCCGGGCCGTCTGCCCGATTAGCGAGGGCCTTTTTTCTTTTAGTTTTGTTTTGTATTTTCCTGTTGTTTTTTGTTCTCTTTTATTTTTAGTTTTTGTAAAAATACTAAAGTGGCACCCAAAATAGATGTTACAATTTATACCACAGCCACAAACAACTTAGCACTGAAATAAAATAGTTTTGAAATTGTTTGTCATTTTAAAAGCATTTATATAATTATTAATGCTGCTATTTTATTCCTTTTAGAGTGTTTAAACATTTTATAAAGGTGTGGTTTGACCACCATAATTATCTATGCATTATTTGGCACAACCCGAACATTTTAGTTTTAATCTTTGAAAACTTTTATTGTTTGCCTGATTTTTAAATTGAATTCAAATCGGTTTCAAACTAATGCGAGATTAGCCACAGTAATCGTGGTGACGTGGCATCGTTAACGTGGGATTACTGTAGCATGATTACCCGGGCGTCACAAGAGGGCAGTGGATGTGGACGAAGCGGGCACCGAAGCTCGAGGGTGCTGACAGACTGCAGTGTGCTCCTTGACTGCAACTGCATCATGCAGCTCATCAGGAAGGACGGGAGGCCCGTGGTGCTGGGGACGCCATTGGGGGAAGGGGATCTCGTGTCGTGGATTGCCTTGCCCGAAGGGGAGAAGACGGCGGTGGAGGTCGGGGTCGACGAGGGGCAGCGCTCCCGGATCCATGCCGGCAGCCGCGTGTGACGCCTAGGGGCGGCGGCGCCGGATCCACGCCGGCAGCTATGCGGGGTGCCCGAGGTCGGCGCGGCTGGATCCACGCCGGCAGCCGCGCGGGGTTCGTTGCCGACGACATGGGAGGCGCAGGAAGATGGACGGGAATGCGGGCGGGGGTCGGGAGGAGGGAGAGGGTTGGGGAGACCGTGGTAGAAGTGGACAAGGCTGCGGTAGCGGCACCGGGGTGGTGATCCGGCGGCGGTGGCACCGGTAGAAGGTGGGGGTAGGTGGGGGTTTGGATCGGGGGAAGAGGGAGGTGTGGGTGTCGTGCGGGGAGGTGGGGGTCGGCTTCGTTGCAGTTTGGTTCGCGGGACGAGACAGTAATCAGGTGTTCGCAGAATAAGGTGTTTTGGTGTGCAGAATAAGGTCTTAAGGGGTGTTATCATAATAGACCCACCTATATATATATATATATATATATATATATATATATATATATATATATATATATATATATATATATATATATATATATATATATATATATCCTGTTGCAACACTATATTAGTACACTATTTTAGGGATATCCTAGTACCAATAAAATGCATAATCTTTTGCCACCGGATATCCCTAAAAACTCCATCACACATGCCAACTTTAATGTGCAACATTAATCATGTTCCTCATGTTTGAACCATAGAAATCTATTTCCAATCTTCAACAACTAATGTCGACCTTGGATCTAATGAGCGATATGACCTAAATCTAGATGGATTAATCATATGCATTTGTTTGCTCTAGTACACATCATCAAAATTTGTTTTAAATCTTAACAATTAATGTTATGGAACCTAAATATATTTTGTTTGAAACATATTAAATAGGGATATTGTCAAAAATGCATGCCCAATATCCATCATACATGTCATTAATAAATAAAGTTATGCATCACACAATCTTTTTTGCCCTATAAATACATGTACATATAAGCTGACACGCATTCAAATTGCTCGCAATGGCTTGCAAGACCACCGCCGTTGTCGCTATTGCATGTATATTTATTCTAGCACTCATCATGTCTTGTGGTAAGGAGAAGGTGTGTTGCAAACTTGAATTTACAAGACAATGACCCTTCCATATATTTCTTATTGAACTCACAGTCTGGGATAACATATTAACATACATATTTTACTCATAAATTAATGCAGATATGGTTGAAGGGAAGTGCACACAACACCATACTAACATAAGATGTAGCGACTCTAAGCTTTGTGAAAAGTGGTGTTATTTCTTTGAAGATCCTCGAGGTGGGTACTGTGACATTCAGGCTAGTGGAGGTTTTTGTGTATGTTGTACTTGACCCGTCCCGCACTTCTAGTTTGTACTAGTGAGTTCTTCATGCGAAATAAATAAATTGCATTTATTCAATGCATCATTAGCGTCTCTCTGTTGTCTCTAAAGAGAACCATTTCGGTTAAAAGAATGGAAATGAAAAAAACTCCAAAGTAGGAGTTGTTGTGCATCTAAAAAGGCAGCCTTGAGTTTCTCAATGGCAATCGACATGGCTTGCGAGTAACTATGGTACGGGATGAAGACTGTAGTCGCTTGGGCGGGAGAGAAAACATATGCTTCAATTAGTTTCCTCGGTTAGTGTCCCAAAAATCTTGTTCCAATCTTTAACAACTATAATGCATATCTTGGATGTAAATGAACATTATGGGTGAAGGTCCTTGCTACATGTGAGCTGTGTTGGGATTTCCTCGAAGAGGAGAGGATGATGCAGTACAATAGAGATAAGTATTTCCCTCAGTTAAGAAACAGAGTTATCAATGTAGTAGGAGAACCACGCGAAACCTCGTGAACAACACCTACACACAAAAGAACAAATACTTGCACCCAACATGATCTAAGGGGGTTGTCAATCCCCTCGGCTGTTAATTGCAAGGATCAAGTCTGATAATTGTAGATAGATAAATGAAAGCCCAAAATAAAAGAACCGTAAAAAATTACAACAAGGTATTTTGGGATTTAATATATGGTAAAGATAGACCCGGTGCCATAGTTTTCACTAGAGGCTTCTCTCTCGAACAAAGAACATACGGTGAGTAAACAAATTACTGTTGGGCAATTGATAGAAAACCGCATAGTTATGACGATATTTAAGGCAATGATCATGTATATAGGAATCACGTACGAGACAAGTAGAACGAATCCTGCCTGCATCTACTACTATTACTCCACACATCGACCGCCATCCAGCAGGCATCTAGAGTATTAAGTTCATAAAGAATAGAATAACGCCTTAAGCAAGAGGACATGATGTAGACAAAGTATATCCAACCAATATGAATATACCCCGTCGTTTTCCTCTTAATGGCAACAATTAAAATACGTGTCTTGTCCCCTTTTGTCACTGGGCTATAGATCATCGCAAGATTGAACCTATTACAAAGCACCTATCCCATATTGCAAAAAAAATCAATCTAGTTGGCCAAACCAAACAGAAAGATCATAGAGAAATACAAAGCTATAGCAATCATGCATATAAGAATTCAGAAAAGACTCAAATAATATTCATGAATAATCTGATCATAAACCCACAATTCATCGGATACCAACAAACACACCGCAAAAGAAGATTACAAGATCTCCAAGAACATCGAGGAGAACATTGTATTGAAGATCAGAGAGAGAGAGAGAGAAGCCATCTAGCTACTAGCTATGGACCCATAGGTCTGTGGTAAACTACGCACACATCATTTGAAGGGCAGTAAGGTTGATGTAGAAGCCCTCTGTGATTGATTCCCCCTCCGGCAGAGGACCGAAAATGGCCTCCATATGGGATCGCAGAAGAATAAAAACTTGCGGTAGCAAAAAAAGTATTTTGGGTGGCTCTCTAATGTAATGGCAATATTTCGGAATTTATAGAGGTAGAATTAGGTCAAGAGGTACCACATGGGACCCACAAGCCTGGGGGCATGCCTACCCCCCTAGGGCGTGCCTCCCGAGCTTTTTGCTCCGTCGTGGCTCTTTAGGTCTTCTACCGAACCTTCTAGGGTCCCTTCTGATCCAGAAAAAATCATCAAAAAGTTCCGTAGAGTTTGGACTCCGATTGGTAGTGATTTTCTGAAAATCCAGAAACAAGTAAAAAATAGAAACTGGCACTGGGCACTAGGTTAATAGGTTAGTCTCAAAAATGATATATAATTGCAAATAATTTCATATAAAACATCCAAGATTGATACTATAATAGCATGGAACAATAAAAAGTTATAGAGACGTTGGAGACGTATCAAGCACCCCAAGCTTAATTTCTGCTCGTCCTCGAGTAGGAAAATGATAAAAACAATTTTTTTTGATGTGGAATGCTACCTAACATGTTCGTCATGTAATCTTTCTTTTATGGTATGAATATTTAGATCCGAATGATTCGAAGCAATAGTCTATAATTTTATATAAAGAGATCAACACTCAGGCATACCAACAAACAATCAGGCTTTCAAAATATCAATGCTAAAGAATGTTATCCCCACAAAATAATATAGCCTTGTCATGCTCCATCTTAACACAAAGTATAAATCATGCACTACCCCGGTGTTAGCCAAGAAATTGATTCATACTTTTTAATGCACTTCAGCTTTTCCAACCCTCGCGCAATACATGAGCGCAAGCCATAGATATAGCACTATCGGTGGAATAGAGTATGGTTACAGAGACTGATATGTAGAAGACAAAAAAGGAGAAAGTCTCACATCGATGAGGCTAATAAACGGGCTATGGAGATGCCTAACAATTGATGTCAATGCAAGGAGTAGGGATTGCCATGCAACTGTAACATCCCAAATTTTCAATTTGGAATGTTATACATAGATCATCATTGCATATCATATTTTTGTTGCATTGTTGGCTCGATCCTAGAAATTCTACGCAACTCAAGGGCCCACGGAGAGAGTTGGGCATTTCGTTATTTTCTTATTTGAGTTTTCTCAAATTTTGAAAATAGGATCATTAATTTTATTTATTTTATCTTCAATTATTTCTACTACCAAAATTTCAAAGAGGGAATAAAATGACTTTCCCAAATAAAGAAATAATGAAGATTTAATAAAAAATCAAATAAGATTTATTTTGGAGTTTTTCGTCTTTTATTTGGATTTAGGAAAAATGCACGTTTTTCAAAATTGCATTTAGGCCCCAAATAAATGTTCATCTTGTCCGGCTTGATTTTAGAAGCCAGGGAAAATATGTTTCGGGATTTTTGGAGTCCGTTTAGTATTTCTTTTTATTTTTTCTTCTGCGCGAAATTATTTAAAAAAAACACGAACCGCCTCTGGGCCGTGCCCGAGCGGGACTCCGCTCGGCGGCACGCTATATAAGCCACCACCCCAGGCGCCCCAGGCCCGTCAGCCGCCCGCGCCCGTGCCTCACCAAACCCACTCGCCGCCACGCCCACACCCCGCCAAACCCTAACCCTAGCCGCCCGCCGCCATCCATCGCCATCACCGCCGCTGCCGTCGCGGACCCGCCGCCGCCGCCGCCGACCCTGCCGCCGAGGTTCGCTGCCACCTCGTTTTGCGTGCCGCCAGTTTTTTTTTTAAAAAACCGAGCGGTTTTTCTTCAGTTTTTTTCGGTTTATTTTATTAGATCGGTTTTTTTGGTTCGGTTCATTAGCAAGCATTCGCTCGTTCATTCATTTTAATGAACGTGTTCATCAGATTAGTTTAGTTAACGAACGTTCGTTCGTTAACCTGTTCGTCGTTTTTCTTTTTCTCGGATTTAATCCGCGATTTTTCTGATCGCGATTCCTCGTCCGATTTTCGTTTTAGTATAACTTTTCGCTCGTTTATTGGAATCAGGCGATTCAAGTGCCTGGAGTTTCGTCTCGAAACCCTCTTTCCGAATAATCAACTTAACCAAGTTTTTTCTTCTGTAAAATTTGACTTAGATCCAGATTAGTAAAACGAAGCTGTTTTCTTTCGCCGTTTGACTTTCGTTGCTTTGTTTGATTTGATTCTTTTTGCAAACCGGAGTTCTTAAGTTGAACTTTCAGGTTAGATCTTTTATTCGAGTTTTACCTGTTCATTAGATGAGTACTTATTGTATGCTTGTTTGTTTATCTACGATAGAATACCCGGAGTGCGCCGCCTGTTACTTCGAGTCTCTAGGTTTCGCGGATTATCAGCAAGGCAAGTAACACTTTGATCGTACCTTTTCTCATACCCAGTTTTTATGCATTAGATCAATCCTCAAACATTGCATGATTAGGATCTAATTAAATTGTGGGTTATGGGAAATAGTTGAGATAGTACCTATTACCTGTTTTATTATCAAACCTTTGGGAGTTACTTCTACGTTTGCTTATTATGCCATGCTATGCTAGTAGACGTGGATTGGGTGAGTGTATCCATGACAGATGTGAGTTTGTTAATTAATGGTTTATTTAAGGTGGCAACTTAAACACACATCTGGGTGGATTGAGGCACTGGTTTCTATCAGACTTGCTGTATTTTTTCGGACCGCCACCCGTGCTCAAAGGATCATGAGATTTTTCAAACTAGAAACTTTCGTGTGCAGCCACAAGCCATTATGGGCTCTGGCATAGTTGATTAAGTCGTGCGGACTCTTACGGGTAGACTAGCAGATGTAGGGGAAAGTAGGTGTATCGATCTACCCACATGTAAGGTGCTAGCGCTTCCGAAAGACTATGTCTCGGTCATCCATTTCTCAAACATCTTGTAGTGCGAGAAATCCAACGGAGGCGATCGAGTCTTGTGGGGAACAGTGCGCAAACCTCTGCAGAGTGTATAAACTAATCATGGTTAGCCGTGTCCCCGGTTATGGACGTTTTGAGTATCTAGTACTTGGATATCATGTGAATCTCAACATGTTACTCTAATTTAATATTGTTGGGTTAATGAGTACTTTTAATTGGGATTGAGAATGCTGTCAACCATTCTCAATGTTTAACAACCACCATGATAGTTAAATAAATTTATTCCTTTGTAGTAGGGAAAAATTGGCTTTATGCAAAACTGTAACCATAGAGCTTTCCACCAGCCAAATATGCATGTAGTATAGCTTAATTCGTTGTTATTCTCTATGTGTTACATTGCCAGCATATTCCATGTGCTGACCCGTTTTCGGGCTGCAACGTTTCATGTTCAGACTTTTCAGACGACGAGTAAGGTGCTTTTAGGTCGTGGTTCTATACTCAGTGATGCCGTTGGAGTTGATGGACTCGCTTATCTTCCAAGTCTTCCGCTGTTATCGTATTTCGATGGCCTTAAGCCATATTTATTTCAATAAGTTCTCTCTTGAGACATTCGATGTAATAAGTGTGTGATTGCTACTCTGTTATAAATCCTCCAAGTATTGTGTGGTGTCAGCATTACTGATCCAGGGATGACACGGAGCACAGAGATCAGACGGTTTGAGGTCTGGTCGCTACAAAGGTGGTATCAGAGCACACGTTGACTGTAGGACACGGCCACTAAGCTTAAGCCCTAGATCACTACTCTTTCTTCTCATTTCTGACTCCTCATCTTTTCTATTCTTGAGGATGGCGGATGCAAGGATCAAATTCACACAACCATATGAAAACTCACCTTTTGGATATCACTTGAAGGAAGCCACTAGATACCTGAACATAGGAGTACCAAGCTTCACCGGGACCTTCAACGCCACTTTACCCGAAGAGGAGCGCTGGAGGATTCAAGTCTACATTCCAGGAAGGACATTTGCACCAGTCACGGAGCCAATAGAGTTTACCTTTGATGCACCAACATGGAGCCTAGGAAAGAGCATGGCAGCTCACATCGCCATGGGACGAATTGGAGAAGTTTACCACAACGATCTCAAGAATACTATCTACCAGATTTGTGGGCGCCGAGATGAGCATTGGGAGATGATCACCACCAGGAAGGACAGATCAATCGCAGCTTATATTCAGGAGTTAAACCAACACATCCGACGCCAGGAGAATCAGATGTGCGCGGATATGGAGGATCCGCAGAAGGCTATGACCAAGATCAAGGAGCTAGAAGAAGAACTCAAGGCTACACGTAAAGACTATATGGAAGAAATCGTCGCCCTAGTAAGACAGAACGGTGACCTTATGGAGAAGATTGGAGTATTCATGGGAGGTCCAGCACCCAGAGGAGAAGGGGATGAACCTACTTGTCCAGATAATTACATCATCATCGACGACACCGCCTCGGATCCCGACGACAGCGATGATGACTATGTTAATGAAGCTGGAGCAGATATCATGGAATCTTCATCGGAGCAGTTTTTCTAGTTGACCACCATAACAGTAGTAGAATTTTCCACCATTTAATTAGTTTTAGTCCAAGAACTTTTGTAACGATAGTTAGACCGTTGTATGCCCTTGTTTGAATTGATTGGAGTGATATTGTGTGCTTTTGTCTCATGTGCATATGGGTAGTGTTATCTCACTAGACCTCATTCTATTCTTAACTCTCCTCTTCTCTTTAAACCCTCAGATGCCTCCGAGACGCGACCCCGAATTTGTTTTCCCGTCGGAGATCACTCAGTTGATTCAGCAGCAGAATACCTTGATTCAAACATTGGTACAGCTCAGGATGGCTCTCCCCCTCTCCTCTCCTCTCCCCCACCTGCCCACACCACACACCTCTCAACCATGGTGATTTTTGATCTTGCTGATCATGGAAGGCCTTCTGCATTGGGATTTCTCCCCCGGCCTTGCGGTCGCGGCTCAGGTGCGTCATCGCTTTGGATCTACCGTCCACTTCTCACCTTCTGGTTCGAAAAAAGAGTTTTTCTTGGTGGTGCATTTCTCGTCGGCCAGCTTTCCTCTCAATGAAGAATCGATTGCCATTGCACTACAATGTTGTATTGGAGGGGAGCCATCTGGTCTTAAGGTGACACATCTTTCGGGACGAAGATTTCGGTTTTCCGTGGCTTCCAATAAAGTTGGTCACTTCATCTACGGTCTCAAGGATCATGTTTGGCCAGACTTCATTTGTCATTTTAGTCTATTCCGCCAAAGCTACATTGGTGCCTTGTCCATGGATTCATCTTGGCACCTGGATTCTCATATTTCTGAGGTGGCGGAGCGTTCTCCTGTTGCGATCAAGTCCAAATACAAATTCACAATGCAGAATCCCAATGAATTGAGTGCGTCTCATCAAGTTCTATCAAAGTTTGGTCTTTGTCCCTCAAATGATAAGGGGGCCGATCTTGAAAAGTCGCCGGAAAGCTAATTGCCGGCGTCTCTCTTGCCAACTCCGGCAGTGCCTGGGCCTACAATCAGTCACCCTACAATTGCGGGCCTTAACCCACCTTCCATGAACGCTGGCATCATATTTGCCAGTTTCCAATCGGTCATTATTACAGGAGTTAACGCCATTAACTACAAATTTGAAGGCTGTCGGTTTAAGGAGAAGGCTTGGTCTAACATTCCGAATTTTATGCTGCTGCATATTCTTGATCAACGTCATTTTGGGTATTCTGATTCACGTATTGCTACTATCTGGTCTTTGGAATCGATCCCTCCATCGGATTACATTTATGGGAAGCTAAATTTGTGCTCCAATTGTCATTTGATGGGCCACCTTGCTTCTGTCTGTCCCGATATTAAATGCTCTGTATGTCTCTCTGACATTTGCAGCTGCCCCACGCTTATTACTCAGGCCAATATTGATAAACCCTCTAAGGGGAGCGGCCCTGGGCCGCGTCCGAGCCCGCGAGTATGTACTACATGTGGATCCGTCAACCATCTTTTTTTCCTGTGCCCGGCCTATCTCAAGTGTGACTCTTGCTTATTTTTGGGCCACACGAGCCACAATTGCCTGGACTCTAAAGCTAGACATAATGTTTGGAGGCCCAAGAATGCGCAGGATCTGGCTCCTCCTTTGCCTGGAGTAACAAATAAACTGGATCATTCTTTGAAAGGCAAGAATCCTATTGATCCTATTTTTCTAGCGGACTCATTATACTGCCTACCATCTACTAGCCGCCCTGCCATGCCCATCTTGGGAAACGAGAGGCTAATTGATTTTGGTCCAGTCAAATCCGGGTCTGCACGGATTCTTTCCTCTCGCTCGCAATTACCATTGGCACCTGTTTTGTGCCCCACCGATCGACCCAAGCATGCATCGACCGTCCATGACAATCTCTGTGGTTCGATGAGACACGTGGCTCCATCCTGTGGACAACGGCAGCGCTCCTGTAAGGCATCCTGGTTGCCCAAAACATCCATACCCCCTACCGATACGCATTCCGCCTCGCCTGTTGTGCCTCCTCCTGCGCCCGCTCTGCTCTGCTCTCCGCCACCAACAATGGCGAACTTCCCTGTCAATGTCGTCCCCTACCTCCCGCAGGGCATGACAGTGGAGCTCGGCCCGCCCGATCGGAAGGTGCGCTACTGATATGGTGGTTAGCGCTATACCTCCTCTGCAACACGACTTCTTGGCCATTGCTGAGGCCAACAGGTTCATCCCGCAGCATCAGAAAGCGGCCCTCCGGGATACAATCCAAGGTTTGCTCCATGAATCCAATTACTTCCCTCAAGTCGAAGATCACCCTCTAGGGATTGGTATTTTTGGTTTGAGGATTCCTAGTGCGTGACTCAGTTGTGGGGACTACTTTTGAACTTGATGAGTTGCAAGCTGATGAACACACGGTTATATCCTTTGTACCTCATGATGCTGCACTGAATATGAGGCTCACCTCTTTCGGCCCGGAGATTTGGATTCTATATGTAGGTTTTCCTTACGATTACCAAACGCAGCACTACATACATAAATCTGTGGATAGCTTTGGCACTCTGCTTGAATGGCACAACCCTAGGGGCGATAGGCGACTTGTTTTGCTAAAAGCAAGGGTTATTCATCTTCGATTAGTCCCTAAGAGTATTATCATGAGGCAGATTGGTGGTGCTCGTCATTGTTGGACTGTTGCTATGACCATGTTGCATAGCTCTGACTGGAATGCACACTTGCCAGAAGTACCACCGGCTGGCGAGGATCCTCCTCCTGAGGATGGTGTCCCTCACCCTCTCTTTGGTGAGGGTCTGACTGCAGAACAGATTTATCAGGCTCAACTTCACAACTGGATGGCCCAGAATGTGGCTGCAGATCATGCTCTGCACCAGGCTAATCAGGCCAATGATGATGTGGTAGTTGATCAACAGGTTCAGTTTCAGGCTAATTGGGGAGCCTGGCCAGCACCTCCTCCTCCAACTGTGTACAACTTTCAAGCTTGGTTGGCTGCTGAAGGGCTGCAGGTTACTGATGGAATTGTCCCTGACAACAATCTTCTCGACAGTCCAGCAAGGGCTTGGAATGAATCCATTTCATGGAGCAGCAGTTCTGATTCTTCTGTTAATTCTGATTGTCTGGTTCTTGTGCCTGTCAACATCCTCCACAACTTGTGGCGACATAATTTGGACAGCTCTGCTAGCACTTCCATTGTGCCTGTCCTGCCACCGAGAGACAGTCTTAGTATTGATCTGACGTTGAACAACTCTGGTATGCATCTGTCCTTGTCTGACAATGGAAACATGGTGGCCACAATGCTATTCCACTACTCCAGGCCGGTGAGGCAAGTCAATGACTATCTCATGCAGGCTATCAGACCCATCATGGCTGCATTTGGCCCTCGGAGCTCTGGGTTGGGTTTCAGGGATTCTTTGAAGGTTCATGTGGAGGTCCATCGCAACGATGACTCATTTGTGATTACGGCTGGGCATCAGATCACCAACAACAATGACGAATGCCTCTCTGTGGTGCATTCCTGGACTGCTCACTCTGACGCCTCAGATATGATTCAGGCGAACCGTGCTCTCTCTTTCCCTGCCTCAGTGGAGCCCCAGAGTGTGATCGGTGCCTCCTTGCACCGTGGTAAAGTGCAGGCACCAGAATGCGAAGTCTCTCTCCGTCGTAGTGCTAGATCAAATAAATATGATGGATTCCGGGTGCATGCTCTAGCCGATACTAAGAAGAAGGTGTCCAAAGTGAAGCCACGCCACACGCCTGCTGCACCTTCATCGGTTGTCATCACGGAGCTGGATAATACTGACGTTATTCCACCTCCAACTCCTATTCAGGTTATCCAACAAGTGCGCGTCCTCCAATGCGTAGTCCCAGCGGAGGAACTCACTGAAGCTGCCCTCTTGGAGTCCACCGGCGCGGGTCCCTCGTCTTCAACCTAATCTTCGGGTCGATTTGCTTAAATGGGTCTTTTGGTTAATTCGAATGTGCTCTGTTGGAACATTCGTGGGTTAAATTCCGGTGATAAATAGTTAGCTCTTTCTAATGCTATCCATGCTAGTGGTTGTTCGGTTATATGCTTGCAAGAAACTAAGAAGACTATGATCGATCATGCGTTTATCAAATCTTGTTGTCCCCGTCGTTTTGACCAATTTGCATTTGTTCCTTCGAATGGGGCCTCGGGTGGCATTGCTACTATTTGGAACAGCTCGGTTTTCACCGGCACGGTCATTGCTTCTGAAGATTTTGCTCTTGTCATTAAGTTTCAGTCCACACAATCATCTCAATCCTGGATGTTAGTGAACATTTATGGCCCATGCCAAGGTGACGCGCGTACTAATTACACTAATTGGCTGTTCTCTCTAAACATCTCGGCTAATGAAGACTGGCTTCTACTTGGGGATTTTAATTATATCCGTAGCCCCGACAATCGTAATAAGCCCCGCGGGAGCATTAATGACATGATCACGTTCAATGACTTCATACGTACGCAATGTCTTGTTGAACTGCCAATTAAAGGCCGTTCTTTTACTTGGAGTAATATGCAGCAGGATCCACTTTTGGAGCAATTAGATTGGTTTTTCACCTCTTGCAACTGGACGGGCTCTTACCCTAACACCATTGTTAAACCATTGGGCAAGCCAGTATCTGATCATATCCCGTGTGTAGTCACGATTGAAACATCGATCCCAAGGAGCAAACTCTTTCGCTTTGAACCCTTTTGGATACATCACCCAGGCTTCATGGATATTGTGCAGTCAGCTTGGGATAAGCCAGTACGTTCTACCAATAGTGCAACTATTCTGTGCAGGAAATTCAAGCACTTACGGTACTGTCTGAAAAATGGAGTAAGAACATCTCCCGACTCTCTATTGCAATTGATAACTCCAACAAAACTCTTGCACATCTGGACACGATTGAAAACAGAAGGCAATTGACCATTCCTGAGGCAAACTTTCGGAAAATTCTAAAAGCACACATCTTGCGGTTACTTTCGTACCAAAAAGAATATTGGAGGAAACGTTGCACAATTCGATGGGTCCGTTTTGGTGATGAGAATTCCAAATTCTTCCAAGCAATGGCTTCAGAACGATACAGAAGAAACAATATTGCCTCTCTAACCTTGCCCGATGGAACGGTACTTGATGATCATGCAAGCAAGGAATCGGTCATCTATCAATCCTTCAAAGAAAGACTTGGGACATCCTCCAAACATGACATGAAATTCAATCTCCCCTCCATCATCAAGCACATCGAGGGTCTGGATGACCTAACTCTGCCTTTTACTAGACAAGAGATTGACCAAGTCATCAAAGAAATGCCGGCGGATAGGGCACCATGTCCAGACGGGTTCAACGGAACATTCCTCAAATCTTGCTGGAATATAATTAAAGAGGACTTTTATGCTCTCTGTGATCAATTCTTCGAGGGTGGCCTTAACCTGGAGAGCATTAACGATGGATTAATCACACTCATTCCCAAAGTTGCTGCACCGCAAGGAGGTAATGACTTCCGACCGATTACTCTATTAAACTGCTGTCTTAAGGTCATTACAAAACTCCTTGCCAATCGGCTTCAAAAAATCATTCTGAAAATTATACACCGCAACCAATATGGGTTTTTGAAGTAGAGGTCCATCCAGGACTGCCTTGCATGGGCGTTTGAATACATCTACCAATGCCAAGCTTCTAAAAATCCAACAGTTATCCTAAAACTGGACTTTGCAAAAGCATTCGACACCATTGATCATGAGGCTATGTTGGATATTATGAAGCACATGGGTTTCAACGACAAATGGTTGGGATGGATCAGAACCATCTTTTCATCAGCCAAATCCTCCGTACTACTTAATGGCGTTCCGGGGAAGCAATTTAATTGCATTTGCGGCGTACGACAGGGCGAAACGTTGTCCCCCTTAATCTTTGTCTTGGCAGGAGATTTATTGCAAGCTGCGATTAATGACTCCTTTTGTAAGAATGATTTGCACTTGCCCTTCAACCGACCCAACCAATCTGACTACCCAGTGATCCAATATGCGGATGATACTATCCTACATTTGCCCGCCGTGTCAAGACCAAGCAACACTTGTCAAAAACATACTCACCGATTATGCCACGTCATTGGATTAAAGATCAACTTCCACAAGTCAACCCTAGTGCCAATGAATTGTGATGCGGCAACTGACCAACAGATTGCACAAATTTTCGGCTGCGTGGTGGGGAAACTACCTTTTACCTATCTTGGATTGCCCATGGGTACGACAAAACCCTCAGTTCAGGATCTAATGCCTTTGGTTTGTGGCGTCCAACGAAGGCTCACTGCAACATTATCAATGATCTCCTATGGAGGGAAATTATCTCTTCTAAACTCGGTCATCACTTCACTCATCATATTTGCACTCTGCACCCTTAAGTTGCCGCAAAAGATTATTGATCTACTTGATAAAATTAGAAGGCAATGTCTTTGGACTAAGAAGACTGATGATGGGGACAAATGCAACTCTTTAGCCTCATGGCAGATGGTTTGCAGACCCAAGGAATGTGGAGGCCTTGGAGTGCTTGATTTACAAACTCAAAGCGACGCCTTGCTCATGAAATACCTGCACAAGTTCTACAATCGTTGGGACCTACCGTGGGTGGATTTAATCTGACAACATACTACATGCACAAAATCCCACATGCCTCGTGACAATTGTGGCTCTTTACGGTGGAAAGATGTGCTCAAACTTACTCCTATCTATCGAGGCATCTCGCATGTGATCGTTCACAGAGGAGACACTGCGCTTATGTGGAAAGACTTATGGCTTGATGAGGTCCTGTCCGAATCACATCCGCGTGCGTTCTCATACACCAAAAATGAAGATATTTTGGTCAGGGATTTCCTTGGAAGCACCAACCTCAACGAAACCTTCCACCTTCCACTATCCATGCAAGCATTCAATGAACTACGAGATATCCAAGCGATTATATCACATGTTGGCAATGATGCAGAAGAGGGCGTAGACGCTTGGGTCTATGAGTGGGGATCTGAGATTTACTCAGCAAAAAGGTACTACAAGTTCTACTTTAGAGAGGTCACTGCGCATATTAGCTATAAATGGCTATGGAAATCTTCGGCCACAATGAAAATCAAGGTCTTTGGTTGGCTACTTCTATCTGATCGCCTAAATACCAGAAACATGCTAAAAAGGCAACACTACAACATTGGAAACAACCACGGTTGCATCTTGTGTGGCAGTACGGAGGAAGAAACAGTTGAGCACATGATCTTTACATGTCACTTCAGCCTGACTTGTTGGGATACTTTGCACATCCACTAGACAACTAATGGAGACTGTCTCAATTGGATAAAAGATGAAAAGACAGCATGGAACAACCCTATGTTCATGGAGATTTTCCTATATGCCTCCTGGAGTCTATGGAAAGAAAGAAACAACAAACATTTCCGAAGGATAAACCCTACTGTAGGCTCATGGGCAAGAAGATTCATAGAGGATTTCTCTCTACTCAGACATAGAGCCAAAGAGAAGCACAAGGAATTTATCTCTTCTTTTGCCCAATCCTTTGCCATACCATAACTTTATAGTTTCATTCATCTCCCATTTCTAGCTTAGTTTTAACAATGGCTATGGATGTAAGGTTATGACTTTGTAAGAACCTTTTGATACTTTAATATAATATACACAGTAGGAGCCTCTCCTACTGTTTCAGGTGTCAAAAAAAACAACAACCCACCACCACCACCACATGTTGACCATATGGCACGTTTCTTAAGGCTGAATCCGCCGGTGTTTTCCAGTAGCACCGAGCCGATAGTAGCAGATGATTGGCTCCGTAAGATAGGGAGGGAGTTGACCACTGCAGGATGTACAAATGGAGAAAAGGTGAAGTTTTCCGCACATCACTTGCGGACCCAAGCAAAGATGGTGGGAGAATTTTACAGCCACTTACCACTGTGAGACACCGTCACATGGAATCAGTTTGACAAGCTTTCCGTCGCCCATGTTTCAGCAGGAGCTATGGCCATGAAGAAGCGTGAGTTTTGCAACTTACGCCAAGGAGGACTGACGGTTGGCAAGATGTGGATGATTTGATGAAGCTAGCACGTTATGCCCCAGATGACGTTGCTACGGATGCAGCTAAGCAGGAGAAGTTTCTAGAAGGACTGAATGATGAGTTGAGCATGCAGTTGATGGTAGCCAATTTCAATAACTACCAGGAGTTAGTGGATCATGCTCTTATGATTGAAGGAAAGAAGCAGCAGATTGACAATCGTAAGAGGAAGTATGGACAGGGGAAGTACAATTCTGGAGCTCAACAGAAGCTACGCTTTACCCCGAAGTCAGGAGGACACTTTCAGCATACTCACGGAGGAGGCAGCTCGCACAATCATAATGGCACAAAGAATGGAAACGGGAATGGAGGAAGCAATGGACAAAGCCGCACCAACCCGTCAACACCATCCAAGGTAGACCTGAGTCATATCACTTGTTATAAGTGTCGTAAGACGGGGCATTATGCAAATGATTGTCCTGAAGCCCAAAATGGAAATGGCAATGGAAGCTTAGGAAAGAAGCCGAACCCTTTCAACAGAGGACAGGTGAAGCACGTCACCGTGGATGAGGTTGAAGCTCAGCCAGACGCAGTAATAGGTAAGTTTTTGGTTTAGGCATATACTGCAGTTGTTCTTTTTGATACTGGTGCATCGCATTCATACATATCAAGGGGATTTGTGGATAAGTTTAGCCTGCCCACTAAGACTCTTAAGACACCCATGCTAGTAAGTTCACCGAGAGCTGAGTTTATGGTCAGTCAAGGATGCTTTCAGGTGCCATTAAGTATAGGAAGGCATGTTTTCCCAACGGATTTAATTATATTGGAATCCCAAGGTTTGGATGTAATTCTTGGTATGGATTGGCTGTCAATGTATGGAGGAAACATTGATTGCGCCAGTAAGACAATTTTGCTTACGACACCAGAAGGAATAAGAATCAAGTATGTATCACGGCATGAGCCAAGAAGAGCACATGTAAATTCCTTATCAGGAGTTGTGCAGGAGGAAGTACCATTGGTAAGGGATTTCCCCGATGTATTTCCAGAAGAGTTGCCAGGTATGCCACCGGATAGAGACATTGAGTTCTTAATTGAACTACTGCCAGGCACTGGGCCGATATCCACGAGACCGTACAGGATGCCAGCCCAAGATTTGGAGGAAATTAGAAGCAGATTAAGGAATTGTTGGACAAAGGTTTTATTCGCCCAAGTTCTTCGCCTTGGGGATCGCCAGTACTTCTGGTGGAGAAGAAGGATGAAACGTTAAGAATGGTTGTTGATTATCGCGGATTGAATGAAGTAACAATCAAGAACAAGTACCCACTACCAATGATCAATGATCTGTTTGATCGGTTGCAAGGAGCTAAGGTGTTTTCCAAGATCGATTTGCGATCAGGGTACCATCAGTTGAAGATTCGGGAGCAGGATATACCGAAGACGGCTTTTACCACCAGGTACGGGTTGTATGAGTATACCATTATGTCATTTGGTCTGACTAACGCCCCAACCTATTTTATGAACATGATGAACAAGGTGTTTATGGAGTTTTTGGATAAGTTCGTCGCGGTGTTCATTGATGATATTTTGGTTTACTCAAAGAATGAAGAGGAACATAAGGAGCACTTGCGTTTGGTACTCAAGAAGCTCAGAGAACATCAGCTATACGCCAAGTTCAGCAAGTGTGAGTTTTGGCTGAAGGAAGTTGGATTTCTCGGACATGTTATATCCGGAGAAGGTATCGCAGTAGACCCCACTAAAGTTGTCACTGTGACAAACTGGGAAGCACCAACAACAGTTGGAGAAATCCGGAGTTTCCTTGGACTCGCAGGATACTACCGGAGATTCATTGAAAATTTCTCGAAGATTGCGAAGCCTATGACGGAATTGTTGAAGAAGGATACCAAGTTCATTTGGAGTGAGGAGTGTGAGGCTAGTTTCCAAGAGTTGAAGAAACGTTTGGTTACCTCACCAGTATTAATTCTGCCAGATCAGACCAAGGATTATGAAGTGTATTGCGATGCTTCACGTCGAGGACTTGGAGCAGTGCTTATGCAGGAGGGAAGAGTTGTTTCGTATGCTTCACGACAGCTTAAGCCTCATGAGTTGAATTATGCTACTCATGATTTGGAGTTAGCAGCCATAGTGCAGGCACTGAAAACGTAGAGACATTTTTTCATTAGAAATCATTGTGAGGTGTACACGGATCACAAGAGTTTGAAGTACATCTTCATGCAGAAGGAGTTAAATCTCAGGCAGAGGAGATGGTTGGAGCTTATTAAGGATTATGATATGAGATTGCATTATCACCCCGGGAAGGCTAACGTCGTAGCAGACGCGTTGAGCCGTAAGAGCCATGTCAATACACTAATGACGGGAGAAATACCCAAGGATTTAGCTGAGGATCTTCATAAGCTATGTTTGGAAATAGTTCCGAGAGGCTATGTAGCAGCATTGGAGATTCAATCTACATTGATGGATAAAATCAGAGAAGCTCAAAAGACAGATAAGGAAGTTGCCTCTATAAAGGAGAAAATGAGCGAAGGGAAGGCTAAGGGATTTCGTGAGGATGAGTACGATACCCTACGATTTGAAGACCGTGTTTATGTGCCCAATGACCCGGAGATCAGGAAGTTGATTCTGCAATAGGCACATGATTCACCATATTTGATTCACCCCGGAAATACCAAGATGTAATTGGATTTGAAGGAAACTTACTGGTGGACCGGAATGAAGAAGGATATTGCAGAGTATGTAGCAGTTTGCGATGTATGTCAGAGGGTGAAAGCAGAACATCAGAAGCCAGCTGGATTGTTACAGCCATTGCCTATACCCGAATGGAAGTGTGTAGGATCGAAAGTATGTCTAGAGGGGGGGTGATTAGACTACTTGACAATATAAAAATTCAGCCTTTTGACAAAGACAAGTTTTTGGCAGATTCACGATTATGATCAAGTCAAGCATCACCCTACACATGCAATTCTAGAGTATAGGCAGCGGAAAGTAAATTGCACATGTAGTAAAGAGAGGTGGAGAAGAGCAAACGCAATTTTGGAGACGCGGTGATTTTTCTCGTGGTTCCGATAGGTGGTGCTATCGTCAATCCACGTTGATGGAGACTTCAACCCACGGAGGGTAACGGCTGCGAGAGTCCACGGAGGGCTCCACCCACGAAGGGTCCACGAAGAAGCAACCTTGTCTATGCCATCATGGCCTCACGCCCACGGAGGGCTAGCCTTACTCGGGGTAGATCTTCACGAGTAGGCGATCTCCTTGCCCTTACAAACTTCTTGGTTCAACTCCACATCTCGTCGGAGGCTCCCAAGCGACACCTAACCAATCTAGGAGGCACCATCCTCCAAAAGGTAATAGATGGTGTTGATGATGATGAACTCCTTGCTCTTGTGCTTCAAATGATAATCTCCCCAACACTCAACTCTCCTCACTGATTTGGCTGTGGTGGAAGAAAAGATTGAGTGGAAAGCAATTTGGGAAGGCTAGAGATCAAGCTTCATATGGTGGGAGTGGAGCAACTTGATCTCAACACAAGGGTAGGTAGTTTTCTTCTCGAAAATGTAAGGTAGGAGTGGTAGTTCTTTCGATGGCTCTCTCCACGAATGAAGAGGGGTGGAGGGGTATTTATAGCCTCCACACAAAATCCAACCATTACACACATTTGACCAATCTCGGTGGGACCGAAGTTGACAACTCGGTGAGACTGAAAGTTCAAATCATGTGAACGTTGGGATTTTCGGTGGGACCGAAAATACAATCTCGGTTAGTCCGATTCGTTCACAGACAAGAGCTTGCCAATCTCGGTGGGACCGACTTCATCATCTCGGTGACACCGATTTGATGACAGAAGGTTACAGAAGCTTGGCAACTCAAGTTTCGGTGAGACCGAGTTCAGAATCGGAAAATCCGAAATTTCTAGGGTTTGGCTTTGTGGCTGAGGTGGTTCATCTCGGTGTGGTGGTTTGGAAAATCGGTGGGACCGAGATTACTTATGAGTGTATATTGTAGTGAGAGTTGCTGATAGTTTAGGAGATGTATCACTAAGCACTTTGAGCAACCAGATCATCAACATAACCTCATCCCCTTTTAATAGTATTGGCTTTCCTATGGACTCAATGTGATCTTGGATCACTAAACCAAAAATGGAGTCTTGAGCTTTTGCCAATGCTTGCCTTAGCATTTTGAGGGGTCCACTTCTTCAGTCCTTGCCATACCCATATCACTGAACTTTCTGAAATGATTCTCAAGTAACTATTAGTTCAATGATATATATGTTGTTATTAGTTACCAAAACCACCCGGGGATTAGTTGCACTTTCAATCTCCCCCTTTTTGGTAATTGATGACAACATATAGATCAAAGCTTCGACAAAGGATATAATCAATGAATAATATAAATCGCTTTGAGAAGTATGTCATAAGCAAGAGCTCCCCCTAAATTTGTGCATTATTTAATATTTGCGTTTGAATGCAAATGCACAATCGATTAGGATCATGGGTCACTCTTCCATGTCACATACATCTTGGTGGAGCGCACAAAATGATAAGAATGAATAGCATGCACCCATCACCAAGACATGAGTAAATGGTCATACAAGATAGGAATAGCATATGATAAGCATTAAGCACACATTAAAGCATAGTACGACCAAGCACTCATTAAGGTAGAATGAAACGTAGTATCAAACACACTGAATGTTTCGAAAACCAAAAGTATCTCAAAGAAACCGCAAATGAACGAAAGAGCAAAAGCGCAAAAGACAACAGCACTCTCTCTCTCGAAGTCCTATGATCTATACAATTTCTCCCCCTTTGGCAACAAGTTACCAAAAAGTTCGAAAAGGCATAGAGCTAAGCGTCACTTTGGGGACTCTGCTGGCGGCTCTGTGCAGGTTGATGTTGGAGTTGAAATGGCAGCATCGGCGAAGACTTGGTGATGTCTGTGGAGCTAGAGGAGTGGTCACTTTGGAGCTGGAGCTGGAGCAACCGATGGAGCTGTGGGAGGTCTTGAAGTCTGTAGTCCCGTGTCATCCTTTGGAATAGCAGTGATCGGGTCTTGTGGGAACCGGAGCAGGCTGTTGATAATCATCTGGACTAAGTCATCCTGCATCTCACGCATAAGCTCTTCCTTCTCCTCTTTGCTTCCTCAATATCTGCCTCAAGCTTGTTGACATTACTTGCACTTTAGTCGACTTCACATCCAGAGCATGAATCTTGTCTTCAACAATCCTCTCTAGGCTCTCCCGAGGCTGCATAATGCTGGCAGGCGTTGTTCAATCCTTTGGGTAGCTTCAAGGAGCTGCTCTCCAACACTCTTGGGTTTAGCTGCTGCTTCTTTGCTTCCTTGTCGACTTTGGCTTTCTTGGCAGCTTCAATCTTTGCTTGACCTTCAACCGACGTTGGATCCTCCTCATCCATCACAACAACATTATCCTCATGCTCAGGCTGCGGTGGCAAGTGTGGTCTATCCAACAAGTATGTGCCCGTGCCAAACTTGGCATTGATAAGCATCTGAATATGCGGGCAAATCCACATGACCTTTTACGGTCACCGCAGTCCTCTTGATGGTCTCAACTATCAAGTCCATCACCTTGAAAGGTGCTCTCTCATCAAGTATATGCAGCATGTTGATAGAGTATCCTCGATCATGCGATGATCTCGGACTTGGGCATCAAGGTATGCCTCAGAATAGTGTTTGTGGTAGGTAGACCTGCCTGGAGATAGTACACTGAGCCGAGCTTCCAGATTCCCAAATCCTTAGCTGGAACCTCTTTGTACATTTTCTTCATGGATTCATGGTTCTTCTTGGGAATACCATAGACATCAATATCATCTTCTCTTTGCACTGGAGCATTCAGCAGTTCTGCCCATTCTTCAACAGTTGAAGAGAATCTTTGGCCTTCAGTCATCCATGTGATCTTTCCATCAGGATAGAAATGAGTTGTGGCATAGAATTGCATAATCATTTCATCATTCCAATTTGTCAGCTTCTGACCTACAAAGTCTGCAACACCACATGCAGTGAAGCTTTCATGCACATGTGGAAATAAGTCTCTGTGCTCTTCACTGTCAATATACTTCCAGTCAACGTATCTGGTGTCTGCAACTATGGGCTTCTTGTCCATCAGCACAGTCTCATAGAAGTCCTGCTGCTCTCTGGTGTGGAATCTGGGATCAACAGCAGTTCTTCTCCTCACGGCATATGGGTCAGATTGTCTCCATAGCTTGAGACCTCTATCCTTCCTTTCCTTCATGTTTTCAGCTTGAGGATGAGCATCATTATGAAGTGGCAGTTTCTGTCGAAGTTTCAGCAAAACAGGTGCTTCATCTTCTGACACAGCTGGTGGCACATCATCTTTCTTCTTCTCAGATGCAGGAATGTTCCTGACTGTCTTCTTGGGCTTGGCAGCAGGCTTTGCTGGAGCTGCCTTGACTGGAGCAGATTGCTTGGGCTTTGAAGTGGCTCCAGCCCTGATGGCATCACCCATGAACTTAGACTTCTGAGGAGGAGGCTGGGGTGCTTCCTCATCCTCATCTTCCTCTGCTGCATCATCATGCACAATCCTCTTCCTCTTGGAAGTTTTCTTCACCTTGCTTGTAGTTTCCTCTTCCAAACTCAGCTTCTTGGCAACAGTGGACTGCTTCACTTTTCTGGTGCCCTTCTTAGTTTGCTGACCTTGAGGCTCTTTGGCAACAACTTTTCTCTTATGCTTGGAGGAGACCTCTTCCTCAACAATGAAATCAGAATCCTCTTCATCTGAGTTTCTCTTCCTTCTGGCTCTGGTGGCTGTAGGAGGCAAACCACTTGGTGTACTCCTCTCACCATCATCTGATGAGCTGCTGGGTTCAGGACTAGTGCCTGCCTCTGGAATATCTGCTATAGGTGACTCGACCTGTTCGGCTGTCACCGCATCGACATGGTGACAACCCGTGAATAGATAAGGTATAGGCAGAGTAGAAGAGTTATCACAAACTGCAGAAGTTTTTGCAAACAAAATGAGTTCAGATTCTAGTATTAGGTTTTCACAGAAGACATTTCGGTTAGACCGAGTTTAAAATTCGGTGAATCCGAAGTGTTCAAACAGAAGCATTCACACCACTTTCGGTTGGACCGAAGTGGGTTTCGGTCCTGCCGAAAACACTAGGGTTTCACAGAATCCTCATTTCGGTCACACCGATTTGCACAACTCGGTCAAACCGAAAGGTGCAGTGCAATGGCCATAGGCCAAATCGGTCATACCGAGAATGTAAAATCGGTCTCACCGAGATGTGTTCGGCGGAAACCTAACCCTAAAACTTTTACTCGAATCTAGTTCAAAGGAACTAATCTTGTGTTCAGGAAGATTTCAATCGTGGCAAGATTACAGGCAAACCAAACGTGCATTGAATCGGAGATGGGAGCACGAGTGGGATCGAAACTCACCCTAACTTGGTGGAGTTTCTCTACGGCGGCAACGGCGCGGAGAAGATGTCCGTTGACGGCGACGGAGACCTGCGGCGAGCGCGCTGAGCGACAACGGAGACGATCCGGAGACCGGGCGACGGCAAGAAGGGGTGTGGGGCGGCGTTTGAAGTAGAAATCAGCGCGCCCCTCGAGTATATATACCCCTTTGTTGTCGGTGGGACCGAGTTGTAAAACTTCGGTGGCACCGAGATGGATAACTGCAGCGATTATGCACTTGATCACGCCGAAAATCACAACTCGGTTTCACCGAGGTGAAAACCTAGATCAATCCAAATGCTTTCGGTTTGACCGAGTTTGAGTGGGTTGGTCTGACCGAAATCACTTAGAAGGTTTTGGAAGTTAGCCCTTTACGGATCGGTGGCTCTGAGTGCTCCTCACTCGGAGGGTCTGAAATTGACTTATTCAAAGTTTGTGATGTAAGCATGAATAGAATTTGAGACAAGAAAGCATAGATAGCTAGGGGAGGTACTTAGGCATTCTTGTCCATCCATTTGGTCAGAAAAATCAAAACGACCAAAACAACAAATGGATGTCTTCGAATAGATAAAATCATGCATCCAACATGCTCACATAATAAGATAGCAAATGAAATATGTGTCAAACATGCACAATCAAAACTCTAGCTACTATCACACAATTTGTCGATGACTAGGTCATCTTTATATGAGTATATTGACTTAGGAGTGAAATGAGAACATTTGATCATAGGTCATACTCATCGTTTAAGCACAAGTGGGGTTACCACTTTTACATAAAGCATTGATGTGTTCACATCATTTGAAGATGCTTAAGCTCAATTCTTTAGAGCAAAGCTCCCCCTAGATGTGAGAACCCCTTTTAAAGGGTCAAACTAACCTTGGGTTGTCGTAGAAGACTTCATGTAGATGTTGAAGATGTGGATGCTCAATGTTGATGAAGATCATCAAGAGTTGGGAGCAATCCTTTGGATTCGGGCACTTTCAATACCTACATGGGTTAGTCCCACAAGGAACAAACAAGGATATCCATGGACATAGATTGAAGTTCACAATAGATGATGTCCATGAAAGCAATGATTACCTTGTCCCTTGACTTACCAACATGAGGGTTTGTGACTCCATGAACTAGTGCATAATGTGGAAGTTGGTTGCACAAGTTCTTGCCAAAATGAATGTGAGTGAAGTATGTTGGCGGAGTCACCCTCAAGAACTCTCTAGTTCTTCTTCTTCGGGATCCACATCATCTTGATGGGAATCCTTGGGGTTGTAGTTGAGCTTGACGAAGTAGAACTTGACGTTTCCTTGGGAACCCACTTGACCATGGCTTTAGGTGCTCCAATAAATGCATCAATCTCCTCTTGAAGCTTGTCCTTGCCTTTTAACTTGTGGTCTTGTGGTGGAAGGTCATCTTGAGCTTGTTCCACATTGGAAGAAGTAGGATTGTACTTCTCCTTTTGAGGAATAAACTGTGGAGTGGGATATTGACCTTCTTCCCATTCAACACCCTCGGCGTTGAACTTTCGCTCAAAACCAATTCCTTGATTCTTCCGGTGCCTTCCTTGTTTGCGAACAATTTCCTCAAAGTTCCTGCTTCCGGCAAGGCTCTTGTAGACACCTTTCTCTATAATCCCTTTCAATAAACTATTTTCTTGCTCAAGTGTAACTTGGCTTGAAACATTGTTAGTGGAATCAAGAGAACTACTAGAAGCAACAATATTGGATTTAGCATGGTTATTGTTACTACTAGATGAAGAATTTTTCTTATGCTTGTCATGCTTAGTTTTAATGGGAGGCAAGAAATTAGAAAAGATAAGTCGTTTGGCAAGATATGAAGAACTCTTCTTTCGAAGATCGTCATTGATTGCTTTTAGAAACTCATGTTCTTGCTCTAGAGTGAGCTTCTCGAAGCGTAGCTTCTCATGAGATCTTAGGAGCTCTCTATGATCTTCTTGAGTTGTTTCATGAGCTAACTTAAGAGTGTTTAGTTCTTTAGTTAGACGCTCAATCTCCTTCATAGCATTGTCATTCGACTCTTCTCGACTATAAAGACTACTAGCATGTTCATCATTACTAGGCTCACTAGATTTATCATGTAAGAGCTCATCTTCACCAAGCAAGTCATCCTCATCACTATCAAAGTTAATGAATTCAGGGTGTGATACCTTGGGGCCTTTAGCCATGAAGCATCTTCCAATTCCCTCATTTGGTGAATCAAATAAGTCATAGGAGTTGGAGTTGGAGGATACGAGAGCAAGACCGGCAACACCTTCATCTTGACTGTAGTCGGAGTTGGAGTGATAGCTTCTTTCGGAATGATTGTCGGAGTCGGAGCTGGAGACCCATTCACCTACATGAGCTTGATGTTTTCTTCTTGTGTAGCTCCTTGATGACTTGTGTTTCCTCTCCGAATCCTTGCTTCTCCGAGAGGGTCTTCGTTCATAACGATCATCTCTACTCCTTCTCTCTTTCCGAGGTGACTCATCTCTTGAGCTTCTTCTTCTTGGAGATTCTTCTCTTCTCTTGTGGGGAGCCGAGCACTCATTTGAGTAGTGTCCGGGTCTTCCACAATTGTAGCAGTTACGATCACGACTAGAAGATCTCTTTTCATCATATGATCTAGACTTTGAGCTTCTCTCTTTTCTTGTACTCTTGTAGAATTTGTTGAAGTTCTTCACCATTAGGCTTATCTCTTCATTGGAAACTAGCTTGTCACTTGAGGTTGTGGGAGCATCACTTGTAGCTTTGTAAGCACCACTTGACTTGTTGTGAAGCTCTTCCTTATCCTTAAGTGTCATCTCATGAGCAACAATTCTTCCAATGACTTCGGTTGGCTTGAAATTCTTGTAGTTTGGCATCATTTGGATCAAAGTGCACACGGTGTCATACTTTCCATCCAAAGCTCTGAGAATCTTCTTGATGATGAATCGGTCGGTCATTTCTTCGCTTCCTAAGCCGGCAATCTCATTTGTGATGAGAGCAAGCCTAGAGTACATTTCAGCGACTCCTTCACCTTCCTTCATCTTGAACTTGTCAAGTTGACCTTGAAGAACATCTAGCTTTGATTCCTTCACGGACTCGGTACCTTCGTGCATTTCAACCAAAGTATCCCAAATCTCTTTTGCATTCTCAAGACGGCTGATTTTGTTGAACTCCTCGGGACACAAGGCATTGAAGAGAATGTCACAAGCTTGAGCATTGTTTTGCAACATCCGCAATTCATCCGTTGTAGCCGCGATCCGAACTTTTCCTTCCTCGATGAATTCACCTTGCATACCAACACAAATAATGCCCCATGCGGCTGGGTTATGGCCAAGAATATGCATTTTCATTTTATGCTTCCAACTAGCAAAGTTTGTACCATCAAAGTAAGGACCTCTCTTAAAATTACCCTCACTAGGCGCCATACTCTCCTAGGTTGTGAAACCAAGCTTATGGAGTCCAATGCAATGGAAACCAATACAATGGAGACCAAAGCTCTGATACCACTTGTAGGATCGAAAGTATGTCTAGAGGGGGGGTGATTAGACTACTTGACAATATAAAAATTCAGCCTTTTGACAAAGACAAGTTTTTGGCAGATTCACAATTATGATCAAGTCAAGCATCACCCTACACATGCAATTCTAGAGTATAGGCAGCGGAAAGTAAATTGCACATGTAGTAAAGAGAGGTGGAGAAGAGCAAATGCAATTTTGGAGACGCGGTGATTTTTCTCGTGGTTCCGATAGGTGGTGCTATCATCAATCCACGTTGATGGAGACTTCAACCCACAGAGGGTAACGGCTGCGAGAGTCCACGGAGGGCTCCACCCATGAAGGGTCCACGAAGAAGCAACCTTGTCTATGCCATCATGGCCTACGCCCACGGAGGGCTAGCCTTACTCGGGGTAGATCTTCACGAAGTAGGCGATCTCCTTGCCCTTACAAACTTCTTGGTTCAACTCCACATCTCGTCGGAGGCTCCCAAGCGACACCTAACCAATCTAGGAGGCACCACCCTCCAAAAGGTAATAGATGGTGTTGATGATGATGAACTCCTTGCTCATGGTAGTAAGATGTGTTGCCAGGATACTTGCCAAGGATGTTGGTAAAACCTTGATGAATAGGGAAATGCTCAAGTTCCTGAGAGCACGCGCAAGCAAAATCATCCCTTACGTTGTCTTCAACAAGGTAGTCCACATCATCCATTCTACTCCGAGTATGTTATTCTACCAAACTCCTTCAAATGATCGATTGTGATTTGCCTTAGGCTGGTATAAAGAGTCTTAATGATCTCTATATCAAAGGTAATTCTTTTTGCCACTCAAGGTAATAACTCTACGAGTCACCTCCTCTAGATGGGTGCTTCGTGTCTCAGCTCGAGTGATGTTGCTATGTCTCACTCCGTGAGTTGATCCTGAGTTGTTCGATCTTCGAGATGATCGAATCCTGTAGAGTTTATTTCTGTCGTCGTGTTGAATGAAGATCTCGAAAGCAAAGACGTCAAGATCGATTTGAAGCAATGAGTCAACATCTTCAAGAAGGGCAAATGGATCATGAAGATTGTGATAGTTTTGTGACCCCCTTTACTCTTACCTCACGTCTTGAATCTCGGGGCGAGATTCTTGTTTAGTGGGGGTGAGTTGTCACATCCCTAGTTCTGGCCTGCTCTGAGTTAGCTAGTCTTGTGCTGCATCATGTTTAAATTTCTCTTAAATTTGAAATGGGGACTGATCAAACCCTAGCACCAGATCAAATCAAATAGGTTCAACATAAAATCATTTTCAATGAACCTGAAATGCCTTCTAAAATGTTCATCATCTTTGCCTTGGTCTTAAACCTCTGACAAAAATGGTGCACAATTTTCTAGGTCATCCTAAGGTCACTGAATTAAATCATAAGTATTTGAATTTGGACATTTAAATTCTATAAAATATTTTAAATGTCCAAATACTCCTAAACTGAAATGTTCCATGTTGGATATATTATATACAGTGGGCATGTGCAGTTTAGTGATTTTTGAAAGGGTCTAAGTATTTTTGGAAAAGCCCTAAATTTTACAGAAAATAGAAAACAGTAATTAAAATAGAAAACAGAGAGAGAGAGGAACTACCTGGGCCGCTTACCTGTCCAGCCTGGCGGCCCAGCACTATTGGCCCAGCCCACCAGCCTTCCCCTGTCGTCTTCCTCCTGCCAGGAGGACAAATAGGTGCGTGGCGAGCGCGCCGATGCCGCCTTGCCACCTCCTGCTTCAGCCGCTCAGCCTCGACCCCCCAGGCGTGCCACGGAGACGCCCCGAAGACCCCTGTCCCCTCTCCCCCACTCGCTGCTCCCTCTCCTCCTCTCTAGCTCCTCTCCGAGCTCCGCCCGAGTGCCACCATCGCCGCCGACTGCTGCCACCACGGCCACCGGCCACCCCACACCTCGCCGATGCACCAAGAAGCTCCGCCTCGACGTATGCGTCGTCCTCGATAAGCCAGCGACCAGGGGCCTTGTTGCATCGCCGCCACCATCGTCGTCCTCACCTCCGGCCGCCCGAGATCGCCGTCATCATTCCGGTCGCACGAGTGCATCCCCGACCTCACGCACGACGCCATCGAGATTGCTGTGAGCTCTCCTCCGTTTCTCCTCCTTCCTCGTGCTCGATTTCGTGTCGTAGCCCTGCTAACCGTCGAACCCGCGAGCGCCACGCTGCCGGCTGAACTCCGGCGAGCCGACGTGGCCGCGTGATTAGCGTTAATCACGGCCAGCTAACCCTCCAAAGAGCCACTGACTACCGGGCCCCACAGACTAATTACCCCTGCTTAGCTCCTGTTTAGACTAAACTAACCCCATGGGCCCCATAGTTCAGTTTGACCTGGCCCCGTCACACTTTGACCGACCCCACCCGTCAGCATTGACTCCGCTGACGTGGCCGTTGACCAGTCCCACCTGTCAGCCACACAAACCAGCCTGAGACACTGACGTATGGGTCCCACAGGTCAGGTTTGACCTGGCCGGCCCCATTGACCGCTGATGTCACAATGACGCAGTGCTGATGCAGTTAATTATTTTCTAGGTTTATTCTTATATAGGAAATTCCAGAAAATGCCCTAAACTTCTAAAAATCATAGAAATTAATCTGTAACTCCAAATGAAATAAGTTATATATGAAAAATGATCAGAAAAATCCAATCTATCCATCTGCACTGGTTTCATGCATGTTTAAGCAACTTAAACCTTCCGTTTATATCAAAACATGATAATGCACTTTATTAAGTCATAGTTTCAATTTGAACTTGAACCTTGGGTTCAAACTAACTCAAATTCATCTGATTATAGTTGCATTAGCCCAACACACTCATTTTGCCATGTCATGATCATGCATCATATTGTGCATTGCATTGATTGTGTTCTTTTACGTATTATGGTATTTGTCCCTCTCGGTAGACATTGTTCGACGATGAGTTCGATGACACCAAGAAGAACTATTACTATCTTCGAAGTGCCGTGCAAGCAAAACCCCTTGTTCATTCGATACAATCCCACTCTCTCACTTCGCTCTCTTTTCTGCATTAGGACAACCACGATACATGTGTTACATGCTGCGGTAGTTGAACCCCTTTATCCTTGCATGACTGTCATTGCCACAGTAAATAGATGAAACCCACTAGCATGAGTAGGAGTTGTTTGAGCCCTGATGTGCCTACTCATTCATGCTTGTTTGTCATGCCTGCTATTGCTTAGAGTTGTGTCAGGTCTGATTCATCGGGGATGAATTGGAGGTGTGTGAACATGTCCTACTGTTGAGAGCTAAGTGTGTGAACACGATTTGGTAAAGGTAGGGGTGAGAGGCCATGTAGGAGTACATGGTGGGTTGTCTCATTGAAGCCGTCCTTAGGAACTGAGTTCTGGGTTTGTGATCCATGAACAGCTACTACCACACATTGGGCTCCAGGCACTCCAAGCTCTCTCGACTTATTAATCAACTTGATCTCTGTCCAGGAGTTGCAACTAGTTTCTGGTGTTTGTAGGTAGTGTTAGTAGTCTACCAAGTGGCACCCGGTACAGGTGGGCTTGGGACAGACTAGGCACCATGGCACGGTGTACCTAGCGTAGATCCACCCGTCGAGGTGGGCTTGGGAACCCTGCACACATCGTTTGGGGCCGTGAGCGACACCCCGGCCGGATCACCTTGCGGATGGAACCCGAATAGGCGATAAACCTGGATGAGAGACTTGCGTGGTTAGTCAGGTCATGGCCGACACCCTCGCTGGGCTTCCGCTTGAAGGTTGCCGAGTACATGTCGTGTAAACGGCGGTAAGTGGTGAGAGCGTGTGTGAAGAAGTACACCCCTGCAGGGTTAACATTATCTATTCGAATAGCCGTGTCCGCGGTAAAGGACTTCTGGGTTGCCTGTACAGTTCATAGACAAGTGAAAGCGGATACTCTAAAATGCGCAAGATAAGCGTGAGTGCTATGGATGGCGTTCTCGTAGGGAGACGGGAGCGGATCCATAGTGGTGTATTGATATGGTGAATATGTGGACTTGTGTGCGCCACCTCAAAAGAGTTACTTGCGAATGTAGTTCAGATAGCCACCGAGTCAAAGCTGGCTTGCTGCAGTTAAACCCCACCGTCCCCTTTGTTGATAATGATGTATATGTAGTTAGTTCTGATGTAAGTCTTGCTGGGTACATTTGTACTCACGTTTGCCTATTTTATGTTTTTGCAGAGAGACTTCAGTCTCGCTAGTAGTTCCGCTTGGACTTCGATGTTTAGCTTGTTACCTCAGCTACGATCTTGTGCCCTCGGCAGATCTCGTAGATAGTCGCTTTCTCGGCCTTTTTCATTTGTAGGTGTCGTACTCGGACAAGTTAAGCTTCGCTTGTGCTTTGACTTGTATGCTCTGAATGTTGGGTCATGAGACCCATGTTTGTAATATCTCGCTCCTTGGAGCCTATTGAATAAATACTTGAGTTGTAGAGTCATGTTGTGATGCCATGTTGTGTTTGCACATATCGAGCATATTGTGTGTATGTTATTGAAATGCTTGGTATGTGTGGGATCTGACTATCTAGTTGTTTATCCTTAGTAGCCTCTCTTACGGGAAATGTCTCCTAGTGCTTCCAATCGAGCCATGGTAGCTTGCTACTGCTCCGAACACTTAGGCTGGCCGGCATGTGTCCTTCTTCGTTCCTGTGTCTGTCCCTTCGGGGAAATGTCATGCGATGAATACCGGAGTCCTGTTAGCCCGCTACAGCCCGGTTCACCGGAGTCCTGCTAGCCCAGTGCTATAGCTTGGATTCACTCGCTGATGACCGACACGTTCGATGCTGGGTCATGGATGCCTGTCCCAGTAAGTTTGTGCCACTTTGGGTTGACGACTAGCCATGTCAGCCCGGGCTCCTTATCATATGGATGCTAGCGACACTATCATATATTTGTGCCAAAAGGCGCAAACGGTCCCGGGCAAAGGTAAGGAGACACCCGTGGGAATACCGTGCGTGAGGCCGCAAAGTGATATGAGGTGTTACATGCTAGATCGATGTGGCATTGAGTCGGGGTCCTGACAGGCCGCCTGTTCGGCCGCCGCGCTGACGATGACCTCTCGGGTCATCAAAGGCAATCTTCATGTCAACTCGAACTTCGCCGAGTAGCTAGATCTGATGGAGCTCTCTTAGTAACGAGCTCTTGGATCGCATCGCCGCCCTGGGAGTCGCTACAGACTATGATCAGATCGGGCCTAAAACCGATCTGAGAGAGATCAAATCTCCCCAGGCTACCCACCACGTTGCTGTGGTGGAGGAACAGCATGGTGACTCTTCTTCTACATTAAGGACAAGCTGTGTCCGAATTCCCGACCCCTCCATGACGGATTCCCGTGGAGGGACGGACGCCGATCAAGCCCTGAACCTAAAGTCAGGCAGCGGGCCGGATTCGTTGGACAACATCCAACAAGCCAAACTTCCAAGTTCAGAAACTTTCCGGCCCCTGAGTCTCAGATTGGACGCGGTTCCGAATTTAATTCCACCCACCCACCCAAACACAAGCGATCTATCCCAAATCCGGCAAGAGCCCGCTGAAACAGTACATCATTACTGGGCCAGATTCCTCCTGGTTATGGACAGGATAAAGGACTGCCGTGAGGAAAGCGCAATTTCAATTTTCTGCAATAATTGCACGGACAAAGGAATCATGAACGCCATAAGTCGTCGCGAAATTACACGCTTCGCCGACCTGGCGTCCATAGTACAAAAGTACTGTGCGATGGAGAGTGCCTGGAAAACCGAAACCAAATTTTGGGACAATCCGGCTCCGAACACAACCCTAGTCCAAAATAAAAGGGTGCATCATATTCATGCACCTGGGTTAAAAACCAAAAAGCAAAAAACCCCTAAAGGGAACGGAACCGTACTGGAGGGGTGGCTCAACAGACCTTGCAAAATTCATAGCATAGAGGGCTCCACTCCAACACATAGACTTCGAGCATGTTGGATACTACGGCAGGTGGACAAAAGTGGCGAAGAGCTTCTAGCCCCAGAGAACCAGCCCAGCAGTACCAGTACGGTATTAACAGTTGTTGAGACTTTCGCATCAAACAATATGCGGAATCGAACACTCCGCAGCCTCGCCGAAGTCTACCAAGTAGCAACAATAAATCCATGGAGCGACACGGCTATTACCTTTAATGCCAGTGATGAACCTAAATTCCGAACAGCCCGGCGCCACCTGTTGGTCGTCCGTCTAAGATGGTGGGCGGCTTTACTTTACTAAGGTACTCATGGATGGCGGCAGCGGATTAAACCTCATCTACAAGGAAACCCTTCTAAAAATGGAAATAGACTAGAGTTGCATTGAGCGAAGCAGCACAACCTTTAGAGGAATAATCCCTAGTCGGGAAGCATGATGCACAGGAAAAATTACACTGGATGTGGTGTTCGGCTCGCCGGACAATTACAGGTCCGAGGAGGTCACGTTCCAAGTGGCCCCGTTCAGTAGCGGATATCACGCTTTATTAGGGCAAGAGGCATTCACAATTTTTCAAGCCATACCCCATTACGGGTACATGAAGCTTAAAATGCCCGGGCCCAACGGAATTATCACTCTTGTCAGTGATCCGGACATAGCACTCCGCGCCGAAAATAAGACAGCAGCACTAGCCCTAGAGGCACTATCCGAAGCCCTAGCGGCCGAGGAACTCACTGCGCTGCGCTCCATAGTGAACAGGGACGACGTGATACTCGACAAGAGATCCAAGTCCACCTCTTTTAAGCCAGCGGACGAAATAGTCAAATTCCAAGTCCATCCAACGGACCCCACAAAGACGGCCTCCATTGGGGCATAATTAAACCCTGATGTAGACGCCGCACTATGAGAATTCCTTCGGGAAAATTGGGATATCTTCGCCTGGCACCCTTCAGACATGCCAGGAATCCCACGCAGGTTGGCAGAGCACAGCCTAAATATCCTAAAAGGATTCAAGCCAGTCAAACAGGCTCTTCGGCAATTTTCCGAACCCAAAAGACAGGCAAGAGAGGAGCTAGCCAAACTATTAGAAGCCGGATTCATCAGAGACATAAAACATCCGGACTGGCTAGCAAACCTGGTAATGGTACCAAAGAAGGACAAATCCTGGCGCATGTGTGTCGATTTCAAGGACCTTAAGAAGGCTTGTCCAAAGGATCCTTTCCCCCTTCCCCGCATCGATCAAATTATAGATGCTACCGCAGGGCACGATTCATTGTGCTTCCTCGATGCATACTCCGGCTACCATCAAATCAAGATGGCGGAGCCAGACCAAGCCGCAACGGCATTCATTACTCCATACGGACCATTCTGCTTCAACACAATGCCATTCGGGCTCAAAAACACCGGCGCAACATATCAGCGCATGATTCAGACATGTCTGGCAACCCAGATCGGCAAAACAGTGGAGGCATACATAGACGATGTGGTTGTCAAGTCTAAACACGTCGAAACTCTAGTAGACGACTTGAGGCTCACATTTGACAACCTCCGAGCATATGACATTAAGCTCAACCTGGAAAAATGTGTTTTCGGCGTACCAGCCGGAAAACTCTTAGGCTTCATTGTATTCGGTAGAGGAATTGAAGCAAACCTAGCCAAGATCCGAGCTCTGTCACAATTGGATATTCCAAAAGACCTCAAGCAAATACAAAAATTGACTGGATGCGTGGCGGCTCTAAGCCGCTTCATTTCCCGCTTGGGAGAAAAGGCATTACCCCAATATTGCCTCCTCCGGTGCACCGAACACTTCGAATGGACGGATGCCGCCACGGCCGGACTCGAAGAAATAAAGGCCATATTGGCAACAAATCCGGTCCTGGCCGCGCCCAACTTGGGCGAACCAATGCTATTATATATCGCAGCAACTCATCAAGTTGTAAGCGCGGTACTCGTCGTCGAACGAGAAACAGACGGACATAAGTTCCCTCTTCAAAAACCAGTGTACTACGTATCCACTGTCTTAACTCCATGCAAATCCCGGTATCTACATTATCAAAAGATAGCGTACGCAGTGTTGATGGCATCCCGGAAGCTCCGACACTACTTTCAAGAGTGTTCGATAACAGTAGCCTCCGAAGTACCTCTCAATGACATTATAAACAACCGCGACGCGACCGGTAGGATTGCAAAATGGGCCATCGAGCTCCTACCATTTGACATAACCTATAAACCACGGTGAGCCATCAAGTCGCAAGTTTTGGGTGACTTCATCACCGAATGGACTGAAGCCGAACTCCCTAAAGAGTACGGCGCATATTCTAACTGGATCATGCACTTCGACAGCTCCAAAATGTTGGCCGGCCTGGGAGCTGGCGTCATCCTGATGTCCCCAACCGGGGACACAGTCCAATATGTACTTCAGATAATGTACACTGACTCCAACAACGCAGCCAAATACGAGGCCCTTCTACATGGCCTCCGGATGGCGGTCTCCATGGGAATTAAACGCCTAGAGGTGCGAGGGGATTCGAACCTCGCGATATCCCAAATAAATGGAGACTTGGACGCCAAGGATCCAAAAATGGCAGCTTACCGTAACGCCGTTTTGAAAATGTCAGCTCGATTTGAAGGGCTCGAATTTCACCATATAGCCCGGGATAATAATCAAGCGGCGGACGTATTGGCACGCATCGGCGCAAAGCGCGATGCCGTCCCCCCCAATATCTTCCTGGAACGGCTTTTCAAGCCATCCGTACTATGGGAAGGGGAGTCCGGACATAACAATCCGGACCCAACCGCACTACCCGACACCGTATACTCTGACACAATCGTCGGTTCTGCCAATGAAACAACACCTAAACTCCGCGACGATATGACCAAGGTGGAATATGGTGGAGAGGGGAACCGCACACGGCTAAGGAACGATCCGTAGATCAACTTGTATGTCTATGGGGTGCCCCCTGCCCCCGTATATAAAGGAGTGGAGGAGGGGGAGGGCCGGCCCTCTCTATGGCGCGCCCTAGGGGAGTCCTACTCCCACCGGGAGTAGGATTCCCCCTTTCCTAGTAGAACTAGGAACCCTTACATGTAGTAGGAGTAGGAGAGAAGGAAAGGGAAGAGAGAAGGAGAAGGAAGGAAGGCCCCCCTCCCTAGTCCAATTCGGACTAGTCCAAGGGGAGGGGTGCGGCCACCCTTTTGGCCCTTTCTCTCCTTTCCCGTATGGCCCATTGAGGCCCAATACGAATTCCCGTAACTCTCCCAGACTCCAAAAATACCGAATCACTCGGAACCTTTCCGAACTCCGAATATAATCATCCAATATATCGATCTTTACGTCTCGACCATTTCGAGACTCCTCGTCATGTCCCCGATCTCATCCGGGACTCCGAACTCCTTCGGGACATCAAAACTTATAAACTCATAAAAAACTATCATCGTAATGTTAAGCGTGCGGACCCTATGGGTTCGAGAACTATGTAGACATGACCTAGAACTATTCTCGGTCAATAACCAATAGCAGAATCTGGATGCCCATATTGGCTCCTACATATTCTACGAAGATCTTTATCGGTCAAACTGCATAACAACATACGTTGTTCCCTTTGTCATCGGTATGTTACTTGCCCGAGATTCGATCGTAGGTATCCAATACCTAGTTCAATCTCATTACCGACAAGTCTCTTTACTCGTTACGTAATGCATCATTCCGTAACTAACTCATTAGCTACATTGCTTGCAAGGCTTATAGTGATGTGCATTCTCGAGAGTGCCGGAGATACCTCTCCGCAATCAAGTGACAAAACCTAATCTCAAATACGCCAACCCAACATGTACCTTTTGAGACACCTGTAGTACTCCTTTATAATCACCCGATTCGTTGTGACATTTGGTAGCACCCAAAGTGTTCCTCCGTAAACGGAGTTGCATAATCTCATAGTTACGGGAACATGTATAAGTCATGAAGAAAGCAATAGCAACATACTAAACGATCAAGTGCTAGGCTAACGGAATGGGTCATGTCAATCACATCATTCTCCTAATGATGTGATCCCTTTAATCAAATGACAACACATGTCTATGGTTAGGAAACATAACCATCTTTGATTAATGAGCTAGTCAAGTAGAGGCATACTAGTGACGTTATGTTTGTCTATGTATTCACACATGTATCATGTTTCCAGTTAATACAATTCTAGCATGAATAATAAACATTTATCATGATATGAGGAAATAAATAATAACTTTATTATTGCCTCTAGGGCATATTTCCTTCAGGCCAAGCCAGTTAAGACGGCCGAATCCGGACCTGTGATAGACTTCATATCAGGGGTAGTACACCGTTACGGTATCCCCCATAGCATCATCACTAATAACGGCACAAACTTCACGGCCGACGAGGTTAAACTCTGGTGCAAAAACATGGGAATTAAACTCGACTACGCTTTAGTCTATCACCCTCAAACCAACGGTAAAGTCGAGCGAGCAAATGGTCTAATCATGAGCGGCATTAAACCCAGACTAGTGCGGTCCCTCAAGGAATCTAACACGCACTGGGTAGAGGAGCTCGACTCCGTACTCTGGGGGCTGCGGACCACGCCGAATCGCACTACCGGATTCACACCATTTTTTATGGTGTACGGTGCAGAGGCAGTCTTGCCCTGCGACATAATTCATGACTCACCTCGCGTGCGCATGTACGAAGAAAGAGAAGCCGAGCTGGATTGGTATGACAGTTTGGACGCCTTAGAGGAGGAGCGCGACGTGGCAAAAGCTCCTTCCGCATTCTATCAATAGCAGGCTCGAAGATATCAAAGCAGAGAAGTACGGGCCAAAACTTACAATGTTGGCGAACTCGTTCTACGCCTGCCGGACAAGAAAAACGACAAACTCAAGCCCAAATGGGAAGGTCCCTTCATCATCGACCAAGTCCTGACCGGCGGAGCATACCGTCTGCGAAACGCATCGGACAACAGACTCGAGCCGAACCTATGGAACGCAGCCCGTCTCCGAAGATTCTACGCCTAGCGCCGAACTCAGAGTTCGTCTTCTTCCTCCGTCCACATTTTATACTTTAGCTGTCTTTTGTTTCTCTCTTTCTCCTTCCTTTTTCCTTAAAGCCTTTGAAGGCCGATCTGCGCATTGTTCGCACACACTTGACGTGCTGCTCGCACTCATTATACCTGGGGGCTTCTTTAACAGAAGCTTATTTATACGGGCTTCATGCCCAACACATGCGTCACACTTCAGCATGTACCTTTTATTCACCATTATATGCATCGATATGACTTAAGTTTTGGCCAAGATGGGTTGCCTAGCTCCTGTGCTTACCCCTACGTTCCCGATTGTTCGGCTAGGAGGTAAAGGGAGCACCTCTGCGATTGTTACTGCCGGGTCAGCCGGATGTGTACCTCAGACTGGGTGAAGCCGAAAGCTAGCATTCTTAAGGGAATATTTGGTCGGTGACTTAAAAGACGATTTCTTACTTATTTATTTATTTGCCCCCAGATGCTCTCCTGCTTTTTTCGCAGTCCGGACATGCACTTTAGGGCATGCCCCCCCCAGGGAAAGGCACCCCTAACGGAACTATTCTCCCTGGAAGATGTTTCTTACTAACCATGTAATATAACATAACTAGTTGGGCACTTGTCTGATAAAGCACCAATGACCCCTACGCCTGGTCTCCATGCATGCCCCGGTTTTTCTATAACCGCGAGGGTATTCGGCCACACTCCGGACCGTCGGGTCTCGAGGTTGAAGCGAAAAGGTCCACAATGACAAATGATCTACAATCCGGCTAGAAGGCATTTTACATGTCATTTTAAATTACATAGTCAACTTGACTGATTGTATTCCTCTTCAATACCATCTAGCAGGCTGTCTAGTTTACAGTCCTGCTGGGAATACTTTGCGGCCAGCTCTACTTGGTCGTACATCAAGCTCACAGGGATCTCCTTCCCATCGGGCCCCACAGGCCCGACCTCGGCCATGTGGTTCGGGTCGGCCTTCGTGTACCTCGTCTTCACCATGGCCCAGGCCTCCCTGATGCCTTGACGGCAGGCCGATATCTTCCACAGACGGAAGCACCGCCGAGCTCCCTGAAGCTTCTCCACAAGCCCTCCAAGACCCTCGGGTAGGGAGACGGACGGCCATAAGGCCTGGGCGACGCCGCTCATCACCTGCCGAACTCGTTCGTGCAGTTGCAACAGCTCGGGAAGCTGGTCACCCGTTGAACCGGGCATTTCCTCTGTAGGACGGCCTGTGAGCATACCTACAGACATATTCTAGTTAATCGAGTTCCTCGCCGAACTCTTGTTTTCAAAAGTTCGTTCAAGCACTTACTGTAAATGCCGCGACGAAGCCGCATATTCTCCTTCACGGAGTAAGACAGCTGGACCCGAACATCTTTTAGTTCCTAGCCTAGCTGAGTGTTGGCATCTTGGAGGTTATTCTTCTCCTGCCGCACCCTTGTCAGCACCTTCTCGCCGGCCTTTAGCTGGCGTAGTAGCTGCTGCCTGTCCGGATCTAGTCCGGCACCATCTGCAATATTATTGTCAGACTTATACACACGCCGCAATTCGCAAATTACTTATCTATCGAAGTATGTATTACCAGAGGGGGTCTCTGTGGCTCCCCCTGCGGCGGCTAGTGCGGCCTCAAGTTGGGCCTTGCACTCTTGCAGTTCCTGGGACAGGTGGGTATTCTTCTCCGTAAGATCCTGCACAACAAATGATCCTTAAATCAGTTATTCTAACTATTTTAAGTCTCGGGGGCTACTGGCATATATAACTGTCAAAATTACTCACCCGTATGACTTTTACGTACTGATCCGTGGCTTTGGGTAGACCATCTTGTAGGATCGTTGAAGAGGAGAGTATCTAGAGGGGGGGGATTAGACTACTCGACAAGATAAAAGTTATGCCTTTTTACAAAGACAAGTTTTTGGCAGATTTTGCATATCACACAAGTCAAGTAACATTCTACACATGCAATTCTAGAGTATGGGCAGCGGAAAGTAAATTGCACAAGTAGTAAGGAGAAGTGGAGAAGATCAAACGCAATTTGGAGACACGGAGATTTTTCTCGTGGTTCCGATAGGTGGTGCTATCGTCAATCCACGTTGATGGAGACTTCAACCCACGGAGGGTAACGGCTGCGAGAGTTCACGGAGGGCTCCACCCATGAAGGGTCCACGAAGAAGCAACCTTTTCTATGCCATCATGGCCTACGCCCACGGAGGACTAGCCTTACTCGGGGTAGATCTTCACGAAGTAGGCGATCTCCTTGCCCTTACAAACTTCTTGGTTCAACTCCACATCTTGACGGAGGCTCCCAAGCGACACCTAACCAATCTAGGAGGCACCACCTCCAAAAGGTAATAGATGGTGTTGGTGATGATGAACTCCTTGCTCTTGTGCTTCAAATGATAATCTCCCCAACACTCAACTCTCCTCACTGATTTGGCTGTGGTGGAAGAAAGGATTGAGTGGAAAGCAACTTGGGAAGGCTAGAGATCAAGCTTCATATGGTGGGAGTGGAGCAACTTGATCTCAACACAAGGGTAGGTAGTTTTCTTCTCAGAAATGTAAGGTAGGAGTGGTAGTTCTTTCGATGGCTCTCTCCACGAATGAAGAGGGGTGGAGGGTATTTATAGCCTCCACACAAAATCCAACCGTTACACACATTTGACCAATCTCGGTGGGACCGAAGTTGACAACTCGGTGAGACTGAAAGTTCAAATCATGTGAACGTTGGGATTTTCGGTGGGACCGAAAATACAATCTCGGTGAGTCCGATTCGTGCAAAGACTAGGGTTTGCCAATCTCGGTGGGACCGACTTCATCATCTCGGTGACACCGATTTGATGACGTATGATTCTGAAGCTTATAACTCCAGTTTCGTGAGACCGAGTTCGAATCGGAAAATCCGAGATTTCTAGGGTTTGGCTATATGGCTGAGGTGGTTCATCTCGGTGTGGTGAGTTTAGGAAATCGGTGGGACCGAGATTACTTATGAGTGTATGATGGAAGTGAAAGGTGCTGATAGTTTAGGAGATATATCACTAAGCACTTTGAGCAACCAGATCATTATCATAACCTCATCCCTTTTAATAGTATTGGCTTTCCTATAGACTCAATGTGATCTTGGATCACTAAACCAAAATGGAGTCTTGAGCTTTTGCCAATGCTTGCCTTAGCATTTTGAGGGTCCACCTCTTGATCCTTTTGCCATGCCAATGTGATTGACCTTCCTGAAACATACTAGATAAAAGCATTAGTCCAACCACAAAGTATGTTGTCATTAATTACCAAAACCACCCAGGGAGCAAATGTGCTTTCAATCTCCCCCTTTTTGGTAATTGATGGCAACACACAAAATAAGACATCAAAGCTTATTGAAAGAAAGACAGAATTATCACTAAAGCTTTGACAAACATGTAGTACACAGGCTCCCCCTACAAGTGTGCAAGATTTTCATAGATTATGGTTTTGGACTACCACAAGCACACAAGAGAGAAAGGCAAGATGTGCTACATGCAGCTTGGCTATATGCATCAGAGCAGATGAAAAGAAGTGAGTGATAATGCATATGTGCATGGTGATTTCTTGCAAACAGATATTCACAAGCAAGTCACCATCATGCACATTCTGCAAGATGCATATACTTACCTTGAGGTTCCTTGGCATTGTACCTGAAGAAATAGACTTGGGAAAACAGGGTTAGATTACACAAGGGTATTTCTTCAATCAACTGCAAGAACATCAAGAGCACCAAGCCAGGGATGACATGTATAAAGAGTGTCTCATATTGAGCACTAGCTTGAGTCAGCAAACATGTCTCCTGAAACCAAAGGATTTTCAATGAATTCTGAGAGATTTTGCTTTCCATAAGATATCAATTGTGAAGGTGATGGAAGGAGCAAAATCAAAAGAATGATACCAAATGTAATATCCAATGTGGAACACGACAAAGCTTTGATGTGATTCTCTCCCCCTTAAGATAAGATTGCTCTTCTTCTCCTCCTAAATCTTCTCTTCTCCCCTTATCTCCCCCTAAATCTTCTCCCCCTTTGACATCAAGTGCCGAAAAGGACAGCAGACTAGGAAGGTCAGGAAAGATGGAAGGAAAGAAGTGGGATCCTTAAGAATCACAACTGGGCAATAAGAAACATGCATAGAAAATCATTGAGTGGAGCTGCAGAAGATGATATCCTGAAAGAAAATCGGTGACACCGAAGTAGATGGATCGGTGGGTCCGAAAGTCAGGGACTTAGGACAGATCCTTTTTCGGTCAGACCGAAATTTTTAAGTCGGTGACGCCGAGGTTAATTCCAGGGAAATATAGAAATAATTCAGCTCACTTTGCAAGGAATGTTTCAAAGGATTTGCAATGAATTTGTAAATGATTTTCAAGGAATTGATCAGAGCCAAAAGGATATTCACAAAAACATCAGAGTAGAAATGAAAAAGATTGCTAGATGAAGTTTTTTTTTAAGAAAACTCAATGAGAGAACAAAAGAGACAATAGAAAGACTCCAAAACATATGTACTTCATCTAGATAAGGGTCGGCGACAAAGTCACCTATGTTTGAGTATATTGACTTAGGAGTCAAATGAGAACATTTGATCATAGGTCATACTCATCGTTTAAGCTCAAAATGGGGTTGCCATTTTTCGATTAAGCATTTGATGTGTTCACATCTTATGAAGCTGCTTATACTCATGACTTTGAGCAAAGCTCCTTAAGGATGTGAAAAACATACCTTGGGCTTGTTGTTGCTTTGCTCATGTAGGTGAACTTGATGTAGGTGCTCATAGAATGTGAAGTTGGAGCACCATTTCCACTTGTGTAGTTCATCTTCCTACATGGATTAGGCAAGCAAGGAAATACTCAAGAATATCCAAGATGACAAGAGTGAAATACTAGATGTGTAAGGTGTCAAAAAGGATATGTGGAGTTTTGTTCCTTGAACTCAACATCCCAAAGGGCTAGATACTTGATCAATGACAAGATTACTCAAGATTTGAGTGTGTGGTAATCTTGTGGAATGTAGATCATCCAAGTACCTGCAAGGAGTTAGATGCAATACAAGGGGGCAAATGTGTCCAAGACATATCATCATCATCATAATAGAAATATCAAGGATTAGTCAAGTAGGCTCATGCCTTGCATGCATCAATGGAGTTTTCACTCCAAGTTTGAAGCATCAATGATGTTCAACTCACTCCTTAAGCGACAAAACACTTTCTCATCAAGGGGTTTTGTAAAGATATCAGCAAGTTGTTTGTCAGTACGAACATGCTTAAGATTGATGTCACCCTTGGCAATGTGATCACGAATAAAATGGTGACGAACTTCAATATGTTTCGTGCGAGAGTGTTGCAATCGGATTGTGTCCAATCTTAATCGCACTCTCATTGTCACAAAGCAAAGGGACATGTCTCACATGTATCCCATAATCTTTAAGCGCTTGTGTCATCCATAGCAACCGAAAGCACAACAGAACCAGCAGCAATATATTCTGCTTGGCGAGAGATAATGATACCGAATTTTGTTTCTTGGAGGACCAAGATACAAGGAATTGACACATACCCGAAGTTGACTTTCTATCAACCCTGTCTCCGGCATAGTCCGAGTCGGAATAGCCAACAAGATCGAAAGAGGCCCTCTTAGGATACCAAATGCCAAAGTTAGGTGTGTGTATCAAATATCTCACAATTCTTTTAACAGCTTTAAGATGACATTCTTTAGGGGCTGCTTGATATCGAGCACACATGCATACACTCAACATTATATCAGGACGAGAAGCACAGAGATATAGTAGAGAACCAATCATGGATCGATAAACCTTTTGATCAACAGGTTCTCCATCTTTTGTCAAGTCATTATGTCCACTTGTAGGCATGGGGGTTTTCATACCTTTGCTTTCTTGCATGTTGAACTTCTTGAAGAGATCCTTGGTGTACTTTGTTTGTGAGACAAAGGTACCCTCCTTAGATTGCTTGATTTGCAACCCAAGGAAGAATTTGAGTTCACTCATCATGGACATCTCATACTTCTCCGACATTAGCTTTCCAAACTTCTCGCTAAAATGAGGGTTAGTTGAACCAAAGATAATATCATCAACATATATTTGGCACACAAATAGTTCACCATCAACCCTTTTCGTGAATAGCGTTGAGTCTATTTTTCCAATCTCAAATCCTTTTTCAAGAAGAAAGCTAGTTAAGCATTTGTACCAAGCTCTAGGAGCTTGTTTAAGGCCATAAAGAGCTTTATGCAGTTTATAAATATGATTAGGCTTTTTAGGATTCACAAATCCGGGAGGTTGTTTCACAAATACTTCCTCCTCTATTTCACCATTTAGGAAAGCACTTTTGATATCCATTTGATAGAGAGTAATATCATGGTGATTGGCATAAGCAAGAAGAATTCTAATAGACTCAAGTCTAGCAACGGGGGCATAGGTCTCACCATAGTCCATACCTTCGACTTGTGTGTAACCTTGAGCTACGAGACGAGCCTTGTTGCGGATGACTTGTCCATCTTCATCTTGCTTGTTCCGAAACACCCATTTGGTTCCAATGACGTTTTGATCATCATTGGGCTTCTCTACCAAAGTCCATACATTGTTCCTCTCGGTTGTGTAGCTCTTCGTGCATAGCGTTCACCCAATCCGGTCTTCAAGTGCTTCTTCTACCTTCATAGGTTCAAGACTAGAGATAAATGAGTAATGCTCACAAAAGTTAGCTAAGCGAGTTTTAGAGCGAGTAATTCTCCCGGAGTCGATGTCGTTCATCATTTGTTCCACGGGATGATTTTTCTTGACTCTTGCTCGAACTCGAGATAGCTTTTGTTGTGGTCGTGGCTGAGCTTCCTCGTCATCCTCATCTTCCTCTTCTTCTTCTTCATTGTTGTTGGTGTTGTCTTGAGGCGGTGGAGAAGGAGGATGTGGTGGATCTTCTTGTCGCACTTCCTCATCCTGGTGAGTTCCACTTGTGGAGGCCTCCATGTTGCCTTGAGGTTCATCTTGCCGTGAGGTAGGGGGCTCCACATATGTAGATGAGGTACTCTCCTTCACTTCCATGGGACGAATCTTTCCAATAGATAAATCTTGAATGGCTTCCGATGGGTCCTTGTCTCCTACATCAATAGGCATTTGCTCTACTTGCGAGCCATTAGATTCATCAAACTTCACATCTACTCTCTTCAACCTTTCGGTGAAATTATTGTAGACACGGTAGGTGTGGGAGTTTGATCCATAACCGAGGAAAAGCCTTCATGAGTTTTAGGAGCAAATTTGGACCGACGATGCTTATCAAGGATATAGCATTTTGAACCAAAGACATGAAAGTATCCCACTTGGGGTTTGTTACCGGTGAGGAGCTCGTATGAAGTCTTGCCGAGGAGCTTATGGAGATAAAGCCTGTTGATTGCATGACAAGCTGTCTCGACGGCTTCTCCCCAAAAGTGCTTCGGTGTCTTGTATTCATCAAGCATCGTTCTCGCCATCTCAATGAGCGTTCGGTTCTTCCTCTCAACAACTCCATTTTGTTGAGGAGTGTACGTAGCCGAGAACTCATGTAGAATCCCTTCCTCATCGAGAAAAGAGTCCACATGGGCGTTCTTGAACTCCGTTCCATTGTCACTCCGAACTTTCTTGATCTTCACCTCAAATTGATTTTGGGCCTTTCTGGCGAAGGTTTTGAAGATTCTCTGAACCTGTGATTTGTCATCAAGGAAAAATACCCACGTAAATCTGGAATAATCATCAACTATAACTAGACCAAAGGAGTTACCACCAAGGCTTTTGTAAGCATTGGGACCAAGAGATCCATATGAAGAAGCTCAAGCGGTCTCCTTGTGGTCATGATGTTCTTCACGGGATGACTTCCACCTACTTGTTTTCCTGCCTGACAAGCACTACAAAGTCTATCTTTGTTAAAGAAAACATCTTTAACGCCAAGAATATGATCACCTTTGATTAGCTTGTCTAGATTACGCATACCAACATGTCCAAGCCTTCTATGCCATAACCAACCTTTAGCAGATTTAGCAATAAAGCAAGTTCTAGGTTGAGCTTTCTTAGTGAAATCAACTATATATAGATCACCTCTACGGATGCCGGTAAATACCATGTTATGATTGTCACGACGAAAAACTTGGCAATCTACTTCGGTGAATAGCACATTGAATCCAAAGTCAGCTAATCTAGACACGGAAAGTAAATTGTATCCAAGTGATTCAACAAGCATGACATTTTGAATAGAGCTATCATGAGATATGGCCACCTTACCAAGGCCAAGTACCTTACCCTTGGAGTTGTCTCCAAAAGTCACATACTTGCGTGGACCATCGTTCTTTGCAAGCTCTCGAAACATGTCTTCATCTCCGGTCATGTGATCGGTGCATCCACTATCAAGAATCCACTCTTTTCCGCCGGATATGTAGTCTCTTAGATTTGCCATAAGATTGAGACTCTTCATGATCTTGTCTAGCTCGGTGTCCGAATCGGAGTAATCATCATCATGCTCATGCTCATCATCATATTGACCCATAGATAGTTCATCATCAACACCTAGGTCAATTTGACAACTACTTGCATTAGTTTTGTCAATGTGACAATAATCATCGGAATGCAATGCAAGAGCATTTCTAACTAGATCATTTATAAGACAAGGATCACCCTTCTTTTTCATGAGATCACGAAGCTCAGAGAAGCATTTATCAAAGTTGGGATCATTGGGGCGCATCATATCAAATTCAATAGTCTTGTATAGAATTTCATCAAGACCTCTCAAAGAGCAGTCCGGATAAAGTTCTTCCAAGAACTTCCACATAGCATAGGCGCACTCAAAGTTTGTGACGAGCTTAAGCAAGTTATCGGGCAAACCTCTAATGATAAGATTTACAGTTCTAAGGTTACGAAGCAAATCAAGCTCTTCATCCAAGGTAGGGTGCAAGGGGTCAAATGGAGGCACATATGGGGTTTCAACATATTTGCGCAAGTTATACATATTAAAGATAATGAGCATTTCAATCCTCCACGAGTTATAGGACACACCATCAAGAATAGGCACTCTATGGCTAACACTCCCAAACGTAGACACGTCCATCTTCCTCCAATGGTGTGTAAACCAAAGCAATGGAGACCAAAGCTCTGATACCAATTGTAGGATCGTTGAAGAGGAGAGTATCTAGAGGGGGGGGGGGATTAGACTACTCGACAAGATAAAAGTTATGCCTTTTTACAAAGACAAGTTTTTGGCAGATTTTGCATATCACACAAGTCAAGTAACATTCTACACATGCAATTCTAGAGTATGGGCAGCGGAAAGTAAATTGCACAAGTAGTAAGGAGAAGTGGAGAAGATCAAACGCAATTTGGAGACACGGAGATTTTTCTCGTGGTTCCGATAGGTGGTGCTATCGTCAATCCACGTTGATGGAGACTTCAACACACGGAGGGTAATGGCTGCGAGAGTCCATGGAGGGCTCCACCCATGAAGGGTCCACGAAGAAGCAACCTTGTCTATGCCATCATGGCCTACGCCCACGGAGGACTAGCCTTACTCGGGGTAGATCTTCACGAAGTAGGCGATCTCCTTGCCCTTACAAACTTCTTGGTTCAACTCCACATCTTGACGGAGGCTCCCAAGCGACACCTAACCAATCTAGGAGGCACCACCCTCCAAAAGGTAATAGATGGTGTTGGTGATGATGAACTCCTTGCTCTTGTGCTTCAAATGATAATCTCCCCAACACTCAACTCTCCTCACCGATTTGGCTGTGGTGGAAGAAAGGATTGAGTGGAAAGCAACTTGGGAAGGCTAGAGATCAAGCTTCATATGGTGGGAGTGGAGCAACTTGATCTCAACACAAGGGTAGGTAGTTTTCTTCTCGAAATGTAAGGTAGGAGTGGTAGTTCTTTCGATGGCTCTCTCCACGAATGAAGAGGGGTGGAGGGTATTTATAGCCTCCACACAAAATCCAACCGTTACACACATTTGACCAATCTCGGTCGGACCGAAGTTGACAACTCGGTGAGACCGAAAGTTCAAATCATGTGAACGTTGGGATTTTCGGTGGGACCGAAAATACAATCTCGGTGAGTCCGATTCGTGCAAAGACTAGGGTTTGCCAATCTCGGTGGGACCGACTTCATCATCTCGGTGACACCGATTTGATGACAGAAGGTTACAGAAGCTTGGCAACTCCAGTTTCGGTGAGACCGAGTTCAGAATCGGAAAATCCGAGATTTCTAGGGTTTGGCTATATGGCTGAGGTGGTTCATCTCGGTGTGACTGAGTTTAGGAAATCGGTGGGACCGAGATTACTTATGAGTGTATGATGGAAGTGAAAGGTGCTGATAGTTTAGGAGATATATCACTAAGCACTTTGAGCAACCAGATCATTATCATAACCTCATCCCCTTTTAATAGTATTGGCTTTCCTATAGACTCAATGTGATCTTGGATCACTAAACCAAAAATGGAGTCTTGAGCTTTTGCCAATGCTTGCCTTAGCATTTTGAGGGGTCCACCTCTTCAGTCCTTTTGCCATGCCAATGTGATTGACCTTCCTGAAACATACTTGATAAAAGCATTAGTCCAACCACAAAGTATGTTGTCAATAATTACCAAAACCACCCAGGGAGCAAATGTGTTTTCACATCTTGAGCAGCACGGAGGTGCGCATCTCCCGAATTGAAGGCATTTAACGCCTCCGGGGAGAAGCATGCATCACGAAGAACTGTCCAGCGACGCCTGTGATTCATGGCGCTCTCCACCTCAGATCTGGTGGCGGACAACCTGTCGGCGTCCTTCGTTGGAGGGGCACCCGACGCGCGCCCTGCGTTCGCCTCCCCCTCCGGATCTGGCGTTGGAGCCGTTTGATTGGCAATCTCCCCGGACACAGTCCGGCGAGCGCTTTTTCTCCTGAAAAAGCCACGACCATTAATATGCCCCCCAGGAATCTTTTTCTGAAACATGGTGGCGAGTCATACCGTTGCAGCGACGTCTCGATCCTCGCTGCACTTCTCTTCCGCCTGCTGGGCCGAGCTGCCCCTTGTTGGCTAGCCGCCGCGGGTTCGGCTTCCCTCCTCGGAGGCACCTCCCGCGGAACACCATTGGTATACGATGGTCAGAAATAAGCATGGATAAGTAATGGTATCAAGACTCCGGTCACAGTTACCTGGGGAACCGGAGATATGCCGGGGTAGTCGGCCGTAATGGCAACAAAAGCATTGTCAATGCTAAGTTGGTGGAACACCCCCTCAATCAGCTCCACCTTTATGTTCGGATCCTCTTCGGAGGCCGGATCGAGGGATCATTCCGGATCCTCGGGTTGTGGAGCCGGGCTGTGTATATTCTCTACGGCCCGGCGCAGTTCCTGCGTCAAAATCATAAAGTGAGACACTCAACTTTGGAACATGGATCGGATAGACGAACGTCCGCTTACCCAGCTCCGAGGGTTGTTCATCGAAAATCCATTTAATGGACTCGCACGAAGGAAGTCCTCCTGCTCCCCTTTGTACAGGCCGGACAGGATCTTCACAAGATCATCTACCGATCTCGGCCCCTTGCGGCCATGACGAGTGGCATCATCCTCCCCATTGAAATCCCACATGGGGTGGCCCCTATATTGGAGCGGCTGCACCCCTCGCATGATGCATGTGGCCATGACTCCAATCATGGTTAATCTGGAATGAGCCAATAACCTTATTCGGCCCATCAGATATTGAACGTCCCCATCATTCTCCCGTTGAGGGCTCCGCGGGCGCCAGCTCAGGCGTTTCCGCAGAGGAGCGTTGCTGAACTCCGGGAGGCCGATCCGAACTGGGTCCAGCAGCGGGGCGTGTTCCATGTAAAACCATTCCGAAGGCCAGTCTTCAGACGCCTTCTTCGGGGTTCCGGATAGATATCCGGTCCCGGCGATGCGCCATATTTCGGCTCCGCCCACTTGATATATCGACCCCTCGTGAGAACGGGGCACGAGGCAGAACAATCTCTTCCACAACGCAAAATGGGCCTCGATTCCCAAAAACAGCTCGCAAAGGGCTACAAAGGCCGCGATGTGCAGGATGGAGGCAGGCGTGAGATGGTGAAGCTAGAGTCCGTAGAACTCCAGGAGCCCCTGGAGAAACGGATTTATGGGAAATCCGAGTCCCCTTATTAGATAAGGGACGAAGCATACCCGCTCTCCTTTGGAGGGATTGGGGACGCTCTCCGCCTGTTTTCCGCCCTTGTAGGTGGCAAGTCCGGCTCGAACCGGCATCATAAAGGGCGGGGGAAGAAATCCCTTGGCTTGGAGCGCCACCAGTCACTATGCGGATCGAGCATCTCCCCAATCTCCGGCTGAGGGCTGGGAGCGCGAGAGGAGGAGCCGTGTCGATCGGCCCATGATGGAATGGATCTTTGGTCGAGGCGCCCGATGAATGCTCATGAAGGAGGATGGTGTGATTCGGATCTGGATCCTCGCCTCTCTTTATAGGCAGCTCACCCGCGCAGCTAGGGGGTAGAATATAAAAATACCCTGGCTTTTCGCATTCGTACAACACGTGGAAGATGGCCATTATTGGACGTAGAAGCCAAGGAGCGCAGCATTTATAAGAAGCTGGACACCATTCAACGAGTACATGGAATTTGTAGGAGAACCCGCCTTGCAATGCCGAAGACGATATGCGAGCCGGACTCATCAACATTGAAGCCTGGTTCGGGGGCTACTGAGGGAGTCCTGGACTAGGGGGTGTCCGGATAGCCGAACTATCATCGTCGGCCGGACTCCAAGACTATGAAGATACAAGATTGAAGACTTCGTCCCGTGTCCGGATGGGACTTTCCTTGGCGTGGAAGGCAAGCTTGGCGATGCGGATATGTAGATCTCCTACCATTGTAACCGACTCTGTGTAACCCTAGCCCTCTCCGGTGTCTATATAAACCAGAGGGTTTTATTCCATAGGACACATAACAATCATACCATAGGCTAGCTTCTAGGGTTTAGCCTCCTTGATCTCGTGGTAGATCTACTCTTGTACTACCCATATCATCAATATCAATCAAGCAGGAGTAGGGTTTTACCTCCATAGAGAGGTCCCGAACCTGGGTAAAATCATCATGTCCCTTGTCTCCTGTTACCATCCGCCTAGACGCACAGTTCGGGACCCCCTACCCGAGATCCGCCAGTTTTGACACCGACAGTCATCCACAGCAACAGCGTCAGCAGGTTCGAGATTATCCAGAATGTCAGATTTGCTACAAGCATCATCCAGGAGGTGCTCGTGATTGTTGGCATCGATACGATGATGAAGATGAACATGAGGAGAAGGGGGCCAACATGGTCACCGACTCCTATGGTGTCGACACCAACTGGTATGCAGACACGGGCGCCACAAATCACATCACAGGGGAGCTCGAGAAGCTAACGATCAGAGACAAGTATCGTGGACACGACCAAGTGCATACTGCTAGCGGTTCTGGTATGAAAATCACTCACGTTGGTAGTTCAATTGTCAACCCCCCAAAATTTTGCATCTAAAAAGAGTTCTATATGTCCCTTCAACATCAAAAAATCTCCTTTCAGTTCATAGATTTACTCTTGATAATCACGTCCTTATTGAATTTTATCCTTATTTCTTCTTGGTAAAGGACTTGGACACGAGGAGAGTGCTTCTTAGGGGCAAGTGTGTGGGAGGTCTCTACCCACTCATATCTTCTTCATCATCATCGAATAAACAAGCTTTTGTTGTTGTCAAGCCTTCTTCAGCAAAGTGGCACAGTAGATTAGGTCATCCTTCATCAGCTATTGTCAAGCTCGTTCTTAGCAAGAATAAACTTCCCCACTCTCATGAGTCTAGTGTTGAGTCTATTTGTGATCCATGTCAACAAGCTAAAAGTCATCAGTTGCCATATCCTATTTCATTTAGTGTTTCTACTGCACCTTTGCAACTTGTTTTTTCTGATGTCTGGGGGCCAGCTCCCACCTCTGTTGGTAGACACTCGTATTATGTTAGGTTCATCGATGACTATAGCAAATTTACATGGATCTATCTTCTTAAGAAATGATCCAAAGTGTTTCAAGTTTTCAAGAACTTTCAAAACCTTGTTGAGTGAAAACTAAACACTAAGATTATTGCATTGCAAACCGACTGGGGAGGTGAATACAATAAACTTAATCTCTTTTTTCAAGAGCTTGGCATATCACATCATGTATCATGCCCTCATGCACATCAACAGAACGGCTCTACCGAAAGGAAACATCGTCATGTTGTTAAAGTAGGGTTAGCTCTACTAGCAAATGCATCCATGCCACTAAAGTTCTGGGATGAGGCATTCTTGACTGCCACATATCTCATTAATTTACTCCCCAGTAAAGTCATCAAATTTGAAACTCCCATCACACGTCTTTTTGGTACAACTCCTGACTACAAAACACTTCGTGTATTCGGTTGGGCTTGTTGGCCTAACCTTCGTCCATACAATACACGTAAGCTTGCATTCCGTTCCAAAAAGTGTGTGTTTCTTGGATATAGTCCAATTCACAAAGGAGTCAAATGTCTTGATGTTTCCACCGGTAGAGTTTATATCTCTCGAGATGTCGTGTTTAATGAATCTGTTTATCCCTTTGCACCCCTTCATCCCAATGCCGGAGCACTTCTTAAGAAAGAATTACTTCTTCTTCCACAACATCTCCAAAACATTGATCATGGGGGCGACAATTGTACTAACTCAACTGATGATCCTACTAGTGGAACCACGTCTCCTTGTGTGCAGGATCATGCAGTAGAAATCGGTGCAGAAATTGGTGCAGAAAATGATCAAAATTTTGAAGAAAACGAGCTTATATTGCATGTGCCAGAAGAAGACGGAGCAGGCGCGGAGCACGAAGCAGATCCGCCGTCACCTGGAACTCCTGTGCGTCAGGGCGTCTTGGATCCATCGCGCAGATTCGCCCTGGATCATGCGCCAGGCAGAAGCATGCAGCGCCAGTTGGAGGGCGACGCGTCAGCGCATCGCGACGCGACTCCGCGTCCCGCACCGTGTCCCACGCGCGGGCCCAATGTGTCGACAGCGATAGGCGGCGGATCCGAGTCAGGATCGGGATCCCTGACCCACGCGCACATGCAGGCCAGCAGCGCGAGATCTTCTGCGGCTGCTGCTTCTGGTGGGTCGGCCACACCACAGGCTACACGGCTCGGATCGGGATTCGCTGTGGAAAGTGAATCTGAGGCATCTCCAGGATCCTCTGCGGCTAGTCCTGCTGCGTTAGCTCCTGTGCCATCTCCAGCTATTGCTCCACGTGTCATGACTCGGCTCTAGAAAGGTATACGAAATCCAAAAATAAGAACTGACGGCACTATTCGATATGGTATGCTGTGTATCACAGGAGAACCGGCAAGCATAGTGTCGGAGTAATGGGCCACGGGTAGGCTGACCCGGGACCCAAGATCTTTCAAGACATCGGGGCAGGCTACGCCCCTCCAGCCGAGTCCCAGCTGGCGACTTCCAGAGAGGCCGGGTCCCAGCTGGCGATCTCCCAAAAAGCCGAGTCTCAACTGGCGATCTCCGGAGGAGCCGAGTCCCAGATGACGACTTCAAAGCAAGACGACTCCAAGCTTGCGACCTCCAGGAGTGCCGACTATGGGAGTCAGCCCGTGAAACTCCACGAAGACCGATGCGGGGTACGGCCACGACGTGGCCGTCCCTCCCTGCCTACGAGAGGCTGGCATGGCTACAGTGGGTCGTATCGCTAGGAGATCTCCGGCGAGGCGCGGCACTGTTGCCATGCCTGCCCTGACCTCAGCCACAGTGCGCGATGCACTGTGCCCACGATGCTGGCCTGTACGGCCCGAGGCCGCAAGGCCACCTGTCAGTGGGAGAATCGAAGGCGGCCAGAGTGCCCAAAGACGACCCTGAGGGAGTCGGCCTCCCCGGAGTCGGCCGTCTCCCCTCCAGGGTCCCACAAGCCATAAACCAGATTGGATGGGGAGTGGCGACAGTGATCGCCTGACAGACGGCGGCACTGTTGCCACGACCCCATGACCAAGCCTGCGTCATCAGGAGCGCCGCACAGTGTCCGGCCCGTCCGCGGGACCCACCAGACGGCGGGCCCCAGAAGCCGGCGGGAAGGACGGCGGCATGAGAGACAGACGGCTGGGACCCACGCCCAGTCGGATTACCATTGTACCCCCAAGGGGTAGGCCTATATAAACCCCCCGGGGCACCCATGCAAACGGTTCGGCCCTTGATAGGGATAGACACACAAACCAGGCAGGAGAGAACTAGCCTTGCTCCCTCCTGCCTCCCGATACATCTCTAGGAGCACCTTTGTAGCCACCTTGCTATAGTGACCGTGCGGAGACCCCGCAGAGCAGCAGCAGGGGTGTTATCTCCCCGGAGAGCCCCAAAGCTGGGTAAGATTCGCCGGCGTGCATGTCTACGCCTCATCCTGCTTCGAGCACCGCGACGTTCTACTCGCCCCACCATGATAAGCCATCCTTTGGCATATGTCGCACCCAACCCCCGACATTTGGCGCCCACCGTGGGGCGAGGTGCACCGTCGTCCGGAGATCTGTTCTGGACGGGAACCCTCTTCCTCCCTGGCGAGCGCAGCCAGCCAGGCTCGCCAGACGGAGTCTGCATCGACACGCTGCGCGGCGCTGAGGCCGCCTGCGCCGCGAGCGGCCTCGCCGAACTCATCGGCGAGGTGCGCCTCTCCGACGAACCTGCATCCGACGCAGGCACGGGTGGCCCCGAGAACCTTCTCGCGGGCCTCCTCGACCAACTCCACGTCGCCGGCAAGCCCGCCGTAGACTTGGAGTCCGTAGGCTCCTCCGACCCGATGCTGGTCGACTCCGACGCCGTGTCGCTTGACGTTTTCCCCACCAATGTGGTGGTCTACGACGAGCCGCTTCTGTACGAGGAGGGCGACAGAAGCGCCATCACGGAAGTGCTCGTCATCAGCCACAGCGAGCACTCCGGCGAAGAAGCCCAGGACCTGCTAGCTGCGGCCCTGCAAGACCTAACCGCGCCCATCCCAGAGGATGCAGACGCCGAGACGCTGGAGGCGCGCCGCCTTCAGATCATCGAAGGCGCCAAGAAACTGGCAAGCATGAGGCGCTTGTCAGAGCACTAGTGCAGAACCGGGCATTAGCACCGGTTCGTAAGGACCTATAGTGCCGGTTACATAACCGGCACTAATTTGTGGTCACTAAAGGCCCCCCTTTAGTACCGGTTTAGCATGAACCGGTGCTAAAGGGCAACCACGTGGCACTAGCCAGCTCCGGGGGCCTGGAGCCCTTTAGTACCGGTTGGTAACACCAACCGGTACTATAAGATTTGGTGGGTTTTTAGTTTTATGATTTCTTTTTCATTTAATTTTCTGTTTCCATTTTAATTCTTTTTAGTTTGCTGGTATTTTGCGATACTACACATTGTACACGTTATGCATCATGCATGCTTTGTTTATCAACGCTGCTGCTATATGTTCATTGCACCCGCAGATATAACATGCTCATGCATGCTTTTGCATCATTACATCATCATATATATATATATATAATAACAAGTCCTACTAATCATGCATCATCATACAAACTTCTACTCGTTATTAATAATAAGTCATACGATCATCATCCTCATAGTCATCGAACCCAACCCTACATAATTGTTCTTAGCACATGATCATCAAGATGTCGTAGGACCTAAACACCCTTAAGGTAAAATAGCATAAAACAATATAGACCCCGACTCTCCATTATGAAGAATGGCGATCATCCTGTCTCCAATTCTTGCCTTTCACGCTTATTGCTTCCAAGAAGCTCCTTACGATTATCCATACATTTTTTCCATTCTTTAATTGTTATGTCTCCACTTCTTTTAGAAACCCGGTATGGACAGTTGAGATTCAGAGGGCGACCTGGTAGTATGTTCAAAACATGAAGGCTACCACGCAGATACATCGATGAGGCACACAATCATTCGGGATTATCTGTTGAAAAACATAATAATAACTTTGTAGTTAGCAATGATGTACTAGTTTTAGAAGTGTGCAAAAGATGCACGGATGTTGTAATAGTAAAAATAATCTTACCAGGTATCTCCATGGTAGTTACCGTAGTTCAACATGTGCACTAGTGGCACGATTGACCATAATGTTGAGGAGTTTGATTGTAGATATTGTAATTCTCAAGATCAGTACAAAATCCGACCGGATGAGTTTTCTCCCGATAAGTTAATTCGAGCCTTCAAGTGTAGTACGCTCTGTCTACCATCTTCCGCACATTCTTTGAAGAATGAAAATAAGCTGTCAATGGAGATAAGTTGTCAACATTATATTTTGAAATAAACAATATAAATTACTTATAACTATGTTTAGCTCACATGAGGGAAGAACTGGAGGTGTATCCACAAAGACCCAAATCGTAGGTGTCTCTTGCTCGATTGTAGGATCACCAAGATCCATGGTGACAAGCATACCCTCATCAAGACCATACATCTTGCAAAATGCATCCCAATTTTTGCAACCAAAATGGGTTACACTCTGAGCATTGTACAGCTTTACTTGAAAATCCACACCATCTTCGGTACTTAGGATAATTTTTTTGGTTTAAAAATTTTCATGGTCTTCAATACCCATCCTCTTCAAGACATAGCGTCTTGCAAAGCATGGGATAAGCTAGTCGAATTGGAAAGATGAAAAATACACGTTAAAATAGTTGAAGTCGTGCTTAATTACGAAAAAACTATTGTCGCCATTATGCATCGTATGAACATCGCAGGTCTCCTCGAGCTTAATGCTGAAGCACCGATCTTCGCCCAGCTCAATGAACTCGTCATGAGATACCTCGGTCGTCGTGGCACCAACAGACTCCCGGCGGTTATCGTCATCAATGAGTACGACATTTCCGCCCTACGCTCATAATTTAGTTTTATTAGTCAACTATCTAGTTCAACTACTAAGCACTTACTATAAATAAATAAGTAGTACTTACTAAAACAAACTACTTCTATATAGAGTAAAATAAATTAGTTTATTAAATCAACTAGCTAGTTCAACTATATCTAAACTACTTCTTCTTTTTTCCTTTTTCAAAATACTATGAACAAAAAATCATTAAAATTCTATGAACAAAATTAATTACACAATCTAAATATCACCAAACATGCATATTCAATAATAATATCACCAAAAAAATCTATTAATGAAAAAACTATTAACAGAAAAAAAATCTATTAACAGAAAAATCTATTAATTCAACTAGTTCAACTAAGCATTTACTAAAAATAAACTAGTTATATTAATTCAACTAGTTCAACTAATTAAGCATTTACTAAAAAACTAGTTCTATTATTAATTCAACAAGTTCAACTAATTAAGCATCTTCTAAAAACAAACTAGTTCTATATATTAATTCAACTAGTTCAACTAAAAGCATTATATTTACTAAAAATAAACTAGATAGTTATAATTCATCTAAAGATATTATATATAGAAAACAGAAAATAAGTAAAAAAATATGTGTGTGTATGTATATACGTGTGTGTGTGTTTGTGTGTACGTGTCTGTGTGTACGCGCGCGTGTGCGTGTGTGTGCGTGTGTGTGTGTGTGTATGTGTGTATATACGTATGCGTGTGTACGTATATAGGGCGCGACGGTGGCGCTGGGAAGCGACGACGACGGGCGGCGGGCGGCGACGACGGAGCCAAGGGGCGGGGCGGCGACGACGGCGCTACAAGCGGGCGGGCGGCGACGACGGCGGTGGGGCAGCGGCGACGACGGATACAAGGCGGGCGGGGCACGCGTGATGACGACGGCGGCGGCGGGTAAGGGCGAAGCACGATATGCAACGCGGCGGCCGGCGAGAAATCGAGCGAGAAACGCGCGTGGAACGAAAGTGGCGACGATAACTGATTCATCGTAAGTGCCATATATATAGGGGGAGTGTCGGTGTCAAAACCGGTGGATCTTGGGTAGGGGGTCCCGAACTGTGCGTCTAGGCGGATGGTAACAAGAGACGAGGGACACAATGTTTTTACCTGTGTTCGGGCCCTCTCGATGGAGGTAAAACCCACGCCCCGCTTGATTAATATTGATGATATAGGTAGTACAAGAGTAGATCTACCACGAGATCAAGGAGGCTAAACCCTAGAAGCTAGCCTACGGTATGATTGTTGAGATGTAATGTTCGTCCTATGGACTGAGGCCCTCCGGTTTATATAGACACTGGAGAGGCTAGGGTTACACAGAGTCGGTTACAATGGTAGGAGATCTACATATCCGTATTGCCAAGCTTGCCTTCCACGCCAAGGAAAGTACCTTCCTGACACGAGCCGAGTCTTCAATATTCTATCTTCGTAGTCCGGGAGTCCGCGGATATTGATAGTCCGGCTGTCCGGACACCCCTAGTCCAGACTCCTCAAGAGCCCTCGAACCAGCCTTCAATGACGATAAGTCCGCATGCATAATGTTCGGCATTGCAAGGCGGGTTCCCCCCTTGAATAATTCGAGAAGATAATGAACACCAGGATAGTGTCCGCTCGCAAAATAAATTCCACATTCCAACGTAGAGAGAATAAAATATACACTTAGCTCAATCTGTTGACGATATGCAAAGATGACATCACACCGCAGCCAAGCCCTTGTTTGAATCGTTTTTATTATTCCGCTCAAGACGCTTAGCGGCGGTTTCCTTACGCCCCGTCGAAGCGTAGATCGTGTTCCCCTTATTCCGGATTCTCATCAATATGTGCGTGGGTAACCCAACCGTTCCCGTCGCCACGCCTCCTCTATCGAAGGGGAATCTCAAACGGTCACGGAGACGGCCCTTGGTATTATTTCCCCTTTATAAGAGGACCAAGGCCTGTCCTTGTCTTTCAACCTTGCATCGAATCTTTCCTCTGCTCCCAGTTCCAACACCTAGAGCTTCAGATTCGAGCACTTCGGATCCACAACAATGTCCGGTTCTGACCTCCAGGGCCGGTGGATGCCCTCCTCCGTCACGGAGGAGGACATATTGAAGTTGCGTGAGGCCAAGCACACAGCCTCGGTTTCAAGACAGGTTGCCTGCCCTGGGCAGGCCGTGCCAGCCCGAGCCCGCGAATACGCTGCCAAGATCTCATCTCCGCTGGGATTAGGCTTCCGACGGATCCTTTCGTGAGGGGGCTCTGTTCTATTACGGGCTGGACTTCCACGACTTGGCCCGAGTCCATCCTCCATATCTCCGCATTTATCATTGTCTGCGAAGCCTTCCTCCGCGTCATCCCCACTTCGCCTGTGGCTGAAAACATTTAAGGTGGAGCCAAGATGATCGGGGCGCTAAGTGGAGTGCGGCGGGCGACCATAAGGGGAAGGTCGATGCCCGTGGCTCGAGGTTCCTTCCAAGAGGAACAGGATTGTGGCAGCAGGAGTGGTTTTACATCATCGCTCCTGGGGCGACAAGCAAAGCCGCCGCCCTCTTTCCGCCGGGACCTCCACGGCAGCTGATGTCGTGGGTCAACCAAGGGCTCAACTGGGGCCGCCCAAGGACGTGCCCGCACTACTGAGGCCGGATTCGAGACCTCCAAACAAGGGAGATCGACCTGGTCAAGGTGATGCAGTCATGCTAATCAGCACCTCCTACCCCGCAAACGCCGCCCTCTCCGCTTATGGGAGTTCAATCCGAGGGACCTCGATTCTCCAAAGATTTCATGGGTGCGACACCCTCGGAGATGTACGAGCTGTTCTTCGACTGCAGGTGGCATGTCCGGATTCGCCGAGGATGCCGGCCTAAGCCGCGATCGCCTTGGATACTCGTAAATAGCTCAAAGCCCGGACATTCTATTTGTATGCCTTTCAATAGATCGCCTCTCGACCCTTTATTCTTTACAGAATGGGTGGCGCAATCAAGGTTGATAAGGTGTCCGCCCCCCCCGAGAGACCGTGACCGGAGCCCGTGCTGGTCAGAATGTTGGAGGTTGCGCCCATAGAGGGGGGCGACGGGGGAGATAAAGGAACTAATATTTCGCCCGAAGGGGCGACCGAAGAGGAGGGAACCAAGGATCCCTCCCTTCAGAGGGAGAAGAGGACTGCCTCCGGAGATCCGGAGGTCAAAGCCCCTAAGCGTGGGAAGAAATCCTCACCGGGGGGTCCGGCGTCCGGAGGGAATCCGGACGCGCAATCATCGCGAAGGGCCAGCCCTCCAACGAGCCGTGAGTATGAAAGAGGAAATTAATTAATAAGGGAATACCTTCGTTTATGCTTCTGTAGGTAACTGAAATATTTATATCGCAGTTCGGATCTGCAGCCGTCTCAGATGAGTTCATCCTCGGGGGACCTTCTTTCGGAGATGATGGAGAGCGATACGCCTCCGTCTGCGGCGCCGCCAGATGAAGCGGGCGAGCCCGAAGTGTCGTCACGGAGGGCGTCCCCGAGTCCGGAGGGGCCAGAGAGTTCGGCACCCAGCAGAAGCCGACCGGGAGAACTGAAGAGTCTGCTTGAGAGGGCGTCCATTTCATAAGATCACCGTGCGTTAATGCGTATGGTGATTGGAAGGATTTCGTCCGCTGAAAGCGGATTGCGTGATGCTGCCATGAGCTTGTCGGGATTTGAGGTATGCGAAAATAGCGCACCTTTGCTTTTTTAACAGTTGTGCATATAAAAATGCGCCAGATAGATAGTAGCCCCGAGACTTGGTAGGTTGTCGAAGACGACAGCGCGTCGAGGATCGAAAATCTAAACATCTCGGTAATGAATACCGCCGCTCGACATAGTGGCGGATAGTCCGGGGCCAGCCGGACTAATCGGTTTGCGAATTGAGTCGACAATCGGACATGGCGATGCCGACATCGCACTTGTCAATCAGCGACTTGACGAGTCGCAAGGTAAATAAATTCTCCGCAGCCGCTTTATTGAGTGGGTCAAAGCCCTCCTCGATAAGTTATATGCTGTTTATTCGATAAGTGCTGCTGCTGTGGAGAGTTTTCGGCGAGCTTGCTCAAGCTAAGGAGCAAGCCCGGCGAGTGATGCGGCTGCCGCGAGGGCGTCAAGAGTTGAACGCCGAAAAGGCTGCGCGATCGCCTAAGCAGGCGGAGGTGGCCGAATTGGCCAAGAAATTAAAGGATGCTATCGATCGTAGCGAGGCTCTTGAAAAGGAGCGCCTATCGGAGCGGGAAGACTCAAGAAGGCCACCGCCGAACCAAGGATGCCCGCTCGCAATGCGGGCTATGAAGGAGGAGCTGCGCCAAGCCGAGAAATCGTGGCTGGCAAGCCTTTTCTTATCGCCGTCGGTTTATGGATGCCATGTACGCCAATTTGAGCGGCCGTGGAGTTCGGAGGATCCGTACATGGACTTGGCTGCTAGTGCGGCCGATGCCGCTAAGCACTTCCGGAGCCAAGGGATCACGAGGCGGAAGAGTTGTATTGGTCTCAATTCCACAGCCCGGATCGCGCTCTTCCTCTGACGGACAGGTTGGCCGAATGGGCCGAACTGAATAGACTGTCCGGACTGGCCATGACTGACATTGTGGCCCATGTCTGGCCAGAAAGGTCCAAGGCGACGAGCTACTTTGGCTTATTGCAGCAATTCCTTGGTGCGGTGCCGCATATAAGGGAGATGAAGTGGTCGGCCTGCATCGAGGGCGCGCGGATGGCCCTTGCTCGTGTGAAGGTGCATTATCCGGAGATGGATGCCACCGCCGCTGCCGCCAGGTCCGGATGAAAGCCGCCTCCTGCCGAGCACTACTGAAGAAGTCATGCGCGTGCTCAGAAAGTAGAGGCGCAAGGCTCAAAGAATGTAACGCTCAAATGAATGCAGACCTTGTAAATCAATGATTATAGTATGAATGCTTTTTATACTTGTGCTTCCAAGTTGTAAAACTTCTCCTTGCGGCCGCTTAAGTATACTTGTGTATAACCCGAAAGATGCGTTCTTGACAATTTCTCGCACCAAAAAATGGTGTTTGCAAAATGGCGCGTTTTCACACTTTAATCCGACATCTCAGTCCTGTTATAAGGAGGTGGTAGCGTAGCGAACGAGGCAATCCGGACTATAATGCTTTATCTCTTTCACTTAGCCAATGGAGCTCGAGGGTGGGGCTACGATATAACCCCTAATGACACTGCACATCTCCGGATTCGGGGTGCGTATGTGCCTGACCGGGAAGCGGTCCTTCGTCAAAGCGGGGAATTCTAAACATTCCGATAGTCGATCAAGTGGCTGACCAGACTCTCGCTATATCATGATGAAAGTGCAACTAATCCCCGGGTGGTTTTGGTAATTAATAACAACATATATATCATTGAACTAATCATTTCTTGAGAATATTTCAGAAAGTTCAGTGATATGGGTATGGCAATGACCGATGATGTGGACCCTCAAAATGCTAAGGAAAACATTGGCAAAAGCTCAAGACTCCATTTTTGGTTTAGTGATCCAAGATCACATTGAGTCCATAGGAAAGCCAATACTATTAAAAGGGATGAGGTTATGATGATGATCCGTTGCTCTAAGTGCTTAGTGATTTATCTCTCAAACTATCAGCAATCTTTCATTCCAACATAAACTCATAAGTAATCTCGGTCCCACCGATTCCAAACTCACCACACCGAGATGAACCACCTCACCATATAGCCAAACCCTAAGAATTTCGGATTTTCCGATTCCAAACTCGGTCATACCGAAATTGGTGTTGCCAAGCTTCTGTGACCTTCTGTACTCAAATCGGTGTCACCGAGATGAGAAAGTCGGTCCGACCGAGAATGGCAAACCCTAGACTTTGGAAGAATCGGACTAACCGAGATTGTATTTTCAGTCCCACCGAAAATCCCAACGTTCACAAGATTTGAACTTTCGGTCCCACCGAGTTGTCAACTTCGGTCTGACCGAGATTGGTCAAATGTGTGTAACGGTTGGATTTTGTGTGGAGGCTATAAATACCCTCCACCTCCTCTTCATTCGTGGAGAGAGCCATCGAAAGAACTACCACTCCTACCTTACATTTCGAGAAGAAAACTACCTACCCTTGTGTTGAGATCAAGTTGCTCCACTCCCACTATATGAAACTTGATTTCTAGCCTTCCCAAGTTGCTTTCCACTCAATCCTTTCTTCCACCACAGCAAAATCAGTGAGGAGAGTTGAGTGTTGGGGAGATTATCATTTGAAGCACAAGAGCAAGGAGTTCATCATCACCAACCCCATCTATTACCTTTTGGAGGGTGGTGCCTCCTAGATTGGTTAGGTGTCGCTTGGGAGCCTCCGTCATGATGTGGAGTTGAACCAAGGAGTTTGTAAGGGCAAGGAGATCGCTTACTTCGTGAAGATCTACCCCGAGTAAGGCTAGTCCTCCGTGGGCGTAAGCCATGATGGCATAGACAAGGTTGCTTCTTCGTGGACCCTTCGTGGGTGGAGCCTCCATGGACTCTCGCAGCCGCTACCCTCCGTGGGTTGAAGTCTCCATCAACGTGGATTGACGATAGCACCACCTATCGGAACCACGAGAAAAATCTCCGTGTTCCAAATTGCGCTTGCTCTTCTCCACCTCTCATTTACTATATGTGCAATTTACTTTCCGCTGCCACAACTCTAGAATTGCATGTGTAGGGTGATACTTGACTTGGTTATCATTGTGAACTTGCTAAAAACTTGCCCTAATCAAAAGGCTTAATCTTTTAAGTTGTCAAGTAGTCTAATCACTCCCCTCTAGACATACTTCCGATCCTACAAGTGGTATTAGAGCTTTGGTCTCCATTGGATTGGTTTCATTGCATTGACTCCATAAGCTTGGTTTCACAACCTAGGAGAGTATGGCGCCTAGTGAGGGTAATTTCAGAGAGGTCCTTACTTTGATGGTTCAAACTTTGCTAGTTGGAAGCATAAAATGAAAATGCATATTCTTGGACATAACCCCGCCGATGGGGCATTATTTGTGTTGGCTTGCAAGGTGAGTTCTTCGAGGAAGGAAAGTTCGGATCGCGGCTTACAATGGATGAGTTGCGGATGTTACGAACAATGCTCAAGCTTGTGACATTCTCTTCAACGCTTTGTGTCCCGAGGAGTTCAACAAGATCAGCCGTCTAGAGAATGCAAAAGAGATTTGGGATACTTTGGTCGAAATGCACGAAGGTACCGAGTCCGTGAAGGAATCAAAGCTAGATGTTCTTCAAGGTCAGCTTGACAAGTTCAAGATGAAGGAAGGTGAAGGAGTCGCTGAAATGTACTCTAGGCTTGCTCTCATCACCAATGAGATGGCAGGCTTAGGAAGTGAAGAAATGACCGACCGATTCATCATCAAGAAGATTCTCGAGCTTTGGATGGAAAGTATGACACCGTGTGCACTTTGATCCAAATGATGCCAAACTACAAAGATCTCAAGCCTACCAAGTCATTGGAAGGATTGTTGCTCATGAGATGACACTTAAAGATAAGGAAGAGCTTCACAACAAGTCAAGTGGTGCTTACAAAGCTGCAGTTGAAGCTCCCACAACCTCAAGTGACAAGCTAGTTTCCAATGAAGAGATAAGCCTAATGGTGAAGAACTTCAACAAATTCTACAAGAGTAGAAGCAAGGAAAGAAGCTCAAAGTCTAGATCATATGATGAAAAGAGATCTTCTAGTCGTGATCGAAACTGCTACAATTGTGGAAGACCCGACACTACTCAAATGAGTGTTCGACTCCCCACAAGAGAAGAGAAGAATCTCCAAGAAGAAGAAGCTCAAGAGAAGAGTCACCTCGAAGAGAGAAGGAGTAGAGATGATCGTTATGAACGAAGATCCTCTCGGAGAAGCAAGGATTCGGAAAGGAAAGACAAGTCATCAAGGAGCTACACAAGAAGAAAACATCAAGCTCATGTTGGTGAATGGGCTTCCGGCTCCGACTCCGACAATCACTCCGAAAGAAGCTATCACTCCAACTCCGAATACAGTCAAGATGAAGGTGTTGCCGGTCTTGCTCTCGTGTCCTCCAACTCCAACTCCTATGACATATTTGATTCACCAAATGAGGGAATTGGAAGATGCTTCATGGCAAAAGGCCCCAAGGTATCACACCCTGAGTTTATTGACTTTGATAGTGATGAGGATGACTTGCTTGGTGAAGATGAGCTTTTACATGACAAATCTAGTGAGCTTAGTAATGATGAACATGCTAATAGTCTTTATAGTCGAGAAGAGTCGAATGACAATGCTATGAAGGAGATTGAGCGCCTAACTAAAGAACTAAACACTCTTAAGTTAGCTCATGAAACAACTCAAGAAGATCATAGAGAGCTCCTAAGATCTCATGAGAAGCTACGCTTCGAGAAGCTCAATCTAGAGCAAGAGCATGAGTTTCTAAAAGCTATCAATGACGATCTTCGAAAGAAGAGTTCTTCATATCTTGCCAAATGACTTCTCTTGTCTAATTTCTTGCCACCTATCAAAACTAAGCATGATAAGCATAAGAAAAATTCTTCATCTAGTAGTAACAATAATCATGCCAAGTCAAATGTTGTTACTTCTAGTAATTCTCTTGATTCCACTAACAATGTTTCAAGCCAAGTTTCACTTGAGCAAGAAAATAGTCTATTGAAAGGGATTATAGAGAAAGGTGTCTACAAGAGTCTTGCCGGAAGCAAGAGCTTTGAGGAAATTGTTCGCAAGCAAGGAAGACACCGGAAGAATCAAGGAATTGGTTTTGAGCGAAAGTTCAACGCCGAGGGTGTTGAATGGGAAGAAGGTCAATATCCCACTCCAAAGTTTGTTTCTCAAGAGGAGAAGTATGATCCTACTTCTTCCAATGTGGAACAAGCTCAAGATGACCTTCCACCACAAGACCACAAGCTAAAAGGCAAGGACAAGCTTCAAGAGGAGATTGATGCATTCATTGAAGCACCCAAGGCCATGGTCAAGTGGGTTCCCAAGGCAACTTCAAGTTCTACTTGACAAGCTTAACTACTACACCAAGGATTCCCATCAAGATGATGTGGATCCCAAGAAGAAGAACTAGAGAGTTCTTGAGGGTGACTCGCCAATATACTTCACTCATATTCATTTTGGCAAGAACTTGTGCAATCAACTTCCACATCTTGCACTAGTTCATGGAGTCACAAACCCTCATGTTGGTAAGTCAAGGACAAGGTAATCATTGCTTTCATGGACATCATCTATTGTGTACTTCAATCTATGTCCATGGATATTTTGTTTGTTCCTTGTGGGACTAACCCATGTAGGTATTGAAAGTGCCCAATCCAAAGGATTGCTCCCAACTCTTGGTGATCTTCATCAACATTGAGCATCCACATCTTCAACATCTACATGAAGTCTTCAACGACAACCCAAGGTTAGTTTGACCCTTTAAAAGGGTTCTCACATCAAGGGGAGCTTTGCTCTAAAGAAATGAGCTAAAGCATCTTCTAATGATGTGAACACATTAATGCTTTATGGAAAAGTGGTAACCCCACTTGTGCTTAAACGATGAGTATGACCTATGATCAAATGTTCTCATTTGACTCCTAAGTCAATATACTCATATATAGATGACCTAGTCATCGCCAAATTGTGTGCTAGCTGTTAGTGTTTTGTTTGTGCATGTTTGACACATATTTCATTTGCTATCTTATTGTGTGAGCATGTTGGATGCATGATTTTATCCATTCGAGGACATCCATTTGTTGCTTTGGTCTTTTGGATTTTCTTTTTTTTGACCAAATGGATGGACAAGAATGCCTAAGTTCCTCCCCTAGCTATCTATGCTTTCTTGTCTCAAACTCTATTCATGCTTATATCACAAACTTTGAACAAGACTTTTTCGGACAGACCGAGTGAGGAGCACTCGGAGCCACCGATCCGTCAAAAGCCTAACTTCCAAAACCTTCTAAGTACTTTCGGTCAAACCGATATACTCAAATCGACAGCATCAAATCACTTGGATTGATCTAGGTTTTCACCTCGGTGAAACCGAAGTTAAATTTCGGCGTGACGAAGTGAGTAATCGCACGCAGCTAACCATCTCGGTCCCACCGAAGTTTTCAAACTCGGTCCCACCGACACCGAAGGGTATATATACCCGAGGACAGCGCGCTGATTACTTCTTCAAACGCCCGCCTCAAACCCTTCGCCGTCGCCGCCAGGGTCTCCGGATCGCCTCCGCCATCACCAGGCGCCGCTGGTCTCCATTGCCGCCAACGGTCTTTCTCATCGCGCCGTTGCCGCCATTGTGAAGCTCCACCGATTGGGTGAGTTTCATCCTCTCGTGCTTCAACCGCTGATTCAATGCACGATAGGTTTTGCCTAGTTTCTTGCCAAGATTGAAATCTTCCTATCCAGCAGATTAGATCATAGAACAAAATTCGAGTGAAAATTTTAGGTTAGGTTTCCGCCGAACACATCTCGGTGTGACCGATTCTCCATTCTCGGATCGACCGATTTGGCCTCGCCATTGACTTTGCTTTCGTTAAACCGAAGTTGTGCAAATCGGTAAGACCGGTGAGGATTTAGTGAAACCCTAGTGCTCTCGGTCGATCAAACCCATTTCGTCCAACCAAAGTGGTGTATATGGTCTGTTTAGACACTTCGGATTCACCGAATTTATAGACTCGGTCGACCGAAATGTATTCTGTGAAAACCTAAGACTAAAGTTTGAACTCAATCTTTTGCAAAATCCTCTGCAGTTTCGATAACTCTTCTATTCTCGCCTATACCTATTCTTTTCACAAAGTTGTCACCATGTCTCGATGGAAGTGACAGTGAACAGGTCTGAATTGCCGCTTGAGATTCCCGAGGCGCTTACAAGTCCCAAGAAAGCAGTTTTTCAGATGATGGAGAGAGGAGCACTCCAAGTGGATCTGCCCGCTGCCACTGTGGCCAGGAAGAAGAGGAATTCGATGAGGAGGATTCGACTTTGTTGCGATGAGGAGATAACTTCAAAGCCAAAAGGCAAGTGGTTGCCAAGGGCTATCAAGGGCAACAACAAAGAAAGGCACCAAGAAGGTAAAGAAATCCACAGCTGCAAAGAGACTGAGCATGGAAGAAGAAACCTCCAAAGAAGATCAAGAAAACTTCCAAGAGGAAGAGGCTAGTTCATGAAGAAGCCGATGATGATGATTCGATGAGGAAGCACCCCAGCCTCCTCAAAAGCGAAGTTGATGGGAGATGCCATCGTAAGGTGAGCACCCACAAAAGCTAAGCCATCAGCTCAAGCAAAGGCAGCCCAAGCCAAACCTGCTGCCAAGCCAAAGAAAACTGTGAGGAACATACCGCTTCAGGGAAGAAGAAGGACAATGTGCCACCGCAGAATCGATGATGAGGCTCATGTTTTGTCAAGCTCGCATGTAAATTACCAGCTCATAATGATGCTCATCCTCGAGCTGAAAATATGAAGGAAAGGAAGGACAAAGGTCTCAAAGCTATGGAGGCGGACAAAGGTCTCAAGCTATGGAGGCAAGTTGATCCATATGCCACCAGAGAAGGACAAATGTTGACTCTAGATTCCACACTAGAGAGCAACAAGATTTCTATGAGATGTTGCTCATGGACAAGAAGCCAATTGTTGTTGACACCAGATATGTAGACCGGGATTACATCGACAAAGGAAGAGCACAGAGACTATTTCCCACATGTGCATGAGAGCTTCACCGCTTGTGGGATTGCAGAGTTTGTTGGTCGAAATTGACCGCTTGGAATGATGAGATGATCATGCAGTTCTATGCCACCGCACACTTCTATCCAGATGGCGAATTGTATGGATGATGTAGGACGTAGATTCCATTCAACTGTTGAAGAATGGAGAGCGTTGCTGAATGCACCAAAGATCAAGGGATGATGATGTTGATGTCTATGGCATTCCGAAGAAGAATCACGAGTCTATGAAGAACATGTACAATGAGGTACCTGAGAAGGATGTTGAGATATGGAAGCTTGGATCAGTTTATTATGTTCAGGCAGGTCTCCCAACCACCAACACCATTCTGAGGCATACTTTGATGCCTAAGTCAGGAGACCACCGCATGATAAGAGGGTATTCTATCAACATGCTGCACATTCTAGATCAGAAGACACCTTTTAAGGTGATGGACCTGATAGTTGAGACTATCAAGAGGACAGCAGCAGACCAGAAGAGGTCGTGTGGGTTTTCTCCGCATATTCAGATGCTCATTAATGCCAAGTTTGGCACGGACACCTACCTGTTGGATAGACCCCACTTGCCACTGCAGCCTGAACATGAAGATAATGAAGTTGTGATGACCGAGGATGCTCCCACATCCGTCAAGGACATGCTAAGTCCGGTTGCCCAAACAAGCTAAAGCTGAGAAGGAAGCAGCAAGAAAGCCCAAGAGCGTTGGAGAACAACTTCTTGAAGCCACTCGAGAATTGAGCTACGCCTGCCAGATAGTGCAGTCTCAGGAGAGCCTTGAGAGGATAGTTGAAGATAAGTTCCATGCTCGATGTCAAGTCGATCAAGTGCAGTCACCGCCAACAAGCTTGAGGCGACATTGAGGAAGCTAAGAAGGAGAAGGCAGAACTCATGAGGGAGATGGAAGATGATCTAGTCCAGATGACTATGAGCAGCCTGCTGCAGGCCCACAAAGCCCAGATCACTGCTATTCCAAAGGATGCACCCTGTGGCTACTACATCAAGACCTCCTATAGCTCCGCTGGCCCAAAGACCAGCTCCAAGATCCACTCCTCCAGCTCCACAGACTTCAGCAAGCTTTTGCAGATGCAGCTATCTCCACTCCATCGACGCAGACAGAGCCGCCAGCAGAGTCCCGAGTGACGATTAGCTCTATACCTTTCGAACTTTTGGTAACTTGTTGCCAAAGGGGAGAAATTGTATAGATCATAGGGCTTCGAGAGAGAGTGCTCATTTTTGCTCTTTCGCTTATGGGTTTTCCTTGAGATACTTTTGAGTTCTTTGAGACATTTCGTGTGTTTGATACTACGTTTGCTCGATCTTGATGAGTGCTTGATCATACTGTGCTTAATGTGTGCTTAATGTTTATCATATTTCATTCATATCTTGTATGATCACTTACTCATATCTTGGTGATTGGGTGCATGTTATTCATTCTTATCATTTTGTGCGCTCCACCAAGATGTATGTGACATGGAAGAGTAACCCATGATCCTAATCGATTGTGCATTTGCATTCAAACGCAAATCTTAAATAATGCACAAATTTAGGGGGAGCTCTTGCTTATCACATACTTCTCAAAGCGACGATGTTATTCATTGATTATATCATTTGTCGAAGTTTGATCTATATGTTGTCATCAATTACCAAAAGGGGAGATTGAAAGTGCAACTAATCCCGGTGGTTTTGGTAATTAATAACAACATATATATCATTGAACTAATCATTTCTTGAGAATATTTCAGAAAGTTCAAGGATATGGGTATGGCAATGACCGATGATGTGGACCCTCAAAATGCTAAGGAAAACATTGGCAAAAGCTCAAGACTCCATTTTTGGTTTAGTGATCCAAGATCACATTGAGTCCATAGGAAAGCCAATACTATTAAAAGGGATGAGGTTATGATGATGATCTGTTGCTCTAAGTGCTTAGTGATTTATCTCTCAAACTATCGCAATCTTTCATTCCAACATAAACTCATAAGTAATCTCGGTCCCACCGATTCCAAACTCACCACACCGAGATGAACCACCTCACCATATAGCCAAACCCTAAGAATTTTGGATTTTCCGATTCCAAACTCGGTCATACCGAATTGGTGTTGCAAGCTTCAGGACCTTCAGACTCAAATCGGTG